>OY294033.1:82500-2482500 GCA_958510845.1 Cantharis nigra | reverse complement strand
ACCGGTAACGATTTTATCCAAAATAACTCATAAAATCAAGTTTAATGGTCCCTATTTTCATTATTTAACATACAAATGCATAAATATGCAATCCTCGCACAAACAAGGATGAACGACAACAATAGTTATAAGTAAAATATAATGCAACTTCAAAACTACACGTAATCCTTTGAATTGATAACTTGAGAGTTCATCTACGCTTGCACTGAAATTTTAAATTGCGTTTAGATTTAATAATCAATTATTATAAATAATTAATTGGTGTGGTATAGGGAATTGTGGAGAAATAGCTTTAGCTCCCAGTTGTTACCAAATTACTTATACCGATTTCATCTTAAGCCGAAAGTCCTTCTTTAGCCAGTAAGTAATAACTACTAACTTGTAATTCGGTCGTATGGATTTATCCCGATTATAAAATGGTTTATTCCTAAATAGAATTGAAGTAATTATAGAATATACCAGGATTTTCTGCTTATAAAATACTTTTATTTGACTAAGAGAGAAAATAATTATAAAAATGAAGAACAAAATTGCTTCCTCTGGAAATGTATTGCGAGAGAAGTATCTATTTTGAATCCAGATTGCTGTATCCGACTTGATAATAACGGTAAATCTCGACGGATAATCCTGCCAAACCGTAAACATTAACATAACAATTTAAGTCTACGTTAATGTATTTGTAATGACTAATGGTCATCTGCAAATCACAATGGGAGTAGGAATGGAAGCGATGCCCACATTAATACAAATAATAAATTATTGTAATAATATGCTGTCCATAATGCCATTTGTGGTTTTAGTGCTGTATTAGAATAAGAAAAACGTGATAATTTTAATCTAGTTTCAGAAAACCATTTAGGTAGTGAGCAAAACATAAACCAGCTTACAGCACCAACTACATACTTTTAAGCTACTTACAATTAGCTTATTAAAGTTGGTTGTAGGAAACCTGCTATTTCATCGAAGCGATCGGGTGAAATAATGTAACCTTTTTCTTAAAGAAAATTTTTATTTATTTGCATATTTTTCATTCGCAACAATAGGCAAAAATTTTCGGGCCATTGGTCCTGCTGAACAGCTACAGCTGTGAAAAGTTATAAATACTCTCATCGATCATTCTGTAAAAGTTGCACTTTTAATATTGCGATATATTTTCGTTTTCGATAAGTTTTCGTTAAATAAATAAATAATCATACAATCGCATTATGGAAAATGTATTCATAAATATAAAGTTTTACCATCTGTTTAGTTTAAAAGTTGCATTATGGAAGTCCATTATCGAGTTTGGCTCTTATTTTCAACTTTATATCAGCATTTGCCGCTTTTAACGTAGTATCAAGTCAATTTCTTAAAAATATAAGGAAGTTCTTTATGGAAAATGAAATTGAAATTCAATTAAAATAGCAAAAGAGCAAACATACTAATGAGGAAAATTGTGTGCAACGTGAAAAATGACGCCAAATATTGTTTACACCCAATTTACAGTTTGAAGCTTTGCGGGTGGATTACATTTAATGTATAATTCATGATGTTATATAACCGTCAGTAAAAAAGTTACATGAAATTTATATACGTGACAGATTTTCATAAAAATAAATTTAACATATATTTCTGCACAAAAATATAAAAGTACAAAGGCTCAACTTCATGTTAACACCAACAATGTTATGTTATTAATCTCTTGTCAGATTTACTGAGAAGGGCTGTGTAGATAAAAAACAATTAAATTTAACATCCCTTACAATAAACACGCACCTTATTTTCAAAAAAGCAGCTTCTAATTTTTCTCTACTTTTGTTAAATTTTTGAAATGATATCTCGACGTACATTTTTATGCAGTCGGTTTAATTTAAATTACATTTTCATTAAAACCGACGATGATAATAAAAATGATAACACGAATGTAAGGCCTTTATATTTGCTTTCCTCTTAACACTTCTTTTCGTATTAAATTTCAATATTTTACTAGAGTTGCAATTACAAATGCCTTATTCTGAAAAATGTTAATAAAAAAGTTATTTACATTTACCTCTCTGCATGGAAAATTTAATTAAAATTAATTTTATAGGACTTTTGACTTATTTATTCATTAAAACAAATATTCAGACAGAATATTATTAAAAATTACAAATAGTTCAATTTTTGAGCCAACCAATCGATAAAACCAGAACAATGTAATATGTACCTGCTATATTTAAATTATTAAAATAAATCTATTAAATATTAAACTAGTAGCAGCTCCAATTTATAAGAGTGGAACATTGCAATTTACTTTATCCACTTATTAAAGATTACTTGATAAAAGATTTACATATCTACTACCCCTTTTACAACTGTTACTCAGAAAAAGTCAACTGATATTCAGAAACAGTCAATTGTAATTCAGATTTGTCAACTGATATTCTGAAAACGTCAACTGTAATTCATAAAGCATCAAATCTGAGGCTTATGTTTTATATCTCTTAACTATAAAGATTGAAATTTTATTAATCCCTTCATAAGAGTATAATGTTTCCTGGTGAAATTTGTAAAGTTATAAATTCCTTAGCATCTTCTAAAAGAGTGGAAATCCTGCGATATGTACTGGAGGGTGTTCCACACCCCCTAGACCCCCCGGTTTACATAAGAGTAAAATCATTTTAAGCAAACTAATGCAATAAAAGTAAATAGAAAACAACTTGATAAGTAATCAGTTAAATTGACGATATGCCTGTCGGCTGCTAAGTTATTTGTTGAAATTTGAATTAACATAATATTTCTGTGACATAATTTATGCTATATTTCTTATTTTTTCTGTAATATGAATCAATAATCAATAAATAAAAATATTTCTGAATATCAGTTGACAAGTCTGAATTACAGTTGACGGTTTCTGAATATCTTTTGACAAATCTGAATTACAATTGACGATTTCTGAATATTAATTGACAAATCTGAATTACAGTTGACGGTTTCTGAATATCAATTGACAAATCTGAATTATAATTGACGATTTCTGAATATCAACTGGAAAATCTAAATTACAGTTGACGATTTCTGAATTACTGCTGGAAAAACTGTAGACATATTATCGTAGTTAAAAAAAATTAATCCTAATCTATAAAATACCAGCACGCTGCTCCTGCTCCTGCTACAGAGTGTCATATTTTAGTGAAACACAAACTCTCGGATTGGTCGATTTTTTCTACTAACCGAAAAATATATTAAACTAAGATTAGGACTAAAAATATTGTGTAATATTCTAAATGAGTGGATATCCTGCGATATGTACTGGAGGGTGTTCCACACCCCCCAGACCCCCCGGTTTACATAAGAGTAAAATCATTTTAAGCAAACTAATGCAATAAAAGTAATTAGAAAACAACTTGATAAGTAATCAGTTAAATTGACGATATGCCTGTCGGCCGCTAAGTTATTTGCTGAAATTTGAGTTAACATAATATTTTTGTGACATAATTTATGCTATATTTCTTATTTTTTCTGTAATATGAGTCAATAATCAATAAATAAAAATATTTCTGAATATCAGTTGACAAATTTGAATTACAGTTGACGGTTTCTGAATATCCTATGACAAATCTGAATTACAATTGACGATTTCTGAATATCAATTGACAAATCTGAATTATAATTGACGATTTCTGAATATCAACTGGAAAATCTAAATTACAGTTGACGATTTCTGAATTACTGCTGGGAAAAATGTAGACATATTATCGTAGTTAAAAAAAATTAATCCTAATCTATAAAATACCAGCACGCTGCTCCTACTCCTGCTACAGAGTGTCATATTTTAGTGAAACACAAACTCTTTTTTTTTCTACTAACCGAAAAATATATTAAACTAAGATTAGGACTAAAAGTATTGTGTAATATTCTAAATGAGTGGATATCCTGAGATATGTACTGGAGGGTGTTCCACACCCCCCAGACTCCCCGGTTTAAAATTTTGGCTATATATTGTAGTGGGACGTCGGTAAAAATTATTTTTTCCCGACTTCCTTGCTACCATTAGTTTGCCGGCCAGCCTTTCCAATCGGAAGCGGAGACTCCTCAGGGGTGGATTACCTTTTTTCTACTTTGCGACACCAAAATAATTTCCCCCGGTTTATTTTTAATTTATTTATAATAATTATAAAAATATAAAGTCAAAATTGTAAACCGGGGGGTCTGGGGGTGTGGAACACCCTCCAGTACATATTGCAGGATTTCCACTCTTTTGGAAGAAGCTAAGGAATTTATAACTTTACAAATTTCACCAGGAAAAACTGGGAAATATGAATTTTTAAACAAAAGTGAGAGATATTTAAATCTTTGGCTAAAGAATATTAAAGTAAGGAAAATTAAAATGTTCCAATAAAGAAAATTAGAATTTCAGAAACTTATTTATTTTTAAATTTACTAAAAAAATTTTAAAAATATATTAAACGAAGATTAGGACTAAAAATATTTGTCTAATATTCTAAATGAGTAGATATCCTGCGATATATACTGGAGGGTGTTCCACACCTCCCAGGCCCCTCGGTTTACTTTTAATTTATTTATAATAATTATAAAAATATAAAGTCAAAATTGTAAACCGGGGGGTCTGGGGGGTGTGGAACACCCTCCAGTACATATTACAGGATTTCCACTCTTTTAGAATACTTGTAGAAGCTAAGGAATTTATAATTTTACAAATTTTGCCAGGAAAAACCGGGAAATTTGAATTTTTAAGCAAAAGTGAGAGAAATTTAAACCTTTGGCTAGAGAATATTAAAGTGGGGGAAATTAAAACGTTCGAATAAAGAAAATTAGAATTTCAGAAACTTATTTACTTTAAAATTATTAAAATTGCCCGTCGGCACATCAAGTTTAGCAATAACTTTTTGCGTTACTTTAAAAATGTAGTAAAACGGGGAATCACCCAGTAGCGGGAAAAAGAGATCCACCGTCTAGCAGCTAGCTGCCCGTCTGCCGACGGGCTTTCCAGCTAGTTCATTTACAATACGGCTTATTGACAAAGAAGAAATCAAGAAAAACGCAATTTTTTTAATTCAAAGAAGTGAAAAACCATACAAATTATGCAAATTGTATCATTGTAACAAACTACGGTCTCCATCACAGTTGAAGTAATTGCAATTTATGCCTTTTCGACGTTTTGCTACACTGTAGGCTTTGTACCCGAATATTATGAATTCGCACGATAGAGATATTTTCTTTCCAATTATTACTAAAAATTGCAAAATAAATAAGCGCTTTTTCCAAAACATGACATGTCCGGGAGAAATAATCGTTTACAAGTTACTTCGACAGATCACAATGACCAAATTTAATATCTAATTTGTAATTGAAAGAACTCGCAACGGATGATCCCACGCTGAAACAGATGATGCCGAATCGATCGCGTTGTACAGTCCCAATTCGGGTATATCCTATATTACATAAGTATAATAATAAATTTCCCTTTAATATTAATTAATTAATAATTCTAATGTAACAAGATGTTTTTTTTCCAAAGTTAACTATATCAAAATTATACCTTCCTCTTACCTTTTCGTAATTTTAAGTGTAATACGAAATGTCTACCTGCTGGCCTCAGGTAATATTATCCTCGAGTATAAGCCTCGTTAAATAAAGTTTGTTGTAAAAGTTTACAAGTTGTTAACTTTCAAAAACATCTTTCTTCATTTTAATTTCAATTCTTATTTAATTAATTATTATTTAAACATGTTTTAATAATTATTAGCAACCGGATAATCAAGCAATAATTGCAGAGGCCTTGCCTTCTGTAAACATATCTTCACCGAAAGATTCAAAAAATTGAAGAAGTTCAAGTAGACGATCCAGATCCAGATCAAAATCTAAATCACTTTCTAGAAAACATAGATCTCGAAATGGTAAAAGAAGCAAATCCCGCTCTGGAAGCAAAAGACGCTCATCCAAGCGGAAGCGTTCGCGTTCTACCAGCAGAGACAGAAAACACCAGACGCATTAAGCTCGAATGTAGGGGCGCTAGTCTTAGAATTCGTAGCAGAACCTTTAGTTAAAATTTTTCCCAGATATATATGTGTTATGTACTACAAACTTTGTATTTTATATTATGTTAAGATATGATTTTATATTTATTTAATAAAAATGTTTGGTTTAAGTTGAAATATAATTTGAAACTCTCTTGATGTAGTCACGATTATCAACTTCATTAAATTTAATGATCCAAGGGATATCCTAGTAGGATAGCAATAATTTCGACCTGGCGATTTGGTAATTGGGAAAATCTACGTCAGTAAAACTTTGAGTTGAGATTTATTTTAGGGTTGAAAATGCATCGAGTGCATTTCAATTAAAATTTTCGACTCTAAATATTTTCTTCATTATTTATTCGTCTAATTGTAGCCAACCAACGCTTAAAATAAAGCTTATTAAATTAAATTCAATGCTTCATTGTTCTTTGATATTTTATTGAGTCGCTGCCTAAGTTTTCCCTTTCAGTTTACGAATTGTTCTCTTAATTTGGCATTACAGAGATTAAAACCTTACAAGAATACAATTTCGCAAGCCTGAACTAAAAAATAAATATTAAGTGATGAAAGTCGCGAGCTTTGATGTCTAAAATTTCCAAGCAAAAATTTTTTATTTTTATCATTTTTCATTCCTAAAAGTTACCGCAATGCTGTCACATTAAGTACCATCGCTCTTTCCAGCTTTTTCAGTCTTCTCAACTTAAAATGTTTGCACTAAAAAACATGAATTAAATTTTTTTTTCCGATAACGGTTAGCAAAGCTCAAGTATGTTAGGTGAAAAAAATTTCGGATTATTTAAATAGTGCGTAACTGAAAATTTTCAGTAATGACGATCTCAATAACGAAGTTAATTTTGCCGTTATTTGCGCAATACCGTAGACTTCTTCATGTAGTTTCAGTTTCATCTTGGCAGTGATTTAGATACCTGAGTTGTGTGCAAATTGAGTTGACTGTGAAACCATTTTGCTGTAAGAAAGAAAAATTCGAATTCCAGTTATTATGATATTTTTTCATTAATTAGGTAAAAATCCAAATATGTTTTCATTATGAATTGCTTTGGAAAACTAATTGGCTACAAATTACTTTGTCCAATCAAAACATTCACATTTAATTTATTTTGATCTGCCAAAGTAATTGCCAGACGTCTGTTTGCAAGACAAAAATTTATTTATTATTAAAGCTTTCTTTCAATATCTCTCACGTGGGCCAAATGGCTATAATATTGTAGTGTTCCAAATTTTCTACGTGGGAGTGACTTGAAATTATATCAAAATCTTTTCAACTTTTTAAAAAATTATTGATACTGTAATATTGGAAGAAAAAGACCTTCATCGCAAGAAAATGAAAATTTATTAAAAGAAAATAAAACAAATAAGTAAAAAAACTATGCTGATTCTGGCGCAATTAACATAATATTTAGTTAATTTTATTCAATTATATAGATTTTTTTAAACTGGACTAGGAATACCTAACTGATCAGTGGTTTCTTAAATCTTAAAATATGAAATTATTGTGTATAGTCCAGCAAAAGTCTCTCAAATAAATTTTAAAATTGAATTTGTTGTTTTTGCATTTTATCTCAGGTTATCTAAGTACTTTTCTGGGATGGAAAGTCGTTTAACTCGATTTTTTATAGCTTTTTGAACAAAACTTCTTTTGAACAAAAATTATTCTGTATGGATTATAATGTGTCCAAGAGAAGAACACCTTCATCAAACAGCTTTCATCCAATTAATTTGAACATTTTTCTTATGGTTCAACATGTGTGACATTATAATTTTAACATTTATCCAATTAAAATTTCCTGCCACCAGTAGGGTTTAGATTTTTTGTTTACTATTGCCATTTTAAATTGTAAGCTTACATTTGAGAGCTTATTATTCATTGTAGCAGCAGTAAAATTATTTGGTGGACCACCAGCTAATTATAACCTTTTTGACTTACAAACGGAAATTTGAAATAGCACCACTAGTAAATTGTCAAAGATGTAACTAGCTACTCAACAAGTTTCAAGAGATCTCGACAGGCATCGTTAATTCTATAGAATGGACAGCTGAATGCATCAAGAAGAGCAATCTCACTAAAACTCTCTTAGAAAACAGTTTCACGAGAATTGAAGTGCTTACAAAAATCCATTTGCAAAATGAGAGATCAAACATAAGATTTGTTCGCCAGAACAAAAATATTTTGTCAATTCTTTGACTGTTTTCGAGTAATAAAGAATTATTATTCTTGATTGCCATTTATTTTTGGAAACCAAATTTTCAACCTTTAAGTGGGAAAATAAATGAGAATATGAAACTAAGTAATGTTGTTCTTTGATATTTTAAATAACTTTCCAACACATGGATTGTGGATTTGATTTAAATTTACCTAGCTACTTATTTGCTACCCTTAGTGCTCGAAATTCGATTCGAACAATAATATTAAAGCCTCGATTTTTTGAACCACAAATAATCCGTAATTCAATTAATTTTTAATTATGCTAGATTATTCCGACGTTCCCATCTGAATATTAATATAAAAAATAATTAACTTAAAGTTTAAATAATCCGGGCGCTCCTCGACCAAATGTGACAAAGCCAGTAATGGCCTTCTAAAATAATTATTGATTTCTTGTAATTCATTAAAATGAACAAAAGTAAAAAAAGCCTATTACAAAATACCGGATTTAAATTCAAAACCCAATTTTTGTTTGAATGTTCAGCTGAATGTTTTGTATTTTGAATTAACACAATGTTGAGCGCATTAAATATTTTAGCCATTGTAAACTATTCAATAAAAATTGTTCGTAAATTCTATACAATTTTAAACAAAAAGAAAAATTTTATTATGTAAAATTACTTTAGTGACACATTAATATATTAAAGTTCAACAGTTTTCAGCTTTTACACTTTAGCTTCAGCTTTTAGTGCCTAAAAATAAAGAAACTCGACTTATTTTGTTATTCAGCAATTAATTTCCCAAATAACTCTATACGTTTCTTCTCGAACCAGTAAAACAACTCAATTAATTAAACTCCTTACGACGCCGACGCCGACGGACGAGAAGGCAATTCAAAACAACTTCACTGTACACTACAAATCGAAAAACATTTAATAAAAAATCAGCTATATGCTATAGCATTGCACAATTGTTCATTTATTACATTCATTTTAATTGATTCTTAATTTGAAATCTCAGGATACCAGTCGGCCGACTTAATTCTTACGGCCAGCTAGGAATAAACAAATGCAAAAAATTTTAAATTTAATTATTTAATTTAAATATTAAAAATTGAATTATAGGATTTAAATTAACGAAAATCTTACAAAATAGAAATTATACGAAAACCAAAATAGTCAATCCTGAAAAATAAAAGTTAATTTAAAAGTAACGTGATTATCTATTCAATTTACAATTTATCGAATAAAATAAATTGGAAATAGAATTTGGTTGTGTTAAATTAAAAACAAATTTGAAAATAATTGAGCCCATATTTGTATAAATAAATTGAATACTTAAATTTTTTCAAAATATTTGCAGTACAAATGTAAATATAATTATAAATAAATATAGAAAAACAACAGTAAACTTACGCTAGCCAATCAAATTATTGGGCTGAGAGATAATTAATAAATTTTAATAAATTTTTAAATAAAACAGAATCGGTGTAGTCCCTTCTACTAGTACCGACTGTTGATTAATATTTGATGAAGAAGTTTTTTTCAAATAGTTACTTTATTTTAACTTTTTCAAGAAAAATCGTCTGATAAAAAATTTCAAAATTAGATGTAAGCTGGAATCTATATTTAATGCCATGTTTTTTTGTAGCTAAACCAACAGTGATGAACTAATATTTATTTCCAGGAGAGCATGCTGATTAGTTACCTACGCGTTGTCAAAAAAACTTAATAAATATTCAAATCTTTTTTAAAATCTCGAAAAAATTAGTTGTTTTTAAGTTTTAATTTAAAAAGATATTAGATACACAAGCATGTTACATATTAAATTCTCGTATGTGTATTTAATATTTACATATTCATATTCTCCAGCTTTAACCCTTTAGTAATTTTAGATTATACTTCGTAAAATTTAGAAAATTTTAACTAAAATTTCTTATTCGCTTAATGTTTTACTGCTAAAACAACATTCCTGAAACCGCTTCAACTCAAAAATTATTGAAGGTTGATTGTAAAATTAAATTCGGCTATAATTAACGAAATCCAATTTAAACTAAATTATTTATAATTTTACCCACGTACCGTCAACAGAAGGATATGAATATAACATCTTCTGATATTATTTATATTTTTTGTAAAAATTTTGGGTGAACTCTGAATGCTAGATTACTGATTATCGTAAATCTTCCAGAATATAACGTTTGATCCCATATCACAACATAGGAACCATCGATTTAATGCGATTTTAATTATAATTCGTCAACGTTGGGCTTAAACGCTTAAAACGGAGGAGATAATTTTCGAAAATTATCCCATACGATGTGTTGTCAAATCAAAATCAGTATTAAAACTTTGGACAAAATCAAAAATACAAAAATTAAACAATCCAATGCATTAAAAATCCGCATTTAAATGGGAATTACTCAGGTGTATTTGATTCAGTATCGCGAAAGCGATACTCGCAATTATAATTTTGATACAATAATGTGAAGTTTTAAAGAGGCAGGTAATTGTGAATATTTTATATTTGCTAAAAAATAAATAGGGTATTAAATTACGTTCATCCACTCAACAAAGCTTTTAACAACGTCGAAACTTAAAAGCGTATTTGGTATCCAAGTGTTTCAAGAGAAGATTATTCAATTTACAGAGGAACCTTTTAATCATCTGCTCCAAAAATAACATTCGGGCGAATTTAAAATTGGTTATTTTAAAAAACATCCTAATTAGTATTTAATTAAACGATGAAAGTGTACACGTGTAAGTTAATCAAGACGTTTTAGATTCAATAGAAAAGAGCCTTCGAACCGACTTAGTGTGAACGAACAGGTTTATAAAGCTTAAGATTGATACAGGATAACTTCATTGCTGACCTGGTTCCTATCAAAAAACGGTAAGCCGAACTTCTTATCGCCCAAAAGCACAATTTATGTATAATTTATATTCCAAAACAAACGAGTTTCCATGGTAGCTTCAGTCAAATTTTTACTAATTCAATAAATGGGTAACCCTGGCGTTGTTGGATAAATCCTAAAACTTCACACCAGAATGTAAATGTTTCCGAAGCTCTCTTAAGATATCAAATTCGTGTAATATTTAGCAAGTTTAATTAAATCATGGGTTCCTTCCTCAAACACAAGTTTAAATGCTTGTTTAGCAACTGGTATACTTACATAATACCAAATTTTAAGCTTTGCTTAGCCGATTCTCAGCAGAAATTACCTAATTTATCTTCTTCCTTCACTCTTGTTTCATGAATTTATTTATCCAAAATTTATTACCTATCAATTTATTAACGCTTGCAACGAAAATATGTTATGGATGCTCTTAATTCATGCCAACACCTTCTCTTCCAATTAAATTAATTTCATAATGTAAGTGCTGGTCGGTTTGTTGCTGGTGAATTTTTAAAGTAACACAAACAAACTTTCACATTATCGAGATTATATTAAATCAAAAAATCACAAAAAGCTACCCAAAGACTAAAACAAACAGTATTTTCCTTCTTTTAATTAAGAACTTGATTCGCCTTTAATTACTTCTTAATTCGCGATTTTTCCCTTCCTCTTGAATAAGTAACATTTAAACGCTTCGAATTTTTTCTAACTTTTCATTAAATATTTAGAAAAATTATTAATTTCAGATTTGTTAATTTAATCTGGACCGATATTCTTGCTAACGTCGAAAAGTAATTTTTAAAATATAAACACGTGGTTAAAATTAAATTTTTTAAAAATTCAAAAGCCGCTGGATTAAGCTAAAAATTTAATTTCCGTAAAAAAATTGATTGAATTTTTAGTCATGAACAGGCCTAGTTTAATAATACAGTTCGCCTGCATTACTTATTGAACCCCGGAATGGTTAAATATCATTTCCAGGACCTAAATATTTAATATTTATGCGGTTTAACAAAATAATGCTCTTAGAAAATGCTTATTTATTTAAATAACCAAACGTAAGTTCCGGGTCTGTCTATTTTTTATACATTTACTGTAACCTCATGTAATCTATTGTGCGTTTCGTGTCAATTTATCTTTTCTTAGCAGTCGTATTTCAGCAAATCCGGCATCTCCTGAAAGAAAATTGAATTATTTTTTAGTTTTCATGGAAATTTTGAAAACAAAAAATTTATTTATTAATAAGAAGGTAGACTTCCCGAACGGTGCGGTTACAACACTTGTCGGGATTATTTTAAATTTGCAACAAAAATTTGATATGGAATAGAAAAAATGCGAATGAAAATCATTTAAAAATAAATCTGCGCCGGATTCAGAACCCACAGGAAAAAATAAATACTTTATCATCTCCAGAGACTCTGTTAGCTCAAAAAGTTTGTGTATTACATAGTCTGTGCGCTTTAGTTAAATTTATACTCTCGCTTAATTAAAATCAATATACACATCGAGGTCTTAATAATCCAAGTTATTTATTTTTTGAAATTATAATTTGTGTGTTTGCGGTAAGTATATTCGAATGAGAGCTTTACATCCCGAAATTTCGATTTAATCCTTTTTTATAATAAAACTCTCGAGCATTTGTACGATGTCATCGATAAATAATTGGAGAATAAACAAAAAGTATTCTTATTTTGTTTAAAAATTTCTTATTAGTAAATAAATTCAGCTTTTTTCGATACAAAAAAAATAACCGAACCAAATAAAAAAAGTTTGACTCAAAAAATTAACAAACTCTCTTTCATATATGTAAATCTTAAACCGGCAACGACTAGAATTTAACTAAATTTTTACCATATTTTTTAATTATAAAGTTGATTCCAAATTGGAACTGCGGTGAATACATGCAAATATTACCCAGGTTTAGTAATTGATGTATTCAATTAAGTAATATGTGATGAGACGTCTAGACGAATATCCGTCGAAGGATATACCACATTAATTATTACTATGCATTTAATGGAGATGGCATTAGGTTCAAATCTGGGAAGAGACGCAAAGCCGTTGGTCAACGTCAATGATAAAACAGGGTAACAGGCACATCCATTGAGTCATTGGCAAAAAGAGCATTATTAGGTAACTTCAATTTCTTTCAAAATGAGTTAGTGTATAGCTTGTTGGCATTGTTTAAATAAATACTGCAACAAAAAGCTACCCTTTCGCATGCTTCCTATGTGACACAATACGAATATACTCGTATGTACATGGCAAATTACATAGTATTTAATTAAGTTAGAAATTTTACTGAAATTTTTCTAATTAGTTTTCAGGACTTCGAAAGGATGTGAACATTATTTTCAATGACATATTCTAAAATGTTTTTTCAAAGCTCAAAGAGAAAATAACTCATCATAATTAATATTTTAATTTTCTTTATAAAATAAGTTTATTTCATTTGATATTTACGGTACACCCTGAAGGTGTTGTTCACGTTGGGACCAGCAATATTTTTTAACTTCGGGGAAAATAATTACGACATGAAAAATAAATTTTTAATTAATTTTTCTTAATGGTACACCAACTTTTCAAATTATCTTCTTGTTTCAGTGGCTGTAACATTTTGGTTATTGGAATGAAAACATCGGCGTAGTCGTCGCAAGTCATCCGATATAAAATATTGGACCTTTTAAGGTGAGACAGATTTCATATTTTAATTAAAATTGACACAAATTTTAAGTATTTCAACGCGAACGTCATTTTCGTATCGAAAAGCTTCACTTATCACATAACTCAATCATTTTAATTAAAAATCTAACTAAATAGTGATTGTTTAAATTAAACAAGAAACCAATAACACTGATTTATAACCAACTATGCTTCCTAATTCGGTTTTGTTTATTTTCATTATTCGTGCCTTTTGAAGTTCCCATAGGAGTCGGGATAAGTGGAAATTTAATATCTGACCATCCATAGATACATCAACAGTGAAATTTACTCACGTTGATAAATTACCATTCTAGCATGCTTCAAACTTCAGGTAAATGTATGAGGATCAATTTCATAAGCATCAGTTGAAACTACAGTCTCCACTTTGATTTAAATTGAATTTTAGTTTAAACAAAGTAATTTTACCGACGCTGTCCACAGCCTCTGCATCCCAAAAATTTTAATTTATTTTTGTTCACCTGACACTTGCAGTCATTTCGTTTATTCGGAAATTTCATAACCTGTTGAGCATATGCGTGATATTGTTGCCATAAATCATATAGTTGTTACATACTTAATACATAAGCTCTATAGCAAACCTATTTTGAATATAAGCTATAGGCAGTAAATCTAGCAACCTGTTGATCTCCACACAAACAAAATTTATACAAACTAAAACTTACAGAATATCGATTAAGATCGGCTTCACGAGTTATCAATCCAACCAAGTCGTCTAAAAGTGAAGAGCATGAAATCAACTTAGTATTGTACGAAATTATAATATTATGCTGGAAATCACATTGTAATTTGAATTGCCAAGGAGACTTAAACTTATTCTAAACATTTTGTAGAAATTATGGAGGCTGTTCCGTCACCGTTCTGCGATCTCATAAGATGACATTTGTTTCATAAATATAATAAACCATTGAATTGTTTTGGATGAAATTTCAAAGCACAGCTTTTGATTGATTGTAGCAAACTACATTTTTTATTTCGTTTTTTATAATAAATTACAAATTCAATCCAATCAAACCAAAAAAACTTATTCCAGAAACATTGTCGAACCTTTACAACACTGCGAACTCAACCCTTATCAAAAATTAATCTGGTGGGGTACTGCCTAAACAAATCAAAACTCTTCGAAAATTGTCAATTACAAAAATGAAGGCCGTTTCGCATAACACAGCAATATATTGTTTTGCAATTAATTTCCCACAAATTTCCCATTTTCCTCTCATTTGCCGAATTGTAACATTTTGCCTTTACTTTACAGTTCTAACTTAAATAGTAAAAATAAAGCATTTTTTACAATTTGCAAAGCTATACAAAACTATATCGCCGAGGTTGTGCGGCCTAAAGGCCGCATTGAGGAATTCAAAATTACATTTATATCTCTAGCGGAAATTCTTTACCTTGAATTTATTAGAATGGATATGCGGGCCAAGATCTGCACTTATGTTTGCATATCATCACCAAGAGACAGGTCGATTTGCCGCGGGGGCTTCAATTTATCAATTTATTTAGTGATAATTCGGAATTTAATATAAAACAAAATATGATCAAAGTTGTTTAAATCATCATTCCGATAATTGATTTGAAAATATGTTTTCGAATATTGCGACCTACTTTTGTCAACAAACTCTCGAAAGTTAGTTAGAAAACACCGGGTTAATTTATAATATCCGGAAATCACTCTTTGGTCTTCCAAAGTAACTTTTGTGCTAGTTTTGTCAGAAAAGTTTGTATTCGGAAGTTTTCATGCTAGTCATTTAAGAAGACAGCTTAAAAATAGTAAAAGATGAGAGAGCCTTTTTTATTCCCCATGCAATATTGATGGTTTGCAGTGCCGTACGTATTTAAATTTTGAAAATTTTTAATTAATTCAGTGGCGTATTTAGAAAATGCTTTAGGGGGGGGGGCAGATCCAAAATTTTGTTTTGTGTGAAAAAAAAACACTCTGATTTCTATCATTTTTGCTTAAAAATTTAAATTTCCCGATTTTTCCTGGCGAAATTTGTAAAAATATAATAAATTCCTTATCTTCTCCAAGTATTCTAAAAGAGTGGAAATCCTTCAATATGTACTGGAGGGTGCTCCACAACCCCCAAACCCACCGGTTTACAATTTTACCAACCGAAAAGTTGATTATACTAACTACGATTAGGACTAACCGGGAAATTTGAATTTTTAAGTAAAAATGAGGGAAATTTAACCTTCGGATAAAAAAAATTAAAACTTGGAAAGCATATTTATGCTCATGGAGTTTAGCAGCAACTTGCTGTGTTACTTTGAAAGTTAATTATAAAAATAATATAAAAACATAAAACCAAATTTTTAAACCGGGGGGTCTGGGGGTGTGGAACACCTTCTAGTACATGTCGCAAAATTTTCACTCTTTTAGAATACTGGACAAATATTTTTAGTCCTAACTTTACTTACTTTAATATATTTTTCGGTTGGTAAACAAAATCGACCAATCAGAGTGTTTCTTTTTTCACCAAAATATGACACGCTGGAGCAGGAGCAGCATACTGGGATTCCAAGTATTCTGAAAAAGTGGAAATCCTGCAATATGTACTGGAGGGTGTTCCACACCCCCCAGACCCCCCGGTTTACAATTTTACCAATCGAAAAATATATTAAACTAACTAAAATTAGGACTAACCGGGAAATTTAACCTTCGGCTTCGGCTAGAAAAAATTAAAACTTGGAAAGCATATTTATTTAATTACTTTACTACTCATGGAGTTTAGCAGCAACTTTCTATGTTACTATAAAGTTACTTTATAATATAAAGCCAAAATTGTAAACCGGGGGTCTGGGCGGTTTGGAACACCATCCAGAATCCATATCCCAGGATTTCCACTCGTTTACAATACTTGGAGAAGATAGGAAATTTATAATTTTTCAAATTTCGCTAGGAAAGAAGTTTTTACGTTACTTTGAAAATCTAAAAAAACGGGAAATCCCCCCAGTAGCGGAAAACGAAATTAACTGCTTAAATATTAAATCGTTTAAATGAGATCTACCGTCTAGCTGCCCGTCCACGGACGGGCTTTCCAGCTGGTAAATAAATAATAAGCAAATAAATAAAAATAATTTAAAGTTATTTAAATTATTTTTATCAGGGAGGGTTTCAGGGATACAATCCGAGTCATCCTTGGGGGGGGGGGCAATTGACCCTTTGCCCCACTCTAAATACGCCACTGTTGGCGTTCCATTCCTTGACCGGCGAGCAATTTTATTTTTTTTTTTGATTTATAATTAAAGAATTTTTTAACTCGAATTTTATACGCGAATTGGTACAGCTGGAGGTACAATTCTACAATATTGTTATTATATCCGGCTGGGGGTCTCCCCAGTATTTAAAGTTTACAGAGTTTGAAAATTCACCTTTGTAAAACCTGAGAATTTCAGATCTGAAAATTAAACTGTGGTTTCCAAAATATTATATTTTCGTCTTTTTACTGCCATCTATGCCTCAAAAAGCAAACAATCATTAATTAGCTGATAAATTGGAATCTCAAAAATCGCTTCATTAAAAGCCAAAATAGAGCCTGTAAAGGCTGTTCGGAATCGAGTTAATTAACTGATACAAAATTTTGATATTCAATCTGAATTTCTTGTTTTCTTGGTATGAAATTTGTATTTGTATTTGGAGATAGACAATGCCTGCGATCGTCGTACAACTAACAGCCTTCCATTGTTGTGCAAACTCATACGTCTCTCGCTAACAAGTTGATACCAATAAATAAATAGTTTATTGTGTTTTCTGAAATCATCAGTATGAGGAAAACGTTTTTGTGATCAAGCAATAATAGAATTTATACTAGGAAATCTTGCGTCGTCTAACCATATCGAATACAAGAAATCAATACGTTTCGGTATTTGTTAACTTATCCAACAACTTGAAGCAATTTTTCCAATAAGCTGAAATTTTTTGAGTGAATAATACAAATAAATATCACAAAAATTTTATAATAAACCCGAGTGTGCGTCTTTCTAGTAATACGCAAACTTTTAATTATTTTCTTAATAATCAGACGAGAAAATATTTAATTTTCCTGAAAAAGTACAACTTTTAAGCAGGCTAAATTTGACTTACAAAATAATGCCGGGATTAAAATTCCAATTAACTGGTTAATATTGTCTTTATAATCTCACAAGGCTTGTCGGGCTTTTTTACATTTTAATTTATGTGACTTGGAAAATTATTACGCAAAGCATTTTTCAATTTAACAAGCTTTTGTATTCTCGATCATCGCAGAATCTCGAAGATCGCTCCTTACGTCCTTGCGAAAAGCTTAGTTTGGTTAACATAGAAACCAAGCCCGGAAAGAACTCCTCGTAAGTAAATTTGCTATTATTTTCGAAATTGAATTTTTATTCAAGTAAATGAAGCTTTTGCTAGAAAAATTTCAAGTATATGAAATTTGCCCCCAGCGATCCAAAGTACAAAGGTACCCATACATACGTAGACCTAACTTCTTGATGATACAAAAACCTTTCAACTCTAATTGATTGCCTCAGCATCGATGGTAAACTAATACAACCTGCAACGTTAAATTTTCTTGTTAATTAAAGCCACACTAATTGGTATAGTCTATGCACAATAAAATTAATTATTTGAATTTTTATTATATTTTTTGTTTTTGGATTCCGGTTTTAAATTGTAAATTTAAATAGAGGGTAGGTACTTTATTACAATTTTAATTTAAATATCTGCGATGTAATTTTTCATCCTAATTTACTGGTTGCGTATATTTAAGCATTGCTTTATAAAATTATAAATGCAAGAGCGGTAAGAGAACTGCAGTAATAATTTTATGAAACATAAATTTTATAATTTATTATAAATTTTGTACGTACAAGCGTTTTATTGGATTAACAACACAAACTAACCTTAGTTGAGTTTAAATTAGTTAAGCGATAACCTCGCAGCGGCTTAAAATGAGGTACAACGTAAGCTTGGTTTAGCTAATGGCTGGAAAATAAAGCAAACGGTATTTATTTATTCTATTTTTGGCTCAAAAAATGTTCACTTTCTATGTGGAAAATTTCTTTAAATTTCAAACACGTCATAAGTAATAACGCAATCCTGTCAAGATTGATAAAATGTGTAGAAAAATTGTATCATAAATTATTTATGTCCTGTATTGAAACCACCCTAAAAAATGTGTAAGTTTAAATCTAAATTTCTTTATAGATTCAAATTTACGTCAGATATATTTTATTCCTTTTGAATAATTTACTAAAATTCGCTGTGTGATTAAATTTAAAGCCTTTGTTAGGAGAAAATTTATAGGAAATCAAATTTATGTTTTGCGTTTAATCTTAAAACGAAAAAAAATATTAGGTTCGTCCAAGTCGGTGAACGGACAAAAAATTCTCTCCTAAACGTCAGACCTGAATCAACCAATCTGTCTACCAATCGATTCGGATTATTGATCAGTGATTACGAAAATACATAAAATTAGAACAGATTGACCACAAAGAAAACAAAGTTATTTTATTAAATATTAATTCCCTAGGGAAATTAATTAAATCAATTATAATTTTTAACTTCGGGACGATATATTTCCAGATAGATCTCAATCGTGGCCAATTTGTCTTTGAATTGCATTATATCGATAATATTTTTAAACTCGCCACTTGGAATGTAAGGGGGAAGATGGGAATCGTCAACAACAAATCCTTCTGCATGATACAAAGTGTTCTACAACAATAAAATTGTATTTAATTATTTAATTAAGAGTTGTGTGGGTTTATTACTTTTTTCCAAAAGCAACGAGTAAAATTTCCATAATTTTCAATATTCTTGATTCCTAGCACATTAGCTTTAATCGATTTGCATATATTAACTTGAAAACGAATTGGAAAAATGCGGTATTCATTGCTTGAACGTTTATACGCTTGCAGTATGATCTACAAGTATTTAAAATTACAATATTAATTGTAACATTCATTATTTTACCTCAGTTTGGTTTTTCATATTAATTTTTGACTGCATGGTGGCCTTCAAAGCAGTAACTGTGCGATTGAATTTATATCCAATAAAATGTAAAGTTTGCATCAAGTCCTTATTTACATAGGTGACTTCAACCATTAAGTTTCTTATGTGGTAGTCCGATTGGTGAAACTAAATAAGATTATTTGAGAATTATAAAAAAATAAAAAAAGTAACTCTTATAAAAAATAAATAAACTCTAATATAGCTATGTATGCAGACGACTTCGCAATTTACGCATACCCATTCTGTGCACAAATTAAACAAAATTAAATTTTCAATTAGATCTTACCTTAGATAAAATATCGATACTGTAACATACATGGAACATATTATACATGTAAACTATCAAAAGGGTTAACTTGTTTAGATTCATAATGATAATAATTAAACCAATCCGTTAACCACCTTTAGAAAACCAACGAATTATAAACGAAACTATAGTAGTTAAATAACAAAAAGCCATTATTTCTGTTTGCAACATTTGAAAAACCTTGTAATAATAATAGTAATAGTTTATTTGGAAAATAGCTATTTTAGTATTTACATAATATTAAAACGTTGTGCAGAATATAATATAAAAGATAATCAACATTAGTTTTAATAGTAGTAGATATTAAATTATTATTATATCCGGTCACATCTGCAACATTTGTTAAATACATTTTCTCGATTGAAAATAAACACTAAACATGCAATTAAACCAAATTCATTACCCACGACGACTGCTTCAAAATTTAACAGCTTTGATTTTGGCAGATAAAATGATTTCTTAACTCAGTTGGGCCCTAGACTTTAGCAAATTTTTGGGCCCCTTATATTCGAGGGTAACTAATTTGATTTTTATTTTACGATTTTATGTTCTTTCTTTTTGAGACCATCTGCCCATTGGGCTCTATGCACGTGCCTAATGCGCCTAATGGTAAAATAGGCCCTGAGTTTAATTTTAAGCACTAAAAACTGGTTCCGCTACCAAGCCACACAAGTAATATTAATAATTGAGCTTCAATGTAGCTATTGGTAAACCGGGGGGTCTGGGGGTATGAAATACCCCCCAGTGTACAATGTATTTGGAAGTCGCAGTTTTGAGAAGAAGAGGAAAAAAAGAGGAAAGGAAAAAATTGATGGGTTGAGAAGATGATGTAGTCTAGTTTGTTGGGTGTAGTATTTTGGAAATAAAATAAAAGCGTGCACTGGGGGGTATTCCATACCCCCCAGACCCCCCGGTTTATCTCCATTGTTTAATGTCTTTAAATAAATTTACAACTAACAAGTTTTAGAAGTCACACAATTTGTTTATATGTTGGAGTTTTGAAAAAACTTCAAAGATCGATTGAGCGGTGTATTTTGAAGTCGCAGTTTTGAGAAGAAGAGGGAACACCCCCCAGTGCACAGTTTACTCTTTATTTATGGACCAAATGCATTAGTTCTTCAGTACTGAAGAGTTACTTATTAGCCAATGCTGGGATCCTTGATTGTGATCAATCCCTGTATATTTAGAAGTCGCAGCAATACCCCCCAGTGCACAGTTTACTGTTTAGAATCTAAAGTCTTAGTCTTGCATATTTTTTACTATTTTGGTTATTTTTTAAAAATCACCCACCGTAGTCAGGGAATTTGCTTTGAAAAATTTAGTGGGAACCCTGGATGGTTGTACGGCCTTCTAGCATCGAGGAATTTCTTATTCCCTTCTAGCATGTGACCACAGATTTACTTCATAACTATGGAGTCGGTACCTTTTAATATTTGTTACTAAAAATAATACCTTAATTCGGATGCGCGAATAAAAACCAAGAGATACACTGGGGGGTGTTCCACACCTCCCAGACCCCCCGGATTGCCAATTACATTTTGTGTCTAAACTAGTTTTGTAATAGCAGCTAAACTGAAGCTTATCGGATTTTTAAAACAGATTTTAGAAACTTCTATAGCAAACTAGGTAATTATAAAAGTTCAGCCGCTACTATAAAACTGCATTGTGTCAATCCGGGGGGTCTGGGGGGTATGGAATACCCCCCAGTGCACCTTTAGCTTTTTGTTCGCGCAGCAAAATCAATGCTCGGGGTATTCTACGATTCCAAAATATCGGAAAAAATTAAAAAGAACTAGGAATTGACCTATTAGCCTGTTGCCAGCTCTCTGCAAGCTCACAGAAAAATGTATACTATTAAGGTCCGCTTTTAAATAGTCGGTTAAGTATAACTATAATGAGATGTAACTTAAAACCCTCATAGGGCTTGAAGCGGAGAGTCTTTCAAGCGAGTAAGTTTCTAAGACCACGCACTTGGTTAAAATATCTCTGATCTAGGACAGGGAATCTCCAATTTAAAAATTTTGGAATAATTCACAAATAGAGCATAGTGCCCTGGGGTATTCCATACCCCGCAGACCCCCCGGTATACATTGTTTTGTGTTTTTTAAACTTAAGTTTAATTTTAAGCAATAAAAAAACTGGTTCCGCTGCCAAGCCCACAAGTGCATGTCTCAGAAATAACTACCTTTCCAAATTATCTGCTTTTTCCATTATATGTTAAGGAAAATTATTAGTATTTCAATCCACAGTTTGATGTTCACAAGAGGGCTAAGCTAAGAAAGTCGGCCGAGTCCATGATTTGAACCCAGAATTTCTGCTCATAACTCAACTAGCGATCACATCAAGCCATCACTGTGGTCTTAGCTACCTTTAGTATTGTTAGTTTATGCTTAACTTCAAGCTGTTGTTGAACTTTGGAAGTTAAACATATTTATTATTATAACTTAAAATATTAATTATCGAGCTTAAACCGGGGGGTCTGGGGGGTATGGAATACCCCCCAGTGCACCTTTTACTCTTTGTTCGCGCAGCAAAATTAATACTAGGGATATTCTACGATCTCCAGGCTTCAGAAAATTTCAGAAAAAAAATCTGGCTTTTTTGCTGCAAAAGTTGCCTCGTTTTCCTAGCGCTGGCTCTGATCCTAACGAATAGTATGGTTTTCGCTCAGGACACCCCACAATCAAAAATACCAGGCATTGTACATAACAGGGTCAGAATTTTAATCTAACTGAGTTGGGCCTAAGGCTTTAGAAAATTTTCGGTCTTCTTATATTCGAGTGTAATTAATAACATCGAAGGCCCAATTTTTGGGTTATTTTATCAGCATTCGATTTTTATTTTACGATTTTCTGCTCTCTCTAAGCCCTCTGGCCATTGGGCCCTAGGCACGTGCCTCATACGCCTAGTGGTAAAACAGGCCCTGTCCATGCAGATGAAATAGTCTAACAATTAACATTATTTAATTCCATCATCACGAGAAAATTGTAAAATGGTCGAAAAATCAATTTCTACTTTTAATTCAAATATTTGAAAAAATATCCTGCGTTTTTTCAGTAGTTTTCAAATGTAAACTACAATAGGAGTCTACTTTTCCAATTTCATCACGATTTCTGCTTCACGGGCAAATGTTTCTGTTAATATACTTTCCTAAAATTACAGTCACGTAAGAACTCGTTCAGATTTTCTATAGGTAGGTTTTTGAAATATAATAATTCATTTTCGATCAACAATCAGCTTCTAATTAAAATAAAAGAATGGAAATATGATGTTCCGCAGGTGTAGAGAAAATTAAAAATGGAAAGATTAAATTTTTTACTCAATTAATCCTAAAATTACATCTACAAATTGTGTCGGATGAAAAAAATTATCTCGGAAATTTTCATAATTTATTCTTGTAATTATCTTCATGAACACCAACCAAAACGTCGGTTTAAATATGCACGTTTAAGTTTGCTTCATATTTGAAATGTTAGAACCCTTATTAATACTAAAAAGTTTTAATTAAGGGTAATTTTAAAAATTTTATAAGGTTTTTTGTTTCTCGATTGGCACAAAAATTTTAAATTTAAAGATTTTTAATTATTCTTACCTTCGGATTCCATGATTAAGGGGTGACGCACATACACTTGAGAAGAGGAAATTGTTTGCACTTAATTTTCAAATAAAATTAATCTCTCTCTTGCAACTATATTTTCTTTATAATATCCGTTATTTTTTGTGTTACAAGAATAGAACAAAATCCGGGAAAAGTTATTTTGAAAGAAAATATGACAAAAGATTAATAACGTTGGATTTATTGACCTACTAAAATATTTTGTCTTTTTTCTCTTTACACGGGATACCTGTAGAGTTTTACTTTCAAAACATTTTTCAAAATGCATTTAGCAAATGTAACGTTCCATTTACCATGTTAACAAATAACAATATATTATCCCTTAATCTAATCTATTTTTAACCCGACATTTTGATCGGTTAAAGGAAAATGGGGCGATTTTCACATTCGAACAGTTAAATTCATGCGTGATTACGTCACAGGCGCACAGGACTATTTTCTTCGTATTGAAAATTTACCTGAAGCTTTATAAATTTCTAATCTACTTACACTTTTCCTTTGAATATTTCCCGAATGTTTTATATTTATGCACAAAAATACAAAAATGCAAAAAGATCTTCTCAACCCTGGCGGCAAATTTAATTTTATTTGTAAAAATCATAGATGGAAAATAGTTGTTGAGATTTTCCAACACTCCAGGCAAATCACATTGTAAATAATTGTGTAATCCTAATCCTAGACGGTTTGGTTTTGCGATTGCATCCAGACATTTAAGCTCTGTATTTTCTTATTTTCAATTTTAAAATAATTTTTTCAGCTTTACAGTCAGCCAACAGGTGTGCAAGTCACATCAAAATAAATAGAATTTTATAGGTAAAACGAGGTTGCGGTTGTGTTTTTTACATTTTATTTTATTAAGTAAATTGTTGATTAAATGAGCTTTACAGCAGCGGTAAGATACCGCAATATATTTTTATGTTATCGAGTTTTCTTTAAAAGTTAGTTCTGATTAGAGGAATAAAGAAATTCCTGTTCGCTGCTTTTTCTTTAGATTACTGTTCTTGAATGTGACCACAAAAAAGATCTTGTTTTTGTTCTATTAATACCTTTAAACCTTTAATTAAGTTTCGCAATGTAATTCAAAATAAATCCAACTAAAGATTGATTTAAATAGTATAAATGACGTATTATCTCGTGAAACAACTACTGAATGTTCATTTTTCAAACAAAGTTTGGTTGAATTCTAACTTTGTTGAAAATGTTATAGTTTGAGGATTTACCTACTAAACAATTAAATACAATCTATAACGCTGAAGGCTTCAAATGTTATCCAGCATTGTATTTATACGCTGCGCCATTGTTATAGTTTAAATTTCATGTACCTACAAAATAATAAAAAGAAAATGGTTTTAAGTTTAACTTTTCATAAAACAATTCAACGATTAATTAACTAAAACAAGAAAAAATTTCTTTTTGAAACTTGAGTTCTGCCAATGACAAGATAAGCTCGAGCATGAATTACAAAAACGTGTAAAACGTATCTTGCTTTATCTACCTCTCTGTTCTTATTATTTTTTAATTTATAACTTTTTATTAATTTTTTTGTATTACATACCGTTCGTAATTTAAAATTTAATCAAATTACTTCCAAAAATTTTCAGTGACCCTTAATGGAATAAAATTGAAATTAAAACAACATAACGATATATCCTGATGAACGAGAATTTCGAGAAAATTTTTCAAATTGATAACTTAATTGGGGAAAATTAACTAAATTAAAATCGTTTCGACTTAATTCTTACGGTTGGCTTAAAAAATTCTGTTTTCTAGTTTCACTCGAAATTTTATTTTAAGAGAAGTTACAGTGATAACAAATTAACTTAAATTATGAATATGTAATTTTAAGGCAGCAATCTGCAAACTTTACATTTTAAGTAAATTTTTACACTGAAAAAAATTTACATTAAATAAAGAGTAAAACATAGGGAAAATGATTCGCATTTCACTTGATGTTTAACAGTTTATTACCAAATTTTTCAACATGGAAGCAAATTAGGGAAGCTATTTTTAAAAGCTCGTGCTTTAAATAATAAATTGTGGAAATTAATAATTTAATAGCCTTTTTCTTGGCAAGATTGATTTAGATTCTTTACTTCTTTTTCAATTCCTCATTATTCTTCTTCTATGTCAAGTTACAATTGTAGCTTTGGACTACTTTTAACAAATTCAAAGAGCGTGCGATGCTAAAAGGATGCGCAAAGTTTTGTTAAGAATTTAATTTGCATATTAAGTTTACAAAAACAGTTCAGTATACATACTACTAACGAAATTGATAATTTAATAAATTTACTAGCATCCCAAACGTTCCCTATTTAGACCAACCTGCATAATTAGCAAGCAGGAAAATGTAGTACACGTGCGCGACGCTGGCACCGTATCCTGTCGTCGTTAGGATCGATGATGACGTCAAACGACGCACGATCAGGTTCGAGAGCTTTCCCGACGCTGCCTGGCGGTTCCCAGTTTAAGTCTGACCGCGCTCCAGTTTACCGAGTTACAGGGTGCGCTAACCGAGACCTGAGCTTTTAAAGCTCGGTATGGTACCCGTAAAATGCGCTAGCTGGTGTTAGTGAATAAGTGAGTTTGCATGATTCTGTGTTTTCTAAATAAAGATAGAGTCACCGTCAGCTCGATTTTTTACTTGATTTACAAAAAAACTCATTATAAACCACCTGTTACTGTGTTCTAAGTTTTTTGGCTAATTGATCACGAATTAGCGCCGGCCGAACTATTTTTTGGCCCGCAAAAAAATATGTCAGTAAAATTTGTCCAAAAACGACAAAAAGCATATATCAGTAAATTTTACAAACTCTACAGAAACGACCCACTTACTTTTCCAATTTTCTTTCTTGTTGGTCAACAAACAAATCAAAGTAGCATTTTCAAATTTAAACTTTGATCGAGGAAAAGTCGGAAAAAGTTTCGGTTAAGGTAAAAAGGTTTATTTTTTAATTAACTAATTAAAGTGTCGAAAAGTTCATTTTTACAGAAAAAATAATTATGTAAAATTTGTTTTTAATTTATCAGGATTCCGCGTACAAAATTTTTTTGAAGTTACATAATTTCGAAAAATTTTGTCCTCATTTGCTCAACTCTATGGTCATTTTTTCAAAACGCAAAAAAAAGTTATAAAATTCGTAAGATATTTAAAATTAAATATTATTAATTTCTTTCTTTTAAATTGAAAATTTCAGATTTGAAGTACTAAAAACTCAAAAATTTTTAATTTGTTTGCATATTTTTCAAAATTAGATTGTTGGCAAAAATAAAATACTATTTTTCTGCTAACAAAATGTTGAACTTAACTCACAAATAATATTTAAAAGTAAAGTTTATAAAAATAAATAAAAAACTTTCTTTATTTGTTTAAAAATAAGTTTCTATAGAAAGTTGAAGTCTGCAGAATTTATAATTATAACTGAATATTTCATGAAATATTCAGTGGAACTAATATAAATCTGCCATTTCGATATCAATTAATAATAAATATTTTTATTGACACTTCATCCAATCTGCTTGGTTTTCATCATAAAAAATTATAAATTACTGGCAGGGGTAACGATTATGCTTAATCAAATTTTGAAAATTCGTTTTATTAGCTCGCCAATCTTTTGCGTAAATGTTTCCTTCGGTTTAGCTGCTACAAAGCTAACAGCTAGCTGAACCCCGACAGTTGGAGCTTTTGCAGCAACTGAAAAGGAAATATCGGCGAAGTCAGCAACAAGTAACGAGAGTTGCGCGCAGGTTATGGGCAGCACAGACGCGCCTATAAACTGCGCACTAAACATTACCCCAAATGACGATTTTATAGTACATTTGTTAAGGCCATTTATGTACATAAGTACTACAATTTTCAATGTAGCTTTTAATCGTTGATCCAAATTATCCCCATTAATTTTTTTTCCAACTTATTTTACGCTTCGTTTATTTCTTTGCAATTTTCATAACTCAAAAATTTCAATAAAACCCACATTTCACATGAATTAATGTTTTAATTGGTCTACAGATTAATTGCAATTAAAATTAAAATAAATTGCAAATGCAAAAATTCTGGTAAAAGGGGTGACGTATCACAATCAAAAATTTAACATTTTATAGTGAAATATCCTCGTAGAGTCAATGTTACAAAAACAATTTTATTTGTATATCTAAAACTGGAATATTAAACCATTTTATGGTTACATCGGCACGTGCAACTTATTGATTGCGGAACAGGATCCAGAATTTAAAAACAAACCCGAATTTAAAAATTCAGGGCCTTCAGTTTTTCATAAAAAAAATCAGAACATTGCCAATTTAATTGATAATTGATTGTCAAAGAAAATATTTTTCCGCATCCGAAAATACCCAACTCAACTAAAAAGTGACGCGCATGAAAGAGTAAGCGAGATGATGGTGAAATGAATGAAAACTGCAGATTAGATTTATTTTGTATCCCCTATGCTACTTAAGGATAAAACAGCTATACATCACTTCAAATCTCGTCTAAATCTGTTCGGTATTTCAACCTTAAACAAAAGTATATGTACACCGAAAAATGAAAAATCATAGTTTTCACACACAAAATTTATTGTATTGATGAACAAATTCATAAATTCAGTAATCTGAAAACAGTCGGTCAAGCATCCAACAAATGCTTCTGCAGTGTCCGATTACTAAGAAAATCAACGATTACATGAATATATAAGAACTTGCGTTTTTAAGTGTCAAAAGGTAGTGACAGATCCGGAGAAGGGCGATGGGGACGATCCCCCCTCCCTTCAAACTCAAAATCATCAATTTTTAAACCAAAATATTTGAATTTATTAAAAAACAAAATATAAATTTATTTTTGTTATTACTACTGTTTTTCATTTTTCATATTTAATAAATTTTTATTTCGTCGCCCCCCCCCCCCCCAGTATGGTAAATGGCTGTATATTAAAAAATAAAATATGTAGTGAAAGCTAAGAGATCTCTAAGATCTTATTTACACTAACCTTCCTTAACTTAACTTGGGTTAAACGTACGTATATTGCCCCTTTCCCCCC
This sequence comes from Cantharis nigra, assembly GCA_958510845.1. Lineage (NCBI taxonomy): Eukaryota > Metazoa > Arthropoda > Insecta > Coleoptera > Cantharidae > Cantharis > Cantharis nigra. Next base: position 2,453,769 of record OY294033.1, on the reverse strand, counting down.
ATGATAAAGACGATGGGTTAAAATCGAAATAAAAAAGCATAGGATTATATCAGAAATCGATTACCAATTTCTTGTGTCCAATATTGTTGTTTGTAATGGAATCCTGAATTTAGCAATTTGAAGTTTCGGTATCCCTGCGGAATAATAATTAATATGATAGCCTCAGGTTTAAATAATATTCAATATTAATATTTTGAATTTGCACGAAAATGTGTGCTTATTATTTATTAATTTTGTAAAATATACAACCGACCCAATTCAATAAAAAATAGAAAACTTAACAGTTTTTCTTAATTGCTTCTCCTTTTCGCATCCGGAAAATCGTTAATCTAAGGATATCAATTTAATGTCTTCTGCCTGTGCATATCAATAGCGACAGCATAATAAACTTCATAATTACACCATCAACAGGCTAATTTAATATAAGGAAAGTTTGCGAAACTAAATATAAACCCTTTTTAAGTTTTCCGTTTTGCGTAACCAAATTGATCAATTTTAATTTGCTTTATGTATGCTAATATGAGGGAAAACTTAGTGAAAGTTTTGGTATAAAAACTTTTGAATAGCATTATTCGGCTCTTTCAAATCTTGTTTCCAAAATGTTTTGAATATTATTTTACGAAAATCTATCTAAATATTAAAAATATCCTAAAAATGTGTCAATAAAAGCTGGATTATAAAAAGAAAATTCAATAAAAAGAAAATCTAAACTATAAATAAGATAGGAAATATGTAGTTAATTGTGTTTTTCTGTCTAAAAATGAAGATATTGGTGTTTTAGTTTTGTAACAACACTCCACACGCTCCAAATTAGTAGTTGTAAACTAGCGATCCTCCAGAAACCCTATATCTTTGATGTGATGTTGTCTTAAGCAGAGCAGACCAACCCGTAGAGGAAGTGGACGAAGAAATATCCGTGCCGTCAGAATGAGCCATGGCGCAGCTAACCTCGCCGCGCTTGCGCCACTACAGGTCCGCACCGCACGATGCACTCGCACGTTTTTACAGATTTCACAGCTATTAATAATAGTCCTCAAGTGAAACTTTTCTGCAAAAGGAGTTAACACTCGTTTGCACAGATGGGTCACTCTAGAGATCCATATAATATTTTACGGCATGCTCAAGTTACGATATGCACCACAGCCGATTTAGCACTAATTTTAAGCATATCTCATTTTTTACTAATCACTCCCTGTTCGACTAACTTCTAATTTTCCATTTGTATTTCAGAACAATGACCGCTATCTGCTTCGTTTGCAATCTTCCAATATTGTCTCATCAAGTGGGTTTGGTATGGCAAGGAGGAAATGGATGGGACGATCTCGTTCGAGAACAACTGGAAGAATCGACAATTCGTCAACGTTTGGGAGGCCGAAGAGATTCTGCCACTCAAATATGCAGCATTTCACCACCTACAGAGACACAAGAAACGTCTCCGCCAGCTACGGGTACCGCTCGTCGTCGTCGAAGCTCGTTAGCTCAACTAACGGACATTTTAAGAGAATGGGGAGGTGGTTCTACCAAATCAAGACAAAAAGCTCCTTTAAATCGGCGCGAAACGCTGGCAGACTTAGCTCGCAGTCTACCGTGGGGTCGGCAAACAACAGAAGGTGGTCCAACACGAACAATAAACACCCGCAAAAGACGAGAATCTAGCGCAGATTCCGGAATAAAAAGTATAGGATCAAAATCTCGTAGAGATTCGCATCAAACTGCCATATCGGATTTTAAGTCGGAAGTTGCTAAGCTATGGCAACGACGCGAATCCAATGCCGCCACCACCACCGTTATAACACCCAGTTCTGGATCTCGACGAGGTTCCGGCGAATCGAGCAGAAGTGGAAGAAGAGACTCCGTGACCCAATCTCACGGAGCGTCTCGTCGAGGTTCAGGAGAAAGCGGTCGAAGCGGTCGTCGAGATTCGACCACAATTGCAACACCACCCCCACCAAAAGTGATAGGAGCAACACACAAAAAAAGAAGAGATTCTAGGACAATCAACGATGCTCCGTCGTATTATCGCCAAGAACAAAGACCATCTACCTCTTCAACTGCTTCCGATTCAGTTCCTGTTTTTGCTATTCAAGCTGTGAGTACCCCGTCAAATAGTCACCCGTCGATTGTGCATACAGGAACTACCACAACTACAATTTCTGTAAATACCGTTAATATTGGAACGGACGTTATTCAAGCTATACAACCTCCTACTATAATTACCTCTAGCGTAACACCACCGGCGACCTCTCCGACGGTTCAAGCAACTACACCCACGCATCCCTTATTAGCAACAAGACGAGATTCTACGACTCAATGCGGACGTCTCGGTAGACGCGATTCGCGTAGTCATGCTAGCCCGGAGCGATCGTCGAACAAGCTGTCGCGTTTACAGCGTCAAAATACAACCTACGACGAAACCTGCTTACCGGGAGGTAACAGCCGACGCGGTTCTCAACCTGGAGCTCTCAGTCCGGACGTCGACGATACCGGACGCAAAGCCCGACGAGACAGTTTAAGTCCGGACTCGGCTTCCAGGGGTCGAAGAGATTCCAGATCTCATCTAAGTCCGGACAGATCCGGAGAACGCGATATAAGTCCGGTTCGATGTCATCGAAGAGGCAGGTTAAGAAGACAATCGACCAGCGTTGCCGGTAGACGAAGAAGCATGCATCGCTCCCCCGATTCCTCCAGTTGTTCGTCTCGCGACCCTAGCCCATCCAACCGACCGATACCGCCTCCATCGGAAACGCATCGTCCCGCCATACGTCGTCAATCTACCACCGAAGAAATTTTGATAGCCAGAGGATTTCGAAGACAATCCACCACCGAAGAAATGATCCGTTGCAGAAACTTTAGACGCCAAAGTTCTCAAAGCGATGACACCAGTAGATATAGGGGCCGACGAGATTCCTGCACACAAATTATAGATGGAACGATTGGTTCCATGACTGTTGAAACTACCAGCACCTTTTTTGACTCCAGCACACAAACAGGTGAGTGATATCATCTTGGCTCGAAAATTGTTTATACAAAATTGGCTTATTCACGTGCACAACCAGCATAGCGTGATGTAATCATCCTGACTTGTTTCTTACAAGTTCATTTATGTTGGCACGCCCGTCCACCACCGACTGATAAAATCGTATACCACTTCCTGAACAAGGTTAAAGCGTTAATTTTATTCTATAAATTCATTAGTCGAACAATGCAGAAATTTAACGTGCGCGCCGGCATCTCAGTAATATTTGTGATAACACAGTTGGTAATCGATCGGGGGTGGGTCCGACGCCGCGACGCTAGTTCAGTGGCTCTGCGACGTTCGTAGCACGTGCACGCTTGTGATCTACTTCTGCATCTGGGCTGATGAATTTCTGGGGTTAGCATTCATAGACTTCTAATGTGCGGATATGCAGTACACAAACATTTCTTAAGCTTTTCTGTGTTTCAATTGCTTCTGGTGTAGCTTTGTGACTTTGTGGCTTTTCTTAAATCATCTGTTGCTACTTCATCCATGTTTGTTTATACGTGCGTGTTTATCACTTAAATTCATATTGGTTTTAAATTAATTATTTTAAATGTTATTGCAAAAGGTAATTGTTGTACTATAAGTTAAGTTATTATTGTGTAAATCGCATTGTGGTATATTTATCATTGTTTCAAATTTTTTAGGGAAAAAAATTCAAAACTTTTCGAATTTTGCTTCTTGTAAATACCGATAAACCGCTAAATGATTACATCAAAAATATTATATTTATAGAATGATTAAGCAAGGTTACACACCGTTACATCCCGGATGTAAACACTGCTCCTTAAGTTTTAGCAGAAAGAGTTTGTCGTTCCAAAAATTTGTCGAGAACTGGAATTTTTGCCAGCATTTAATTGCTCGCTTACTTCCAATTTCAAAATTCAACATTTTTAGGTTCATTAGATTACAAAATTATAAATATTCAAGTAACTTCCTCGACGCAACTTTAATTAAATTCTCAATAATCTTCCTTGACAAGTCCATTCTAAATATTTCATTACATTCTGGTCTGGCGTCTTCCATTCAAGAAAATTCTATTCAGTACATTTACTTTGGTCAAACTTTTTCCGTTGACGGCGCAACAAATTAATTTTTACCATTAATTTTCAAAATCGATGTGGAACACCAAAATTTTGGAATGCTGACACATAGATATATTTCTACCTGGGTATTATCAAATTGTATTGGAAATACTTCAAAAGCACTTTTGTTTGCTTTTCTAATACATTTTTTAACTTTGATGAAGAAAATATCGAAAAACTTTTTATTGATATTAAATTAAATCTTCCGTTTTATTGAGAAAAAACATAACATTAATTGGAAAAGTACAGGAAGCAATTTATATGGTAATGAAAAAACAAGAAGTAATGAAGTAATGAATTCCGGTTTTAAATTATAATTTTTATTTTGGTAGAATTTTCTTAATTAATAAAAATTGAAATTTAAGGTTTTTCGTTTTCGATCGGCGAAAATTATGTTTTTCCATTTATTTTGATGAAATATAAAAAAAATAATAAATTGTCAATTTGCTTTTCGAAAGTGTAAAATAACCTAATTATGACCACATTACATCAGCTATTCCCAACTAAGATTCGGAAGTCGAATCGAGTTTTCACTAAAGTCAGCAAAAAATGTTCATCTAACAAGGGGTTTGAACCAATTGTTGCTATAATATCTTTACAACCGCTCTTATAGCTGTGTGGTTGATTTAGTAGTTAGGGGTTGCCTGTAACCGATTCAAATCAAAACGAAATTCGAATTTATGGTCCTAAATTTTTAAAATTGGATGGCTCATTTTATTCAATATTTGGAATTTGATTAGCTCACTGGATGAAAGTCCACTTAAGATGAAAAATGCAAAGTCTAAGGATTTACTGCTTCAGTCAAAGAACCACTGGAATAAAAATTTTATAGTTCACTCAAATCTTCATGAGGAAAGGACAAACATTATTTGAGAACGTGGAAATATTGATTGGGATTGGAACAATGTCGTTTTCGCCGAAAAAACTTCAATTTACTTGTATAATCTAGTGATGCGGGTCTAGCCTGCTCTCAATAGACTATTAAATACCTTGAGACTTCAGTAATTTGAAAATGTATTTACTTGTTAGCACATCTACCGAATAAGCAAACACTTCAATGGAGAAAACTACTCTGGCTTTTCTTAGACGAGAAACACTCGAAACTTCATAATCGGCTATGCAAGCATTGGAAAAACGAAATTATACTAATATAAATAACCAATTTCTTGAATTTCGCTGTGCACCACACTGTTGGATAGTAGATCTACTGAGAAGGACAATTTTTTTTTATTTTTCCAAAATTTTGCTGAAATAGCTTTTTTTTTTATTAAATTTAATTTCGTGAATCACACTAATTTTGGATTGTTATTAATTTATTCAAAGTTTGTTACGCCTATTTGTAAAATTAACCAATCACCAGTAATAGATTTAATAATAATATTAATAAAAATAATACATTTTTTTGAATAACAGATGGCGTTACTAGTTTTTTTCCGAAATGATATTGTAAAACTGCATTTAGATGTTAAAAAAATATTTCTACGATTGCTCTCACGTTTACTAGTTTCCTCAATCTTTTTAGCATGAAAATTTCGATTATAATTAAAATAAAAAAGCTATTATATGAGTGAGTGAGTGAATGGGCGAACAGTTTAGCAGTTTAATGATACAGGGAAATTTAAAAGAAGATTGCAGGGTAATTTTCACATGATTCCTATTTTTAATTTTGTATTGCTTCTTCAATTATCTTCTTGACTAATTTTTTTGGGAATAGAAAACCAAATATAACGGGATCTGTGAATGAGGAATCCCTTTGGGGTATCCCAGAAATCAGCTTTCAACTAACTTTGCTCATAGGAACTTTTGGATAATTATGTATTGTGAAAGAAGTATCTAGCGTGGAAGTGTAATTATATGAAAATGTCTGCTTTTTATTGATATTTCGACAATTTATCTGTTTCTGTATTAATATGGTTTTATTTTACTATTTTTTCGGATTTCTATGGTTTAGTTTTTCTTTGAATTCTCTATTATCTTCTTATTTTAGTATGTAGATATTTCTTTTATTTGTACGCAATAGAATTTTAGTAATCGACTTGGAAAACCAATATATCTTAGAATGAAATGGATTGTTATCTGGAAATTAATAATAATATCATATTTGAAATATAATTCCATTTGTGTTTTCGTGGCTAGTAATAACATAATCATAAACCTGGTGTAGTAAAGTTTGGAGGCAACTTTGGATTTGAGAGATATTAGGAATATTAGGTTATACAGAAAGCAACACAAATTTCAATTAGTTTCAATGTTCGGTTACTAAATTACTTGGTGCTAGGTTTCCTACAATAATTTGCAAATAATTTATGGCTTAATAGAGAACATTTTTAATTATAGCTACCCTTATTAACTCGTAACGTGTTAGGGTTGCGTAGTAACAACCAATACATATCCTGTTGGTCGATGATAACCAAACCGTCGTCGTTTGGTTGACCCGTTACAAAAATTGAAATTTTTGCTTGTTTGATATTTAAATTATTGGAAAACCGAGCGTTATGTTTAAACTTGCCACTCGAAATTCATTGTTATCTCTGTGGAGCACACACCGGTTTACATAATGTACTGCAAAATGACAAGTAGGATTATTGTGCCCTAATCTAACGGAAGATTTCATATTTACGTAGATGCTTGCGTTCCAACTTTTCCATTTTAAATTTATTTGGTTGCACATTTCCTCTTAACATAATTGTTTGCTCCATCAATCTCCACGACCTCCCTGCGGCAGTTCGATCTTCCAAAAACAATTTTTTCTTTCATCCAAGGTAATTAAAGAAGCTGTTAACAAATTAACTTTAATAAAGTTTTTGTGATTTTACGAAGCGATCGGTTGTGGGCTTCGCTGCTTCGCAAAACTTTGCTTTGATTTTTATTTTTGGAAAATTTTCGAAAAGAAAAATAGATAGATGAGTTACACTCTGGAGATTCGCAATTTATTTTGTTGTTGTGGCAAAGCATTTGAAATAAAAATTCTACAGGAATAATTAAAAACTCCACCTACTTCACTTAATCAACTGTCTAAATGTAAATGTCATCAAGTTCGTTAGTGTCACTTTCATTGGTTGAAATTGAATTCTCGCCGAGTTGTGTAATCTATTTTCATGTTACTATTGATTTTTGCCTCCGATACTTATTTTTCTGGTATTGTGGAATTTATGATTAAACTTTGCATTATAGGACTTAATAATTATTACAATGTTGGGTAACTTATATCCTTTCGAGGGTTTCTCTTTGTAAGCCGCCGAAATTTATATGGTTGGTTTTAAAATTTTATCTTATGGATTTTGACCGATCGAGCTCAGAACAAGCAAAGGGTTTCTTTTTGTCCTTGGAGGAACACGAGAAAACTGGAGAAGAAAATGCTTGAAGTAAATTTTGAAACTCTTTAATTTGTGTATTTCGTTTTATTACCGTGTAAACCGTTTAACGCTCGTTTTATGTAAATTTTCGTTGGGAATAATTCATTTCTATTTTATAGTATATTCCATCACCCATTTCAATTATATGTTGTCGAAATTTGAAATACATAAACTTCTAATTTTGTATACACCATCTGCGTTTCTGCGTGATGCTAAAACCATATTTGTTGATTAGATATTTGAAAAATTTAATGGAACCGCTTTAATGCCGAATCAAGGTAGCCCCTTCAGTAATAAATTCTTTCGTGCAAAATTTTATTACGAAAGAAAGCATGATTAGGGAAGAAAAATCTTTTCGAAACCCAACTTTAACTTAGTTCACGATTTGATTAAGTTTTCCGAGCTTAATTGTGGAACGCATTTCGTATGGTAGGTAGCTTAAATATTTTGAGTATTTTGAAACTTGCAACATTTTGGTTGATATTGAATAAAGGTAAAATTCCGTCGTCCATTTTTCCCCAACCCAAAAAGAAAAGTTTTATTAGACATTCTTGGACTTTGTAAATAATTTATTTACTTTGTGTTTTCTTCGTTATGTGGCTTGGTTTCCTAAGGAAGTGAATCCGTGCGTGGGTAATTTTTAAAATTAACTTCAAAGGAACTCGAGTTTTCCTGCTTCGAGTTTGAAACGATGATAAAAATACCGCGTTGCACTTGAAAAATTTATTTTTGATTGTTTCAGAACCTTCGCCTTTGTACGATAATAACCACTACCACGAAGAATGTCTTCGTTGCAACTCATGTGGACTCAACCTGACGGGTCCAAATCAGAAGCGAGCGAGACGCTTCAAAAACCAAATCTTATGCGATCTGCATTTTGCTGACGTTGCCCTTATGGAGTGTTCAGATTTTATGCAACAACTGCGTTCCTTCAAACCACAGTCGTTAGGATGTGCAGTAGCTAGGAGAAAATCATCAACCACATTAATATTTCCCTTGCCACCACAGGCTTGTTCCGGTAAGTTCTATAATAATATGATTGATGCTTCGCTTCGTGTAGTTTTCATCCATTAGAAACTTGCTTTATCGAAAAAGGTTAATCGCTTGTCATATTGAACATCTTACTTATGTACTTGGGCTAAATTAAAATTGATGAGCACGCCGTTATTTCGAGGTACCTAAATGTAAGATTGATAAGAAAATGGGGGAACCTTAAAAGCTTTCTCTCGCCGAAAGATTTTTAATTTTCTAAACAAATGTTGATTTACATAAAAATACTTAAAATTATTTTTACATCCCAGCCCAAACTAACCTTAGTACGCGAGTATATCTCTACTTATATTAAATATTGTTATATCACGACACAACCCCCGCGGAGTAATTGATACGAAGCAGGGGTTGCAATAATAACATTGCGAGTTTTAATCTCCTGGAATGGATATTATTTTTCCAAACAGCCTAAAGCCCTAAAAAGATTTGACCTGCACTTTTTGTGGTGAAATTTTAAAAGCATTTTAATGTTGCGCTTAAACTAAAATTAATTAAATTTTAAAATTAATTTTACTTAGGCGACTCGCCCACCAAAAACTATGCTCAATATAACTGCCTATACGTGGATGCATTAATTATTATATTGTTCTTTTATTACTTCATAAAGTATGTATGAGCCCAGTCATTGTTAAAAGCCTTCTGATTACATTTTTATTACCAACATCAAACAAGCGGTTATTATTAAAACGTCATATAACGCAAACTACCCCTAGTTAGCTACCTAGACATCGCAATAAACATAAATATCTTACAACATTTCATCTAGATTGTAAGATATATTATTAAAATGCACTTCTTCCTTTGTATTTTTAAAATCATCTGTTGTTCTCCCGTATTACACTACACAATTTGCTTGTATTGCTACAAAACAAAATTGGTTACATACAAACTGCTGGAGAACCAGAAGAACGTATGAAAGTCTCTTGAAAGATGTCCCACCAGGGACACCATTAACCTAAATTATAATATAAATTTTAAAACAATTATGTGTAATCTACAAGATTAATGAAAGCAGCTGTTATTTTATCGGCGTTATAACGTTCATTACATTCTCAATTAGCGTCATAAGTTTCTCAAAAATAAAAAGAACATTATAAATTCATATTTCCAACAGGCGTCTCCTGGAATATTATTTCTAATAATCTCACCGGACCCGGTACTAATTTTCCTTAATTGTTAGTTTTGCCTGTTTCTAAAAGTGAACAAAATTCCTAGTATTCATGAAAAAATCTATCATTTGTTCATGAATATAATGAATTTTTCATCAATATTCATTTTCTTTTCAGTGCAGGTTTAACTAACCAAATATTTTAGTAAATCAAGTGCATACCGAAGTATCGATCTAGACAAAATGATAATAATAACTTGGTATAATTAGGTTTTGTATGCACTTTCCTAAGTTCGTTTTCAAACATTTGTCAATTAATTCTTTGACTTTTTCATTTATAATTTAATTTCAGACGGATTGGTTGATATAAATGTCGATGAATTTTGCAGTTAAAAATGGAACTAATTAATTATTTAAAATTCTGGTTGGTAAAGAATTCTTAAAATAATAAATTATTAATTAAACTAAAGTAAATGAAATGAAACCAATCAAGCTGTCTCAAATGTATTAAATGTAAAGTTATTAATAATAGCAAAAAGCACGGAAGCTCCAAAGAATATGACTCCAGTTAATTTTCCCTAATAATTCCAAAACAGTTGGAATCTTTCCAAGCTGAACACTTTTCAGTATATTTCAGTTTTCGAAATAATAAAAAATGCTAAAATGAGTGTAGAGATATAGTCCAGTCAATGAACAACATACTAAAAGTCTTAATCGATGGGGTGTGAGCGTTGGGGCTGGGAGGGGGTTAAACGTCACTTTTTCACGTTTTCTTGAATAACTTGAAAACCGCGGCTTTTAGCAAAAAAGTGTTAATATACAAAATTAAACTACATAAAATTTCCTACAAAAATGGTGTTTGCCAATTTTTCATTAAGTTAAATAGTTTGCGAAATGTTAAAACATCAAGAACCACAAGACTTATTTGCAGTTATTAATGCCCGATTTCTTCACCTTGAGATATCTATCAGATAAAAAATCTGCCCGACAAATTAATGAAGGAACCAATAAGACAACCGCAATTTAAATACAAAAAGCAAATTAAAATTTGATTGGTTACTTAATTAATTTGTCGGTCGGGAAAGCTGAATGTTTCAGGGACAGAAACACGGTGTTGTTCGTGAGTCTTGCAGAAAAGAGTACACCAGACCTGAATCAATTATTAAAAGGTTTTTAGAAAAACTCTTGCAGAGCTACAGCCTTCAGCTGAACTGAAATTTGATTTTAAATCGAAAAAACGAATTTTCCTGACTTTTGCTCAAAAACAAAAATTTCCCAGCTTTTTCTGACAAAATTTGTAGGTATTGTAGAAGAGAGAGAATTTTACTATATGTACTGGAGGGTGTTCACCTCCCAGATCCCCCCGATTTACACTTTTGACTATAATTTCGACAGTTAACTTTCAAAGTAATGAAAAGTTGCTGCTAAAACTCTCAGAGGTAAGGCACTAAAATAAATGTTTTTCCAAGCTTTAGTATTTTCTAGCCGAAGGTTTAAATTTCTTTCAATTTTGCTTAAAAATTCAAATTTGTAAAATTATAAATTCCCTATCTTCTCCAAGTATCCTAAAGACCACAGTGGTGGCTTGATGTGACCGCTAGTTGAGTTATGAGCGGAAATTCTGCGTTCAAATCCCGGACTCGACAGAATTTCTTAGCTCAGCCCTCTGGTGGACATCAAACTGTGGATCGAAATACTAATAACTTTCCTTAACATCTTAATGGAAAACGGGGTACAATAAGCCTAGAGCTTCAGTACAAAGTGGGCATTGAACCACTACCCGTGCAGCTAATTTGGAAGTATTCTAAAAGAGTGGAAATCTTTCGATATGTACTGGAGGGTGTTCCACACCCCCCAGACCCCCCGGTTTAATATTTTGACTTTATATTTTTATATTATTTTTATAATTAACATTTAAAGTAACACAGAAAGTTGCTGGTAAACTCCGTAAGCAGTAAGGTAATTAAATAAATTAAAATAAATATTTATTCATTACTAGCTGACCCGGTGAACTTCGTACCACTTTCAATTTTTTTGATTATAACTCTTTATAAGGGGGCGTCCATTAATTATGTGAGACGATTTGGAGATTTTTCGACCCCCCTCTGGTGAGATGTGGTGAGATTTGCCTCCCCCCTGTAATCTTACGTGAAATTGTTTGTTTTACTTAATTTAACCTACGTATCTCGCAATTTAAAAAAAAATAGGTATATTTGCTGAGACCCCCTCTTCCCCATACAGAGACATACAGTTGTCCATGCGCGAGACACGGACACTCTAAGTTAACATTTAAAGTAACACAGAAAGTTGCTGGTAAACTCCGTAAGCAGTATGGTAATTAAATAAATTAAAATAAATATTTATTCATTATATACGACTGAAGATCGGAAATAACCGTGAAATAACGTTATATCGTATTATGAATTTTTCATAATTTCAAATATCTTTAATCCAGACCTGTAATGTGATAATTATGTCTTTTTTTAATTTTTTAAATTATTGAATTTCTACGTATTGTATTATTCTTATTTTTTAAATGTAACCACAAATTTACTTAAAATTTTGATTTTGGGTTCATTTTCTAAATAAATATGCTCTCCAAGTCTTAAATTTTTCTAGCCGAAGGTTAAACTTGCCTTATTTTTGCTTAAAAATATAAATTTCCCGGTTTGGATTAATATTGTTAGCGTTAATTTAATATACTTTTAGGTTGGTAAAAAAATCGACCAATCAGAGTTTCTTTTTTCACCAAGAAATGACACGGTGTAGCAGGAACAGCAGCGTGCTGGGATTTTAATTATTAGGATTAAAATACCATATTTAATAATCTATGATGTGTCCACCCTCTTTATATCGCTAACTATTCACTCTAGAGGAAAAATGAATAAAAGCATTTTTGTAGGAAATTGTATGTAGTTTAAATTTGTATATAAACACATTTTTGCTAAAAGTCGCGATTTTCGAGTTATTCAAGAAAACGAGAAAAAGTGATGTTTAACCCCCTCCCTACCCCAACGCTTACCCCCCACCGGTCAGGACTTTTAGTATGTTGTTCGTGACACTCCCCTCTACCAATGTACAAAAATTTGCAACTACACGAATTATTTCCCCTATTTGGGACTGGACTAATAGCTTTGTTTGATTTTCCGTCGGCATAAGTAGCTACTTCAGTCATCGGTTTGAAAAGCTACAGTAGACTGTTATCTGCTGCGATAATAAAAAAAATTGTTTGCAAAAATTACTTAATTAGGTCCAAAGAATCATCGTGGAGCCAATGAAAAGCACCGGTTTCATTTTAAAAATGCCTAAACGGACAGCATTACAACAAAATTTTCCGTTAAAAAGCAAAATTTGTAGAATTTTCCAAAACAATGGATGCGGATTTTTATAAGTTATTATAATTTAATTTGCTTTCATATTATTTCTTGCTGTAAAGGGAAAGCAAACAATAATGAAACGAAAACAATTTTTTTGAAAACCATTCGAGCGTTACAACATTAAGGTATTTATTTCCATTATTGCTATCATTAAAATGGAATATGTTTTGGAAACTATGCTCTCCAATGAAAACACGAATTTGTAACAATAACAATAATGGCAACTCCTATTAAAATTCTACAGAATAGCCTCCGACAAAGCTGCTCACCAGTCCGGTTTGAAAATTTTAACATCTCAAGGAAAAATGAAATAAATAAAAACACAAAACGACACATTCGCAAAAGCTTTTCGGCAAATTACATTTTTGGTTATGACAAATTGAAATTTCGTTTCCATCGTAAGTTGACAAACTTGGTCGTATTCGTGATTCCTTAGACATGGAAATGCATTAAATTTTAAAGTGAGCAGTCATTGTCAAATTAGGGAGTGGAGTTGCATTAGCAAAATGAAAAAACAATATTTTGTCGAGTAGGCAGGTACATTTTAGATAAAATAGATAAAACTTTTTTGATTTAAAAAAATTTTTAGTGCCTAAAACAAACAATTTATCCTCAAAACTGTACAGCTCCTTTTTCTTATTGTTTCTATTTTACTCTGCTCCATCGTCCTGTTCTTTAAAAACTTTTACAATTTATTTTCTAAGGATGCACACAAATAATAATTAAAAGTTTTTAACTTTGAAATATTGAAAATGTATCAGATAAATTCCAATTGTGAGTGTTCGACCTATACAAGGTGCTTCGTACGATAAACCACTAGGTAGTTTGGTTAAAAGAAATTTTAAGCATGCAAATGTAACTCCTTATAAAAATTCACTTAAGCTCTACTTTCAACAATATATAATAGATTTTCAACCGTATAGTGTAACAAAGGATAAAATTTTTAGTGCGGTGTACTATAACGCCCGGGTTGTAAGTACAACCAAGTATACGGAAATTAAATTTACATTTAAATCTATCTCGTATAAACTTGGTTTTACTGAAATTTTACACCACTTCCAAGTGGAGCCTTTAAAGTATCTTATTTGTCAAAAACTGATGCCCGCAAATTTAAGTCAACATTGTTAAACACGCTCTTGTTTGTTCTTGATACACCAAATTGCTTAAATTTCTACTTCGCTTCCTATTTTAAATTAATTGAATGTTAACGATTATTTAAAATTCGCGCCTCTTGTACTAAAAACAATACCAATTCGCTATGTTGAAATGGGCGTGGCTAACGGCGCTGCAGGCAACGTCGCAAAACAATTGTTTTTTGTTTTTTGTTTCTTGTTTCTTATTGGTCAATTGCAATTTTTTAAACTTTTAAACTTAAAAATTTATCTAAGTATTAATCTGACCTTACCAAACATAAATCAAAATAATCAATATTCGGTGTTCCTGAAACACGAATTAACGTTTAAATACTAAACACGCGAGAAGAAACACAATTGGAGTAAAGTGCTTCAATAGAAATTAATAGTTTTAACCGGAACATTTATTCATTCAAAAAATTAAGATCTATTGCAATATATTATTTCAGATCATCGTTCTAAGAGCAATGCACCTTAACACGTAATCGTTTAGACATCTATAGCATGAACTCTTGAAATATCTTGCAACAATGGCAAAAAAATATAACAAAAACAACTAAATTTGTGTGAATTCAACTTCAAACAGAGCGTGGGCTGCATGCCGATTTTTCCGTTATTGTTGCTCAGTGCTCATAGTTGAAGAGGTTTTCACATTCAATTAAAGATAAATTTGACGCTACCTTGTTCGATAACAGAAATACTGCTTGACGTGTTTCTATTTCACAAAATAAAATTATCTCGATTAAGAAATATTTTTCGGTAGCTTAAGTGCCGGTTGACACTCTTAAAATTAGAGGTAACAGGAAACAAATCAAACATCTGTACGAAGCTTTTCTCGACATTTATAATGAGAACACAAGGACTTTACAATAGGTTCCACGTCGCTCCCGACACCTAGTGTTATTAATATTACAAATAATATTAAAATTCCTGTTTTCACAAAGCTTTTTAAATTTATGAACATTCAATCATGTGAATATCACACAAACTTTATTCAATGTGCTTTGAAAATAAAGCAATTGTTATTGATTTAATGCCACACACCGAACCGATTACAAAATAATCCTTGTGGTTAGTCGGTTATTTTGAACGATAATTTATTTTGACACAAGGAAAGGACATCCAAGTTAAAAATTTAATTAATAACGTCAGAGTAAAAAAAATAATTAATACTAATAATAGACAATAGCTAGCTTCGGTACTTTACACGCAGTTTTCGAGAGCTTAGGTACATAAAATTCAACAAAAAAACATTTTTTGTATTTCAACCGGCTTTCTGCTGTTGTACAATAGCTTTCATTAATATTCATATGAAATTCTGAAACTTAATGGGATATACTCCGCACATTATTGCACTTATAGTAATCTACTCCCTCAAATTAACTGAGATTACCGGTAGAATTTCTATATTTCCGAGGCAAACTAGAAAAGGAAAAAAGGAAAATCAAATTTATATATAATTAGCTGGATCTCCTTTTTAGTGGTATAATATTAAACATTTCATTTCGTTTCCCGCTACTGGGTGATTCTCCGTTTTTCTATATTGTTAAAGTAACGCAAAAAATTGCTGCTATATAAACGTGTTGTGCCGACGGGCAATTAAAATTTTTTTTAAATAATTTAAAAATAAATAAGTTTCTGAAATTATAATTTTCTTTAGTCGAACGTTTTAATTTCCCTCGCATTTGCTGAAAAACAAAAAATTTTCCAGCATTTTCTGACGAAATTAATATAATTATTCTATCTTCTGTAGGTATTCTAGAAGAGTGGCAATTTTATTATATGTACTGGAGGGTGTTCACCCCAGACCCCCCGGTTTACACTTTTGACAAGTAACGCAAAAATTGCTGCTAAACTCTGGGCAGTAAAGCTCTTAAATAAATGCTTTTCCAAGCTTTAATATTCTCTAGCCAAATGTTTAAATTTCTCTCACTGCTTAAAAATTCAAATTTCCCGGTTTTTCCTAGCGAAATTTGTAAAATTATAAATTCTTTAGCTTCTCCAAATTCTTCGATATGTACTGGAGGGTGTTCCACACCCCCCAGACCCCCCGTTTTACAATTTTGACTTCATTTTTTAATATTATTTTTATAATAAATCATTATTATGCATTAAATTAATTAAAAATTATTATCAATAAAACAAAAGTAAACCGGGGGACTGGGGGGTGTGGAACACCCTCCAGTACATATCGCAGGATATTCACTCAATAAGAATATTGGACAAATATTTTTAGTCCTAATCTTAGTTTAATATATTTTTCGGTTGGTAAAAAATCTACCAATCCAAGTGGTTTTTTTTTCACCAAAAAATGACCCGCTGTAGCAGAAATTTTCTGCGAAAAATTCAAATTTCCCGGTTTTTCCTAGCGAAACTTGTAAAATTATAAATTCTTTAGGTTCTCCAAATTCTGCGATATGTACTGGACCCCCAGACCCCCCCGGTTTAAAATTTTGACTTCATATTTTAATATTATTTTTATAATAACTTATTATAGATTAAATTAATTAAAAATTATTATAAATAAAATAAAAGTAAACCAGGGGGTCTGGGGGGTGTGGAACACCCTCCAGCACATATTGCAGAATATGTTCACCCCCAGGACACCCGGTTTACATTTTTGACTATAATTTTGACAGTTGATTTTCAAAGTAACGCAATAAAGTAACTTAAATAAATTTTTCCTAGCGAAATTTGTAAAATTATAAATTCTTTAGCTTCTACCAATTCTGCGATATGTGCTGGAAGGTGTTCCCCCCGGTGTACAATTTTGACTTTATATTTTTATATTATTTTTATAATTATTATAGATTAAATTATTTAAAAATTATTATAAGTAAAATAAAAGTAAACCGGAGGGTCTGGGGGGTGTGGAACACCCTTCAGTACATATTGCAAGATATGTTTACCCTCAGAACACCCGGTTTACATTTTTGACTACAATTTTGACATTTAATTTTCAAAGTAACGCAATAAAGTAACTTAAATAAATGTTTTTTTAAGTTAAGGTTTAAACTTCCCTCACTTTTAATTAAAAATCCAAATTTTCCGGCTTTTCCTGGCGAAACTTGTAAAATTATAAATTTCATATTTTCTCCAAGTTCTGCGATATGTACTGAAGGGTGTTCCACACAATATACAATTTTGACTTAATATTTTTATATTATTTCTATAATTATTATTATAAATTATTATAAATAAACCGGGGGGTCTGGGGGGTGTGGAACACCCTCCAGTACATATCGCAGGATATCCACTCATTTAGAATATTGGACAAATATTTTTAGTCCTAATCTTAGTTTAATATATTTTTCGGTTGGTAAAAAAATCGACCAATCCAAGTGGTTGTTTGTCACCAAAAAATGACACCCTGTAACAGGAGCAGCAGTAGCTTTCTGGGATTTTATATATTAGGATTATACCGGAAATTTACTTAACAATTATTTTTAATATATTTTGTCGTTTGCACCTGCGATTGAAAATTTTGTGAAAAATAAAAATAAAAATTATTATAAATAAAATAAAAGTAAACCGGGGGGTCCGGGGGGTTTACTCCCCGGTTTACTTTTAATTTATTTATAATAATTATAAAAATAATATAAAAATATAAACTCAAAATTGTACTCATTTAGAATATTGGACAAATATTTTTAGTTCTAACTTTACTTACTTTAATATATTTTTCGGTTGGTAAAAAAAATGTTTCTTTTTTCTCCAAAAAATGACACGCTGGAGCAAGGGCAGCGTGCTGGGATTTTATGTATTAGGATTTAGCTTATTACTGTTTGGTCTTAAATTGATAAATTACTTGAAAATTACCAATTAGTTTAAGTATAACTTGCATTGTTTCGGTAAAGTTCAATAATTGTCTTATGAACCATAAAAGTAAACTTTTCTAACCGAAACGCTTTCAGCTGATTGTAGAACGTACTTGTATAAATTGAATTGCCCAAAATTAAATTGCACCTACCTACATTTACTAAATTACTTTTTCAGCAAGCAAAAAGATGGTAACCGATAAGTTTATAATATTGAGTCTCTAATTAAGTAGTAGTAATCTCCAAGCAACTGCTAGGCTTAAGTTTTTGTTTTATTTTTGTTCGTTCCTTTCTTATTGTTGGTATTTCAGCTTTGGAGAGTTGTTTTAATAGATTAACAGTGCGCTGTAATGGGAAACAAGGACTAGGTACATTAACTTTTATTTGCGATAATGCCTTGGGGTAGTTTACTTGCATGTCACTTATCTTACGTTTCGCAACGATACCTTTAAGCTTCCAAAGTCAATTTTGCTTTTACGATCTGCAATTGAGAAGTAAAGCAGCATCTCCCCCCCCCCCCCGATCTTTTTATATTAAAAATTATAGCTTTGATAATATATAAAAATATTTCTTTACGTAGGTATATTATATTTAATTTGGATTTTATATTAAATTTCGAAAACCACCAAAAAATTACTATCCGAAAATATTTCAATATTTTTTGTGTAAGTATAATAAAAATTCCGTATTTTGAATTAAATTACAATGCGAATGCTTCGCATGTTAAATCGGTATTTAAGTGGTACTCAAACGTTTATAATATGGTACCTGACAATGTTGCTGGTTATGTATGTGGTTACGACATTACAGAATTTAATTTCATCTTACGTTAAAATATGATGAAATTTTGTCAATATAAGCATCGCCGAGGAATTTGAAGCATTTTATATCGGGTTGATCGTAAAACTTATAAAATGTTTATTATTATTAAGAAATACGTTTATCCCGAAGGAATACAAAAGGGAAACAATCTTTATATCGTAAAACTATCATAGAACTATCGTCGAAATTATTGGCTCACCTAATATACACAATTTCGTCGGAAACTAAAAAAAATTCGAGCTATTTATCATCGTAACATTTCAGGCCTCGAAGAGCTTCAAGTGGAAAACGATAACACCAGAAAAGGAAATTAAAATTTATTTCCACCTTGAATATTTATAAATAAATTATAGAAACGACTAAGTTATTGAAATTTCTAGTATTGAAAGGAACGTAATTGTGTTGCACTCGTAAGTTAGCTTGTTATCCTCAATAAGGAGCCAGGATAGTTAGGCAAGAAAAAAAAGTTTCAGCAGAAATAATTTTAAATTCAATTTTAACTACGACAAGCTTTCTTTACTTTTTAAATCTGAACATTCAAAAAGAAATTATCTTCATTTAGTTCAAACAAAAAATTTTCCTTTTTCGCATCGATTTTTTAGTAAAAATGTTATAATATAATATTACTTCTACGCTGCATCATTGATTATATATTGAGCGAGATACTTGACCTTTCAGGAAATTTCATAACATAATATTTTTCGAATTAATTATGCGCATCTTTTCCAAATTTATAATCAATAGTTTGCACTTCCGGAACAAATTAGTTATAAAATATTCGAAAGGATATAGTTAATATATCTTCATTCGAGATACACTATGTTTGAGAGCCTTTTGACAGGAGCAGAGTGTTTGCCTTGTCAGAGGGTGAAATGCAAGGAAATGCGTTTGAGTATAAGTTTTGCAACAAAAAAGGACTATTGCACTGATATACCGATCTTTATTTTATTCTCCTAGGTGTATTTTAATAATCGCTCTATTTATCGATACAAATTTGGGCTTTCTCCAGAGGCCTCGCGAACAAGCTCAAGCTTTTGAAGAAAGCTTGTTCAAAGGATGTGGCAACATACAATTGGAATATAAAACACATTATACGAAAAAAACGCTCTGGCTTTTAGCAAAACTCAGTAAGAGTAACTCCTCGGTGTAACATTTTTGAATAAAATTTAATAAAGGCGCAATATTATTTTCAGCACTTTTTCCTCCGTTCACTGAAGCGGAAATCTAAATTTTTTCAACAAGCCATTTAGACACGACCATGTAACAATGGTACTTCGACAGTACAATTCATTTTGTTTTATTATTAGAAAATACACCGGCGCCTAAAAGTTGGAGTTCATTTTTCATATCGAACCAAACAAAGCAACCCTTCGATACCTATCGAAGTGTACAGGGGAAAACATTGACACTGCACTATACGTAACAATTAATTTGCGTAATCCTTATTTGAGTGTTGTGGTAGGAAATGGTTCAATTTTCCATCGCCGTGTTTAAAATTTAAATGACTAATTAATTAATCTATGTATTGCGTCATCGAATTTTAATTACTATATAAACTGGTAGATACATCAATCCGTAATTTTAAAAATTATTTAATTGCTTTTACAATCCGTACTCGAAAACTAGATATTGATGAACGTAGCTATTAATTATACATCGAATCGCTTCAAGTTTATTTTGTAAAAATCGCAATTAGGGTAGCTAGGTACACAAAAAATTTAATTTCTCGAAACGAACTAAAATTGACAAAATACCTAGCTACATTATAATTTGTATTGTAGAAATATCTTAATATTTGCCATAACGTAAACTCGGCATAAAATGGAATTTTCCCGTTTCAAAATGTAAATTTACACAAATATTAAACTAGTTAACAATTTTTGCTTTGAAAAAGTACTTTTAATAAAATATAGCAGTTTTATCTGATTTCAACTTTTTGTGTACTTATAATTTAAATTTAAATTTTCAAACTCTGCAATAATTATATCGAACTGATTATTTTTAGTATCCTACTACATGTCAATATGAAATTTCTAGGTTCTGGGCGTTAATTTTGTAGGAAATAATATAATAAATAAATCAAACTGTTTTATTATCTTCCTTTGCTTGGTGCTTGTGCTTGAAAAATTCTTGTTGTTTTTTCTGGGCGCCAGATGAAGTTATTAAAACAGAAGAAAATGAAGTAAATTAATTAAAAACTCAAAACTTTAACTTTAGATTGTAAATGACTAGAATCTAGAGTTCGAAGTATAAAACAATGCTGCTGGTTTTGGTGGAAAAGCACTCTGATTTTCCTCACTATTGCTTAAAACTTCAAATTTCCCGAATTTTTCTGGCGAAATTTGAAAAATTATAAATTTCCTATCTTCTCCAAGTATTCTGAAAGAGTGGAAATCCTGCGATATGTACTGGACGGTGTTCCACACCCCCCAGACCCCCCCGGTTTACAATTTTACCAGAAGAAAAATATATTAAACTAACTAAGATTAGGACTAATCGGAAAATTTGAATTTTTAAATTAACATGGGGAAATTTAACCTTTGGCTAGAAAAACTTAAAACTTGGAAAGCATATTTATTTAATTACCTTACTACTCATGAGTTTAGCAGCAACTTTCGGTGTTACTTTGAAAGTTAATTATAAAAATATATAGCCGAAATTTTAAACCGGGGGGTCTGGGGGGTGTGGAACACCCTTGTGTGGAGCACTCTTAGAATACTTGGAGAAGATAGGGAATTTATAGTATTTCAAATTTTGCCTGGAGAAAAAATTTTTGAAGGTAAAAATGTAAACCGGGAGGTCTGGAGCTGAACACCCCCCAGTACGTTTGATATAATTCCCACTTTTCTGGAATACCTACAGAACACAGAAGAATTATACAAATTTCGTCAGGAAAAGCTGGGAAATTTTTTGTTTTTCAACAAAAGTGAGGGAAATTAAAACGGTCGGCTTAAGAAAATTAGAATTTGAGAAACGTATTTATTTTAAAGAGATCCACCGTCTAGCTGCCCGTCCACGGACGGACTCTCCAGCTAGTCCTAATATATAAAATCCCAGCACGCTGCTGGTGCTCCTGCTACAGCGTGTCATTTTTTGGTGAGAAAAACCACTTGGATTGGTCGATTTTTTTACCAACCGAAAAATATATTAAACTAAGATTAGGACTAAAAATATTTGTCCAATATTCTAAATGAGTGGATATTCTGCGATATGTACTGGAGGGTGTTCCACACCCCCCAGACCCCCCGGTTTACTTTTAATTTATTTATAATAATTATAAAAATATAAAGGAAAAATAAAGGATATGGGAATGGATGCCAAACTTTAGAAGGAAACGTGGAAGACCTGTTAAAACATGGGCGTTGGAGGTTGAGGTAGCAATGAAGGATAGAGAACTTAAAGGAAATGATTGGACCGACAGACAGACTTGGAGAGTAGGATGCGAGAAACAGATACGTCTGTAAATTCCTCGCTTAATAATAAATAAAAATATAAAGTCAAAATTGTAAACCGGGGGGTCTGGGGGGTGTGGAACACCCTCCAGTACATATCGCACGATTTCCACTCTTTTAGAATACTTGGAGAAGATAGGGAATTTCTAATTTTACAAATTTCGCCAACAAGAAATTTTCTAGCTTTTTCTGACGAAATGTATATAATTATTCTGATTTTTATAGATATTCTAGAACAATGGGAATTTTATTATATGTACTGGAGGGTGTTCACCCCCAGAACCCCCGGTTAACGCTTTTGACTATAATTTTGACAGTTAACTTTCTAAGTAACGCAAAAGTTGCTGCTAAACTCTGAGCAGTAAGGTACCCACTTAATTACCTTAAAATCCAAAGGTTTAAATTTCCCTCACTTTTGCTTAAAACTTCAAATTTCCCGGTTTTTCCTTGCGAAATTTGTAAAATTATAACTTCCCTATCTTCTCCGAATATTCTATAAGAATGGAAATCTGCGATATGTACTGGAGGGTGTTCCACACCCCCCAGACCCCCCGCTTTATATTTTGACTTTATATTTATCATATCGCAAGATTTCCACTCTTTTAGAATACTTGGAGAAGGTGGGAAATTATAATTTTACAAGTTTCGCCAGGAAAAACCGGGAAATTTGAATTTTTAAGCAAAAGTGAGAAAAATTTAAACCTTTGGCTAGAGAATATTAAAGCTTGGAAAAACATTTTTTATTTAAGAGCTTTACTGCTCAGAGTTTAGCAGCAACTTTTGGGTTACTTTAATATATAAAAAGCGGGGAATCACCCAGTAGCGGGAAATGAAATTAAATGTTTAATATTATACTGCTAAAAAAGAGATCTACCGTCTAGCTGTCAACCGCGGATGGGTTTGCCAGCTAGTTTTGTAATAAAATAATAATAATAATAAGAAAAAAATCAAACAGAGCAATTGACAGCAGAGAAGTAGAGCAAAATATAGATGATGAATGGACACATTAACAAGAAATGGTTTGATGAAGAGTGTGAGAAAAAATTGGAAAGCAAGAGAAGGGCAAGATTGTTATGGATGAAAACAAAAAGAGAGGAAGACAAGGACATGCATGAAAAAAAAAAAAGATAATTAGAAAAAAACGATAAATAGATGAACGAAATGATGAATGAATTTTACCTTGGAATCAAGCAGCAAAAGAGAAAATGTAAAATAATGAATAGATTAATGAAAGATGAAAACGAGCTGCAAGCTTACAGTGAAGAGGAAGTAAAAGAGATATGGAAGAAGCATTTCCAAAAACTGTTGAATCAATATGACGAAGATAATGTTACTGAAGAGGTGGACGAAGGAACGGAAGATGAAATAATGATAGGGCCATCATTCGGCGAACTGGAAGCGTTATTGAAGAAAGTAAAAAATGAAAAGGCTTCAAGGAGAGATGAGATCTATGGAGATATGTTAAACGAATTCATCAGAGAATATACAGATTGATTCTGAAAATATTGAAAAAGGACGAAATGCCGAACGAGTGGAAGACAGGCAAAATAGTCCCAATACATAAGAAAGGTGATACTGAAGAATGCATAGGAATAACCCTGCTATAAGTAACCTACAAGATCCTGTCAGCACTCATATACAAGAGAGTGAAAACAATGATCGATGACAGAACTGGAAATGCCGAAATAGCCGAAATACTAGGAAACGAAGACATTGTGAAATACTTTAAATTGCGGAGAGTTAGATGGCTTGACCACGTAACAAGAAAAGAGCCAGTCAATCTTTTAAAGCAAATCATGGACTGGAGACCGGGGGAGACAAGAAATCGAGGAAGAACAGGATCTAGATGGCTGGATGAAGTGGTAAGATATGGAAGTGAGACCAGAAGAAGATGAAGAATGATTCACCTCGAAAGACGAATCGTAAAGACTTCATAGAAGTAGGCATATTCCTCCGGGAATGGATACCTTAATTAATAATAAAGGACTAGAATCTAGAATTAGAAGTATATTTAGATATATGCGTCTGCATAATTTTATCTAATAAATAATTTAAAGTTTTTAAAAAAAAGCACTTAACTGTTTACACTAATAAAACAAACCGACTACGAAAATATACTTATTTTCAAATGAATAAATAACTAAAAACAGCACTTTAAATCGAAAAAAAGGGTTAGCTACCAATTATTTTTTTATATTTAAAGTCTAAACCTTAATCCGTATACGAATACTTCCAGTCCAGGTAGTACTGATACTTCGATTGATTCTAAACCTCAAATCAAGCTTGTTACGAAATTTACAATATATTGAGTAAAATAATACGGCTTTTAAGTTTAGTTATCCGATAAGCGTACAAAACGCCATCTCCACCGTTTTATTAAACTAATATTTACGCTCTGGCATCCCAGAGATGTTTAACTTGACCGACAGGGCTGCGCCACTTGAGCTACGGTTGAATCGTGTCACAGCTTATGATTTTTTTTATATTATTTAATATATAAATTTGTAAAAGTAAATATCTGTAATTTATTCTTTTAATCTTTGTATAATTATGGAAAGAGCGATAAGCACTGTGTTTCTTGCTGATTAGCCGTCCTCAATACCCTATACACATTATTAATTGTTAATTATTATGAGAAAACCTAAAAAATTGTTTTCAAGTATTTATTTCCGAAACCTTCTATTGAATTATAATATATTCTAATGTACTTCCCTATGTGTTATCGACTTTTCGTTAAATATGATTAAAATTGTCTATTAGTTGGCTTTCCAACTGTATATTATAGTTTACTATAAATTAGTCAAAGAAAGTGGGCAATCAAGACAACAAACTTAATTTGTCGGACGTTTTGGGTTTATATTGACCCATTATCAAGGCTTACTAATGAAAAGCAATAAAAAAATATTAATACCAATCCAATGTAATGTAAACGTACCCCCACCCCCCGCTCCCCCCTAGTATGTCAGGCCATCGTTTATTGTTCTTATTATTTCTAAATTCTGCTCTAGAGACTGCATTTAGAATAATTGGCAACTTTTATTATACTGGTCTGTTGTTTTTGTGAGCTTCAATAACAAGTTTTTTATAAAACTACACGAAAGGGAACGAAGGGTAAGCTCACCCTCGAGAGTTTACAAAGAACTCATGTAAGGTCTTTGCATTACCAATTTTATTATTACCTACGTTGACGATAAAATCTACGAACAGAGCCATGGGTGATTTAAAGCATATTACTGGCGGCTTTCCATGTGTGGTAAATGTGACAATTCCACACTTGTTAGAATGAAAGCTGGATTTAAAAAAAATCATTTATGTTATCATGTTAATCTGCAGGACAGATCGTTACGTTGCATTAAGCTTATCAAATTTTCACCCTCTTACGAGGTTTACACCCCCAGGTTACTAATAATGACGCTGTATAAGTGAAATCCTGGAAACGCTCACCGTGAAATTATTTTTTAAATTATTTATGACGAACACAATGGGTGTGTGTTCAAGAATTTTGATAAACTAGAACTTCCTAACTATATCCAGTAACTAATTTACATATTCAATTCCTGTATCCATGTGTACAAGGTTTCCACTGTTGGATACGTTTAAAATTTAAAATTCGACACTGCGGTTTGTCGAATCTAAAATATTTCCAATTCATATAAAAACAATGCTATATTTGAATTTTCCATACAAAAAAATTGTCAATCTGTCTAGACATATTTTAAATGTGGAAGAAACAAGAATTATTACACTTTTAAATTGCAGAAATTTGATTACCAGCTAACATTGATTTTATTTGTCAGCTCCTGAAATAAACGTTCGAAGTGCAGGTAATTCAGCACTTTGTATCGTTTTTCATTTAATCTTTGATTTAATTTCAATTTAAGCGAAGAAGCTTTAAGCTGAGAGTTTTTAACTCTTTCGAAATGGCAAAATGGCAATACAGCTTGAATAAAGAAAAACTTAAAATTTTGTTAAAAGGAAAAATGTTTTATTTTTTTAATGAAATTTACACTTGAAGGCTTTTGAAGAATTTTTAATAAGAGGGGTAAATATTATAATATTTCGTGCAACCTGAAAATATTCAAGCAAATGCTCTTCAATGGCTGTCTGGAAATATTACATTCATTTATTATTTGTTTCGGTTCGTTTGACATTCTTATTCAATAGTAAATTGGGTCATCTAGCTGCATCATTAAAAGATGATATAACGTAGTTTTCTGAATTTTATTTAACTTATTACCCTTATTTTCCTTGCATAAATTTGCAATAAGAAAATACGTTTTCTTTATTTGATTTTAAACAAGATACGACACGAAACGAAATGGCAAATTTATAACCGTGATATTTAAAAAAAAAAGTCGAAAACGGGCTTGAAATTTGAATTTTCCATTTTCTAGCGGTTTGAACTCTTTTTTTTATAAATAATGACAATAAAAATACTTTTACCTTCAAAGCATTTACACAAAGCTTGCTAAAATTTTTGGTAATTAGCAAATAGGTAATTAATTTTTGTTTGCAAGTTAGTGCCTATTATTGCTTATGAATGCTTTGGTCGTTTTCCAGCGAAGCTTAAAATTAGCTACGGAGAAAGTTCAAAGCTCATCGTCAGTCGAAATAATATGCTGATTTATGAAGTTCATTCTATCAACTTGAACATTATTTTTTAAAACTTGGTCAATATTTTTTTTATTATGCAAATATAAATAAAATTTGTTAATACACCTTTACGGGGGTATTTATAAACTAAATTGCAAATTTTATTACCTAAGCACACGAACCAACTATTCTTATCGATAAAAATTATCTTTTCTCATGAGAAATCATCAACTGGGTTTTCTATTATTACCTTCTAAAAATACTTTTTGAATAATTTCGAAAATATATTAAAACTTTGCTCAGGTGAAAAATTAATCGACTTTCTTCTTCTATTTTGTTAAACATAAATTTAATTTTTGTGTAAATCGGTATTTAAAAAAATATGTAAAATAACTTCAAATGAACTCGCATAAATTTTAAATTACTTCCCTCGTGCTGGTAATATTCATCCACCCAACTCGAAAATTGAGTTTTAAATTATTCTTGGCAATACTTGAAAACTTTTTACTTTGTAAGTGTATGTTTAAGTCTTTAACTTTTTAATACTCAAGATATATAACAAAGTGTGTTCTGCTTAAGCAATCCTTATATACTTAATAAGAATTTTTAATTTCTCAGATTTTAATTTACCTTATATTATTAAAAGATAAACATCCTAATATATAAAATCCTAGCACGCTACTGCTGCTCCTGCTGCAGCAGGATATCCTGCGATATGTACTGGAGGGTGTTCCACACCCCCCAGACCCCCCGGTTTACTTATAATTTATAATAAATTTAATTTTTTTTAAGGAATAAATAATATGGTATAGGTAATCATTTTTTAAATAAAAGCAAACAAAGCTCCTTGAAAACATGTATATAAAAGCGTGGGGCTATGTATGAATTTCATACACAAACTAAACAGTATCATTGAAAAGCAAAACTGAAACTTTCAAAGAGCTTTGTTTTTTTTAATTTTTAATTTTTTTATAAATTAAATTAATTATAAATAAATTAAAAGTAAACCGAGAGGTCTGGGGGGTGTGGAATACCCTCCAGTACATTTTTTATTTTTCAATTTTTTAGTCTTATTTCAATTTTTTATAATTATAAGTAATTTATTAATTACTAGACATTGCGTGACGTAATTTATGACCGACCTCAAATTAACTAAGTCACCAATCAGAACACAGCAATTATAAATTTGAACAAATCATAAATTTGATTGGTTACTTGATACAATGTAAAAAAGGATTTCAGTTTATTGGAACTAGAAAATCTTAATCTGTCGACGTTTCGATGATTTTATATCTTCATTTTCAAGGCTGAAAAAAAAATAAAAGTACATACCCAAATCGAGCCACGAATACTTGTGTTATTTGATTATTTATCAAACAGATTCGTATCCGATAGATATCTCGAAGTGAAGTAAAGCCTGAGAGGTCGCCTTTTACGTTACTTTTCGCCCTGTATGGTGCAAATGTTCAATACACATAGACGCATGCGCTTTATCATTTTCAGTTTTTTTCTGATTTATGCTTATTTTTCAGAATTTTTTAAAAACAAAATTATAATATTACAATTCGCCGCAAGTGAAAGCTGTGTACCAAATTTCAGCTCTCTAGGACGTAGGGAAGTTGGTTAAAAATTACTTCAAAAATGTCCAAGCACACGAACGGCGGACAACGGTCACGTCACGTTCATAATTATAAAAATATAAAGTCAAAATTTTAAACCGGCGGTTCTGGGGGTGAACATATCTTACGATATGTACTGGAGGGTGTTCCACACCCCCCAGACCCCCCGGTTTACTTTCAATTTATTTATAATAATTATAAAAATAATATAAAAATATAAATTAAAATAGTATACCGGGGGGGGTCTGGGGGGTGTGGAACACCCTCCAGTACATATCAAAGAATTTGAAGAGGGTAGGGAATTTATACTTATACAAATTTCGCCAGGAAAAACCGGGAAATTTGCGTTACTTTGAAAATTAACTATCAAAACTATGGTCAAAAATGTAAACTGGGAGTTCTGGGGGTTAACATATCCTGCAATATGTACTGGAGGGTGTTCCACGACCCCCGGTTTACTTTTATTTTATTTATAATAATTTTTAATTAATTGAATCTATAATAATTTAAAAAAAAATAATATTAAAATATGAAGTCAAAATTGTAAACTGGGGGGTCTGAGGGGTGTGGAACACCTTCCAGTACATATCAAAGAATTTTAAGAGGATAGGGAATTCATACTTTTACAAATTTCGCCAGGGAAAACCGGGAAATTTGCGTTATTTTGAAAATTAACTTTCAAAATTATAGTCAAAAATGTAAACCGGGGGTTCTGGGGGTGAACATATGCTGCGATATGTACTGTATATAATGTAATGTATATAATATAAAAATATAAATTAAAATTGTATACCGGGGGGTCTGGGGGGTGTGGAACACCCTCCAGTACATATCAAAGAATTTGAAGAGGGTAGGGAATTTATACTTTTACAAATTTCGCCAGGAAAAACCGGGAAATTTGCGGGAAATTTTCAATTTATTTATAATAATTATAAAAATAATGTAAAAATATAAAGTCAAAATTGTATACCGGGGGGTCTGGGGGGTGTGGAACACCCTCCAGTACATATCAAAGAATTTGAAGAGGGTAGGGAATTTCGCCAGGAAAAACCGGGAAATTTGAATTTTTAAGCAAAAGTGAAAGAAATTTAAACCTTTGGCTAGACGTTAGAGAATATTAAAGCTTGGAAAAGCATTTATTTAAGAGCCTTACTGCTCAGAGTTTAGCAGCAACTTTTGCGTTACTTTGAAAGTTAACTATCAAAAGTGTACACATATATTAAAATTCCCACTTTTCTAAAATACCTACAGAAGACAGAATAATTATATCAATTTCGTCAAAAAATGCTGGAAAATTTTATGCTTTTGAGCAAAAGTGAGGGAGATTAAAACGTTCGACTAAAGAAAATTAGAATTTCAGAAACTTATTATTTTGATATTATTAAAAAAAATATATTTTAATTGTCCGTCGGAACATCAAGTTTAGCAGCAATTTTTTGCGTTACTTATATAGAAATATATAATATATAAAAATATAGAAAAACAGGGAATCACCCAGCAGCGGTAAACGAAACGGCGGTTCCCAAATAGGGTTCCCCTAAAAGATCCAACGGTTCCGCCAAAATAATTTCAAACTGGCGTAAAAATATATTTTTCCGCTTAAAAAATATTTTTTATATTTTTTTTATTTGTTGAGTTTATTGTTATTTATTATTACGAAATTCCTATTTCGAGAGAAAGAGTGCATACACAAGCAATCGTTATATGCAGAACTTGATGACCTTTTTTTAAGCCAATAATAAACAAATTTGCTTGGGGTTCCCCCAAATGTTTTACCTCGCCCAAGGGTTCCGCGGCCAAAACTAATTGGGCACCGCTGGTCTAGCTGTCCGTCCGCGAACGGGCTTTCCAGCTAGTAAATTTTATAAAGGAAAACTTGTAATATTATTATATACTTTTATGTCATTTAGATCTTTTGGCAGCTTTTTCCTGATGGAAATGTTATATTAGTCCCTGTTCCAGTTTTATAAATCCTAAAAATTAAAGTAAAATAATATAATTAATAGAGAATATTATTTTAAATTTAAAATCCAAATCATTAGAGACAAAACTTTGTTGGCGAGAAAACCAGAAAATACTAAATGATGACAAATTTTAAAAATAAATAAAATTACAAAAATATGCAAAATTTATAAATTAAACACAAAAACTCATACTTGGTCGAGGATATCAAACAGGACACATGATTTTTAAACTGATATAATAATTTGTAGGACAAAGAGCAATCGAAAAAGAGATATAATAAAAAATTGCTTTCCATTAAATTGACCACCTTGTCAAACGACATCGCAGTAATGATTTTATCAAGCATCAAATTATTTGAAGGATTTGGGAAACTTGTCAAAATGCTACTAATAAATAATTTATTATTTCAATGACAAAGTGACAGGCTTCAAAATTGCCTAAGCAATAAGAGCCTTTTCTATCGGCATTTGTACGAAGTGAAAAGGTCTGCTAAATAAACACTAATTGAAAGGCTTAATAAAATTGGTCAATTAAGTTGACATATTGGAATAAAACTTGTGTAATCTGTATTAATTTGTGTACCTGATGTAGATTTATTTATCAATCTTTACAACAATATTATTGAATGTTGATGGATAAATTCTCATTTTTGTTGTGTTAGTTTTAATTTACACTTTGTAATTACAAAGTTGCACGATTTTGTTTTATTTCACCCTTGATTATTGTTCACACCTGTAATAAATTAAAGATCAACAGGGAAAAAACGAAAATAATGTTAAGTTTAATGTTCGCAAAAGGAATATAAAATAGGATTACTCGAACAATTTAGAAAATTGCTTTTGCAACGTCTTATGAATAATAAAAAAATGGATATCATCGTAAGAAGAAAATGTTGTGTATGGTCGGCTCACTCTAAGTTTGAACACCAAGCTATTTTAGCTCGTTTGGTGTTCTACCTTACAGTGAGCGGACTGTACACCAAATCTTCACAACTCATCTGCTTCGCACAAGTTCCATCAGAAAACCACTACGCCTCGGGGAGAAATTTTTCTTGCTGCTTCATAACTGACTAAATCAATTTAAAAATTAATAAAGTAGACTAGTAAATATTGACAAACTTGTATTACACTTAAGTTCCTATATAAAACTTGTTGCTTCGTCTACTTTACTTTTTTTATTAATATTTAAGAACTCTCAACAAAGTTTTATGTTTTCTTAGTTGTAAGTGAAAATTTATGTAATCGAAAAGTTTGTAAGCAGAATATTGTACTACCTCTTTAGATTTTTAATAATTCATCTCGTCGCTGCAGGCTGCGAACAGGATTGGACTGGCAATATTCACTCACAAAATTTTTTGAAATTACTTACAGCTCATAAAACATTTTTTAATAGTTAGTCAAAGTTCGCAAAGCTTGTAAACTGTAAGTTTTTATGTAGTTCTCTACGCTTGTATGGTTTTTCGCCAGTTTAAAATATATTTTATTGATTATTATAATTTTGTAATCAATTTATAATCTTCTAAGAGCTGGATTTAGTTACTCAATCTTACATTACAATGTATCGATAATCTCAAATATCGAACAGTTTCAAAATTGTTTGTTTAGCATTACCAGACCTCGTCTTAGCTAAACAAAATACTTAAACCTTAATTTCAGCTACAACCCTATTAAAACACGATACCTTAATATATTCATCCAAAAATCATTAAACTTTGAATCCTCTGAGAGTATGCGGAGTGACATGTTTATTCATTAATTACCAATAAGTGAATTTGGATTAGGTATGCCAATAACTTGATCACACTAATTATTTTAGATGAATTCTGTGAAGAATTTCCTCATAACTTCATTCCCACTCCTGGATATTGGATAGAATGTTCCCGCCAGAAAATAGCGTCGGACACAATTTGGGACGAAAGTGAATCCGACCGGGATCTCCACGAAGGTGACGAAGAAGATCACAATGGGGCAGATCACGACAACGGACACCATTCGAGAACACACGATCACAGCCACGGTAAGACAATTTTTATTTTATCAACATTTTTTATTTTAATTGTTTAGGTTGTAACGACCTGTATGAAGACGACGAGGACGAAGACTCGACGTCGCCTTCACCGCGCAAGAAAACCACCATCGAGGAGCAATGGGAGAAAAACGGTTGCTTCGAACTGACCAGCGTCGAACAAGAAACGTACGAAAAATATTTTTATGGAACCGAACATTGGAACTACTTCACGAACGATGAAGATCTCGGCCCCATTATTTTATCTATTAAACAAGAAACACTAAATGGGAGAGATCAGTTTAGGTGAGTGTTTTCTTAATGGAGTTTTGTTGTTCGACAATTGATTTATCAAACCACCAAAATCGTTTAGAAATCCTTTTAGCATTTAAATTGTTGTGGCCTCACAAAAGGAAAGCCACATTCGCTGTCTTAAATGATCCGCAAGAACCGTCAAGACAACAAACAGAGCTTGTACAAACAAGCCTAGAAATCTGGACACTTTCCAACTAAAATTAACCACCTGCTGATTTATAAGAGTTTTTCCGAGTCGAAAATAAACTAAAACATCGACAAAATGATTTTTAGGTAAATTATTTTTTGTCGGAGATACTTTTAATAAATGTAATTTGGCTGAAAGCGCTTATTAGCCCATAAATTTTCCAATTATTGTAATTAATCAAGTTAAAAATTCAACAAAACTTAATTTATAATAAAATTCTCCCTAATTATAATTAATCAATTTTAGATTTTGCTAATCTGCTACGGGAAATTTGGAGAAAATTAAGGAAGCTTGTTTATTGTTATTGCGAAGCTTTCGCAGCAGTTTTTCATGAAATATTAAATTGTTATTGCCGTTTTCACGGCACCGAACTTTTCTTATATGACTACATAAACTAACTCTCTCCGATGATGCGTCGGGCTGAATTTTTCATATTCTTCGAAAATAGGACTTAGTTTTTCCGAATTAATGGTGCACTTCTCCAAAGCAAAGTAGTGACATAATTTTTATTATGACGGTCATATACTTTTGATATCGGCGATAAAATGATTTTATATGTCCCTACTTCGTGCTTATAAATATTGAAACAGCAGGTTGGAAAAACAATTCCGCTAGTGAAAATCATTATTCGATCGTAAAACTCACCAGCGCTCCAAATAACTTATTCAAAAACTCTTTCATAAACTACGCTAATCTCCAAATGAGGAAACGCCGTAAGCGACTTTGTGAATTTTTTTAAAAGTTACAGTTTCACTTTATTTTTATTTTTCACAAAATTTTCAATCGCAGGTGCAAAGCTATGTCGTTTCTATCGACAACAATGTATTAAAAATAATAGTTGTTAAGTGAATTTCCGGTATAATTTTAAATAAATATAAAATCCAAAATCAAAATCAGCATTTTGCTAATAAATAAATTGATAATAATATGTATACATTAGAATTGTATACATATTTATACAATTGTATACATTGCCCACCGTTTTTTTTTTCATTTGATCAACCGCAGATCAAAGTTAACCCATGGAATTCCGAAAGTTAACTCTAGCTTTGGCCACACTGATTGCTTAGTGTTGGTGCAGATAATTTCGCCCAGCAAAAGATATGTTTGCTTAGCTGCGGCTGGGGCTCTGCGACTGAAGTCGCAGGGGCTGATCCTCATGCTTTATTATGGTAGGGTTTCCTTAGAATGCGATCGTCGCAGGTGATTCTAAGGTAGCAGTCTCATAACAAAGCATGGGGAGCATTTACTGCGACTTGAGTCGCAGAGCCCCAGCCGCAGTTAAGAAATCATATCTTTTGATGCTTTCATATAAATCATGCTGTCTTGTGAGAGTGTCTTCTTAGAATGCGATCGTCTTATAAGGAAGCATGAAAAGCAGTCACTGCGACTGCAGCCGCAGCTAAGGAATCACACCTTAAGCTAGTCATCTGTGCTGTTTCGAAACAAATTGAAAACCCATGGAATGGGTTAACTCTAGCTTTGGCGACTCCGATTGGATCCACATCAGTTGACTCTGGATTAACTTTTATCTAAAGTTTAACTAGTACTTCGTTGTGGTGCAGATATTTTTGCCCAGCTAAAGATATAATTCCTTAGCTGCGGCTGGGGCTCTGCGACTGAAGTCGCAGTATTACTCCCCATACTTTCTTATGGGAGTGTTTCCTTAGAATGCAATCGTCGCAGGCGACTTAAGGTAACACTCCCACAAGAAAGTATGGAGAGCAGTACTGCGACTTCAGTCGCAGAGTCCCATCCGCAGCTAAGGAACCGACATCCAGTAATTGCAGAACAGTGTACGATCACTATTAAAATCGCTTACTCAAGATAAGGTGGTTATACGGCTAACTCGTGAATCTTCAATTCAAAGACTTGATTCGATTCTAGGTCGCAGAGAAACAGCACAGATGACTAGCTTAAGGTGCGATTCCTTAACTGCAGCTGGGTTAAAACAACCTGGGTAATCTAGCAATGTAATAATTCTGTATATTTGTTACGGTCAATGACGTAAATCGGGCATTGACGTCAATGGCCGTTAACGGTGGGCTTTCTTCTTATTCAGCGCCTATGCAATTCCGGATGTACGGCTATCATTTCGACTTATGTAAGCCGAGATTATTGTACTAGGGAATTTTATTTATGGGGTGGTTTCCCGTTACCCTCCCCATAAGCCCAAAGATCGAACATAGGCTTTAGATCACAGCAATGGCGCGACCAGGCTTTGATCCGCGGTTTACCGCTTCGTAGCCCGTCGATTTAACCTTTACACCACACTGTTATCAGCATATGTATATGAAAGCATCAAAAGATATGATTTCTTAGCTGCGGCTGGGGCTCTGCGACTGAAGTCGCAGTAAATGCTCCCCATGCTTTCTTATGAGACTGCTACCTTAGAGTCGCCTGCGACAATCGCATTCTAAGGAAACACTACCATAATAAAGCATGGGTATCGGCCCCTGCGACTTCAGTCGCAGAGCCCCAGCCGCAGCTAAGCAAACATATCTTTAGCTGGGCGAAATTATCTGCACCAACACTAAGGACTAGTTCAACTTTCAAAGCAATCAGTGTGGCAAAAGCTAGAGTTAGCTTTCGGAATTTCATGGGTTAACTTTGATTCGCGGTTGATCAAATGCAGATTTGCATCCTGGCATGCAGATGGTATACATGCAGTTTGTGCAGCCTCTCCGTGGTTAGGATTCCACGTATAACTGTAGGTCCCGTTCTTCCAACTAGATGGCACACTTGTCTGTATTTCTTGCCGCAGGAAGGAGCCAGTACAGAAGAGTAGTCTAGTTTACAGTGAAGTTATAAGTATCTCTACTATAAAGTCACTATAGTCTAGCTGAATAGACTTCGGTACAATCAATCTGAAATCTATTTCCGCCGGTATGATGAGCTTTATCTCTATGGGCTAAACGCTAAAAAGTACCAAATCTAATCCGAAATGGCCAAGGAAAGTCGCGCTTGGAATGGATTTCACATAAAGCTGTAGATCCCATCTTGCAGCATGGCCGATTAGATATATGGATATATCCATGGTTAGTCTAACTAGATAGCCGCAAGCCAAAAAGTGGTACAACAGCTTTCAAAGAAGCTTGAAAATGAAACAATATCAAGACTGTATTAGTGATTTACCTTACCGTTGGTGGCGCTTGCGACGATACCAAATGTCAACAACATGACATTTCTTTTACGTATACTTGATATTGTTTTGAGTTTAATTCTGAATTATTGTATCGTAAAACCGCTGCAAACTGATAATTGCCAAAATACAACCTCAAAGACTGCAAAAATTTGATTTATAAACAAAACTTTTTATACCAACTATACGTATTAAATTAACTTAATATTTTTCCGCGTGATGGCGTTTGTTTAATATAAATTGCGAAAAGAGAGGAGTCATAGAATTCTTATCGAGAATACCAATATATCATATGACTGGGTTGTAGCTGGGTAGGTCAACCGAGATTCGGTCTCCGGCCAAATCGAAAATTTGTATACTGGACTCGCTCCTCTCCGCAAACACAAAATGCGCTAGATCAGTGGTCGGCAACCTGCCTCTCCTGAGCGGCTGCAACTCTGGCCTTTTGAGAGCGGCTTTACCACAAATGACCAAGTCCAGTGGCGCATCTAGGGGTACAGGCGATGGGGTAATCGTCCCTCTTTATAAATAAAAAACTAAAAGATATTTATTAATATGCTGCCGACTTGGTTCTCAAAAGAAATATCAATCGTTGTTTTGTTGATATTGGTCGTAGAGTATATTTGTGTAGAGTAGACTCTACAGCCTGTCTGTGCCAAAATTCAGATTCCTCGTCAACAATGTAGATGGACTGCCTACTAATGGCATTTTAGCGTTAATGACCAATATTCATTGCTTTGATGAACAAATTTAATAGTTTTAATACACAAATTGTTGGATTTATAAATTACTGTTATGGATTTCATCAATACAATTAAAAATAATAAATTTTTAAGCAAAAATTAGTTATGTTTTAAAACTGGCCGTTTAAACCCAAGTCGCACTGAGTTGTCAGAAAAAATGCCAGATAGATTTAGATATTTTAGATTTTTGATGTCAAAAATGGTTTCCGTACTACTTTGAAGTTTTCTCTGGTAGACAGCTTTATCTCTACGTGGTACTCTGCTAAGTTAAGTTAAGCTACGTGTTGAGCTATAAAAGTACAGATCGATAATCCCCAACAAAAAAGGATGCCAACTGGCTAGCGGGAGATCGGGGGTCCCCCAAATACCGGGTGGTTTGCTAACGCTTACAACGAAAGGACAGAAGGATCTACATCAATTCCTCTTTTGCCTTGTACAAACCAACTAGCAACAGACTAATTTCAAAAATATTTTCAAAAATAATTTAAATATACAAGGTTGGTTCAAATAAAATTTTCAAAACTAATAATTTCATAAATGAATTGGTGCAAGAGATAG
Source organism: Cantharis nigra (assembly GCA_958510845.1). Classification (NCBI taxonomy): domain Eukaryota; kingdom Metazoa; phylum Arthropoda; class Insecta; order Coleoptera; family Cantharidae; genus Cantharis; species Cantharis nigra. The sequence goes on along the minus strand of OY294033.1, from coordinate 2,416,423 downwards.
CAATCTGATAAGAACGAATATTAAATACCTACGTAAATTAGCAGCTTCGATCTGATTGTGCGATCTTCAGAAAGGACTAACATGTTCTGATGGAAATGGGAAATGGCCACCTGCAAAAACGTTTCATTGCTTAGGCTTAAACTATTCTGCTTTGAATGGCACAATGGGTCAGCCAAATCTAAATTCCTTTCCTTTTTAGCTTTTTCATAACCTGGCTGTATTGAATATCCCAGTGCGCTTACAGTTAATTAAATTTACAGACCTTCTGTTTCTCCAATGATATTGAAATTGCAAATTGAAAAATCAAAATAAAAGTTTGGAGAGGATTTAGAATTTCGAATGCAACGCAGATGCAGCAAGCTGGTTAATTCGTCTGTTACACGGTTGGGTGGAAAACTTGCCTAATTTTGTCTGAGAAGGTTTTCTTTCATTCTTTATCGTTTAAGTTTTTGTTCTCGGCAATTTAGATCTTTCGAGATTCTGGTGCCATATTTCCATAACTTCTTAAATTATCATTTTTGCTTCCTAAATTTCTTTTTTCCTCTTCGTAATTTTTTTATAACAAAAAATTTATATTAATAACTTTCATTTAAGAGTACTTACAATGTCAGCACGCTACTCACTCACCCACTCAATAATGATAAAGCTCTTCAAATAATTTCTGTTAAACATGTAATCGGGAAGCTTTTGTGAAAACTACAATAAATACTGTAAAAATGATTGATAACTCACCTATCTCGATTTTAACGTCGCTCATCAGCATAAATCAATAATTATACGTGCTTAATGCATGCTTTTGTTGCTGGCCGATTTTAACTTTGTTACTTTCGTGCTAACTCTGGAAAATTAAAATCTAAGCTTTAATCGGAAGAAATCTTGCCAGCGTAATGGGTTAATGGATAAACTATTACATTTTGTCGGTAACTGTTTACAAAATCCTACATGTATCCGGGGGCAAGTGCTTCGCTTTTCCGGAGTAAAATAAATTACACTCGGGCATGTTTTCTATTTAACTTTCACTTAAACAGTAAAAGTATCATGAAAATAGAAAAACAGGTAAAGGCTTTTTTCTCCAATTTCAGGATATTAGTTCGAGCTATAAGTTATACAGTTCATGGTCTGATCCCGGCTAGTTGCGTTTTCGCTGACCGTTACAACCGTGAAGAAGTTGTGAGATCCCTAGGGAAAGAAGTCAACATAAATCCACCTTTAACACTCGGACAACTTCCAGATACGCCGGAAGAACTTTTAAAATTAGATCAGGTAATTTTTTATTTAGAAATTGAATTTTCACGTAATAGAAATGAAATTGAATAATATTTTTTCCGCCGTTTAAATAATTCATAGCTTTCGAGTTACTGCAATATTTTGTTCGGCAAACAGGCTTTTTCTAAAATTTAAGTAAAGAAAATGTTTTTCTTTAGGTTTTTATTAAATCCGAATTGAAAGTAGGAGTGATTTACGTCAAAGAAGGTCAATACGCCGAAGAAGAAATTTTAGATAACAATGATAACTCAATGTTGTTTGAAGAGTTTCTTCAAATATTGGGAGAAAAGGTTCGATTGAAAGGATTCGATAGATATAAGGGCGGTTTAGACACCGTTCACGATTTAACAGGTAACCGTATTATTGGACTTTTTAAATTTACTAAACTCCACTTTCAGGACTTTATTCCATTTATACAAATTGGAGGAACATAGAAATTATGTTTCACGTTAGTACTTTATTGCCTTACGAAAAACATGACTCTCAAAAGCTGCAGCGAAAGCGGCACATAGGAAACGATATCGTTTGTGTTGTCTTTTTGGAAGCTGATAATACATCATTTTCACCGGCTTGCATAAAAAGCCATTTCTTACATACTTTTATACTAGGTAAGTGGAAAAACCCCAATTCTCTACAACCTGCACTAAACCAAAAATTTTCAGTTCGCACATCTCCGCGAATAAAAAGAAAACCCACTCGTTACGAAGTCTCGGTTGTGACGAGAGACGAAGTGGGTGCATATAAGCCTTATTTATGGGAACAAAGTGTTTTTGATAAAGGTCCGATGTTTAGAGAGTGGCTTTTAACCAAAATAGTGAACGGCGAAAGAGCCAGCTACTCGGCCCCTAAATTTGCACGAATGCAAGAACGCACAAGGTCCCAGATGCTTGAAGATATCGTAGCAAATCTTCAAAACCACGCCGAAACCGGCCAAATTCCCAAACCATACAGAAGAGGTTCTTGGAGACCGATTGGACACATGAGGCCTTCCTCGCCGCTATTAGATAGCGTGAGGGATCAATTTGAAGATTACGATCAGTTAGCCAAAGACTTCACGAGAGTGTTTTTGAATGCGGAACAAAACGTTTTGCAAAACGCACAACTCTTCGATGTGGTTTTCTTAGTCGGTCAATCTAAGCAAAAGGTAAAAGAAGTCTATTGAAACTTTTAAGTCTGACCGAGAATTTTAGGTGAAATTTATCGGCGTTCGGGCAATTTTGGGAGTGAGAAGTCGAGTTTTTCAAGAAATGCTTTACGGAATTCAGACTGGATTTGGTTCTCCACAAGTTCCTGTGGCGGAACTTTTAGCTAGACCCGTTCCTACCTTATTAAGTCCTCAGCAGTCGAGGCCAAAAAGTAGCAATTTTTTGCAAGTCCCGGACATTGAGTCGCCACGTCCCAAAAGTGTTCCTAGCTCTCCGATGGTGAAAAGAGCGTTTTCTAGATTAGGCACGATCACTGCTGGTTGGGGAAAGTCGATACGAAGGCACAACGCCCAGCAATTAACTGTTGACGATAAGAAAAAGTGGTCTAGTAGCCAAGACTGTTCGAGTAAGTCGCAATTATTTCTTTATTTAGTTTTCGTAAGTATCTCAAATGGGAGTAACTAAAGCGCTTCACCTTTTTACAGATTCGCAACTAGCACATGTTATATTTGTTTGTATTTTTATGTAGAACAGATGTCTTCTTAACTTGCAGATAAAGATGGAAAAGATAAGGATGGCAAAGATAAACACAGTGCGTCTCAACTACCCGTGCCGAGACTAAGTGTTTGCGCTGACGCACAAAAAGTAGACAGAGCAAAGCTTGCACAAACTGAATTTTCAATTATAGAATTTGATCCGGAAACTTTTCGTATTTTATTGGATTATTTACACACTGGATCTTGTCCTCTCACGTGTGCCACTATTCCAGGACTGATCTGTGCAGCTGAGCATTACGACTTACCCGAATTGTTACAAGCTTGTTTTCACCATGCCAAACAATTTCTTCGGACCGATGTTGTAAGTTATTTTTGGAAAAACAGTTTTTGGACTTCGTTAAAGCATCGATTTTCAGGTGTGTTGTATGTTGTGTTCATTAGAAAATTATTATTGGAGGTACACTTCGGCTTCCGAATTAGTTAACATGATTTTGGCCTTCGTGGAAACGAGGGCTTACGCTTTATTTCAAACTTCGGAATTTTTAACGCTTAGCGAATCCATGGTTCAGATGATTATGTGCAGGTAAGCGAAATATTCTTTTTCTCCAAACGTCACGAAAGTCAGCTGTTTCATTATCGATTTTAAACACGAAAGTCAAACTTTTCCTTAGCAACATACATAAAACCACGTGGCGTAGAGTTTTTTTTAAAGTAAAACTGTCGAATTTTAATAAAATTGCTCAGTTTTTTTTATATCTAGCGCCGCTCCCGAGTTATTGCCAATTTTGAAATTTATTTTTGAATTTTGTTCGTTTGGAGAAAAAGTAACAAGAAAGGTAACTTTTCCTGTCACGCAAGTTTTCCATTCGCTCGGCTCGTTCCACTCATCACCTCGCTAAGCAGGAAAAGTTAATCTTTCCATTCTAATAAAACAATATACTATTTTTGCATTGCTTTATTTTTAGGAATTTAGAGGTTCCGGAGGTGAGGAAGTTCGAGGCGATGCTGGGATGGGCTAGACATAAAATACGCACAAAAACCTCGAGTAAATTAGATGCAAAATTGGAATTTAAGTGCATTATGGAGCGATTGGCGAGAGATTTGAAACTTTATAGAATATCTCCTCAAGAATTAATTAAGGTGAGGGAATATTTGGGGAGATTATGTGGGATAATAATTTTATTTAAACGCGCAGGTCGTTTTGCCATCTAAAGCTATAAAAAACGAGCGCATATTAGAAACGTTAATGTTCCAAGCAAACTCGGGTATGTACCGAATCCAGGATTCCTACCTTAAAGAAGCAACCCAAAAACTTCAGAAACAAGAATCACGTTTTTCTGAATGGGAATCCTTTGATTTTAGCGCGTAAATACACGATGGTGAAATTGAAGACAATCACGACAGCAATTTCAACATCAATGTTGTGATGATATATTTGATGTGAAATAAAAGTGGGAAACATACCAAAACTGGGAACAAGTGAATCATGTTTTAATATTTAAATCGGCGTGATTGCAGGACAATCCTTAAAATCATATTTAAATGTTTTGCCTTGTGTGTAAAGCTGAATTTAGACAAAGTTGTACAAAATATGGAGCATTTATTTTGCTTACCAAAAACGTTACCTAAGTATATTTTTCTGTTGGTAGTTAAGTGTTGTGTGTTTGTCTAAATTCTGCCCAAAATTGTTAACTAACCTTGAGTGTATTGAGTCGATGGCGGTGCAAACGCAATTTTGAAAATCTCACCGCGATGGACTCGAAATAATCATTGTTGTTTAGTGGAGTAACGTAGATCAGTTCCAAATGTTCGAAAGTATTTTGTGTGATCCCTATGTGTTTTCTGGTTTTTGCTTAGCAATATCTCCTCGATGTGTTCTCCCCAAAAACATTGTTTTAGCAAAGAAAACCGTTCGTGTTTCTAGTACAAAATTTTAACTCGATGCCAAAGAGAGACAAACATGTTGTTTTTTTTTTGGTTTGATTGAATAATTGGGCAATACTATTGAATCAGCAATAAAGCTTGTTACGTGAATTTTCTAACTGGTCTACTCGTACTCTACCGAGACATTTACTATATTGTTGCGGGCTCTTGCATATAATTATTATAATCTATCAGATCACAATGATCGTTGTTTGTTTAGTACCTGTGTTGTAAATACTCGGCAGGTTATCGCGGACCCTGTCTGTATAAAGAAAATCGTTGTTCATATACGTGTTCGATGTTATATATTCGGATCGCAAACCAAGTCTCGTGGAGACTAAATATATTTTAATTACATAATTAGATAGCAAATACAATTGTTAACATGTTTTGATACAAAATAGCAAACAAAGTAAAAAAATTTCTCAATGTTTCTTTGCCACTGTTTGTCTGCTTAAGTTAGACAAGCAAACAATGAATGTCCTTAAATATCCAAAATATTAACGATTGTTGTTTCCTTATTACAAATACCTCGATTTATGTATTTCCCCTTACCGGCTTTACTTGATTTTTACCTCTTGCTAAGTATTAATTACTGTTGTCGAATCGGATGCCAAAAACTCGTTTTTCCCCAAACCATTTTTTGGGTTATTCCCCCATCCCCTATACGTACGTACAATTTGTTATTGTTTGTGTACTTAATTTTAAGCACCAAGAAGATTCCATTGGCATTAATTACTTCGTTGGTTGTCGAATTTCTTCGCAAAAATATGAGAATATTTAAATCAAGCGCCAATCGGATCTTTAATACAAAATGAATCTTGTAAATCTTTATTTTAATAAAATAAATCAATTTAATACATTAATTTTATGATTTTTGAGTACTTAATTTTAAAACCTTCCTCTAAAAAACTATGTCACTCGACCCACGTCTCGTGGTATATACTATTTTTTAATATTACATTAAAGAAATTTTTTTTATTTAGTTATGATAAAAAAATTAAACTGTCTCGTTGAGTGCGAGCCAAATAAGTACCTATCGTTTTTGCGATTTTTAAAATTAAATATCTCTAAAACTAAAACAGTTAGAATTTTTTAAAAATTATAATTGAATTCAAGATGTTAAAGAGTATAATTAACCAAAATTTCAAGGAAATCTGCAAGTGACTTGTTGGTATGACATGGAATGACCCAATTGTACGTAATAGAGCCGCCATGTTCTTGATATTTGGTAGCGTCATGAGCGCCACCAACGGTAAAGTACCTAATCTGCATCCGGCGCTGAAATAGCTTGATCCGGCACTGCTTGAGTTATAAATAAATACTGCACCGGTTGTATAATTTCAACTGCCCCTATAGGTTTCAAATTTCGATTTCAAAGCCAGGAAGGCAAAACTTTCTTGTGGTCGGTCTAATTCGGCTAGCTGGTTTCAGCTAGCGAGTCAGAAGAAACCTGACGAATTTCAACGTGTTTTTGCCGTATGGTGGGTTGAAAAGGTCTTGTTGGTTGAATCAGCCCGGTAGTCTCCTGGATCTGACAACATTCTACTTTGGATTATATTTCTGCTACTAGGAACGGATGGGGTATGCAAACACTGCACTTTCCCGGAAAATATTGTAGTGGAACGTTAGAAAAATTCTATTGTTTTTCCAACTTCCTTTTCCACACTTTGTTTGCCAGCCAGCAAATCAAATCGGATGCGCAGACTTCTTAAAAGTGGGTTGCTTTTTGCAAATTTAATTTTTTTTAAATAATCTTTTCGATCAAACAAAATAATTTCAATAAGAATAATCCAAATCCAATCGCTATTATTTAATTTTTCAATTAAATTTTCATTTTATAAAATGGAAAGCCTTGTGCCACACTACGGACACAAATTTTACAAAATTTTCCGATTTTAACAACTCAATTTATCCAAAACCAATTATAAAATTCGGATCCAATTTTACTTCCAATCTCCAAAATCCAAATCTTTAAAAATCACTCCAAAATCGTCCAAAATTCGGACATTCAGACACAAAATCACATCATAAATCCCAAACTGGGGACGCAAATAGAAAATCTCTCAGGAGAGACTCCAAAAAACGTCCGTTAACTACGACGGACCGGCTTGGAAGAGAGGGATCGTTTGTCTCCTAGTACCAACATTCTACAAATTCTACAAATTTCAAAATTATTTACAATGAAAAAATCAAACAGCAACACAAAATCCTAATCTATAAAATCCCATCACGCTGCTCCTGCTCCTGCTCCAGCGTGTCATTTTTTGGTAAAAAATGAAGCGCTCTGATTGGTCGATTTTTTTTACTAACCGAAAAATATATTAAAGTAAGTAAAGTTAGGACTAAAAATATTTGTCCAATATTCTAAATGAGTGGATATCTTGCGATATGTACTGGAGGGTGTTCCACACCCCCCAGACCCCCCGGTTTACTTTTATTTTATTTATAATAATTTTTAATAAATTTAATCTATATTAATAATTATAAAAATATGAAGTCAGAATTGTAAACCGGTGGGTCTGGGGGTAAACACCCTGCAGTACATATAATAAAATTCCCACTCTTCTAGAATATCTACAGAAGACAAGAATAATTATATCAATTTTGTCAGAAAATGCACGAAAATTTTTTGTTTTTGAGTAAAAGTGAAGGAAATTAAAACGTTCGGTTAAAGAATATTAGATTTTCAGAGTAGCCAAAGCTAGAGTTAACATTGGAAATTCTATGGGTTAACTCTGATCTAAGGTTGATCTGAATACAACTGGCCCAAAGGTTAAATTTTTGTTTAATTTGCAGTGTCCAGTTAATATTTCTGCAATTGCCCATAGATTGACTCTGCTTCCGCACTGCAAAGTGCTCTTGACCCTGGATTAACTATTACATAAAGTTTAATTTGCCCTTAGTGTTGATACAGATAATTTCGCATAGCTAAAGATGTCATTCCTTAGCTGCGGCTGGATCTCTGCGACTAAAGTCGCAGTAACTTTCCCCATGCTTTCATATGGGAGTGTTTCATGAGAATGTAATTTTCGCAGGCGACTCTAAGATAACAGTTTCATCACTAGCGTATCTAAGGGGAGCACATTTTGCTTCTTTTTGTAGAAAAATATTTTTATAAAATTAAAAAAATATTTATAAAATATTAGGGGGGGCAAATTTTAAAACCGCCCCGGGCGGCAAAAGCTCTAGGTACGCCAGTGAGTTTCATAAGAAAGCCTGGAGAACACTCACTGCGACTTCAGTCGCAGAGTCCCAACTGCAACTAAGGAATCATATCTTTCATGCTTTCTTATGGAAGACTTCAGTCGCATCAGAGCTCAAGCCAAAGCTAAGGAATCACACCTTTAGCTGGGCGAAATAGTCTATACCAACTCTAACAGCTAGTTAAACGTTAGGTAAACGTTAATCCAGGGTTAATTAGTCTTCATCCTATCAGTCTATAGTCTAACTAGATAGCTGCAAGTCAAAAAGTGGTCTGACACTTGATACTCGTATCGTTTTGAGTTTGATTCTGAATTACTTTATCGGAAAACCGCTGTGAACGATCACTATAAAACGCCTACTAAGTAGTCAAGATCGGAGGTTGAACGGCTAACCCGCGGATCTTCAATTCAAAGTCTCAATTCGATTCTGGGTTGCAGATAAACGATATAAGTCCATGCTTTCTTATGAGAGTATTTCCTGAGAATTGTCTCAGGCGACTCTAAGGTAACAGTGTCATAAGAAAGAATAATTTATATAATAGCGACTGCTTTCCATGCTTTCTTATGAAATTGTTACCTTAGAGTCGCCTGCGACAAGAAACTATGGATAGCATTCACTGCGACTTCAGTCGCAGAGCTCAAGTCACAGTTGAGGAACCACATCTATAGCTGTGCGAATGTATCTGCACCAACACTAAGGGGCAAGGGTAAATGTTAATCCAGTGTCAATTGATGTTGATCTTATCCTGTCCAACTAGATAGACCCCCCAGACCCCCCGGATTTCACCAATTGCTTTGTTGCTTAAATAATATGTTTAGAGGTTTGGAATCGGAAAAACCTGGTTTTTATTTTTGCCCATCGGGGAATAAAAGTCTAAACATATTATTGAAGTCACAAAATAATTGGTACAATCCAGGAGGTCTGGGGGGTATGGAATACCCTCCAGTGCACTCTTGAATTAATTTTGAATTGCGTATTTTATTTAAAAATCTCTTTTTTGGGATTTACTACCCTTTATGGTCCCGGGCCCCTAAGCAATGCTTACGTTCGCTTATTGAAATCACCGCCACTGAGTGGTTCCCTTATTTCTTACCCTACTGCTCTTCAAATGCAGAATCTTAATACCTAAAATATTTTTGGTTTGGTTATCCGAAATGTTTTAACAACTTTCAATCAACGTAACAATTACGCAAAAGAAAGTTAAATTCCTGAAATGCGATTGATTTATGCAATTAATAAAATTAACATTATTTAATTGGCAGTTTTGGGAATAATCCAAATCAGCATTAGCTAGGCTCTCGAGAGGAAAAATTTCAAATAACTACATTGGATGTTTCCAAACAAATTTGACTACGCACGTGGTATTCCGATCTTTTGAAATAATTTAATAAATATTGTCGGAATTGCATAAGTGCAATATGGATGGGGATATGAGATAAATAATAGGAACAGTGAAATTTAAGAAGTGGTAAATTATTATTACTAAAATATTGAAACTCGACCAAACGCTTTTTAACTCATTTACTGCGTGTTTGTGTTTTGCGTCCGTAAAATCATAGGTAAGTACAAACTTTTCTAATTTATAAATCAAACATTTGCTTATTATCACAATTAGAGTAATCATTTTTCGGTATGTAAATCATAACACATAATATACAAGACGAGTGTTACATGAATGCATTTATTTAACTTTCTAAAATTTCTTATACGTGACATAATAAAAGATTACACATTGGAAACGACGAGACTCAACCGAAATAATTAATTATTATAAAAGAAAACCAAAAGTCAGAGAAGATAAAAGTGGATTTTTTATTGCCTAACAAACGCCATCATGCAATAGCGAAAACAATGCAACATAATCAAACTCATAAATTTTTAAATTGGAAATATGTATAGTAGTTGGGTATAATTATTAACCAATTATCTGCACCATCTACTTTAATTTCCAAGACATGTTTCTACTTTTCTTCAATTTATTATACATGCAAACACGTCACGGTCATTAAATGTTTGTTTAATAAATTTGACTCTCGCTAACCAACACGAACATTCAGTTTTTCTTTGTTTTAGAAAATGGCAAAAGTTTCGATAATGTTGATAAATTTAGTAATAATTTCCACGGTTGTCTTCGCGAAACCGGCAAACGAAGCTCTGGATAAGGTTTGTTCTTCTCCCTTATTGTTTCCAAAGTTTTACAAAAAAATTTTAGGCTACAGACAAAGATGTTGATGTCAACAGTGTCCACCCGGAAAACTCGACGCTCGTCGAGAAGCAAATTAAAAATTTGAGTACAAGTCAAAATTCCACCAACGACGAAGATTTCCATACGTCCGTTAGTTTTGGTACACCAACCACCCATGTTTTAAAACCAGGAACCGCTTTTGCACGGATTATCGACGATATATTCCAAGTAAGACTTTTTCGAAATTGATCAACGTGTGGTAATCTCTTCGCTTTTTAGATTCCAATTGGAGTTTTGCAAAACGTAGCGAGGTTACTGAGAGGTCCTTTTATTACCAATAAAACACCAGAGAAAGTGTCATCCTATTAAGTAAAATTCAACTGTTTCGTAGTACCTGTATGTTATAATACGAACATGCATTTACGCACTTGTACATAATTGTTCAAACATTTACTTAATTTAGAAAGTTTAATGTGGGTATTATTTAAATTGTGAAAAAGAATTAATTGTTATTATAATTTTTGATTTTTTTAATAAATTTTTTTGTTTATTGCTTATTTAATATTTAAGGCTGAGAAAATTACAGTATTAATCGTAGAACAAATATTGTGTATAACTCATAAGAAAATGCTTCTATTGAACTATCTAATAAAAATAACACTTTTGACTCCTGCTGCATAAATAACTATTTTCTTAAATCTCTCTATTTTTAACCATTAAGCACAGTTAATTACCCAAAAATGAGCAGAGCTATAAGCTGTAATTAAACCAAATTTAATTATATTTTTACTTTAATAATTGCAACATTTGCTTTTGCACCAGTTAGTTATTTTTGCATTTTCCTAATAATTGTGTGTTGGAGTAGAGAGGCAACAAGCAAACTAGGCTACTTCTTGGTGAAATTTTCATCGAATTTTAAAAAGGATTTCCACTTTACTCTATTTTTACTCTATTCAGAAAACAATAAAAAGTTGATTCGAGACAGGAAAGCAAACTGAAAGAAAGAGAAGAAAATGAAATAATTAAGATTACTTAGGTATAATTGAGAATATGCAATATTAAAATTAAAAGATTGTATTAAATAAGTCAAAGTCCTTGGAAATTCACTGTTAAATATATAATTTTGGAAAATTCTATAATAGTATAAGTAATTAAGGGATTCAGGACATAAAATAAATAAGAAAAATTAATGTAATTAGGTAGGTACGTTTAATTGTCCCGTAAGTTGTAACAAAGATAACTTTACACTGAAAAAAATAGTAAAAGTAGAAATTAATACAATACAACTAATCTCTGTGCGAACATCATTTTACTATAATATAATAAATGAATAAAATAATATGAATAACTTCAACACTAAATTTTCAATGTTCAACACACATTTTACCTTTGACGTTTGGAGCTGGATTAAGTTAATAAAACAAAGAAAAGAAATTAACTTTATAGCATAAAAATTAAGTCTAAAGTATTTGTTGCATTGGAAAATTCAAAAATAAATGAAAATTAATTTTCTCATCAATCATCAGCTGCTGGTGCAAATATACCCGTTAGAATCGATGAAAAGCGGAGAAGTTTAATTTTCTTACAGAATGAAAATCCCTTTTCGCTTCATCACAGACAAGAATTTTATAGTAAACTGTTCTTGGAAGCTATTAAAATCTTCACCTAGTTAAATTCTCCGAAAAATTCTTTCATTTTATCGCAGACAGGAATTTTATAGTAAACTGTTCTTGGAAGCTATAAAAATCCTCACCTAATTAAATTCTCCGAAAAATTCTTTCATTTATCGCAGACAGGTATTTTATAGTAAACTGTTCTTGGAAGCTATAAAAATCCTGACCTAATTAAATTCTCCGAAAAATTCTTTCATTTTATCGCAGACAGGAATTTTATAGTAAACTGTTCTTGGAAGCTATAAAAATCCTCACCTAATTAAATTCTCTGAAAAATTCTTTCACTTGTCGCAGACAGGAATTTTGTAGTAAACTGTTCTGGGAAGCTATAAAAATCCTCACCCAATTAAATTCTCCGAAAAATTCTTTCATTTTATCGCAGACAGGTATTTTATAGTAAACTGTTCTTGGAAGCTATAAAAATCCTGACCTAATTAAATTCTCCGAAAAATTCTTTCATTTTATCGCAGACAGGAATTTTATAGTAAACTGTTCTTGGAAGCTATAAAAATCCTCACCTAATTAAATTCTCTGAAAAATTCTTTCACTTGTCGCAGACAGGAATTTTGTAGTAAACTGTTCTGGGAAGCTATAAAAATCCTCACCCAGTTAAATTCTCCGAAAAATTCTTTCGCTTTATTACAGACAGGAATTTTATAGTAAACTATTCTTTCATTCATTCCTTCATACACAAATTCTTTCATTTTATCACAGACAAACTATGCTTGGAAGCTACAGTGAGTAACAAAAATATCCGGACACTTCTATGTTAACAATGTAAATTGGACATTTTGAAACCGTTTTTTGACATATAAAAATCACTTTTACAACAAAACTTTTTAGACATTTTTTGTTAAAAATTTCATTATCTTCAATTTTGTACCTATACATTTTTCTATTTTGTCGCTCCGCTTTTGTCTGACAGCGACTTAAACAAGACTGTAAAATACAAAAAATAGTATCATCTGTATCTCAGAAACGGAGTGGCAAAATAAAAAAGTGTATATAAACAAAAATGTAGGGAATGAAATTTGCAACAAAAACTGCTTATACATTTTTTTATTTCGTTGCACCGATTTTGAGATACAGGTAACAATATTTTTGATATTTTACAGAGTCTTCTTTAAGTCGCTGTCAGTCAAAAGCGGGGCGACAAAATAGAAAAATGTATAGATACAAAATTGAAGACAACGAAATTATGAACAAAAAATGTCTAAAAAGTTTTGCTGCAAAAGCGATTTTTATATGTCAAAAAACGGTTTCAAAATGTCCAATTTACATTGTTAACATATGAGTGTCCGGATATTTTCGTAACTCACTGTATAAAAATCCTCACCCAGTTAAATTCTCCGAAAAATGTCTTTCATTTTTTACAAAATAAATTAATATAATTAAACGTTGCTCCTCAAAAGTAATAATAGCTAGAAAATTATGAAAGTGAAATCTGCAATAAAAAGTAAAATTGGGGGAATTGTAGTGAAGGCACAGCCTCAAAATCAATAAGTTTAAAATTGAGACCGCAGTAAATATGCAGCTCATTGAAAATCTAACAATTAAGTACTGCTTAAGGTACTGCTTAGAAAAAAAACTGAAGCTGTTATTGGTATCCAGTGCCTATTTTATTACTAGGCGTATTAGGCGCGTGCCTAGGGCCCAATGGCCAGAGGGGCCCGAAAAGATAGAACATAAAATCGTAAAATAAAAATCAAATACTGATAAAAGAGGCCCGAAAATTTTCCAGAGCCTAGGGCCCAACTCAGTTAAAAATAGACCCTAAGATAGACCAGCGCTAGGCACTAGGAAAACTAGGCAACTGCCTAGGGAGCAAACAATAAAGGGGCGTAAACCAGATCAAGGTGCAAAAATTTAAAAAAAACTTATAGCAACTTTTGTCACAAAAAAGGCCAGAAAAGTAAAACTTTGATTAGGTATTTTTTTATTTATTTTTTTGCTCGAAAGGTATTTTTTTAAATAAAAATAACTAAATGTAAGTATTTTCTTTAAATATCGCGGATTATCACCCCCCCCCCCCACTTCAGTACTGCTATATAAATGGGCAGGGGGCGCACTGAGAGATTTTTGCCTAGGACGACACATATTTCTAGTGCTGATACTGGTTAAGATTGTCCTAACCAGATTGAGTTCTAATTTAATATTATGAATTTTTCTGCGAGTTTGCAGAGAGCTGGCAACAGGCTGATAGGTCAGTTTCTAGTTCTAGGGGTATTCCATACCCCCCAGACCCCCCGGTTTACCCATAACTAACTATACTTGTGGGCTTGGCAGCGGAACCAGTTTTTTATTGCTTAAAATTAAACTTAAGATTTAAAAACACAAAATAAGGTATACCGGGGGGTCTGGGGGTATAGAATACCCCCCCAATGCACTCTATTCTATTTGTGAATTATTCCAAAAAATTTAAATGAAGATTCCCTGTCCTAGATGAGAGCAATTTTACTCACTTGAAAGACTCTCCGCTTCAAGCCCTTTGAGGCTTTTAAGTTGCATTTCATCATAGTTATACTCATGCTTACCTGACTCAGTATGAATTTTTCTGTGAGCTTGCAGAGAGGCTAATAGGTCAGTTTCTAGTTCCTTTTTAATTTTTTCCGATATATGGGAATCGTAGAATACCCGCAGCATTGATTTTGCTGCGCGAACAAAGAGCTAAAAGTGCACTGTATTCCATACCCCCCAGACCCCTCGGATTGCCACAAAACAGTTTTATAGTAGCAGCTGAACTAAATCTCAACAAATAAGGTTTACAACCAAATTTAGAAGTTTTAACAACCTAGTTTGCTATAGAAATTTCTAAAATCTGTTTTAAAAATTCGATAAGCTTCAGTTCAGCTGCTATTACAAAACTGGTTTAGACACAAACTCTAAGTGGCAATCCGGGGGGGTCTGGGGGGTGTGGAACACCCCCCAGTGCATCTTTTATTTTTTATTCGTGCATCTGAATTAAGATATTACTTATTACTTTTAGTAACAAATATTAACAAGGTGGAACTCGGATGACCGTAGTTCTATACTTCTATCTTCCTGGTTAAACTTGAAAAATATAGATTAGAATATAAGGTAGATACAGAAAAATTCTAAATAAAGCCTGCATTAAAATAGCGAATTCGATAATCCGATAAAGTACCTACCAACTTAAAAATTTTAGTATATAAGAACATTAAAAGATGAGAAAAGAAAATAACAGTTATCTATGGTAATTATAACGTACCTATGTTTTTCATACTATAACAATAAACACAATACACCAATGGTATGAAAAACAGAAGTACGTGTCCGCCCGTCCGTCCGCATGTTTCAAATTTAAGAACTATGCCTATAGTAGTTTAAATAAGGCCTCTTGCTATACTTTTTATGGAAGCCTAAAACTATACTGGAATAGTTCTTACAGTTGAAACATGCAGACAGACAGGCCAGATCATAAGGCTTCTTCCTATACGTTGTATAGAAGCCTAAAATGTACCGACTCCATATAGGGACCGAGCGAATACCGTAAAGTGGCGCCTAAGGCGGACACTTTGAACATTTTTGGCGTGAAGGTCATAGCCACAAAACATATATTATTATTGTTAAAGATCGTTAATGTTCAATTTTATTATGATTTTGCTATGAATCTAGTATTAACACTAAAACGCAATTATTTTCAAAACATACTACATTTTATTTGTAAAAAAAAATACAACATAATTACATGACAAATTAAAATTAAAAAAAATATAAACCAAATTTAGTTCTCTTGGAAATGTTTATAGATTTTAGGGAGGTTGTCGAATAAATTGGTGGTTGCAAGTTAGCTAATGCACAACACATACGGACTATGTCATCAAGGTAAGGCATTAAATCGTGGCTTATATTGTGCAAAATATGATGGGTTTTGATTCGCTGTATGGTTCTTTCGACATGAATTTGACAACTCACTTGACTACAAAAATCTCTTTAAGTTTCTTCTGCACAATTAATGTTCACTTGTTCTTCAGATCCACAAGGTCCTACTAATTCTAATTTATTTTCTTTTCGCTTGATAGCTCGTTAAAACCTGGCACATTTCTACTTTTTCTAGAAATTGGTGTTTTGGCGTTTTTTATGTACCTAATATAAAGTTTTACTGTTACTTTTATTATACTTGAATCAAAAATTAATGTTATATTTCTTCTTCACTCAACAACATAAACTCTCGGACACTTAACTCTAAAAATTAACTTATCATCCTCCGCCCCCCTCCCCCCGCCACTACAAAATTTCAACATTAATTTTGAAGTCAGGGGAAACGGAGAATTTTTAATACGGAATTTATAAACAGGTTTCGTAAGTGGAACAAATCTCCGTTCCCCCTGACTTCAAAATTAATGTTTAAATTTTGTAGGGGGGGGGGAGGATGATAAGTTAATTTTTCGAGTTAAGTGTCGGAGAGTTTATGTTGAGTGAAGAAGAAAAAATTATTTTTTCCTTTTTAAAGGGAACAGTAGTTTTTAAAGTAAAGTGCTTTTACAGCCAGGGATTTTTAAAATTTTTGATTTTTATTTTATTTCACTCTTTTTGGAGTACATTTTGTCACAATGTATAGAGAAACCGAATATATGTTTTAAACCCTTCGTGATCCAGTCAAACGATATGGTAGCGCGAATTGTTAGCCAATGATATGAATTTGACCCTACATAATCTAACAAACATAGAGAACGGGGGGGGGGGATAATCTTGTCTGATTAGACCCTCGCGGCAAAAGGCATCAATTGGCGGGAATTTTAGCTTCTGTTACAGCGATCTGAGATCAAAAATTTTGGTTTGAGCGTGTTCATAAAACATGTACCTATCTTCTAGTTGAACCAATGGCTCGCCTTAGAAAATAAAAGCACAATTATTCACCCTTTTTTTCGATAGATTTTTCAAGGGTTTTTCCTTCCTAGAATATTTTTAATTTCTGGCACCTTAGGCTTTCGAGTCCATTTTGTTGGTTGCTATAAACTTTCATCACTAAAATAAACAATTAGGATGTCTTTAATTGTACGAGTAAATGAGGAAAATATGGAATATACTTACTTGTTTTTCCTGCAAACACTTTTTATCCATTGATCACGTCGCTTTTTTTCGTGTGGTTTTGCGGGAAATCTATAAAATTTTACAGCTCCTTCGGTGTTTAAATAATTATTTGTACACCTAACAACACAGCAATTCACACGAGTACCGATTTTCATTGTTAAAAACACGTGATACTAATAAACAAAATCTAATATGCAATATCACTATTTGAAATGATCACGCCAATTATGCAAATTATCACCACTACTGGCGCTAGTTGCAAATACGCTCGGTCCCTATAGTAATGAAATAAATATCGTCAATACTAGAAAGCCGTACAACCACCCAGGGTTACCACTAAATTTTTCAAAGCAAATTCCCTAACTACGGAGGGTTATTTTTTAAAAATAACCAAATTAGTAAAAAATATGCAAGACTTTAGATTCCAAACAGTAAACTGTGCACTGGGGGGTATGGAATACCCCCCAGACCCCCCAGTTTACCAACAGCTACATTGAAGCTCAATTATTAATATGTATTACTTGTGTTGCTTGGTAGCGGAACCAGTTTTTATTGCTTAAAATTAAACTCAGAGCCTATTTTACCATTAAGCACGTGCATAGGGCCCAATGGGCAGATGGGCTCAAAAAGAAAGAACATAAAATCGTAAAATAAAAATCAAATACTGATAAAATAACCCAAAATTTGGGCTTTCGATGCTATTAGTTACACTTGAATATAAAGGGCCCGAAAATTTGCTAAAGCGTAGGGCCCAACTCAGTTAAAAATAGGCCCTGGGTATCTCAAAAAACCCAATAACCTAGATACAATTATTACAAGCAAATTACATGTATTTAACGGTTTTATAGAAAATATAGTAATAAGAAAATCAAAACATTATATTATATTATGTATGTAGTTATTATAGCTAAAGAAAATCTTTATCAGGATAATGACTCGAACAAAATACGAAACACATTAGTAATGCAAATAAAAATATAGTCGAGGAAGAAATAGATAATTCTATGCAAACTTTCTAAGATGCAGAATCATCATCGTATGAAAACGCAACAAACAAAATTCAAAATTCCCAAAAAGCCTCCGATTTCGCTCTCGAACAGAAAATATGAGAAAAATAAGGAAAAGAAAGAAGAAACTCAAACTAGCTAAAAAAATTTTAATATTAATTTAATTTTGTTGTAATTATTTCTTTCTGTTTATATTAGAATAAATTAAAATTCTACCGGAAAAAATACCGGAAATGTGTATATTATGTGTACAAATTCTTCTTGCTGTTCATTATAATTCAAACAAATTTTTACGAAAAATCTAAATAATCTCTAAAAAATGCAGAATTTTTCTTTTTATTTTTTGGATTTAATTTCCAAATATTTTTTTAAGTGACTGCAAGTGAATTTGATGCACGTCTCGTCAAAGGTGGGGTTTTCACCTCGGGAGAAAGTACCTACACAATAACAAAATATGAGATTTTGGTGCAACCTTAGTCACAACGTGGTGTCCAATTTACCGGTCACTTACTCGTCGCTAATCAAGTTATACCTTATAATTAATTGTGAACAATTTTAATAATCATTATATTAATGAGGTAATGTTCTAATAACCTTTTTAATTACTCGTACGTGCAGTTTTCAATATATCCTTTCGTTTATCAAAATTTTGGATTTTTAAATTTCAATTTAGTGGAAGTGCGTACAATTTCGTTATTATGATATTATTTTATGACTCGTAAAAATTCGGTAATAGGAAATTAATTGCGAAAAATTTTATTTGTTGCTAAGTTTCAGTCAATTTCCTTCCTATTAATTGTTCTCCACACTTACGCCCGCGCGGTGATTTCACCTTAATATGTAAATAGAATAATTTAGACGACATTTATCAGAGAAAGTTTTCCGTTTAATGAAATACTTGCTCAATAAATCCAACAAATAGGACGAAAAAGTAACACACATTACATTCAATTTTTAATTTTTTATTGTAATAATTCTTGTTACCCACTTACCTTGAATTGTAATTTTTGAAATAATTAGTTAATGCTGGTACTTACAACAAATTACATAACAAGTGTCATTTAAAAATCAATTATTATTATTGTCTGCAGTAAACAAGAAATTTTTTGAGTCCACCCAAATTAGCCTCTGGATCCCTAAACCGTTAATTGGTTTCATTTCAGTTTATAAAAATACCTTTAATTTTAAAAAAATTATATATTTATCATCTGCTGATTTCTTGTAGACTGAACATGAACTGGACGTTGGCATTGCTATCTTCAGTATTGACAACAGTCTTCGCCTTTCCATCCCAAATATCAGCCAATATAACAACAAATGAAACAGCCAGCAAGAAAATCGATTACTTTCCTCAAATTACCGTAAGTCCGATTAATCAAAATTAAATTTAATTGTTCTAATTGAAACTAATGATTTTAGAACTTCTTTCCCACGTTTCTCGTTGATAAAACCAAAGGACGGGAAAATTCTTTAATTGGAAACGAGAGGAATCCAATTTACGACAATGCTCAAAAATTTGTAGTGAACATTTTGCGACCACAACCAATAGTGGATACAATATCTGAACACGAAAAGTATGGAAACACCGGAGATCAGTTCAGATCTATCGGAAATGTTATTATTGAGAAATACGAAAACTTCTCCAATTTTTTGAATTCAGCTGTCGATGTAAGTTTTTCCTAGACTTCCAAATTTTACATTCGATATAGTTAAGTCGGGGGAAAAAAATTACATTTTTCCCCTCTCCCTCTCCCTCTCAATACTTAGAAACTATTTATGTTATTGATTTTACAAAGTCATAGGTTTAATGCTCCTTTTATAGAGTAATGTAGGTTAATAAAACTCGAGGTCTTATGTAACTTCTGTTTTGAATTACATTTCGCAATTTACATTTTTCTTATCAATGTCTCTTATTTACTTTGTTTATTTTTATTGTATGAATGAATTCTTTGTAAGTCAATCAAGTGAATAATTTAATTTGTTTTCACTTCTTAACTAATTATATTTTAACGTTCTAGTTACCATTAGAAGCAATGAAAAATGTAACGAGAAGAGCATCCTCGTATATAAATTCTTTGGGGGCCAAATTTGTTGGTTCATGAGGTCCACAAGATAAGAGGAGAATTTTTTCAGCCAGTTTTTGTTTTAGGATTATTTTAAGTTGTTAATTTAATAATTATTTTTGTTATCTGTCGATATTTTTACACACAAATAAAAAGTTACGAAAATAGTGAAGAAATGTTTTTGTGCGCCGCCACTGGGTACACGTGTTTTAGGTTTGAATGTCAACTTGACAGCCAGTGAAAGGTTACATCGGTTACATTTTCAGCTGCTTAAATTTTCATTTTTACTGAAAAAATGTTTCAAAGCAGCGTAACGCATTTAGAAAAATTATCGAAGGAAGAATTAGGAAAATTTATAAACTCCTTTGACACAGTTTTAACAGATTGTGATGGCGTTTTATGGTTGGACAATAAAATAATCGACAAAGCACCGCAAGTTATCAACAGGCTCCGGGAATTAGGTAAAAACATATTTTTTGTTACCAATAATTCCACCAAAATCCGAAAGGAATTGGCCGACAAGTGCAGATCAATGAATTTCATTTGCAACGATGTAAGTTGGAGCTTCGCTCCGATCCTTTATTTTCAAGTAAAACTTTTTAGAATGAAATCGTTTCTACTGCATATTTAACTGCAAACTACTTAAAAAATCTGAATTTTGACAAGACGGCCTACATAATTGGTTCAAGGGGCATCACCCAGGAGTTAGATTTTGTTGGAATTAAGCACACCGAAATTGGGGTAAGTTTAATTTTAATTTTATGTTTTGCTACATCTTCTCTATGTATTTTAGTTCGTTATCTACTCGTTTAATTAACTTGATGCCATTCTCCTTCAGCATTTGGAAGTCAACTTCTAAAGTTTGTGACTTATTCTTGAGAAAAATCACGTTTGGTTTTTGTACCAATAAACCGTCTCCTTCGGCAAAGTTATTTTCCATTTGGCTTCTTTTCCTTCTGTTATCATAGTTTTCCCTTTTTTTTTCGTCTGTTAGAATCGTCAAACCTTGTGTTAGTTTCTGAAACAACCGGTTAGTGTCGGGATTATTTAAATTTTTGTCAGGATGCCACAACAATGCTTTTTTCCTGTAAGCTCTCTTAATGTCCGTTACTGTGCTGTCGGATGGAACTTCGAAAATTTTGTAAAAGTTTTCTTCGCATTTTATATTTTCCATTTTTTTGTTGTTGCTTTTTCAAAATTTAACCTAAAATAAACTGGCAGTTGTTTTAGCCCACTAACAGCTTCTATTTATTTCTTTTCTTTTAGCCTGATGTGCTACATTCAACTGTGCTGTCTTTAGTGGAAAACACAAAGTTGGAACCTGATATTGGGGCAGTTATAGTTGGATTTGATGAACACATTTCGTTTCCCAAACTGTTAAAAGCCGCAAGTTACTTAAGCAATCCTGATTGTTTGTTTATTGCCACGAATACAGATGAGAGATTTCCCATGAGTGCAAGCGTTATAGTTCCCGGGACAGGTACCATAGTGAGAGCGGTTGAAACTTGCTCGGAGAGGAAGCCATTTATAGTGGGAAAGCCAGAAGCTTACATGGCCGATGCCATCATAAAAGAGCACAAAGTCAACCCTAAACGCACACTAATGATTGGAGATAGGTAAAAAATGTCTACAATTCCAGGCTTAATTTAAAAAAATTTGTGTCGTTTTAGGTGCAACACAGATATCTTATTGGGTACAAGGTGCGGTTTTCAAACCATGTTGGTACTTTCCGGAGTTACAACTTTAAATGAAGTGAATGAATGGCAGAAATCTAACGATCCCGAGCTTCAAGCATTGATTCCAGACGTTTATTTAAGTAAATTGGGTGATTTACTAGAACTAATTAGTGAATTGTAGAGGTAAAATTTTCCGTTAATATTTTTTACGTGTTAATAAAGAATTCTATGTCATAGTTACAAAAATTTGTTAATCTTTTTCGAACCTGTCCAGTCATAAAAAGGTATAAAAACAAATTTGTTGTAAGCTGTAACAATAACAATTATTTTTATCTACATACTAATATAACAATAATAATCACATTTTTTAATGGCATTGGTGCAGTTTTCAGTACAGAAATGGAATTATAATTTTTCTGTTCTTTGGGTAATTTTCAAAAGTTTCTTCGTACCACCAGTGATTAAGTAAGGCGACTTCAACCTAAATAATAAAAATTATTTTGTATCTCGGAAAAAAAATTATTATCTTACCTGGTTGGTTAACACCCAAGCAAAAATATAAAGCCATGTTATGTTATTCCACAGAATAATAGTCAAAGAAAAATATATCATAATTTCAGCTAAAAGGTGTGGAGAAGTCACGTGGTTGAACCAATCCCCGTGAGGCAACTTATGATCCTGGGTCACCACTACACCTGCGACAAAACAATTAAACCCAAATTTTCACTCGATTCTAAACCTGCAGACCTTTCTTATTTTTCCTTAAATTTGCTAATATCACAGCTGCTTTGTATTGGTGCCAAGCAGCCCATATAAAGAGTGAAGTGGCAAAAAAGTCGACTTGAGTCAAATCGGTCACACGAAACAAAACTTTGTCGCCTAAAAGTATTACATTAAATAATATTCGGAATCAATTTCAAACAATTACCTTTAGCCACAAATCCCGAAGTTTCCGCTAATATTGCAATCACTGCGCCGGTATAATGAATGAAGCCAATCGCATATTGGGCCAAATCCATTTGGCTGTTTTTCCCAAATACAGACACAAAGTGGGTTTCGTAAAAGCGCCGGCAACATTGGAAAGTTAGAAGAAGCATGGCAAGGAACGAAGACGTTGATTTTACTATTAACAGAAAAAATTAGTTAACTTTTAATTTTCTTTGAATAATTAAATCTTACCACTGGCTGTTCGATTGGATCCACACGATAAATCCAAAAACTTGAACAACAAATCAGGCACATCGAAATTTAGCAAGAGAATGAAAACCATTAAAATAGACGTACAAGACGAAAGAACGGAGGCATAAATGTAAAAGTGTTTGAAAAACGACTTGGGTACCTTCAGCGGTTTGAAGACTGAAGCTTCGCCATTATAAGCAAATTTTCCATAGCGAAAAATTTGTCTAAAAACAATTGGTAACTTGTCTTCGAAGCTGTTGATCAAACCACCCAATAAAATCATAGTCCAGGTCATGGAAGAAAAAAGTACTTGAACAAAATTCACTTGCAACATTTTCGTTGGACGTCGACGTTAGAACTAACGGAAACGTAGAGAAATCTAAGAGAGATGGTTATCTTGGAGTTTCTTGACTTTCTTTACAAACAAAAATGATAAAATATAACCTAAAAAACTCTTTCAATGTTTAATCGCTTTTGTAAGGAAAACTTGCATCAACAGAAAATCCGCAATATTTCTAACGATTTCCATTTAATGTTATTTGAATAAAATCGATATAATTTGAGAAAATGTAAAACCATAATTTGACCTTGGAAGCCGGTAACCTTAATCTACACGCAAAGTCACTTCATGTACATGGTAATTGAAAAGTCGATAATTATCGGTTACAGGCACTTTCTCTAATGTCTATCTACTTTCTATTACGTACTTTCTTGAAATTAAAAAGATAATAAAGAATAGGAAAAGTTGTAATATTTTTTACAATCACACAATTCTAAAAAAATTAATAACTTTTTACTTCAATTTATTTGCGGGGAGCCGCCTCAAAAATTTAATGCCAATTCACCACTGCAAAAATGTTATAAACTTTGACAACCATCCAAAGAACAACAAAAGGATGCCAATCTGGTATCGAACCAAATTAGAAGCGATTTTTTGAATTATCAAATTATTTATTTCCCACCATTCGAATGACGTCACGGGTTGGCCAAAAATTCAAAACAACCCTAAAGTGAGGTTAGGTAAAAATTAAGTTAATTATTTAAAAATTACGTCAAATAATGGAAGAATTTAAGTTACACCATTTAGTTCAACAACTTCTAGAGACTGCCGGGTAAGTTTACTTAAATTTAAACTTCCTTTCTTAATAAAAACGTTTTAGACTTACCGATGACGCCCCGAAAGACTTTGTCGAATTTTTACAGAAAAAAATCACAACCGATGCTAAAGCGACCGTCAGTTCTCCCGTCATTATACAAAGTTTGGTACAGCAATTGGCTCAATCGTCCCCGGAACCAGACAAATTTTTAGCAAAAGTCGAAGATTTAAAAACAAAAAAGTTTCCTTAACCACAAAATGTAGTTTCTTATTATTACTTTTTATCTTTTAGTGTCGACAGTTTAGCAGAGTACATCCAAATTTTGAGTTACATTTCTCAAGATTCTAGTTTAAAAGATTTCTTGGAAAAGTCAAACAAGAAGGTGGATTCCTTTGAGTCACACACCTCGTTAGCCGGTAACACTCCTGTCACGGTCAATGACTTGCAACAGGTTAAAACGCGACTCAAAAAAGCGGTTAGCAAAAAGTCCCAACACAAGGATTTGGTAGATCGTAGTAAAATTTTTGATAGAAGTTTAGTGGCTTCTCTGGCAACCACCACTTCGGTTACTTCATGGGTGCAAAGGCGTCCCAGTATGTCTTGGGATTTTTCGTCGCAAAATATATCTAACAGCATTAAGTTGCCTATCGAGAATATTCCGATCGATTCACAAGAAAACTTGCTGATAGAAGATCTGTTAAATGTTTTGATTGGTTTGCCTGGCTGTAGTATCGAACCTCTCAAGTTGAGAGATCCGTATGCACCCAGAGAATTTTTTATTTGCGAAACAGTTGAACCTTCTTTAAAGGAATTGGTGAAACAGATTCTTCCGTTGGCTTCTTATTATTCTGTGGTTCAGAGGTTTATTGAAGAAAAAATGAGGTTTGAGTTTGGTCAGGTCTGCAATGCTTTGGCCGAATGCATGTCTTCTCTAACTGTTGATTATACGGTGAGTTAACAAACTGCGTTTTTCTTATCTAAGAATTTTTTCTTGTAGTTGTTTATAACGCAACTGGAGACTGAAGCCAGATCGGGAAACCTGAATTTACATAAGATGTGGTTTTATATTCAGAAAAATTTGCACAGCATGTCGATCATGAGTAACATTGCGACTTGCATAAGTAAAGTGAGTATGTTACCTGCACTTTTTTTAGTTTTACTATATAAAAAAAATGTTATCAGTCGGATGCAAAAGGTGGAAAAGTCTTGAGCTTACTTCACGACCATGTGACCGGTATAGGAGATTCTAAAGCGCAACAGTTGTGTTTATATTTGATGCAGGCCGCTTGTGTGCCCTACATGAAAATGTTAGGCATGTGGATTTATATGGGAATCATTTCGGATCCAATTAATGAAGTAAGTTGTTGTGACAACTTTCGACACTTTGATTTTATTGTTTCGCTAGTTTTTAGTGGAGGACAATGAAGTGGTTCAAAAAGAAGACATGCCGGTGGATTATTCAGCAGATTATTGGGAAAAGAAGTACACTATTCGCAGGGAGCGCATTCCAAAATTTTTGGAACCAGTTTCTGATATCATTCTGAGGGCTGGAAAGTATCTCAACGTCATTCGGCAATGCGGTAAGTCAATAAACAACCGCTTGGAACCAATCGAATACAAAATAGAACAGAAGGATTACTTGGAGGCAATTGAGAAGGCGTACAAATTCGCCAGTAGAACCTTACTCGATTTGGTGCTGAGGGAGCAAGATTTGTTGGGTCGACTTAAGTCGGTGAAACATTACTTTTTATTAGATCAAGGTGACTTTATTGTAACGTTTTTAACTTTGTGCGAGAAAGAATTGAACAAGGACGTTGTCGACGTAATTCAAGGTCGTTTGGAATCGTTGCTGGATCTAGCACTTCGATTATCTAGTTCAAATAACGATCCTTATAAGGACGACTTAAGAACTGAACTATTACCTTACGAGCTCCAGTACCAAATGCTTAAAATTTTGACCGTTTTGTCGCCGGAAGAAAAAGGTAGCTGTGATTTTATTTATTTTTTATTTTATGCTAAGTAATTATAGATTTTATGTTAGTTAAATCGGAAAAGAACGCGCAACTCACTGTGATAGAGTCGTTTGCGTTCAGTTACGAAGTTCGTTGGCCTTTGTCATTAATTTTAAATCGTCGATCGTTGGCCTGCTACCAGATGATTTTCAGGCACTTATTTTATTGTAAGCACGTGGAACGAATGATGTGCCAGGTTTGGAGGTCTAACAAAGTTGCAAAAGCGTTTCCGTTTAGTGCCGCTCAGCAATACAGGAGTGCTTTTGCTTTGAGGCAGCGCATGCTGCACTGTATTCAAAATCTCGAATATCACATGATGGTGGAAGTTATCGAACCACACTGGTGTCTCTTTATGCAAAGGATTGCTCGAGTTAGTATAATTTATTGTTAGATTTTTGATTTTGTTTAAAAATGTTTAAATGTTTTCAGGTGAACAATATTGATGAAGTTTTGCTCTGTCACTCTGATTTCTTGGATTCTTGTTTGAAGGACTGTATGCTCACTATTCCTAATCTTCTAACCACAATAACCAATATTTTGTCGATTTGTGTGAGATTTTGCAAATTCATGCAGGTTAGTAGAAAAATCTGCTTTTAAAATTTTGTTTTAAATAATTAACCTTGTGTTATGTTGTTCTTATTGTTTAAACAAAAATAATATGGCAGAGTTCTCAACGGTACTTTGTGGAAGCCGAGTTAGAATCTCTACCAAGTTCATTTGTCGACTCGTTTTGTCAGGTATATGTAAGACGACCCCAAAATTGTCCCATTCCAGGAGCATGAATTTTAATACAATGTAACATGTGATTGCATCTTGATTCCAAATAGAGGCTTGTGCAATGAAATTGGAATCAGTGTCTTTTGATTTGTTTGAACGTGATGTGGTATTGCATTTTATTTTTAGTTTTACCAATGAGTGTGAGATCTTTTACTGTTTTTGCTTTTTTTAGTAGAGGTTGTAATAGAAATTCTTGAAGGGGATATCAGATTTTAAAAATTACTTGGGGTTCTTTAGGGAGAGTAGAAGTAAATATTAACTTTATTTGCTAATAAGAAAAGGGAGATAATTTGCGAGGTAAAGCATAGCTACAAATATTTAATGATAAGTGGGTATGTTCACTGTACAGTGGACTGTGAACTCAAGCATATACGAGATGATCAATTCAAACAGACTGAGAAAGTTTAAATCAAAAGTTCTTTCCTCTTTTTCTTCTTGCCACTATAACGTGAAATTCTTGAAATTAAAAATATTTTGATCTTTAGAACGGCTCAGAAGCGATGAAGAAAGCTCGACTAAGAATAAGAGAAGGAAATGGGATCGATTTTATTCGTACCGTTTTGTCAACTTCTTTGAACAATTTCCGTCCCATGAGTCCCATTTATCGCACGAAACTGGTCTGTCCAGTGAAACCAGCTTGCCCCGTAAAATCAGTATATCTTGTGAAACCAATCTGTCCCATGAAGACAGTCTGTTCTGTGAATCCAGTCTGTCTTGTGAATCTCCCTGAACCTGTGAGTTTAAATTTTAATTGCACTTTATTATTCTCTATAGACAGATGGACAATGCTTATTCAATATAATCAAAATTACGGCAGTAGGTGATTTCGTCCCCGGTAATTTGATCCCCGAGGTAAATTGATTTAACGGGTTTTGGGGACCAAATTACCTGAAGATGACCTGGGGCCCTATTCTTGAGCTCATACGACTTGATTCGTATACGCAAATGCGAAATTTTCGTATACAAATGAAGTATTCGCACTCCTTGATTGGTCGAAAGATAATGGTTCGTATGCGAATCAAATTGAGTAAGCTTGAGAATAGGCCCCATGGTCATTAAATTACCAGGGGAATTACCGGCTACGCAAAATTACACAAAATGTCAGTGTATAAATAAATATTTCCTAAAATAATAATAAATTAAATATATTATACATAACTGAAAGAAACTCTTCAAACTAAAATGGTCTACTACCCGACTTCTTGCACCAGAATTAGAGAAAATGAAACAATTACAATAAAAGAGAAATTTATAAAAAAAATATTTTTAATTCTATTGATGATAAAGAAAAATTTTAAAGTTAAAAACATTAAGTTTTAATAACAAAAGTACTGATTACATTTGAAGAGTACACGGGAAGAATGATCAGAGTCACAAGTTTTATATTTCACACAAATCGCATTTAAAGATTTACTTACCCATAAATGGCTATATAAATTTTAATATTTAAAAAACGTTTTGACGCTGGATTAAAATCATTTTTATATTATGTGTTTACTAGGAGATACCTACCATTACCATCTATCAGATGACAGTAATAGTTTATTTTTCAGCAAAATTTGACCCTGATCGTTATTCCTGTGTACTCTTCATTTATTTTATGTTTTCTTTAATTTTTATTGAAACAAATTTTTCATATTTCTTTTTTTGATTTTTCACTATTTTGTATTTCTTTCAATATTATCTTAATAAAAAATTCTTTAGTTGTTTTTATGGACTGAACAAACAACTTTGGTAATATCTTTAATTGAAGTTGAGCACTGCATAAAATTTATAATTTTCATCCATATAATTTAACGGAAAGGCTATCATGATGGGTTGCATGTTCTACACGTTTACATTTTATTTTCTTTGCACATAAGTAATTAAAAAATTTTAAATAATTGTGTTTTCTGTTTCAATTCATTTCTTTGCATAATTATAAGCACTGTAGGATGATGGTAAATTTGAAATGAGAAAGACACAGATCCAATTTTTAATTCTAGTAACTTTGTGGCAGTATTCTTATCGTATTCTTATGCCGTAAACATGTTTATGACTTAAATTTTATTGACAAACAGGCTGAAATGACCATCAACGTAGAACAGACAGCGCAACCACCCGAAGTTGTGAAAAGCTTTAAATCGAACGTGGATCAATTGGATTTAAAATTCTCCGAAGCTTTAAAAGACCTTTTAGACCAAATTAATGGATTGAACAAAGACACAAGCGATTATGAACGGCTCTACAATTTATTATACAGGTAAGATTTGGCCAAGTTTTCTTAAGTTTATTAAAAAACCTGGAACGTACCGGATCTAAATTCTCAGAATGATGAACCTTTCAACTCCCGTAAAAGTTGTTACTCCATTCCGTTCCTCAAACAAAGTGCCAAAGAAATGAACCTCCTTTGGCTTTTAACTTTGTTTTGCTTTGTAAGTTTTTGATTGGTACAATTAAAAACTGCGTTACCTTATTCTTATTGTGTTTTTTGTTACAATTGCAGATTGGATTTTAATTCGTTCTATACAGGGAAGTTTGAGAAATTGCGTCAAGCTGCTGCCGGTGCCTCTGGTTAATTTTATTATTTTTTGTTCCGTTACCATTGCCCTCTCTTCCTTATCAAAGTATTATTTATTTTTAGAGTAGCTGTGCTGTACATAATTTATTAATATTGAATTATTACAATAAAATTTACTAACACGAACATTTTGATCGATGCATGTATGTAAAGATACATATTTTTACTTTTATAAAATAAATGGTTTTTTCGTCAATTTTTGTGGTATTTTTTATTAGGGAAATCCCCAAACAAAACTAGATTTTTTTATCCTCCCTCTTGGACAGTCCGCCTCTGTCGACAATGGGCGCCCGTTCCATTGTTACGCTTATGGGCTTATGCCATTGGAAATCGACATAAAATTTGAAAAAATGTAAAAATTTAATTGTAATGATAAAATTGTAACGGTAAAGTGGGCCCTTGCTCGATTTAATTGAGTTTTGATGCCAAGCATGACAGCAAACGTTACATAACAAGTTACAATTTTAAATGTAAACATTATCATGGACATAATTATTATTAATCTAAACTAATTAATGGCTAAAAAGAAAAATCGGCATGACATTGTTGATACGCAAAGTTGTGCAACGTACGCCCCCCAAAGCAAGGATAACGACGACAAGAGATGATGAGTAAAGCACAAGAGAAGTTAGCAGCAATAATGGCATAAATGGTTAATAAACAATATGCGAGCAAGTTCCAAATATGAAGTTGATCCAAGAATATAAAAAAATCTGCCAATGAAATTCAATGTCAACATAATACATGGAGAGGGGCGGGGAACAGCTGACAATCTAAACTAAACAGAGCGCGGACATCTTGCATTTTGCAGTGCTTTATCATAAAATTTTGTGCTAAACATTTAGCATGACAGAAATGTAATAAGTTGGTGTTGTATATTGTTGCAAGTTATTCGAACCATTATTTTTGTGCTGCAATCATTATTCGAGACGATCAATTAATCGCGAGTTTTTAATCGCAGTGACGTCATGTGATTGCGTTTTTCGTGGGACACTTTGATCGCAGGTAAGAAAAGCCTCGCAATTTAAATGTTTCGGACTAATTTTACCTAAAAATGTCGCTTTTGCATAGATCGATTGTTTATGATTGTTGTTACGTAACGTTCGATTCGATATTCGTGTAATTTCATTTAAAATATCAGGTTTTAAAGAAGCGTAGATGCGGGGATGTCGTCCTTGACTATTAATTTGAAATGTTATGTACCTTATGTTTAAATTTTTACGTTTTGCACTGTACAAAGTGTAAACGAAGCGTTTTCGATTCACCTCCCCCGTGGATTGTTTTAAAATTTTGATTTATTTTGTTTTATTTAACATCTGTCAAAATCGGAAAGTGTACAAGTGGGACGATTTCGCAATCGCGTACAACTTTACGACTTCCATGGTACATTTTTCGACTTTTGCATTTTTTACATTAATTTAAGTTTAAGTTTTCCTTCTGCCACATTCCACCACCAGTTCATGCATGGAGTGATTCAAAATTCCCTTTTAGAATTTTTCTCCATTTCTATAAATAGACTTTTTCTATTCATCGATGGTAATTAAAACACGTATTAGATTTCACCAATATTTTATTAATACAATCATTTAATTTTACTTTTTATTTTTATAAAATTGGAACGAAGGTGACGAACTTTTATATAAGAAGTTTGTACAAAATTTAAATTTCGAGGGTTTGCTTCCCAGTGACTACATTTTAAAATACCTACATATTTACTCCCATTTAAAATATCATAAATATAATATTATGATCGGCCAAGTTTTTTATAATTAGCCTATTATTAATATTATTTCCATAGGCGGCGCAAAAATCACTTGGGTTTCGCGATTCTAAATTCTATTCCTGAATTTTGCTGTAAATTCCGGTTGTCTACAACCAACCAACCAACTTTCCTACTACCATCTAAGTGTCTTCCTCCTATTTTTTTCGAAAATACGTCCCAAGTCTAGGGTGAGAATTAAGAAATTGCAAGAGAAATGTACAAGATTAGAGGATTCCATATCAATACGTCGAAAACAAAAACGTCGAAAACAAAAATGTCGAAGTCAAAACGTCGAAAACAAAAATGTCGAAAGTCAAAAACGACGAAAACAATAACGTCGAAAAGCAATAACGTCGAAAAACAAAAACGTCGAAATCCAAAAGGTCGAAAATGAAAACTTCTGAAGTACAATTAAACATATCTAGATAAAAAGTTTTATTACAATTTTTAAAATTAAATGGCAAAAAAAGCAAAAAAAAGTACATTTTTGAGCCGAATTTTTAAAATACAACATGTATTTTAATAAGCCGTCCCAAAAATGTATTTTATATTTTTTAACCCACCCCTGATTATAATAATGTAAAAGTATGAATTTAACATAATCCTTTCAAAGAGTTCGAAGCTGTAGATGATGCTAGGCCTATGGAAGAAAAATAATTTATAAGAAATGTAATAAAATTAAAAGTAAAAGTAAAAAAAAATGTTATTATTTTCAACGCTTTTACTTCGACCTTTTTGTTTTCGACGTATTGACTTCGACGTTTTTGTCTTCGTCGTTTTTGTTTTTCGACGTTATTGCTTTTCGACGTTATTGTTTTCGTCGTTTTTGACTTTCGACGTTTTTGTTTTCGACGTTTTGACTTCGACGTTTTTGTTTTCGATATTTTTGTTTTCGACGTTTTGACGTGCTACCGATTAGAGGGCCCTAAGTTTAGCTCAAAAGTCATGAATAGAACTTTAAAAAATATTCTTCTTTTAGTCTCCCACTGAAATTAGACCAACATGGGGGAAGTATGGACTTACACGATTATTATTAATATTACTTATAACAAAAATTATGAATGTTTCTTTTTGGGGGATGGGAAAAGTAGACAGAGGACAACTCAAAACAAATATACAGTTAAGGTACTTAACTTGGGACTTCAGTGGGATCAATTAAAAAATGTTGCATAAAATTTAGAAGACAAATGAAGAACAGTAGTATTTGTATATGTTTCGGAATGAAATGGAAATTCGGGGATTCCCGGGACTCCAATTAAAAGTATTCTTCTGTTACTAATATCAGCACACCAAACTACTACAGGTGAACATAACTGAAAAAGAAAAGGTTTTCTACTGGTCCGATTCAGAAGACCCGACTGTATTATAGCAAAATATATCAAGTTTTATAAATTTTATTTTTCAATTTCCACATAGGCATACGAACATTACATTATACAACATAATATTATCTGATCGGGTCATTCCTTCAACTGGATAAGCTACAAACTTCATACAGTAGCATACACATCATAAAGATTAGTTGGATAGTATTGTAAAATTTTATGATAAAATCCTAAAATCACATAGTCGTAGACGTAGGAATTTTAATTCATTAAAAATGCATTAACGTAGTTATTCCTACATAATAATATTTAATTAGACAGATAACAAATATTCTAGTATTTAGCTTAGTATGTTTAAGGCTTAAGGTTGGAATAATAATCTAAGTTCTTTCAAAACTCAAATATTAAGTTTAATATTATCTTCTTATGCATTGAACACAAATACTTAATTCCACTTTGGTAGAAGAAAACTACAATTGGTAAGAAAAAAACTAGAAGACCTAACTACGAGGCCTTAATGTGGACTTGCTCCACATGTGCTTCGACACTAATCTTGTGACATTGCTGAAATTATTGCTTATCGATTATCTGTTTGAGCAATCTTATCAAGTTTTCAAATGTAGATTCATTGTCTGCTATGACTGATCATTCCTTGGTGAGTTGCAAGCTGAATCTCTCCAGGTGTCCAGGTTATATATAGACATATTGATTTGAACAATATTTATGAGCTTTTCAGTCGCACAATCTGCTTGGTAACGCTTCTCCAATTGGTTTATTTTATGTTACCAAGCTAAAAAATTTGGTGGGCAACAGAAAAACTTAAAACAGAAATTGAAACAAAAGAGAAAGGCAACGATATAGACAACATAATGGAACAATATAGCACGGAGTCTAAAAACAAGTGCAATCCAAACAATAGGATATAAGAAAAAAAGAAAGCAGAAAACATGGTTCGACAAAGAATGTGAACAGGCAAACAAAGAGAAAAGAGAAACAAGAATTACATCCCAAATGAGCAACATGACTTGGACCAATACCAGGAAGAAACGAAGTGAAGTGAATAAGCTGTGCGGACAAAAGAAGAACGAATGGATGGAGGCAAGAATGAGAGAAAACAAGAGATAACAAATAGAGGAATGAGAAATGAAGAGGCAACGATAGAACAGAAGAAATAAAAATAATATAGGAGAATTACTTCCGTAAATTGTTGTATACACACCACGAAGAGGAAATGAAACAAGATACAGAAAACACACTAAACGAGGAAGAATTAACCGAGCCGACGGATGAACAAAATTATAAAAGCAATACACCAGCTGAAAAACGGAAAAGTCCCAGGCAATGATGAGATAATGGCTGAAATGATAAAGAACGGAGGAAAAAATGGACACATTTGGACGGAGAGGACATAGTAAAGTTCATTAAGGCCCAGAGATTGAGATGGCTGGGACATGTCATGGAGCTGACAGGGAGGAAACGACGAAGTGATGGGCGATTTGGAGAAGATGGGAGTGAGAGGATAGAGACAGTTAGTGATGGACCGTACAGCATGGAGAGAAACGACATTTAGAGATCTATAATGAAATGTACGAAAATATACATGTAAACTAAGAGGATTAATCCACCTCAGCATAAAAAGGATTTTGAAAGTCTGCGGAGAGCCCAATTCTAATAAGAACATAACGCTGATTAATAATAATAAAAGCTAAAAAATTGGGGGAGTAGTCAGTGCGACCTCGAGGCCGCACAACCTGGTTAATCGGGTTACACACCAATTCTTATTGATTTGGACGCACATTCGTAAAGTAATCAATTTGAAATACTTAATCAAGTAATGGGCTTGTGAAAATAATATACCCAAGTTTAAAAATTAACGAGCTGATCAAATACAGTAAAATTTAAATTATTTCATTTGTCTACGATATTTTTAGGATTAAGTTTATTTCAAATATAAATATCCGGTATTAAGATTTCTTTTAGACAGAAACTTAGAAGTAGCTTTTTATTACTATTGATTTGCAAACATGGACCTTTCCTCTGTTCATAAAAGCCAATAGCCCGTGCAGGTCTATATTATCTGCGTGTTTCTCTCATATTGCATCCGTTCAGAGGAAGTACATAATAGAAGCGGCCTTAGAAATCGATATTATAGAATTGCCAGTGGCGTAACTAGTAAAAATTACATTTATAAATCTTCCACAGAAGCTAATTGGTACTAAATTTTTTTCATCTATTTCGGAACATCATTTCTTCAGATTAGGTCGTTGCCACAGGGTTCGCATACGACAAAAATTATTTATTTATATAAACTAGATTGTGCTTCCAGCTTTTGATATCAACAGGATATACGAAGATGATATAGATTAAACATTCATAACTTGTAGTCAAAATTATGTTGTTGAATATTGGTTCACCTATTTTGGTTGCCACAATTTGAATATTCTTGACTACAAAATTACAAAATTTTAATTATTAATAATTTTGAAATCGGGAAAGTTTATCTGAAATGTCTTATTGGTAAATTATTAAAATATTTGCCTATTAAATTGTTTAAAAATAAATTATGACCTTTTTATCCGTCCGATAGCAGAATTAAATAAAGTAATTTATTGTTAAAAATAATTTGGTGTACGAAATTGTATAAAAAATTTTGTTCACGTTCGGTTGTAATAATGGCAATTCCAAAAGTAGTTTATCACTGCTGTTTGTTGATTAAATGCGGAAGAATTTTATCGTTACTGCTTGCTTAAAAACTCGAAACAAACAATAATGAATATTTTATCGATCGTTGTACCTGATATTTATGTAAATTATCAGTAGATTATTAAATTATTCGTCCTAAATTTTAAATATTGCACTAATTATTTTATTAGTTTTAAAAGAAAAATTTAAACAATGCACTTGTTACGTTGATAAAAAATATAACTATATTACACTTAAATTATATTATTGAATTGTAGCGATAAGGGGGAGATGTTTATAAATAAACCCAAATTCATATCAATATTTTGTTTATTTACTAAACTGTTATTTATTTTACAATGTAATATTTTGTGCGTGGTACTACTAATAACTAACATCCAAGGCTGCAAACATGAATTTTATAATAAAAAAATATTTTTTATTTTTTTGGTTTTTCCCCCAATATTTATTTAATTTTTTTTTTGCAGTGTACAAATGGCACATCACGTGAGCACGTCCAGCTGCAACGTACAATTTCAATTATTTATTTGCAACTTTAAATTAAAATAAGTTTTGTGTCTTACAACGTCGTTCTTACTCATTAACCGGTTCCAATTAATAATTCTACAATGTTATCAGTCGATAGTCACGCATTAACAATGAAGAACGAAAACGAAATACCTTCTAATGACAATTTGTGCAATAAAGACCAAATCATTAATCAAGTTTGGACAAAAGAAACGTTCGACAGTCACGAAGAAGTAATTCAAAGAAAAAATTATTTAAAAGCCAACCTGAGTTTAAATTTGAAACCTTTAAAAACCACCTGGACTATCAAGAAAGAGGACGCGGAAGAGTGCGACGATGGTGTTGACGATGAAGAAACCGACGAAATGGAATTTAAAGCAAATGCCAAAGAAAGTTCTTCCCCTACTTGCGAGACTCCGGAAAAGGAAGCTGCTTCGCCTTCTCATCACGCCAGAAGGCCCATGAATGCGTTTTTAATTTTTTGCAAGAAACATCGCCCGATTGTGCGTCAAAGATTTCCACACTTGGAAAATCGTGGAGTTACCAGAATTTTGGGAGAGTGGTGGGCACTGCTCGACGCCACCGAAAAAGTCTCTTACACCAGTTTAGCTAAGGAGGTAATTCGATTGTAATTCTAATACCACAGATGATTCAATACTTTGGCTTTCAAATTGGTCATTATTGATTGTTTACTCGGGAACAGCATTTTTACCATACGTATGGCCTGCACGTAATGAATCATCTGTACTAAAGTAAATCACATTTAATTTCTTTAGTCTACCTCTATATACAATAAGAAAAATTAATATAATTTTTTGTTTTAGTACAAAGATGCCTTTTTTTCTGCAAATCCTGATTTCAAATGGTACAAACTTCCAGCACCACCGTTAAGAACGTTAAATACACGTCCGGTAGGTGTTCCAAAACCTAGTTCGCCTTTAGCCAGTCCCACTCTGGTAGCAACAAATAATGCAGAATTTACACCGGGAAAATTAGCAGACGAAACGCAGTTGGGAAACTTGACGTCGCTCATGAGTTGCGGTAACGGCGGCGGTGTAAATTCGTTTGGGTACTCCGATGCCAAAGATTCCAAGTCACATTTATTTGTCAATAATAATAATAATAACGTAGAGGACGAAAGCGACCAACATAAACAACTTTTATCGCCTATCCGTGCAGTCACGGTCGATTCGGAGGCCCCTAAGCCAATTAAAAAAAGAAAATTCGAAGAGAACTTACATTATGACAATAAGGACGTAGTTTTTAGTGTACAAGAGGACGACATATCGTTGGAACTATCAGATTTGGAACAAAATCACGACGAAAAGTTGAACGGTGTCGATAAAAGCAAACAAGAAAATATAACTCAACAAGAGTTGATGAACAAAGTCGTCGACAGTATGTTTCCAGATAACATGGACCTGCAATCGGTTATCAACAAACACGGTTGGAAAAAGAGCAAACAGAAATCGAAAGAAACAAGAAAGTCGGGTCGTTCCTGCAAGGGTAAAAGGTACGCAGAGTTTATGGTGGAAGGCAAGTTGTTGGGAAACAAGCAAATAAAGAAGATTTCGCAGTACAAAGAGGACGTCAATAATAAATTTGATAACGTGTTGAATAGCAAAATCGAAAATATGATGCACAATAAAAACGAAAATCAAACACCAAAATTAGACTTAGGAGACATGATAAAGCGTTTGGCCGAACGGACAAACATAAAGTTGGAAGATATTACCGAAGAGGAGGAAGGTGGTTTGCAAAACGGAGCTCGTCC
Organism: Cantharis nigra; assembly: GCA_958510845.1. Classification (NCBI taxonomy): domain Eukaryota; kingdom Metazoa; phylum Arthropoda; class Insecta; order Coleoptera; family Cantharidae; genus Cantharis; species Cantharis nigra. The sequence continues at coordinate 2,379,030 of OY294033.1, read as the reverse complement.
GCGCACTCAGTCGGAAAATTCCGAAGACAGTTTGATAAAATCGCAGTCCAACTTTAACTTGGATTTGCGAATAGCCGAACTACCTTGCCTCAGCTACGAGATGTTTTTACAACGCAAGAAAGAAAGTAAAAAACGAAAACCAATTCGTAGCAAGTCGGAGTCGCATATTTCCAAAGCTAAAGTGGCCAAGTTGGGCGAGAGCAATTTTTTAGTGGGCTCTAAAAAGAGGAAAAATAAAAATAGCATTACTAGATTAGAGAAGCCCAGAGATGTTAATTATATGAGTAACTTTAATAACGACCTATTCGGATTGGCTACCCTTGCAGAGGTGGCTGCAAATACGGAAAAGATCAATTAATTTTTATCGAAAGAATTTTGTTATTTATTTTTGTTTACCTGTGCCGAATTTGTTGTAAGTTGAAATACTCACCAGTTGGAGTCGAAAATGAAACCATAGTTAAGTTTCTTATACACAACTTGACGAGTTAGTAGTAAGTTTTAATTGAAGAAATTATTTGATCTTGGATCTTATCGAGTGCTGTGCAAGTAATTTTATCGTTACCTTGAAATCCTATTTATCATTTTTTGAGAAACTTAAATATGGTATTGAGTCATGAATCACTTGTAGAATTAAGTTTTGTTTTGTTATATTTTTAAACATATTTTATATAATTTTATTTTCGGTTTTTATATTATTATAAATACTATTGTTCTCCACGATGGCTCGCTTATAGCCTCTTCCTTCCGCTGCTTTCTTAATGAGCAGTCTCATATGTTATTGAAAATATTGAAAAGTTTGCTAGGCAAGGATTGGCTATAAGCGATCCACCGTGTATATGGTTATATTTAATTACGTAATTAATTGTTGTTTGTTTTTTATGTATTTACTATTAAGTTTTTTTCAATTTTTTTGTTAAGAATAAGAAAACCAAATGTTAATTCTAGTGTATGCATTATTTTATAGTTATAGCATGTTAAATTTTGAAACATTTAATATATTTTATGTAATATTGCAATAACGAGAGATTTTATATATTTTGTTGATCTGTAATAATTTTAATAATATCGTAACGGAGAGGTCTAAAGCTTTTTGAATACTTATATTGAATTGCACTTTTATAACAAATGTAGCATTTGCATGTTAAAATGTCGACTTTTTGCTATGTGCAGGCAGATATTAATTAAATTAATTCCACTTGATAATAATTGACCAAATACGTTTTATCAGAGTAGGCCTTGGTAGTTTAGTAGCAAAGTTATATTTTACATTATCAATATCGCGCTCTATCTGAAAAATCAAGGAAAATGAATTGACAAGTTATAAAAGTACAAATATTTAGCTGTTTTATACAAAATAGATTTGTTGACCAAGTTGCATAGTATTTATAAAAGCAAGAATTTCTGTATTAAAGAATTCGTCATTTTCCATGGTTTATAAATATTTTATGAAGAAGGGTATAGAAGTGATGAACAGAATGTGATAACGATACGATTAATAGATGAAGTATTTTTGTAAAGAAATGCAGGATATGTTTAGAGAGATTATATTATATACATATTACATAACTAGTTGTATAGATGGTGCCTTTTATTTATTTTAACTGTAATTTTATTAATGCATTTTAGAACAAATCAAATGTATCAATTTTATCAGCATTTGTACTAAAAATAAATTTCTCAAGTTACTACATTATTTAGTTTTATTTCAAATATTTTCAATTTCCTTTTTTAGACCTTGGAAAACATAAAATCGGATGTGGCCATCGCATAATTTTCCGAATACTAAAAGTAACTTTCAATTTACCTCGAATAGCAAAAACTAAATTACTAAATCTTATCAGAGCATGACCACAGTGGTGGCTTGGTGTGATCGCTAGTAGACTTATGAGCGGAAATTCTGGGTTCAAATCTCGGACTCGGCAGAATTTCTTAGCTCAGCCCTCTGGTGATATCAAACTGGATCGAAATACTAATAAGATTCCTTAACATCTTAATGGAAAACGGGGTACAATAAGCCTAGAGCTTCAGTACAAAGTGAGCATTGAACCAGCTAATACGAATATCAGAGCATCAGCAATAATCGTTAAAAACATTCAGAAAATCGAAATAATAAAGCAAAAATACAAATAAAAATATATATCTCATATATAACTAAAATTCTATTTACAAAAAAATTTGCGTTTTTATAGGCAATTTAGAAATTTTATAGAACAAAAGTTATAGGTAATTTGATACGGATAATTTTTGTCATAATAAACTTTTACCTATTTCATTGCGTTTCGGAGTTATGATGGATTATGTTTTATCGCTTCGAGTAAACCCCCCGTTCCCCCATACAATTTCATCCATTTTCAATAGGCTTCGTGGCACAACAGATCTAAATTTAAAATTTGAAGTGATTTCGTTACTATCGTGTTCACAGACATACATATGTAAGGAAACCTCAAAACATAAAAAAATAGGTTTCAGATTACAATACTTTCCTTACTAAGGGGGTTCAGAAAGTAAAAACTAAATAAGCAGCTCGAGGGAGAATTAGCTTTCCAGTCGTCTGGTTCTAACGATTATCAGAAAGGAGACGACACAGCGGTCTGCTGTAAACCCCATGGCTTTGATTTTTTGTGTCACATTGGAGAGTTTTATAAACACCTATTCAAGTTCAATAATAAAGCAATTCGTTGCTCTCCTTTTGAATGTTTTAAAACTCCCATAAGGACCTGGTTGAAGAATCGGCTAACTCAATTTGGAGGTTCGGATATTACAAAATTTACTAAAAATAATAACTAATGGAAAATAATTTGAATTTACTATTTATAGCTACTTATGATTAATATTCTCACTAATTTTGTGACATATTCGTTTAGAATTTAAAAAACAAAACAACGTACGCGATAGGTTATGTTGTGTAAACAAATGTCAAATCAACGTTTCGAGTTGGGGGCGTATAGATGTGGCAGCTAATCTACAGGATTTAAATTAGATTATCAGTATAAAATACATTCAAGTACAAATTTTTCGTCTAAAATGTCTGATGTAAGTGCATTCAATCTGTTATTTACATTTTTTTTTAATTCTGTACTTTTAGACAAGTATACACGAATACCGGGTCACGATGACCTGCGACGGTTGTTCTGGAGCAGTGCAGCGAGTTTTGGGAAAGCTGCAAGGTAAGAACTGATCGAAAAGCCCCGAATCTGATTTAAAGTAACAATTTTATTTTAGGTAGCGGAGTCGACAAAGTTGAAATTAGCTTGCCGGATCAGAAAGTGAAAGTTACATCTTCCCTGTCGGCCGAAGAGATTTTAAAGATCATCAAGAAGACTGGTAAAGACACCGAATATATTGCATCTTATTAATTCTATTTTATGGTTTATTTTTACACTCCACTGCTTATCTTGTCTATTGCGAAAGTTTTATCACAAATAAAATGTATTTTTAATTAAATTTATGTGGGCGACTTTTCCTGTTTGTTAATGTTTTATTTTCAAGTAACTCTTTTACCTGAATGGGGATATTAATTTAAAATTTCAAAAATATTAATAATTAAGGCAGTTGATTTTTTATTGATTTCACCTTCGGGGTCATCTATTAAATTCCTTGCGGAAATTTCAAGCACAAAGCTATTCTTTAAAAAAATTTATCAAATAGAATTTTAGGTATATATTTTTGGGAATAAAACTACTGTGTACTGGTCTACGATTTGGCTGACAATAAAATTGGGCGAAACGTATAACAGTACAAGAGTAGTTTTATTGGGCAAAGGTCCAAATTCTCAAAAATATATAATTGAATTAATTTAAATTAAACAATCCCCCTCCTCCATATTATTTATCCCTCATCCTGCATAATGCAATTTTTGAATTGTAGTACAGTAAAAGCCCTCGTATCCGAAATGAACGGGACCCATTTCTGTTCGGATAAGTGGTTGGTTGAAATATAAATAGCACAACATGAAACAGAAGTCTGCCTACGTGTTGACCTCGCAAGCATCTTTCGGTTGACGCGATAAATTCTAAGAATTTTCGGATATGAGGGCTTTTACTGTATTTATTTTAAAAATCTTTTAATAAACCCCCTCCCCCGTAGAAAATTTTAATTAATTTAATAAAAACAATCATTTTTTATTTTTAAAAATTTATTTAAACAACTCAGACATTCATGTGGTAAAAAAATAAACACAATTTTATTGCTATCTTAAGTACTACTAACAAATAATTATTATTAGCCTAAAAAAATATCGATTACAATATCAATAAATTGGATGTTTCAAGTAAAAGTGATAAATACATACAGATCTTTAAAATACTTTTGGAAAAATACGAGTGATTAATATGGAATAATAATTTTATATCACAAAACTGTAAAATGGCAGAACTTTTATCTTTTCCTATATCTAGATAAATATCGTACTTGTGTACAATTATAATATATAAATAAAAAATAACTAAGGATGCCAGATACATGACAAAGAAGATTAGGCGGGAACTTGCTGAGAATTATTTTATAAGTTTTTCCTCCATTGTGTTGTCAAGTCCGACATCCCCAAAGCTTCAATAAAAAATTATTGTCAATGCAGGGCTCTCTGTTAGCAAGGAAAATATATTTTTACCAAGTCAATAATGCAATATTTTTGTAAAAGCTACTCAAAGTAGCTCATCGTCCTGATACTTTTCTTAGTTCTCAGATATTCTGAGAACTTTAGTTTTGTCACAGGTTTAAGTTATCGACAATCCAATTTTGAGGATTTTTTAAGAAACTTGAACAGTTTGTTTCTATTTTTTGGGTTAAACTTTAACGTAATTAAACAATACCTTACAGTAATTTATGAGGTAGAACAAACAATTATGGCTACCAAAAGAGAGCCCCACCATTTTATAATTGACTACTTTTAAAGCATTTAATTAAATTTTACTAAAATTTCAACTATCTTATCAACTAAATGTATTCACTAGGGCACACTTGCTTACATTTCACAATTTCTTTTAAGACACTTTTAAAATTTACATTGCATTTTGAAGCCACTGGTTAACATACCACCGTAAAATTAACATGAAAAGCGTGGAATTTCTACAAAATTTAAAAAATATGATCTGTTATATAATAAAAAAATACTGAACTTCTACATGAAAAATACTTTACCGTTTTTGATCATTTTTATTATCACACAGTTTTGTTGCCAATTTTGAGGCAGAACTTCTTATTCTATTGATGTGGGCGATTGTGTACTTGACCGTCTTCTCTCCATCATCATCAATTCAAATTCATTCACATCACTTCTAGTGCTGAGAGATCTTGCTAAATTTAAGGCCACCCTAAAGTTTTAAAAATTTTGTAAACATAAAAGTGAAATATAGAAAACTTATGGCATGAATATGATGGATATTAGTAATCTTGGTTGTCGATAGTGGTGCAGGATGAACAAAACACTATTTATTATGTGCAATTTTTATTAAAATAAAAGAGTTGTAAAAATAAACAGATGGAAAAAATTAATCATTCTTCACACAGGGTTCGGATGATCCTTGAGAATTTAAGAGCGTAAGTATTCTGAAATTTTTTTAACCAATTAAATTAAAAATGTATTTTAAAATTTGAAAACTACATTCACAAACATTGTCTACAGGAGAACAACCTCGTTGAAGTTCTACTCATACTCAAATTTAAGATCAGATCCAGAATGGGACAAGCAACTAGTTGCCCGAGTATGAGTACAACTACGACCACATAGACACTAAGGACCAAAATACCACTAGTTTGAGAACCACTGCTTTTACTTGATAAATTTTTTTTCTTCTAAATACTGATTAAACAACTTCAATTAATCTATTAAATGTTGCATGCTCTAAATAATTACAAACTCAAACCCATCAACCATACTTGAAAAGTAAAATTGGATTTTTGTAAATATTTTGCCAAAAAAAAATTAGTGAGAAGCAAAAAATGGCATGGAAAATATTAGGAAAAATTTAAAATTTTTTTGTTCAATCCTGCTATTGAAACATGTCGTTTCTTACTTGGATACGCAACTAGAAACCGTTTGTTTTACTCACTCAAATTATATTTATTGTAACGAGTGGGCGAAAGACTTTTCACCCACTAGTGAAAGAAAAATGCAGTCATTCATTAATTTTTTTCGAGTTATTGCAAATTCAAAATCTTAAATTTAATTATTGATGACACGAATTATAATAAATTGTATTTTCCCAAAATTTTTAGATTTATAAATGCAGGATTGAACAAAACGCTATACATAACTTGTGGAGAAACCCTTTCACTCACTTATTTGCCTCTGCACACTCGCCTGTCGGCTCACGTGCAAAACTGGCAAATGCGTGAACTAATCTTTCGGTTTCTCCACTAGTCATGTAATATACTATTACCTGCTCTGTCTTTCTTGATTCCTCATATTTTTCAATCTGGTAAATTCATCATCCGCAGCTTCATCTGGGGACCCAATACTAATACTATCAAAAAAGTCCATATCTTTAGGAATAGTAAAATTTTGCACCGGCGCCGAGGCTGCCACACTTAGTGGTTTCGAAAAAAATTCGTTAGGACTGCAAAAATAATCAGTTTCAAAATAATACAAAGCAAACGTGGATCACTTACACTGATTTAGCCATAGGTACAGGAACCGGAGTCGAAGGAGGTGGTGGTCCAAAAACATTCCTCACGTCGGGTCGATTTTCGTGGGCACTTTTCTGAGAAGTAATTGTCATTTGCTCGTCAACCTCTTCGATAACTTGATCTGTGATCCGCATACTTCCTTGTTGAGGTTTTGAATTTAATGTCGCGGTACTTTGAGCTAATTCCATAGTAGACCCGTCATGTACTCCATCTTCCTTAGAAAATAAACGCTTGATTTTCCCGGCAACTGAACCAACTCTACCCATGGAATCTATAATATTAGAATAATTAGTTTTGCTTTTTAACAAATTTAAGTGCAGGTTAACCTGGAACAGAGGCTCCGCCCACATTAGAAGCGCGAGAACTTCCGGATCGTCTCAGACTCCCAGATTTTGCTGTAAAATTAATGGCACTTTGCAAGTCATCATACATTAATTCGTCGACCTTTAACGAAGATGGAATAAAAAACTCATTTTCTCCCTTCACGGCAATGTTAGCTGTAGAAGGCAAAGGATGAGTTCCACGAAACGGTTCTGATGCTAAAGTGTGGGGTAATTCTGGTGGAAAAACTTCATCCCAGTATTGATCTCGAACAAGTTCGGGATGTTCGTGGTGCATATCGTCAACGATTAAGTAGGACACTTGTAGATTCCTGTCTATCATCCAATTTACTTCAAAATCGTCGTCGTCATCTCCAAAGGGGTTTATGAGCGTTTCGGCTACTTTCAACCAACCAACATAGAAGAATAGTTGAAGGACAACAAAAAATGGAAAATACAAATCAACTTTATATTTATTCGTGTCAACCCATTGATGGCCCATTAGAGTTGTTAAAAAATACGTGTAAACAGCCAAAGTTACCACCTAAAAGAAAATTATTTTAGATGAGGTTGTAAAATGGGAGCCGGCTTACTTGTGTGTACACTAAGGGAACACTGATGTTATCATACGTCAACAAGAGACCACATTGACCTCGAAACTTATTAAGTTCATCGATCATGGTTTTGACTGCAAAATCGTCTCGAACCCGACCTTCTTTTCTGGCTCGTGTTATAATGCCAGCAGCCCAAACCAATGGTAGCCAATGCTTGGAATATTTAGGAAATTTATCGTTCAAATCGTCCATGATTTCTTTTTCACTCGGTTGTAACAATCCGGCCTCCACAAAGTGGCTCAAAGTTGGAAAACGTTTTTTAACGCGAGGAGAAATCATGCTGAACACCATAGTCACACACATACAAACATATCTCATTATTGTGCGTCTCATTACACGACCCCTTTCATCCTAAAATAGAAATATTTTACTTATTTTAAATGTAATGGGGCATCAGACATAATAATTTAAAAGTTTTGTAGTTTGTATAAGAGGGCCGTTTTCAAATTTTTATGTTGCCATAGATTTGTAGACATGGAAAATTCAAATTACAATGACACTGAAAATTCAAATAACAGCAACATGGAAGATTTAAATTCTAATTCCATTAACATGGAAAATTCAGATGCCGATACTCCACAGATTAACACACAAGAAAAGTTACATCGCAACTCGTTTCTGAATTTTCTTCGAGAGTTCAGGACGATCCACAGAGGACTGGGCGGTGTTGAAACCGTCAAGCGAGGGGCGATTGAATGGAATCAATTAACAGAAAGCCAACGTAGTAAATTCGTCCAGCAAGCAGCTGAAGTCAGACAAAAAAGTGGCACAGCGAGAGTGACAGCGGAAACCCCAGGTGAAGTTGAGAAAACTAGAATGCTCCGGAGCAATAATGTCAACATATTTTGAATTTTTATTAAAATATTAAAATATCAAATTTAATCATTTTACAAAATGATATTTTTTTTATATTTTATTTATATAAATATTTATTAAAAATTGGAGTTTTATTTTTTAAAATGCATCTAATCACCTCAAACGAATTAATAAAAATTGAGATCTCGGCATTTCCCTCTAGACCCCCGTTTTGGACTATTAGTGATTACTCCCTTGAGACAAAAGCAACATGTGATAATAAATTCCACGACAACAAAATTTTAGTAAAAATAATTACTTGTAACAAACCTGCCCATGTATTGTAGCACTAACAAACACTGCAATTGGATCTGGGAATGGAATAGCGGTGTACTGGTTCCACCATCTCGTCATCACTATGGTTACATAAAAACCCAAAACAAAGGATAAAGGAATAAGTGTACTATATTCGTTACAATACTGAACTATGCTTTCGAAAATTCTAAAAATGATGACAGTAAATGATTAAAACTCAAATGCAGACGACAAACTTACATTTTCTGATGGGCAGTCAATAAAAACCTGTATGTGAAATTCAAGGCATAATAAAAAGTTAAAAATAATAAAATATCCATCCACACTAGCTTGTAAATGCTTCCTTTCCATCTGTAAAATTTAAATTATCACTCGAAAACGAAAACTGCAGACAAGTCGGTACCTTCGCAGTAGCTGGATAAAACAACCCAGACCTCGACATGTTGCAACTTCCGCAGTATAAGTCACAGTCATTTTTTATAACAATTAAATTAAAAATTTGTTACTAAACAGCTCTAATATCAAAGTGGGCTTTGTTCAATCATTGTTTGTATCAATTTAATACAATGCATCTACGTCACGACTCCATCACCTCCGTTGTAATATTGACAAATGGATAAAGGAAATCATTTCAAGGTTTTCTCAATTCGCGGAACAACTTCATTTAACAATAATTAAAAGCTAGTATGAAAAAAATTTAAGGTTAAAACACATGACTTGTAACCCCACCTAGAGAGGAAAAATTTGTTTTTTTAATTAGTAGGCGGATTGGCGGATTCTTCGATTTGTTTGAACTAAAACGCCATATTCTGAGAAATTAGATCACTGAACTGAACTACATAACCTCATTTTATTGAAATTAATAGGCGATTTGATTTTTAAACGAATTAAAGAAATATATTAAATAAATAAGGTATGTATAAGTGAGCTCACATTTATTTTAAGCATGATTTTCAAGTGATTTTGATAGTAAATCGCGTTTGAAAATGTTGGAAAAATCTTAAATTTTGTTGTAATCACGCTTTGAGCTCCATTTTATGCACTTACATTTTGTCTGTGTACTAAAACAAGAGTACTTGAACCTGATTTGGACGAAATGCGCTCATAAAATAACTAATTGAAGTGTAGTTATTTATTTTTAGATTCAAATATGGTTAAGTGTTGGGTACGTGATTGTAAGCATTACAACGAAAGAGAAAAATGCAAATACTTTAGATTTCCCAAAGATAAAAGTGAGAGCCGAAGATAGATCGAATTATTATTGAGGTAAGTAAGGTATCGTCATTTATTGTGTGTAAGTTTTTCTTTTCTAAAAAGAAGATATATTTTAGACGAGTCGAAGAACTTAGACCGACAGCACAGGTGTGTAGTTGCCATTTCAAAGATGTAATAAAAGAAAATGGTCCAGAACCTGTAAGGAACATTACTTCTTCTCCTGAGGAACAGAACAGTAGGAGAATGATTACATCAGAAGCTGTGCTAAAGTGAAACTTTTGAGGAACATCCGTGCACTTCATCCTCATTACCGAGGTAAGTTACATTAAAAAATTGCAAACTATTAATGTGTGTAATTGATAATCTATGTAAAATTAAAATTAAAAATACACAATATAAACAAATCAATCATTAATTTTTATAATGTGTAAGCATTAATTGTATTTAGTAAATAATTTCAAATGTTAATAACTAATCCATATCATTTAAATAATGTGTAACTATTTAAATAATTTAAATAGTTATATTTTAAACTTTATTTATATTATTCAAATAATAATGTTAGCAAACCATGGTAGTTGTTGAAAATAATTAACAAAAGGGATGCAGTCAACTTTCCTTCGTGCGGTTTTGATTTTTGATGCCTCTAGTAAAATAATAAGTTAGTTGGAAGACTGATTAGATTTCAAATGTGATTGAGTTGCTCTCAAATCTGGATGTTCAAATTTAAATATAAGAGCAATAGTTTGCTTAGCTGATGTTATTTTTTACAAATTAAATTTCAGAACAAAGGATGCTCGATATTCTACCAGGGACACAAATTACAGCATCTGGGAAATTCTCTACTGTTGGTTTCAGTATTAGTTTTAATTACGCTAGACCACAGTGGTGGCTTGGTGTGATCGCTAGTTGAGTTATGAGCGGAAATTCTGGGTTCAAATCCCGGACTCGGCAGAATTTCTTAGCTCAGCCCTCTGGTGAACATCAAACAAAATACTAATGACTTTCCTTAACACCTTAATGGAAAACGGGGTACAATAAGCCTAGAGCTTCAGTACAAAGTGGGCATTGAACCACTACCCGTGCAGCTAATACGAATAATTACGCTACGTAGATTTGCCAGAAATTGAATCTCAGCAGTCGAGAACTCTTACTGGGTTAACCGCACACTCAAAACTTAGCAAAATTTAGGCATTCTAAACTTACTTACATACTTACAATTTACAAACATACTTCTTATTGGTCTACAGATTAGAATTCAGAAAGTTTATATGATTACCGAATTTAGCTTGATGTCTTGAAATGAGGTGAACAGCAGCTGGAAGTTGCAATAATCCCACTTGAAATGTCAATGTTTCATTTTACACTGAAAAATGTAACTGATTTTTTTTAACAAAATTCTTCATAATTATGATGAACCATTTTTTTCAGTGTAATAATAACTGGCAACACTACGTCGTTTGTAAACATGTCTTATAAGCGGGGACCTTCCTTTAGTCCCAGTCAAAATTTGAAGTCGACACCGCGTTTGGTTTGTGTCTTATGCGTGTTTTTCGAAAGTAACTTTTTTAGTGATGGCGTGAAAACCAGTGAAAATCAATCTGCGAGAATGTGTTATCCCTCATTCAGAGCGACGGCAGAGATTGAATGAGTCGGGTAGTCACTGGAGATGAGAGCTGAATAATTGAATATGACCCCGAGACTCATAAACAAAGTCAGCAGAGGGTGGAAAAGGGTGCAGAGCGGCCAACGAAAGCGAGGATGTCACAAGTCGCGGCTGAAGGCAATGTTGATCGTTTTTTTTTCGATATCTGCGAGACAATGACCGGATAGTTCTATGTTGACGTCCTGGAGCGGTTGCGGGTACGCATTTTCTCAGAACTCGTCGAGAACGTCTGGTTCTTGCACCACGAGAAAGCGCCGGCCTATTACTCGTTCTTTATCCAAGAGTTTTTGGCGAAAAAACACATCCCAACGTTGCCACACCCACCCTATAACCCCTATACCGCTCTCTGCAACTTTTTCTTATTCCTCAAGATGAAGTCGCACCTCAAGGGAACCCATGGTGGCGGCATACGGGAGGTCTAGGAAACTGTAACCACGGTGCTCAACAAGTTAAGTTTGGAAGATTACCAAGGGTGCTTCCAATCGCAGGAGAAGGGTTGGAATCATTGTGAAAGTTTGAAGGAGACTATTGTGAAGGTCGATTATAAAATTTTGCTGGCAACTTAATTTGCTTCTGTTTTATTGAAAATTCCCGGAACTTAATTGCCACACCTCGTAAGCAAGCATTGTATAGATAGAGAGGACTAATTGCGATGTTTGTCGTAATAAGATGATCTAAAATATGCACGTATTATTACATTTAGATACCTTGTTATGCATCTCTCTCGTTGTACATTATGGTTTCATTTCTAATGCACGTAAGGAGTGCAGCGCTGGATTACCTTACTATATTATGTACCGTGCTTCGAAATAATTTTGTATTAGGTTTAAATTTTAAAAACAATTTATATTGTTAAAATTTGAAAGGAATGGAATTTTACCATCAGCCATGGAACTAACAAATAAAGAAAAAGCCATACACGTATCCTAAGTGACCGAATTTGATGCCGCTCATCATAATAGAAGAATCGTTTTGCACTTGGTGCTTACATTTTTCAATTTAAATATTAACCCCCGCCCCCTTGGCTACGCTAAAGAAATGAAGGCCCAGTTTTAGCCCACATAATCCAACAGTGCTAGTTTCGCGCTTGTTTATCATATTGATTTTTTAAACAAAATTTTGAAGTTTTAATACTAAAACGTCAAAAATTTTGAATTATTAAAATGCATTTTCGATATTTACCGATAGATGCCGCCGTGCGTCATTTAGGTTGAATTTTAACTTTTGATAAATTATTACTGATTTACAATTTTGGGGTGAATTTGGATAAAGACGGTTTGAAAATTAACCGAGATGAAGAAATAATATTAGTGGTGCTGATTTGAATATGAAAAGTAATTAAATTTTAAATATTATTTGCTTGTTCAGATTGGCAGAACTCAAAAAGTTCAAAATTAATTTTTAATGTAACGATAAAATACACTTGCTTCGATGAAAGATTTGGCATTTGGAAAATGTCAAAAATTTTAATCTGTGACTTTTGTCAGAACGATCGTTTTATTTTATGTGCTATGAGTTTCCAGGCAATAAACATAAAACTTGGACAAATTGTTAATCAGAAATAGGACATTTCTTTGGAGAAAGAAAAAATATTGTGTTTAATAGCTTTAATTTATTTTTTACCTTTAGGAGTTAGAAAGGAGAGGTTAAATTTAAATTTAGTTTATAATTTTTTCACAATAAAAATCTGTATTGGGTGTTTTATTTACGATGAATTATTATTAACAGACATTTATCATCTAAAAAGAATATTTCTGTGGTTATAAAAAAAAGCTTATGTTTATATAAAAGCAAGGTCTCTTTCATAAGTTTTGGTATAAACAACAATATTTTCTTTGTAATTTTGTCTAGGAAAACCTATTTACAGATACGACTAATTTCATAATTATAAATCCGTATGATATCTTCAGAATTTTACACTACAATATTCTTTACAAGTTAGCCGAACATTTAGATTTAGATATTTATATTATAATTTTTGTAATAAATTATATTAATCTTTTGTCTGCAAATTCGAGGTCAAACCTGTTCATAATCAAAAACAATTTAAATAGCATATCAACCTACGAGTCATCAGGTTAATACGAGTAATAGAATATGAATTTTAATTTGCAGATAAGAGTTTAATTTTTGCTTTTATAATATAAAAATACTTTTTAATCAATATTAAACTATAAATTCCCGAAGGGGTGGATTTACATAAAACTAGTTGAATTTGTAAATAAATTTTTGAATACAAAGAAATTATTATTTACTATTATTTATATCAAAACTTGAAAAATATCGTTGTGGAGTTTTAACGAAAAGGGTTCATTCTTGAAAATCTTTTCTATTGTAACCTTTGTACAAGGTATATTATTTAGATGTAACTTCCAACATGTTTAATTCTCTTGCAATTAATTCACATATCTATCGGTAGTACAACACCCCGATTTCGTCGTTGTTTGATGTCGTGGCAGTGATTTTTTTAAACCTCTTGAAATAGAATTGAAAATTCAAAAACTATTGCACATCATCTGAGAACTCCAAAGAATACTTTTCATGGGGCAACCGATTATAAGGCCTTCCTTTGTTTATGTTGTAGAATTATGAATTAAAGAATGTAATTTCTTGTAGTGGTTTCGGATTTTTTTATATTTTCAAGTCTTAGATTTCAGTTAATTTAATCTTTTTGTATGCATCTTATTCGAGATAAAATTTACAAGCAAGAAGAACTCTTGTAGAATTTTTGTACAATACAATAATAATGCTGTTTTTTTTATTGGAGCTTGAAGTTTTCTAATTTGACATACAATTTGAGTGTTCTTAACTTCTGGCGCCAATAGAAAAACTTGCAGTTGTTGAAAGATATAAAAAAACGGAAACTGTATACTTTTGAATTTGATGACTTCTGCCGAAATATTGATTTGTGCCATAGATTTTATTAAGATCCAGTCTTTTAATTGTAAGTTAAAGCAAGTTCAAGGATTAACTACTTACGTTTATGGCTACCCTGATTAGCAGTGCTCGAAATAGACTTTTTCAGGAACCGGAACGCTACCACCGGAGTTGCGCGGGAACGTAGGTTTTTCTCCAAAACCGATATGAGGAAAACTTTTACGAAACGAAACGGTGGTTTCACGAACCGGAACGGCGTTCCGGTCCATCTCGAGAACTGCTGATTAGTCGGAATTAAAAGTTGACCATTGAATTTGGGTTATAACTTACGATTGAGAAACTGGGCCCAAGAAAATATTTGTAAAGCTAAAAGTAAGCTAACGGTGAATTTCACTTTGAAATTTTTTGAAATCCAATCGGCAGCAAAGGAAGATGTTTCAAAGATGCTAGAAAACAAGGTTCGACTCTTTTGTAATTTGATTATTTCAAGATTATTCAAGTTTTAATTAAACAAAGACCAAATTGTTGTGATAGAATGAATCTTTGCCTTACTGATTTTTCAATTAATATTTTGATATTTTTAAACTAAATAAATTGTCAAAATATTTTAATTATTAAAATGCATTTTTGATATTTACCGATAGATGCCGCTGTACGTCATTTAAATCGAATTTATTTGAATTTTAATAAATGACGTTTGTGTATGTCTATAAAATCGTTATACAATTTACTTTTTGCTTTCGCGTTTTAAAACTAAACAAATTATGAACATTAATTTTAACTTATTTAATCTGTTGTAGTCTTCATAAGAAAACAAGTGATGGGCACGCGCGTGTCTGTGAACATTGGAAAGAATTTGGATTAAGACAGTTTGAAAATTTACCGAGCCTAAGAATATTAATGTTCCAAATTAGCTGCACGGGTAGTGGTTTAATGCCTACTTTGTACTGAAGCTCTAGGCTTATTGTACCCCGTTTTCCATTAAGATGTTAAGGAAAGTTATTAATATTTCGATCCACAGTTTGATATGTTCACCAGGGGGTTGAGCTAAGAAATTCTGCCGAGTGAAAATTAATGTTAGTGTTGCTGTATTCGAAATCAAGCAAATCAAATAATCAAGTTATAGTGCCCACATGTGTATGAACATTGAAAGAATTTGTATAAAGACAGTTTGAAAATTTACCGAGATGATGAATTCAAAATCAAGTGATAGTGCACGCGTGTGTGTGTGTGAACATTGAAAGAATTTGGATCAAGACAGTTTGAAAATTTACCGAGGTGAAGAATTAATGTTCCAAATTACCTGCACGGGTAGTGGTTCAATTACCACTTTGTAGATGTTAAGGAAAGTTATTAATATTTCGTTCCACAGTTTGATGTTCACCAGAAGGCTGAGCTAAGAAATTAATTAGGGGCGGTGTCGTTTTAAGAAGTAATAATGATCAGTTTGCATCTCTCAAATACGACGAAATTCCACCTTAAGGTGCGGGACATGCTGCTAGCTCAAACTCGGGTGCAGCGACTACTTCGGAATTATCGGGTTCTAGTGGACGAGGCTCTGCCGAGGACGGAGAAGACGAAGAAATTAGAATGATTAACGAAGGTCCTTTGCCGAGGGATTCGGGTATTCATCGGTAAAACGACGACGACGATAATTTGTCGGACGTTTCTGTGCGTATCACTCAGGAATATTTGGCGAAATTTGGTTTAGTGAACAGCAATAGTACGGGCGTTCCTCAAGCCGCTCCGCGAATGTGCTCCGATCCTCGTGCGGGAAGTAGTAAAGACACGATACATCTTCATCAAAATGTGCCTCTGGACGGATTTCACATGTTCGAGGAACACGGAAGCACGGATAACGACATTACAAATTTGATTTACGCAAAATTAAACGACGTAGCGGGTAGCGATCGTGCAAGTTCCAACGCCGAAGGCGGCGTCGTTAATTCCACTAATTTAAGTACCACAAAACACGTCATGGCATGACGATACAGCATCTATACAAAGCGTCGCAAGTGGAAATTCTAGCATGAAAAGTAAATCTTGAGTTGCGCCAATTAAAAATATGCCGCTTCCATTAATTACAAGCTTTGCCCCAAGATCCATAGCAATGCCTGTTTTAAATGCCAGAAGGTTCTAGTCATCACATTGTTAGTAATCACAATCAGGTTCACAAGCTCCCAAGATCGCCGATTAGTCACGACGCATCTGGCGGTACCTTTACCACATCGACGGCAATGTCTCCTAGCTTTTCGCCATCTCTATCCCCGTTGGCTACAAAATCGCCGTTGATATCGCCTTTGGTAACGCCCGGTTTACCGACTTGGCACCACGTCGTATCGAGGCAACCTCCTCAAAATAGAAGTAAAACTGTAGTCGATGCCGAACTCAGATTATAACAATTAAAGTGACTCCGATAGACAAAGTGATCTGGCTGTGTAAAAAAACTTTATTTAAATTACTACTAGGTACTACGTAATAAAAAATAAAACTGTGTTGAATAATTTTGTAAATAAATGTACAACAATTGCTCATTAGGTTTAAGTAGTTAATTATGTTGCCATTCTTAGCCTTAAGACTGTAAAATGCAACATACACAAAAGAAGTTGTAAAATTATTTAACTGTGTACTGTGTATATGTATAAACTCCAAAATATGTAGATTTAAGAATTCGTTGTAAATTATTAATTCGTTAATATTAATAAATTTTTATTATTGTATAATATCATACTATGTATAAAGGGACAACTGTACAAAATTAAATTTTATTAAAAAATATTTTAAATAATAATTATTTTATCGAGTAAATTTCTTATGATTTTCTTGAACGGTAGAGATCCTAGAAAAAAATGCTAAATAGCAATGCAAAAGATAATTTCATTTTCAATAACTTAATTTTTTTTTTTATTCCTCCATGGGAAAAGTTGGCATTTCTAGTTATGACGATTTATTGTTATCAACTTTTCCAATAATATTTGATTAGAAAATGGATATCGGCAAGTCCAATTTAGTAACGAATTAACAAAATTTCCTTCAAGAAGTTAAGATTATAATCTATGAACGTCAACAAAGTTAAAACATAATACGAAACTTCCTTACTTACAGCGACTGGTGGTTTTAATTATAAAAACAAGAAATTGCAAAGTCATTTATTGCAATCTAAGTATAGGTATTAGATTCATGTGTAGTGAGTATCAAAGAACTAGACAAACAATAATTTATATAACTACGATAATACAGTGTTGGTTCGGTAGATGTCAAAATTAATCTCAAAGTTTCATACGAGCAATGCCTTTTTATGTTAGTGTATTTTCTTACATCAAATATTACAATTGACAATAATATTTTACTAAGAAACTACACGGAAATGTAGGATTCTATCAACAAATCAACCTACAAAATTTTAATTTAAAAAATGAGTCGAGATAACAAAATTGGCCAACAATTTAGATTATTTTTGGCTATCTAGCATGATTGGCAATAGTTTTCGTTCATTATTAATTGGCTATATGTTAATTGCAATTAATAATTTTCACAAAATAAATTTTGAGGTTAGACCCTTGTCAAAGATAATTTTAAAAATAATTTGGATAAAAAGCATTATTAATGATAAATAATAGAAGGGAAATGTGTAAAATAAGTAATTGAAAATATCATAATTATCATAAAAAAACGATTTGAAATTATTCAAATTTCATAAGTAATTATTTCCACTTTTTATCGTTAGGTGTCACTACACGTCGTTTTAACGTTTAATAATTCCGTTTGATGTTTACAATTTTAAAATTACATGCAGTTTGTTTAGGCTAATAAGTTATGAACTTTTGAGAATTTCTTACTAATTTTTGGATTTCAAATTTGCCCTAGTGTTCACAACAAATCAAATGGTGTAGTGTAGTGAATTTGGATTACGACAATCAATTGGAAGTTGCCGAATTGGGGTTGAACACGAAAGGTTAGTTTTATTGCTATAATATTTAGTTATTCTAACAGAAGTCACTAAATTTAAAATTATTGAATAAAACTTATTAAATTTGATTTCGTGACTTCTGCTAAAACAACGATTTGTGTGATTGTCTTCTTTTCACGAAAATATACTGATTAGGTAAATTTCGGAGCAACAGTAGTTGTTTCTCTTGTATTGCCAAGTAGGTTACCATTGCGACTTATATTTTATCTACTAGGAACAGTAAAAAGTACATCAAGTACCTAGTGTCGAGTGGACTTTACAGGACTACCCGCTGACGGTGTGATGCAGCTATTTTTTTTTTAAATGTTCAAAGAAGCTAGAGGAAGATGCAGGTGAATTAGAATATCTTTCAAATTAGCTTTCATTTACAAAACTAATGACATTTTTATATTCCGGTAAACGTCAAATTTTCACATGACCAACACGAGAAGAAATCTAGAAAGGAAGATAAGTTTTACTTCAAATATTTTTCGTTCGGTGTCGCTATATGTCCTTTAAATTTTAAAATTGTAATGTCAAACATTTTTAAAAGTGACGTTTCGTGATTATTTGTTGACACTTGTTTTAATTAAATAAATTATGAACTTTTGATAAATTCTTACTAAGTATTGGATTTTTAACTTATTCTAGTGTTCATAACAATTGAAATGAAGCAGTACTGGTGTAGTGAATTTGGATATACAACAATCAATTTAAAATCGTGATGGGTTGCGGAATCAATTGGAATCGAGAGGTTAGTTTTATATTTCTATAATAATTTGTTGCTCTATCAGAAGTCACCAAGTGCAAAAATATTGCTTTAATTGTAAGATTTTTAATGTACAAAACTTGTCGATAATTTACAATGGCTTACGACATGATTCATTTTAGCAATGTAAATTTTACTTTTTGAAGATGTGTTTTGTCATATAAAAATTGTTTTTAGAGCAATATTTATTAGAAAATTTTTGTTGCAAATTTATCTTCTTGATTTTAGTTTTTATACATTTTTCTATTTTGTCTCATCGTTTCTGAGATAAAGACGACAATAATTTTTGAATTTTACAGTCTTTTTTAAGTCACCGTAACTCTGAAATGTTGTGATGAAATAGAAAAATGTATGTAAACAAAAAATAATATCAAGGGGACGAAATTTGCAAAAAAAAATTTCTAATGAGATTATTTCAAGCTTACTCAAGTTTTAAATAAACAAAGACCAAATTGTTGTGATTTTCCAATTAAAATTTTGAAATTTTTAGACTAAATTGTCAAAATATTTTAATTATTAAAATGCATTTTCGATATTTCCCGATAGATGCCGCGGTACCATAGTATGCGGTACGTCATTTAAATCGAATTTAGTATTTGAGTTTTTAAAAATGACGTTTTGTGTCTGTCAATAAAATCGTTCAACAATTTACTTTTTGCTTTCGGGTTTTATAACTAAATAAGTTATGAACGTTAATTTTAAATTATTTAATTTGTTGTAGTCTTGCTAAGAAATCAAGTGATGGGCGCTTGTGTGTAAACATTGGAAAGAATTTGGATCAAGCCAGTTTGAAAATTTGAAGAATAATTAATGTTAGCGGTGCTGTATTTGAAATCAAGCAAATCAAACAAGTTATAGTGCGCGCGTGTGTGTGAACATTGAAAGAATTTGAATAAAGCCAGTTTGAAAGTTTACCGAGGTGAAGAATTAATGTTTAGCGAACAGCACCTCTGTCCAGTAAACGAATTCAAGTGATGGTGCGGGCGTGACCATTAGAAAGAATTTGGATAAACACAGTTTGAAAATTTACCGATGTGAAGAATAATTAATGTTAGCAGTGCTGTATTTGAAATCAAGCAAATCAAACAAGTTATAGTGCGCGCGTGTGTGTGAACATTGAAAGAATTTGAATAAAGACAGCAAAAACAGCACCGCTGTCCAGTGAACAAATTCAAGTGATGGTGCGGGCGTGACCATTAGAAAGAATTTGGATAACACAGTTTGAAAATTTACCAACCTGAAGAATTAATGTTAGCAATGCTGTATTTGAAATCCAGTGAACGAATTCAAGTGATGGTGCGGGCGTGACCATTAGAAAGAATTTGGATAAACACAGTTTGAAAATATACCAAAGTGAAGAATTAATGTTAGCGATGCTGTATTCGAAATCAACTGAATTAAATCAAGTGATGGGCGCTCGTGTGTTTGAACATTGGAAGGAATTTGGATAAAGACAGTTTGAAAATTTACCGAGGTGAATAATTTATGTTAACGATGCTGTATTCCAAATCAAGCAAATCAAATCCAGTTATAGTACGCGCGTGTGTGTGAACATTGAAAGAATTTGGGTAAAGACAGTTTGAAAATTTACTGACGTTAAGAATTAATGCTAGCGGTGCTGGATTCGAAATCCTGCGAATCAAATTAACTTACGGTGCGCGAGTGTGTGTGTGTGTGTGTGTGAGAACATTGCAAAGAATTTGAATAAAGACAGTTTGAAAATTTATCGAGATGAAGAAATAATGTTTGTGGCATTGGAAAATGAAAGGTATTTACATTTTAAATAATATTTGGTTGTTGTTCAGACTAGCAGAAATCATTAAGTTCAGAATTATTAATTGTTCATGTTTTAAATTAAACAATAAATCATATATTGCTGTATTGCAAGTTTTGGGGTTCCGAAATGGGGGTAAAAATTTTGAATCTGCGACTTCTGCTAGGGGATCGATTTTTCAAAATTTGTGTCTTGAAAATGTATGAGGTTTGAAACAAAGAAAATCATATAAATTCTTATTATGTAGTATATTATTTTAAACCCCAAATTTTATATTTTTACAAAATACTAATTTTCAAAAATCCACCCCAGGATGACACTTTTATTTTGCGTGTTATAATCTTTTCGTGATACAAATCTATATTGATTATACTATTGAGTATTTCATTTACGATGAATAAAATAATATTTTTCTATGGTTTATTACAAATTTTATTTAGCTTCGGAACAATACTTTATTTTCAATTTTGCATATAGAAAACCTATTTTAGAAATACGACTAGTTTCACATGAATCCGTTTATTCAAGATTTTATATTCAAATATTATTAATTTACAAGTTATCACAACATTATTTTAGGCAATCGATTTGCATGTTTGCATATATGGACATTGCACATGCATATAACTCTGTATTTATAATTTAGTACTTTCTTGACGATCATGGTTATTTCGGTAGAAATAAAAAATAATATGTGGAACTATTCTTACTAGTTTTATTGGTATTTATAAATTTTAAAGTTATTGCTGAAATTATCAGTTTCATTTTTTTACTAGACATTGAAAAGATGTTATTGTAAAGCACTACGAAGAGATAATTGCATTTTTTTTTGTTAGAAAACAGTTAAAAAAATTCACCAAGTTCATGAAAATAAGCAATGTTTAAAATATTACTACGCAGGAATAAATAAAAAATTGAAAAATCTGACTTTGTAGTGCTCTCAAATCAACCTTTAACTGCCCGGAAAAAAATTCATTGTTATCCGTGCTTTAATAATTGCTTATTTTATGTTAGAAAATGTCTTGTTTTAAAAATTATTTGCATTATTCTTAATATTTCTCCGTAGTGGTTTACAATAACATCTTTTTGATGTCTAATAAACAAATGAAAATGATAATTTCAGCAATAACTTTAAAATTTGGTATCATAATAGCATCGATTACAATTTCCTTTCGACTGCTAAAATCCCGCCTTAAAAAAAGGTGATCTGTCTGTGACGATTGGGCTTGGAAATTTTATCGATTATGAAAAATAATTTGATTATTGAACAAGGACAGTCGAATAATAGCAAACGATAAATAAATTTAGCATTTAACATAAAGAGTAGTATTTTTAAAGTCAGGTTTTCCTCAGTTTTAGTCTACATTTGCATGCATATTTTGCCATTTTATTAGTACATAATAATATAATCCGATGTCCAATTTATTATAAACTTCAAAGTTATATAAATCCATTGTTTGCTAATTTGAGTTCATACCTGTTAGTTTTATGATTCATTTTTCAGTATTATGATAAAAAGCAATTTAAATAGTACACCTGCATATTATGAGTCGTTAAATTATTATGAGTAATAGTATGAACTCGAATTTACTGATAAATTGTTACTTTTATAAAATAAAATACTTTTTAAATAATTTTGTAAATACATTTTTGAATACAACAATTATTATAATTTGCAATTATTTATAACAAAGCTTGAAAAAATTCCTTCAGCAGTTTTAACAAAAAATATTCTTATTTAGAGGTTTTCTCTATCGTAACTGTCCTACTTTTTCTACTGCGATAGAACAAAAATTATACGTTGGCTGAAATTGCTATAAAGGCACTTGAAATTAATATTCGAACCAGTAGTTTATACCATAATTAGCAGAAAATGCATGATTAATAGTGCATTTATACAATTTTATTTACTGCTATTTTATTTATGCTTTTCCTCGTGGGCTATAGCATCTACGGGTTCACAAGAAATTCACAAGAAAACTTATTTTATGAGAATCAAATTTTGCAAATCTGCATAGGTGAAATTTATCTGTCTTGTCAGTGACAAAGCTAGGGTGGCTTCACCGACACTTGATTGGCACCCTTGTTAAGTAAAATACTGCTCATGTGACCGAACAATAGATTTTCGATTAAGTATGAATATTTATTTTATGAAAAATAAAGTGAATTGGTTATATCGGTTACACCGAGGACGTATTTGTTAAAACCTAATTATTGTGATCAAATGTTATACCTAATCAAAATTTATATTGTTTTATAAAAGAGTGTTAAGAATTTAAGAAGAAAAATTCGTCCAGCAATTTTATTAAATTGCAATTAAATTTATCGAACAGGGCTTGCGCAAAACAAATAAAAGTAATCAGCGGCCAACAAACTCAATTTTCTCTGGTACTACCGTACTACAACTTTTTGTAGTAAACATGAAAACAGGAAAAAGTTGTAGTACGGTAAACATGAAAACAGGAAAAAGTAGTAGTACCAGAGAAAATTGAGTTTGTTGGCCGCTGATTACTTTTATTTCTTTTTGGCAGTTTTTAGAAAAGTAATTCTGCATCATCGAAAAGCTGTATCTTCTTGCCTTAGACGGTTATCTTTTTTCTCTTATTTTTTGGATTTTTTTTATGAACCATTAAAATACACTATCTTTGAATTTTTACTACACCTTTATTAACATTTCAACAGTTTCTCAAATTTTTTCAAACAAAAATTCGAAGTTAAATCGACTCTTTCGGAAGGCACCCATGTGATAATTGATGACTCTGGAGAATCATCAACTGGTATTTTAATTTGTAAACCAGAGGATATTGCTGTGACTAGAATAATGTAAAAGTATTAAAACTTTAATTTTTGGCACTGTTACTTGAACTTAAAAACTTCAAAACTTAATTTTTAAAACAGTGCCAAAAATTCAATTTATAGTTACGGCGTTAGCTTCTGGTCTACAAATTAAAATACCGTTTAATTTTTTGATTTCGGATGAGCAAAACCTCTGAAAACATTGAAGCCGTTAATTGCCACATGAATGTCTTCCAAACGGTGGCAAGTCGATTCAACTTAGTTATACTTATGTTTGAAAAAATTCTGAGGGACTCTTGAAATGTTAATAAACGTGTAGTAAAAAAGTAAAAGATGTTTTAAACGTTTATAAAAAAATCAAGAAAAAAGTAAAATACTATAGTCAAATTATCTCGAATCGAAACTAATCGATTTTGACCTAAATTTTTAATGCAACGAAAGTATTATTATGTACATCGAACTTGAAAAATTCTTGAAGACCTTTTTAGTAAATAGGCTGGTTAACTAGAAATCACTCTTTGTGAATTGTAAATTAAACTAAGTTCAAGGGTTAACCTACCTTTATGACTACCCCGATTGGCCAGAATTCTAAGTTGACTATTGAATTTGGGTTAATTTATTCACGATTGAGAAACTGGACTTAAGAAAAACATTTGTAAAGCTTTTGAATAAATTGGAAATTAATATTTAAGATTGTTTTTCATGAAATCATTAATAATTAGGGAATTTTTTGAACCATACTTGTTTATCGCTGGCATTGCGGAGTAGGAATACTACATGATAGTTGTGCATTTTGTGGGTTTAAGCCATAGGTTGTATTAATAATTATTTTTTCTTTGTATCCAAAAATGTATTTACAAATTTGTGTAGTTTCAGAAAAAATGAGTAATAGAATATGAACTGAAATTTGGGAGCAAAAGATTTTAATTTTTATATTAGAATAAGATATTTTAATATATTTTAATGCAAAGAAAGTATTATATTAGTAAAATTCTTGAAGAACTTTTTAATAAATATGCTAGTTAAGTAGAAATCATTCTTTGGCAGCATTATATAGAACTTCCAACGCGATGTAAAAAAATTGCTATGGAAGAAATAGTTTGGAAAACTCTTGAAATTTCTATTATATTTTAATATTGTAATCGTAAGTTCAGAGGTTTAATATTATGATGTGAAATCACTTGCATTTAATGTTCATACATGATTCACAGGAAATGTTATAAACTGCTGAGTAATTTTGAATAAATTATTATTATCTTGTCTGCACGGCTATGAAATTTAGTAAATTTACATACACCTTTTTTGAGTTTTATTACAAAAATTTGATCATACCATGCTGTAATAAATCTGACCTCAAAGATTTCAAAATTAAAATACATACAAAGGGAACAAAATTGGGAACCAAATTTTAAGCAATCCAATACTCTTCAAAGAAGATAAAAATATTTAAACTAATAACTAAATGAATACATGCTCTTTCGCGACTTTGGAAGTGGTTCTTCGATGATTTGGGCTACTTTTGGTTACCGTGATGCAATGTCATTGTGATTTAGTTATTAGATTGCTATTTGAGGATGTTTTAATCAAGTTTTGCCATATTCCATTTATTTATCAACAGAATAATGCATCGGGACATTGTGCTCGAGTGGTGAAAGAAAGCACTTACGGGTACGGTGACCATTTATTGAAAATGAAAACCCACTTCGGATTTTATAGCTATTATTTTTGTAGGAAAAACAAATTTCTGCGCCACTGCAAAATTTTACTGTTAATTTTAAAAAATCTTTATTGCGCAAATTTTGATAATATTGAGTTGAAAAATAATAAATAGTTTAGATTAACTCAATGTTTTTAAGTCGAAATTTCTTTGTTTCAATAGTTATTTTTTAAACTACGATACGCGTACATCCGCTTATTCAAGAGTTTCTAAGGCCGTTTTTTAAATGATGCAAATTAAATTAAAAACATACGTTTTCATTTTTGTTAAATTTAAATTGGTAATTAAACGATTTTCTAGTTATAGATATAAGTAGTAGCGATGAAAATGCTTTTGATCGGAATATTTTCCACTAGTTATTAAACCTACGGAGTTGGGTTTTTGTTGTAGATGTGTGAGAAGAAAAATCTTTCCCATCTTTTACAGAAGATCTTAGCTACGAAAACAATATTAAATTTTAATTTTTTCCAGTGGAGGAGACAAATCCCAAATCTGAGAACACATTTTTCCCGTCTGATCCGTGTGCCCTTTCCAGATAATAATTCTGGATCCACTCCTGGTTAGTTCGCTACAATATTTTCACCCCTTGATACATACCCCGCTAACTTTTTGTAAACTAAACTTTGAGTTGTTTCTATGTTGCATTTTTTATACCAACAAATTACTTTTCAAACCTATATATTTTAAAAACGGGCTATAAACGTAAGGGTAAAACTAAATTAGTTTAATTATTTTTGTTTGCATTTCTTAGTTCTTTAAAGTTTTCACAACATAATATAAAATTTGTATTGCTATTTCGGTTGCCATTTTCTTATATATATTTTTTATTTTCAGAACTTGAGGAGAATGCCGCTATGGATAAAAAAAAGGTAAGTGTCATTTAACCATAATTGACTTAATGCCCGATTTTATCTCATTATACAATCTACATTTTTTTGTCTGCGTGTTATATTGTCGGTCTAAGATGCAAATTGCCCAAGTCCATTTTTGGCTGAAAATTACATTTATTTGTCTTCTATTCAAACATAAGTTTTATGAATAGATGGCAAGTAATAAATGTTATCTCAACCAAAATTGGAGTGTCAATTACCAATTTGAATTCATGCATCTTCGATGTTTATAAAAAATTTAGTTGGTCTTTCTATTACCCAAATCGACGTCTTCAGATGCCACACGTTCGAAACGGCAGCTTGAACCTCGCGCAAGCAATCAAAATAGCGGAAAATTGAAAAATAAGTAGAGGGAAAATTCACCCCGAATAGCTTAGGTTTAAAGCCCCGTAAATAAAAAAATATCATCCTTACGAGAAATCTGACTGCGCCAATCGAATTTTCTGTTCAAAATACATAAGAAACAATGAAAGAAGCTGACCAATTCCACTTTTCTTTTTTTGGGGTCAAAAAACACCAAAGGGGTTAACCTTACGTTTTTTTCAAAAATCTTAAAAAATTTAGGTGGTCTTTTTATTACTTAAATCGACGTACTTAGATGCCTACTGCTGGATACAGCCCTCAGAACCTCGCGGAATCAATCGAAACTGTGTAAAATCGCGAAATAAATTAAGGGCAAATTGACCCCGATCGTGTTACGTTTAAAGCCAAATAAAATAAAAAATATCATACTTACGAGAAATCTGACTGCGCCAATCGAGTTTTCTGATCAAAATACATAAGAAACAATGAAAGAAGCTGACGAATTCCACTTTTCATTTTTTGGGGTCAAAAAACACCAAAGGGGTTAACCTTACGTTTATTTCAAAAATTTAAAAAAATTTAGGTGGTCATTTTATTACTTAAAGCGACGTACTTAGATGCCTACTGCTGGATACAGCCCTCAGAACCTCGCGGAATCAATCGAAACTGTGTAAAATCGCGAAACAAATTAAGGGCAAATTGACCCCGAACGTGTTACGTTTAAAGCCAAATAAAATAAAAAATATCATACTTACGAGAAATCTGACTGCGCAAATCGAATTTTCTGATCAAAATACATAAGAAACAATGAAAGAAGCTGACGAATTCCACTTTTCATTTTTTGGGGTCAAAAAACACCAAAGGGGTTAAACTTACGTTTTTTTCAAAAATTTAAAAAAATTTAGGTGGTCATTTTATTACTTAAATCGACGTACTTAGATGCCTACTGCTGGATACAGCCCTCAGAACCTCGCGGAATCAATCGAAACTGTGTAAAATCGCGAAACAAATTAAGGGCAAATTGACCCCGAACGTGTTACGTTTAAAGCCAAATAAAATAAAACATATCATACTTACGAGAAATCTGACTGCGCCAATCGAGTTTTCTGATCAAAATACATAAGAAACAATGAAAGAAGCTGACGAATTCCACTTTTCATTTTTTGGGGTCAAAAAACACCAAAGGGGTTAACCTTACGTTTTTTTCAAAAATCTTAAAAAATTTAGGTGGTCTTTTTATTACTTAAATCGACGTACTTAGATGGCTACTGCTGGATACAGCCCTCAGAACCTCGCGGAATCAATCGAAACTGTGTAAAATCGCGAAATAAATTAAGGGCAAATTGACCCCGATCGTGTTACGTTTAAGGCCAAATAAAATAAAAAATATCATACTTACGAGAAATCTGACTGCGCCAATCGAGTTTTCTGATCAAAATACATAAGAAACAATGAAAGGAGCTGACGAATTCCACTTTTCATTTTTTGAGGTCAAAAAACACCAAAGGGGTTAACCTTACGTTTTTTTCAAAAATCTTAAAAAATTTAGGTGGTCTTTTTATTACTTAAATCGACGTACTTAGATGCCTACTGCTGGATACAGCCCTCAGAACCTCGCGGAATCAATCGAAACTGTGTAAAATCGCGAAATAAATTAAGGGCAAATTGACCCCGATCGTGTTACGTTTAAAGCCAAATAAAATAAAAAATATCATACTTACGAGAAATCTGACTGCGCCAATCGAGTTTTCTGATCAAAATACATAAGAAACAATGAAAGAAGCTGACGAATTCCACTTTTCATTTTTTGGGGTCAAAAAACACCAAAGGGGTTAACCTTCCGTTTTTTCCAAAAATCTTAAAAAATTTAGTTGGCCTTTTTATTACTTAAATCGACGTACTTAGATGCCTACTGCTGGATACAGCCCTCAGAACCTCGCGGAATCAATCGAAACTGTGTAAAATCGCGAAATAAATTAAGGGCAAATTGACCCCGATCGTGTTACGTTTAAAGCCAAATAAAATAAAAAATATCATACTTACGAGAAATCTGACTGCGCCAATCGAGTTTTCTGATCAAAATACATAAGAAACAATGAAAGAAGCTGACGAATTCCACTTTTCATTTTTTGGGGTCAAAAAACACCAAAGGGGTTAACCTTACGTTTTTTTCAAAAATCTTAAAAAATTTAGGTGGTCTTTTTATTACTTAAATCGACGTACTTAGATGGCTACTGCTGGATACAGCCCTCAGAACCTCGCGGAATCAATCGAAACTGTGTAAAATCGCGAAATAAATTAAGGGCAAATTGACCCCGATCGTGTTACGTTTAAAGCCAAATAAAATAAAAAATATCATACTTACGAGAAATCTGACTGCGCCAATCGAGTTTTCTGATCAAAATACATAAGAAACAATGAAAGGAGCTGACGAATTCCACTTTTCATTTTTTGAGGTCAAAAAACACCAAAGGGGTTAACCTTACGTTTTTTTCAAAAATCTTAAAAAATTTAGGTGGTCTTTTTATTACTTACATCGACGTACTTAGATGCCTACTGCTGGATACAGCCCTCAGAACCTCGCGGAATCAATCGAAACTGTGTAAAATCGCGAAATAAATTAAGGGCAAATTGACCCCGATCGTGTTACGTTTAAAGCCAAATAAAATAAAAAATATCATACTTACGAGAAATCTGACTGCGCCAATCGAGTTTTCTGATCAAAATACATAAGAAACAATGAAAGAAGCTGACGAATTCCACTTTTCATTTTTTGGGGTCAAAAAACACCAAAGGGGTTAACCTTCCGTTTTTTCCAAAAATCTTAAAAAATTTAGTTGGCCTTTTTATTACTTAAATCGACGTACTTAGATGCCTACTGCTGGATACAGCCCTCAGAACCTCGCGGAATCAATCGAAACTGTGTAAAATCGCGAAATAAATTAAGGGCAAATTGACCCCGATCGTGTTACGTTTAAAGCCAAATAAAATAAAAAATATCATACTTACGAGAAATCTGACTGCGCCAATCGAGTTTTCTGATCAAAATACATAAGAAACAATGAAAGAAGCTGACGAATTCCACTTTTCATTTTTTGGGGTCAAAAAACACCAAAGGGGTTAACCTTACGTTTATTTCAAAAATTTAAAAAAATTTAGGTGGTCATTTTATTACTTAAATCGACGTACTTAGATGCCTACTGCTGGATACAGCCCTCAGAACCTCGCGGAATCAATCGAAACTGTGTAAAATCGCGAAACAAATTAAGGGCAAATTGACCCCGAACGTGTTACGTTTAAAGCCAAATAAAATAAAAAATATCATACTTACGAGAAATCTGACTGCGCCAATCGAGTTTTCTGATCAAAATACATAAGAAACAATGAAAGAAGCTGACGAATTCCACTTTTCATTTTTTGGGGTCAAAAAACACCAAAGGGGTTAACCTTACGTTTTTTTCAAAAATCTTAAAAAATTTAGGTGGTCTTTTTATTACTTAAATCGACGTACTTAGATGCCTACTGCTGGATACAGCCCTCAGAACCTCGCGGAATCAATCGAAACTGTGTAAAATCGCGAAATAAATTAAGGGCAAATTGACCCCGATCGTGTTACGTTTAAAGCCAAATAAAATAAAAAATATCATACTTACGAGAAATCTGACTGCGCAAATCGAATTTTCTGATCAAAATACATAAGAAACAATGAAAGAAGCTGACGAATTCCACTTTTCATTTTATGGGGTCAAAAAACACCAAAGGGGTTAAACTTACGTTTTTTTCAAAAATTTAAAAAAATTTAGGTGGTCATTTTATTACTTAAATCGACGTACTTAGATACCTACTGCTGGATACAGCCCTCAGAACCTCGCGGAATCAATCGAAACTGTGTAAAATCGCGAAACAAATTAAGGGCAAATTGACCCCGAACGTGTTACGTTTAAAGCCAAATAAAATAAAAAATATCATACTTACGAGAAATCTGACTGCGCCAATCGAGTTTTCTGATCAAAATACATAAGAAACAATGAAAGAAGCTGACGAATTCCACTTTTCATTTTTTGGGGTCAAAAAACACCAAAGGGGTTAACCTTACGTTTTTTTCAAAAATCTTAAAAAATTTAGGTGGTCTTTTTATTACTTAAATCGACGTACTTAGATGGCTACTGCTGGATACAGCCCTCAGAACCTCGCGGAATCAATCGAAACTGTGTAAAATCGCGAAACAAATTAAGGGCAAATTGACCCCGAACGTGTTACGTTTAAAGCCAAATAAAATAAAATATATCATACTTACGAGAAATCTGACTGCGCCAATCGAGTTTTCTGATCAAAATACATAAGAAACAATGAAAGAAGCTGACGAATTCCACTTTTCATTTTTTGAGGTCAAAAAACACCAAAGGGGTTAACCTTACGTTTTTTTCAAAAATCTTAAAAAATTTAGGTGGTCTTTTTATTACTTAAATCGACGTACTTAGATGGCTACTGCTGGATACAGCCCTCAGAACCTCGCGGAATCAATCGAAACTGTGTAAAATCGCGAAATAAATTAAGGGCAAATTGACCCCGATCGTGTTACGTGTAAAGCCAAATAAAATAAAAAATATCATACTTACGAGAAATCTGACTGCGCCAATCGAGTTTTCTGATCAAAATACATAAGAAACAATGAAAGAAGCTGACGAATTCCACTTTTCATTTTTTGAGGTCAGAAAACACCAAAGGGGTTAACCTTACGTTTTTTTCAAAAATCTTAAAAAATTTAGGTGGTCTTTTTATTACTTAAATCGACGTACTTAGATGCCTACTGCTGGATACAGCCCTCAGAACCTCGCGGAATCAATCGAAACTGTGTAAAATCGCGAAACAAATTAAGGGCAAATTGACCCCGAACGTGTTACGTTTAAAGCCAAATAAAATAAAACATATCATACTTACGAGAAATCTGACTGCGCCAATCGAGTTTTCTGATCAAAATACATAAGAAACAATGAAAGAAGCTGACGAATTCCACTTTTCATTTTTTTGGGTCAAAAAACACCAAAGGGGTTAACCTTACGTTTTTTTCAGAAATCTTAAAAAATTTAGGTGGTCTTTTTATTACTTAAATCGACGTACTTAGATGCCTACTGCTGGATACAGCCCTCAGAACCTCGCGGAATCAATCGAAACTGTGTAAAATCGCGAAATAAATTAAGGGCAAATTGACCCCGATCGTGTTACGTTTAAAGCCAAATAAAATAAAAAATATCATACTTACGAGAAATCTGACTGCGCCAATCGAGTTTTCTGATCAAAATACATAAGAAACAATGAAAGAAGCTGACGAATTCCACTTTTCATTTTTTGAGGTCAAAAAACACCAAAGGGGTTAACCTTACGTTTTTTTCAAAAATCTTAAAAAATTTAGGTGGTCTTTTTATTACTTAAATCGACGTACTTAGATGCCTACTGCTGGATACAGCCCTCAGAACCTCGCGGAATCAATCGATACTGTGTAAAATCGCGAAATAAATTAAGGGCAAATTGACCCCGAACGTGTTACGTTTAAAGCCAAATAAAATAAAAAATATCATACTTACGAGAAATCTGACTGCGCAAATCGAATTTTCTGATCAAAATACATAAGAAACAATGAAAGAAGCTGACGAATTCCACTTTTCATTTTTTGGGGTCAAAAAACACCAAAGGGGTTAAACTTACGTTTTTTTCAAAAATTTAAAAAAATTTAGGTGGTCATTTTATTACTTAAATCGACGTACTTAGATGCCTACTGCTGGATACAGCCCTCAGAACCTCGCGGAATCAATCGAAACTGTGTAAAATCGCGAAACAAATTAAGGGCAAATTGACCCCGAACGTGTTACGTTTAAAGCCAAATAAAATAAAACATATCATACTTACGAGAAATCTGACTGCGCCAATCGAGTTTTCTGATCAAAATACATAAGAAACAATGAAAGAAGCTGACGAATTCCACTTTTCATTTTTTGGGGTCAAAAAACACCAAAGGGGTTAACCTTACGTTTTTTTCAAAAATCTTAAAAAATTTAGGTGGTCTTTTTATTACTTAAATCGACGTACTTAGATGGCTACTGCTGGATACAGCCCTCAGAACCTCGCGGAATCAATCGAAACTGTGTAAAATCGCGAAATAAATTAAGGGCAAATTGACCCCGATCGTGTTACGTTTAAAGCCAAATAAAATAAAAAATATCATACTTACGAGAAATCTGACTGCGCCAATCGAGTTTTCTGATCAAAATACATAAGAAACAATGAAAGGAGCTGACGAATTCCACTTTTCATTTTTTGAGGTCAAAAAACACCAAAGGGGTTAACCTTACGTTTTTTTCAAAAATCTTAAAAAATTTAGGTGGTCTTTTTATTACTTAAATCGACGTACTTAGATGCCTACTGCTGGATACAGCCCTCAGAACCTCGCGGAATCAATCGAAACTGTGTAAAATCGCGAAATAAATTAAGGGCAAATTGACCCCGATCGTGTTACGTTTAAAGCCAAATAAAATAAAAAATATCATACTTACGAGAAATCTGACTGCGCCAATCGAGTTTTCTGATCAAAATACATAAGAAACAATGAAAGAAGCTGACGAATTCCACTTTTCATTTTTTGGGGTCAAAAAACACCAAAGGGGTTAACCTTCCGTTTTTTCCAAAAATCTTAAAAAATTTAGTTGGCCTTTTTATTACTTAAATCGACGTACTTAGATGCCTACTGCTGGATACAGCCCTCAGAACCTCGCGGAATCAATCGAAACTGTGTAAAATCGCGAAATAAATTAAGGGCAAATTGACCCCGATCGTGTTACGTTTAAAGCCAAATAAAATAAAAAATATCATACTTACGAGAAATCTGACTGCGCCAATCGAGTTTTCTGATCAAAATACATAAGAAACAATGAAAGAAGCTGACGAATTCCACTTTTCATTTTTTGGGGTCAAAAAACACCAAAGGGGTTAACCTTACGTTTTTTTCAAAAATCTTAAAAAATTTAGGTGGTCTTTTTATTACTTAAATCGACGTACTTAGATGGCTACTGCTGGATACAGCCCTCAGAACCTCGCGGAATCAATCGAAACTGTGTAAAATCGCGAAATAAATTAAGGGCAAATTGACCCCGATCGTGTTACGTTTAAAGCCAAATAAAATAAAAAATATCATACTTACGAGAAATCTGACTGCGCCAATCGAGTTTTCTGATCAAAATACATAAGAAACAATGAAAGGAGCTGACGAATTCCACTTTTCATTTTTTGAGGTCAAAAAACACCAAAGGGGTTAACCTTACGTTTTTTTCAAAAATCTTAAAAAATTTAGGTGGTCTTTTTATTACTTACATCGACGTACTTAGATGCCTACTGCTGGATACAGCCCTCAGAACCTCGCGGAATCAATCGAAACTGTGTAAAATCGCGAAATAAATTAAGGGCAAATTGACCCCGATCGTGTTACGTTTAAAGCCAAATAAAATAAAAAATATCATACTTACGAGAAATCTGACTGCGCCAATCGAGTTTTCTGATCAAAATACATAAGAAACAATGAAAGAAGCTGACGAATTCCACTTTTCATTTTTTGGGGTCAAAAAACACCAAAGGGGTTAACCTTCCGTTTTTTCCAAAAATCTTAAAAAATTTAGTTGGCCTTTTTATTACTTAAATCGACGTACTTAGATGCCTACTGCTGGATACAGCCCTCAGAACCTCGCGGAATCAATCGAAACTGTGTAAAATCGCGAAATAAATTAAGGGCAAATTGACCCCGATCGTGTTACGTTTAAAGCCAAATAAAATAAAAAATATCATACTTACGAGAAATCTGACTGCGCCAATCGAGTTTTCTGATCAAAATACATAAGAAACAATGAAAGAAGCTGACGAATTCCACTTTTCATTTTTTGGGGTCAAAAAACACCAAAGGGGTTAACCTTACGTTTATTTCAAAAATTTAAAAAAATTTAGGTGGTCATTTTATTACTTAAATCGACGTACTTAGATGCCTACTGCTGGATACAGCCCTCAGAACCTCGCGGAATCAATCGAAACTGTGTAAAATCGCGAAACAAATTAAGGGCAAATTGACCCCGAACGTGTTACGTTTAAAGCCAAATAAAATAAAAAATATCATACTTACGAGAAATCTGACTGCGCCAATCGAGTTTTCTGATCAAAATACATAAGAAACAATGAAAGAAGCTGACGAATTCCACTTTTCATTTTTTGGGGTCAAAAAACACCAAAGGGGTTAACCTTACGTTTTTTTCAAAAATCTTAAAAAATTTAGGTGGTCTTTTTATTACTTAAATCGACGTACTTAGATGGCTACTGCTGGATACAGCCCTCAGAACCTCGCGGAATCAATCGAAACTGTGTAAAATCGCGAAATAAATTAAGGGCAAATTGACCCCGATCGTGTTACGTGTAAAGCCAAATAAAATAAAAAATATCATACTTACGAGAAATCTGACTGCGCCAATCGAGTTTTCTGATCAAAATACATAAGAAACAATGAAAGAAGCTGACGAATTCCACTTTTCATTTTTTGAGGTCAAAAAACACCAAAGGGGTTAACCTTACGTTTTTTTCAAAAATCTTAAAAAATTTAGGTGGTCTTTTTATTACTTAAATCGACGTACTTAGATGGCTACTGCTGGATACAGCCCTCAGAACCTCGCGGAATCAATCGAAACTGTGTAAAATCGCGAAATAAATTAAGGGCAAATTGACCCCGATCGTGTTACGTGTAAAGCCAAATAAAATAAAAAATATCATACTTACGAGAAATCTGACTGCGCCAATCGAGTTTTCTGATCAAAATACATAAGAAACAATGAAAGAAGCTGACGAATTCCACTTTTCATTTTTTGAGGTCAAAAAACACCAAAGGGGTTAACCTTACGTTTTTTTCAAAAATCTTAAAAAATTTAGGTGGTCTTTTTATTACTTAAATCGACGTACTTAGATGCCTACTGCTGGATACAGCCCTCAGAACCTCGCGGAATCAATCGAAACTGTGTAAAATCGCGAAACAAATTAAGGGCAAATTGACCCCGAACGTGTTACGTTTAAAGCCAAATAAAATAAAACATATCATACTTACGAGAAATCTGACTGCGCCAATCGAGTTTTCTGATCAAAATACATAAGAAACAATGAAAGAAGCTGACGAATTCCACTTTTCATTTTTTGGGGTCAAAAAACACCAAAGGGGTTAACCTTACGTTTTTTTCAGAAATCTTAAAAAATTTAGGTGGTCTTTTTATTACTTAAATCGACGTACTTAGATGCCTACTGCTGGATACAGCCCTCAGAACCTCGCGGAATCAATCGAAACTGTGTAAAATCGCGAAATAAATTAAGGGCAAATTGACCCCGATCGTGTTACGTTTAAAGCCAAATAAAATAAAAAATATCATACTTACGAGAAATCTGACTGCGCCAATCGAGTTTTCTGATCAAAATACATAAGAAACAATGAAAGAAGCTGACGAATTCCACTTTTCATTTTTTGAGGTCAAAAAACACCAAAGGGGTTAACCTTACGTTTTTTTCAAAAATCTTAAAAAATTTAGGTGGTCTTTTTATTACTTAAATCGACGTACTTAGATCCCTACTGCTGGATACAGCCCTCAGAACCTCGCGGAATCAATCGATACTGTGTAAAATCGCGAAATAAATTAAGGGCAAATTGACCCCGATCGTGTTACGTTTAAAGCCAAATAAAATAAAAAATATCATACTTACGAGAAATCTGACTGCGCCAATCGAGTTTTCTGATCAAAATACATAAGAAACAATGAAAGAAGCTGACGAATTCCACTTTTCATTTTTTGGGGTCAAAAAACACCAAAGGGGTTAACCTTACGTTTTTTTCAAAAATCTTAAAAAATTTAGGTGGTCTTTTTATTACTTAAATCGACGTACTTAGATGGCTACTGCTGGATACAGCCCTCAGAACCTCGCGGAATCAATCGAAACTGTGTAAAATCGCGAAATAAATTAAGGGCAAATTGACCCCGATCGTGTTACGTTTAAAGCCAAATAAAATAAAAAATATCATACTTACGAGAAATCTGACTGCGCCAATCGAGTTTTCTGATCAAAATACATAAGAAACAATGAAAGGAGCTGACGAATTCCACTTTTCATTTTTTGAGGTCAAAAAACACCAAAGGGGTTAACCTTACGTTTTTTTCAAAAATCTTAAAAAATTTAGGTGGTCTTTTTATTACTTAAATCGACGTACTTAGATGCCTACTGCTGGATACAGCCCTCAGAACCTCGCGGAATCAATCGAAACTGTGTAAAATCGCGAAATAAATTAAGGGCAAATTGACCCCGATCGTGTTACGTTTAAAGCCAAATAAAATAAAAAATATCATACTTACGAGAAATCTGACTGCGCCAATCGAGTTTTCTGATCAAAATACATAAGAAACAATGAAAGAAGCTGACGAATTCCACTTTTCATTTTTTGAGGTCAAAAAACACCAAAGGGGTTAACCTTACGTTTTTTTCAAAAATCTTAAAAAATTTAGGTGGTCTTTTTATTACTTAAATCGACGTACTTAGATGCCTACTGCTGGATACAGCCCTCAGAACCTCGCGGAATCAATCGAAACTGTGTAAAATCGCGAAATAAATTAAGGGCAAATTGACCCCGATCGTGTTACGTTTAAAGCCAAATAAAATAAAAAATATCATACTTACGAGAAATCTGACTGCGCCAATCGAGTTTTCTGATCAAAATACATAAGAAACAATGAAAGAAGCTGACGAATTCCACTTTTCATTTTTTGGGGTCAAAAAACACCAAAGGGGTTAACCTTACGTTTATTTCAAAAATTTAAAAAAATTTAGGTGGTCATTTTATTACTTAAAGCGACGTACTTAGATGCCTACTGCTGGATACAGCCCTCAGAACCTCGCGGAATCAATCGAAACTGTGTAAAATCGCGAAACAAATTAAGGGCAAATTGACCCCGAACGTGTTACGTTTAAAGCCAAATAAAATAAAAAATATCATACTTACGAGAAATCTGACTGCGCAAATCGAATTTTCTGATCAAAATACATAAGAAACAATGAAAGAAGCTGACGAATTCCACTTTTCATTTTATGGGGTCAAAAAACACCAAAGGGGTTAAACTTACGTTTTTTTCAAAAATTTAAAAAAATTTAGGTGGTCATTTTATTACTTAAATCGACGTACTTAGATGCCTACTGCTGGATACAGCCCTCAGAACCTCGCGGAATCAATCGAAACTGTGTAAAATCGCGAAACAAATTAAGGGCAAATTGACCCCGAACGTGTTACGTTTAAAGCCAAATAAAATAAAATATATCATACTTACGAGAAATCTGACTGCGCCAATCGAGTTTTCTGATCAAAATACATAAGAAACAATGAAAGAAGCTGACGAATTCCACTTTTCATTTTTTGGGGTCAAAAAACACCAAAGGGGTTAACCTTACGTTTTTTTCAAAAATCTTAAAAAATTTAGGTGGTCTTTTTATTACTTAAATCGACGTACTTAGATGGCTACTGCTGGATACAGCCCTCAGAACCTCGCGGAATCAATCGAAACTGTGTAAAATCGCGAAATAAATTAAGGGCAAATTGACCCCGATCGTGTTACGTGTAAAGCCAAATAAAATAAAAAATATCATACTTACGAGAAATCTGACTGCGCCAATCGAGTTTTCTGATCAAAATACATAAGAAACAATGAAAGAAGCTGACGAATTCCACTTTTCATTTTTTGAGGTCAAAAAACACCAAAGGGGTTAACCTTACGTTTTTTTCAAAAATCTTAAAAAATTTAGGTGGTCTTTTTATTACTTAAATCGACGTACTTAGATGCCTACTGCTGGATACAGCCCTCAGAACCTCGCGGAATCAATCGAAACTGTGTAAAATCGCGAAATAAATTAAGGGCAAATTGACCCCGATCGTGTTACGTGTAAAGCCAAATAAAATAAAAAATATCATACTTACGAGAAATCTGACTGCGCCAATCGAGTTTTCTGATCAAAATACATAAGAAACAATGAAAGAAGCTGACGAATTCCACTTTTCATTTTTTGAGGTCAAAAAACACCAAAGGGGTTAACCTTACGTTTTTTTCAAAAATCTTAAAAAATTTAGGTGGCCTTTTTATTACTTAAATCGACGTACTTAGATGCCTACTGCTGGATACAGCCCTCAGAACCTCGCGGAATCAATCGAAACTGTGTAAAATCGCGAAATAAATTAAGGGCAAATTGACCCCGATCGTGTTACGTTTAAAGCCAAATAAAATAAAAAATATCATACTTACGAGAAATCTGACTGCGCCAATCGAGTTTTCTGATCAAAATACATAAGAAACAATGAAAGGAGCTGACGAATTCCACTTTTCATTTTTTGAGGTCAAAAAACACCAAAGGGGTTAACCTTACGTTTTTTTCAAAAATCTTAAAAAATTTAGGTGGTCTTTTTATTACTTAAATCGACGTACTTAGATGCCTACTGCTGGATACAGCCCTCAGAACCTCGCGGAATCAATCGAAACTGTGTAAAATCGCGAAATAAATTAAGGGCAAATTGACCCCGATCGTGTTACGTGTAAAGCCAAATAAAATAAAAAATATCATACTTACGAGAAATCTGACTGCGCCAATCGAGTTTTCTGATCAAAATACATAAGAAACAATGAAAGAAGCTGACGAATTCCACTTTTCATTTTTTGAGGTCAAAAAACACCAAAGGGGTTAACCTTACGTTTTTTTCAAAAATCTTAAAAAATTTAGGTGGTCTTTTTATTACTTAAATCGACGTACTTAGATGCCTACTGCTGGATACAGCCCTCAGAACCTCGCGGAATCAATCGAAACTGTGTAAAATCGCGAAACAAATTAAGGGCAAATTGACCCCGAACGTGTTACGTTTAAAGCCAAATAAAATAAAACATATCATACTTACGAGAAATCTGACTGCGCCAATCGAGTTTTCTGATCAAAATACATAAGAAACAATGAAAGAAGCTGACGAATTCCACTTTTCATTTTTTGAGGTCAAAAAACACCAAAGGGGTTAACCTTACGTTTTTTTCAAAAATCTTAAAAAATTTAGGTGGTCTTTTTATTACTTAAATCGACGTACTTAGATGCCTACTGCTGGATACAGCCCTCAGAACCTCGCGGAATCAATCGAAACTGTGTAAAATCGCGAAATAAATTAAGGGCAAATTGACCCCGATCGTGTTACGTTTAAAGCCAAATAAAATAAAAAATATCATACTTACGAGAAATCTGACTGCGCAAATCGAATTTTCTGATCAAAATACATAAGAAACAATGAAAGAAGCTGACGAATTCCACTTTTCATTTTATGGGGTCAAAAAACACCAAAATGGTTAAACTTACGTTTTTTTCAAAAATTTAAAAAAATTTAGGTGGTCATTTTATTACTTAAATCGACGTACTTAGATGCCTACTGCTGGATACAGCCCTCAGAACCTCGCGGAATCAATCGAAACTGTGTAAAATCGCGAAACAAATTAAGGGCAAATTGACCCCGATCGTGTTACGTTTAAAGCCAAATAAAATAAAAAATATCATACTTACGAGAAATCTGACTGCGCCAATCGAG
The DNA here is from genome assembly GCA_958510845.1 of Cantharis nigra. Lineage (NCBI taxonomy): Eukaryota > Metazoa > Arthropoda > Insecta > Coleoptera > Cantharidae > Cantharis > Cantharis nigra. The sequence continues at coordinate 2,338,743 of OY294033.1, read as the reverse complement.
TTTTCTGATCAAAATACATAAGAAACAATGAAAGGAGCTGACGAATTCCACTTTTCATTTTTTGAGGTCAAAAAACACCAAAGGGGTTAACCTTACGTTTTTTTCAAAAATCTTAAAAAATTTAGGTGGTCTTTTTATTACTTAAATCGACGTACTTAGATGCCTACTGCTGGATACAGCCCTCAGAACCTCGCGGAATCAATCGAAACTGTGTAAAATCGCGAAATAAATTAAGGGCAAATTGACCCCGATCGTGTTACGTTTAAAGCCAAATAAAATAAAAAATATCATACTTACGAGAAATCTGACTGCGCCAATCGAGTTTTCTGATCAAAATACATAAGAAACAATGAAAGGAGCTGACGAATTCCACTTTTCATTTTTTGAGGTCAAAAAACACCAAAGGGGTTAACCTTACGTTTTTTTCAAAAATCTTAAAAAATTTAGGTGGTCTTTTTATTACTTAAATCGACGTACTTAGATGCCTACTGCTGGATACAGCCCTCAGAACCTCGCGGAATCAATCGAAACTGTGTAAAATCGCGAAATAAATTAAGGGCAAATTGACCCCGATCGTGTTACGTTTAAAGCCAAATAAAATAAAAAAATATCATACTTACGAGAAATCTGACTGCGCCAATCGAGTTTTCTGATCAAAATACATAAGAAACAATGAAAGAAGCTGACGAATTCCACTTTTCATTTTTTGGGGTCAAAAAACACCAAAGGGGTTAACCTTCCGTTTTTTCCAAAAATCTTAAAAAATTTAGTTGGCCTTTTTATTACTTAAATCGACGTACTTAGATGCCTACTGCTGGATACAGCCCTCAGAACCTCGCGGAATCAATCGAAACTGTGTAAAATCGCGAAATAAATTAAGGGCAAATTGACCCCGATCGTGTTACGTTTAAAGCCAAATAAAATAAAAAATATCATACTTACGAGAAATCTGACTGCGCCAATCGAGTTTTCTGATCAAAATACATAAGAAACAATGAAAGAAGCTGACGAATTCCACTTTTCATTTTTTGGGGTCAAAAAACACCAAAGGGGTTAACCTTACGTTTATTTCAAAAATTTAAAAAAATTTAGGTGGTCATTTTATTACTTAAATCGACGTACTTAGATGCCTACTGCTGGATACAGCCCTCAGAACCTCGCGGAATCAATCGAAACTGTGTAAAATCGCGAAACAAATTAAGGGCAAATTGACCCCGAACGTGTTACGTTTAAAGCCAAATAAAATAAAAAATATCATACTTACGAGAAATCTGACTGCGCCAATCGAGTTTTCTGATCAAAATACATAAGAAACAATGAAAGGAGCTGACGAATTCCACTTTTCATTTTTTGAGGTCAAAAAACACCAAAGGGGTTAACCTTACGTTTTTTTCAAAAATCTTAAAAAATTTAGGTGGTCTTTTTATTACTTAAATCGACGTACTTAGATGCCTACTGCTGGATACAGCCCTCAGAACCTCGCGGAATCAATCGAAACTGTGTAAAATCGCGAAATAAATTAAGGGCAAATTGACCCCGATCGTGTTACGTTTAAAGCCAAATAAAATAAAAAATATCATACTTACGAGAAATCTGACTGCGCCAATCGAGTTTTCTGATCAAAATACATAAGAAACAATGAAAGAAGCTGACGAATTCCACTTTTCATTTTTTGAGGTCAAAAAACACCAAAGGGGTTAACCTTACGTTTTTTTCAAAAATCTTAAAAAATTTAGGTGGTCTTTTTATTACTTAAATCGACGTACTTAGATGCCTACTGCTGGATACAGCCCTCAGAACCTCGCGGAATCAATCGAAACTGTGTAAAATCGCGAAATAAATTAAGGGCAAATTGACCCCGATCGTGTTACGTTTAAAGCCAAATAAAATAAAAAATATCATACTTACGAGAAATCTGACTGCGCCAATCGAGTTTTCTGATCAAAATACATAAGAAACAATGAAAGAAGCTGACGAATTCCACTTTTCATTTTTTGGGGTCAAAAAACACCAAAGGGGTTAACCTTACGTTTATTTCAAAAATTTAAAAAAATTTAGGTGGTCATTTTATTACTTAAAGCGACGTACTTAGATGCCTACTGCTGGATACAGCCCTCAGAACCTCGCGGAATCAATCGAAACTGTGTAAAATCGCGAAACAAATTAAGGGCAAATTGACCCCGAACGTGTTACGTTTAAAGCCAAATAAAATAAAAAATATCATACTTACGAGAAATCTGACTGCGCAAATCGAATTTTCTGATCAAAATACATAAGAAACAATGAAAGAAGCTGACGAATTCCACTTTTCATTTTATGGGGTCAAAAAACACCAAAGGGGTTAAACTTACGTTTTTTTCAAAAATTTAAAAAAATTTAGGTGGTCATTTTATTACTTAAATCGACGTACTTAGATGCCTACTGCTGGATACAGCCCTCAGAACCTCGCGGAATCAATCGAAACTGTGTAAAATCGCGAAACAAATTAAGGGCAAATTGACCCCGAACGTGTTACGTTTAAAGCCAAATAAAATAAAATATATCATACTTACGAGAAATCTGACTGCGCCAATCGAGTTTTCTGATCAAAATACATAAGAAACAATGAAAGAAGCTGACGAATTCCACTTTTCATTTTTTGGGGTCAAAAAACACCAAAGGGGTTAACCTTACGTTTTTTTCAAAAATCTTAAAAAATTTAGGTGGTCTTTTTATTACTTAAATCGACGTACTTAGATGGCTACTGCTGGATACAGCCCTCAGAACCTCGCGGAATCAATCGAAACTGTGTAAAATCGCGAAATAAATTAAGGGCAAATTGACCCCGATCGTGTTACGTGTAAAGCCAAATAAAATAAAAAATATCATACTTACGAGAAATCTGACTGCGCCAATCGAGTTTTCTGATCAAAATACATAAGAAACAATGAAAGAAGCTGACGAATTCCACTTTTCATTTTTTGAGGTCAAAAAACACCAAAGGGGTTAACCTTACGTTTTTTTCAAAAATCTTAAAAAATTTAGGTGGTCTTTTTATTACTTAAATCGACGTACTTAGATGCCTACTGCTGGATACAGCCCTCAGAACCTCGCGGAATCAATCGAAACTGTGTAAAATCGCGAAATAAATTAAGGGCAAATTGACCCCGATCGTGTTACGTGTAAAGCCAAATAAAATAAAAAATATCATACTTACGAGAAATCTGACTGCGCCAATCGAGTTTTCTGATCAAAATACATAAGAAACAATGAAAGAAGCTGACGAATTCCACTTTTCATTTTTTGAGGTCAAAAAACACCAAAGGGGTTAACCTTACGTTTTTTTCAAAAATCTTAAAAAATTTAGGTGGTCTTTTTATTACTTAAATCGACGTACTTAGATGCCTACTGCTGGATACAGCCCTCAGAACCTCGCGGAATCAATCGAAACTGTGTAAAATCGCGAAACAAATTAAGGGCAAATTGACCCCGAACGTGTTACGTTTAAAGCCAAATAAAATAAAACATATCATACTTACGAGAAATCTGACTGCGCCAATCGAGTTTTCTGATCAAAATACATAAGAAACAATGAAAGAAGCTGACGAATTCCACTTTTCATTTTTTGGGGTCAAAAAACACCAAAGGGGTTAACCTTACGTTTTTTTCAAAAATCTTAAAAAATTTAGGTGGCCTTTTTATTACTTAAATCGACGTACTTAGATGCCTACTGCTGGATACAGCCCTCAGAACCTCGCGGAATCAATCGAAACTGTGTAAAATCGCGAAATAAATTAAGGGCAAATTGACCCCGATCGTGTTACGTTTAAAGCCAAATAAAATAAAAAATATCATACTTACGAGAAATCTGACTGCGCCAATCGAGTTTTCTGATCAAAATACATAAGAAACAATGAAAGGAGCTGACGAATTCCACTTTTCATTTTTTGAGGTCAAAAAACACCAAAGGGGTTAACCTTACGTTTTTTTCAAAAATCTTAAAAAATTTAGGTGGTCTTTTTATTACTTAAATCGACGTACTTAGATGCCTACTGCTGGATACAGCCCTCAGAACCTCGCGGAATCAATCGAAACTGTGTAAAATCGCGAAATAAATTAAGGGCAAATTGACCCCGATCGTGTTACGTTTAAAGCCAAATAAAATAAAAAATATCATACTTACGAGAAATCTGACTGCGCCAATCGAGTTTTCTGATCAAAATACATAAGAAACAATGAAAGAAGCTGACGAATTCCACTTTTCATTTTTTGGGGTCAAAAAACACCAAAGGGGTTAACCTTACGTTTTTTTCAAAAATCTTAAAAAATTTAGGTGGTCTTTTTATTACTTAAATCGACGTACTTAGATGCCTACTGCTGGATACAGCCCTCAGAACCTCGCGGAATCAATCGAAACTGTGTAAAATCGCGAAATAAATTAAGGGCAAATTGACCCCGATCGTGTTACGTTTAAAGCCAAATAAAATAAAAAATATCATACTTACGAGAAATCTGACTGCGCCAATCGAGTTTTCTGATCAAAATACATAAGAAACAATGAAAGGAGCTGACGAATTCCACTTTTCATTTTTTGAGGTCAAAAAACACCAAAGGGGTTAACCTTACGTTTTTTTCAAAAATCTTAAAAAATTTAGGTGGTCTTTTTATTACTTAAATCGACGTACTTAGATGCCTACTGCTGGATACAGCCCTCAGAACCTCGCGGAATCAATCGAAACTGTGTAAAATCGCGAAATAAATTAAGGGCAAATTGACCCCGATCGTGTTACGTTTAAAGCCAAATAAAATAAAAAATATCATACTTACGAGAAATCTGACTGCGCAAATCGAATTTTCTGATCAAAATACATAAGAAACAATGAAAGAAGCTGACGAATTCCACTTTTCATTTTATGGGGTCAAAAAACACCAAAGGGGTTAAACTTACGTTTTTTTCAAAAATTTAAAAAAATTTAGGTGGTCATTTTATTACTTAAATCGACGTACTTAGATGCCTACTGCTGGATACAGCCCTCAGAACCTCGCGGAATCAATCGAAACTGTGTAAAATCGCGAAACAAATTAAGGGCAAATTGACCCCGAACGTGTTACGTTTAAAGCCAAATAAAATAAAACATATCATACTTACGAGAAATCTGACTGCGCCAATCGAGTTTTCTGATCAAAATACATAAGAAACAATGAAAGAAGCTGACGAATTCCACTTTTCATTTTTTGGGGTCAAAAAACACCAAAGGGGTTAACCTTACGTTTTTTTCAAAAATCTTAAAAAATTTAGGTGGTCTTTTTATTACTTAAATCGACGTACTTAGATGCCTACTGCTGGATACAGCCCTCAGAACCTCGCGGAATCAATCGAAACTGTGTAAAATCGCGAAATAAATTAAGGGCAAATTGACCCCGATCGTGTTACGTTTAAAGCCAAATAAAATAAAAAATATCATACTTACGAGAAATCTGACTGCGCCAATCGAGTTTTCTGATCAAAATACATAAGAAACAATGAAAGGAGCTGACGAATTCCACTTTTCATTTTTTGAGGTCAAAAAACACCAAAGGGGTTAACCTTACGTTTTTTTCAAAAATCTTAAAAAATTTAGGTGGTCTTTTTATTACTTAAATCGACGTACTTAGATGCCTACTGCTGGATACAGCCCTCAGAACCTCGCGGAATCAATCGAAACTGTGTAAAATCGCGAAATAAATTAAGGGCAAATTGACCCCGATCGTGTTACGTTTAAAGCCAAATAAAATAAAAAAATATCATACTTACGAGAAATCTGACTGCGCCAATCGAGTTTTCTGATCAAAATACATAAGAAACAATGAAAGAAGCTGACGAATTCCACTTTTCATTTTTTGGGGTCAAAAAACACCAAAGGGGTTAACCTTCCGTTTTTTCCAAAAATCTTAAAAAATTTAGTTGGCCTTTTTATTACTTAAATCGACGTACTTAGATGCCTACTGCTGGATACAGCCCTCAGAACCTCGCGGAATCAATCGAAACTGTGTAAAATCGCGAAATAAATTAAGGGCAAATTGACCCCGATCGTGTTACGTTTAAAGCCAAATAAAATAAAAAATATCATACTTACGAGAAATCTGACTGCGCCAATCGAGTTTTCTGATCAAAATACATAAGAAACAATGAAAGAAGCTGACGAATTCCACTTTTCATTTTTTGGGGTCAAAAAACACCAAAGGGGTTAACCTTACGTTTATTTCAAAAATTTAAAAAAATTTAGGTGGTCATTTTATTACTTAAATCGACGTACTTAGATGCCTACTGCTGGATACAGCCCTCAGAACCTCGCGGAATCAATCGAAACTGTGTAAAATCGCGAAACAAATTAAGGGCAAATTGACCCCGAACGTGTTACGTTTAAAGCCAAATAAAATAAAATATATCATACTTACGAGAAATCTGACTGCGCCAATCGAGTTTTCTGATCAAAATACATAAGAAACAATGAAAGAAGCTGACGAATTCCACTTTTCATTTTTTGGGGTCAAAAAACACCAAAGGGGTTAACCTTACGTTTTTTTCAAAAATCTTAAAAAATTTAGGTGGTCTTTTTATTACTTAAATCGACGTACTTAGATGGCTACTGCTGGATACAGCCCTCAGAACCTCGCGGAATCAATCGAAACTGTGTAAAATCGCGAAATAAATTAAGGGCAAATTGACCCCGATCGTGTTACGTGTAAAGCCAAATAAAATAAAAAATATCATACTTACGAGAAATCTGACTGCGCCAATCGAGTTTTCTGATCAAAATACATAAGAAACAATGAAAGAAGCTGACGAATTCCACTTTTCATTTTTTGAGGTCAAAAAACACCAAAGGGGTTAACCTTACGTTTTTTTCAAAAATCTTAAAAAATTTAGGTGGTCTTTTTATTACTTAAATCGACGTACTTAGATGCCTACTGCTGGATACAGCCCTCAGAACCTCGCGGAATCAATCGAAACTGTGTAAAATCGCGAAATAAATTAAGGGCAAATTGACCCCGATCGTTTTACGTGTAAAGCCAAATAAAATAAAAAATATCATACTTACGAGAAATCTGACTGCGCCAATCGAGTTTTCTGATCAAAATACATAAGAAACAATGAAAGAAGCTGACGAATTCCACTTTTCATTTTTTGAGGTCAAAAAACACCAAAGGGGTTAACCTTACGTTTTTTTCAAAAATCTTAAAAAATTTAGGTGGTCTTTTTATTACTTAAATCGACGTACTTAGATGCCTACTGCTGGATACAGCCCTCAGAACCTCGCGGAATCAATCGAAACTGTGTAAAATCGCGAAACAAATTAAGGGCAAATTGACCCCGAACGTGTTACGTTTAAAGCCAAATAAAATAAAACATATCATACTTACGAGAAATCTGACTGCGCCAATCGAGTTTTCTGATCAAAATACATAAGAAACAATGAAAGAAGCTGACGAATTCCACTTTTCATTTTTTGGGGTCAAAAAACACCAAAGGGGTTAACCTTACGTTTTTTTCAGAAATCTTAAAAAATTTAGGTGGTCTTTTTATTACTTAAATCGACGTACTTAGATGCCTACTGCTGGATACAGCCCTCAGAACCTCGCGGAATCAATCGAAACTGTGTAAAATCGCGAAATAAATTAAGGGCAAATTGACCCCGATCGTGTTACGTTTAAAGCCAAATAAAATAAAAAATATCATACTTACGAGAAATCTGACTGCGCCAATCGAGTTTTCTGATCAAAATACATAAGAAACAATGAAAGGAGCTGACGAATTCCACTTTTCATTTTTTGAGGTCAAAAAACACCAAAGGGGTTAACCTTACGTTTTTTTCAAAAATCTTAAAAAATTTAGGTGGTCTTTTTATTACTTAAATCGACGTACTTAGATGCCTACTGCTGGATACAGCCCTCAGAACCTCGCGGAATCAATCGAAACTGTGTAAAATCGCGAAATAAATTAAGGGCAAATTGACCCCGATCGTGTTACGTTTAAAGCCAAATAAAATAAAAAATATCATACTTACGAGAAATCTGACTGCGCAAATCGAATTTTCTGATCAAAATACATAAGAAACAATGAAAGAAGCTGACGAATTCCACTTTTCATTTTATGGGGTCAAAAAACACCAAAGGGGTTAAACTTACGTTTTTTTCAAAAATTTAAAAAAATTTAGGTGGTCATTTTATTACTTAAATCGACGTACTTAGATGCCTACTGCTGGATACAGCCCTCAGAACCTCGCGGAATCAATCGAAACTGTGTAAAATCGCGAAACAAATTAAGGGCAAATTGACCCCGAACGTGTTACGTTTAAAGCCAAATAAAATAAAATATATCATACTTACGAGAAATCTGACTGCGCCAATCGAGTTTTCTGATCAAAATACATAAGAAACAATGAAAGAAGCTGACGAATTCCACTTTTCATTTTTTGGGGTCAAAAAACACCAAAGGGGTTAACCTTACGTTTTTTTCAAAAATCTTAAAAAATTTAGGTGGTCTTTTTATTACTTAAATCGACGTACTTAGATGCCTACTGCTGGATACAGCCCTCAGAACCTCGCGGAATCAATCGAAACTGTGTAAAATCGCGAAACAAATTAAGGGCAAATTGACCCCGAACGTGTTACGTTTAAAGCCAAATAAAATAAAAAATATCATACTTACGAGAAATCTGACTGCGCCAATCGAGTTTTCTGATCAAAATACATAAGAAACAATGAAAGAAGCTGACGAATTCCACTTTTCATTTTTTGAGGTCAAAAAACACCAAAGGGGTTAACCTTACGTTTTTTTCAAAAATCTTAAAAAATTTAGGTGGTCTTTTTATTACTTAAATCGACGTACTTAGATGGCTACTGCTGGATACAGCCCTCAGAACCTCGCGGAATCAATCGAAACTGTGTAAAATCGCGAAACAAATTAAGGGCAAATTGACCCCGAACGTGTTACGTTTAAAGCCAAATAAAATAAAACATATCATACTTACGAGAAATCTGACTGCGCCAATCGAGTTTTCTGATCAAAATACATAAGAAACAATGAAAGAAGCTGACGAATTCCACTTTTCATTTTTTGGGGTCAAAAAACACCAAAGGGGTTAACCTTACGTTTTTTTCAAAAATCTTAAAAAATTTAGGTGGTCTTTTTATTACTTAAATCGACGTACTTAGATGCCTACTGCTGGATACAGCCCTCAGAACCTCGCGGAATCAATCGAAACTGTGTAAAATCGCGAAATAAATTAAGGGCAAATTGACCCCGATCGTGTTACGTTTAAAGCCAAATAAAATAAAAAATATCATACTTACGAGAAATCTGACTGCGCCAATCGAGTTTTCTGATCAAAATACATAAGAAACAATGAAAGGAGCTGACGAATTCCACTTTTCATTTTTTGAGGTCAAAAAACACCAAAGGGGTTAACCTTACGTTTTTTTCAAAAATCTTAAAAAATTTAGGTGGTCTTTTTATTACTTAAATCGACGTACTTAGATGCCTACTGCTGGATACAGCCCTCAGAACCTCGCGGAATCAATCGAAACTGTGTAAAATCGCGAAATAAATTAAGGGCAAATTGACCCCGATCGTGTTACGTTTAAAGCCAAATAAAATAAAAAAATATCATACTTACGAGAAATCTGACTGCGCCAATCGAGTTTTCTGATCAAAATACATAAGAAACAATGAAAGAAGCTGACGAATTCCACTTTTCATTTTTTGGGGTCAAAAAACACCAAAGGGGTTAACCTTCCGTTTTTTCCAAAAATCTTAAAAAATTTAGTTGGCCTTTTTATTACTTAAATCGACGTACTTAGATGCCTACTGCTGGATACAGCCCTCAGAACCTCGCGGAATCAATCGAAACTGTGTAAAATCGCGAAATAAATTAAGGGCAAATTGACCCCGATCGTGTTACGTGTAAAGCCAAATAAAATAAAAAATATCATACTTACGAGAAATCTGACTGCGCCAATCGAGTTTTCTGATCAAAATACATAAGAAACAATGAAAGAAGCTGACGAATTCCACTTTTCATTTTATGGGGTCAAAAAACACCAAAGGGGTTAAACTTACGTTTTTTTCAAAAATTTAAAAAAATTTAGGTGGTCATTTTATTACTTAAATCGACGTACTTAGATGCCTACTGCTGGATACAGCCCTCAGAACCTCGCGGAATCAATCGAAACTGTGTAAAATCGCGAAACAAATTAAGGGCAAATTGACCCCGAACGTGTTACGTTTAAAGCCAAATAAAATAAAATATATCATACTTACGAGAAATCTGACTGCGCCAATCGAGTTTTCTGATCAAAATACATAAGAAACAATGAAAGAAGCTGACGAATTCCACTTTTCATTTTTTGGGGTCAAAAAACACCAAAGGGGTTAACCTTACGTTTTTTTCAAAAATCTTAAAAAATTTAGGTGGTCTTTTTATTACTTAAATCGACGTACTTAGATGGCTACTGCTGGATACAGCCCTCAGAACCTCGCGGAATCAATCGAAACTGTGTAAAATCGCGAAATAAATTAAGGGCAAATTGACCCCGATCGTGTTACGTGTAAAGCCAAATAAAATAAAAAATATCATACTTACGAGAAATCTGACTGCGCCAATCGAGTTTTCTGATCAAAATACATAAGAAACAATGAAAGAAGCTGACGAATTCCACTTTTCATTTTTTGAGGTCAAAAAACACCAAAGGGGTTAACCTTACGTTTTTTTCAAAAATCTTAGAAAATTTAGGTGGTCTTTTTATTACTTAAATCGACGTACTTAGATGGCTACTGCTGGATACAGCCCTCAGAACCTCGCGGAATCAATCGAAACTGTGTAAAATCGCGAAATAAATTAAGGGCAAATTGACCCCGATCGTGTTACGTGTAAAGCCAAATAAAATAAAAAATATCATACTTACGAGAAATCTGACTGCGCCAATCGAGTTTTCTGATCAAAATACATAAGAAACAATGAAAGAAGCTGACGAATTCCACTTTTCATTTTTTGGGGTCAAAAAACACCAAAGGGGTTAACCTTACGTTTTTTTCAAAAATCTTAAAAAATTTAGGTGGTCTTTTTATTACTTAAATCGACGTACTTAGATGCCTACTGCTGGATACAGCCCTCAGAACCTCGCGGAATCAATCGAAACTGTGTAAAATCGCGAAATAAATTAAGGGCAAATTGACCCCGATCGTGTTACGTTTAAGGCCAAATAAAATAAAAAATATCATACTTACGAGAAATCTGACTGCGCCAATCGAGTTTTCTGATCAAAATACATAAGAAACAATGAAAGGAGCTGACGAATTCCACTTTTCATTTTTTGAGGTCAAAAAACACCAAAGGGGTTAACCTTACGTTTTTTTCAAAAATCTTAAAAAATTTAGGTGGTCTTTTTATTACTTAAATCGACGTACTTAGATGCCTACTGCTGGATACAGCCCTCAGAACCTCGCGGAATCAATCGAAACTGTGTAAAATCGCGAAATAAATTAAGGGCAAATTGACCCCGATCGTGTTACGTTTAAAGCCAAATAAAATAAAAAAATATCATACTTACGAGAAATCTGACTGCGCCAATCGAGTTTTCTGATCAAAATACATAAGAAACAATGAAAGAAGCTGACGAATTCCACTTTTCATTTTTTGGGGTCAAAAAACACCAAAGGGGTTAACCTTCCGTTTTTTCCAAAAATCTTAAAAAATTTAGTTGGCCTTTTTATTACTTAAATCGACGTACTTAGATGCCTACTGCTGGATACAGCCCTCAGAACCTCGCGGAATCAATCGAAACTGTGTAAAATCGCGAAATAAATTAAGGGCAAATTGACCCCGATCGTGTTACGTGTAAAGCCAAATAAAATAAAAAATATCATACTTACGAGAAATCTGACTGCGCCAATCGAGTTTTCTGATCAAAATACATAAGAAACAATGAAAGAAGCTGACGAATTCCACTTTTCATTTTATGGGGTCAAAAAACACCAAAGGGGTTAAACTTACGTTTTTTTCAAAAATTTAAAAAAATTTAGGTGGTCATTTTATTACTTAAATCGACGTACTTAGATGCCTACTGCTGGATACAGCCCTCAGAACCTCGCGGAATCAATCGAAACTGTGTAAAATCGCGAAACAAATTAAGGGCAAATTGACCCCGAACGTGTTACGTTTAAAGCCAAATAAAATAAAATATATCATACTTACGAGAAATCTGACTGCGCCAATCGAGTTTTCTGATCAAAATACATAAGAAACAATGAAAGAAGCTGACGAATTCCACTTTTCATTTTTTGGGGTCAAAAAACACCAAAGGGGTTAACCTTACGTTTTTTTCAAAAATCTTAAAAAATTTAGGTGGTCTTTTTATTACTTAAATCGACGTACTTAGATGGCTACTGCTGGATACAGCCCTCAGAACCTCGCGGAATCAATCGAAACTGTGTAAAATCGCGAAATAAATTAAGGGCAAATTGACCCCGATCGTGTTACGTGTAAAGCCAAATAAAATAAAAAATATCATACTTACGAGAAATCTGACTGCGCCAATCGAGTTTTCTGATCAAAATACATAAGAAACAATGAAAGAAGCTGACGAATTCCACTTTTCATTTTTTGAGGTCAAAAAACACCAAAGGGGTTAACCTTACGTTTTTTTCAAAAATCTTAGAAAATTTAGGTGGTCTTTTTATTACTTAAATCGACGTACTTAGATGGCTACTGCTGGATACAGCCCTCAGAACCTCGCGGAATCAATCGAAACTGTGTAAAATCGCGAAATAAATTAAGGGCAAATTGACCCCGATCGTGTTACGTTTAAAGCCAAATAAAATAAAAAAAAATCTACTTACGAGAAATCTGACTGCGCCAATCGAGTTTTCTGATCAAAATACATAAGAAACAATGAAAGAAGCTGACGAATTCCACTTTTCATTTTTTGGGGTCAAAAAACACCAAAGGGGTTAACCTTCCGTTTTTTCCAAAAATCTTAAAAAATTTAGTTGGCCTTTTTATTACTTAAATCGACGTACTTAGATGCCTACTGCTGGATACAGCCCTCAGAACCTCGCGGAATCAATCGAAACTGTGTAAAATCGCGAAATAAATTAAGGGCAAATTGACCCCGATCGTGTTACGTTTAAAGCCAAATAAAATAAAAAATATCATACTTACGAGAAATCTGACTGCGCCAATCGAGTTTTCTGATCAAAATACATAAGAAACAATGAAAGAAGCTGACGAATTCCACTTTTCATTTTTTGGGGTCAAAAAACACCAAAGGGGTTAACCTTACGTTTATTTCAAAAATTTAAAAAAATTTAGGTGGTCATTTTATTACTTAAATCGACGTACTTAGATGCCTACTGCTGGATACAGCCCTCAGAACCTCGCGGAATCAATCGAAACTGTGTAAAATCGCGAAACAAATTAAGGGCAAATTGACCCCGAACGTGTTACGTTTAAAGCCAAATAAAATAAAAAATATCATACTTACGAGAAATCTGACTGCGCCAATCGAGTTTTCTGATCAAAATACATAAGAAACAATGAAAGAAGCTGACGAATTCCACTTTTCATTTTTTGGGGTCAAAAAACACCAAAGGGGTTAACCTTACGTTTTTTTCAAAAATCTTAAAAAATTTAGGTGGTCTTTTTATTACTTAAATCGACGTACTTAGATGGCTACTGCTGGATACAGCCCTCAGAACCTCGCGGAATCAATCGAAACTGTGTAAAATCGCGAAATAAATTAAGGGCAAATTGACCCCGATCGTGTTACGTGTAAAGCCAAATAAAATAAAAAATATCATACTTACGAGAAATCTGACTGCGCCAATCGAGTTTTCTGATCAAAATACATAAGAAACAATGAAAGAAGCTGACGAATTCCACTTTTCATTTTTTGGGGTCAAAAAACACCAAAGGGGTTAACCTTACGTTTATTTCAAAAATTTAAAAAAATTTAGGTGGTCATTTTATTACTTAAATCGACGTACTTAGATGCATACTGCTGGATACAGCCCTCAGAACCTCGCGGAATCAATCGAAACTGTGTAAAATCGCGAAACAAATTAAGGGCAAATTGACCCCGAACGTGTTACGTTTAAAGCCAAATAAAATAAAAAATATCATACTTACGAGAAATCTGACTGCGCCAATCGAGTTTTCTGATCAAAATACATAAGAAACAATGAAAGAAGCTGACGAATTCCACTTTTCATTTTTTGAGGTCAAAAAACACCAAAGGGGTTAACCGTACGTTTTTTTCAAAAATCTTAAAAAATTTAGGTGGTCTTTTTATTACTTAAATCGACGTACTTAGATGCCTACTGCTGGATACAGCCCTCAGAACCTCGCGGAATCAATCGAAACTGTGTAAAATCGCGAAATAAATTAAGGGCAAATTGACCCCGATCGTGTTACGTTTAAAGCCAAATAAAATAAAAAATATCATACTTACGAGAAATCTGACTGCGCCAATCGAGTTTTCTGATCAAAATACATAAGAAACAATGAAAGAAGCTGACGAATTCCACTTTTCATTTTTTGGGGTCAAAAAACACCAAAGGGGTTAACCTTACGTTTATTTCAAAAATTTAAAAAAATTTAGGTGGTCATTTTATTACTTAAAGCGACGTACTTAGATGCCTACTGCTGGATACAGCCCTCAGAACCTCGCGGAATCAATCGAAACTGTGTAAAATCGCGAAACAAATTAAGGGCAAATTGACCCCGAACGTGTTACGTTTAAAGCCAAATAAAATAAAAAATATCATACTTACGAGAAATCTGACTGCGCAAATCGAATTTTCTGATCAAAATACATAAGAAACAATGAAAGAAGCTGACGAATTCCACTTTTCATTTTATGGGGTCAAAAAACACCAAAGGGGTTAAACTTACGTTTTTTTCAAAAATTTAAATAAATTTAGGTGGTCATTTTATTACTTAAATCGACGTACTTAGATGCCTACTGCTGGATACAGCCCTCAGAACCTCGCGGAATCAATCGAAACTGTGTAAAATCGCGAAACAAATTAAGGGCAAATTGACCCCGAACGTGTTACGTTTAAAGCCAAATAAAATAAAATATATCATACTTACGAGAAATCTGACTGCGCCAATCGAGTTTTCTGATCAAAATACATAAGAAACAATGAAAGAAGCTGACGAATTCCACTTTTCATTTTTTGAGGTCAAAAAACACCAAAGGGGTTAACCTTACGTTTTTTTCAAAAATCTTAAAAAATTTAGGTGGTCTTTTTATTACTTAAATCGACGTACTTAGATGGCTACTGCTGGATACAGCCCTCAGAGCCTCGCGGAATCAATCGAAACTGTGTAAAATCGCGAAATAAATTAAGGGCAAATTGACCCCGATCGTGTTACGTGTAAAGCCAAATAAAATAAAAAATATCATACTTACGAGAAATCTGACTGCGCCAATCGAGTTTTCTGATCAAAATACATAAGAAACAATGAAAGGAGCTGACGAATTCCACTTTTCATTTTTTGGGGTCAAAAAACACCAAAGGGGTTAACCTTACGTTTTTTTCAAAAATCTTAAAAAATTTAGGTGGTCTTTTTATTACTTAAATTGACGTACTTAGATGCCTACTGCTGGATACAGCCCTCAGAACCTCGCGGAATCAATCGAAACTGTGTAAAATCGCGAAATAAATTAAGGGCAAATTGACCCCGATCGTGTTACGTTTAAAGCCAAATAAAATAAAAAATATCATACTTACGAGAAATCTGACTGCGCCAATCGAGTTTTCTGATCAAAATACATAAGAAACAATGAAAGGAGCTGACGAATTCCACTTTTCATTTTTTGAGGTCAAAAAACACCAAAGGGGTTAACCTTACGTTTTTTTCAAAAATCTTAAAAAATTTAGGTGGTCTTTTTATTACTTAAATCGACGTACTTAGATGCCTACTGCTGGATACAGCCCTCAGAACCTCGCGGAATCAATCGAAACTGTGTAAAATCGCGAAATAAATTAAGGGCAAATTGACCCCGATCGTGTTACGTTTAAAGCCAAATAAAATAAAAAAATATCATACTTACGAGAAATCTGACTGCGCCAATCGAGTTTTCTGATCAAAATACATAAGAAACAATGAAAGAAGCTGACGAATTCCACTTTTCATTTTTTGGGGTCAAAAAACACCAAAGGGGTTAACCTTCCGTTTTTTCCAAAAATCTTAAAAAATTTAGTTGGCCTTTTTATTACTTAAATCGACGTACTTAGATGCCTACTGCTGGATACAGCCCTCAGAACCTCGCGGAATCAATCGAAACTGTGTAAAATCGCGAAATAAATTAAGGACAAATTGACCCCGATCGTGTTACGTTTAAAGCCAAATAAAATAAAAAATATCATACTTACGAGAAATCTGACTGCGCCAATCGAGTTTTCTGATCAAAATACATAAGAAACAATGAAAGAAGCTGACGAATTCCACTTTTCATTTTTTGGGGTCAAAAAACACCAAAGGGGTTAACCTTACGTTTATTTCAAAAATTTAAAAAAATTTAGGTGGTCATTTTATTACTTAAATCGACGTACTTAGATGCCTACTGCTGGATACAGCCCTCAGAACCTCGCGGAATCAATCGAAACTGTGTAAAATCGCGAAACAAATTAAGGGCAAATTGACCCCGAACGTGTTACGTTTAAAGCCAAATAAAATAAAAAATATCATACTTACGAGAAATCTGACTGCGCCAATCGAGTTTTCTGATCAAAATACATAAGAAACAATGAAAGAAGCTGACGAATTCCACTTTTCATTTTTTGGGGTCAAAAAACACCAAAGGGGTTAACCTTACGTTTTTTTCAAAAATCTTAAAAAATTTAGGTGGTCTTTTTATTACTTAAATCGACGTACTTAGATGGCTACTGCTGGATACAGCCCTCAGAACCTCGCGGAATCAATCGAAACTGTGTAAAATCGCGAAATAAATTAAGGGCAAATTGACCCCGATCGTGTTACGTGTAAAGCCAAATAAAATAAAAAATATCATACTTACGAGAAATCTGACTGCGCCAATCGAGTTTTCTGATCAAAATACATAAGAAACAATGAAAGAAGCTGACGAATTCCACTTTTCATTTTTTGGGGTCAAAAAACACCAAAGGGGTTAACCTTACGTTTATTTCAAAAATTTAAAAAAATTTAGGTGGTCATTTTATTACTTAAATCGACGTACTTAGATGCCTACTGCTGGATACAGCCCTCAGAACCTCGCGGAATCAATCGAAACTGTGTAAAATCGCGAAACAAATTAAGGGCAAATTGACCCCGAACGTGTTACGTTTAAAGCCAAATAAAATAAAAAATATCATACTTACGAGAAATCTGACTGCGCCAATCGAGTTTTCTGATCAAAATACATAAGAAACAATGAAAGAAGCTGACGAATTCCACTTTTCATTTTTTGAGGTCAAAAAACACCAAAGGGGTTAACCTTACGTTTTTTTCAAAAATCTTAAAAAATTTAGGTGGTCTTTTTATTACTTAAATCGACGTACTTAGATGCCTACTGCTGGATACAGCCCTCAGAACCTCGCGGAATCAATCGAAACTGTGTAAAATCGCGAAATAAATTAAGGGCAAATTGACCCCGATCGTGTTACATTTAAAGCCAAATAAAATAAAAAATATCATACTTACGAGAAATCTGACTGCGCCAATCGAGTTTTCTGATCAAAATACATAAGAAACAATGAAAGAAGCTGACGAATTCCACTTTTCATTTTTTGGGGTCAAAAAACACCAAAGGGGTTAACCTTACGTTTATTTCAAAAATTTAAAAAAATTTAGGTGGTCATTTTATTACTTAAAGCGACGTACTTAGATGCCTACTGCTGGATACAGCCCTCAGAACCTCGCGGAATCAATCGAAACTGTGTAAAATCGCGAAATAAATTAAGGGCAAATTGACCCCGATCGTGTTACGTGTAAAGCCAAATAAAATAAAAAATATCATACTTACGAGAAATCTGACTGCGCCAATCGAGTTTTCTGATCAAAATACATAAGAAACAATGAAAGAAGCTGACGAATTCCGCTTTTCATTTTTTGAGGTCAAAAAACACCAAAGGG
The DNA here is from genome assembly GCA_958510845.1 of Cantharis nigra. Taxonomy (NCBI): domain Eukaryota; kingdom Metazoa; phylum Arthropoda; class Insecta; order Coleoptera; family Cantharidae; genus Cantharis; species Cantharis nigra. The sequence goes on along the minus strand of OY294033.1, from coordinate 2,320,621 downwards.
GTTAACCTTACGTTTTTTTCAAAAATCTTAAAAAATTTAGGTGGTCTTTTTATTACTTAAATCGACGTACTTAGATGCCTACTGCTGGATACAGCCCTCAGAACCTCGCGGAATCAATCGAAACTGTGTAAAATCGCGAAACAAATTAAGGGCAAATTGACCCCGAACGTGTTACGTTTAAAGCCAAATAAAATAAAACATATCATACTTACGAGAAATCTGACTGCGCCAATCGAGTTTTCTGATCAAAATACATAAGAAACAATGAAAGAAGCTGACGAATTCCACTTTTCATTTTTTGGGGTCAAAAAACACCAAAGGGGTTAACCTTACGTTTTTTTCAAAAATCTTAAAAAATTTAGGTGGTCTTTTTATTACTTAAATCGACGTACTTAGATGCCTACTGCTGGATACAGCCCTCAGAACCTCGCGGAATCAATCGAAACTGTGTAAAATCGCGAAATAAATTAAGGGCAAATTGACCCCGATCGTGTTACGTTTAAAGCCAAATAAAATAAAAAATATCATACTTACGAGAAATCTGACTGCGCCAATCGAGTTTTCTGATCAAAATACATAAGAAACAATGAAAGGAGCTGACGAATTCCACTTTTCATTTTTTGAGGTCAAAAAACACCAAAGGGGTTAACCTTACGTTTTTTTCAAAAATCTTAAAAAATTTAGGTGGTCTTTTTATTACTTAAATCGACGTACTTAGATGCCTACTGCTGGATACAGCCCTCAGAACCTCGCGGAATCAATCGAAACTGTGTAAAATCGCGAAATAAATTAAGGGCAAATTGACCCCGATCGTGTTACGTTTAAAGCCAAATAAAATAAAAAAATATCATACTTACGAGAAATCTGACTGCGCCAATCGAGTTTTCTGATCAAAATACATAAGAAACAATGAAAGAAGCTGACGAATTCCACTTTTCATTTTTTGGGGTCAAAAAACACCAAAGGGGTTAACCTTCCGTTTTTTCCAAAAATCTTAAAAAATTTAGTTGGCCTTTTTATTACTTAAATCGATGTACTTAGATGCCTACTGCTGGATACAGCCCTCAGAACCTCGCGGAATCAATCGAAACTGTGTAAAATCGCGAAATAAATTAAGGGCAAATTGACCCCGATCGTGTTACGTTTAAAGCCAAATAAAATAAAAAATATCATACTTACGAGAAATCTGACTGCGCCAATCGAGTTTTCTGATCAAAATACATAAGAAACAATGAAAGAAGCTGACGAATTCCACTTTTCATTTTTTGGGGTCAAAAAACACCAAAGGGGTTAACCTTACGTTTTTTTCAAAAATCTTAAAAAATTTAGGTGGTCTTTTTATTACTTAAATCGACGTACTTAGATGGCTACTGCTGGATACAGCCCTCAGAACCCCGCGGAATCAATCGAAACTGTGTAAAATCGCGAAACAAATTAAGGGCAAATTGACCCCGAACGTGTTACGTTTAAAGCCAAATAAAATAAAAAATATCATACTTACGAGAAATCTGACTGCGCCAATCGAGTTTTCTGATCAAAATACATAAGAAACAATGAAAGAAGCTGACGAATTCCACTTTTCATTTTTTGGGGTCAAAAAACACCAAAGGGGTTAACCTTACGTTTTTTTCAAAAATCTTAAAAAATTTAGGTGGTCTTTTTATTACTTAAATCGACGTACTTAGATGGCTACTGCTGGATACAGCCCTCAGAACCTCGCGGAATCAATCGAAACTGTGTAAAATCGCGAAATAAATTAAGGGCAAATTGACCCCGATCGTGTTACGTGTAAAGCCAAATAAAATAAAAAATATCATACTTACGAGAAATCTGACTGCGCCAATCGAGTTTTCTGATCAAAATACATAAGAAACAATGAAAGAAGCTGACGAATTCCACTTTTCATTTTTTGAGGTCAAAAAACACCAAAGGGGTTAACCTTACGTTTTTTTCAAAAATCTTAAAAAATTTAGGTGGTCTTTTTATTACTTAAATCGACGTACTTAGATGCCTACTGCTGGATACAGCCCTCAGAACCTCGCGGAATCAATCGAAACTGTGTAAAATCGCGAAATAAATTAAGGGCAAATTGACCCCGATCGTGTTACGTTTAAAGCCAAATAAAATAAAAAATATCATACTTACGAGAAATCTGACTGCGCCAATCGAGTTTTCTGATCAAAATACATAAGAAACAATGAAAGAAGCTGACGAATTCCACTTTTCATTTTTTGGGGTCAAAAAACACCAAAGGGGTTAACCTTACGTTTATTTCAAAAATTTAAAAAAATTTAGGTGGTCATTTTATTACTTAAAGCGACGTACTTAGATGCCTACTGCTGGATACAGCCCTCAGAACCTCGCGGAATCAATCGAAACTGTGTAAAATCGCGAAACAAATTAAGGGCAAATTGACCCCGAACGTGTTACGTTTAAAGCCAAATAAAATAAAAAATATCATACTTACGAGAAATCTGACTGCGCAAATCGAATTTTCTGATCAAAATACATAAGAAACAATGAAAGAAGCTGACGAATTCCACTTTTCATTTTATGGGGTCAAAAAACACCAAAGGGGTTAAACTTACGTTTTTTTCAAAAATTTAAAAAAATTTAGGTGGTCATTTTATTACTTAAAGCGACGTACTTAGATGCCTACTGCTGGATACAGCCCTCAGAACCTCGCGGAATCAATCGAAACTGTGTAAAATCGCGAAACAAATTAAGGGCAAATTGACCCCGAACGTGTTACGTTTAAAGCCAAATAAAATAAAATATATCATACTTACGAGAAATCTGACTGCGCCAATCGAGTTTTCTGATCAAAATACATAAGAAACAATGAAAGAAGCTGACGAATTCCACTTTTCATTTTTTGGGGTCAAAAAACACCAAAGGGGTTAACCTTACGTTTTTTTCAAAAATCTTAAAAAATTTAGGTGGCCTTTTTATTACTTAAATCGACGTACTTAGATGCCTACTGCTGGATACAGCCCTCAGAACCTCGCGGAATCAATCGAAACTGTGTAAAATCGCGAAATAAATTAAGGGCAAATTGACCCCGATCGTGTTACGTTTAAAGCCAAATAAAATAAAAAATATCATACTTACGAGAAATCTGACTGCGCCAATCGAGTTTTCTGATCAAAATACATAAGAAACAATGAAAGAAGCTGACGAATTCCACTTTTCATTTTTTGGGGTCAAAAAACACCAAAGGGGTTAACCTTACGTTTATTTCAAAAATTTAAAAAAATTTAGGTGGTCATTTTATTACTTAAATCGACGTACTTAGATGCCTACTGCTGGATACAGCCCTCAGAACCTCGCGGAATCAATCGAAACTGTGTAAAATCGCGAAACAAATTAAGGGCAAATTGACCCCGAACGTGTTACGTTTAAAGCCAAATAAAATAAAAAATATCATACTTACGAGAAATCTGACTGCGCCAATCGAGTTTTCTGATCAAAATACATAAGAAACAATGAAAGAAGCTGACGAATTCCACTTTTCATTTTTTGAGGTCAAAAAACACCAAAGGGGTTAACCTTACGTTTTTTTCAAAAATCTTAAAAAATTTAGGTGGTCTTTTTATTACTTAAATCGACGTACTTAGATGCCTACTGCTGGATACAGCCCTCAGAACCTCGCGGAATCAATCGAAACTGTGTAAAATCGCGAAATAAATTAAGGGCAAATTGACCCCGATCGTGTTACGTTTAAAGCCAAATAAAATAAAAAATATCATACTTACGAGAAATCTGACTGCGCCAATCGAGTTTTCTGATCAAAATACATAAGAAACAATGAAAGAAGCTGACGAATTCCACTTTTCATTTTTTGGGGTCAAAAAACACCAAAGGGGTTAACCTTACGTTTATTTCAAAAATTTAAAAAAATTTAGGTGGTCATTTTATTACTCAAAGCGACGTACTTAGATGCCTACTGCTGGATACAGCCCTCAGAACCTCGCGGAATCAATCGAAACTGTGTAAAATCGCGAAACAAATTAAGGGCAAATTGACCCCGAACGTGTTACGTTTAAAGCCAAATAAAATAAAAAATATCATACTTACGAGAAATCTGACTGCGCAAATCGAATTTTCTGATCAAAATACATAAGAAACAATGAAAGAAGCTGACGAATTCCACTTTTCATTTTATGGGGTCAAAAAACACCAAAGGGGTTAAACTTACGTTTTTTTCAAAAATTTAAAAAAATTTAGGTGGTCATTTTATTACTTAAATCGACGTACTTAGATGCCTACTGCTGGATACAGCCCTCAGAACCTCGCGGAATCAATCGAAACTGTGTAAAATCGCGAAACAAATTAAGGGCAAATTGACCCCGAACGTGTTACGTTTAAAGCCAAATAAAATAAAAAATATCATACTTACGAGAAATCTGACTGCGCCAATCGAGTTTTCTGATCAAAATACATAAGAAACAATGAAAGAAGCTGACGAATTCCACTTTTCATTTTTTGAGGTCAAAAAACACCAAAGGGGTTAACCTTACGTTTTTTTCAAAAATCTTAAAAAATTTAGGTGGTCTTTTTATTACTTAAATCGACGTACTTAGATGCCTACTGCTGGATACAGCCCTCAGAACCTCGCGGAATCAATCGAAACTGTGTAAAATCGCGAAATAAATTAAGGGCAAATTGACCCCGATCGTGTTACGTTTAAAGCCAAATAAAATAAAAAATATCATACTTACGAGAAATCTGACTGCGCCAATCGAGTTTTCTGATCAAAATACATAAGAAACAATGAAAGAAGCTGACGAATTCCACTTTTCATTTTTTGGGGTCAAAAAACACCAAAGGGGTTAACCTTACGTTTATTTCAAAAATTTAAAAAAATTTAGGTGGTCATTTTATTACTCAAAGCGACGTACTTAGATGCCTACTGCTGGATACAGCCCTCAGAACCTCGCGGAATCAATCGAAACTGTGTAAAATCGCGAAACAAATTAAGGGCAAATTGACCCCGAACGTGTTACGTTTAAAGCCAAATAAAATAAAAAATATCATACTTACGAGAAATCTGACTGCGCAAATCGAATTTTCTGATCAAAATACATAAGAAACAATGAAAGAAGCTGACGAATTCCACTTTTCATTTTATGGGGTCAAAAAACACCAAAGGGGTTAAACTTACGTTTTTTTCAAAAATTTAAAAAAATTTAGGTGGTCATTTTATTACTTAAATCGACGTACTTAGATGCCTACTGCTGGATACAGCCCTCAGAACCTCGCGGAATCAATCGAAACTGTGTAAAATCGCGAAACAAATTAAGGGCAAATTGACCCCGAACGTGTTACGTTTAAAGCCAAATAAAATAAAATATATCATACTTACGAGAAATCTGACTGCGCCTATCGAGTTTTCTGATCAAAATACATAAGAAACAATGAAAGAAGCTGACGAATTCCACTTTTCATTTTTTGAGGTCAAAAAACACCAAAGGGGTTAACCTTACGTTTTTTTCAAAAATCTTAAAAAATGTAGGTGGTCTTTTTATTACTTAAATCGACGTACTTAGATGGCTACTGCTGGATACAGCCCTCAGAACCTCGCGGAATCAATCGAAACTGTGTAAAATCGCGAAATAAATTAAGGGCAAATTGACCCCGATCGTGTTACGTGTAAAGCCAAATAAAATAAAAAATATCATACTTACGAGAAATCTGACTGCGCCAATCGAGTTTTCTGATCAAAATACATAAGAAACAATGAAAGAAGCTGACGAATTCCGCTTTTCATTTTTTGAGGTCAAAAAACACCAAAGGGGTTAACCTTACGTTTTTTTCAAAAATCTTAAAAAATTTAGGTGGTCTTTTTATTACTTAAATCGACGTACTTAGATGCCTACTGCTGGATACAGCCCTCAGAACCTCGCGGAATCAATCGAAACTGTGTAAAATCGCGAAACAAATTAAGGGCAAATTGACCCCGAACGTGTTACGTTTAAAGCCAAATAAAATAAAACATATCATACTTACGAGAAATCTGACTGCGCCAATCGAGTTTTCTGATCAAAATACATAAGAAACAATGAAAGAAGCTGACGAATTCCACTTTTCATTTTTTGGGGTCAAAAAACACCAAAGGGGTTAACCTTACGTTTTTTTCAAAAATCTTAAAAAATTTAGGTGGTCTTTTTATTACTTAAATCGACGTACTTAGATGCCTACTGCTGGATACAGCCCTCAGAACCTCGCGGAATCAATCGAAACTGTGTAAAATCGCGAAATAAATTAAGGGCAAATTGACCCCGATCGTGTTACGTTTAAAGCCAAATAAAATAAAAAATATCATACTTACGAGAAATCTGACTGCGCCAATCGAGTTTTCTGATCAAAATACATAAGAAACAATGAAAGGAGCTGACGAATTCCACTTTTCATTTTTTGAGGTCAAAAAACACCAAAGGGGTTAACCTTACGTTTTTTTCAAAAATCTTAAAAAATTTAGGTGGTCTTTTTATTACTTAAATCGACGTACTTAGATGCCTACTGCTGGATACAGCCCTCAGAACCTCGCGGAATCAATCGAAACTGTGTAAAATCGCGAAATAAATTAAGGGCAAATTGACCCCGATCGTGTTACGTTTAAAGCCAAATAAAATAAAAAAATATCATACTTACGAGAAATCTGACTGCGCCAATCGAGTTTTCTGATCAAAATACATAAGAAACAATGAAAGAAGCTGACGAATTCCACTTTTCATTTTTTGGGGTCAAAAAACACCAAAGGGGTTAACCTTCCGTTTTTTCCAAAAATCTTAAAAAATTTAGTTAGCCTTTTTATTACTTAAATCGACGTACTTAGATGCCTACTGCTGGATACAGCCCTCAGAACCTCGCGGAATCAATCGAAACTGTGTAAAATCGCGAAATAAATTAAGGGCAAATTGACCCCGATCGTGTTACGTTTAAAGCCAAATAAAATAAAAAATATCATACTTACGAGAAATCTGACTGCGCCAATCGAGTTTTCTGATCAAAATACATAAGAAACAATGAAAGAAGCTGACGAATTCCACTTTTCATTTTTTGGGGTCAAAAAACACCAAAGGGGTTAACCTTACGTTTATTTCAAAAATTTAAAAAAATTTAGGTGGTCATTTTATTACTTAAATCGACGTACTTAGATGCCTACTGCTGGATACAGCCCTCAGAACCTCGCGGAATCAATCGAAACTGTGTAAAATCGCGAAACAAATTAAGGGCAAATTGACCCCGAACGTGTTACGTTTAAAGCCAAATAAAATAAAAAATATCATACTTACGAGAAATCTGACTGCGCCAATCGAGTTTTCTGATCAAAATACATAAGAAACAATGAAAGAAGCTGACGAATTCCACTTTTCATTTTTTGGGGTCAAAAAACACCAAAGGGGTTAACCTTACGTTTTTTTCAAAAATCTTAAAAAATTTAGGTGGTCTTTTTATTACTTAAATCGACGTACTTAGATGCCTACTGCTGGATACAGCCCTCAGAACCTCGCGGAATCAATCGAAACTGTGTAAAATCGCGAAATAAATTAAGGGCAAATTGACCCCGATCGTGTTACGTTTAAAGCCAAATAAAATAAAAAATATCATACTTACGAGAAATCTGACTGCGCCAATCGAGTTTTCTGATCAAAATACATAAGAAACAATGAAAGAAGCTGACGAATTCCACTTTTCATTTTTTGGGGTCAAAAAACACCAAAGGGGTTAACCTTACGTTTATTTCAAAAATTTAAAAAAATTTAGGTGGTCATTTTATTACTTAAAGCGACGTACTTAGATGCCTACTGCTGGATACAGCCCTCAGAACCTCGCGGAATCAATCGAAACTGTGTAAAATCGCGAAACAAATTAAGGGCAAATTGACCCCGAACGTGTTACGTTTAAAGCCAAATAAAATAAAAAATATCATACTTACGAGAAATCTGACTGCGCAAATCGAATTTTCTGATCAAAATACATAAGAAACAATGAAAGAAGCTGACGAATTCCACTTTTCATTTTATGGGGTCAAAAAACACCAAAGGGGTTAAACTTACGTTTTTTTCAAAAATTTAAAAAAATTTAGGTGGTCATTTTATTACTTAAAGCGACGTACTTAGATGCCTACTGCTGGATACAGCCCTCAGAACCTCGCGGAATCAATCGAAACTGTGTAAAATCGCGAAACAAATTAAGGGCAAATTGACCCCGAACGTGTTACGTTTAAAGCCAAATAAAATAAAATATATCATACTTACGAGAAATCTGACTGCGCCAATCGAGTTTTCTGATCAAAATACATAAGAAACAATGAAAGAAGCTGACGAATTCCACTTTTCATTTTTTGAGGTCAAAAAACACCAAAGGGGTTAACCTTACGTTTTTTTCAAAAATCTTAAAAAATTTAGGTGGTCTTTTTATTACTTAAATCGACGTACTTAGATGCCTACTGCTGGATACAGCCCTCAGAACCTCGCGGAATCAATCGAAACTGTGTAAAATCGCGAAACAAATTAAGGGCAAATTGACCCCGAACGTGTTACGTTTAAAGCCAAATAAAATAAAACATATCATACTTACGAGAAATCTGACTGCGCCAATCGAGTTTTCTGATCAAAATACATAAGAAACAATGAAAGAAGCTGACGAATTCCACTTTTCATTTTTTGGGGTCAAAAAACACCAAAGGGGTTAACCTTACGTTTTTTTCAAAAATCTTAAAAAATTTAGGTGGCCTTTTTATTACTTAAATCGACGTACTTAGATGCCTACTGCTGGATACAGCCCTCAGAACCTCGCGGAATCAATCGAAACTGTGTAAAATCGCGAAATAAATTAAGGGCAAATTGACCCCGATCGTGTTACGTTTAAAGCCAAATAAAATAAAAAATATCATACTTACGAGAAATCTGACTGCGCCAATCGAGTTTTCTGATCAAAATACATAAGAAACAATGAAAGAAGCTGACGAATTCCACTTTTCATTTTTTGGGGTCAAAAAACACCAAAGGGGTTAACCTTACGTTTATTTCAAAAATTTAAAAAAATTTAGGTGGTCATTTTATTACTTAAATCGACGTACTTAGATGCCTACTGCTGGATACAGCCCTCAGAACCTCGCGGAATCAATCGAAACTGTGTAAAATCGCGAAATAAATTAAGGGCAAATTGACCCCGATCGTGTTACGTTTAAAGCCAAATAAAATAAAAAATATCATACTTACGAGAAATCTGACTGCGCCAATCGAGTTTTCTGATCAAAATACATAAGAAACAATGAAAGAAGCTGACGAATTCCACTTTTCATTTTTTGGGGTCAAAAAACACCAAAGGGGTTAACCTTACGTTTATTTCAAAAATTTAAAAAAATTTAGGTGGTCATTTTATTACTCAAAGCGACGTACTTAGATGCCTACTGCTGGATACAGCCCTCAGAACCTCGCGGAATCAATCGAAACTGTGTAAAATCGCGAAACAAATTAAGGGCAAATTGACCCCGAACGTGTTACGTTTAAAGCCAAATAAAATAAAAAATATCATACTTACGAGAAATCTGACTGCGCAAATCGAATTTTCTGATCAAAATACATAAGAAACAATGAAAGAAGCTGACGAATTCCACTTTTCATTTTATGGGGTCAAAAAACACCAAAGGGGTTAAACTTACGTTTTTTTCAAAAATTTAAAAAAATTTAGGTGGTCATTTTATTACTTAAATCGACGTACTTAGATGCCTACTGCTGGATACAGCCCTCAGAACCTCGCGGAATCAATCGAAACTGTGTAAAATCGCGAAACAAATTAAGGGCAAATTGACCCCGAACGTGTTACGTTTAAAGCCAAATAAAATAAAATATATCATACTTACGAGAAATCTGACTGCGCCTATCGAGTTTTCTGATCAAAATACATAAGAAACAATGAAAGAAGCTGACGAATTCCACTTTTCATTTTTTGAGGTCAAAAAACACCAAAGGGGTTAACCTTACGTTTTTTTCAAAAATCTTAAAAAATGTAGGTGGTCTTTTTATTACTTAAATCGACGTACTTAGATGGCTACTGCTGGATACAGCCCTCAGAACCTCGCGGAATCAATCGAAACTGTGTAAAATCGCGAAATAAATTAAGGGCAAATTGACCCCGATCGTGTTACGTGTAAAGCCAAATAAAATAAAAAATATCATACTTACGAGAAATCTGACTGCGCCAATCGAGTTTTCTGATCAAAATACATAAGAAACAATGAAAGAAGCTGACGAATTCCACTTTTCATTTTTTGGGGTCAAAAAACACCAAAGGGGTTAGTTAACCTTACGTTTTTTTCAAAAATCTTAAAAAATTTAGGTGGTCTTTTTATTACTTAAATCGACGTACTTAGATGCCTACTGCTGGATACAGCCCTCAGAACCTCGCGGAATCAATCGAAACTGTGTAAAATCGCGAAATAAATTAAGGGCAAATTGACCCCGATCGTGTTACGTTTAAAGCCAAATAAAATAAAAAATATCATACTTACGAGAAATCTGACTGCGCCAATCGAGTTTTCTGATCAAAATACATAAGAAACAATGAAAGGAGCTGACGAATTCCACTTTTCATTTTTTGAGGTCAAAAAACACCAAAGGGGTTAACCTTACGTTTTTTTCAAAAATCTTAAAAAATTTAGGTGGTCTTTTTATTACTTAAATCGACGTACTTAGATGCCTACTGCTGGATACAGCCCTCAGAACCTCGCGGAATCAATCGAAACTGTGTAAAATCGCGAAATAAATTAAGGGCAAATTGACCCCGATCGTGTTACGTTTAAAGCCAAATAAAATAAAAAATATCATACTTACGAGAAATCTGACTGCGCCAATCGAGTTTTCTGATCAAAATACATAAGAAACAATGAAAGAAGCTGACGAATTCCACTTTTCATTTTTTGGGGTCAAAAAACACCAAAGGGGTTAACCTTCCGTTTTTTCCAAAAATCTTAAAAAATTTAGTTGGCCTTTTTATTACTTAAATCGACGTACTTAGATGCCTACTGCTGGATACAGCCCTCAGAACCTCGCGGAATCAATCGAAACTGTGTAAAATCGCGAAATAAATTAAGGGCAAATTGACCCCGATCGTGTTACGTTTAAAGCCAAATAAAATAAAAAATATCATACTTACGAGAAATCTGACTGCGCCAATCGAGTTTTCTGATCAAAATACATAAGAAACAATGAAAGAAGCTGACGAATTCCACTTTTCATTTTTTGAGGTCAAAAAACACCAAAGGGGTTAACCTTACGTTTTTTTCAAAAATCTTAAAAAATTTAGGTGGTCTTTTTATTACTTAAATCGACGTACTTAGATGCCTACTGCTGGATACAGCCCTCAGAACCTCGCGGAATCAATCGAAACTGTGTAAAATCGCGAAATAAATTAAGGGCAAATTGACCCCGATCGTGTTACGTTTAAAGCCAAATAAAATAAAAAAATATCATACTTACGAGAAATCTGACTGCGCCAATCGAGTTTTCTGATCAAAATACATAAGAAACAATGAAAGAAGCTGACGAATTCCACTTTTCATTTTTTGGGGTCAAAAAACACCAAAGGGGTTAACCTTCCGTTTTTTCCAAAAATCTTAAAAAATTTAGTTGGCCTTTTTATTACTTAAATCGACGTACTTAGATGCCTACTGCTGGATACAGCCCTCAGAACCTCGCGGAATCAATCGAAACTGTGTAAAATCGCGAAATAAATTAAGGGCAAATTGACCCCGATCGTGTTACGTGTAAAGCCAAATAAAATAAAAAATATCATACTTACGAGAAATCTGACTGCGCCAATCGAGTTTTCTGATCAAAATACATAAGAAACAATGAAAGAAGCTGACTAATTCCACTTTTCATTTTTTGGGGTCAAAAAACACCAAAGGGGTTAACCTTACGTTTATTTCAAAAATTTAAAAAAATTTAGGTGGTCATTTTATTACTTAAATCGACGTACTTAGATGCCTACTGCTGGATACAGCCCTCAGAACCTCGCGGAATCAATCGAAACTGTGTAAAATCGCGAAACAAATTAAGGGCAAATTGACCCCGAACGTGTTACGTTTAAAGCCAAATAAAATAAAAAATATCATACTTACGAGAAATCTGACTGCGCCAATCGAGTTTTCTGATCAAAATACATAAGAAACAATGAAAGAAGCTGACGAATTCCACTTTTCATTTTTTGGGGTCAAAAAACACCAAAGGGGTTAACCTTACGTTTTTTTCAAAAATCTTAAAAAATTTAGGTGGTCTTTTTATTACTTAAATCGACGTACTTAGATGGCTACTGCTGGATACAGCCCTCAGAACCTCGCGGAATCAATCGAAACTGTGTAAAATCGCGAAATAAATTAAGGGCAAATTGACCCCGATCGTGTTACGTGTAAAGCCAAATAAAATAAAAAATATCATACTTACGAGAAATCTGACTGCGCCAATCGAGTTTTCTGATCAAAATACATAAGAAACAATGAAAGAAGCTGACTAATTCCACTTTTCATTTTTTGGGGTCAAAAAACACCAAAGGGGTTAACCTTACGTTTATTTCAAAAATTTAAAAAAATTTAGGTGGTCATTTTATTACTTAAATCGACGTACTTAGATGCCTACTGCTGGATACAGCCCTCAGAACCTCGCGGAATCAATCGAAACTGTGTAAAATCGCGAAACAAATTAAGGGCAAATTGACCCCGAACGTGTTACGTTTAAAGCCAAATAAAATAAAAAATATCATACTTACGAGAAATCTGACTGCGCCAATCGAGTTTTCTGATCAAAATACATAAGAAACAATGAAAGAAGCTGACGAATTCCACTTTTCATTTTTTGAGGTCAAAAAACACCAAAGGGGTTAACCTTACGTTTTTTTCAAAAATCTTAAAAAATTTAGGTGGTCTTTTTATTACTTAAATCGACGTACTTAGATGCCTACTGCTGGATACAGCCCTCAGAACCTCGCGGAATCAATCGAAACTGTGTAAAATCGCGAAATAAATTAAGGGCAAATTGACCCCGATCGTGTTACGTTTAAAGCCAAATAAAATAAAAAATATCATACTTACGAGAAATCTGACTGCGCCAATCGAGTTTTCTGATCAAAATACATAAGAAACAATGAAAGAAGCTGACGAATTCCACTTTTCATTTTTTGGGGTCAAAAAACACCAAAGGGGTTAACCTTACGTTTATTTCAAAAATTTAAAAAAATTTAGGTGGTCATTTTATTACTTAAAGCGACGTACTTAGATGCCTACTGCTGGATACAGCCCTCAGAACCTCGCGGAATCAATCGAAACTGTGTAAAATCGCGAAATAAATTAAGGGCAAATTGACCCCGATCGTGTTACGTTTAAAGCCAAATAAAATAAAAAATATCATACTTACGAGAAATCTGACTGCGCAAATCGAATTTTCTGATCAAAATACATAAGAAACAATGAAAGAAGCTGACGAATTCCACTTTTCATTATATGGGGTCAAAAAACACCAAAGGGGTTAAACTTACGTTTTTTTCAAAAATTTAAAAAAATTTAGGTGGTCATTTTATTACTTAAATCGACGTACTTAGATGCCTACTGCTGGATACAGCCCTCAGAACCTCGCGGAATCAATCGAAACTGTGTAAAATCGCGAAACAAATTAAGGGCAAATTGACCCCGAACGTGTTACGTTTAAAGCCAAATAAAATAAAACATATCATACTTACGAGAAATCTGACTGCGCCAATCGAGTTTTCTGATCAAAATACATAAGAAACAATGAAAGAAGCTGACGAATTCCACTTTTCATTTTTTGGGGTCAAAAAACACCAAAGGGGTTAACCTTACGTTTATTTCAAAAATTTAAAAAAATTTAGGTGGTCATTTTATTACTTAAATCGACGTACTTAGATGCCTACTGCTGGATACAGCCCTCAGAACCTCGCGGAATCAATCGAAACTGTGTAAAATCGCGAAACAAATTAAGGGCAAATTGACCCCGAACGTGTTACGTTTAAAGCCAAATAAAATAAAAAATATCATACTTACGAGAAATCTGACTGCGCCAATCGAGTTTTCTGATCAAAATACATAAGAAACAATGAAAGAAGCTGACGAATTCCACTTTTCATTTTTTGGGGTCAAAAAACACCAAAGGGGTTAACCTTACGTGTTTTTCAAAAATCTTAAAAAATTTAGGTGGTCTTTTTATTACTTAAATCGACGTACTTAGATGGCTACTGCTGGATACAGCCCTCAGAACCTCGCGGAATCAATCGAAACTGTGTAAAATCGCGAAATAAATTAAGGGCAAATTGACCCCGATCGTGTTACGTGTAAAGCCAAATAAAATAAAAAATATCATACTTACGAGAAATCTGACTGCGCCAATCGAGTTTTCTGATCAAAATACATAAGAAACAATGAAAGAAGCTGACGAATTCCACATTTCATTTTTTGGGGTCAAAAAACACCAAAGGGGTTAACCTTACGTTTATTTCAAAAATTTAAAAAAATTTAGGTGGTCATTTTATTACTTAAATCGACGTACTTAGATGCCTACTGCTGGATACAGCCCTCAGAACCTCGCGGAATCAATCGAAACTGTGTAAAATCGCGAAATAAATTAAGGGCAAATTGACCCCGATCGTGTTACGTGTAAAGCCAAATAAAATAAAAAATATCATACTTACGAGAAATCTGACTGCGCCAATCGAGTTTTCTGATCAAAATACATAAGAAACAATGAAAGAAGCTGACGAATTCCACTTTTCATTTTTTGAGGTCAAAAAACACCAAAGGGGTTAACCTTACGTTTTTTTCAAAAATCTTAAAAAATTTAGGTGGTCTTTTTATTACTTAAATCGACGTACTTAGATACCTACTGCTGGATACAGCCCCCAGAACCTCGCGGAATCAATCGAAACTGTGTAAAATCGCGAAACAAATTAAGGGCAAATTGACCCCGAACGTGTTACGTTTAAAGCCAAATAAAATAAAACATATCATACTTACGAGAAATCTGACTGCGCCAATCGAGTTTTCTGATCAAAATACATAAGAAACAATGAAAGAAGCTGACGAATTCCACTTTTCATTTTTTGGGGTCAAAAAACACCAAAGGGGTTAACCTTACGTTTTTTTCAAAAATCTTAAAAAATTTAGGTGGCCTTTTTATTACTTAAATCGACGTACTTAGATGCCTACTGCTGGATACAGCCCTCAGAACCTCGCGGAATCAATCGAAACTGTGTAAAATCGCGAAATAAATTAAGGGCAAATTGACCCCGATCGTGTTACGTTTAAAGCCAAATAAAATAAAAAATATCATACTTACGAGAAATCTGACTGCGCCAATCGAGTTTTCTGATCAAAATACATAAGAAACAATGAAAGAAGCTGACGAATTCCACTTTTCATTTTTTGGGGTCAAAAAACACCAAAGGGGTTAACCTTACGTTTATTTCAAAAATTTAAAAAAATTTAGGTGGTCATTTTATTACTTAAATCGACGTACTTAGATGCCTACTGCTGGATACAGCCCTCAGAACCTCGCGGAATCAATCGAAACTGTGTAAAATCGCGAAACAAATTAAGGGCAAATTGACCCCGATCGTGTTACGTTTAAAGCCAAATAAAATAAAAAATATCATACTTACGAGAAATCTGACAGCGCCAATCGAGTTTTCTGATCAAAATACATAAGAAACAATGAAAGAAGCTGACGAATTCCACTTTTCATTTTTTGGGGTCAAAAAACACCAAAGGGGTTAACCTTACGTTTATTTCAAAAATTTAAAAAAATTTAGGTGGTCATTTTATTACTTAAATCGACGTACTTAGATGCCTACTGCTGGATACAGCCCTCAGAACCTCGCGGAATCAATCGAAACTGTGTAAAATCGCGAAACAAATTAAGGGCAAATTGACCCCGAACGTGTTACGTTTAAAGCCAAATAAAATAAAAAATATCATACTTACGAGAAATCTGACTGCGCCAATCGAGTTTTCTGATCAAAATACATAAGTAAGAATGAAAGAAGCTGACGAATTCCACTTTTCATTTTTTGGGGTCAAAAAACACCAAAGGGGTTAGTTAACCTTACGTTTTTTTCAAAAATCTTAAAAAATTTAGGTGGTCTTTTTATTACTTAAATCGACGTACTTAGATGCCTACTGCTGGATACAGCCCTCAGAACCTCGCGGAATCAATCGAAACTGTGTAAAATCGCGAAATAAATTAAGGGCAAATTGACCCCGATCGTGTTACGTTTAAAGCCAAATAAAATAAAAAATATCATACTTACGAGAAATCTGACTGCGCCAATCGAGTTTTCTGATCAAAATACATAAGAAACAATGAAAGAAGCTGACGAATTCCACTTTTCATTTTTTGGGGTCAAAAAACACCAAAGGGGTTAACCTTACGTTTTTTTCAAAAATCTTAAAAAATTTAGGTGGTCTTTTTATTACTTAAATCGACGTACTTAGATGCCTACTGCTGGATACAGCCCTCAGAACCTCGCGGAATCAATCGAAACTGTGTAAAATCGCGAAATAAATTAAGGGCAAATTGACCCCGATCGTGTTACGTTTAAAGCCAAATAAAATAAAAAATATCATACTTACGAGAAATCTGACTGCGCCAATCGAGTTTTCTGATCAAAATACATAAGAAACAATGAAAGAAGCTGACGAATTCCACTTTTCATTTTTTGGGGTCAAAAAACACCAAAGGGGTTAACCTTACGTTTTTTTCAAAAATCTTAAAAAATTTAGGTGGTCTTTTTATTACTTAAATCGACGTACTTAGATGCCTACTGCTGGATACAGCCCTCAGAACATCGCGGAATCAATCGAAACTGTGTAAAATCGCGAAATAAATTAAGGGCAAATTGACCCCGATCGTGTTACGTTTAAAGCCAAATAAAATAAAAAATATCATACTTACGAGAAATCTGACTGCGCCAATCGAGTTTTCTGATCAAAATACATAAGAAACAATGAAAGAAGCTGACGAATTCCACTTTTCATTTTTTGGGGTCAAAAAACACCAAAGGGGTTAACCTTACGTTTTTTTCAAAAATCTTAAAAAATTTAGGTGGTCTTTTTATTACTTAAATCGACGTACTTAGATGCCTACTGCTGGATACAGCCCTCAGAACCTCGCGGAATCAATCGAAACTGTGTAAAATCGCGAAATAAATTAAGGGCAAATTGACCCCAATCGTGTTACGTGTAAAGCCAAATAAAATAAAAAATATCATACTTACGAGAAATCTGACTGCGCCAATCGAGTTTTCTGATCAAAATACATAAGAAACAATGAAAGAAGCTGACGAATTCCACTTTTCATTTTTTGAGGTCAAAAAACACCAAAGGGGTTAACCTTCCGTTTTTTCCAAAAATCTTAAAAAATTTAGTTGGCCTTTTTATTACTTAAATCGACGTACTTAGATGCCTACTGCTGGATACAGCCCTCAGAACCTCGCGGAATCAATCGAAACTGTGTAAAATCGCGAAATAAATTATGGGCAAATTGACCCCGATCGTGTTACGTGTAAAGCCAAATAAAATAAAAAATATCATACATACGAGAAATCTGACTGCGCCAATCGAGTTTTCTGATCAAAATACATAAGAAACAATGAAAGAAGCTGACGAATTCCACTTTTCATTTTTTGAGGTCAAAAAACACCAAAGGGGTTAACCTTCCGTTTTTTCCAAAAATCTTAAAAAATTTAGTTGGCCTTTTTATTACTTAAATCGACGTACTTAGATGCCTACTGCTGGATACAGCCCTCAGAACATCGCGGAATCAATCGAAACTGTGTAAAATCGCGAAATAAATTAAGGGCAAATTGACCCCGATCGTGTTACGTTTAAAGCCAAATAAAATAAAAAATATCATACTTACGAGAAATCTGACTGCGCCAATCGAGTTTTCTGATCAAAATACATAAGAAACAATGAAAGAAGCTGACGAATTCCACTTTTCATTTTTTGGGGTCAAAAAACACCAAAGGGGTTAACCTTACGTTTTTTTCAAAAATCTTAAAAAATTTAGGTGGTCTTTTTATTACTTAAATCGACGTACTTAGATGGCTACTGCTGGATACAGCCCTCAGAACCTCGCGGAATCAATCGAAACTGTGTAAAATCGCGAAATAAATTAAGGGCAAATTGACCCCGATCTTGTTACGTTTAAAGCCAAATAAAATAAAAAATATCATACTTACGAGAAATCTGACTGCGCCAATCGAGTTTTCTGATCAAAATACATAAGAAACAATGAAAGAAGCTGACGAATTCCACTTTTCATTTTTTGAGGTCAAAAAACACCAAAGGGGTTAACCTTACGTTTTTTTCAAAAATCTTAAAAAATTTAGGTGGTCTTTTTATTACTTAAATCGACGTACTTAGATGCCTACTGCTGGATACAGCCCTCAGAACCTCGCGGAATCAATCGAAACTGTGTAAAATCGCGAAATAAATTAAGGGCAAATTGACCCCGATCGTGTTACGTTTAAAGCCAAATAAAATAAAAAATATCATACTTACGAGAAATCTGACTGCGCCAATCGAGTTTTCTGATCAAAATACATAAGTAAGAATGAAAGAAGCTGACGAATTCCACTTTTCATTTTTTGGGGTCAAAAAACACCAAAGGGGTTAACCTTACGTTTATTTCAAAAATTTAAAAAAATTTAGGTGGTCTTTTTACTACTTAAATCGACGTACTTAGATGCCTACTGCTGGATACAGCCCTCAGAACCTCGCGGAATCAATCGAAACTGTGTAAAATCGCGAAATAAATTAAGGGCAAATTGACCCCGATCGTGTTACGTTTAGAGCCAAATAAAATAAAAAATATCATACTTACGAGAAATCTGACTGCGCCAATCGAGTTTTCTGATCAAAATACATAAGAATCAATGAAGGAAGCTGACGAATTCCAGTTTTCATTTTTTGGGGTCAAAAAACACCAAAGGGGTTAAACTTACGTTTTTTTCAAAAATCTTAAAAAATTTAGGTGGTCTTTTTATTACTTAAATCGACGTACTTAGATGCCTACTGCTGGATACAGCCCTCAGAACCTCGCGGAATCAATCGAAACTGTGTAAAATCGCGAAATAAATTAAGGGCAAATTGACCCCGATCGTATTACGTTTAAAGCCAAATAACATAAAAAATATCATACTTACGAGAAATCTGACTGCGCCAATCGAGTTTTCTGATCAAAATACATAAGAAACAATGAAAGAAGCTGACGAATTCCACTTTTCATTTTTTGGGGTCAAAAAACACCAAAGGGGTTAACCTTACGTTTTTTTCAAAAATCTTAAAAAATTTAGGTGGTCTTTTTATTACTTAAATCGACGTACTTAGATGGCTACTGCTGGATACAGCCCTCAGAACCTCGCGGAATCAATCGAAACTGTGTAAAATCGCGAAACAAATTAAGGGCAAATTGACCCCGAACGTGTTACGTTTAAAGCCAAATAAAATAAAAAATATCATACTTACGAGAAATCTGACTGCGCCAATCGAGTTTTCTGATCAAAATACATAAGAATCAATGAAGGAAGCTGACGAATTCCAATTTTCATTTTTTGGGGTCAAAAAACACCAAAGGGGTTAACCTTACGTTTTTTTCAAAAATCTTAAAAAATTAAGGTGGTCTTTTTATTACTTAAATCGACGTGCTTAGATGCCTACTGCTGGATACGGCCCTCAGAACCTCGGGGAATCAATCGAAACTGTGTAAAATCGCGAAATAAATTAAGGGCAAATTGACCCCGAACGTGTTACGTTTAAAGCCAAATAAAATAAAAAATATCATACTTACGAGAAATCTGACTGCGCCAATCGAGTTTTCTGATCAAAGTACATAAGAAACAATGAAAGAAGCTGACGAATTCCACTTTTCATTTTTTGGGGTCAAAAAACACCAAAGGGGTTAACCTTACGTTTTTTTCAAAAATCTTAAAAAATTTAGGTGGTCTTTTTATTACTTAAATCGACGTACTTAGATGCCTACTGCTGGATACAGCCCTCAGAACCTCGCGGAATCAATCGAAACTGTGTAAAATCGCGAAACAAATTTAGGTCCCTGGTAATGTTTTTTAATCGTGTTTGTTAGGGCTTTGGGCATAGTTGGTTTTGATCCCCAATTTAAGTTTAGATCACGAATTCCGTTGAGAAGTCACGCTGCGTCCTTTAAAACTTGAAGTCTCCGCTCATGATTTTTAATTATTCTTAATAAGTCCTCTGATATGTTGTTTTGTTCTGCCACCAAAGTTTAAAATTTGTATTGCAAAATTAGTTGACATATTCTTATAAATATTTTTATTTTCAGAACTATGCCGATGTGGAAGAAGAGAAGATTAATGAAGAACAGCCAGATACGATAAAAAGAGGTATGTACCATTTAACAATAATTGAGTTAATGCCCGATTACACAAACCACAAAAATAATTTTTTTAAAGGATATGTTGGGCAGTTTGGAATTACCAGAAAAAATAAAATCATCCACGAAGATATTCCTTTAAAATTTATCTTTGAAGTTATTTGTAAATGCATCTGCTATTTTTTGAAAGTTGTTTGTTTAAATTGTGAGGAGTATTATTAATTTCCAAAATAAATAGTGGCGAAGGGACTCACTTAATACGAGAAATACGCATTACGGGCAGAATGTGATTAGTTTGTTTAGGTCAAACATTGATTTGGGTTTACCAGGGGTAAATCACCCTTGCAGTTGGTCAGTAATCTGTAGAAGGTAGTCTGAGAAGTTGGAGATAGTAGTTGGAAGTGTTGAGTAGTTTAGGGAAAAGCGGGATAGTCTTGAAAAGTTGGGGGTAGTATCAGGCAAGGTGGGTAGTTGAAAATAGGAGTCAGTGTGGCGTAGTAAATTTTATCCCTGGATTTTGACCCCCCGCAAATATTCCCCGTAATTGATGATGTGTGTACTGTGTAAATTTGAAAAACCGATTGTAATTTGTATTTTTAATTTCAGATAAACGGAGAGCATAGCAGATTACGTAATCGACATCGGAGTGGATGATGATGGAGATTTCGGGAGAAGAAGAAACTGTAAAGTGTTAAATTCGGGACATAATATCGCCGTTAGGAGCGGCGAGTCCCCCCCCTAAAAAAATGGTTTTCTTGGCCAACGTCTTCGTTGGTGGACCAAGCTTCTTGGGGAAGTGTTCGTTAAGATTGCAGCTTATATTGCAAAACAGAAAAAAATGACTTGCACTTATAA
The DNA here is from genome assembly GCA_958510845.1 of Cantharis nigra. NCBI lineage: Eukaryota > Metazoa > Arthropoda > Insecta > Coleoptera > Cantharidae > Cantharis > Cantharis nigra. The sequence continues at coordinate 2,299,340 of OY294033.1, read as the reverse complement.
GTTAACAATAAAACGTTAAGAAAGTATTGATTAAACGGCTTAAGTTGGTGGGGAGTCACGTGACCCCCCACTTAAGGCCCCTACTTAGGTCCAAAATGTAGTGGGAAATTTTGGGTATATAAGTAACTGCAGAACATGGGGTGGGTGGACGGGACTATAGTCCGAGCGGAGCGAGGACCACCAGCAACGGTCCCCTCTACGGAGAAGCTTGGTCCGAGCGAAGCGAGGACCACCAAGAAACCATTTGTTCTAGGGGAAACTCTTGCCGCTGCGAGCGGCGAGGAGAGGTCCCGAATTTTTCTAAGTCCGAAATGTCAAATTTTTATTTGACATTTTGCACTTTGAAAAATTAAATTTGTCATTGTTGTACTTATACTTGTAATATATTATGTGAATGTCACATGGCTTATACTTATGTTGATGCATACAAATAAATAATAATACAGTTAATTGTGTTTTACTTTTATTCATGATACTTAAAGACCTATTACAAAGTGATTGGTAATATAATAATATAATATAAGAAAGAAGTATAACACCTGATGTGAGCGTCACTCGGTAGGTATGTCCTTGTCCAACGAGTATGTCTCATAATAAATACATGTTATAATATGTAATATGTAATCAATCACACATGAGTACAGTTCATTGTGTTTTACTTTTATTCCTTATACTTAACCTAATACAAAGTCATTGGTAATACAATATAACAAACAACTACAACAACTGATGTGAGCGTCACTTGGTAAGTATGTCGTTATCCAATGAGCAATGAGTATGTCTCATAATAAATACATGTTATAATATGTACAATCAGACATGAGTACCCCTACTGGCTACTATTGGATACATACCAACCAACCACATACTATGTGCATAATGATAAACAAATAAAACTTATAAATAAGGCGTTAGATTGTAACGTCAGACACACCTGTCTTAAGGTAGATTGATATTTGCCTGACGTGATGCCTCGATATAAATGATACGTTCCGACGTGTCACATCACATCGGACGAATATGAATCTACCTATAATTACAATCCCCCCCCAAGACCAATCTCGAGATACACAAGATACAATCAGTGGTGTGCGGTGAATAGTTTAATAACATAAATTTAAATATTTACTTCTAATAAAACAATAGATTTATTACAATTGCGAACAAGTACAAACATATTTAAATTTATCAATTAATAAATTCTTCGTTGAACTTAATTCCTACATTATTACAATTTAAAAACTGCATAAATTAAATAAGTGCAAATTGTATTGGTTAATGAATTTTAATATTTAAATATTGCATGAAATTTACAAAACATTAAAAAATAATATCTAAATCAAAATACAAAGTTTCACAAAATTGACAGATTTACCAAAGTTTAAATAATTAGTCTCCCTTACTTTTTGTCGATCGTTTATTTTCTATTCCTAGTTCATATTTTGATCTGCTCGAATTTTGCAAACAGAATATACTGCCATACATGATTTTATCGCTGGGCCCATTTTCGATTTCATGGTCTTATGGCTGGTGTCCACTTCAGACAAAACTGTCTCGAGAGTAGTCTGGAGACCACGGATTTCATTCATAAATGAATATATCATTCATAAATCCGTGGTCTCGAGACTGTTTTGTCTCAAGTGGACACCAGCCTTTACTTTAGAATTCTCCATATTTTGTACATATAAAAATGTGTCGATTATAGAGAAAAATTTCATCATAAATTCTTATAATGAAGAGAAGATTTAATAAATTCTTTCTTCAAAATAAGAAAAAATGCTAAAATTATCGACAATTTTTATAAGGACGTAAAGGTAACCACTCACGATCCTGCGCCGCAGTAGGATTCTGCAAGATTGAAGTTGGCGGATGGGATCGGTCAGTTTGCTGCAGTATGACCGGCTTGTCTGCGATCCGATCCAACCAAGATCAATTTTGTCTGATCCTGCGCCGCAGTACGATTTTGCAAGATTGAACTTGGATCGAATGGGATCGATCAGTCTTCTGCAGTATGACCTGCTTGTCTGTGATCCGATCCGACCAAGTTCAATTTTGTCTCAACCTGCAGAATTGTACTGCGGCGCAAGATCGTGAGTGGTTACCTAAATAATAACGCGAAATTGAAGACAAAAAAATTGAAAATCGATCGAAAAATAAAAAACTAACCAGAAAAATGCAGCAAATAATCTTTGCAAAGTAATTAGAATTATCAAATGAATATTTGAGAAAATATTTAGATGCACCTTTCCTTGATCACGTAGAGGACATGTTAAAAATTCCAAGTCATCCAGAAAACTGAAAAAACCCCTCGCGATTCTTGTGAGTTTCCTGTAAAGGTAAAATAAATAAGGTGACGTCTAGTTTGTCACCATATTTGCTTACAGGAAACTCCAAGAATCCTGCAAGATATCCCATACAGGATGACTTGGAACTTTTAATATGTTACCAAGGATGTACGTCTGAACATATTTCCCAAGTTTCACTCGGTAATTCTGAATGTGTACCAGTTTCACGCAACAAACAGTAAAAGAGAGCTGACTTTTGAAAACTAATTGGAAAATCGAATAAAAGAATTTGTCCGAGTTAAGTTCCAAAAAATTGACGATATTAATCAAATTGAGTCCCTTCTAAATAACATAACAAAGTAAAATAACAAAAAATAATAGAAAAACATAACATTTTTACTTTAAAACTTCATTTTCATTGATGTATTTGACTTTAAGGTCCAGTATTTCAGGTGCTAGTTAAACTACGTTCAGAATTAACTTACGTTTATGGCTACCTGATTGGTCAGATATCAATATAAACGGAGTTTAAACTCGGATCGTAGTTTAAACTACAACTGAAATACCGGCCCTTAGGTGCAGTATTTCAGTTGCTAGTTAAACTACATTCAAGGATTAACCTACGTTTATGGCTACCTGATTGGTCAGATATCAATATAAACGGAGTTTAAACTCGGATCGTAGTTTAAACCACAACTGAAATACTGGCCCTTAGTGAAGTTTTATTTAGTTTGATAACTAACCTACGTGAAATACATCGATAAAATCCAAGTTTTAAAAAGGAAATGTCCTTTTTTTATTAATTGATGTTTAAATTACGTAGCGTTTGATTTACGTCAATTGAAAAAAAGGGTGTATATGCGACTTGAGATGGAGAAGAGCAACTGTAAAAATAGGGTCTGAAGTTTCCGTTCTTTGATTAAATTAGTAGCCTGTTACAGAGTTATTGCTATCGCAACCAATAAGGTTGACTAGCCCTAGAAAACTACTACCAATCTTATCAAGAAAAAACTCCTTGTTGAAATTAGGATATGAATATTCTCTCGAAAGATTATTATTATTTTTCTAAGGATAATTGGTTTACTAAATACAATTTTTTATTTACATGTTAAAAAACAGTAAGATTTGTCAATCTTTAATTTTTCTAACATGTAAAAAAATAACTTTAAACAGTAAAATTTTTAATCATAGAATAAAGTTATTTGTTGTTAGTAAAATATTTTCACAAGTTAAAAACTATTCCATATCAGGATAATTGTTTACATTGTTTGTCATTGTAAGCCTTAATAATAAATAACCAGAAATATCTAACACCACTTTATAGTTGCTCTTATTAACCATTGTCAAAACAAAACCATTTTATACTATTAAAATTGAGGATCACGAAAAAAAAGTATAAAAAAATTTCATGTTCTATTATTTCAATTAAATGGGTTTATTTTACAAAGTTGAATTTATTTTTAGGATTAGGTGTGTACTTCCTCGTTAAATTAGTGAAACTACTGTTTCAATGATCTTAATTTGGACGACATGGTAGGTGTAAATTTTTATACATTTTCAAGTTTTTAAAATTAAATTGTAATTGGTTTAAATTTAATATTTCAATATGTTTGGAAATTTGAAGTAAAATTTTTTAAAGTTTAAATTAAACTTCAAAAATGTTAGTTCAAATTTCCAAAAATATTGAAATACCAAAATTTAAACCAATTATAATTTAATATTAAAGACTTGAAAATGTGTAAAATTTTACACAAAAATTGTCGTCGAAATCAAGATCATTTCACTAATTTAACAAAGAAGTACAAACCTAATCCTAAAAAAATCTATTATTTGTCAAACTTGCAAATATTTTCTATTCGATTCCCTAATCAATTTCAAACTAGTAAATCCAAACATTCAATTCTTTATCAAATACAAGAAATCACAATAACGGGGAGGTTTACATTTATGTGAACACGTCTTCCATTAAATTCTAATACAAACAGTTATCGGGGTGAACTCCAACTGCACGAAAAGCACATGCAACTATGTTTATTTTAAATATATTATACATTATTTTAATTAATAACTTCTAGTCAAACTCTACTATTTATTGGTGAATTGCACTACATATCGACGGTGGAAAAGCAAAAAGTCTTAACACTAGAAAGACGGCAGAGGTCATTTGACCGTTACGCGCTCTTATTTTGGTTATAACTTTTAAGGGGTTTCTTTTAAGGGGTTTAAGGAAAATTCTAGACCACCAAAACCCCTTAAAAGTTATAACCAAAATAAGAGCGCGTAACGGTCAAATGACCGCTGCCGTCTTTCTAGTGTTAAGATTTTTTGCCTTTCCACCGTCGATATGTTTCGGGTTTTGACCCATTATCAAATCATTATCAATGATTCACCAATTCTACCACATCGGCCAAAACCAGACTAAATATATTATACATTATTAAGTTGTAAAAAAATAATAAATCAGAACTTCAATATACAGATTAATTAAACATTAATATAAATTGATTTTATTTTTGAGTTTTCAGCAAAGTTTATCACTATCGTCAGAAAATGTACTTGTAAATATTTTAGCCCCTAGTCTAAGAGCTTGTGACACCGGTTTCGGTACGTGTTTGATTCACATAGAAAATTTTCACAGTAGTACCTTTAGGATAGGTAAATCACAAATCGAAAGTTTGCCCGACATATTTTTGTACAAATGAGAAGGGCTTGGAGCAGCATAGAGTGTGAATAAGAGCGTTTATCAATAACTGCTGATAAGTACTCTCTCACACTCATTGCTGCCCATAGCGCTTCGGTTGCTCTATGCACAGTACTTCCTGTATAAAAAAACGTCAGGCAAACTTTCAATTTCTTATTTACCTATCCTATTTTTATATACCTATACCAGGGGTCGGCAACCTTTTGAGACGGAAGAGCCACAAGTTATAATTTACAAAATGTCCCAGTTTTTAAAGAGCCACTAACATTTTTATTTAAATATTATGGTATTTTATCCCGTGTTTTTATCTTGTTTAAATTTTTTTTGCAGTATAATAGGAAATGGAGAACCACATCTTGACATCAAAAGAGCCATCCCTGACCCCTGACCTACATCTATTTTGATATCAAGATGCGGCTCTTCAATTCCTATTATACTGCAAAAAAAAACTTTAAACAGGATAAAAAACCATAATATTGAAATAAAAATGTTGGTGGCTCTTTAAAAACTGGGAAATTTTGTAAATTGTAACTTTTGGCTCTTCTGTCTCAAAAGGTTGCCGATCCCTGACCTATCCTAAAGGTGCCACAGTACAAAATTTCTAGGTGAATCAAACATGTACCAAAACTAAAATCAGTTTATTTAAAAAGAAACGGGCGACAAGAGTTTTCTTTTCACATTTTCAACTAAATGCATCCTTAAATGGTGAAAGTAAAGGGTGAAGGAAAATGTTGATTTCTAAAAAACTAGCATACTTATGGGAAAGTTTTAGCAGGTAGGAAAAGTACATACAAGTTAATATTTTTTTTATTTCGAGATTGTACCTATTTGTACTGGTATACCAAATATCATCTCCAAGATTTACACAACTTTTTTTCTAAAACTCCACAAGGTTTGGAAATTCAATAAAATGTCATTTTTTAACGCTAAAAAGCGCCCGATGGAGTACCGGAGAAAAATCTAAAACTTCAGCCAATAAAATTTCAAGTACCCTATCAATGATAAAAAAATAAGAGATAACTTTCACCCATTAGGATCGCATTTTGGTGAAAATAAGTATGGAGTCGATCTTGCAGTCCGTTTATTTGTAAATACATTTCCTAATTTACCCTTTTGTTATTGTTAAAAACTTTACTAGCAATAACATCATGTCTGTTACGGTTTTACAAGTACTAAATTTACAAGTACAAGAAGTGACCTTGGCCCTTTTAACAATACCTCGCAAAAATATAATTGAGTTAAAGGGGTTCGTGCTCAAATAAATGTCAACCTAGCAAAATATTGTACAAATAAAACCGACCTTTTGATTTCAAATCCATCGACTGAAGTTCAGCTTGATATTTTTTCCAATGCTCCAATTTTTCCAATAAACTTTCTGCACTGCACCATTCGACATGTTATGAAATCTAGAAGAAATTAAAGTTTAAAATCGGTAGGAACTTATTTTGAATTTACTTTAAAAATCACCAAAACACATTTTCACATAAATCACATTTAAATTTTGTTACTTCAGTATTGTCAAATTGTTCGATTAAAAAATCGAATATTTCAATACACAATTGTAAATTAACAAATAGCTACAGTGTAACTCCCAAACTCGAATTTTTCTATAAATCAAATTTTTTTTGAAACCATTATAAAGGTTCGTGTAAATTTATCTCCATAACTCGAAGTTCCTCTAATTCGAATTTTTTTAGTGGTCCCTTGAGATTCGAGTTAACGAAATTTGACTGTATTTGTCGGCACAAAAAATTCAATTAAACATACCTTTTAAATCATATCCAGTCGTTGCTCCACCGTGATGTTATTCAACACCAATCTAACAGTTGTCATGGAATATGTAACAATCCGATTTTAACACTTTCATTATTTAACACATAACTGCTTCTATCCTACAATTAATAAAATTAATAAATAGTTCAATAATGTTGGATAGCAACAAAATCTTATTGCATGTGACTCACCAAGAGTTTACTTCTCCAAGAACTTTCTAATATCCTTATGTTTTCCATTCTAGAATCCACTATCTGCTTCGTTCTTAATACTAGAACAAATTAAAAAACTAAGATTAGCAACATATTCTCACAAGTTCATAAAATATTAACCATATAAACACCCAAAACTAAACAAAATGATTTCAGTTCTGGTCATTAGTCATTTGACATGTCATTTTTAAAAATGTAAACAAAACAGAAAATATTCACAATAAGTGGCGACATCTATCGTTTAATTTTCAAACTTAACTGTAGCCAAGCGACAAACCTTACATGCAGATTTCTCCGTTGTGGCAAACAGTCGGTATTGTAGATATCTATGTTATCCATTCAAATTTTGACGTTAGATGTCAACGCTTATATTATTAATTTAAATTGTTGCCACGAAATTAATGACAGAAATTAATATAAATCAAAATAAATACAACTGAACAAAACTTGGAACACATACAGTTCAAAAACAACCGTAAACGTCGTTCTTAACCAATTAACTCTACGTAAAATGATAAAAACTAATTGAAATGAAATTACCTCTGCAAAACCTCGTATTTTGTCATCGATGTGTTAGACTTGTAGTTAATTTTTATTTGTTTTATGCCCGTATTCACCAACTGCAAATAGCACTATTTGTAGTTGGTGAATACGGGCATTATTAACTTATTTACGTCAAATACATCAATGAAAACGAAGTTTTAGGAAAGAAATTTCATGTTTTCTCTTAATTGATATTAAAATTACGTAAACGTTAAGTGGATGAGGCCACCGCATTACCTTGTACACGACATATAAAATATCACAAACCTGTTGTACGGTAATCCTTTAGCAAAAGTCCAAACAAATCCATCAGCTATTATCAAATTTAGCACATCGCCAACAATAATTAACTCCAAATCCTGACTTCTTCTACACAGGAAAGTGCAACTTTTCCAGATCTGTCGCAATTTTCATATGCTTTGTCTTCTAAACCCTGTAAAATAAAAAATATATAATAATTTATCTACAAAATTTGTAAATTGAAATTTAAAAAAGGGATTGCTAATTATCAGATATAAGCGTAGTGTAAAATGTAATTAAAAAAATGAAATAGGGCATTAAGAGTTTTCTTCTAACGATTTCTGTTATTATACAAATTTACACCATTTTATACTTATGTTAGTCGTGTTCCAGAAAACCGTAGAAAAAGAAAAGAAAAAAAATGTAAAGCAGAAAAATATACATCGACACCTCCTACGTAAACTATTGTAACCCCCAAAATTTCAATTTTTACTTTTTTGTAGAAATTGACTGTAGTACAGTACAAGCTCGATTCTGTGAACTCAAAAATCCAAAGGTATGCCCAACTTAACGCAAGTTTTCACACTAACGGGGGTGTAAAAAAACTAGAATTATGCATACATTAATACCTTATAAAACGTATAATGCATAATGTTGGTAATTAAGAACATTGATCGACATTGAGAAGAAATTGGGCGTTCACAGAACCGAGATGTTCATAGTATCGAGTGTTCACGTTATCGGGCTTCTACTGTATACCTAATCGTAATGTTACAAAAGCGAAAGTTACAAAAATTATACCGATTCTTTCTTAAATTTCAACAAAATACATTGACATGCAACTTTAGAGCACACACATTACAAAAAATGCTCTCCTGTAAAATTAAGATTTTGAAGATACTAGATACTGCAGATTTCGCGACTGATAAACAGTCGTTAATATAGATACCACAAGTTGTTCCTTCAAATTTTGACGTTAGATGCTTGCACCTTCGTTAATTAAGTTACATTAAAATTTAATTAAGTTACCTAAATTAAAAGCAAAAAACGAAAATAAACAAAACTTGACATTTTAAACACATGCAATTTAAATACAAGTGCAATGCGTCGTTCTCATCCAATTAATAGTACAATAGATTTAGACTTCAACCCAAAAGTTGCGTTTCAGGGGATGAAAGTTACACCAATCGATAGCTAAAGGTTCCCTTATGAACATATTAAAATGTATCAGCTCAATTTTTAGGGCGCGATTCATAATTAATAAAAAACAATCCAAGATTTACGACTAATGGACTTTCACCCCTCATTTCTTTAAAGTTACTCACTCAATCCAAAATATAAAATCACCAATTTATAAAACGGAAAATTTACTATAAAATTCAATCGGAAAACTTTGTAAGAAATGCACCATTAATTTAGTATAATGATTTAAAGAAAATAGCGCCGAACACATCAATCGGGGCCACGAACCGATCATTTGACGTTTTAGCAACAAATGTTTATAAACCATTTTAAATCATTATAGTAAATAAATGATGTATTTCTCACAAAGTTTTCCGATTAAATTTGATAGTACATTTTCCGTTCTATAAATTAGCAATTTTATTTTTTGGATTGAGTGAGTAACTTTGAAGAAATGAAGGGTGAAAGTCCATTAGTCGTAAATCTTTGATTGTTTTTTATTAATTATGAATCGCGCCCTAAAAATTCAGCTGATACATTTTAATATGTTCATAAGGGAACCTGTAACTATCGATTGGTATAATTTTCATCCCCTGAAACGCAACTTTTGGGTTGCCATATATTCAAAGTTTCTATTGACTGGACTATAATGCTACGTAAAATAATAAAAAATAATTTAAAAATATTTAATTTATTCTTTAAAACTTCATTTACATCGATGTACTGTCAAAGTTCCCTCGCTCGAATTTCACGGGACGACCAAAAAAGTTCGAATTAGAGGCATAATTAGAGTTATGGAAATTAAAGTTACACGTAAATATCTGAAGTATCTGAAATATCAATTTACAAGTTCGATTTCATATTAAAGTTTTATTTTTTATCACTTTTATTTTCTCACAATTACAACATCTCGTAATAGTTAAGAATCGAAAATTTTTTGATATTTCTTTAGACGGATACGGCGTAGTAAAACAATAAAACTTTTTTGAATTTTTTTTAAACTTTTTTGAAAATTTTGAATTTTTTCTTCAATTTCATTTACAGTAGAACCCCTCTATAACGAGAGCTCAAGGGACTATCCTACTTACTCGTTATAAGCAGATTTTCGCTATAAAGAGTCAGTTAAACATGTAAACAAAAGTCAAGAGACTAAATTTTACTTGTTATAGCAGATAAATCGTTATAACCGGACTCGTCATAGAAGGGTTCTACTGTATTTTTACTTTCTTTGGAATAATGTAAAATAAATTTAAAAATATATTTAGGTCTTCATCTTCCATTAAGGATTATGACAAAAGCCAAACGTCACATGAAAATGGGTTTCAGACAATACAGTACAGTCTCGGTAAACCGAACACACGCGCTAATCCTGTCTCCAGTCATCCGAACAAAAGAAGAAAAACTCAGTACTCTGCACAAATAGTTATAATCCAAACTCAACTAAGTTGTGATTATAACAATTTATGCGAACTACCAAGTTTTTCTTTTTTCGTGTTTGGATTACTGGATATTTTGTTCGGATTAGGGTGTGGTCGGATTAGCGTGTGTTCGAATTATCGAGACTGTCCTGTAGTTGTATAATGGCAAAGAAGAAAAAATTGTACAGTGTAATTCGTGCTACAATTATATTTTTAAATGCCACCTCATGTTTTTTAGGAGATTCAGATTCTGCATGAAAAAAGAAACAGTTTTTGGTGGAATTTTATTTTATTCAATCTAGATTTTTCGCTGAAGATGCGACGAAAGAAAGTAAACATCGCGCATCTTTCTTGAAAAGTCTAGGTAGGATAAAAACAATTTCCAATAAAATCTTGTTTCATTTTTCATGCATAATCCGAATCTCCTAAAAAAATACCACGTGGCAATTAAAAAACCAAAGTTGAAATTATCTTAAAAAGTTTCACTAATAATTGTGTAACGAATTACACCATATTCTTTCCCCTTCGCCATTATACAACTTTTGTCCAAAACACTTTTTCATTTGGGGTATGCTATTCAAGATATTTCCGGGTGGAGGTTTTCAAAAGAACACCCGGTATACGTAATAATGTATTATCATTAAGCTAACCCGAGGACAAAAGTGTGTTTTAAATTTATTTCACATTATTCAGAGTATTACAAAGAATGTACAAATAAACGAAATCTAAAAATTATTGAATTGAATTAAATTCAAGTTTTTCCTTTTTTTGACTATCTCTCCAAACAAATATTCTGAGACAACTACTACACATAACAAGATGTTGCAACTGTGAGAAAATAAAAGTGGACACTTTATAAGTTCGATATAAAATTGGACTTGAAAATCTTTTTTAATTTTTTCAAGTCTTTAAATATAATAATTGGAAAATTATGAAAATTATGAAAATATTCACAAAACCGCATTTTAAACCTTCATGAAATTCCATCAAACAGAAAAAAATTATGACTTGAAAACTTAAAATTCTTCAATTTCTTATTTATATCCCAATACTTAGGGGTTGAGAATAAAAATTTCATGGAAATGGTAATGGTCTTGCATCTGGTCTTATCTTATCAAATCTCGTCGCTCTCTGATGTTGCGTAGATAATTTTTTTATGCCACTTAAAATAAAACTGAAATTCAAGAAAAAGAAATCCCACGTTACCTGAGAATTCTTTAGGTGCACATCGAAAGAGTGCAAAGTGAAGTCCAATAAAATTTTTCCAATTGGATTCACTTTGGTTTCACTCGGTATAACTTTCCACTCTTTCGCTCCTTTACGTTTTAAAAATAAACAAAAAAAAAGACTTAAAATATTCTCAGATAATGCGCGATCTTTAAAACTTTTTATTCCATTAACTTAATTGGCCTAAAAATAATCACTGACAAAAACATAAAAAATACGACGAAATCGATAGTCTTTTCCGTACCCAAGTTAATTATTGCTTTGCCAAAGTTAGGTAATGCAATCATTACAATCCGATCTTCGCTAACACCTCGTTTAACATTTACTGCTTGAATTTAAAACATGAACTAATACATGTTTACTACCTACAAGTGTACCTCTTCAAACCACTCATAAACAACCACTAAATTCCATACGTGGAATTTTAAATTATCGGTACCTACTTTAAATGTATTAGAAATTATCGCACCACTAAGTTTATTATGAATGTAAACTTGGTTGAAAATTTCATTCAAATTAATGTCACCCTGGCATAAACATTGTACAAATAGAACTAACCTTTCATTGTCAAATGTAGCAACTCGATTAATCGTCTTCACTTTGGTAAATTATCCAATTGTTGTTCACTTACACTGCACTGCATTATTCGATTTTTTAGAAAGTCTAGAATAAATTAAAAACCACAAATTAGAAAACATTTCTCAAAAGTTCTTAATGAATTAACTTAAAAACACACAAGCACACACAAACAAGGAAGTGAATTGTTTAAAAACTGTCATTCCTGTCATTTACAAATGAAACGTCACTTTTAAAATTTTTAAATGACTCATGGCGCCACCTAACGATAAATATTTAAACTATAGCCAAGCTACATACCTCACTTACCAGTTTTCTTGTTCGTTACAGCCGTGCATGTAGAAACCTAACTAGCCCTTACAACTTCCCTCATCGGATGGCAGCACCTATACAAAAACAAAGTTTAAATTAATGACATTACATTTCGAAAATTAAATAAATTATAGAACTATTGAAAACTTTAATTGCATGCAAAGTACAAATAGCTATTAATTTGGATAGATTAAATACTAAATGTCACAAACCTTTAATATTTTCTAACTAGTTGATGTCCCATAAATCTTGATCAAAGTTCCAAACAGCTGTAACAGGCGTTATCAAATTTTGGGATCTTGCCTGATAATTTATCAAGTAATTTCAACTACAAGTCTGCTTCTGCTTTCACATGATTAGTATTTTAAGTCTGAAATTTAAAAAATGTTTGAGAATCCATCCACCATTACTTGAAATTCAAATTTTACATGTAAAAATAATTTATTGACTAAAGTAAGTGATACCGATACTGTCATGAACCATTCACACGATGAGTTTGATGCTGACCCTCTATTGCATAGCGTTCCGAAATGGGAACATAAACTTGATATTATCTTGTAAGATTTCCTATGTGCATTATAATTTTCTACATTCTAACATCCCGATAACTAGATGGTGTGATTTTCAATGTAGATCGTCATTAATCTTACGGTCCATTCTGTTAGAATGTATAGAGTGTAGTTCGCGGAGTGTTCAAGTGAAAGGGACATACAATTCACAATTCTTCGACATATTTGTATCAAAACAAAAATTTGCTCGGTGAAAAGGAATTCAAACTTCAATTGTACAAATTGAAGACATTTTACATAGTACAGTACAGTCTCGGTAATCCGAACACACGCTAATCCGAACACAAATAGTTATAATCCGAACTCAACTAAGTTGTGATTATAACAATTTATGCAAACTTTTAAGTTTTTTTTTTGTGTTCGGATTACTGGAATATTTTGTTCGGATTAGGGTGTGTTCGGATTATCGAGACTGTACTGTAGTGCCATGTTCTGAGAAATGTTTGTGAGTAAATTTAAATAACTTAAAATTAAAATCCCCATTTATTGATTATAATTTCTTATACAGTAGAAGCTCGATTCTGTGAACACAAAAATCCAAAAAGATATGCTCAAACTAACGCAAGTGTTCACACTAACGGGGGTGTAGAAAAACTAGTGTTATTATATATTTATTGCTTATAAAATGTATAATGCATAATGTTGGTAATTAAGAACATTAAAGTTCACGAAAAAATGTAGTTATCTTATTTTGTTTTTTAACTTTTACTGTTCATGTTACCAAGTGTAATAACTAATAATGTTCACGTTACCGAGTAGCTATAGAAAAATTTAGTGTACACAGGACCGTGATGTTCATAAAATCGAATGTTCATGTTATCGAGCTTCTACTGTATTTTAATTCAAAGTGAATACTTTCTCCTTTCATCGGTATCGATGCTGATATCCAAGACGTGCTACTGTATAAGGTGTTATTTTTGAGATGGTGTTTTAACACCTTTTTCACAAAAATGCAACTGTGTCATCCGTTAGTAAAACCCACCCCGATAAAACATCACAGATGTTGGAAATGTTTGAGGCAACCAAACATTGACTATAAAAATATTTTTTATTTAGGCAAAATTTATTTAAGAAATTTAACAAACAGCAATATGTTCTTACAGCTTTACGGAGGAATCTGATCTACGTTAACACCTCATTTCACATTTACGGCTTGAAATTAAAACATCAATTAATACACGCTTGCAACCTACAAAGTGTACCTATTCAAATTACTCATAAACGAAAACCAAAATCCATACGTGAGATTTTAAACTAGCGGTACCTTAAATGTAAATGTTAATTATCGTAGGACTAGGTTTATTATGAATGTTAAAAATTTCAAAGGAATTAATGAAAATCCGTGTTCAAATTAATATCAACCTTGCATAAAATATTGTGCAAATAAAACTAACCTTTCTTTTTCAAATACAGCTTCTCAAATCAAATTGTCCACATCTCTCCTACATATCTTCTGCACTACACAACAAAACATATTATTTACATTTCACTACGCAATTCCATTCGTAAAATTACCCTAAGAAGCAATCATAAAAGAAAAAATTCCATGTGTCAACTACTATGGTAAAAGTACATCTGGACGGCTTATTAACCACCTCCATTTTTTGACGTTCACGTAACCACAACGTCAAATCGCATAAAAATCGTTATCAGATAATGAAAATTAAGTACATTTTTAAGGTAAATTCCAATGAAACTCTCGTTTTTTTTAATCCATCCGATTCGTTTGTATCCTGTCAAATTAAAATGTACACTTAACCTAAATGTTTCGATTTTAGTGAAGTAATGACAACGGTAGGAAATATTGGTATAGGACTGTTAATTTTAATCATTCTTTGGATAGTAGCTCTCTTGGTGTTTGTGTTCGCCGTTAAGAACGAGAATAATTTGGGTTGGATAGCCCTTGCATTGGCTACAGTTCTAACCATCACTTTGGTCGTCTTGCCTGTGGACGCTCCCGATAAGGATCCACAAGAAAAATACACTCAAGTAAGTTACAGTGGAAGTTTTAATTTCTTTCGACTTACAATATTTGTGGTTTTAGGACAAAGATAACGGTTACATTTACCGAGTCGTTCTGCTGTTATTTTTAACAGTGAGTGCCGCTTTAGGACTGTTTTCAGTTTTTATTCTGCATTGTATCGAACCCGTTCGTCCCAAACCACTAAAATCTTTTTAGAACAATGTCAAATTCGCTCCTGAAATGCGCCAATGCATTGTTATGTAACCATTTGAGATGGGTCAAGAACTTCAGTGGTTCGGTATCTCTAAATCGCCTAATCACCATAAAAAACGACGACGATTTTATGTTGAAAGTGATGCAGTCTGACAATCCAGTGATAGTCAATTTCCATGCAGAGTGGTGTGAACCGTGCCATATTTTAACGCCAAAAATGAAAGAACTGATCGAACACAAGACAAATATTGATTTAGCAATTGTTGACGTGGAAAATCATGCAGAACTTGTTCACACTTTTGAAGTCAAAGCTGTACCTGCCGTTATAGCAGTTAGGAACGGGTTAGTGGTGGATAAATTTATAGGTTTGGTGGATGCAAATATGATAGAGAAATTAATAAATAAGTTGGATAAAAAGATAGATTAAAGTTTTTGTACTGATTTTACTTAGATAGGATTGATAATTATTACCTGCCGTTGGACATTTGAAATATTTTATATTTTTTTAATTTTAGATGTTATAATATACACAAAAGTAATTTAATTGTTTTGTTTCAACGGCTGGTGGTTATTAAATTTTTATAAATACATTTATTTAATTTAGTTCTCTTTTTGAGATAATAAAGTTGCCAATCCAAAGAGCAACCGTAACATTGATTTTCCTACATTTTTGTGTTTGAAAATTGGGTACAAATATAGTTTTTATTTTGAAATTTTGGTGGACCTGAGAAAATGGGTGCTTCCAGTTAAAATACAAACGTTTAGCCTTTACATTACGTGCCTACTGGGAAAATATTTTGAGTCCTATATAATTGTTTATTTATTGTTACAACTATAAATTTATATTTAAATATGTAACAAGTTTTATTTTAAATAATATTATTTTCGAAATATTTGTCTTTTTATTGACCTAGAAATCTTTCTTTCAACATATCCGTTCTGTAAAAGCATTCAAGAAATTCGTTTTTGTTCTGATCAACGATGCAGAATTTACAAGACGATGCCATGATAATATTATGACTTCGCAAACTTAAATCATTAAAAAACTCACAAATTGAAGTCTTATGTATGTTTCATTTGTCGTCTTAGTAATAAATAAATAGTGTTTTCTATTAAATTAACTAATCATTTATGTATATAGAATTACCCCAGTAAACGGAAGAACACTTTAAATGTAAATTTAACAATAAAATTATAACTTTGGGTTTGGCATTAGAAATTCGGGATCTTTAGGATCTGATATTGGTCGACGACTTGGAAAGATCGTAGCAGGTTTATCTGTATCTGTGCAAACAATATCAACATCCATGACTTCCTTAATTTTAGAATTAAGCGTGTTCCATGCTTCGATGCTATTAAGTTTTTCTGAATCAACTGGAGGTAATTGTTCGATACTAATCAAATCTTCTAATGCTGTAACTGCAGAAAATCAATATATCAAAAAGGATTTCTTTTTAAATCGACAACTTACTCTCCTCCTGCTGTTCTTCTTCGAAAAATTCTTTTGAATCTATAATCATCTGGATGACGTCGTTGTATTGTGTAAAAGTGTCCACACATTTGACCAAAAGACTATGACACTTGGCAGTTAGTAAGTGGAGTAACGAAATGCATTTCGAAAGCAAATTTGTATCATAAAATTTATCTACAAAAAATTGATTATTAAATTTATGGTCAAATTACCATTAGCACACCTGAAATTAATCCACAGTCGTCTAGGTTGTCCTGGTATTTCTTCATAAGTTTATAAATCACAAAGACTGTCGTGGTAATAAATCTTTTTAAGCAGTTACAGCTAAAAAAAATAAAATCAAAACCAATTTTTATTTCAAATTTCACTTACCCCCTATACCCGCGATTATTTATCCATCTGGGATTGTGGCTAAATATATTGAGCGAAAAATCGATGAGATTAACCGAAGGAATCGACACGTCAAGATTTTTTATTTGAAAAAGATACTTTTCAACCTGCTCAAAAAATAGGTAAAGAATGCAAGGATCTACAAAAAAACTGAAGTAAACAAAAATTGAGGCTAAACCTTTGGCGGTTGATTACGTTTATTTTCTGGAAATTTGCACAATCTATCGACAAATATTGCTTTATTACATACAGCTCTTGCATACTCGAGAGAATATGCACAGGTACCGGGGGTGGATTTGCCACTAAACATCAAGAAAATTAAATCGAAAAGGTAGGTTTCCCTAAAAATAATAATTAAATAAATGAGGAAGGAAACTGTTTTTGTAACTTACGTTGCCTCTTCTAATTGCCCAAACGTACAGGATTCTTTTATCAAAGTGATGACTGAACACAAGAAACCGGAACTATAACATTCTAGTTCCTGCAAGGGCTAAATTAATTTGATGCGAAATTGGGCAAAAAAAACTTACTAATCTTTTAATTGTTTTTACAGCCAAACGTATCCGTTGTAAGAAATTGTGTTTATTTTTGTAATTTGATTCCTTTTGTTTGCGAGTAACGGGAAGACAATTTAAGTGATTGTCCTTTTCGCTCAACTTTAAATTTTCGTTCAACAACATGTAAGCCCTTAAGTAACTGCTATAGGGTAAAATTTCTGCAATGCAAGCAATACCTTGTCGGGCACTTATTCCAAGTTCATTATAGTACCAGTGACTGTAGAATAAAAAAAACTAATTAAAATGAATTCAGGGATTAATTTGAAATAAGGTTACTTACGTTGAAATTAAAGGTGACAAGTTTAAATCGTAAACCACAGGATCTTGTTTCTGATCTTCGTCCTTTTTTTCTTTAAATTTCAACATTCCTTTTTGGACTGTCAGTAAATATTGGTAAAAATTATCCATAAGCTGTTCGGACGTACAAAGCAACTGAAAGGTAAAAACAACTTATTTTTTATTTAGAAAATTAAAATTCTTACTTTGTTAAAGTACCAATGATTTTCTTCTAATTCAAATTCCTTGCAATTAAATTTCATCATTATGAACAGATCGGAATGCATATAGCCAAAATTTAACAAGCGACCCTCCCGTAAGTATGTGACTTTAGGTTGCAACTCTTCAATTTTGCTATAATATCGCTGGAGGTCTAAATTCACATACGGATTTGGATGTCCTCGCGTTTTATGCTTACGCTTATATTCTTCGGACTCCTCTTCAAACTCCATCATGAACGTTTCTCTATGAACGGAGTCAAAGGTGGACGGAGGCAAAACGTCATCGAGTGGGTATTCTAAAAAAATACAAAAAGTTAGAGAGATAAAAGTTGGTAAAATAAAAATCCAGTACCCTCTTCTTCTAATATTTCAAGTTCACTCTCAACGTCTGATTCCTCACTTTCGCCATCTTCACTGTTCACAGCTCTTGGTTCACTTACAAGATTTTGTTTCGATGTACTAGGTTGTTGACTTAACCTGTTGAGTTTTAACATATCAAATTGTTGTTTCAAGTTTACAATTTCTAAGCTCTAAAAAAACGAAATACAATGTGTAGAAAGTGCTTACGATTAAATAACAAAAAAAAAGTACCTTAAATTCGAGTGCACTTGTGGCTTCATTTAATTTCTTTTTCGCTTCCTTCAACTTATCGTTCCATTCGGTTTGATTTTTCACGTAATCTCTTTCGTTAGTCTTCCTCATTTCTCGAATTTGACTTCTCAAAATGTTCACCTCTCCTTCTTTCGCCAAACAAGACTCTTCCAGCTTCTTAACCTTCGCTTCCAACGGATGGTTTGAAGTAGCATTTTCAAAGGAATGATACCTCTTGAAGGTACTTCCTGTAACAATTTTACTGGTGCCCTGTTGAGCAATTTGAGTGGAAGTCGAAGTTTCGCTCAACTTTTCTGCTTTAAAAATGTTATAGGAAGGTACAATCGAAACATTATTCCTTTGGGTGCAAGTAAAGTTTGCCTAAAAAAAAACCACTGAAATAATAGTGACAAAAAGATTAGAGATCTTACTTGAGCCAAATTTTCCGTTATCAACTTAAAACAGTCGTCGATATCGTTCACGTCCAAATCTTCGCCCCACAATTCGTCCAAGTTACCATCACCTTTAAATTTCTTACTGATACCACCATCGTAAGTTTTGCTGCGTTTCATTTTTTAAGCACAACACAAGGCATAACTTGAATTTTATGCAGGATAATAAACACTAGGTTATGATACTGCATGGATGAACGGATTTGCTTTCGCATTAAAATGCCAAAAATGTTTGTTACTTATCCGATATATCGAAGAAATTGAATAAAAACTATCCACGAAAAACTTCAAGAAGAAACGAAATTAAGTTTTTCGTTAAAAACTTTTAGACAATTTTAGGTTATGAAACATTTAAAAGTGACAATCAGATATACAAGGTGCTTCGTATGTGGTGACATCGATTAAAATAAAATGAAATTTTTTTGGAAGTTTAAAAAACAAACAAAATTAATATAAAAAAATATATTTAAACATAAAAAAATTAAAATTGTGCTACATTATTTACATAATCTGGTAAGACTGTGGGTTTACATAGTCGTTATGTAGAATTCTCAAAATTCGTTTCATCCAATACCTCTATTCGTTGTCTTTTCACAAAATGTTGAATCTTGGATTCTAAACTCTCTGTAAATAAACAATAAATACTTGAGGAGTAAACGTAATAGTCAAAAATACCTACCACACTTTTGTCTCTGCATTAAAGGAATATAACTTTTTGATCGGACGCCACTCAACAGGCAGTTGTTATATTCGGACCGTGTATGTATGTTATGTTTCTCACATACCTTGTAAAGGTCACGCAACATATTCTCTAACATTGTGGATCTGAGAAAGTAAAATCAAAACATAGGGATCTCTTGCAGTTTTCCAATTACTTACTTGACAGACGAGAAAGTCCACATCGATTGCAGCTTGCTAAGTACTATAGACATGGCCGTTTGATTGTACATCCAGTCTGTGTCATTTATGTCATCGTAGTCACAGTAATACAAATTTAAAGGAACCTCGCTTGCCATGTTGTAATCTGGCTTCCTGAAAAAACTTTGCACACTCTGTATTCAAAAAAAAGAGAATAAGTTGCCTTACCTAGGATTTAAGTCGACATTCAACAAGTCCTGAACAATGGTGGGCTTTTCTCTACCGTCGCCCACTAAAATTAGAACCCCCATCAGGTACCTAATTTGGTGCCACAAAAAAGCCTGCCCTTGTATCGTTAGCACATACATCGAAAATTCTAAAACGGCATTAAAAGTTAAAATTACCTAAATCACCCAAATTTTCGTTTTCGAGAAAAATGTGGGTTTACTTTTATTATTGATCTGATCAAATGTATAAAAATATAAATTGAGATTTACATAAATTGGGTTCCTTCTTATAATCATCAGAAGTGGGATCGCCAGAAATATTTCCAGCTAATCATGTTAAAGTTCACCTACAAAAATTGTAACAAAAAAAAATGACTTAACGAAAAACTCACCATCTGCATTTTTATTTTCCGACGAGGAAGGTAATATTTCTATACTGTTGATGGTTCTAAAAAATTTGATTACCCCATTTCCTACATCCATCTTGCAGAAGTTGCGAAAATCGTGGGTGCCTAGCATAAATTGAGCAGCAGTGTTCATATTCTAAAAAATTTAAGTTTTGCAGTTGGATAAAATGAAGAAAACAGAAACTCACCTCGATGTTCAAATTGGCTTTTGGAAAAAAATATTTGTAGGTCCTGCCGTTGCAGTTAAAACGAGAACTAAACTCATCGTCCACCGGACACCAAGCAACACACTGAATTGCGTCGGGTAAAACTTTGTTCAAAATCCAACAGTAATTAATTTCATTTTCCAAATTTGGATCGTCTTTCTCCAACTTGCTCCTCAAATCGATAGAAATAACCTGACCGAATGAACTCACTCCCTTGTCGGTTCTCCCACATCTGTGATAATTCGAAGTCGTTCGGTCTTTGATCAGGCATGTTTTGACTAAACCTTCAAATAAATAATGCTCGATTGTGTTGATAGTGTCTTCTTGTGTAGCAAATCCACAATAATCCCAACCCGCATAGTAGAATTTCAATAGAACGTGCCGCGTATTACAACTGCAAAATCCAAATTAAAACTAAGTTTACGTGATAATAACGAAAGCAACTTACTTCTCGAAATCAAACTGCCGCTGATGCTTTAATTGCTGTTTTTTTTTCTTACTTCCACCCGACTTGGCAATTATGTTTTTGAGTTGTACATTGTGAGAATATAAAACTTGAATTTTCTCAACCAATTCCTGCAAACATTAAATAGTAGTATACACAAAGAAACCAAACAGTCCAATCGACTAACCTCTCGCGACAGCCGGTCCAAATGATCGATGTTAAATTCGCCCCTGTGCTGTTTTCGCTTTTGTACGTTTTCCATTTGATCTGGATCTAACCAGCAGTCAAATTTTAACTACAAGACCACATGAAAAAAAAAAGTTGAAATTTGAGGTTAAATTGCGAAAGTTTACGTTATTGCAAATTTACAAAATCAAGAGAAGTTTTATAACTTTCTAGGCCGAAATTTCGTATTATGCGGTCGTAATATTACAAAAAATGAATTTTTGAATTTAAAATTGGCACCGAAACCGACTCCATTATCACGTCTGTAATTTTATATACAGGATGATGTAAAAATTTTTACCTTCCGTTTAGCAGATTTTGCAAAAGTTTCGTTAAAACAGTTTGAACTATGCACACTTTCATTATCGTTTGCTAATTGGAAAATTAATTTTGTTCTAGAACTCACAGCCATGATGACATAAAATGTACTGAATGAATTTTGGTAAATGGTTAGAAACTTCTCATAATTACTTTTTAATTTTCTTTTGAAAATTAACGACATAACTTTAAGTACTTTCTTAATGGCATTCGCTTATCTGCGAATATTGCACTTAGGTGTTTGTAAACCCGAAGTTCTACGTACTTCAAAATGAAATCGAAAAAACATCAAAATTTTAGTTTTATTATTTTTGAGAAATAAAAGTGGAACTTGAAAATCTTTTAAAATTCATGCCTTAATTACCACTGAAAAATTCACAATCACACATTGCGTTCTTCTTTATAATTTTCAGTCAACAACAATAAAATTAGAGATTTTGTTAACTAATTTATTACAAAAAAATGGTAAAAATATCATTTTAAATCAACAAAACTAAATTAAGAAACCATTGTACATGCATCGAGTATGCAGAAGGTAGTCTAATAGTAAGAGGACGGGGAGAAGAGGACATAAGTAATACAACAATACCTTACCGTTCCTGTAATACTTTATGAGTCATATTTACTGAGCAAATACCGAAAATACCCCTGTGTAAGCAAATTAAACTTCAAAACTAAATTGAATCAAATAAATTGTATGTATGTACATTATGAGATTAGAAGAAGTAGTAATAATTATTCTGAATTTTTTTATAAACAAAATGTTACATTAAAAATTATAAATAATTACATTAATTAGATTTTAAAAAACTTAAATCAAAACACCAAAGTCTCTTAATCCAACCAATATTTTTGTTAACTTGTTACTTAAAGTATGATATGATCCTGAGTACGGATGCGCTTGTGCGCTGCTACGATATTGCTGTGATGCCTTTGAGTCGGTTGCATGCACGGTGTCCTCACCGTCTTTCTCAATAAAGAACTGGGCCCTTCAAACCACAAATCCAACGAGTATAACGAAGCCAATTGTCCCAATTTCTCTTTTTGTGCACCACAAAGACGCAATTCTGACTTGGAAGAGTCTTGTAAAAAACGCGCCACACATTCGTTTGCCCCCGTGCTAATACTAAAACCCGGTCTCTCATCTCTCACCCTACGGCAGCCAGCACGTATCTCACGTGGATCCACGTCATTCCAAGATGCCTGATCTGTTGCGTTATCCATCGAGGGAGTCCAATCAGTCAATTCGTCATCACCGTCGTGCCCCCTTTCGTCTCCGCTCCAACTCAAACTGCTTTCACTCACCACGTCACAATTATCTACACACTAAAAATGCATTCAAAAATAACCTCTCGTAAACAAAATTTCCCGTCTTACCTCGCCTACTTCCATGGGATGGTTGTAATATTTCTCAATTTTGCTCACCACTGCCGCATTTAGGGGTCCAATTTTACCTTGAGTCAATGAACGTGCACCGTCTGTTGCATCCAGCCTCTGAGGTCTCTTACGTTTTCCACATGGCGGCACCGGTATTTCGTCCACGCTCATCCTCTTCAGCTTCCTCTTCCGACGAAGAGGACGCGCGGGAGAGTGCTCATTCAAGGAATCGCTCTCTAAACTGTGACTCAAAGGCAAACCTAGAAAATGACAACCATAAAATTACAAGACAAATCCTTGACTAAATACTAACCTAACCGATTGTAACGCGCTCGAAACAAACTATGAATTTGATGTTTGACACGCAAGGACTGAGTCCTGTTACTCAAACTTCTACTCGACGTTAACCTAGCCGAAAATTCGTCAGAATCCGACTGATGGTTGGTTCGACTACGCGGATACAGTCGAATTTCTGAATTAGTACTCGAGCTGTCTTCCGACTGATTGTTGGTAGATTTGTGAAAAGTTAAATCTACAACACTCACCTTTGATACCAAGAAGGACTAAATAAAAGTATTAAACTCACGTAAATTTCCCGCTGAACGCGTACGACGTCGCATACCCCATCTTCTAATACCTTCGAAGGTGATCGATGATTCCGATTCTTCCAGAGCGACAGACAAATCTTGCACCAGGTGATCCATCACGGCATGATTTTTAATTCATCACAAAATACAAATTTTTTCAGGATTAGTTGACATTACAATATTTTGATTCGCATATGACATAAAAATAAATGTCAAGGTCTAGCGACGTCAACGCCGTGCGCGTTCACTTTTGGAACTAATTTAATGAAAGGAAAATCGAAAATTTGAATATAAAATGAACGAAACGAAAAGCGAAAAAACTGGGAAAAACAAAATATATTTATTTTGTATTTTAAGGATAATTTCGCATCGGCGTTATTTTCCAACCCCTATTACATTAATAAAATCCAAGGGCCGCACAGACGGCCGTGTTTTAAACCTTTAATCAATAGTTGCGTGCTTACCTACCCCCTCATTTAGCTTTTCAGAAGTAGGAAAAAATGTGGTGTACTGGTAAAGGAAAATTTTTCGAAAGGAAATTTCGTAACAAGAAATCTAGTACATCTAGAACCTCGTTTATCCGAGATAATGGTGGGGAAAAATGATATTTTTCAAAAGTAAAAAAAAATTATTTTTAATTAAAAAATTAAAGTAACAACTGAAAATATATTTATCAAACAATAACAAGATAACAACAGTTTTAAAGTAAACATCTTCCAAATATTCCGGGAGGATCGGTAGGTAGTTTTTTAACATTTGCAAGTTTTTGCACTTTGCCATGGTCAACCTTTTTTACGACCTTCAGCAACAAGTTTTCGTGGTTGTCTTGTTGAACAGCATCTTTCTTTTTAGAAGATTCGGGTATTCCATTTCTATTTTGTATACGCCTTGCACTTCTAACCAGGTGATAATTTGGAATGGGGCTCTTAATGATTACGGCAAGAGAATCGAGTGCTAGTTCTTCATCATCCCTCTTTACATTTGCAGTTGTAATGCTTGGTTCTTCGGTAGTAGTAGTAGTAAAAGTCACAACAGTTTTTCCACCTTCCATACTGCTAACCATGCTTTCAAGGGTTTCAAGTGCGCTTGCATCTTTTGCAATATTATTTTTATTCCTTTCGTTTTGTAGTTCATCAATTTTTTGGTAATTATTGACGGTTTTACTCTCTTCATTCTGATGTTGCTCTTCAACGATTTTACCGTGCTTTTTTCCACCACCACCACCATCTCCATGTTTGTAACCCCATTTCTTTCCGCCCTTCTTTCCACCCTCTTTGCCATATTTTGACTCGTGCGAATGGTGCTCATCGTGGCCGGCTTCCTTTTTATGCCCTTTGTTCTCTTTATATTCGCTTCCCTTTTCGTTGTGTCCTTTCTTCCCATATCCGCTATCGTGATGACCAGATTTGTGATGACCGCCTTTCTTGGTTCCGCCCTGCAAAAAAACAAACATTCCACAAATTTTACTTAAGCAGTTTCCTTTTCCTTACCTTGTGATAATCGCTTTTTGAATGAAACCCGCCTTCTTTTTCTTTGTGTCCGTCTTCATAATATTCATCAAAAAATTCGTGTTTCTTCTCGTAGTGGTCCTTCTTGTTGACACTGTGCCCACCTTTAGTATTGTGACCCTTCTCGTGCTTTCCGCCTTCTTTGAACTAAAGAATTTATGAAATCAAATCTGAAACATCAAAACTATCAAATAATATACCTTGGATTTTTTGTCGCCTGCTTCTCCCTGGTGATGCTCTCCTAAAAATTTGTTCTCGCCAAAGTGTTTCTGATTCTTACCACCTTCATCGCTGTAGCTTCCCTTGTGCCCCTCTTTATCGTGATGGCCCTTTTTGGATTTTTCATGATCGTGAAAACCTTTGTAGCCCTTTTCGCCTTTCTCGCCACCACTCGATTTGTGATCAGAAAAGTGGGTTTTACCACCACCACTCTCGTGTTTACCACCTTTATGCTTACCACCGCCGCCACCGGAAGCGGCCGCTTTTAAATCCTCATTGTAAGAAAACGCGATCGGTTGTTTGAGTACCTTCTCTTCACGATTTTCTACCTTTTCACTAAATTCACTTTGCTGTTCCAAAGGGAGCTCCTCGGCTAAAGCGTAAATATATGGCGGAGTAGCACCAGGACTAACAAACCCTGCCGGAACGGAAGGACGAAACGCACCAATGTACTTCACAATAAAAATTAACCCAAAACTGATTTTAATAACCTCCCTCATGGTTGGCTAACTTACAACTGAACCAAAAACACAACAGATCCAATTTATATAAAATCTCCTCGGCTTTATTTGTAATTACTTACACTTAAAAATTATGTACAGTTACAATAAACCAATAAACCGTAAAAAAACTAATCTCAATAAAATGCAAATTAAATAAATAAATGCAATTATATTTGTTTGTTTTTTGGTTGCATCATTTTACGATTTTTTTACGCTTTCTTTTAAATTTTATTCATTTAATGCATAATTGGATTGTTTAACAAGTTGGACTTTCACTTATTGGTAAAAAAAAAGGTCACTTACAATATAAATTCATTTATAAAGCATTAAAATTGTATATATCACATCAGATTAATATAAAATACTTTAAAAAATATATGTAGGGTATATTTGTATGTATAATATAATTTTCTAAGCAAAAACTTGTACAAGGTAAATATTTGTGATTAATTTTTTTCAAAAATAGCAACAAGGATTCTAAATAGTTCAGTCAAATTGAGCAATTTCCGGATGCCACATTGAGTACGTACTCTTCCAGGCATTAGAAATAAATATCAAATATCTTCCAGATTCGTTTGTTGCAGTTATCTAAGAAACAATAATATTAATTTATTCATTTTGAAATCCTGCGTGCGTAATCGAAAATTAGCGAGATTAAATTTAGAATTTCATTTTGTGTAAATATCAAGCAAAATTATCAAAATTAATCAAACACTTCTAATCCAAATTACGCGTGAACTGTGACTGATAGGACAAAACCGCATAAAAACTACTTTGCTTAAATTTAATTTCCTATGGTTTTGTACATACACATTTTCCTAATTTGATGCACTGTTACCAGGATATTTGCAAAAATCTACATAATATAAAACCAAATCTACTCTTTTTTCAATCCTAAATTTGAATTTTTTTATTAATAATTACCACTACAACTCACAATGTAACAGTACAGGTAGTTGGTGTAATGCATAAAGAGGTGGAAGAGTTATAGGTTCGAATCCCTATCGCTCCCAATTATTTCCCGTGTTGGAAATGACACGTTAAATTATTCTATACGTTTAAGTCAGTAAATAAAACTGCTGACTAAATCGGTCTTGGTAAGTTTATCGCAAGTTGCATAAAGTGACATTTTTCAAATGCTACAGTACTTTTGAAGAAAAATCTTGTGAAATATTATATTCAATATCATGAATGTAATTATTGTAATTTGATTTTGTTGTAATAAGATTTTATCAGTAAATAAATATATTTTACAAATTATTATTTTTTTACATGTTAGATAAATTAATAATTGAAAAAACTGACTGTTTTTTTAAGATAACAAAATGCAAATTAGTTGAATTAGTTTGCGACACTTGAATTCAGGTGTAAATAAATACATTGGAGTTATTAAATAAAGGACGATTCAGATATACCCGGCATGCACAGACCGGCAACGGCACGTACCGGACCGACAAAATATTAAGCAAGCATTTTAAATGGTTTAATTCACACTTAGTCGACCGACACCACACGGAACGGACTGAAAACGGTGGACATACTTTTGAGGAATGTTTTACAGGTGCCGGTACGTGTCTGTATGTGTAATATGTCGTGTACCCTCATATTCTCTTTCTATTTTTCTGTTCTTCATCATCTATAACAGCTACTATGGCGAAATGTTCCGAAAATAAATGTTTAAACATTTTCATCATCAGAATCTTTATGACACCTACACAGCTTTTACATGTACGTTTCAAAAATTGTCTGAGCTAAAGTGAACACTCGGCAATTTGTCGGTCCGGTACGTGCTGTTGCAGGTCTGTGCATGTCGGGTATATCTGAATCGACCTTAAATCAGTAGTAGAAGTGCAGTGCAAGCCACGAAGCCTGTTAGGTTTCCCTGCAGTTCTGTAATTTTATTATTCTTTGATATTTCTTTCTTACACTTGAAGAGTTTGTATTTCAAAAAAATCCGCTAGTGTCATATTTGACTGAACTAAAATATTAATGTTTTTGGTGTGTAAATGCAAATTCTGTGTGTTTATTTTGAAAAAATAGAAAATTTTTGTGTAAGAGTGTAGTAAATTTTTGTGTCAAGAAAAATCTCACTTCTTGTAGGTAACCGGTTCCTTTCTTTCCTTTTCTACACGTTGTCTCGTGATATTAAACGCTTCTGTTTGCGTAAAATCTACTTTTTTGTAAACTGTGCTGGCACCTGGAGAACGTAAAGGTTGAGTTTTTATTGGGGTAGAATTGAAATTTGACGGACTGTGATCTAAATCAAGATACTGCACTCGGCTTAAATCACTTCCACCATGTGTTGAACTCCGGTCATCAAACATCTGCAAAGAAAACCATGTAAGAAAGATTTTTTTACAATAAACATTATTTAAATAAATAAAAATTTATATATAAATTTTGAAAACTTTGAATATTAGTTATTTTGTTAAAATGAATTTTGGAAAAGAAAAATTAAATTGGATATTAAAATTCAAGGGAACGTAAATTAAATTTATTGATTGGATTTTTCAAGTTATCCAAGTAAACATTTTGAAGATTCGTATTTCTTCTTTACTTAACAATTTTTGAAAATTTGGAATCTAGCAACCTTTATGTTTTGCTCTTCAAGTGTTAAAGTAAAAGTTGTAAAACAAAAACACTTCTCAAAAAGGTTCGGCATCATTGGGCTGAATGGGTGTCACTGGGTATGAACACCTTGATTTTAACCGTTTCAAATCTAAAAGGTGCAGGGGTACAAAAGAAATTTTGGGTTTTTGTTTACATATCAATATTTGAACTTAATTTTGACGAATCTGTTGCAGTTTTCGACATAAACACAAGAATAAAATTAACTCAGTTTATTTATCTTTAAATTTGAATTTATTCTTACCTGCTGATTCCCATACACGCTATCCTTGATCCTGCAACTGTGCTCCAACTCATTTTCGAATTTTTTTCTCAATCCAGAACCCTGATAAGTAAAAAATTAACAAAAAAAATTAGTAACGCAATATTTTAACAAACCTGTGTACTAATTAAAGGTTTACAACTTCTGTCAACAGAAGGTGCAGGTCTTGGTGAACTTGGTTCGTTACTCGAAGTTACCGAAACCGAATCAGACAGTTTTCGTTTTGGTTTCAAACTCCGATATATTTGTGGAGGAGGCATCAACTGCAAAACAAAACCATTTTGTAATTTCTTTTTAACAATGGTAATGTTTTAAAACCCACCTGAGTATCAACACTAATAGCGGGACTGGGTAAATTCGAATACATCGTATTTGCAGAGTTCGGAGTGGCAGGAGAGGAGGGTTCATCCGGTAGTACATCCCCATTCTCGTTGTGAAAAACCTGAATAAAATTTTATTAGATACAAAAATCACAAAAAGATAAACACTTACTTCGTTAGAACTGGTACTGGGTTTAGGAGAAATGTCGTACCGGAAAATTTCGCCCTCGATTTTTACTGGTGCCGCATTGTTGTAGCAATGGCGTCGTATCGTTAGACACGCAGTTTCGTTGTTATTTTCAAGCTGGTGAGAACGTGGAAAGTCGTACATATCATCGCTTAGGACCTGAAACAAATTTTAAATGTATCTAAAGCACAGAGGTTAATTAAAAGGAAACTTACAGATTTTTGATTTTCTTCGGTTTTTCCATTCATTTTTGATTCCTTACTGAAATTAAAACAGCAATAATTATTTTTATTAGATACAAAAATAATAATTTACCTTGCTTTTTGTGGAACTTGTGCTAAATTAAAGTAATTTGAGGTGGAAGCTACAAACGTAGGTTTAGGTGGTCTAGGAGGAGGATCTACCACTTGTAAGTCATCGACACTTAATTTCCCAATTCTTTCCGTTACTTCCACATTGGAACAAATTGACCGATTTATCGATTTAGTGTCTGAAAAAGAAAAAATGTTATAAACAAATTTTAAATAAAAATACTGACTTTCTGCTTACTGCTTTCCAATGATGTGTTGTGTGTCCAGTCGTCATCGGTAAAGACACTTTCGGAATCGGTGGGACTTTGTAAAGGCGAACCGTTCACTTTCTTGTCATCACTTTTCGTTAAATTATAATAAGATTCCCTTTTATCGTTCTTTGGAGGCCTAAATGTGGGTTGTAACTTTCGCGGCATGTCGTAAAATTTTGGATTGTTGCAAAGTTGAGACTCATTGAGATATGTAGGACTTGCTGTTTCGTATGTTGCATTGGTATGGCCGGTGCGGAAATATGAATTTTTAATATTGTGTTGTAGTAAATCGTAGAAATCTTGACAGCCATGCGATGGAAGCCGACCCGTAATGCACTCTGATATTGGAATGTAAGGACCCGAACTGGTGGGGGTGACAGGGGGCGATTCCACCTGACTTTTATCGTTGTTCTGATGCAGAATAGGTTGGTTTTCGTAGTTGGCTGTTGGTAAACTTAGAGATCTTGTTCCTGTAAATTAAAAAAATAATAACAAATGCTTTTATCGATTGAACACGGCAGTACCGGTGTCATCATCCGAAGTTGCTTTCAGTCCACAAATACCACATATGCAATTAGCCCACGCCTTCATCTCTTCCTCTGTTTCTGCAGCGAGGTAATAAACACGAGTAGGAGTCTTAATATCAAACATGTGTTCGAATTTGTAGTTACTATCTTCGAATTTTAACCCGGTGTCGACTTGTTCACAGTGATCCAAATTTATTGTACCTTTCAACTTTCTACACTTACGGTCCGTGTAGTATGTGAGAAAGTATTGGCCGGGCAATTCTCCTGAACCGTGCAAAGAAAACCATCGTCTTCTCCATCTCTACAATCAAAGCCAGAAGAAATCAAAGGATAAATTAAGTGTCCACAAGCACAAAAGCACTTACCGCTCGCCAAACTCGTTTTGTTGGGGGCGACTTTGTTAGCCACCCTTCCAAAATCACCTCTTGTCCGTTTCGCGACATAGTTTCAACTTGCAATATTTATAAATTTTCTTTAGACGATTCATACACATTGATGACTAATCTACGATGAAATTTTCTTTCCACCATAACCAACCCACCATACGTTACTATCATCCAAGTAATTATTGGAAATTAATTAGCCTAATTAGCAACTTCAAATTATTGTTCGACTGTAGTTTAATAGACTTTTACATTGTTGCCATTGCAGGCGATGTCAATTATTATTAATCGATGTATAGGATGTTTAATAAATGATGCGTAGGTGGTCATAAATTCGGAAAATAATTCTATTTTGTTCTTAAAATTTTTAAAATAATTTAAAAAATATTTTCTGATAATTTGGTATTCCAAAAATTGTAAATTAACACTTTGTTGCAAATTATAATAACAAAAAGTCTAGCAAACTTGACGTTTAATCAATTGACGCAATTAGATAACAAAATAATGGATAAACAAATAAATTTATTACCAATGTGAGTTATTTATAAAAAATTACTCATAATTTCACACTGATATCTTAATTTTACGAAGGCGTAGAAGACCACAAAAAAAATTTTATTTCGTAATTTTCATAGTAAAACTGCATAGGATGCTTCTAAAAACAAAGTAACCGATGTGGTTTTCTCGGTAACGGTAAGCCACATGGGCTTCCATTTAGATCTTTTTGTAAACCTCTTTCAGATTTGCACGAAGAAAAGGAAAGCGGAGCGTTACATTACAAATTTCCTAAACAAATTTTTGTTTGTTTGGTTCACCTTGTATAATTTCAAAATCATAACCTATAAAACCAAAAAAATGCGATCGGCAATAATTTTTAAATTAATTAAAAGAAATATATTTCGCAATCCTCCCAATGTGCAACTTAGTTCGGCATGTTTATTTTCCTCGAAACGCGAAGATGTGGTTGAAAACGACATTCAAGCAGAATTAGAAGAGGATAAGTAAGTGAACTTTTTTTTTGAACTTTGGAGTTCAATTAAAACTTTTTAGAGAATTCGAAGCCTTTTCGAACAGATATTTTGGCTGTTCTTCATTTCACAACTGTTTCGTAATACATCCTTACATCAAATGGGGCAAATCGATGGTAACCGACACTGTTCCCGAGAAACAAATCGAGGAAGCCGTTTCCCTTATAAGAACTCTGGCGCCGTGGAAGGTGCAAGGTACGTTCAAACAACCACTGAATTATTCTCAAATGCAAACGTCCGAAATGTTTGGAAAAGGAACATTGAGAAAATTAAAAGAAACGGTGAAAGGTGACCCCTCGATCACTGCAATTTTTATGAACGT
The DNA here is from genome assembly GCA_958510845.1 of Cantharis nigra. Lineage (NCBI taxonomy): Eukaryota > Metazoa > Arthropoda > Insecta > Coleoptera > Cantharidae > Cantharis > Cantharis nigra. Next base: position 2,267,069 of record OY294033.1, on the reverse strand, counting down.
CAGCACCTTAAGAAACGATCAAATGAAAGCTTTAGAAACGGAATTTCGTTTGCCCGTTTTTGACCGGTACAATATCATTATGAAAATATTGAAATTTCACGCCACGAGCGTCCACGCGAAACTTCAAGTCGCCCTCGCCGAACTGCCTTATTTAAAAAAAAGAATCAACGAAATCGAAATGATGATGAGCGACAATCCCGAAACCAACAAGTTAATCTTCCAAAAACGAGAACAAAAGATTAAGAATGCACTTAAAAAATTAAAAGTGCACCGAAACCTCTTGAGGAAGCAACGAGATCAAGCAGCTTTCCCGATAGTGGCAGTGGTGGGTTACACTAACGCGGGGAAGACTTCTCTTATTAAAGCGCTAACCGGTGACGGTAATTTGCACCCTAAGAATTATTTATTTGCGACGTTAGATGTAACCATGCACGGGGGTAGTTTGCCCTCAAATTTAAAAGTTCTCTATGTCGACACAATCGGATTTATTTCCAACATACCAACTGATTTGATAGAATGTTTTGTTGTTACTTTAGAGGACGCAATGCTGGCGGTAATTTGGTTTTTACTTTGGAATACATTTCTAAGGGTTGAATTTTAGGACATCATTGTTCATGTGGAAGATTTATCAAGCGATAATTTGTTACATCAGAGGAATCACGTTTTAGCAACCTTAAAACAGTTGGCCGCTAAAACGGGTTCCGAAGAGTTGTTGAATAAAATTATAACAGTTGGCAATAAAGTTGACTTGGTACCAGAAAATGTTCCCATTGATGATGATGTCGTGGTTGTGTCTTCCAAAACTCTATTAGGTGAGCAGAGCTATTATGGACGAGCAGAATTTGACGCTAGTAAAAGAATACTTTTTCAGGTATTGACAATCTTCGACACAAGTTGGATGAATTGGTTCTAAAATACACAGACAGAAAGGTTTTGACAATTCGGGTTCGCTCGGGAAGCGATGAAATGACGTAATTATTTTTTCTTGTGACATACAAATGGAGAATTCCGTTCTAATAGGGATCGTGCATTTGTACGTTTTGAATAAAAATTTGGTTATTGTAATTGCTTTCAAATTTTAGGTGGTTGTACAGAAATTCTGCCGTCAAGGCGGTTACAGTTAACGAAACAAATTGTGAATATCAAAATGTTAAAGTGATAATAACGAAACCAAAGTTGGAACAATTTAAACATATTTTTATAAAGCAGGTAGGCAAGATTATTCCGTTCCATATCCATAAGTTTGTATATTATTTTTGCAGAGTTCCAGAAAAACGAATGCTTGAAGTGGATACTTAAAAACTAATGTCTGTTGGGCGGAGGGAAATTGGAGGAAAAACTTGGCAGATTTTAAATTGACTGACTGTTAAAAAATAAACATGATTAATTTTTTAGCATATTTTATTATAAATAATTATTCGAGTAGTTGACCTTTTTTTATTTTATTTAATAATATATGAATGTAAAAATATTTTAAGATCCTATTTACAAAACTTAAGCAAACTCTTTTTAAAATTAAACGGCCATGGCCATTTTAATTACGGGGTAGGGATTATAATTTAAAATTTCAAAGTCTTCAAATTTGAAGTCTTCGATGGAATTGACTTCTCTTTTTATTTTCAAAAGTGGAAACGGTCTTGGTTCCCTCCGCAATTGCTCCTGTAAGGGCTCAATATGGTTCAAGTAGACGTGACTGTCTCCCAAGGTGTGAACAAATTCGCCAGGCTAAAAATTTAATTTAGTTTTTTGTTTCAAATTGTTTCTTCACTCACCTTCAATCCAGTAATGTGGGCTATCATCACGGTGAGAAGTGCATAACTGGCAATGTTGAATGGTACACCTAAACCCATATCCGCCGCACGTTGATACAACAAACAAGAAAGTTCGCCTTCCGCGACATAAAACTGCACCAAACAGTGGCAGGGTGGTAATGCCATGTCCGGAATGGCAGATGGGTTCCAAGCACACATTAAAATGCGCCTGTCTGTCGGACGATTACGAATCGTCTCGATCACTTGCTTAAGTTGATCCACGCCTTCTCCAGAGTAATCTTCGTGCATTCCTCTGTACTTGGCTCCAAAGTGACGCCACTGAAAACCGTAGATGGGCCCCAAATCGCCTTCTTCTCTATCCACAAAACCCATACTGTCTAAAAATTCGCGCGAACTATTTGCATCCCAAATGGCGATCTTCTTTTCCGACAATTCTTTCGCGTTCGTACTACCCCTGATAAACCATAACAGTTCTTCGACGACACCGCGCCAGAAAACCCTTTTTGTGGTTAGCAAAGGAAAAACGTTGTTGCGCAAAGAATAACGCATTTGGGCACCAAAAATTGCAAGGGTGCCCACTCCAGTGCGATCGCCTCTTTTGACGCCTCGATCCAAAATTTGTTGAATGTGGTTCAAATATTGATACTCTTCGTGTTCGGTATTTGAAGCCGGCATTTCACTGTGAGCCCCGTTCATCTTCTCCTTGGTCTTGGTGCCAAGAACGCTATTTGAAAAAAATCGACTTACTACCAGATTTTGTTTGTACAGTTTAATCATTGTCCTAACGGTTTCTTTGATTAATAATACAATACTAATACGAAAATGGAATACTTACCCAAATTGTGTTAAGGTACCAGCAATCATACTAGTCCAAAGAAATTTTGCGATTAAACAAGCAAATGAGAAAGCCAACTCGCATTTAAATGCGATAAATTTATGATGATTTCGTTAAAACTAGAATAATCAGTTGTACCAAAGTCTTTTGCAGGTAAATAAAGTTTTAAGGTCAAAATGAAATTTTAAGTAAAGTTATCGCCCAGAATTGACCTCGTGAAGAAGACGTAAAAATCTGTTTATGTCGCCAGAAGAGTTCAATTAAAAAATTTGAAGGAAACAGTCTGATTGGACGTAATCGGATGGGTTGAACTTTAATTTGAAGTAAATCCCATTTTATTGCTTCTTTTGCAGATTATTTTCTAACTAAAATTATTTTACATAAGGAAATAGTTCATTTCCAGGAAAGTCATGCAGACAATGTGTGTTTTGTATTTACGCTGATATCACTTATGTGTGACTTTAAAATTATTCCAATGTCAAGTTGATTCATTGAAATTAAAAAAAAAATGTATATAAACAAATTACAACTTCAAGACTGTATAAACAAAAATACAAAGTATCAAGGGTACAATTACCATATTACACTCCGTTGAACTTTGATCAATTTAAACTAATAATTAAGATAGCAATAAGCCGAAAAACTCTTATTAAAAATCAAACCTGGGATCTGAAATATTTTGATTATTTTTTTTATTCAATTGTAGGTCAATGATCTTTTCGTCTGGGCATGGACTCATTAATTTTTATATATTTGTTATGTATTCAGATGAGTTTGAAAAATGGTTTTGCCTTTATTGGGTGTGAATAATTCCCCACCGATTGCCTCCAGTTATTTGAATTTGACCTGTTAGATTTATAGTCTGCCAATTTCCTGTAGTACTTGTATTTCTAATTTATTGCAAATTATTCTTTCGCATCTTTAACAGGAATTAGAGAGGAACATCAATAAATTAATCTCTTCGATTCGAATGCCAGTGTGCAAACTTTTGAAATTAATACAGTGGCTTAATAAATGAACATACACTCCTACGTTACCAATGTAAATTGTACCTTTTCATCACCTTTCTGTTGCAAATTTTACTCCCTTCATTTTTGTAGAATAAAATTGATCAAAAGGAAAAAAAGATAAACATCACAAGTTCCGAGTCTAGAACAAATACGATGAATTGACGGTAGTATCATAAAAGATAAGCCTATGCCTCATGAAAGTTAGACAACAAAAATGTATGTTTACCTTTTTCCTTTTAATTTTTGTTCGAGGGGAAGAATCAAACTATAATATAGTTCGATAAAAATTTAGGTATAATTTCCAAATTTTAACAAAATTTGGAGGACTTTGATGGATCATGAGTGAAGTACCCCGTTACCCATCCCCTTGGCCCTTACTTAATCTACTTGTTTTCCAATTAGGTAGAAAATTCACGAATTGAATCAAAAAAATTAAAACTATACCTGCTTTTAAACAAAAACTCTACCAAGTTAGGACAATAATTTTTCGTGTTAACTGTTAAACTTACCCGTTGACGTTAGTTTCTTCAAACATTTTCGGATAAATGCAAATAGGAAAAATTAAACCAGAAACAATACCACACCCAGCTATGTTTTTAACAATAAAAAGTAAATTGGCGCGAAAACAAACAGTAAACAAAACAGTTGACAATTGACAGCTACCAGACACAAACCTAACAAAACGAAATAAAAAGTGGGGATTTTTTTGTGAGTTGGCAAGAAATCGATTGACGTCTCGCACTTGAAACTTCAAAGAAATTTATTTTATTAAAATTTAAATTATGTTCAAGTGCAACAAAACGAAGCGGGTTTTCTTACTTAAAACTTCGATTTCGAATTTTATGAGATAATTGTGGTTTTCGGGACAGGTTCACAATGGCAAACTTAAATGTTACAAAGAAGTGGGACTTGCTTACAAATCTGATTTTCTTCTTTATTTAGTAAGTGTAACTGTTTTTATGGATAGTTGGACTTTAGCTTAGGCTCCTCTTGAAATGGAGTTGAAAGTTTGGGTGGAAGGAATACAGAGGATTGTATGTGGAGTAACCGAAAGTACCACTTGTCAGGTACTACTTATGAAGTGTCAAACTGTGGTCGAAACCTTAACATTTTCATTCTAGGACGTGGTTTACGCTCTTGCACATGCTACAGGTAAATCTGGACGTTTTACTTTAATCGAAAGGTGGAGAAATAACGAGCGCCAGTTGGCACCCTCCGAAAACCCTTTAAAGGTAAACGGGTAGTTTTTTAAAACAAAACTTGATCGTACTTTTTAGGTTTTAACAAAATGGGGCGAATATTCCAACGACGTTCAGTTTATTTTGCAAAGAAGTGAAACCAGTAAGAATTTCTCTACGAATCGTCAAATTGTGTCACCCATAATGCCATCACCTAGTCGTTCTTTAGAACTGCTGGACAAACTGAAAGACTCGCCGGAAAAGAAATTAAACTTAAGGTAAAAGAAAGACTGTGACTGGTTTTTTTTCTAACATTTTTGGGTTACAGTGAACCTTGTAATAGTGCAGATAATGTAGGGATAGTAAAAGGGGTGCCTCATCTGCGATCAAACGAAGAATCCTCGCCCAAGAAGTCTTCGGAGAGTTCTGAATCTCCTAGTCATCGTCACCCACCCGTACCTCCACCTTATAGGAACCCACCACCTCCAACTTCGTCTATAAATTACGACAAATTCAAAAAACCACAAGAATCTCATAAAGCGAAGGATTCGCAGTACAAAGAACTGGTTTCTTTGGTGAACTATCAAAGGGAGAAATTGTCTACTCAAGAAGTCGATCTGAACAAAGTAAGATCTTTTGGTTACATCAATTTTTTTTACAAACAAATACAAATTTTTTAATTCCAGTTTGATGCTGAAATTGTATACTGGGAAGAGAAGGATAGAGAAAAGCAATTTCATTTGGAGTTTATAGCGCAAGAAATTCAAACTTTCAGTAACACGAGTAAAATTACAAACGAGCAAGTGAGTTTTACAATTTTATTATTTTCATGTTTAAACTAAAACAAAGTGTATGTTTCAGATACAAGCGTTAAATTATGTAGAGGAAGAGTCTGAAATTGTAAAACAACAAGAAAAAACGTTAAAATCAGAAATTACACTTTTGAGATCTAAATTGGCCAACTGCGAGACAGAACTCTTGCAGTGTAAAAATAAAATTAGGTGAGTTGAATATTTTACCCCTAAACTATGCTAATTTCTTCTGTTAGATTGGTGATGGAAGAACTCCAGTTGGAACAGAGGGCGCAGTTTAGGCGAAACGACTCGCGGAAACAGTTGGAAAAAGGTTTTTTAGTTGAGGTGGAACGGCTACAGAAAGATATCGAGCTGGCCAAGCAGAGTACCGACTTGCACCACCTTACGGCTGAGACCTTAAAGAAGGAGGTGGGTTTGCAGAAGAACAGGTGTGAAATTTGAGTTATGTTTGATTTGTGTTAGGTGGCGGCATTAGAGATGGCCATAATTGAGAAAAAGAAACAATTGGAGCACTTGGTTCAGGAAATGAAAGAGGCAAACCTTCATAGTCTGAGTATTGCGCCTCAGGAAGAGCTTAGGCACATATTTGAGGGTCCCAACAGGGCGGGAAGTACGAGGAAAATGATTGGCTCTCCCAGGCAGTTGGAAAACGCCGTGCCGACAAATAAAAATCCGCACGGTGTGTGGGTTTAGTTTGATTCGAAATTTGATAGCCGAAATGTAGTTTCGATTAAGTGAGAGTTACCAAGGAAAACAAAAAACAATGAAACTTGCGACCTTGAAAAAGTGAGGAGAAGACTTGCATTTTTATATAGATTCAACTAATTTATTTTATTTTTGAGCTGTTAGTACGTAAAAAATTTATATAATTTATAGTTTAAGTAACATAAAGTGGTAATTTGTGTATATTCTAGTCGTAATTAGACTGTTTTATTTAATTTCAATACAAATTTAGGAGTCCGAAATGCAGGATGTGCAAATTTATTGTGTTTTTAGATCTTAGGATAATCTGCGCGAAATTTGCCCACCCTGTACAAAATCCGATTTGGTTATTCAAATTTTGGGTAACGTAAACGACACAAAGAGTCTTGCAAAATATTTTCTAACGAGAAAACTTGGGCACTTTGAGATGTATTACATTTTTTGAATAATTGTATCCATGAGGTGGAGGTTTCTTAAAATTCTCTAATCTTATTAAACATTAAATGCAGAATTTCACTTGTTAGCAGAGCAATCGGTATTTAAAATAAATACTTTGGACGGCTCTGCATATTAGATCATAATTTGTAGGTAGAAAATAATCAAAATTTAAAAATGTAAATCACATATTTATTAAAGACTTGACGGTCTTGTAAGGTAGCAAAATTTAGCTTAGAGCTAATGAAGTTTTACCACAATATGATTTTTATAAAAACAAATTTTTATGTAATTATGGACCAAACGTTACAATTATTTAAAAAGAAAAAACTTAACATTATAGACTGTTAGTGTTTTCACTGCCATAATTTTATGCTTAAGAGAAGGCATTTTGCAAAAATGTGTAAAAAAAACAAAATATTAGTCGTATCTCTTATGTACGAAGCATTTCTTAATTATAAAAAATTTCAAGTTAGAAAAATAAAAACTATTTATAGATTTATTATGTCTTTTCTTCTTTCTCCTTATTGTACTTTTCTAGCTCGCGCAAAAAGTGAGCTTTAGGTTTCATAACGTTGGGTCTCTCACCCCGACACATTGGACAGTACCACTTGCCTTTGGGTTTAGTCGTTAAAAATACACACGAAAAGTGGAACCATTCGATCGGACACAAATCGTTATCGCACATTATCATTTCACCAAAAGAGATTTGATCACAAACACAGTAGGTTGGTTCGTCCGGATCGATAGCCGGCTCTTCTTCCTTCGGAGGAGACTCCTCTCGCTGAGTTGCTTGATTTTGCCGCGATTTGCGTTTCTTTTTCTTACCAGCAACTGAAGAAACAAGTGCTTTACGTTTGTATTGCAATTTTGATTGAATGGGGCTTGCAACATGCGGTTCTAAAGCTACACAAGGAGTCAAAATTGAGACGCACAAATAGAGTACACTTACCGGTGGTGCTTTTCTTTTGGACGGCCGTTGAACCGGAAGTGGAAGCGACTTGACTACGAAGAACATGTTCGGCAACTGCAGAGTCATTTTGACCCGAATCGCCGCCCGATAAAGTGTCGTGACGCGTCCGACGAGCGCGCTTTGTTGGTTTGTCGTTATTCGCCAGAGAGGTTGTGCTCACAGTATTACTGGAAAGCGGTTGCTGCTCTTTAGGTTCGGGAACGCTTTCTTCCTTTCCAAAATCTTAAAAAAGTATTTGATATTCTAACCCCGATCTGTCAGATGAATGTAAAAATTTGTATCTACCTAAATTTTTATGATCCTGATCAAGGAGTCGCGTCTTGACCTCAATTTTGTCGAGTATGTTTTGTAAAATGTTCATTTTCTCGTCGCCTAGTTCTTGGGCAGCAATGAGAGCTTGCTGCATTCGAAAAAAGGTACGGTTCTTCTTGGCTTGATTTTCGTTTGACAAATTCTTCCATACTTCGTTTTGGTTGGCCGCTTCACGTACACGGGCTGAAAGAATACCAAATATAGTAAGCGTCGTTGATATCACCAAGGATTACCTAAATAATACACGTCCAACTCTCGCATTCGCGAAATTAAACGCTGTACGTCGTCCGGAAAATTTTCCACACAATCCAAATAATTTTCCACGTAAGTGGCAGAATATACCGCTTCCACTGAAACTTGATTCAACATTTTGTACACTATTTTGGCGTTTTTACATTATAAACACTGAAAAATTTTAAATTCATGGTTAAATTAGTATTGGTGGTTATGTCAACACTTTGACAAGTAAAGATGGCGCCAGCAATGTTTGTTGTGACGTTCGTATACAACATAATATTCGATTTTTTGGCTAATTTTCTTAAATTAAACTAAAATTAATGTATTTTAAAGTAAAATTTAATCTTGTTAAATATGAAGAAATCCAATCTGAAAGAAATCGACATTAATTTGTAGGTTCGTTTAATATACAGGACGTTGCAAAGGTTACTGCAAGCCCCAGCGGTACTCTCAATGCTGCACTATTGATTTTCCTCAAATGATGATTTTAAAGGTACAAAACCTACATTATCTGCACCGTGATGAATTTATCGAAGACTTTTATTTTATTTTGACCTTGATGTTCCGTCGATTAGCCAGACTTATTTAAATATATAGGAAATTCGGTTTAGTTCGAAATCTGAGAAGATCCGGGGAAGTATGAGAAAATCTTAGTGTACAAAAGTAAAAGGCAAACTTGAGCATTTTGTTATCACATTCGAATATATTATTGTGTATGTGTAGGTTGCTTAAAACGTAGGCCTCATTTAGACCGCTACATGAATTAGTTTTTATTTACTAGTGTTTCTGTGAAACATCGCAACCTCCACGTATTAATTTGTATAGCAATGGGTAGTTAGACTTTGGAGGGACTTAAAGTTAAATTTAAAAAATATAAATAAAAACTTAAAAATTAATAGATAATTAAAAAAATTTTTATTTAATATTTTAGTTTGAAAATATAATGCAAGAAAATTTGATCTATGGCCTAAGGGCAAAGGTGAAAATCGGTAAAACGTAAACAACCCGAAACATTTGAAATTTGTATTCCTGTAGTATGTCGGAAGTATGGTAGGTACAGAAGGGATAATCTGAAAATTAATTAAGTTGAACTCCGTAACAAAACCATTTCGACCTTATAAAATTTCTTTCAATTTTCGTTCTTTATACAAGTGTAATAAATAAAGATTATGTAATAAAAAAAGGCGGCGAAAACGTCAGTATTTCATAGAAAAAACGCATTAAGCACGTAATACTACAATAAGTCACAATAAAATTACGAATTATGATCCTTGTGGTCATATCCCTTAATATCGCAACAAACTTAGTTATTCGGAAATCTCAGAAAATCAAAAATTCGACATAAGAGAACATAAAAATAATTAAGGGAATATTTAAGGAGTTTCAAACTTCTATTTGAAATTCACTTTGGAAACATTCTTTTTCATTTAGGAATATTAAAAATTTATGTGGGATGTGGATGTGTACAGTCAGTCACTTTACAATATAAAATCCCTCAAGAATAGGAAACTTAATTTATTACTTAATATATTGTTACCATTACATGTTTATGATCTAATATCCTTATTAATATTAATTCAAACACTTAATTATCATTATCGAGGAAATCTTAGCCCTGTGTAATTTAAATTGATATTTATAATTCAACAAAGCGCAACAACAAGAACCATATCGATTTTGTATGCGGATAACTTATATTTTGAAATTACAAGTAAAAGTGGCAGCAGAAAATTCTTAATTTGTATAAAAAATTCATGCAATCATGGAACGCTACACAAAGAAATAATGAATTATTATTATTTAAAAGCTTAATATTTATTTATTTATTTTATTTTAAAGAAACTTAAAAATCCGAATTGACTTTTTGAAAATTTAACATATGGACTTGACCTACCTTTTGTTTTCAAAATCATAATAATTTAAAAAAAATTAGACCCACTTAACTTTTCACTTGTTCAGTCAGTAATCCGAAATTTTATCTTGACCTCTCAGCTTCTCACTATCCGCACGACTTCACCAGTTAAATCTATTCAAAATAACTTTAAAAAATTAATTTTCAAATAATATAATATTGAATTATAACATATTGATTTTAAAGTAGATGCAACTACAATTAAATTAAATGGATTTATTATTCTAATTTTTAATCTTAGCTGCAAGTGCGATCGAGTGTGAATGGGAATACCTAAGTTCAATACACTATGCTTACAATAATAATAAATATAGTTTTACGCTCTCTAATCTCTGATTTCTGTAACCCATCGTAAATCAGTTATTTTATTTAGTCTATGTAAGCTCACGTCTTATCAAGAATTTTGAAAATTAAAATAAATAAAATTAAGGGGGAATGAAAAAATGAAATTCTTCCCACCCTTCCCGAGTGTTACAAAAAAGAGTAACAATCTTAAGAAAATATATATAAAAATTCCCATTGCTTGACAAAAGTTTATCTAATCTATTTTTTTTAATTATAAATTCAAATTTTTTTTTTTAGTTTTTTTTAAATAACTCGAAAAGCATTCATGACAATTAAAAATGGTAAGAATAAAAAATAATCGTCTTTTTACGCTAAACACGTTTGGTCTCTATAACATTTTTGATATCTTGTAGTGTTTTCGAGTTATTAGCGAAAAACTGAAGTCAGATTTTTTTAAGATAAGAAAATGAAAATATACAGCTGATCAAAATTTTGACCGGGTTGCGATTAAAACAGGATAAACACTTTCAAACAGTTTTATTTAAAAAAAGTGGCCAGTTCCTTTCCTCGTCCTGCAGGATACCAAGTACTGAACTCTAGATTTTAAATTTAATTTCAGAACTCAAATGTGACAACTCAGTGTTTCCCAAATAACTCAAAAAGCATTCAAGATAATCAAAAATGGTATGAATAAAAAAAATCATTTTATTACGATGAACACATTTAGTCTCTTTAATATTTTTGATATCTTTCAGTGTTTTCGAGTTATTAGCGAAAAACTGGAGTCAGAGTTTTTTCTAGACAAGAAAATGAAAATATACAGTTGATCAAAATTTTGACCGGGTTACGATTAAAACAGCGTAAACAGTTTCGAACAGAAAAAAAGTGACCAGTTCCTTTGTTCGTCCTGCAGGATACCAAGTACTGAACTCTAGATTTTAAATTTAATTTCAGAACTCAAATGTGACAACTCAGTGTTTCCCAAATAACTTGAAAAGCATTCAAGATAATCAAAAATTGTATGAATAAAAAATAATCATTTTATTACGATGAACACATTTAGTCTCTTTACTATTTTTGATATCTTTCAGTGTTTTCGAGTTATTAGCGAAAAACTGGAGTCAGAGTTTTTTTAAGATAAGAAAATGAAAATATACAGCTGATCAAAATTTTGACCGGGTTGCGATTAAAACAGGATAAACACTTTCAAACAGTTTTATTTAAAAACAGTGGCCAGTTCCTTTCCTCGTCCTGCAGGATACCAAGTACTGAACTCTAGATTTTAAATTTAATTTCAGAACTCAAATGTGACAACTCAGTTATTTCCAAATAACTTGAAAAGCATTCAAGATAATCAAAAATGGTATGAATAAAAAATAATCATTTTATTACGATGAACACATTTAGTCTCTTTAATATTTATGATATCTTTCAGTGTTTTCGAGTTATTAGCGAAAAACTAGAGTCAGAGTTTTTTTAAGATAAGAAAATGAAAATATACAGTTGATCAAAATTTTGACCGGGTTACGATTAAAACAGCGTAAACAGTTTCGAACAGTTTTATTAAAAAAAAGTGACCAGTTCCTTTCCTCGTCCTGCAGGATACCAAGTACTGAACTCTAGATTTTAAATTTAATTTCAGAACTCAAATGTGACAACTCAGTGTTTCCCAAATAACTCGAAAAGCATTTAAGATAATCAAAAATGGTATGAATAAAAAATAATCATTTTTTTACGATAAACACATTTAGTCTCTTTAATATTTTTGATATCTTTCAGTGTTTTCGAGTTATTAGCGAAAAACTGGAGTCAGAGTTTTTTCCAGATAAGAAAATGAAAATATACAGTTGATCAAAATTTTAACCAGGTTACGATTAAAACAGCGTAAACAGTTTCAAACAGTTTTGTTAAAAAAAAGTGGCCAGTTCCTTTCCTCGTCCTGACAGGATACCAGGTACTGAACTATAGATTTTAAATTTAATTTCAGAACTCAAATGTGACAACTCAGTGTTTCCCAAATAACTCGAAAAGCATTCAAGATAATCAAAAATGGTATGAATAAAAAATAATCATTTTATTACGATGAACACATTTAGTCTCTTTAATATTTTTGATATCTTTCAGTGTTTTCGAGTTATTAGCGGAAAACTGGAGTCAGAGTTTTTTCCAGACAAGAAAATGAAAATATACAGTTGATCAAAATTTTGACCGGGTTACGATTAAAACAGCGTAAACAGTTTCGAACAGTTTTATTAAACAAAAGTGACCAGTTCCTTTGTTCGTCCTGACAGGATACCAGGTACTGAACTATAGATTTTAAATTTAATTTCAAAACCCAAACGTGACAACTCAGTGTTTCCCAAATAACTCGAAAAGCATTCAAGATAATCAAAAATTGTAAGAATAAAAAATAATCATTTTTTTACGCTGAACACATTTGGTCTCTTTAACATTTTTGATATCTTTCAATGTTTTTGAGTTATTAGCGAAAAACTGGGGTCAGATTTTTTAAGATATAATCTAAGATAAGAAAATGAAAATATACAACTGATCAAAATTTTGACCGGGTTGCGATTAAAACAGGATGAACATGTTTGAACAGTTTTATTTAAAAAAAGTGGCCAGTTCCTTTCCTCGTCCTGATAGGATACCAAGTGCTGATCTATAGATTTTCTTACAAAGGATTTGATTTGCTTCCTTCATCTTAACTATTTCAAGTCGCATACGTGATGGGACTATTTTCACGACTTTTGAGACGCTAGCGAAGGTTTTTCAATTATTATCCTTGGTGTTCTTTAAAATGCCATCAGCCTGAAAAGAAATCGAAATTCTTTGTAAATAATCGGCTTTTGGCTTAGCTTCCTATTCTGTAAACATTCTGTTTCAATTGTTGAAAATCTGTTTTTCACGTTATTTAATGATAAACTGGTTTTAATTATTTGCAAAAATTTAATCAAAATGAAAATGTGGAAATATTGAACCGTGATTTTCCAAACGCGATGTTAATAACAGTATATTAAAATATTTGCCAAATTAAGTTGTAATTTATATTGTAAATATGACAAAATGTGACATTATTTATTGCAAAAAAATTGTAACCAATGAGTTTGCTACTCCCCACCAGTGTTGTGGGCGCGATGTTAAAATAAAGGGCTGAATAAGAGTCACCACGGCGTTGTGATCTTGTGGCTGTTCAATCTCATCAAACGGAGTTTTCGCGAAATAAAGTAAGGTAAGTTGGAAAAATTTTTTTTCTCGAATTTTAATGTGAAGAAAATTGGAAAACACCAATTAGACTTTTCCAAATTCGAATGCAATTTTCGCTGAAATTTAATTTTTGGATAAAGGCGCGCATTCGTCCGTAATTAAACTTGCATGCTTTATTGAAAATTAATGCGAATGCATTATTTGAATCAAATCGTCGTTGTCGACGTCACTAATTAAAATATATTAATTTCCCATACTTATAGGTAATTTCCTGCTCCGCGAGTAAAATTATGATTTTTTAGTGCATTTGGTTGATGGCAAAAACTCAAAAAATCTCATAATCGTAAAAAAAGAATTTTAGATATTATTAAATAGTAATTAAATTAATGTACAAACTTTTGAATATGTCTACGGTCCTACAAATCCTTAGCAAGTCATATTTAATTATGTCTGAGTAGATTTAAACAACGTCGGTTAAGCAGAAATCTTAATTACTTTAATTTTTTTTTAATTCAATTTTGAAAGAATCCTTAAAATAACATTTTGATTAGCTAATTAATTAACGTTTTTAATAAATTCCCCAAAGTGTAATTTTAAAAACTTTTGCCTTGCAGATGACCATTAGCTTAATTTCATATTACGAATGAAGTAAAATTGCATAATATAAATTTGTTCCTTAATTAAATATACAGTAAATTTAATTAAGAAGTCTTAAGCTTCAGTGTTTGGTATAAACGACAACTCTGATTGCATAAACCGATGATTCAAGATTGAAGGACTCGAAATTATAAAAAATAAAATAAAATAATAAAATCAAAAGAAAATTAAAATTTTCGGAAGTGAAAGAATTTGTTAAGTCCAGCGTAGCAAGACTTCCTAAGGTTCTATTTAACCATTTTCTTTAGATGTAAAGTTAACATTAATTTAATTAATTAAACTTGATGAAAATTTGCATAAACATTCTTGTTTTGTGAAGTCGCTTTCGTACTATTAAAGTAATTAAGTATATAATTAAGTTGTTGCAGTTAAATAGTTTTAAATAATTTAAAAATATAAAGCCAGGCTACCAAAAAACTGATTTTTAATTTATATATTTAAATGAAATCAATAATTTTAAGCAAATAGCTTTGACTTCGGTAGATTAAAAAGCATATTAATAAACGTTTCGTATTATTTTAGAGTCAAATTTTAAATCAAACTGAATAATATTTAGAGCAAAGCTATTCAAATAATTTCGTATCAGGAGCAAAAAATATCTATGTATTCATCAATATTTAAAATAACTAAAACATTTAAAAATTCCTTTTGTTTACATTTTATTTTGGAATTTAATTATTTGCAATAAAAAATTTAAAAAATTATTCAAGCTGCAAAGATTACTTATACAACAAAAGTTTTATTCAATATGGAAAATCATGCTGATCAAGCGGAATTTTTAATTTTTTAATTAAAATTTTATCACCTATCTCGGTTACTGTGATGACAGGACAGTGACAGAACAGCATTAATAACCATTTAAAAAATTCACAGAATTTTTTTCTTAAACAAATTTTTTTTAATTTTTAAATTATTATTAATTGCAACTAGAGGACTAAGAGACCCTAAAAGACTCATTTAACCATGATTATGCAATGTTGCACTCAAAATATTTTAGATATTAAAATATTACTACTGAAATAAAGGAAGCACTTTCGGGTTTCAGGGATAATGCAAATGCAAAAAAATACAGAAGCACATAAATAAAAAAAGAGTACCCTCCGTTCCTTCGTATCGTCCTGACCACAGACGTAAGAAAGAAGGTAGACCCACCTCTCAGTTCCTGAAAATTTTTGTTTAATTTTTTAACTTTTACAATTCTTTGTCTGTTTAAAATTAATTTAAAATTTATTGTAAAGCAAAGATGAGAGAAAATCTTTTATTAATTTTTTACAGCAGTTTAATATTAAAATTTTATTTTTATTTTTATTTTACTCGAAACAAATATTGAATTTCTGAATAATATACAGGCCCTGATAATTTTATTTTTTTCCAAAAATATTGTATTACTATAGTTTTATTACAGTGCTGCCTGTATTGTTCTTGTTTGTGTATATTTAGTAGTTAAATTAATTAATTACGAGAGCTTGATGAAACTTTCGAGTGGGTAGGTACTTGAAATAAGACAAAATTTAGAAAAGTTTATAATTTATAACTTTCTTGTGAGATTTACAATATCTAATTGCACAAAAGAATGAAATTTAAATGTGCAAAATTATTCTCGTGGTTAACAAAAAATAAATCATAAAAATTAAGCATTTTCCACTTTGTCCTTTATTACCTCCAAGTCAACGTGCGATAATACCGCGGATGTTGGAAAATTTAAAGTTTTGCTTCACAAGCTTTTACGGAAGTAATTTGGTATTAAAAGGGTGGCTTCTTTAGTCAATTTTAGATGCAATTTTGCTCTAGTCGTGTGTGTACTCATGTTCTAATTACAATATAAAGGAAAAATGTGGAAATTAATAGGTGGACGGTCTGCTTTCATGTTCCCACTTCAAATATTTATGCCTTTCTTTACTTCCATTATTCTCCTTTATTATAAAGTTTTTTTTTATAATTTAAGAGAAAAACTTACCTACCGAAAATAGAAGGGGTTAATTTATTGCTATTCTATATAACATAACTTTTAACTTTTTCATTTTTCAATTAATAGAGTATTATTTACGCAGTCCTGCTTTTTAAATTCCCACGAGAACAACGAACAGGGATGAGAAAAGTAAGTGCAAACACACCAAATTATTCAACATTAATGGAGTCAAAGAATTATTTTATATTATTTTATTCCACCTTTTTAATTTAAAAAATTTTGATTTTTAATGGAGAACTGTTCGCGCATCCAAAAAAATTTCAAATTTAAAAATTTTGAGATTGAAAAAGTTTCTATTTGGTTTGAGATACTCACTTTGGGTTTATCCTGTGGATGCAATGCATGCATAATGTAAAAATTTTATGGAAGGTAATTAAAATAAATTTAATGGTATTCATATGAAAGGTTAAGTTGCTTGTATAAACAGAAAATGTTTCAAAATTTCGACTTGCTTATTTTTGTGGTCTCTATTTGCTTTAATATTCTTTTTTAAATATTTGATTTGGGTAGGTACTTTTATTAACCTGAATACAACACGAATAAATTAAATTGTTGTTAAGAGAGGCGCAGTTAGCATTTCCAAATTTAGAAAGTTTGCTTGTTCTGGAGAGTAATTACGACGTTTCTGTTACAGGATCTTTATAAATTGCCAATTCAAAAAGACGTAATAGACCTAACATGAAGTGATTTTGTTACATGCCTGTAGCTACCATACCACATGAATCTATGTTAATTATGCGTTTGTGTGTAATTGTAGACGAAATGCCCCATTAAAATATTGCATTACGACCCCTTTGTTTTCCTTCAATGAAAATTTATTCCGGAAAATTCGGTCGGTTTTAAAAATGCATTTAATGCCTAGTAGGGTCAAGCGATTACCTTCCCATAAATTTCAATGAAAACTGAAAGCCTTCATCGTAAATTTTATTACTAATTAATTTTTCTTTTGCAGCCTGGATACCAAGTCAAAATGTTGCTGTGCATTATAGTGGCGACTGTAATCAACATAGCGACTTGTGTAGGCTCACCTGATGAAGAAATCTACTACGAAGAACCTCTGTACATGGAAATTCGACCATCGAAATTGGAATACCAAAAGCAGATGATAAACAAAGACGAAATTATGGACGACGTAATGCCTTTTTTTCGTTACGGTCGTAGCAATTATGACGAGGATTCTTCGCGACCCACGCGTTCCCAGCTGGATAGAAACGATAACTTTGTGCGGTTTGGTCGAGGATATGGCGATTTTGTGCGATTCGGCCGAACTCCACACAAATATTCCAACCAAAACTTCTTAAGATTCGGCCGAAACCCCCCTTTGGAAAATTTGAAACGAAATAAGCGCGATACAGACTCAGACGCCGAAGCCGACGATCATAACGATAAGCGAGCAAAAGAAGATTTCCTTCGTTTCGGCCGAGGAGGAGCGGACGACAGTTTTATTCGCTATGGTCGCGATCCCATCTCCAAAGAAAACGACTTGGATTCGTCCAAACCTCATAATTTTTACCACAATCAACCCTTCAGGAAAGCTGCGTTAAATGCCCAACTGCTGAACCCTCTTTTACGTCTGTTGCAAAAGCTAGAGGAAAGGAGAATAGTTAATCAAAAAGACTGTTGTAATTATTAATTTATATTAAAAACTAAAATACCATGTGACCAGATATAATCAGTATTAAATGTTATATTAAGTGGCTGGATAAAAAATTAATTTTTTTTGTTAAATCCATGTATTATAGTTTAAATAAATGTTATTTAATAATGAGATTTTTTCTGGTTGCAAAAGCTAAATTTTTCATTCAAAAATATCGGTCAATTTTCAAAAGTGTTTAATTCGTTTGGTGTTCTCTTGCCTGGCCAGCAATCGACTTCAATTGTAAGTGGCAGTGAAATCCGCTGGTCAACGTGAATTTTAAAAAGTCAAATTGCTAGCCTTGTGTCACCCCAAAATTTTCATTAATATTATATTCTAAAGATTTACTAACATAATTGGAAAGATAAAGGGTTAAAGAGTTCAGGTTTAATCTAAAACCAAGGTTTTCCTGATAACGGCAAAGAAGGTTTTTCGTAACTTTGATTTTCATCTTCTAGTTGTGACGGAGTACTAGGTTCGGCGTTCGTTTCAAGCCGCACCACCTTTCTCTTTGGCGATGGCGATGAAGATTTATCATCTGGTGGTTTCGAAGAAGTACTGGGTTTACCTACCATTTCAAGATTTTCATCCGTTGGACTGCTGGGATCAGCTTTCGAAAATTTATTTTCATCCTTTGATTTGGATGCCGTTTCAAGCACTGCTGTGATTGTCTAAAAATTAATTCTGATTGAAACACCATAAAATAAACATGGTCAGAGGCTAGCCAAATTTACAAGCTCACTTTTTTCAAAATGATTTAATCATATTAAAGTAAATCGTAAAAGAAAAGATTTCAGCACGACCGGTTTCGGGATTACCCAAAAGGATTTTCTATCTTGAAGTGCACACCAACTTGAATTTCATTATTAAACTAGATTAAACTTTTTTTAGGAAGAAAACAGAAACTATTGAACAAAATTAAAAAAGGACATCTGCATGGGGTGAGTAATAAGTTTTTTTAATTCGTGTCTTTCTGAAAGGAAATTTAATTTTATTTGTTGTTCGTAAGTTTTGACGCTATTGCTTCCTTAAAGTAAAATAATTGTTGTTTTGTATTATTGTAATATTGTTTCGAAATATACAATAAAATAACTGGGTTTCTAATTTTGAACTTTTAGCTTACATTTGCGTATTTGTTTCACAACTTTGTAATATTTCCTTTTATAAATATAAAACTGCCTTAAAAATGTATGCTATGCTGAAAGCCATTTAAAAATTTGCTTGTCAATTTATTTTATACCTACCAATTTGAATTTTTCATAAAAAATTCAATAAGCCGGTTTTTAATTTATCAAATTTTAGAAAAGTAGTCTTCCGTTTTTATTATTTAAATAATAAAATATTGTAACAATGTTAAGTCAATTCCGTTGAAAATTACTTTCGTAAAGCATAATTTTGAAAAATCTAAAATAAAATGAATAGAAAAGTTTTCATATAAATTATTTAAGCATCCGAAGGCAAACGTGAGATCTTCTTGGCTTTTATCAGAGATCCCCAACTGGAAGTTCCCGGTGTACTTTTAATTTAATATTGACAAATTTTATTCCGGTACCATAATTGCATTTTTTTGAATACAAAATTCTCCTGCTCTTTGGAAAAACTCCCAAAAGTAACGAAATGGAAAATTTTCCAATCGAACAAGGAACAGTTTTGGAATCGTCGATCTCGACGACAGCAAATAAATAATTTAACGTTAGATTAATTCGTTAAAATTTAAAATTCTTCTGAAAAATTCAGCTCGTCGAAAAGTTTAAAATTTATAAGTGCGCTCTTATAATATACAAAATTTTCATAACTCGCGTTTTCCTATTTCCAAAACCGGAATTTTAAAAATAAAATATTGCAAAATTTCTAATTTAGCTTTAATTTGAAAGAGAAAACAAACAAAAATTTTGTAAAATTGTCACCTGCGGCCGTGGAAAAATAAGAACAATATTGTTCGCAAATTTTTGAATTTGAATGATAAATTACCTCACGCATTATCGATATTGGGTGTTACAGTTTAATTTAATAACGCACTTGGTGTAATTTTGCATTATGTATCTGGAAATTTAAAACAGAAAATATATTATTAATATCTCTGCTTCAATAAAATATTCTATTAATAGGTAACTGATTTAGTATTCGTCACACCGTTGGCACTTTGAGTGCAAAATTCACTGTAAGTACGCATTTTTTTTTAAATTACAATTTATACTCACATCAGTTTGATTCAATTCCGTCGTTTTCTTTTTCATAAATTTACCATATGCAGCCCTCGTCGTGGCCGAAACGTTGACCAAGTTCGGATTGTAAGCTAAAATTATTTAAAAATATTTATCTTTGCAATAGTCCGTATCCCCAACCCCCCACGAATAAATTAACAAATCCTTAAAGAAGGGGGGGGGGCTGAAAATCGTTGTCACCTAATCGGACATGTTTTAATTAAATTAAACCAGCAGCAAAAATTCCTACCTAATAATTTGGAATCGTTTTCCAAAATGCAGTTTCTCAAACTTTCCTGTCGCCTCTTCATGGATAGAGCTCGTTGAGACGATCCAATCGGATTGTCCTTTAAGGTCTGCCTCCTAGCCAGATTATTCCACTCTCCTTTGCTTCTTTTACGAGATCCACGCTTAAGTGCATTTGTAATTTGAGTAAAAATGTCTTTTGCGCTCGAAGGTTCTGGCGAATCAATTGCTCCAATCCAAAAATCGTTCAAGATCAACCTTTCCATCAGTTTATCTTTTTTTCCGGTAACTAAACGATACTAATCAGTTTTAGATTGTTTTGAATTTCAAAACGAACCTTGTGTGTCTTGTTGAGATACTAGCGGTGTTTTCATTCCATTCGTTCTGAGTATGTTGATGAGTTCGTAACGTAAACTCGAAACGTCTTGTCTAATTTCCATAACGTCGTCTTCGGTGATGCTGGAATCACTTCTACTCTGCTGCTTGGCCGTAACGTATCGCTTAATTAACATGTGCATGACTTTTTCGTGACGTTCCCTGTCTCTAGTTTTTGATTTGGCCTGAAAAGCTTCGATAAACAAGAGTGAATTTTGTTAATTAAAAAGTTACTTTGAAAGATTTCGTTAGCTTTTCCGAATTTAATCCAAATAGGTTTAAAATGGACCCCACCGACGGAATGAGATTAAATGGTGGAGCCAGAACGTCTTCGTCGTCAAAATAGTTTAACCACAAACAGCTTCGGGCAAATTTCCACTCTACATCGGAGCGTTCCTAAAGTAAACGAATCAATAAACCATCAGTCTTCAGTCATTATTGCTTACCGAAATGATTTGGTACGAATTTGACATCATTGCGATGAACAGATTGAGAAGTACTATGATGTTGATTACAGAATAACTTCCAAACATCAACATCGCCCAAAATCTGGTGAAACCTTTAATTCCAGATAATTCAAAAGAAACCAAATCGATCAAACCGAAACTTGCCCAAAACAAGGATTGAAAAGTTTCAAAACGACTAAAACATTTCACTTTAATTACGTGGGAAAGTGTTGACTACTTTTCTTACTTTGAGTATCTTCTCCAAATCGAGCAAGCCTTCTCGTTGTTGTCGAAATCCGGCACTCCGTTTGGCAAATAACATTTCTGCTTCTCCAGCGCCGAATAGTACCAGAGTAACTGATTTAAACCTAAAAAGTTTTAAAGTGTGATTGCCAGGAGCAGGAAAAAAAGAAAAAACTTGCCACATCCAAACGCAAACAGAACCAGAGTGTAAATGAAGAAAAATTTGATAATATCTATTATCATTCTTCCTAAAGAAATCTGAAGTGGTCCCAAATGAGGACTGACGCTGAATATGTGCACCAATTTGAGAAAGCTGAAAAAATAATAAAAAAAAAGTTTTTGTTAACTTATCTACGGTTACCTGAAAATCATTCCTGCTGCAAACGCTCCCTCGGATAGCAACATTGGATCGAACAATTGCCATTCCTCTCGAGGATACCACGGATATCTTCCTTGTAAATTTTCTCTCTGAAAATTCATTTTGCCAATAATAAATAAGTTAATCTTCAAAGTTCAATCCTCTTACTCGGACTATATACCAGGAGCAGAGCCTTAAGGATATCCACGCCACGTAGCACACGTTAGTGATGAAATCCACAATGTTCCATAAGTCAGAAGCGTATTCTTCCAAACCGTCATTCCATATTGCTTTTATTTCGGACCAAATTAAACCTGAAAATGAGTCAACGTAGAAATGAAAAAATTAATTTTCAAAATGAAACTTACTGATGACGTATAAAATAACCACACTCTCAGCAAGCCCAAAAAATGTTCCCCTCTCTTTTCTATTCCATTCCGCAAGAACTTGCAAAGTCCATTCGGTACCGATCCATTCCAAAATCAAATATTCTACTCGTTGAGAAGCCAAACTTAAGAAACCTAAACTTTCGTTATTTAACAAAAAAAATAAAGCAATTCCACGTTTTTACCTAAAAACAAACTGTAGGAAGCACAGTGAAACACAAATTTTACGAAAGGCGTCGAAATGAATTGTCCAATTTTGGAATTTGGAGCAAACACATAAATTAGGGAATACATTGGGGATATCATCATTAATTTCATTAATTGAATAAATTGCATCACCATGTGTTTACGTCTAAAGCCCGGCACTGCTTCATACCAAATTTCGGCTAATAATTGTTGTACGTTCGGATGTGCCACGAACTGAAATTACATTAACAGGAATTTTTTTCAGGCAGATAAACCACTCACGTTTTTTTCCTGATATTTTACGGCTAGTTTCAAACGACCTAAAGATTGAATATCTCCTGGGTTCCAGACTTGTTCACTACCGGGGTCAAAATTTAAAATAATTTCGAGTTCTTGTGACGTTCTGACGTAATCTAACAGAGCCGTGGAAAAATTTTGGATTTGGAGTTGCATGTCCTGCAAAAAAATTCTGGAAAATTGCTACTTTTCCCCAAATGTTTAGATTCTTACCATATACTCAGACCGAAATTCCGTTTCCATGTGACTTAGTCGACGTAATTCTTTGGAAAGTTCGAATGCTGTTAGTATGGGATCCTTAGACGATAAGGCAATTAAGGAAGAGGAAATTAAGGCTTTATATGCGTTAATACGCGATTGGGAATGTCGTACCGAGTCTGCTTTTCGAAGTTCCACGCAATCGTCGCAACCGCATCTGAAAATGAAAAAAAATAGGTTGGAATTTGAAAAACAAATTTAATTACTTAATGTCGTGTGGAACTGGAAGAGTGGCTCCGCGATCCAACAGCAGTTTCAATATTTCGTAATTATCCATGTGTGCAGCTAAAATTAGGGGAGTAATATCGGGAGTGAAAGTGGAATAATTTTTGTTCGTCGCTTCCCAGCTCTGAAAAAAAACAAAAATATAACGGCAGTTTTGAAGATTTGGAGAAAACCTACGTAGACCTGTCCTGGTGTTTTATTTTGTTCTTCCCATTCTAACAGAATTTCAACAGCTTCCACGTACTCTTCCTTGATCGCGTGCAGGAGCGAGTCCTACAAATTTCATTTATAAATTTATGTCTGTGCAATAAAAAATTAATACGCAACTTTAACTTCAACTTTTTCCTTGAGCAGCAATTTGATCAGATCGATATTTTCGTTTTCGATTGCGGCGACCAACGCTGATCTGTTTAATGGGTCGACACAGTTCATGTTGAATTCTCGAGGGTTGTTTGCATATTCGTCGATTATTCTGAAATTTAAAAATAACTTTATTATTCACCGAAGTGACGGTGGATCCCTCAGAAGGACTGCGAATTAGACCCCGATGACTAATTTCGAAAAAACAATAATAGCATATTTACCACAAGCATTCAATCTTAACAGTAGAAGAGGCTGGAAAATACCTAACTGCTGTCGAAAAAATCAGGAAAATTACCAAACAAACCTTTTGACTGTCGCACAATCGCCTCGTTCGGCATGCAATAAAAAAACTTTTTCTATTGCCGATAAAGGAACATCGGATTCGGAATATTCATCATCTGCCGACATTTTTCGTCGATATTCCTGCGACAACTTTTCATTGCAAACTAAAACTAGGCCATCAATAGCTAATAGGATTGCAAACACAAAACTTAATTAGATTACCCTAATCATCACTTAATTTTTAAATTGAATTGCTTACAATTTATAAAAAATTTGAAATAAAAATATTTTTTTTCTTAGTAAAAGTGGAAAATTGTTAGGAAAATCCAAAAACTTACCAAAAGTTGAAAAAATGTTTCCAATTTCGAATATTCGATCCATAATTAAATCAGTGTCGATGGCCGATTCACGTAACCCAAATGATTTTTCTCCAAAAAGCTTAAAACGATAAAGCCTACAAAAAATTTTAGTTTTAATCACTTAATTAAATTAAAGTGAATTTGTATTATGTAAGCGAGAGGGTAATTTAATAAAGAGCTCACTTAAAAGAAAAATTCACATACCCACGACTTCCATTTTAATTTGATTGGAGTTCCACACAAAATTGCTATTCAATAATATCCTTCATCGGCTGATGTACAGAATTTTTACAAAATTTAAAAAATGGCAGACTCATCGGTAAGTTTCCTCTGCATTTTTATTCACTAATTTACCTTATTACCGTTAGGTCGATGTCGAATCCGCAGCAAAAAAGGTGATGATCCATACAAGCTTGCCGAAGCCATTAACTTTGGAAGAAAAAAAATATTTGCTGGCCGTCGAACGAGGAGACATGCCAAATGTCAGGAGGTACGTAGATTTTGTCTAAATTTTCGTTCTTAAATAATCAAAATTGGTATCTACCAGAATGTTGCAGAAAGCTCATCGTCAGGCTCAAATCGATATCGATTGTGTCGATAGTTTGGGACGTGGAGCTTTAACCATAGCCATAGACGGTGAGAATTTGGAAATGGTGGAAATCTTGATAATTATGGGAGTTCAAACTAAAGACGCTTTATTACATGCAATAAATGCTGAATTTGTGGAAGCAGTCGAACTGTTACTCGAACACGAGGAACTCATCCACAAGGAGGGAAAATTATACGTAAGAAACTCTCCGATTCAATAATAAAATATCCAATCAATTTTCTTCTTAGAGTTGGCAAACTGTTGATTTAAGCACGGCCAGTTTTACCCCCGACATAACTCCATTAATTTTGGCAGCCCATCGCAATAATTACGAAATTTTGAAGATTTTATTGGATCGAGGGGCCAGTATTCCGATGCCTCACGACGCTAAGTAAGTTAAACCTCTTAAAAACCTCACTTAAAAGTTCTTTTTTAGATGTGGTTGTGACGATTGCATACGGGATTCCACAGAAGACTCCCTGCGACACTCCCTCTCAAGATTAAACGAATACAGAGCACTCGCAAGTCCATCGCTAATAGCTCTATCATCCAGCGATCCCATTCTAACCGCATTTCAGTTATCCTGGGAATTACGGAACTTGGCATTTTCAGAACCGGTAATAATACATTGCAGTCCTCGACAATTTAACTTAAATGTTTGTCCGTCAGGAATGCAAGTCGGAATATTTGGAACTTCGACGCCAATGTCAACAATTTGCGGTGGACCTACTCCACCAGTCTCGGAGTTCCCAAGAGCTAGCAATAATTTTAAACCACGACCCCGACAGTCCGCCATACCAGGAAGGCGACCACATGAAACTAGCTCGTCTAGAATTAGCAATAACTTATAAGCAAAAAAAGGTGAAATCGTCCAGCACAAATTTTACCATTCTTAAATCAGTTTGTAGTTTGTAGCTCATCCAAATATTCAGCAACTTTTGGCAGCGATTTGGTACGAAGGCGTTCCGGGTTTCCGTCGAAAATCCGCTGCTAAAAAATTGAGTATAATTGTTCAAACGGCCGTCCTTTTTCCGATGTATTGCACATTGTACATGCTGACTCCTAACACTGCTACTGGAAAACTGATGAGAAAGCCTTTCATGAAGTTTTTAATCCATGCATCTTCCTACCTGTTTTTTCTATGTAAGTACCCTCCTATCCTAAATAACTTGATTTCACCGAAATTTCTTCCATTTTCAGTTATATTAATTTTGGTGTCTCAACGAGCGGAAGATCAGTTGATACAATTTTTTGGAACCGACAGTATGAAAGCCGAACGGTTCATCAAGCAACGCGGAAAACCGCCGGCAATTTTAGAGTACGTGGTTTTAATCTACGTCTTCGGTTTCATCTACGAGGAAACCTACGAAATTTACGTGGAAGGAATGCAATCCTACTTGAGGAATCTATGGAACTTCATCGACTTTACCCGAAATTTTTTGTACATCTTGGTTTTTCTTTTACGTGTTGCGGCCTTCATTCAACAACGAAACGAAATTTTAGCAGACTCTTCCACTGCTTACATTCCGAGAGAGCAGTGGAATGCCTTCGATCCTCAGCTAATAGCCGAAGGATTATTCGCAGGTGCTAACATCTTTAGGTATCTTGGACTGTATATCCTCAGCAAGTTTTCTTATTTTCTAATTTTTCAGTGCACTAAAGCTGGTTCACTTGTTTTCCATCAATCCACATCTGGGTCCATTGCAAATTTCGCTGGGACGAATGGTGATCGATATAGTTAAGTTTTTCTTCATTTACTCCTTGGTGTTATTTGCATTTGCATGTGGTAAATTCGATTGCATTTTATAAAAGTAACCGCATAAAAATTATCGTTTCGTTAGGTCTGAATCAACTGTTGTGGTATTTTTCGGATTTGGAACGAAAAAAATGCTACGTTTTACCCAACGGAGATCCGGATTGGGAAAATCAAGGAGACTCCTGTTTGAAGTGGAGAAGTTTTGCCAAGTAAATTACTTTTCGTTTTCGGATTTAAAAAATTTAAAATTGCATTTTAGTGTTTTTGAAGCCACGCAATCCCTCTTTTGGGCTAGTTTTGGCATGGTAGATTTGGCAAATTTTGAACTAACAGGCATTAAGAGCTACACGCGCTTTTGGGGATTACTAATGTTTGGTTCATACTCGGTTATTAACGTAATCGTTCTGTTGAATCTGCTTATCGCTATGATGTCCAACTCTTACGCGATGATTGACGTAAGTGCCGAATGCATTTTTCCCGAATTCATAACGGACAAATTAATTTAGGAACACTCGGACACAGAATGGAAATTTGCAAGAACAAAATTATGGATGAGTTACTTTGAAGAAGGAAATACTCTACCGCCGCCTTTCAATATTTTTCCAACCATGAAGACATTTTTAAAAATCTTCCGTCTCCGGAAGAAGGATCGTATGAAGCGCATGTCTACCATTGTAAGTACAATTAAAATATTAACTAAAACTCATTCCGAAAATTTAGAGAAGGAATAAAGAAGAAAAGGAAAGGGATAATCGATACACTTCCGTTATGCAAGCGTTGGTGTGGCGTTACATTTCGTCTATGCATAAGAAGTGCGAAGAAGACGCAGTTACTGAAGACGACGTCAACGAACTCAAAAATGACGTATCTGCCTTTCGATACGACATCCTCGAAGTGCTAAACAGCAATGGGATGGATATATCCTGTGTCGAAAAAGGAGACAAAAGTAAATTAACCCTTGAGATATTATCTATTTAGATTATAATTGAATGGTTTTACAGCTGTGTTGGGCAAAAAAATGAAGATGTGGGAACGAAGATTAATGAAAGACTTCAAAGTTGCCCCCGTGGGTACGGAAGGGGAACCAGAACAAATAATTTACGAACCTCCTACGGAAAACGAAGATCCCCTCTCCAGGTAAGTCTCTCTTCGTGGTTACCTCCGTGTCTCCGTATCTCATTTGATCTTATTTAGGTTCCGGCGAATTGCAAAGTTGGTGGTTGTAAATTCCAATTTGAACAAATGGGGGCAAGTAATAACAGGAGCCTGCTTAGCGTAAGACAAATTGGATACCTCCGGATAAACGGGACTCAGTAATGATTTCTTTTAGTTCTCAAATTGGACACTGCAGTTCTAACGACTCGCTGAAGAAACAACAAAATTTATTAAAGGCAATGCAAGAAGCAAAGAAATATATAACACGCTCACCTATGCCGGTTTCAAGACCGTTATCTCCTTTTGAACTACCAGATACGACCGGTCAATCGATAATGGAACTTTTGAACGAAATCAAGGTCCCAAGTGAGAGTAAGTAAGACGTTCTTTTCAAAAAAATAAATTAAATAAAATTATGGTCTTCAGCTTCCATCAAATCTTCCGATCACACTAAAGTTTGCATCAAAACCCCGTCGATATCTTTATCACCTCCGACACCGGCAAGATCAAAACAGGAAGATCAAAAGACGAGTTCGGATTCGCCGTCTCTAAATTCGGCAAAGAATATAATTCCACCAATACCTGAAGTTGCAGATTTTATAGTCCTCGATAGTATTCCAGCTACGCCCCAAACTGTAAGAAAAACAGACGAGAAAAACGTCAAATCTGAAAACGAATCGGAGGACAAAATTCCGCTCGATGCTTTCGACAGCAAAAGTGTGTCGTTTGATAAAACGGAAGAGTTGACACCCGAAGAAGTTCCAACAGACTTATTGGAATCCGCAGAAAAGGTCGAAAAAGTCGAAGAGACCAAACAATTAGAAGAAAAAGAAGATTTGTGTTCGCAGAAAAGTCCGGAAAAGGTTCTACTGGAGGAGGAAGAGACAAATCTTGGTGACGATAAAAGTCTGAGCGCTGCCGCAACGACAGGAAGTCCTGAAAAAAGTTCAGATGATAGTGGGCAATTGGAAGAAATGCAAAAATCTGACGATGTTGAACCAAAATGCAATGAAAACGTCGAATTGGTACTACCAGAAATAAAAACTGACGAAGCAGCTGATCCTGAAGTAGAAGAATTGGAAGAAATTCTTAAATCTCCCGAAAAAGTATCTCAATATTGTACCTGTAGGTTTTTATAAAATTATTTAAATATTTTTTTCAGATTACCTCAACTGAGTCTAATTTAGAAGTGAAAGAAACACCAAGTGAACTCAAATCTCCCATGGCTTCCAGAAATATTACAAGAGTTGGTTATTCCAGCGCTAGAAAACAACCGAAAACTGGATGGTTGTAAATATTTCATGTTACTTCATCATTTGGAACAGTAAAATTTCTAATGTGTAAAAGAGAAAATTTATAAAAAATATGTTAATGATGCAATAAATTAAATATTAGTTTAAGTGTTTGATTAATTTACCCTTCAACACACAAAATTTTAAAAAAATTCAAAAGATGATTTTCGTGCAAATTACACTTTTTATTTAAAAAATCCTGGTACACTAAGGAGCGCTGAAGGGTTAAATGCGCATGTCTATACGATAAGTTTATTTATAGCAACGTATGCAACAACAAACTGTATTTAATAATTTTGTGGTCATGAAAAGTTAATAACAAACAGTCATGTCTCGTGGAGTATTGTGTCGTTTAACAAAAAATTCAATAAAGTTAACAAGAAATTGTAGAAAATATTCCAATGTTGTTCAATCGGCTTTGCCGATAGTGGAAATCCCAAATTTAACAATTCCGGAGTATGTTTTTCAAAATTTCGACCGGTTTCCAAAAAAAATCGCTGTGGTAAGTAATTGTTAATTTTTCTTATAATAAATAATTAAATTCACTCACAGGAATGTGGAATAACCGGAAAAAGCTTTAGTTACGACCAAATCAGGCAGAATTCTCACAATTTCGCAAAATCTTTAATCAAAAAACTAAAACTCAAGAAAGGAGATACTGTGGTCCTTTTGTTACCCAATGTTCCCGAATTTGCCATATGCGTTTTGGGGGCCATTCAAGCAGGAATAACCGTTTCACCTATTAATCCATTATATTCTCCAGGTTTGAGTTAAAAATTTTTCCAATTCAAAAAAATTATTTTTCCGCCAAAAATAATAATTATTTGAATTAAGATTTTTTTCAAAATAAAAAATTGTAAGTAAACAAAATTTTAATTTAATAATTAATCGTTTTTATCTACTTATTACGTTAAGATAGTAGACTCAGCATTGTTGATAAAATAATATCTGGAAGTAACTTTTTACAGTAGTTCTACAAGTCCAAAGTACAAAATTACAAATGTTTTGTTATGTCTATCTAATAAGTTTTAAAAATTTTCTTTCCGTTCCATTATTGTTAATTATTTTACAGATGAAATCAAAAGGCAGCTACTAGATTCGGATACGAAAGCAGTCGTAACTCTCACCAACCTATGCCTCTTGCTGATGCGGCTATAAAATTAACTTCTTCAAAAATTCCTATAGTAATCATAAAAAATCAGGAAAGCGAAAGCCTCCCCAATGGAGCAATCAATTTCAAAGAATTAATCGAATCCAATATGGATAGCGCGGAACTTCCCAAGACGGACGCCGAAAGCGTCGTTTTAATGCCGTATTCCAGTGGAACCACCGGTTTACCCAAAGGAGTCGAATTAACCAACCACAACATTGTTTCCAATATGTGCCAAATGAACGAACCCTATTTAAGATTGGCTATAGATACGTCAGGTAAATCATTCCAAACTCTCACACACCCGTCCGCTAAACAAAACTTATTTTAGATACTCACCAAGACGTCGTTCCTGCTATCCTTCCCATGTTCCACATTTACGGAATAACTACCATAATGTTAAACCATCTGTACCACATGTGCAAGTTGGTCACTTTACCGAAATTCACACCAGAACTGTACGTTTCCATGCTGATCAAGCACAAACCTCACGTTCTCTTCATCGTTCCACCAATTGGTAAGCATCGGTCACCAAACGGCATCACAAGAGTAATACTTTCATTTCAGTGTCGTTCATGACGAACCATCCGGCCATCAAAAAGGAATATTTCGATTCGATTCGAACCATCGTATCTGGTGCCGCGCCTTTGGGAGGATCAGACGAAGAAAAATTTCTGCAGAAAGCCCAAAAACCCATCAACGTCATGCAAGGCTACGGTATGACCGAAACTTCCCCGTGCGTTTTCATCACATCTCCTCCAAGAAAAAACGAACTAGGATTCGTGGGGTCTGTTGGTGAACCAGTTTCACTGACGGAAGTCAAAGTTGTTCCCGTCACCGACGTTAATGGAGAACCGCTTGGTCCGAACGAAACTGGCGAGTTATTAATTAAGGGACCCCAAGTAATGAAGCAGTATCACAACAGACCTGAAGAAACCAAGGAAGCTTTTGTAGACGGTTGGTTAAGGACAGGGGATATGGTGTACTACGACGAAAATAAAATGTTTTACATAACCGATCGACTGAAAGAACTGATTAAAGTGAAAGGTTTCCAAGTGGCTCCTGCAGAGTTGGAGGCGATCATACGGTCGCACCCCAAAGTTGCGGATGCAGCCGTGATTGGAATTCCCGACGAGAGAAACGGTGAAGTTCCTAAAGCGTTTGTGATACCCAAACCAAATTCCAAATTGGGCGATTCAGAACTGCAGACTTTTGTTGATGGAAAAGTAGCAAGTTTTAAGAAGTTGCGCGGTGGAATTAAATTTGTCGAAAATATTCCGAAAACTGCATCAGGAAAAATTATGCGCAAGGAATTAAGAGAGCAACACGAGAGGGAATTACTCTGATTTAATTGGAATTCCAAATATAATTAATTTTTTACCAATAAAAATATTTTTAATAAAATTTAACAACAAAAATAAATAATTTACCAAAAACAAATCACGAAATATTTTGAAACGTTTGGTGTTTGATGAGTTCCTTGAACGCTCCGTTTTCAAGATTTAAGAGATCGTTGTAGGTTCCTTTCTCGACCACTTGTCCGTTTTTAATAACCGCTATGGAATCGGCATTTTGTATGGTGGATAAACGATGGGCGATTGTAACCACCGTTCTTCCAGCCATGACTCTCTCCAAAGCCTCTTGTACTAAAAATTCTGATTGAGCATCCAGAGCACTGAAATCACACAAAAAAGCAAAAATGACAAAGACAAGTTTGATTGAAACAAACCTGGTTGCTTCGTCGAGCAATAATATTCTTGGATTTTTAATCAACGCCCGGGCGATGGCAACCCTTTGTTTTTGTCCACCACTAAGCATGACCCCTCGTTCCCCTACGACGGTATTAAATCCGTCTGGTAGTTGTTGAACAAATTCGTATACGTTAGCTTCTTTGGCGACACGCACCAACTCGTCTTCTGTTATTTTGTCAGGTTCTTCGGCTCCATACAAAATGTTTTCGCGAATTGTACTTGAAAACAAAATAGGCTCCTATAAAAAAACAACTTTAGTATTCAAGAAAAGTTGTTCTTGGCCAGGCCGGATTATTTACCTGACTAACTGTACCAATATGTTGTCTCAACCAAGTTGGATCTAAATTTTTTACGTCCTCTCCATCTAGATAAACCTGCCCTTTGCTTGGATCATAAAGTCGCAATAAAAGAGCTGCTAGGGTGCTTTTCCCAGATCCACTAGGCCCTACCACAGCTAAAGTTCGACCGGGAGCGACATCTAACTGAAAGTCACTAAATATTTTAATATC
The DNA here is from genome assembly GCA_958510845.1 of Cantharis nigra. NCBI lineage: Eukaryota > Metazoa > Arthropoda > Insecta > Coleoptera > Cantharidae > Cantharis > Cantharis nigra. Next base: position 2,234,704 of record OY294033.1, on the reverse strand, counting down.
GTTACGTGACGGGTAACTAAAATCGATGTCCTTAAAGGAGATGTGACCTTCGGGTGCTAGCAGTGGTGTGAAACCTCCTAAAAACACTTTAATTATTTTAATTTTAAAAGAATCTTTATTTTACCAGTTGTTGGTATTGCCGGCTGTCTATCGATGAGCTCCCATAGTCTAGAAGCAGCCCCAACCGATTTATTCATTTCCGAATAAAAGCTAGACAGACCACTAACAGAAACGCCTATGTATGCAGCATACAATAAAAACGATGATAAATTTCCGATCGTGATTGATTGAGTTGTTACCATTACCCCGCCATAATAAAGTACAAAGATTATGATCAAATTTCCACTCAACCCAGTCTGAAAATAGATTACAATTTATTACAAAACAAATTACAATTTTATTTTCGACCAACCATCCCATAGAACAAAGCTCTTGCTTTGGATTCTTGATAACCCAGACTCAGAACCTTTTTTATTGCATTTGTGTAGGTATCCATTTCTCTCAACTCACGACTAAATGTTTTCACGGTGCGCATGTTAGAAATACGCTCTTCCGCAACTTGGGACGCTTGAGCCAGAGTGTCTTGCACATTTCTTGTTATATTTCGAACAAACCTTCCGTACACCACCGCTACAGCGGCTACGGGAGGAACGATCGATAATCCGACAAGTGCCAATTGAGGTGACATGTAAAACTAACATTCCGACATTAGAGTTGAGCAAGTCATTTTTCTTAAGTAACCTACCATCATTCCGCTACCGGCTAGTACCATAATGGTTGACCTTAAACCATCTGAAATGTTGCTAGTCAAAGCTTGTCCAACCATTTGAGTATCCGAGGAAAGTCGATTGATTAACTCTCCGGTCGGTTTACTATCAAACCATCCCTGTTCTTGTTTCAAAATCGAGGAAAAAACTCTTATACGTAAAGCCTGCGTCATGCGATACCCTAAAAAGTTTTTTCTTCAAAAACAAAAATAGCTTTTGAAAATTGAAGCACCCTTAAAACTCGATTTGAAATTATAAGGACGTACCTGCACTGGACATAATGTAAACCCTTCCAAAATTACAAACAGCACCGACCAAGAAAACGACCACCAAAATACCACACAAATTATTCAATCTCGTGCGTGCTTCACTCAAATTGTCATTACCAGAATAAATAATGTCCAGAACCTTTCCTAAGCTAAATGGCACAGCCATCGACACTGCACTTGAAATTAACAACAATGCAACGGCACCTTCATTTAAAAGTTGAATTAAAAACTTTTCGCAATCTCAATAACGAGAAAATTACCCATGAGTTTCCACCTTTCGGGCTTGGCTAAAGAGAGCAATCGAGTGATATCTGCCTTACTCAATTTACTAGTGGTGCTTCGTTTGGTAGAACATCTTCTCAAAAACAAAGTTAACGCTCCGCTCTTCGACGTCGCACCTTCTGGCATTTTAATTGCAATATACGTACCCGATTTTTGTATTTTAGGGGACGACATGTTAAATAGGTTTCTAGAAATGGGTTGTTTTAACCAGTACACTTTGTTTCCATCAAATAAATTAAACGAATAGAAACGCGCGTTTCTACAAGTCTGGCTCAATATTTTTGTGTAAAAGCCCATTTCTATTCTAACGAATAAACCTAAATTTTAATAAAACTGATGTTCACTGAAAATTTTAAATAAGGAAAAATTAGTGTGGTTATGTTCGTATTGACATTTGGGGATGCAGTGGCGTGACAATGCTGTTATTTTTACAGATTTCTAATAAATTGTTTTCGCAGATAGGCAACACACCATACCTTGTATTTGTAATAATTATTAATTTTAATAAATTATTAGATTATTTCCTTCAGACCTTGACTATAAGTATACATAAAATATAATTACATACTACGAAGCTATTATCTATGCCGAAAACGATAACAAATTATATGTTAATTGCCACGTGATTTACATATTATTAGTTGTCTACCTGCAAGAAAATCTTTAAAAGTTATTTTTTGAAAATTGAAATTTTTTCATATTGGATACTTAAGTATTACAGTTATTACCAAATTGTAACCACTTTTTGAGTACCCACACAATTGGTTCACTCAGAGATAACGAAAAAGGGAGTTATTATTTCCTAATGCACTTTTATTTCAAAAAATAGATAAAAAGCTTTCTTATAAAGTTCCCATTCTAATATTATTCACATCTGATTTAATCGTAAACCATTCTTGTTCCAAGTTAGTGCTGTGCAATTTTAAGTGTGATTTTTCAAAAAGGTAAATAATTTGCTTATTTATTTGGTGTCGAATTGCAGACAAAACAAATTTAATTTTTTTTAATATTTAAATAATTTTATCACATAAATTACACAATTAAAGTAAATTTGTGGTTTACAAACAGTTTAATCACGTTTAACTTATGATTTTGTAAATATTATAATTTCCAATTTATTGTTAAACTAATAATGTTGTATGATCAGAGACAACCTACAGTGCGACCTCGATGATACGAATTAATTCCCAGTTTTTTTTTTACTTATAGTGTATTTTATTTGTGAGAACTTATGACATTGCAATTGTTGCAAAAGTTGTTCTAAACTTGATAACTAAAATAATACAACGATATGATCGACACTTTGTTGTCTAGATAGGAAAACAAAAAACAAAATTAATTAAGGAAGTTTTTTTAAACTGATTGTTCAAAACTTGAAAAACTCTAAGTCATTGTCATTTATGGTACAATTTTTTCTGAAATTTCGGTTCACACAACATCGAAATTGAATAAAGTTAATTAACACAATTTTAAATTTGAGCATCGGTGCTTCCCCTCATTTAAATAATTAAAACACTTCCTGTTGTTAGTTTTGTAGATTATTATCTTGTATTAATTCTATTAGTATGGGACGTTTTTGATTTTGATAAGATAAAATCAGTTATCTGTCTATTATTACCCCGGATGTTATTCCAAATTAGCGAGAGTACTCACTAAGACGAGTGGATTGAGACTCAGGTTTAACTGAGCCACAAAATTTTTATGAAAAAAAATAGTTTAAAAAATTTCTTCTTTTTTTTTGTTTCATTATATTCGGTGGCGGCAATAAAAATTTACATAACCAAGGGGAGTCCAGTAGTCCCGAAAACAAAAAAATCGATTGTAATATTTACCAATTTCGGCAAGGGTACAATAGGTAAATTAAAAATATAAATCTTGACATAATTTAAGAACAATTTTTTGAAATTAAATTATTTCAATGGAAAGATTATTTTGGGAATTTTTGTGTGCAGCGTAACTGGCGAGTATTGCAGGTTCAAAATTTAAATAAATATTTTTAGACTATCCTAGTTGGAGAGATATCAGCACTTGGAAGTTAATTTATGTGCGGATAAAAAATTGTACTGCATGGTTCGAACCGTTGCGAGAGAATTTTTTTCTAAAAACAACTCGGTTAAAGAGTCCAAATCAAAGTTGTGCGTAAATACAACTAAAAATAAGTTAAGCTATTGCGTGAAAGACAAAGAAGAAATTATGAATTAAAAGGTCTACTCCGTGGCGGTTGAGATAAAAATAAGTAGGTGTATTATTACTTTAGTACTACACAATGAACGTATTTCAGGTAATCCACTAATTGTAATGCTATTATCTCAAAAATATATCAGATATGCCTAAATCGTTGAAAAAAAATAAAGTGGAAAGTTAATGATGTGGACTTTGAACAGATGGATGAACTTAGTACTTGTTAGAATTTTGTGTTAATAAAAGAAACATAAGTTAATATTATTTTCCCAGTTCCATTTGTGTTGGTGATTAGTTTGTGTTCATCAATTTTTCCATAAATAATTGCGGACGCACAATTAAATTAGGTATTTAATTTTTTTTTTTTTTTGAAAATTATTTTAAAAATTTCTAAAAATATGAGAAGTGAAACCTGTAGATACAATTCCGTTTAGAAAGTGAGTAACTGCTCATTCGAATTATTAATCAAATTATGTAATTTATTATTACTGTATGAATAGTAAAAAGGGCGATAAATATTCTTATCGTAAAATTACTATTTATTTGTCTTCTTACGACAATTAATAGTAAACAAATTTTAATTGTGCGCTATTTTTAGAATATTTTGAATTTTTGATCGACATACAATTTATTCTTTTATCTCTTATCGAACAGCTTAATCATCGCTTTGCTTGTATTGTTCAATATAAAAATGCAGATAGTGAAAGTTTGTGTTTGATTAATCTCTTCAATTTTTGTTGTTTCAAGTGTCTAGTTCGGTAGCTATAAATTATTTTTCCGCACCTGGGTAGCAATATACGAGGAAAAGGAAAGTTCTGTATAGCTAATCTGAAAATATTTTGAACCAATAAATCAACAATTAAAGTAGTATCTAATGGCATTTTACGAAAGTACATACGCTCTGATCCACATCACCGAATTATGAAAAATTAAAATAATTTTTGATTATGAAATTTTAAGAAACTACTAACTTAAGTAATTTTTTCAATATTTTTAAATAAATAAAAATTATTTTTTTTTTATTTAATTTTTCCACTTTTTCTTCAATTTACTATTCTAATGACGTAAAATACTATTGTTTACTTTAAATTCTGAAAATTAAAGTAGGTGAATAAATTTATAGTAATTCCTAGAAGAATGCGAAAAATGCTCTCCAAAATCCCAAGAAGTAATGTAGGTGAGCTTTTAATAGTTCCTAGAAGTAATAAAATTGCTACTATATTATTTGTATACAAACTATAGTATTTCATTCATTGTTTTATCAATGCAAAATTATGTTTTCTTGTTTTTAATCTAATATTTTTATGACAATTATCTGGTAATTAATTATATATTAATTCATTATCATATTTAATTAATTTATAAATAGATTTATATAATTATAACAAATATTTTATTATTATAAGTACATCTTCGCCTACGCACTGCGTAATGTTTGGCAGTCTAAGTTAATTTAAAAAATTAATTGTAATTTATCTTTTAATTTATAAAAAATAAGTCAACTCAAATTTAATGTTTTTAAATTATTTTATCTTTCATAATTAAAAAGTATGTTATATAATTAACTATATGGGGGGAGGGGGACAATAAAAAAAATTGAAAAGTGCCGCAGGCGAAAATGTTTAAGCAGGCAACTCGAATAAGAACTAGGATACTCCGATGCATTTTTTTATTTTGTCGCGCTGTTTTCGACTGACTGCGACTTAAACCAAACTGTCATCTATATCTCAGAAACGGTACGACAAAATCAAAAAATGTATATAAACAAAATTGAAGACAATGAAATTTGCAACAAAAAATGTCTAAAAAGTTTTGTTCTAAAATTGATTTTTGTATGACAAAAATCGGTTTCAAAATATTCAATTTACGTTTGAACGTAAATAAACCGTGGCTGGGGGGTATTCCATACCCCCCAGACCTCCGGTTTGCATACCGTTACAAGATTCTTTCTTTATCTATGCATTACAGTAACTATTGCTGAAGGATCACCCAGACGGCAGCGGTTTTCGGTTACCTTTAAACAGAAAATTATGTTTTTATTGGAAAAAAATTGTTAAAAATCAATGTTCTATGAAGGGCTATATCTCGAAAACCAGATGGACTAGAACAATGACTTTTTTTTACTTTTACGCAGAATTTCGTCAGCTTTAATTTTGATATAACCCATTTTAAGTCTAGAATGTACACAAAACGACCAATTTAAGATTTTGAGCCTCTCCTCGACAACTTTGCTCCTGTACCTGTCTGAATCTATTGTAGAAACCTTAAGGCTTCTTCCCTGATACTTAAGTAGAAGAAAATTTGAATTCAAAATACAAAATGTACTAACACACTTAAATTTTATGAAAAGTAAGATTAATTTTAAAAATAGAAAAAAAAACTTTTTAAATTAATTCCTGTGTTATTTATTAATCACTATAATGTTCAAAGGAGCACAGTTTAGATGTAGCTCACAGTTCAATTTATTTTAAATTATTCCAAACATCCAAAGTTCTCTCGTGGTACACAATTTAATTAAGTAAACGACGACTCATAATTCATAAACAATCAAATCAAAAATATTTTATTTTGTAGCTACAATTTTTCGGGTCTTACGAAAACCAGCCGACAGAATTAAGACGTAGCGTTAATTAATTTTATTAATTAACAATTAATAATCCATTTTTATAGTTTTTGGAAAGTCACGTGAGGGGGGGAATAGTTACTTCTATTACATCTTTTGTGGGAAAGCCGAGTGTCAGGTTCTATTTTTATTCTTTGAAATCGATAGTGTAGCACTTTGGCCTGCTTGCTTCGCTCGCTGCGACTTAATCACAGTCAAAACAAGCAACAAGATTTACGAATGGATCGATAGGCAGCGCCGAGATGTCGCTCCTGGAGTGCAGGAAAATTTTTGAAAGTTTGCTCCGATTTATTTTTCTTTATTTCAATAATTCCAGTTGGTTTTCGTAGATTTATATTTAACGTCCGAGTTTTTATCGTTATCATATAAAATACTTGCTTTATTTATTAAGTGTAATTAAGCGTGGCTTAATTAAGTGAATTTTAATTACGTTACGATGCTATCCATTTATCGTCTAATTGATAAATGTTTTCAAGTGAAAATGATAATAATGTGGGTCTCAGGAGAAAATAAACTTTTAAAAATTTTACACCAGACCCTTTATCGTCCAAATATTCAAGTTGAGGTAATTTAGTTTAATTTCTGTGCAGCAGATTTGATAAAAATTAATAGTTTTACTAATTTGTTAAGAAAATTAAATTCTACTAATCCTATGTAATTTTGTACTTTGTTCAGTTTTTGTTATGCAATCAATCCGATGTAGACTCAACACAATTGCGAATTTAATTATATTTTAATATCTATTATTTCTTATCTACGTGGATCTACGTCACGTTAATAAAGGAAGTCAACTTCTTCATTCTCGCATGAAATTATCACAATGCTAATAAAAAATGTTATTGTTTTAGCAATTACACAACAGATTAAAAGTTTAAAGTTCAAGAATGTCAAAAATTGTGTTAGCCTGCGCTAATAAGCTCCAACGTCCAAGACTTCTCTCAAAATTTCGAGCAAATCATCGATCCACTTGTCACAATTTACACAATAAAAATGCATTGTTTGTTAAAGCAAATCAAAATGTTAATTTGATCCGACATGCCTCTACCAATATCGTCAATTCTCCATTTAAACCAATTGAAATTCCCAACACCGACGTAGTTCAATACCTCTGGAGGGATAGCGAAAAATGGGACGACGAAATAGTAGCGGTAAGTAAAGAAAATTGCTTCCAGCAAAAAAACCAGCTATGGTAGCTACGCCAACAACTGTTAAAAATCTTATTTTGCCATTTCTAGACGTGCGCTAACTCTGGCCGAAATTACACTTACGGAATGATGAAAATAATAATCGACAAGTGCGCACAAGCTCTGATCGGTCATTGTAAACTCCAACCGGGCGAAGTGGTAGGATTGTTGCTCCCGAATTTACCAGAATTCATAATCGTAAGCCACGGAATTTTGGCGGCAGGTCTCACGGCTACGTTCGTTAATCCACTTTATAAGCCTGGTAATTTGAGCATAACTTTGATGATATCTCAATTTTACCTTAATTCCACTTTTAGAGGAAGTCAAACAACAATTCAAAAACGCCAATGTGAAAGCTATCGTCACCATCGAGTTGTTTTTGGAAACTGTGCTACAAATAGCACCGGATTTACCTGGCTACCGGACCACAATATGCGTGGGAGGCGAAGACGATAAAATAAAAAATGTGCAAGGTTTGCAAACCCTACTCATGGCTGGTCATACGGCAGAATTGCCAAAAATAAATCCTAGCGATATTGCCCTACTTCCATACTCGAGTGGAACCACTGGTTTACCAAAAGGTGTTCAGTTATCGCACAAAAATTTGGTTGCAAATTTGGCCCAAGGCAATCTACCAAATATTTGTTCCTTGTTACCGGATGAATATTGTCAAAAAGCTTTGACGGTATTGCCCATGTTCCATATCTACGGATTTAACGCCATCATGAACACTTCCATCTTGTTAGGATTACATCTAGTCACTTTGCCAAGGTTCACACCGGAAGATTATATCAAAGCGTTGGTGGAACATCGTCCTTACGCCTTGTTTGTCGTTCCTTCGTTGCTCCTATTTTTGGCTACTCATCCTGCAGTTACAAAGGACCACCTTTCCTCGATCAAAACAATCACTTCTGGAGCAGCGTTAGCAACAGAAGGATTGCTACAAAAGTTCAGAGAAAAAGTAGATAGAGACATAAACATCAGACAAGGTAAAAAAAAAATTAAATAAAAACTAACAATTAAATAAATTTGTTTAGGTTACGGTATGACCGAAAGTTCCCCCGTGATCACATACACGCCACGCGATGCACCCCAGTCAAAGAAAGAAACCGTGGGCGTCTTACTTCTAAACACTCAGGCCAAAGTTATTAGTCAGGCAACTGGAGAAGCCTTAGGGCCCCACAAGCCGGGTGAACTTCACGTCCATGGACCTCAAGTCATGCAAGGATATCTCAATAATAAAGAAGCAACAGCCGAAGCTCTTACAGAAGATGGTTGGTTACGGACGGGAGATGTAGTTTACTATGACGAAGATGGTTATTTTTACGTCGTCGATAGGTGTAAAGAACTGATCAAAGTTAAAGGAAATCAGGTGAGTGGTAAAATGAACAAAATAATAATTAGACAATAATTATAAAATTGTTGAGAATTCTCTGCCATTCCGAGTCCTGTTACAAAATTTATTCAAGATATTTATCCCTTTACTGATATTGGCTTTGCCCATTTCATATGTCCAATACTATAATCATATGGAAATAAAACCAGTAATCAATTTTTGTTCCACATTATTTCTTCTATGAAGAAATACATTTACATTATAATTTGTACATAAATTATTATAAAAATATATTTACACAGGTTGTAGGTACATCATTCGTCTGGTTGAATATCATTCATTTTTTTTTCATTTCTGTCAACGAAAAAATTCGAAAATGGACCAACCACTTGCGGAGTAATTCCAAACTACTGAAATCGAGTAAAAGTCAGAGTATAAAAAACAATATAATTATCACTTAAAATACATAAACGTGTACAGCTTACTAAGAACCAAACCGTCTGTAACAAAATATGGTAGAATTGAGATCTGTTGAGCTTGAAAAGAGAGTTAAGAAAATTTAAACCAAAAGGTCATCATCAAAATGAAAATATAAAAAAAAAATTTAATTATGTATAAAAAGTTTCTTCTTATATGAACACATTTTTAACTTATTTATGCTCTACCTACATACGTGAATGTTAAATGTAAAATGAAAAATTATAAATAGGTCAACTAAAAATGTAATTAAGGTTTTACTGTTCGTCACTTGTTGGTGGTTCTTGACAACTCTCCTCTCCTAAATCGATGTCCATAGGAACGTGACCAGTGGAACTTGATGCAAATTCCTGAATATCACTTAAATCAACTTCAACATTTGATTCATTTTCAACTTTTTCGCTTTGGTCGCTAGCTTCCACAAGGGAATCCGCGAGAACTTCTTCTTCCTTTTCTGCTTCTTCACTTATTGTGGTGGTTTCTTCGTTTGTTGAAGAAACAGACATTTCTTTATCTGGATTCTCTAAACTTACAAGTGCAACACTTTCATTATCGACCGATGACGTCACATCGACTGGCAGTGCTTCCGAGGTAGTTTCCTCTTCTTCTTTTTCTAAGCAGGATTCACTTGGACAGTCCGGAATCGAGGATTTGGGTTCTTCAACAATGTCCAACTCGGGTTCGACTTCAGAGGTGAGTGGGATCTCATCTAAAACCGAATCTTCGGTCGATGATTCTGGAGGTTCCACTACGTCATTGCTGCTTTCACATTCGTCTAATTCTTCTCTTGCAAGCAAAAACGACGACGCATCTGATTTAAATAAGTTTTCTTCGCTACCAGACACTTCTACCTCGCTTGTAGTTTCTTCTGGCAGAACGAAATCAACAACAGGCTCCTCTTTCTCGGGTGTATCTTCCTGTAACTGAATGGTTAGGTTATAAAAGTTATACTTGTACTAGTAAGAATTCCTGAGCTTTCAGACTATTATTTACCTCAACTTGGACGTTTTCTTCTGCGGTGGAAACAACTGGTTCGATGCTGTCTCGTCGTTTTTGTACGGCAGCAGGAATAGCAGTGATTGTTACCGTGATATTGGAGTCTTGTGAAGTGTCTTCTCGCATGCAACTGTCCGAAACTACAGGTTCGATTGAAACGTAGGGCTGATCCTCAGTAGGCCTACAAGTGATAACCGACTCGATGTTCGACACACACTCACTAGAACTTTGCACCTCCGCTTCAAAACTAGGGGTTGCAGTTGCACTCTCTTCGGGTTGCGCACACTGAGAAGACATTTCAACATTAGCTTCCGTATTTTGATATGAAATTATGTCGGGGGTCATTCGTGACCATACGGGTGCATCGTCCATTTCTTCAACATTAATATCGTTTGAACTGTTACTTTCGAGAATATGGTCGGACTCCAACCCATTCACAACACCGTCGCCATTCTCGGGGTGCCTGTTACCAGGCTCGGTAGTACTGACCACCAAAATGTTCTTTTCGAGAGCACGCATGTACTTATCGATCCTGTTATATTCTTTTCGAGGAGTGGTTAATAACTCACAAATTCTTTGAACCGTAAAGGGGGCCGCCACAAATGTATCCAACTTTTCCAAAATGAAAACCTTCATCGACTCGTAATTGAAAACTTCAACATTTGGACAAGGCGGAATGTCGATAGAAGGGCAAGCCTCGTAAAAATCGGCAATAACGCTTAAAAGTTTCTCTTTAAACAAACTCTTGACGATGCCCCATTGATAAACGGGATCTCCTGTCTTGGCTACAAAACACAAATAATCTTCCAATTCGCGGGGTATATCGCGAGGTTTCAATTTTGAAAATTCTTCCAAACTGTGCAATATTTCTTCAGAATTTTCCATAATTTTGCTTAAATTATCCACAACCACCTAACAAACCTCACAAATATTCACGATGCACACAATAAACTGAAATGTCAAACTCAAGGACGCCTGCGCAGTGACAGTTATTGTTTTCGATTACTGACATGGGCGTGCGCTGGATTTTCTCCCAAGAGGGACAAAATTTAAATAAAATAAATATAGTATTTAAACTTTTCCGATACAATTGATTTATTATTTTTTTTATTTCTAGGTGTCTCCTACGGAATTAGAAAATTTGATTATGGAAATTCCGGATGTTGCTGACGTTGCAGTGGTGGGAATCCCGGATACTTTGGCTGGAGAAATACCTCGTGCGTTTGTGGTACGAAAAGCAAACACAAAATTAGACGAAAATGATATTATAAATTACGTGACACCGAAAGTAGCAGCATATAAAAAGTTAACTGGCGGAATTCAGTTTATAAGCGCCATACCACGAAATCCTAGTGGCAAAATATTAAGAAACCAACTGAAAGTTTTAAATTAACCACATTGAACCGTTTTAGCTTTAAGTGTAACTTTAGTTTTAGTATTTACGACGGTAATATAATATATTATATGTGCGATTATTTTAAAGTATTAAATTAAAAAATTAAGAAATAATCGCCCGGTAATTGCGACTCGGGATTAAACCAGAAGACCCCTCAAATAAATGTTTTGGTTTGGTTTTTCTGTACTGATTTTAATTTTTCTAAATAAATTATTTTTTAATAAATTAAAACTTTTTAATTACCCCAGCCTTGTGAGCTATCTCACAAACATCCTGTGTATAATTGATTGGTAACTTTTTGTTGCTGTGATTGGCGGCTTGAAGCTTTGACAAGCATCGTTTGGTTATATGACAGGTTAAGATAATGGAAGCTTTTTCAGTGAATTATGTTGGAGATATTAGTGGGATTTAAGTGTAAATATTAATAAAGCATTTCTACTACTAAAGATGTGGCACGAAGCGAGGAAACAGGAGCGTAAAATACGCGGAATGATGGTGGATTATAGGAGAAGGGCGGAACGTCGACGTGACTTTTACGAAAAAATTGTGAGCTTATTATAATCTTTCTTGGCTCAGTTAAAATAAAATAAAATGTTATTTTAGAAAGCTGATCCAACACAATTTTTACAATTGCATGCAAGGCAGTGTAAAATTCACTTGGATCCTGCAATAGCATCGGCTGCCGATAGTCCGGCTACAATGTGTGTATATTTAAATATTTTGCCGTCATAACACAGAGAGAATAGAGAACAAAAGAAAATTCATACCCCCTCATTTTTTTAACATCAATTTTTTGATTGTTCGAATTTTAGGATGCCGTGGCAAGGTCAAAGAGACAATTTAATTGATCGTTTTGACGTGCGCGCACATTTGGACTTTATTCCTCCCGTTGTAAAGGAGGACGAAGAGGAAGTTACCTACGAAGAAAGACAAATTAATTACGAAAGGTACAGGATTATTGCTCAAAATTCTTTTCTCTGTGTTACCGAAGAAAAGTTTTTGAAACAGCTTCATCTCGAAGAACAATTTGGGTACACGGAGCCTGAGACCAAAAAGAAAAAGAATGCAGGCGCTGCTATTGGCTTTAATTATGAAGAAGGCACAGGTAAATATTTTCTTTTCATTCTTTTTAATTTAAAAGATAAATGATTTCAAAAATGGTATTTCTCATATTGCTTTATTAGGTTGATTGCCCTTGTAGGTGTTGTTCTGATTTTATAAAAATGTTAATTTATTGTATATTCAAAGGAGTGCAAGCAGCACCTGCAAATAGCGAAGAGAATTCAGATGACAACTCGGATAGCGATTTGGACGTTGATTTGTACATAAATGTGTCGAAAGTGGATCAATACCAAGCCCACGAGATGAACAAGCACGGACAAAGTTTTGGGATGAGCTCAAACGATTTTTATTCATTTTTAACCGATGACATGGAAGAAGCCGAAAGTAATCGCTTGGCAAGAGAAGAAGAACACGAAAAGGCTTTGTTTTCGGGTAGAAAATCCAGGAGGGAGAGAAGGTAAACTTTTGTCTATGCAAACTTATTCACTGCTAATAACAAAGTTTTTGCAGAGCTCACAGAGAGAAACGGTTAGCAAACAGGGTTATAAGCCCTCCAAGTTATGCGGCTCGTTTGTCTCCCACCTATCCTAGTTTTCGTGAAAGTAAATCGCCCAGTCGTTCACCAACACCTGACAATACTGGAAAAATTACATACATTACTTCGTTTGGAGGTAAAAAACAACCAAATATATATTTTTGGGGGCATGGGATCCAATTTATGTAGCCTATTTGGTTCTCCAAAGCTGTTTCTTATTTCAAATTATTTTTGTAAAGGTGCGGGTTTACTTTTTTCTTCGTTTCATCATTGATTATATTGTTTCAGATAGGCAAACTTGAAGCTTACCATACGGTTTGCTTATCTAATACTGTATAATCAAAGCTGTAATGCTTTTTTATTTTCTGTCTTCTACTTCCAGTATGCTGTTTAGGAGTGAACCTTATATTATAATTTGGAGAAAGCTTTGTTTACTATTTTTACTAATTTTTAAAATTCATGCAAATTTTTGTAACATTTATGCTTAGGCGATGATGAGGCTCCAACAACCAGCAAGTCGACCTATGCAGACAAATTGAAATTTGGTAAGAAAGTGAGGCGGCGTTCGGACAGCAGTTCTGACTTTCGAGATAAAAAGAGAAACCACAGCATGGAAAGAGAGCGAAATTACAAGCGAAAAAGGCGATCAAGAAGTTCCAGTTCGTGCAGCCCACCTCCGAGGCGTCGCTGCAGAACTACAAAACGAAGTAGATCTTCGGACAGGTATGTCGGTTAGTATTTAATCGAAAAATGTTGTAAACTTGGTTATAAGGTATCGTAGGCGCTCTCGTTCGAGAAGCAGAGAACGCAACCGTAAGTACAGATCAAGAAAATCGTCTTCTTCGAGTAGTAGCACCAATAGTAGTAGCAGCAATTCCAGTATTCCTCGTAAAGTTTCAATTCGAAGTAGCTCATCTTCCAGTTTGAGTCAAAAATGCTATTCTGGACTGAAGAGTAATAACAAAAGTAGAAGTCCGTCGATTAAACGTGAATCTCCACCTAAGCCAACAGTGCAAAGGTACTATGGAAGGAAGAAAAGCGATCACAGTTCTTCTTCGGATCTTGATAACCTAAGTGATAGCGATAGTGGTGGATCCAAGTCGGTTAATAATGTGTAAGTATTCAAATCCGCAATTGTAACCAACATAATATGTTTTGTTTTAGGACCTCTGTTGAAGATAAAGTTTCTAGTTATGGTAATGCAGTTTCAACCTCCAAAGTCAGTAAGAACCGCCTCTTATTATTTTATTTTAAAAATCTTATTTATCCATTTTTTCTTTTATTTCTTTGGTGGTGGAAGTCGGTCGAGTAGTTTGCTAATCCTGTTTTATTTTTCCGAGATTGTGCAAATGTTTTGTCTGCCTCAATCAGCAAGTTTTCCTTTCTTTTTGTTATTTTCTTATTACATTTTTTGTGTCTTAACAAAATTGACAACTTTTAATTTTTCATGAATTTTTTTAGAAATCTGCTATCAATTCTGCTGTAACATTGACATTGCAGGAGCGGCTTAAACGGAAGCGGCAGGCCCTTCTAAATAAACAATGTAGGTGTTCCCCATTTTACCAACTTGAACCTTGTATTTCATTTTTTTTTTTTTAGTTAAAGCTGATAAGTTAGCAGAACAAAAGAAATCTGAAAGGGAGAAACAGGAGCAACAAAATAGAGAGGACGAATTGCGAGAAATGGCAATTAAATTGAGACGAAGACAGAGAGAACTTCGACATGCTTACAACAGTCACAGTTCCGATAGTTCATCTGAAACTGAGAGTAGAAAAAGTAATTCATCACCTGTTAGGAGTAAAAAGTGTAGGAGTGAAAGTCCTGTCGAAAAGAAAGGTGGAGAGAATTCGAGAGGTAAAGAATCTCGTGTTAGGGAAAGAAGTAAAGAGTCGAGAGGGTCGAGTGGAAAAAGTTCTCCAAAATTTGTCGATAAAAGACCTGTTTATTATAAGGACGATGATAAAAGTGGGAAAAGACGAGAGAAGAAAGATGAGTTTAAGAGGGAATCAAAGGATTATCGGAGTTCGAGGCATGAAGAATACAAAGACAAGTCTGGGAGGTCTTTGGTCGATTATTGACGTTTTTAAGGATCTTTTATATATTTCCTGATTTATTTTAAATGTTTGTGTTGAAATTTGATTCAAAAAACCTCCCTTAATTTAGTATTTTTTAAATTATTTATATTACACTGCAAAATCATTTTTGTTTTGTTTTATTGCCTAAACCTTGAATTTATATAAAAATTTAACGACGGCAGGATTTCAGGGAAATTGAAGGATTATTATTAGTCAAGTTAGGCTTGGGAAAGTTACACTTTTACAGTTAATTTTATGTAGGAAAACTTGATGCATTTTCCAGTCCATCTAGTGTAGGAGATGCAAAGCAGGTATTAACAGATATCCAGTATCTAGGTAAAACTAAGCTAGCTAAATTTAGTCTTTCGGAATAAGCATTTAAGGGCAAACGGAAACAAGAATTTGCTGAGTGATAGTGGGGATTAAATGCACTTATTATGAATTTTGGTATTTTCCGAATATCATAGAACCAACCAAAAGAAGAAAAATTTGAAAAGCAAAATTAACTTGATAGAAAGATGTTCATGGGAAAACCGAAGGGTGCACAAATACAGTAGTTAGTTTGGAGCTAGAAATCTTGGCGAAATGTAATTGCTATGACTTTTTTCCAAGTAGGAAATTATAAATTTACTTATAAAAAGTTTCATGACTGGCAGTAGTTTTTCAGGGGACAAATTTGAAAACACTTACCCCTAGATAAATCCCTTTTTTTCGAGCTGTTTTGAACTTTTGCCTAATTGATCTATTATGACGTCGACTGAAGGTGTTAAATCCGATTTGTGTTTCTATTTTGATTATTTTTAATTGTTTGGAATTAAGCGGACCCGGTCCAGCTTACTCCGATGCTCTAGCGCCCAGCACCCCTGGCCACTCCGTGCCTGATCACATCATGACCTTATCATACTTTTAAAATTATATGCTTTCATTTTCATTTAAAGTTTAAAAAGTTAAAACTATTATTTTAAAGTTTCCGTAAACCGGTTCTAATCAAAATTTAAGAAGATCTAAGTCTCAGTCGAGAAAATTCGTATTACTTTTTGAGATAGAGCACACAAAATTAGACCACATACACACAGATAGTTTTCAGCTTCTAGACCCCAAAACGTCTAAATTCATTCAAAATCTCAACTTTTTTTTCTGCACGATTACAATGTAATATCGTTGGTAATATGATAATAACTGCAATAATAATTTTTGGTGACTGGGTCTATAACCTGCTATTTTTGATCTCCCACAACAAATTTCTGGCATTTACTGAAAAATTAGTGTAAAAATAAAACATGTGCACGGTTTTCGAGCTATCAATATTTTCAAGTAATTCATGTTTAATGTTTATAAGTATAGAATTGACAGAAAAATTATTTAAATGAGCGAAAGCTACAAGAAAATGATAAGCCAGAGAACTGTTAGCGGAAATCTATTTTCACCGGTTTTATGAAGGATGCAGGTACAAAATTGAGGGCGTCATGATGTGTACTCGCACTTTCAAACAAATTTCATAACATTTTTAAGGTCGAGTACATTACAAGGTCAGTTTATTGATAAAACAAACTCGAAATCGGAGGCCCTTCAAAGGCGAATATAATGTTTCATACCAGAAATGATATTGAAAATCAATAAAAATTATTTTCTGACAAATTAGTAGGTAATAAATTAATCTTTCATTGATTTTTTTCGAAAATCTTCGCAAATGGTGAAAAAAAATAAATGTAGACTTTCGGAAGCCTACCAGTTATTTATATTTCTCGTGCTAGTTTGTAAAGAAGAAGCAAGGGCGCAGTCATGGGGGCCGTGGTCCCCTCTAAACCAACGTATGATAGAATTTTAAACCAATGTCTTGACTAAATACTTATATTAAAATGTATTTTTCAATATTTTGATTATTTTTTCAGAAATGGGCTCTTCAAAAAATTAGGAATTTGACTCGCCGAGTAGAAGTCACAACAAGAATTTCCACTATAGGAGCATATTGGCCTATATAAACTAGATTGTTTCGACTTCGTGATTTTTTGAATTTAAATTCTTTTCTTTTTTTCTAAAATATCTTACTTATTAGTAACAAAAAAATTGGATTTCGCAAATTCGCATTGATTAGCGTAGGTACATGAAACCGATTACAATTCTACCGAACTGATAATTTGTTGAACAAATTACTAAAGATAAAATTAGCGTTAATTTCAATATTATTTGTTCACCTAGATTAAATTTTTGTATCAGACCTACAAGCATATGCAATTAATTTTCTTATCGGAAACAAGAGTCGTGTAAATTCAGTCAACATTACAACATAAAAAAATAGTTAATTAATCTTCGTATTTGTAATTTTGAATTCAACATGTTCGTTAAAAACATAAAATATTTCGAGAAAAATTTGAATTTTAAATAAAAACGTTTCACTTGTTAAAAATACAAAAGATAAGAAAATAAGATTTAGAGTATAACATTCTAAGGGCGAGAGTTGGACTGTGCTGGACTGTTTGCAAAAAGGGAAGACCGCAAAACCCCTAGGGACTCGTCCTAGCAAAATTACATTCTTCCCGATCTCCCCACCTGCTGCTTCGCCGAACGGTTATAAAGGATACCGATATTGTCCTTTCAGCAAATAAAAATTTTAAATAGCTTTAATTTTAAGGTACAAGGAAATACAATTTCCTTTTTACACATTTTCTTCTATAACAACTTAACATTAAATTATATAATATCGAATAATAATATAAGTAGTATGTTATGATCCTCAGTATTATTCAACTGGATTTTAGAATTTTTTCAGCGTTTCAGTCACAGATCAGGCTATTAAAAATTTTGGTTTTGGAACTTTTCTGTTGCACCTCGTAGCATAAGAAATTTAATTCAGTCTACTACAGCTCTAGACTGAACAGGAAAGTAATTTTCCCAGGTGTTTTATTGCTTTTCTTAATTTTTTGATTCCTCTCCTGTGCGTGAAAAATTGAAAGGGGAGATTAAATTAAGAAATTCACATTCTGAACATATATAAAGGTACGTTTAGATCTGACACTTATATCCAGACATATATGTCAAGTGTCGGACATAAAGTAGCTTTGACTGTTTACATTTAAGATAGAAATTGCTTGAAAGAAAAACATGAATATGTGTATACATTTCTCTTTCTTCGAAATTCACAATAAATGTACAAACGGTTTACATTTATCTACTAAAAAATGTCCGACACTTCTTTCATTCTGCAAAGATTTCTTGGCGCAAAAGGTTTACGATAAAAATTTCGAAGAAAAAGATTGCAGCCAGTGTAATTATTTTAGAGCATTTAACCCTTCATAGCGCAGATTTCCAAAAATAAAAAACAGGGTATTTGTTAAAGAAACTTGTGATTCTGAAACATAAAATAAATTTTTAGACTGATTGAAATATTGACCAGGGTTAGGTAAAGGGTTAAGAATGAAGAAGAAAAATCGTTCAATATGGATTCGAGAGTGGATTTTGAAATGTGAAAAACAAGGTGCTTAAAATATTGGTCCCCTTATATCAAAAAGTCAACATCTTGGTATATGTCTCATTCTTGAACACATACACATATATATATATACAAAGGGACATTACTTGAAGAAGTAAAATCATTTATCCGCTGACCAAACCCAACTCAATTCCATCTGTGGTCATAAAAACTTAAGCTAAACCATTGTGAATTTAAAATATTTACAATTAACACATTACCGTCCGACAAGGAATTATAAATTTATACCTGTACAGGTGACAAAAATTAATTTATCACAATAAATTATAATTATTTTTTTAAAACTGCATAGGTACTATACTAATTTTACTAACTTGAGTTACTACTTGCCAAGTAACTACTCAAAATCAATTTTTACTTTAAGATCAGATATAATTCAATTATTACCTGTGCTACCTGAAATTTGCGAAAAGCTTATTTTTAGACTACCAGATGATAACGTATTAATAAATCATAATTACAACTTAATTACTAATTAGAACTTAAATTATAAACAAGAATTTGTGAAACCCAACATGAATTCTATAAAAATATCGCGCGACAGTATCATAAAAGTAGACGAGTGGTCAACTCAGGCAATTTCTCTCAAGCAAGTCGGAACTTACAAAAGAGTATCGTTTACATCTGAATTTCTATAAAGCAACACATATCGCCAGAAGTTAAAACATATATGTCTGACAGAAATTTTAGGCAGCGTTTACATCTGATCTTCTATATGTGTCAACACTTATAGCCGGAACTTAAAACATATATGTCCGACAGAAATTTCTCATCGTTTACATTAGCGACAGTTACTGTCCGACATAAAATTCGTGCAATAAGTGTCAGATCTAAACGTAGCTTTAGACACGAAAAGGAAGGTGAATGTTTGTGAATGGTGCTGTCAAGGCAGCTTCTATGAGTCCCTAGAGATGACGAGGTCCTGCTTGGTATAGTATGGACGAAGAAGGACTAAAAACTCCATCCCACGTTCTTTACTGCATCCGCACCTGAGACGCTTTCATTTATATGAATAATTGGACAAGTTTTGCGTTTAAATTTTCCAGATACCGTGGCTAGTTAAGACGTGTTTAAATGTTACGCTTAAAGTGTGAACTAAAACAGTATAAATTTCAATTTTAATCCGTTTAGCATAGAAATTTTTATAAATTGAGCTTCTCTTGTCAGCTACTGATATAAAAAACAAATAGCTCGACTCCCTTTGTCCCAATACAATATCAACTCTGTGCCGTTGTGGCCCATTCAATTATAGGCTCCGTCTTTCTCGATCGGAACTTCTTATCAATACTCCTATGCCACACGTTAAAATAGAAATATTAAATGCATTTTCAATTCGATTCGAAATTTCGATCCAGAATTTTAAAAATAACATATATTTTTATCTATACAGGGCGAACCAATTATCTTACCAGCAAATTTAGATTTGAGTTTATTCTAAGTGTCCTCCTTAGACAGGCAATGGCAAACCACCGAGGTAATCTATACCAATACAAAAATAAATTATTACGAAAATTAAAAAGTTTGGGAACGACTGGTCGAATAGATTAGGAAATTTTTGCATTATTCTCATCTATAAGGATAAATTGCATTTAATTGCGAAAATGATAAGAAATTTCAGATATATAACAACTTCAGAATAGAAGGTGAAAAACTTGGACGTAGATTATTTTGTAGTTAGTTGACAATTTATTACCAATGAATTAGTTCCTTTTTCTTGATTTTGTGAATTTCGGAATCGACGCGTGTGATGAGCATCGATTTACAGATGCTTTTTTGTGCGGAACAGTTCCTTTACTTATTATAATAGGACTTTAATTCAATTCAGGATGATAGGCTAATTACACAGCTTGATTACTCAAACAATCTGGATTTGGATCAAAAGCTATAAGGTCAGATGTTTTACATTATTATTTTGTATATTGACGGGGTAGGGGGGGGGAGGGAGGAAAAAAATTTTGAAAAAAGTTACGCTATATTATTATGCTTACATTACTGGTTTTAATTGAGTAAATATTTAATTAAATAATAAAATTTTATTGCGCAAAATAGGCAGGACACATGCAGGAGAGAAGCAATTGCAAGGAAATTTATTTTAATAAATTTATTTATTGTAAGAATCAATATAATTTAAAATTTGAAAGAGAGATAAAAAGCTTTTTTTTGGTAATTTTTTGAACCTCAGTTCTGCTAGCTTCAATGATTATTAGTGGAAGAATAATTTTCTTACTTGCAGGTTTCCCGAGTACACAGTATTTTTGTGTGGAATAATTCTTTTCCGTATTATCGATTTTTTTGGATTTCAAGAAGAAAAATAGTTTTACATTGCAACAATCTAGACCAGAAACTCTAAGATCAGATGCTTTTAGTGCTTTTTGTTATTGGGGATAATATTCACCCGACGAAATATCTGTGAAATATCTAATATGTGATAATAGCAGAATCAGCTAATAAAAAAGTTTATTTTAATATCTGAAACTAAATTTTGTGATTTTTTTACAAGTAATCAATATTTATTATTCCTTCAGCTAAATAAGCAGGAAGACAATAAATTTTCATAGTTTAACCGAAGTAAAGTTTTTAAATCACTATCAAATATTTGCTAGAAAATTTGTGAACGTTAGCTTAGCAAATTAGCAACTTGATGCATATTTATCAATGTCTAACAATCTTACTAAGCTTTTGCAAGCCGGTCACATAATGTTGCGAAACATTTGATGCAAATTTAACTAATTTGGATCGAATCCGTCCGAGAACGACATTGGACAGCCGGGTCCAGACTTTCCTCTAAATTTCACTTCAAGGGGAAAATTCAAGTCGGAGTGGGTGGTTGAAGGCAGATTAAATATTTAATGGATTTTCATAAATTAAAATTTACAGGTTGAAGTTTTTATTATTTGTTAGTGGATGTATGGTAGTACATAGTAAAATTGTAATATCTCTTAAAAGGGTAGTTAAGCTAGAGAAGGGTAGTTGGCCAAAGGAAAGGGAAGAGGGTCGGGGTTACATGTATTCCACATCTGCGGTATGCATTATTCATGTTGATCTGGCCGCTGTCCTTTTGCTTTGTTGTATTTCAACTGTCCTTCTTTAGGGTTTGGCAATCTATTTTGAACCAGAATGGTCAAAATTATCGATTAATTATTTCACCAATCACGACCATTTAAAACTTTTAGCTCAACATAATTGATGTTACATATTAGAAAAAACATGACGGTAATGCCTCCAGTTATTTTGAATTTTCCTTTTTATTTATTTTTTATAATAAAAATATAACATTAGGAAGCAATAACCGATTGTTGAAAGCTTATGGGATAATCTGAAGTTCATCGCACTATTTGCAAAAAATTCTAATTCCAATTAGAAAAGTACCTATACATGTAATATGTAGTTTTTATTCCATCGTTTTGGAAACATCGCTTTCAGATATCTTATCTTATCATCAGCGTTTGGATTTGTTTAATTAATTAAGTAGTTGCAAAATAAACAATTCTATTAATTAGTAGGTATATAAAAATTAAAAAATCAATCAAAATCAAAATTTTTATTCTGTTATAAATAAATTACTTTCGAATTTTTGAAGTCATCAATTTGAATATTCACCTGCAGTTGTGGTTGATCCACTTGTAGTATCAGATAAACATGCTATTGAAGTAGAGATATATACAAAAAATTTGTAACAAGAAAGGTTTTTTCTGTTGTGCATTATGTAAAAGATCAAAACTGGAACGTGGCGATGTCAACAGGGTCAGCGTTGAATGGATTCTGCACTGGACCATGATTCTGTATTGTACGGTCAGGTAAGGGTAAGTCCTAAACTGGATCACTTTACATTTTCATAATAGCTCGATTAACTGCAGTGATTATGTAAATTTGTGATGCGGACAGGTAGGGTGAAAGCAGAATATTTTATTTGAGTAAAATATAGATGAGTAGATCCAGCTCCATCTTACTTACAAAACATCCATACTATATAATCCTGATTCAAAGTTACCTGAGATGGACAATGGAGATGTTACCTAAAACAAAAAGAAATCTAAAATCTAATTAAATAACTCAGGTGCTAGTGGAGTGGAAGCAGCAGGAAGGATGGGGAATTAGGGAAAAATCTCTTCATTTTTCTTCATTGAATTTATTTCAAGCTGACGAATAGACCATGTAATGAACGAACGAATGTGGAAGCAATAAGACCGGTCTGACTTTAGTGGCCCAAGTCGACAGCACCAGGTGTAGCCCGGGGGTTTCCTAACAACCGTATTCAACCGAGACCGAAATTTTATAAAAATGAACTATGCAATGTTCCTGCTGATTAATAATTTTTCCAATTTATATCCAAATAAAACAAAAAATCGGTAATTTTTCTAAATAATTCAATCAAGTACAATTGGGTTCCAGTTAAAATATTTTGCTTATGTTCATTTATGTTTATCTGATTAGATAGGTACTTAATTTTTTTGATAGTAAATCCTAGTCCTCGATGAAGATAATTGAGACATTATTAGGTAACCATATCTAATAGATTCGTTATTTTAAGTAGAATCAGAAAAAAATATTTAAATCATACTATTGCGCCATAATATGGGGTTTTAGAAAATATTGATAAAAAATTAAGATATAATTTTCCTACAAAATCAAAATAAAATTTAAAAATTCTGATTTCTGATTTCAAAAATTAGTATATCTATTCCCAAAGTCAAAATAATTTTGTGCTGCATGTGCTTGGTACACCAATTTAATTTCAATCAATCAATGAATTTGTTTTAATATTTAATTGCAGTCATTTTTTGAAAATTATTTTTGGAATTTCATGTTGTTCATTACTGGTAAGTCGTTATCAGTATCGATCGGTTAGGCTTATCTATTTTAGGCTGAATTATCTCTCATATGAAAATTAATGGAAATGTAGTTTTGAAAAACTTATTTTTAATTATCTAATATTTAATATTATCATTCTTTCATTTTTGTTTTCTACAATTTTACTATTTTTAAAAAATATGATGGAAAAGATACAGAAGAGATTTTTGGATTTTGAGATGAATGGATTCTTGGTTTTCAAATCACCAATTTAAAAAAATTTTTATTTTTATTTCTAATAATTTTTGTAATAAACAAAATCTTGCACTGGCATTATATTGTATTTTTGAAAAATATGACTATTTATTAAATTGAAAAACAAAAATTCGTTCTAATAGAGAATTACTCTGAACTATTACGCATTGCGTTTCCAAATATTTGCAAAAGCTCTTATAAAATTTATAAAATAAGGTGTAATCTATGATAAATTGTTAAAGCGGTTGATAAGTACCTCCTGCGTTATAAAAGAAGAGTGTCAGCATATTCGGGCCCTAAACTACGTACAATGTTGCTCAAGTGTAGTTTCATACTTTGTGCGGTGCTATTTTCGATATTATGTTCAAAGGTTAATTCGGGTTATAGTCCTATTGATGTTTCAAAACCGAGAGCGGATCAAAATTCCGTGGACGAGGATTGGTGGAAAAATGGAGTGTTTTACCAAATTTATCCCAGATCATTTAAAGAAAAAGACCGTACCGAAGGAATTGGAAATTTAGAAGGAATTACCAGCAAACTTCAGCATTTGAAAGAAACAGGAATTACAGCTATTTGGCTTTCGCAGTTTTATAAGACTGAAGGCACCGAGCACGGTGAGGATATTTCAGATTTTAAAGAAATACATAAAGATTATGGAACTATGGATCATTTTAAGAATTTGATCACGGAAGCCAAAAACCGTAACATTAAAGTTATATTGGATTTTGTTCTAAACCATTCTGGTAAAAACCATACCTGGTTTAAACAGTCTGAAGCAAATAAAGACGAACATTATAAAGATTTTTATGTGTGGCGCAAGGGAACAGATGGAAAAAAACTACCACCTAACAATTGGGTAAATTTCTAATTTTTTTTGATTAACGGTTATTTAACGCTCAAGTGCGACGTATTTTAGTTAAGTGTCCATGGCGATTCTGCTTGGGAATGGAGCGAATTAAGGAAAGAGTTTTATTTACATCAATTTGGAATAGACCAACCAGATCTAAATTATGCTAATCCAAAAGTAATAGAAGAAATAAAGGTGAAGTTTTAAGTAAAATATAAGAAATTGAATATTTGCTAATGTTGATCCTTTAGAACGTTATGAAATTCTGGTTGGACAAGGAAATCGATGGTTTCAGATTGGACGCTGTTCCATTCTTGTTGGAAGACGATCAATTCAGAAACGAACCTCCGTCGAATCATCCCACTGCTGCAGCCTACGAACACGAGTCGTTAAGTCATATCTACACCATGGATCAGGAGGGAACCTTCGACTTGATTTATCAATTGCGTGAATTTATTGACCAATACAGCGCCGGAAAGAAGGACGAAACTGCAAAGTAAAATGATACATATTTGCCCATCATATAATATTATGATCATACGTTTTTCCAGAATATTAATGTCTGAAGCCTACACAAGCATTGAAAATACGATGAGGTACTACGGAACCACCGAAAAAAAAGGAGTTCACATTCCTTTCAATTTCCAATTAATTAATCACAATAAGGATTCAAATGCTATTCAATTCGTTACATCGATAAACGAATGGCAGAGTAAAATGCCAAAAGATCAAATTGCAAACTGGTTGGTAAGTAAAACACCCGCGTTTCCTTCTGGATATTCTTTAATTGCCTTTTAGATTGGGAATCACGATAATCATCGTGCTGCTACAAGGTTTGGTCCTGAATTGGTCGACAATATGAATATCCTTATTGCCTCTCTTCCCGGTGTCATGGTTACTTACAATGGAGAGGAAATTGGACAAGAAAATGGCAAAGTTTCTTTTGTACAATGCAAAGATCCCATAGGATGCAGAGCTGGAGCAGCAAATTTTCTGAATGTAAGTCGTGATTTTGAAAGGACACCTTATCATTGGGACGATACTGCTTACGCAGGGTTTACGGACCCTAGTGCAAGCGATACCTGGTTACCAGTAAGCGATAAACATAAAGACACTAATTTGCAAAAGCAAATAGGAGATAAAAACAGCCACTATGGAATTTACAAAGATATTTTAAAACTTCGTCAGGAGCTAGCGTTGAAGAATAAAAAAATATACCTGGAAGCTCTTCCCAATAATGTTATAAAAATTGTTTATACTGGTGAATCTGATAAAGATGGCAATTACATAGTTTTCATCAATATGGGTGGCGAAAAGGTGAGCGTGAGAACTTCCGTTAATGATAGAGAGCTGTATGAAGTTAAATTTGCGACAGACAAATCTATAAATCAAAAAAAGTATTATTAAAATTCTGTATAATTTTCTCTTTTTAATTGTTTATTTTTTAGCCCAATTTGGGGAAGAGATTTAACTATTGATGCTTACAAAACTATTGCACTAAAATTAATCAGTCAGACTGGTATAACTTACGATTGGTGGAAGAATGCGGTGATATACCAAATTTATGTAAGATCATTTAAAGATGAAATCAAGAATGACGGAATAGGAGACTTAAAAGGAATTATTAAGAAGATAGACTATCTGGCAGAGTTGGGTGTCAATGTTATCTGTTTGTCTTCTATTTTTGAATCTACCGAAAAAAAAGATCTAGGTTATGATGTCTCAAATTTCAAAAAAATTGATCAAGATTATGAATCTAAGAAGGATTTTGAACTACTTCTACTTGCTGCCGAAAATAAGGGAATCAAAGTTATAATTGATTTTGTGCCTAATCATTCGAGTAAAAACCACGAATGGTTTTCTCTCAAGAAAAACTATTATGTTTGGAAAACAGATACCACAGCCAATAATTGGGTAAGATTTCTTTTCGTTTAACATTCAGAAAATCCAATTCTTTTTTGCAGTTGAGTATTTTCCAAGGAAAAGCCTGGACAGAAACTTCTCCCTCGTCCAAGGAATATTATTTACATCAATTCGATTCCTCCCAGCCTGATTTAAATTATAACAAGGAAGAAGTACAAAATGAAATGATGGTAAAATTTTAATAATGTAAATACGTAGTAGGTACTTTAATAAAATTTAACTTTCAAGGAAATTCTGAAATTCTGGCTAGACGCTGGCGTACACGGATTCCGAATGACTGGTGTACCTCACTTATTCGAAACCGAAAATTTTCCAAATGAACCTCTTTCTAACGATCCTGAAGCAAAAGAAGACAACTGGAATTCTCTCCGACACGTTTATACAAGCAACCTTCCATCTACATTCGACTTGATTTATGAATGGAGAAATCTTTTAGATACATATACTGCGATAAATGGTGGAATAGAGAAGTAATATACATTTATATGTTTAGAGAATAATTAAATCTTAAACTTTACATTTCAGAATAATGATAGTGGAAGCTTATACAGATATTCAAAACACAATGTATTATTATGGAAACAAGAATAAAGAAGGAGCGCATCTGACGCTAAATTTCCAGTTGATCGAAAAAGTAAATGGAACATCCAACGCAAATGACTTTGCTGCAAAAATAAACGAGTGGATCGATCATATTCCCGAAGGCTTCACTTCTAATTGGGTGGTAAGAATAATCAGATACCATAATTCTGTTGTAAATATATCTGTGGTCCCATAGCTTGGAAATCACGATAAGCGTCGCGTGGCCACCAGATTTGGACCAGAAAATGTTGACGGTTTCAATATGCTCACAGCAATATTGCCAGGAGTTATGGTCACTTATAATGGCGAAGAAATTGGACAGGAAGATACAGTACTTGACGTGAAGAACTGTGTCGGAGATCCAGTGTTTTGTCCCAAAGCTGGTCAAACAGAAGGTTTAGAAGAACTTCGTGAACTCCGAAGAGATCGCCAAAGAACTCCATTCCATTGGGATAGCAGTCCTCACGCAGGATTTACCAAGACAGAAAAAGGTCCTTGGCTGCCTGTCAGTTCAAAATATGAAAAAAACAATCTCGAACTGCAAGCTAATCAAACCAATAGTCATTACGAACTTTATAAAAGACTACTAAGGCTTCGACAACAACCGGCGTTTGTAAATGGATCTTTAAAAGTAAAAGCTGTCACCGACTATGTACTAACATGTTTACGGTATCATACAGCAAAGGAAAGCTACTTCCACATTTTCAATCTTGGAGATAATGTCGAATCTTTCAATTTGACAACAGCCTACAAGGAAAGCACTCCATTCTTGGAAGTCGTGGAAACTAACGATCACAAAG
This sequence comes from Cantharis nigra, assembly GCA_958510845.1. Lineage (NCBI taxonomy): Eukaryota > Metazoa > Arthropoda > Insecta > Coleoptera > Cantharidae > Cantharis > Cantharis nigra. The sequence goes on along the minus strand of OY294033.1, from coordinate 2,206,833 downwards.
AGTTTCCCGCAGGGTAAATTGTTAATAAAAATTAGATAAATACGAATATAACTGTATGATTTTTTTTCAGGACCTTACTGAAAACCGAAAGTATTACTCTGCAAGGCCACCAAAGCGTCATCGCCATGTTTACTACAAGAACTATGCCTGGGTCAGCCACAATTAACGTCATATCAAGCTTCGTTCTTGTTTTAAGTATATTGATCAATACAATTAATTTCAATTAATAATTTTTTTTAAAATAACAAACTGTAAATTATTTAGTTAATATAATATATGATACCCAAAATGACTTCAGTTGTTTTGGAAAAACTACATCTTCTGTGGTTTGAACATTTTGGAATAAACAGATTTTTTTATTTTGAATTTTTTTTTCAATAATAGGTGATTATTTTTATATTAGGCTAGGTTGGGTAGGGTTAGGCCTAACCTAATCTAAATAATGGACGAATTCACTAAATGATAGCCTTTAACAATAAATTAGAGTTTTGGAGTGGAAAAAGTGGGCTTTTTCGGAGATTTTTCGGAAAAAATGTTTACTTTTTTGCATTTTTTATGAAATATTGCTTTGGCACTCCAAAAAACATATAGAATGGAAGAAATCAAAACTACCCTACAATATTTTGAAAACTATTCGTCTCCCTCAATCAAGAGTAATTTCGAACACTTAATACTATTAAAAAAAATTATTTTTACAATAAATTAAATGATAGAAAAACCAATCAAGTCACGTGTAACTAAATTGCTATAATTACATTAGTCAGGTTACACTGGTTAATTTAATATCTAAAACAAGGTTTGGAATTTATGATAAAATTAAAAAATAATAAATAATATAATATGGAGTACATACATATATATTATGTAGTAGTAGTACTTAGAAACAATAAAAATAACATAATCTAACCTATATTATTTAAAAATTCGTAACATCGACAAAATACCATAAATTTGGAGAGGCTTATAACTATCTTACAATAGATGACATGATGTAGCTGCTTGATAATTATGATTACATCATAACACCATGATATTTTTATGATTATACTGATACAAAAATAAAATACTCTAAAGTTTTCGCTTTATCAAACTTCAAATTTCTTAGATTTTCAATTCTAGGACTACTATAAGCTTAATCCTTAACATTTTTTATATTTAATTGTAAAACTCAGGATCTCAGAATCAGTACATTCATCGCACACTAGATCAAATTTAGATACTAGTCACTTTAATTGATTTATCTATCAATTCAGTTTTTCCTAAAATTAATTTCAGTATTCAATGTAGTCAATTACTTGCTATTTATTATCAATATCGATCGTTCAAGTGCTTATCTCTCGAAAGCTCAGGTATTTTAAACCATGGAGCATATTTTTATACAAAATAATTCTACCGAAACGTAGTAATTTTTTAATAAATATTAATTTTATCAATCTCATAATTAAATAAAAAAAAAATGACTTATATTATTTTTATTCAGAATCAGTTAGTAATCGACCCATTACTACATTTAAATAAGTTGGGAAATAGACTATTATTTACTTTCACTTTTTCAGATTTTTTGTTTGACTTTCCGACCTACTAGTTTTACAAATTATTAATTATTCATTTGTCATTTACCAATTATCTATCGATTAAATGAAGCATTTTCTACCTTGGTACGTAATATACTATTATGACTCACATAAATAAATTGTTAAGTGTTGTGTACTATAAATGGAATCATCCTTAAACAATTTTAAGCAAGTATTAATCAGTAAGATAAAAGAAAACGATCTCAAGTTGTTATTTAATTAAAATTTCCAATTATAATTATTTAACACAAATTTTTATTTGATTCATATAGGATTATGTCTAACTTTACGAAGAATTGTCAAAATGTTAATTTAATTTATTTTTTCAAGAAATTTTTGATTGTTTCTTGTTGTTTTTCTTATGTTTTAATCATTCTTTTGGCGCCCATTTAAGAAAATAAATAAAAATCAGTATTACATGAATTTACAAATAAATGAATACAATTTTGTACATCAGGTCTGAGTTTTCAATATTTTATGTATTATAATAAAAGGAAATACATTTGATACGCTTGTATATTATTGATTATTCTTTCAAATAGTTATTGAACATTTTTCACACGCTGATGCGTAGTAATCCGCGACTATGACAACCAAATCTGTACTACCTGATTATTAACGGATGGGCAACAAATTTTTCTAAATGTTACTGAAAGTTGATAGTAAAAAATAATTTATGCTACTTATATTACAATGAAATTATTTTAGTAATTTGGAAAATATAAAAAATTCAATTTACTAGCAAAAAAATATTGCGATAACGAAATTACAATAAATCATTACGCATTTAATTTCCAAATATTTGCGTTAGCTCTTATAAAATTTCTGAAATAACTAATGTGTAATCTATGATAGATTGTTAAAGGCTGATAAGTGTATTGAGAGATATAAAAGAAAAGTGCTGACACCTTGTTCTCCAAATCAGGCACAATGTTGTCGCCGAAATGTGGTTTCGTAATTAGGGCGCTGATATTTTTCACATTATGTTTAGAAGTTTATTCCGGTTTAACCGTTATCGATGTTCCGAAGCCAAGGGAAGAAAGGCAGGATACAAACTGGTGGAAAAATGGAGTGTTTTATCAAATTTATCCACGCTCATTCAAGGATTCCAATGATAACGGAATAGGCGATCTGTTAGGAATAACCCAAAAACTTGAAGATTTGAACACGACAGGAATTACAGCTGTTTGGATTTCACAAATTTTTCAATCTCCAAACAAGGAGCACAGTCAGGACATTTCAAATTTTACCGATATACATCTAGAATATGGAACCATGCAACAATTTGAGGATTTGATAGCGGAAGCTAAAAGAGTCGGAATTAAGGTTATATTGGATTTTGTACTAAATCATTCCAGTAAAAAACACCAATGGTTTATCAAGTCCGAAGCAAGAGAAGAGGGATTTGAAGACTTTTACATATGGAAAAATGAAAAACCAGGAACAAATGACCGAACGCCACCCACTAATTGGGTAAGTTTCTAATTTTGTTACTTTTTTTAAATGCCAAAGATAAATTATTGCATTGTAGTTGAGTGTTTACGGCGATTCTGCTTGGGAATGGAACTCTAAAAGGGGTCAATTTTACTTGCATCAATTTGGAGTGGACCAACCGGACTTAAATTATACTAATCCGAAAGTCAAAGAAGCAATGATGGTAAAGTTTCGATTAAAATATATTTAATATTTTTTTACATTTTTGTTCATTTTTAATTTTCAGGAAGCTATGGAATTCTGGATGAAGAAGGGAATCGATGGTTTTAGATTAGATTCGGTTCCATTCTTATTCGAAAGTAAATTTGAAGATGAACCTAAATCGGACGATATCACCGCCGAACCGTACGAGCACAAGTCGTTAAGGCATGATTACACCATGGATCAGGATGACACGTATAAATTCATTTATGAATTACGAGCATTTATTGATCAATATAATAAAGATCATCCATCCGAGCCAGAAAAGTAAATGAATATATATGTAAAATTAATAGTATATTATAAATTTACTTTTAGAATATTAATGTCTGAAGCTTACACAAGTATTGAAAACACGATGAAGTATTATGGAAATAAAGAACAGCAAGGAGTTCACATTCCTTTCAATTTTCAATTAATACCTCACAGGAATGCATTTGGGAGTAGACTTGTTAAATCGATAAACGAGTGGCTCGACAAAATGCCAACGGGACAAACTGCAAATTGGCTTGTAAGCAAAACTTTTGCATAATTATGAAATGAGCGAATGAATAAAATTTGCGAATATCTAGTCGTTTTTCGATGGAGCGGATAGCTCGATAGCACAAAGGCAATGTCATCTGCATAGTATCTATCGCTTATTTTTTAATTATACAAACGTTATCGATATGAATGCATTAATATAAATAAAATAATTCATATTTAGCTTGGTAATCATGATCACTCTCGTGCTGCTACAAGGTTTGGGGATGACTTAGTCAAGAACATGAATATACTCATTGCGTTACTTCCCGGTGTCATGGTCACTTACATGGGAGAAGAAATTGGTCAAAGAAACGGAGAAGTTACTTATGTGCAATGTAAAGATCCTATCGGTTGTAATGCTGGACCGATGGATTTTCACAAAGTAAGCCGCGACTTCCAAAGAACACCTTTTCATTGGGATAGTCAAGAAAATGGAGGATTCACGGGCGCTACAGCGGTGCCTTGGTTACCAGTAAGCAAGGATTATAAGCGAATAAACTTGGAAAAACAAGTAGGAGACCCAGGTAGTTCTTTTGAAGTCTATAAGGAAATTTTGCAACTACGACAAGCAGAAGACCCGTTTAAGACGGGAGATGTTAAAGTCGAAGCTCTCTCTGAAACTGTTATAAAAATTACCCGTGGCAGCAAATCTGAAGTATTTGGCGATATCGTAGTTTTGATTAATCTTGCCGGGGGGGATCCTAGCAAAATAAAAGCTACGGACATACAAGGACAACGGTACGAAGTCGTTTATTCCAGTGACAGTTCCATCATAAAAAAAACGTATTATAACGATTAATTAACATCTTTCATCTTTTAATTGTTTGGTTTTAGCCAAATATGGGCAAAAGAAATAACAATTCCGGCTTATTCCACAATTGTATTCAAAGTTATCTCTAAGGCAGCAGATTATAATTGGTGGAAACATGCTGTAATCTATCAAGTTTATCCAAGATCATTTAAAGATAATAATAATGATGGAGATGGTGATTTAAATGGAATTTTCCATAAACTACCATATCTTAAAAAGTTGGGCGTTGACGTTGTTTGGTTGTCTCCTATTTATCAATCACCGAATGTAGATCAAGGTTACGATATATCAGATTTTAAAAAAATTGATAAAATCTATGGAACTATGCGCGATTTTATTAAAGTCATTGCTCTAGCCGAAGCTCTTAATATTAAAATTGTAATGGATTTTGTTCCTAATCATTCTAGTGATCAACACGAATGGTTTATAAAATCAAAAAAAAAAGAACCCGGTTATGAAGATTATTATGTTTGGCGACCTTGTGTTGGAGATAGCAAACCAACTAACTGGGTTTGTTTAATTTATATTATTTTTCATTCATTCATGTATAATTATTTTTATTGCAGTTAAGTATTTTTAAATATTCTGCGTGGACAAAGGTTCCCGAAAGACCTGACGAGTGTTACTATCACCAGTTTGACTACAGGCAACCCGATTTAAATTATAGAAATCCAATAGTAAAACAGGAAATGAAGGTAAAATTTTAATATCATAAATGTTTTCCTTATCCATTTGAAATTTTAAGGACATTCTAAAATTCTGGCTGGACATAGGCGTAGCTGGATTCCGAATGGATGCTGTACCTTACTTAGTCGAAGACGACAAATTCAAAGATGAACCTCGTTCTAATAATGTCGAAGCAAAACCCGAGGAATGGAAGTATTTAAGGCACATTTATACAAGTGACGTTAAAGAAACCTTCGATGTAATTTATGAGTGGAGAGAATTTATGAATACATATACCGCGATGAATGGAGGAGTTGAAAGGTAATTTTTTTTGGAAAAATTATCCAATGGTGACCGTGTAATTTTCAGAATCATGATGACGGAAGCCTATACAGACATTTATACCACCATGTATTATTATGGAAACGGAGATCACACAGGAGCGCACTTCACGTTCAATTTCCAATTGATCGAAGGAGTTGATGGAAAATCCGACGCTACCGACTTCGCTACAGCAATAAAACAGTGGATCGATCTTCTTCCCGATGGCTCCACTTCCAATTGGGTGGTAAGAATATACCTAAGTACCATAACTTTGATGTACATTTATGTATATCTTTAGATGGGCAATCATGACAAGCATCGTTTAGCCACCAGGTTTGGACCAGAAAACCTCGACGGTCTAAATATGCTCGGAGCAATACTACCAGGAGTAATGATAACTTACAACGGCGAAGAAATAGGTATGGAAAATGGAGAAGTTACCTGGGCACAAGGCCAAGATCCTAGTGCTTGTAATGGTCCAAAAGAAGACTTCGATAAAGTTAGCAGAGATTTTCAAAGAACTCCTTTCCATTGGGATAATAGCACTAATGCTGGATTTAATGCTGGAACCAAACCTTGGTTACCTGTCAGCAAAAAATATACAGAAACCAATCTCTTATCTCAAATAAATCAAACAACCAGTCATTATGAACTTTATAAAAGATTAATACAGCTTCGGAAACTACCAGCATTTGTAAACGGAACTTTTGAAATAAAAGCTGTTACTAATTATGTTTTGGCAAGTTTACGGGACGATGGGGTCAACAGCAGCTACTTTCATCTTTTTAATCTCGGAGGAAACAATGAAACTTTTAGTTTAAAAACAGCTTACAACGATACAACTCCATTTTTGGAAATTATTGAAACCAACGATTACAAAGATCTTTCTGTGGGGTAAACTATGAAAAATAGAGAAGCTCGATTCTATGTAATATTTTAAATACTTATTTTCAGATCTCTGTTGGATGTCAACAACATGACTTTGCAAGCTCATCAAAGTGTCATTGCTATACCTACCATAAAAGAAAGAACTTCGTCTGCATCAATTTACGTCACATCAAGTTTCGTTATTATTTTAGGCTTATTGATAAATATAGTAAATTTAAATTAACGTTAAACTATACAAACAATAAATTATTTATTTGATAATACCGAATTAATTTAGCAACACTAAGTTCACTACAGAAAGTATTTTGGGAGTGAAGATTTGAAAGAAAACAGTTTTTACGAGGCTACGCCGGGTTTGACAAAATATGTAAATATATTATTTTTGTTCTAGTAAATTAAATTATTTTATATTTTTTGTGTTTATCTTAGAATATATTTATACTGGCTTGATATTTGAATTTGCTCCAATAAATAAGCTTAACTATTATAATCAGCAATTTAGAATAAAGTGTTTATCAATTCTAAAGAGTGGTAGTTTAATTAATATTTATAATTTTTACCCGCACACTTTTTTTTAAATTTTTTTCAAAATTCATAATTTTGATGAAAAATTCATAGTATTTATGAATGTGTTCATCAAGATGATGAATTTTGTTCATCGGCGCAGTCGCAATCGCAAAATCAAAGTTAATAGAAAATTGTATAACTAACCCAATTAAAAATTGTTATAATAAATTATAATATATGTCAGGCAACTGAAATGAAAATAAGCGAAATAAGAAATAATCTAAACTTGCACATACGTAAAAAAAATATAAATATTATCAGGGGCATTCCATATCAAGTGGTCTAATCTGGTCACTCGACCATTTAAAATAAGATAGATTTCTTCTGTGAAATCGGCCTAACATGTTACTTTAAGGAGTGGTTATGTCGATCTAGCTTTAATTCACGAACGCGAGGGGGCTTACAAGCTATGGTGAATAAATTAATTAATTAATTCGTTGGTAGGCAACAAGCTTCACAAATAGTCTGGTTGCATTAATGGGTAATTCAATAGCAAACTTACAGGAATCTACTTTTAAAACCTACGTTTAAGCTGAAATATAAGCTCCGCCTTTTAAAAATTACATCAATCGTAAGGGTGGGAATTTTGCACTTTACTTTAATATCTAATTCTTATTGTTTCCATTAAATATATTATAAGATCGTTTAAATTGTTTTATAATAAAATGGAAGAAACCTTATTCGAACTATAAACTATATCTATAAGCATAGGAAATTCGAAAAAACTTCAAAGATTAGTTTATGAGTTATAATAATTAGGAATTGGATTTACGTACTGATTATTTTTAATTTAAAATATGTATAAATGCATAATATAAATTCGGTATAATATTATAATTTCGCATCTGTTGTAAAAAAATTTGCAATCGTATAAAACCATGCACAGTGCATATCTGCGATTTAACCTTGCAAGATAACGAATGCAGAAACCTGAAGTATTCCAATTTGCTTTTGCAGTTATCCAACGATAATTTATTATAATATTATGTTGTATTGAAGATTACTATATTATTATGTTCAAAATGATGAATACACATATACAGTGGCCGTAAAAAGTATTCGTACACCCCTATCTTAACCATGTAAATAGTACATTTTGAAGCCATTCTTTCACACATAAAAGTCGCTTTTACAATAAAACTTTTTAGACATTTTTTGTTAAGAATTTCATTGTCTTCAATTTTGTATCTATACATTTTTCTATTTTGTCGCCCCGTTTCCGACTGACAACAGCTTAAACAAGACTCTGTAAAATACAAAAAATATTGTCACCTGTATCTCAAAAACGGTGCAACGAAATAGAAAAATGTATAAGTAATTTTTGTTGCAAATTTTATTCCCTACATTTTTGTTTATATACATTTTTCTATTTTGTCACACCGTTTCCGAGATACAGATGATAATATTTTTTGTATTTTACGGAGTCTTGTTTAAGCTGTTGTCAGTCGGAAACGGGGCGACAAAATAGAAAAATGTATAGATACAAAATTGAAGACAATAAAATTCTTAACAAAAAATGTCTAAAAAGTTTTGTTGTAAAAGCGACTTTTATGTGTGAAAGAATGGCTTCAAAATGTACAATTTACATGGTTAAGATAGGGGTGTACGAATACTTTTTACGGCCACTGTATTTGATTTACAACACTATTATTATAATTTATGTTATAATAATCTTATAATACATATAGTATTTGAAAAAGTAAAAATTTAAATTTTAAGCTATGGTCTGTTTAAAGCCAAAAACAATACGATAGCATTGACGAGGTCACATTAGACCAGCGTTGTAAAAAATGCGATTAGGATTAAGCAATACGCAACACTGTACAATGTATACATAATCAAGATATACAGTGTTGACGTGTATTGTTTTTGGTTTAGGAAGACCGTACGACCATACCATAATAGTAATTAAAATAATTATACATTACACAGTGACGGCGCCAGAGGGGGGAACAGGGTGAACACATGCCCAATCCCTATTGACTGGAGTGCCCACCCAAATTTTTTAGAATACCTATACGTTTTATATTTTCGCCTCAACCACGCTCAGATCAAATATTTTAATTTTACTATTTTTAAAAAATTCGGAATTGTTAATTAAAACATGTAAAAAAATCGGATGTGGCCATGCCCATAACTTTATCATACTTATTATTATGGTGCAAAATACAGTAGAACCTCTCTATAACGAGTCCGGTTATAACGAAGAATCGGCTATAACGAGTAAAAATTTAGTCCTTTGACTTTTGTTTACATGTTAAACTGACTGTTTATAGCAAAAATCTTGTTATAGAGAAGTTTTACTGTATAATAAAAAAATAAAATTTGAAAATTAAGAAAAAAGTTTTTTTTACATTTGAAAAAAGAATAATTACAAAAATTGGATATTTACACGATTATTGATTAATACTTTTTTAATATTATTATTATAGAGAAGAATTTAATAAAAATCTAAAATTTGAGAAAAAGAAAAATATAATTTTTTTAATTTGCCAAATATTTTTTTTGCGTTTCCGTGTACCGATTTTAACCAAAATCTAATCAGTTCTAAGTCCCAATATATCAGTAATACTAAATACGAAATTTTGTTAAAAAATTCCTATTACGTTTTGAAGTAGAGGTTGAGGTAAATTTGACCACATACACACACACATACAGATTACAGACATTTTTTGGAAATGATGATTTTCCGCTTCTAGAACCCCAATATGCCTAAATTCATCAAAATCAATCTCAAATTTCTTTTTCTGCACGATAACAATACTTTTTCATATTTTGTATGATAAAGTAAAAAAAAAAATTTTTAACGGCCGCCATTTCGTGAAAAAAAAATTGTTTTACTTTTCCACGGTTCATGCTATAACGGCATCGATAAAGAACATTCACACCAAATTTCAAATAAATCGGTACATTCGAACATTAGAACATCCTTTTTTTTGGACCTCCCACTTTGCCAGCTCATAACTTTGTGAATTTTGAGGGTTTTCTCGGTTAATTTTTATGCAATCTTAAAATATCCATAAATAAATGATAAAAAAATTGATAGTAAAAATATTTTTTGTTTCGTTTGTACAAAGCTTCAAAAACCGCCCGAAATTCATGCCTCTAAACTAGAATACCTACCCCTTTAAGCAGCCGTGGGGTCTAATCTGTCGGATTAAACATTTGTGGCCCCCTAGGTAGTTAAATTTTCGGGGTCCTCTAGAAAATTATTACTTGCGTAATTAGTTTTTAATTTTACTACTCAATAATTAAAATAAACAGTCTCAATAAAATATTTGAAAAAAAAATTTTTTTTTCGACAAAAAAAATCAACTTTAATTGTTTATAACTTTTTTGTTGTTAATCAATCGCTAAAATCGTATGTACTTCACTAGATAATCTAATGAAAAAGCTACAGTTAAAATTTCAAGTCAATCGGATGTAAACTTTTTCAGTTCTACTGCTCACCGATTGATTTTGATAGTGATTTTGCAGCATAAAAGTTGTTCGGTTAAAATTGATTTAAACGAATTTTGAGTTTAGATCAGTACTTGGGCGTTGTAGATTTTGATTTTATGATAGTTTTAGCATGATTTAAGCCAATACAAAAAAATTGGAAAAAAAAATAAAAATTTGGTGGACATTACCCCTTAATTATTTTTATTTAGGACTAGTAAGATAAAAAAAATTACATGATATTTGCCGAGACCCATTTCACCCCCATGTGAGAGTGGGTGAGATTCGGCTTGACCCCCCCCCCCTAATATTTTTATATTTACTACTATGTACTTTAAAACACAGATTCTTGATAAACTTTAAAATGAAAATTTATAATTAAAATAAATATATTTTTCCGTTTTCACGAGGCTCCTAAAATTAACGAGGCCCCTAGGCAGCCGCCTTTTCTGCCTTAATATCTGTAATAGTGTAATCCGGCACTGGGTCTAATCATGTCTAATGCTGTACGTGTAACCATGTTTAACCATTTTCGAAAGAGAAAGAAGCTGATTGTTCAGAAGTGTATTGAAGGGTTTTACTCTTTTGTTAGTACAATAATTCAATACTGAAGAAAATAAAAATTTGAATATTTTTATAATAATATTATATTATTTATTTTGATTATAGAAAATTACATTCATTTATTACCTACACTTATATTGTATGCTATTTTAATCGAATTAAAATTATGCGAATTTATATTATTTAATAAAATATTTTTGTATTCATCTAAAAAGTAAACATAGGTATTAAAACATTGGTGGTAGATTTGAAACGAAACGCAAATCCCCACTACAAAATATTTTTGTGTTGATAAGATAAGATAAGACGGGAGAACATTTAAAATATTTCTAGCATTGTAACTCAAAATATATATGAGTTACAAATTATCATTTTGATTTATTTGGGCGACTGTATAAAACAGGCAACTGTAAATTTGCTTTAAATTGAACACAACACGTACCCATCTTTGTGATAATGACTGAACTATAATGATTCATTTCATCTCAAATTATTCCCGCCTGATTTTAATTGAACAATTATATGCAATTTCATTTATAATGTGTTATAGATGAAATAAATTTTCAAAAAATGTCTTTATGAATTCTTTTAGACGTGTACATTATTTATATAAGTAAAATGTTATTAATTGATAATTACAAATATGGTATTTAAACACAATGAATTCTAAATTACACAGATTGCAAAAAAAAAATATTTTACGACAGTCCTTAATTTATCGTTAATATAATTTCAAAATTTGAAGAAAATCCATTCAGCCGTTTTTTAATGCAAGGTGCTTTACTATTTTTTTTTGCACCTGGCCAATTTTTTTTTTTTTTTAATTGATAATTCTTTGTTAGTAATTATTTAATCTATTTTAATTTTTGTTAAAAAAATTGCAAATGGGGTATTTAAACACAATTAATTCTAAATTAGACAAATTGCAAAAAAAAATTATTTTACAACAGTCCTTAATTTATCGTTAATATAATTTCAAAATTTGAAGAAAATCTATTCAGCCGTTTTTGAATGCAAGCTGGTTATACAAGAGCGCATCGCAATATCCTAGCCTTAAGTTGATTGTTTTTGGCTTTCATGAGGGCTTTAAATGTGGGGCAACTTTTTCAATTTTAAGGATTTACGATAACTGTTAATTTAAAAATGTCAATTAATTTAAATTAATAAATAGAAAAGTAATTAAAATCTTTAAAAAATAAAACAATTTATTTTTAAATCAACTAGTTTCGGAAGTCGACCATCATCTGGATTCAATGTTTATTAATGTTTTACCAAGAAATTTTATTTTGCCCGAATTATACTTCAAATAAAATATTAATTTAATAATACAATTTTGTATACGGAGCACCTAATTACAAATAATTTAAATTAACATCAAATTGTACATAATTAATAATATTATTTGTTCTGAATACAATAAATATGTAAACATAAATAAAGCTAATGTTATTATGAATTTTGACTTCTCTGAGGAATGACTAAATTCTTCACACATTATTTATTTTTATGTGAAAGGCCCTAAGTGATGGGATAACTAGCTGGATAGTATCGGTTACCTATTCTGAATATAATAATCTTTTCTTTTTAAATTTTAATTTTTTGTTACTGAGATGATGAAACAGGGAAAACAGTGTTAGTCTATCTAAGAAATTAAATTCTTTAAGTTTAAAGAATATATTAAACCACTTATACTTAAGTAAGTACCTACATGAGATTATTTTTGTAAACATTTAGTGTTTACGTGAAAATAATTCTGGTTTAAGTGAATTTAGATATCATACAAGATGGAATAATTGATTAAATTAATTATATATTTGGGAATTTATCGAAAATCATTGACTTCAGATGCCCTTGATTGATATAGTACTATAATGAATCTGATATTTTTGCCCGTAAAAAAAATAATTTTATTAATGAGTTCTACCTTCTGCTTATAGAGAAATCTAAATATTATATTTATTTGAGATAGAGACATATTGCCATTTTTCTATCTTTATACTTAATATTAATTTTGTAAGATTTGGGCCGAAAAAGACCAACTTCGTTATGACCATTTCTGTGCTTAGGAGGGCGCGTAAACCAATCGATCTTTTTGAGGTGATCTTTGACACGATCTCCACTAGTTATCTTATATATTTTTTATCTTCGTAATTTATAAATTCCTTTTCTGTTGTAGATGTAGATCTATTATAGTGCATTCTAAAGTAAGATCACGTGGTCAAGCACAATAGACGTTATCTACAAACTAGATTAAAATCTTTAATTATTGTGTAACGACTATTGTCAAGTTATAGATTAAATTAAGGAAATTAATATTAAAATTATTGAATTATTTTTAAAATTTCAAAAAATAATTTTTTGCCTGGCGCCGCCTCTGCAATTACGCAGACTTGACTCAGTGGCGTATCCAAATAAATTCACCAATTGCCATTCACTGGATAATATGTACCTACTACCTAACACATAATAATGTAGTATATTATCATAAAATTATAATAATTATGTTTCTAATAATTTATTACATACATAAATATTGTCAACTCAGTAATTTGAACTTGAATAATAATCCACTTCTGTTTAGTATATTATTATGTAGTTTAATTATTAGTTTATCTTACACTAAATTGTAACAATATTTAATTTTTATAATAAATTAACCAAAATAAAAAATGTTGTTATTATTAAGTATGCAAACCTAAAATGTTCTTTATTAAGTAAACGAAGCAGTTTAAACAAATAATGAGCAAGCAAGCATACTATATCTTTCAAAACAGTTTGTGTGAAAGTGAAACCATTTGAAGTTTTTGAAAATATTAGTGCAGTGTCATAGAGGGAAATTTCAAAAAATATTTTCTCTATTTGTTTTTCTATATTAGTTGAAGTAATGAGGAATAAATTGGGAACGAACTGTTTCGATAATTCAAAGTAAAATCCTGCAGGATAATTTAATATTATAATTTATTATTATATATTAAATTTTCTATATTTTTAATAATTAGCATAATTAGTTATATTTACGTTGTTTACGAACGAATAATAAAATTTTGTAGTGCAGGTAATTTGTATTATCCTTGAATAAGTAATTTTCTTCGGTGGCCAACTTTTAAGCGGATAGATTTATTTTATTATAGTACAATTTTAAATTATTATCAATAAGCTCTCAAAAAATTGCTCAATTGCATTAAAAAATTGATGCTTATCAATAAGATGCTTATCAATATTTACAGATATATAAGAGCATGAACATCCTGGTGCTACTAAACCGTGCACAATGTTGCCCAAATGCGGTGTAATCACGTTTTCAGTTTTATTATTTATATTATATTCAGAAGTTGATTCGGGGTTAACTGTTATTGATGTCTCAAAACCAAGAACCACATTAGATCCCGATTGGTGGAAAACTGGAGTATTTTACCAGATTTATCCAAGATCCTTCAAAGACTCCAATGCTGACGGAATCGGAGATTTAAATGGAATTACTAGCAAACTCGACGATTTAAAGGAATCTGGAATTACAGGTGTTTGGCTTTCACCAATTTATAAGTCTGGAGGAGTCGACCAAGGTTACGATATATCGGATTTTACGGAAATAGATCCAGAATATGGAACCATGGAGGATTTTGACAAAATGGTTTACGCAGCTCACGAAAGAGATCTCAAGGTTATATTGGATTTTGTTCCAAATCATTCCAGCAACCAACACGAGTGGTTTAAAAAGTCTGAAAACAGAGTTGAAGGATATGAAGATTTTTATACCTGGCGAGATGGCAAACCAGGAATACCACCCAACAATTGGGTAAGTTTGCAAATATTCCTTTTATTTCCTATTGATATGATTCTAAAATTCATTTTAGTTAAGCGTTTTTCATGATACTGCTTGGAAATGGAGCGATAAAAGAAACCAGTATTACTTACATCAGTTTGCACCAGAGCAGCCGGACTTAAATTATGCTAATCCACAAGTAAAATTAGAAATGAAGGTTACGTTTGTAGTAAAATATATTCAAGCTTAACATTTATTAATCTTTATTCCATAGAATGTTTTAAAATTCTGGCTCGACAAAGGAATCGATGGTTTCAGAGTAGATGCGGTTCCATATCTATTTGAAGACGATGAATTCAGAGATGAACCTCCGTCGAATGATCCCAATGCAAAACCAAACGAACACGAGTCCTTAAAACATATCTACACCATGGATCAGGATAAAACATTTGAATTGATATATGAATTTCGAGCATACATTAATCAATACAATAAAGAAAATCCGCATGTGACTCCCAAGTAAAATCCACAATTAATATTTGAAACCTACTATCATAATATTAAACTTTGCAGAATACTAATGTCCGAAGCTTACACAAGCATAGAAAATACGATGAGGTATTATGGAGGTAACGGAAAGGAAGGAACCCATATTCCTTTCAATTTCTTATTGATCCCTCACAGTAAGAATTCGGGAGCAATTAAAATTGTCAAATCTATAAACGAGTGGCTCGACAATATGCCAGAAGGACAAACTGCAAACTGGGTGGTAAGTAAAACACTTTCGCAAGTCCGAAATATTTTTGTATTAAATTTTAGGTTGGTAATCATGATAACCATCGGGTTGCTACAAGGTTTGGGCCTGAACTAGTTGACAATATCAATATACTTATTGCGTCGCTTCCTGGTGTAATGATTTCTTTCAACGGAGAAGAAATTGGACAAGAAAATGGAGAAGTCCCACAGGATCAGTGTGTAGACCCAAGAGGTTGTAAAGCTTCGGTTGAAGATTATGATAAAGTAAGTCGAGATTTTGAAAGGACACCGTATCATTGGGACGATACAGCTTATGCAGGATTTTCGGAACCTACAGCATCGGGTACTTGGTTACCAGTGAGCAAAAAATATATAGAGACCAATTTGAAAAAGCAGAAAGGAGATCCAAAAAGCCATTTTGAAATTTATAAGTATATCTTGAAACTACGCAAAGAAAAAGTGTTCAGGGAAGGAAAAACAATCGTGGAAGCTCTTTCTGACGGTGTTATTAAAGTTACTCGTGGTAGTATATCTTATGAATATGGTAATTACGTAGTATTAATTAATGTGGGAAAAAACAAAGAGGAAGTAAAAGTTTCAAATCAAGACAAACAGCTCTATCAAGTTATTCATTCCACCAAAGGTTCTTTGAACAAAGAAGAGTAATATTAACATCTTTGTAAATCCTATCGTATACCAGCTTTTTATTTTTAGAAATATTTGGACCAAAGTTGTAACCATTGCAGCTTACGAAACTATTGTGCTAAAAGTGATCTCGAAGAAAGGAACCAATGATTGGTGGAAACACGCGGTGATTTACCAAATTTATCCAAGATCTTTTAAAGATAGTGATAATGACGGAAATGGAGATTTAACTGGAATTTTGCAGAAACTGCCATATTTAAAAACATTAGGTGTGGATGCTATTTGGTTGTCTCCAATTTATAAATCTCCCCAAGTAGACCAAGGTTACGATATTGCAGATTTTAAAGATATTGATCCTATGTATGGAACTATGAGAGATTTTGATAAAGTTGTGCTACTTGCTGAGGTATTAGAACTAAAAGTCATAATGGATTTTGTACCGAATCACTCCAGTAATGAGCACGAATGGTTCAAAAGATCTGAAAATAAGGAACCCGGCTATGAAGATTACTATGTTTGGAAAGATGGAGTAGATGGTGGGCCACCAAATAATTGGGTTTGTTTCTCTGTATTTGCTGTTGTCAATATCTAATGTTTTTGTTGCAGTTAAGCATTTTTAAAAATTCTGCATGGACGAAAAGTGAGAAAAGGGGTCAATACTATTTACATCAGTTTGATTATAGACAACCTGATTTAAATTATAGAAATCCCGCAGTTAGGCAAGAAATGAAGGATGTCTTGAGATTTTGGCTCGACAAAGGAGTGTCTGGATTTCGAATGGATGCTGTACCGTACCTAGTAGAAGACGAGAGATTTTTAAACGAACCTGCTTCTAATAATCCTGATCCAAAGCCAAACGAATGGAAATCTCTAAAACACATTTATACGAGTGATGTTCAAGAAACTCTCGATGTGATTTATGATTGGAGAGAATTTATGGACAAATACAGCGCGGAAAATGGTGGAGATGAAAGGTAATACGTTTATACATAATCAGGGATAATCAACTGGTCAATTTATATGTCTATTTCAGAATAATGATGACAGAAGCTTATACAGATATCTTTACTACAATGTACTACTACGGAAGTAGAGATAATACCGGAGCTCACTTTACTTTTAATTTCCAATTGATCGAAGGAGTAAATGGCAAATCCGACGCAATAGACTTTACTGCAATGATAAAACAGTGGGTAGATCTTATTCCAGAGGGCCGCATCTCTAATTGGGTGGTAAGGATAAATCCAGATATATTTACTTGAAGGTTTTCCATTTAAGCATGTTTCTAGTTGGGAAATCACGATAAGCATCGTTTAGCCACCAGATTTGGCCCAAAAAATCTGGATGGTTTCAATATGCTTGGAGCAATACTACCAGGAGTAATGATAACTTATAACGGCGAAGAAATTGGATTGGAAAATGGAGAAGTTTCTTGGGAACAAGGCCAAGACCCCAGTGCTTGTAATGGTCCACCAGAAGACTTCGATAATGTCAGCAGAGATTTTGAAAGAACTCCTTTCCATTGGGACAACAGCACTAACGCTGGATTTAATACTGGAGCGCAACCTTGGTTACCTGTCAGTAAAAGATATAAAGAAACAAATCTTTTATCCCAAATGAATCGAAATGACAGTCACTACGAACTTTATAGAAGATTGATGAAGCTTCGACAGGTTCCAGCGTTTGTAAATGGCAATTTTAAAGTCAAATCTGTTACCGATTATGTATTAACCAGTTTACGGTTTCTTCCTACTGGCGACAGCTACTTCCATCTTTTCAATCTTGGCAGCAACGAAGAAAATTTTAATTTGAAAACGGCTTACCAAGAAACTACTCCATATTTGGAGGTCGTCGAAACCAACGATCACGTAATGCTTCCTAAAGGGTAAGTTTACCAAATTTTGATAAGCACGAAACTAACCATTGGTATTCTGTTAGGACCTTACTGGATGCCAACAATATTACTTTGCAAGCTCATCAAAGTGTCATTGCCATGTTTACCGTAACACTAAACTACGTTTAGTGTTTGTTTATAATTATTTATAAATACAATTAATTGTATCAATTATTATTTTTGAATTAAATAAATTACGTAGATATTATTTATTTATTTAAAAGCATTTTCCTATGCAGATTTGGTAGTTTTCTTTGCAAAAGCAAAACAAATTCAATTTGACAATTATTAATATTGTTGCAATCTATTGCGAATTCCATATTATTCATAACGGTTAGAAAAGCTTTCATAAATTAAAAAAAGCATCTAATCTACGATATACTGGTAAAAAAATTGATAACAGTTTCAGATATATTATAATTAATAGAAGATTGCAATTGCACTCTGAGGCAGAATGTTAGGCAAATGTGGTTTATCATTTTGTGCAGTGATTTTTTTTATATTATGTTTAGAAGTTAATTCTGATTTGAATGCTACTAAAGTTTCTAAGCCTTGGTGGATAAATGGAGTGTTTTATCAAATTTATCCCCGCTCATTTAAAGACTCCAATGGTGACGGAATAGGCGATCTGATAGGAATTACTAACCAACTTCAACATTTGAAGGATACAGGAATTACAGCTGTATGTCTTTCACAGATTTATATGACTCCAGGAAAAGAGCACGGCGAGGATATTTCAAATTTTATAGACATACATCCAGATTATGGAATTTTGAAGAATTTTGATGATTTGATTACGGAAGCCAAAAGAGTTGGTATTAAAGTTATATTGGATTTTGTTTTAAACCATTCTGGTAAACAACATACCTGGTTTAAACAGTCAGAAAAAAACAGGAATGGTTATTATGGAAATTTCTATGTATGGCACAACGGAATAGATGGAAACGGTGAAGAAAAACTACCACCTAACAATTGGGTATGTTCTTAATTTTTTTTTAAATTCCTCTGTAGGTTAATATAGTATTTTAGTTGAGTGTTTATGGGGATTCCGCTTGGGAGTGGAGCGAAACAAGGCAACAGTTCTACTTGCATCAATTTGGAATAGAACAACCGGATTTAAATTATGCTCATCCACAAGTAATAGAAAAAATGAAGGTTAAATTTAGTCTATAATAGATTATCTTTGAAGTGTTTATAATTTTTATTGTTTAGAAGGCAATGACATTCTGGCTTAAGAGGGGAGTCGATGGTTTTAGATTAGATGCGATTCCATTTCTGTTTGAAGACGATAGATTTGAAAACGAACCAAAATCAAATATTCCCAACGTTTCAGACTATGAACATCAGTATTTAAACCATATTTATACCATGGACCAGATGAAAACATATGATCTGATTTATAAATTGAGAAAATTTATTGACGATTATAACACTGATAATTCCGATGAGACTCCAAAGTAAGAAGAATAAGTCTTTGCAGCTTATGATGAAATGATAAATTTTTCCAGAATATTGATGGCGGAAGCGTATACAAGTATTGAAAACACTATCAAGTACTATGGAGATGCAGAAAACAAAGGAGTTCACGTTCCTATCAATTTTCAGTTAATACCCCACAACAAGGATTCAAATGCAATTACAATTGTCAGATCAATTAACGAGTGGTTCAATAAAATGCCAGTTGGACAAATTGCAAACTGGCTGGTAAGCAGTGTACCTACCCGATATGTATCTTTGAGAAGAAAAATCTCATTTTTAGGTTGGCAATCATGACCACCACCGCGTTGCTACTCGATTTGGACCTGAATTTGCCAACAATATCAATATACTCATTGCGTCTCTTCCTGGTGTCATGGTTACGTACAACGGAGAAGAAATTGGGCAAGAAGATGGAAAAGTTACTTATGTACAATGTAGAGATCCTATAGGATGTAGAAATGGACCAGCAGATTTTGCCAAAGTAAGCTGTGATTTTGAAAGGACACCGTTCCATTGGGACAAAACGGAAAACGCGGGATTTACTGACCCTACAGTTGAACCTTGGTTACCAGTAAGCTCAAAACATACCCAGACCAACTTGAAGGAACAAATGGAAGGGGCGGATAGCAGGAGTTCTTTTAAAATCTACAAGTATATTATTTCGGAACTACGTAAATTGAATGAGTTTACGATGGGAGAAGTGAAGGTTGAAGCTGACTCGGAAAATGTTATAAAAGTTACTCGTGGCAGTATTTTTACTAATAACGGAAATTACATAGTTGTATTGAATATGGGTAAACAAAAAGAGAAACTAAAAGTTGCGGACGATAAAAAAGGACCTTACTATCAAGTCATTTATTCTACTGACATTTCCATAACAGAAGAGTAGATTACAAATTATGTAATATCAATATTTTCGTTTTAATTGTTTAATTTTAGATATATATGGGAAAAAGATGTTACTATTGATGCTCACAATTCCATCGTATTGAAAGTGGTTTCCAAGGATGTGACTTATGATTGGTGGAGAAATGCGGTGATCTATCAAATTTATCTAAGATCATTTAAAGATGAAATAAACAATGACGGAATTGGAGATTTACGAGGAGTTATTAGTAAATTAGAGTATTTAAAGGAATTGGGTGTTAATGTCATCTGCTTGTCTTCAATTTATCAATCTTCACAAAGAGATTTGGGCTACGATGTAACTGATTTTGAGGAGATCGATCAAATTTATGGAACTAAAGATGATTTTAGGGATCTTATCAAATTTGCTAACTATCATGGCATTAGGGTTATAATCGATTTCGTACCTAATCATTCTAGTATTAATCATCGATGGTTCACGAAAAACCCAAATTATTATGTTAAAACTACGAAGCCTGTAAATAATTGGGTAAGTTCATGTTTCGGTTCATCAAAAAGCAATTCAAATTATTTTATTTGCAGTTGAGCATTTTCAAAGGAAAGGCTTGGACGGAAACTTTCACGTCCAATTACTTACATCAGTTTGATTTCAGTCAACCTGATTTAAATTACAGAACTCCTGCTTTAAGAAATAAAATTGGCGAAATTCTAACATTCTGGCTCGGGACAGGAATAAGTGGATTCCGAATGAGTGCTGTGCCGTATATATTTGAAGACGAAGCATTTCCAGATGAACCTCCTTCTATTCATTTGGCAGAGGATAAAGACACGTGGAAATCTCTCAAACACGTTTATACAAGCAATCTTCAAGAAACGTTTGACTTGGTGTACGAATGGAGAGATCTTTTAGATGTTTATACTGCCGAAAATGGAGGAGACGAAAGGTAAGTTACTGATCTGGTGGGTATAATTAAATTATAAATCTGTACCTTTCAGAATAATAATAGCGGACGCTAATACCGATATTCACAACACAATGTATTATTATGGAACCAAAGACAAGAAAGGAGCGCACTTGACATTTAATTTTCAGTTGATGGAAAAGGTAGATGGCACATCCACAGCAAACGATTTTGCTGCAAGGATAAACGAATGGATCGATCTTATTCCCGAAGGTTTCACTTCAAATTGGGCGGTAAAAATATCAGAATACCGTAACTGTATGTCTAAATGTTTGTTTTTAGTTAGGAAATCATGATAAGCGACGCGTAGCCACCAGATTTAGACCAGAAAATGTCGATGGTTTTAATATGCTCACAGCAATATTACCTGGCGTAATGGTCACTTATAACGGAGAAGAAATAGGGCAGGAGGATGGAGTACTTGAAGCGAATAACTGTGAAGGAGATCCAATTTTTTGTCCGGTTGCAGACCGAGAAGAAGCCGAAAGAGAAAAACTTCGCGAACTTAGAAGAGATCGTCAAAGAACTCCGTTCCATTGGGATAGTAGTCCTCACGCAGGATTTACTAACAGGGAAAAAGGTCCTTGGCTGCCTGTCGGTCCAAAGTATGCAGAAAACAATCTCAAACTGCAAACTAATCAGGCTAGCAGTCACTACGAACTTTATAAAAGATTACTGAAGCTTCGACAAAAACCGGCATTCGTAAGGGGATCTTTAAAAGTAAAAGCAGTTACCGATTACGTACTAACATGTTTACGGTATCACACAGGGAATGAAAGCTACTTTCACCTTTTCAATATTAGAAATGAGATAGAAACGTTTAATTTGAAAACAGCTTATAATGAAACCTCTCCAATTTTAGAGGTAGTCGAAACCAACGATCACAAAAATCTTCCTGTGGGGTAAATTATTGATAATAGAAAAATTGGAATACTAACTAATTTTAAAATTTTCAGGACTTTGTTGGATGTTGATAATATAATTTTGCAAGGACATCAAAGTATTATTGCCAAATTTACAGTGAGCGGATCGTCTGCAACAATTTACACCTCAAGCTTTGTTCTTCTTTTAGGTTTAGTGATAAATATAATTAATTATAGTTAACTGCTTATAATAAATTATTTTTATCAATAACATTGCTGTAAATCCCAAATGTAGTGTAAGGTATAATAATAAGTCGTTTTTTGAGAAAATTCCTTTTTGGGCTTTCTAAAAACCAAACTGTTCTGTTTTCAGTCGTTTCAGCTTTCAGTCTTCGACATAGAGGAATTTATTAAAACTTAAAAATTAATATTGTAATTAATCATTTTGCAAATCATTCTGTGTATTTGTTATTCATAACTTTTAGATTATATTCTTATATTATTTATTTAAAACTTTTAGTTTTTAATGATATTACGCACAATTTCACGTTCCATGCACACAATATGCCTAAACTTACATAAGGTCCATCAAACCATCATAATTTGTTAAGCCACATTAATAATAACCAAATTTTTCTATAGTCTGTTGCATTTTGTATTGACTTATCAGTACAACTGATAAACCGATTAAAAATCTTTTGTTTGAACAATTGAAATTCCCGGAAATTACTAATAAATTTGATAAACAACATTTAATGATTCATGTAAAGTGTAAAAGGTATTCTTATTTCAACCTAGACGTAATGCTACCCAAACTTGCGGTATTGTTATTCTTGATATGTTTAGAAGTTAATTTAAATTTTACTGTTTTTGATGCTGAAAAAACAAACAATATTCAGTATCCCAAGTGGTGGAAAAATGGATTATTTTATCATGTTTATCCTAAATCATTTAAAAATTCTAACGTAGATGGAATTGGAGATTTAAATGGAATTACTACTAAACTTGATGAAATGAAAGAGGCAGGAATTACAGGTATCTGGCTGTCACCAAGTTTTGCATCTGAAAGAATCGACCAAGGCTACGATATATCGGATTTTGAAAATATAGATCCAGAATATGGAACTATAGCCGACTTTCAAAAACTTATTGGCGATGCTCACGCGAGAGATATCAAAATTATAATGGATTTTGCTTCAAATCATTTCGGTAACCAAAATCAACTTGCTGAAGAATCTCACCTAAACCTACCTAACAATTGGGTAACCTAAATTTTATTATTGTATTAGCCAGCGATGATAAAATCGAAAGTATGTTTTAGTGGAATTGTTTAGATCAATTTGCAGAACAAGAACCTGATCTAAATTACCAGAATCCTCAACTACAGGAGGCAATGAAGGTGAAGTTTCGAGTAAACTACCAGTTTGAATTGCTTGTTAATTATTGTTCTTTAGGATGTTTTGAAAATCTGGATAGACAAAGGCGTTGATGGTTTCAGAGTTGACGCGGTTCCATTTATGGTACAAGATCAATTGAGAGATGAACTCCCGTTGGGTTGTAAAGGAACTGTCATTTTTACCTGAACAGCCATTTAATTATTTACTTGAATTTTAAGTGTGTCTAATGAAGTAGTCAGCATTATTGATATTGATTCAGATTCTTATCGGCTACCTTATCAGGATTAATTTAATATAACAATTTGTAAAGCTTTGATTCATATTTTATTTTAATTTATAATTTTCCTTGTATTATTATTCTTCTACTGCAAGACTGCAAGTGTAAGCTGGTATAGCCCTATTTGCATAAAACCTGGTTCCCAGATTTGTTGTTCAACTTGTTCTCCTTTTAGCTTAGCAAGACTATTCTCCAGATATCATCTCTTTTCCAAACCAATAATAATAAATTTTCACAAACTGAATTATTAATTTGTAAAATCAATCAAATATTTTTTGTGAAATTTTCTCAATAGCTATTTAAAGTAAATAACAGTTTTTTATTGAAAAATACTTTCCTCTTTTCAGCTTATTTGTTAATTATTCATATTTTTTTTATATTTCCATTTTCTTCTTTCGAATTTTGAAACTTTAAGTTCTTTGTATTTTTTATTTTTTATATAAACATAAATAATTTAAGATTTCATAATAATTTATTATCTTGTTTTTGTATATGGTACGTATTTAAAAAAAAAATTACTAAGTACTTGAGCAGTTGAGAAAATCTGAAATTATAGGATAGTTCTGGCCGATTTTATTATGAGATTACCGAAAAACAGAATATTAACAGGTTGAATTGTGATAAACAATGACTTTAAATGTCACTTTCACGGTTCGGCTATGTCAAAAGTGATATAATCGGTAGAATCGCAAAAAAACCTTGTATCAAATAGCTATCTCGAGTATTGATAAATATCATATTTTTGTATCACAATTTCTTCAAGAACATTTTTTCAAAAAACCGTGATAAAATTATTTTTTTAATAATTTATCAGCAATGCCGTTTTAGAATATTATACTACGAATAAAAGCCGGTTATTAAAACTGCCATACCAATGAGATAATTTCAAACCTACCCCGAAACTTACAATATTTTTAAATTCTAAAAAAAATTAGCTAAAGTTCGATTGACTATGCCACTTTTTTCAAGTTGTTACTCGATATATTTTGCAATCTGCTATCTATATCAACCGCATAAAAAAAGCTTTTATCGTTTAAAATAGTTATCCATTACAAAAATTTATAATAGGTAGTTTGCCATGGAAGGCCTAGATTAGGATCTGTTAATCATAATATGCAGACTTTCCGTAGCCCAAACCGGGGGGTCTGGGGGGTATACCCCCCAGTACACCAGCAATTATGTTCTTGGTCCGAAACAGATTAAAATGCGTACTCTCTAACTGTATTCTTCTTCTGGTGTAATTTCCCTTTCAATAAGCAAAACAAAAAAATGAAAATTAATGGCAATAAAGAAAAATTAAATTTAGTTACATAGAAAAGTTACGCGATGTCTATAATATAGTATTTTTTTTAAAATTTACACAATTTTAATTATTTCATGCACAATTTCACGTTCGTTCTATGCATAGAGTTTCGAAACGTATTATTACGTAATATTAATCAAACATCATACTTTGTTTACCGACGTTGTTAATAATAAAATATTATAGAATAGGTAATTTTCTATAATTTTGTCCTTGCGTCGATAAATTTCCTCAGTGTTACATTTTTCAACGCGATACTCGATCCGAGTTTGAAAACTAATTTTTTTGACTCTTGAGAAAATTGAGCAATTCATTTTATAATTACGTATTATATTTCCTAGTAACATTTTCAAATACCCCGATAAGATTTAAAAAAAAGGGTGTAATCACTGATAAATTGTTAAAAAAGTCGACAAGTACTTTCGAAGATATATAAAAGAAGAGTGCAAACATACTCGTATCCCAAAGTAAGCACAATGTTGTCCAAGTGTGGTTTCATACTTTTTGTGGTGCTATTTTCTACATGTTCAGAAGTTTATTCTGGATTGAGCGTTATCGAGGTTCCAAAGCAAGATTCTCTGGATCCGGATTGGTGGAAAAATGGAGTTTTTTATCAAATTTATCCAAGATCATTTAAAGATTCTAATAAGGACGGAATAGGAGATTTGAATGGAATTACTAGCAAACTCGATGATCTGAAAGAATTGGGAATTACAGGTATCTGGCTTTCACCAATTTATAAGTCTGGAGGAATCGACCAAGGTTACGATATATCGGATTTTAAAGAAATAGATCCAGAATATGGAACCCTGAATGACTTTAAAGCAATGGTTTCAGGAGCTCAGCAAAGAGGTCTCAAGGTTATATTAGACTACGTTCCAAACCATTCTAGTATCGAATGTCAATGGTTTAAAGATTCAGAAGATAGGATAACAGGATTTGAAGATTTTTATGTGTGGCACGATGGAACTGAAGATGTACTACCTAATAATTGGGTAAGGTTCTAATATTTTTTATATACGTTTTATTAAATGAAACTAAAATTGAATATTATATATTTTAGTTAAGTGTTTTCCATGATTCTGCTTGGACATGGAGTACTGAAAGAAGTCAATGGTATTTACATCAATTTGCACCAGAACAACCGGACTTAAATTATAATAATCCACTGGTAAAAAAAGCAATGAAGGTGAGGTTTAGGATAAAAAGATAAAATGTAGGTTTGAATTCATGTTTAATCTGTATTATTTAGGATGTTTTGGAATTCTGGATGAAACTGGGAGTCGATGGTTTTAGAGTAGATGCGGTTCCATTTATATTTGAAGACGATCAATTTAGAAATGAACCTCTGTCGGGTCATCCCACTGCCAAACCAAACGAACACGAGTCATTAAAACACATCTACACTATGGATCAGGATAAAACATTTGAGTTGATTTATGAACTAAGAGCATATATTGATCAATATAATAAGGATCACCCGGAAAAAAACCCAAAGTAAGAATAAGGAATGATTGTAACATTTTTAATAATTATATCGGTACATTTTTACAGAATACTAATGTCGGAGGCTTACACGAGTATCGAAAACACCATGAAGTACTATGGGGGTAACGGAAAAGAAGGAACGCATATTCCTTTCAATTTCTTATTAGTCCCTCACAATCAGGATTCAGGAGCAATTAACATTGTTAAATCGGTAAACGAGTGGCTCGATAATATGCCAGAAGGAAAAACTGCAAATTGGGTTGTAAGTACAAAAGATTTTCAATGCTAAGACTAGATTTCTAACTATAATTAATGTTTAGGTTGGCAATCACGACAATCACCGCGTTGCTACAAGGTTTGGGCCTGAACTAGTTGACAACATCAATATACTCGTTGCGTCTCTTCCTGGCGTCATGGTTACGTACAACGGAGAAGAAATTGGGCAAGAAAATGGAGCAGTTACAAAGGCCCAATGTGTAGATCCAAGAGGCTGTAAAGCTTCGGATGAAGATTACGATCAAGTAAGTCGTGATTTTGAAAGGACGCCATATCATTGGAATGGTGATGAGAAGTACGCAGGGTTTACGGATCCTGATGCTGTTAAAACTTGGTTACCAGTAAGCGAAAAATATAAAGATACCAATTTCAAAAAGCAAGAAGGAGATTCAACAAGCCATTTAGAAATTTATAAGTTTATCTTAAAATTACGCCAACAGGATGTGTTTAAAACAGGCGAAACAAAGGTTGAAGCTCTGTCTGATAGTATTATAAAGATTACTCGCGGGAGTATGTCAAGTGATACTGGTAATTACGTAGTCTTCATTAATATGGGTAAAGAATCACAGAAACCGAAACATACCGGCAATGGCAGGCAAATTTATCAAGTAGTTCATTCCACTGACGATTCCATAAAGATCGACGAGTATATTGAATAATTCTCAACTAATATTATTGTATTAATGTTACTTTTTTTAGAAAAATATGGATTGAAGATGTAATTATTCCAGCATCGAAAGCAATTATATTTAAAGTGCTAAGCCCTAAGGCAGTAAATTACGATTGGTGGAAACATGCAGTGGTCTATCAAATTTATCCAAGATCCTTTAAAGATAATAATAATGACGGAAATGGAGACTTACAAGGCATTATAGAAAAACTTCCGTATTTAAAGCAATTGGGCGTAGATGCTGTTTGGTTGTCTCCTATTTATACATCACCTCAAGTAGATCAAGGTTACGATATTTCAAATTTTACAGACATTGATAGACTTTTTGGAAATATGGCAGATTTTGATAATCTTATAAGCGCTGCTAAGCAGATTGGGCTTAAAATTATAATGGATTTTGTACCTAATCATTCTAGTAATCTACACCAATGGTTTGCAAAGTCTGAAAATAGAGATCCCGGCTATGAAGATTACTATGTTTGGAAAGATGGAGTAGATGGTGGGCCACCAAATAATTGGGTTTGTTTCTCTGTATTTGCTGTTGTCAATATCTAATGTTTTTGTTGCAGTTAAGCATTTTTAAAAATTCTGCATGGACAAAAAGTGAGAAAAGGGGTCAATACTATTTACATCAGTTTGATTATAGACAACCTGATTTAAATTATAGAAGTGAAGCTGTACGAAAAGCAATGAAGGTAATTTTTAATTAAAAAATAATTAATTCTTTAAGTTTAGATTTGTTATTAATAAATTATTGATTTTTCATAAACAAGTAAATTAAAACTTGCAGGAAGTTCTGAAGTTTTGGTTAGACAAAGGAGTAGCTGGATTTCGAATGGATGCTGTACCTTACTTGATCGAAGATGAAAGATTTTTGGACGAACCTCCTTCTAATAATGCGGAATTCAAAGACAACGAGTGGAAATCTTTAAGACACATTTATACAAGCGACGTTACAGAAACATTCGATGTGATTTATGATTGGAGATCTTTTCTCGATCTTTATAACGCATATAAAGGTGGAGACGAAAGGTAAAATATTTACATATGTACAGGCAACCAAAACTAACCGTATATATTCCAGAATAATGATGACGGAAGCTTATACAGATATTTTCACCACAATGTATTATTACGGAAACAAAGTTAAAAAGGGAGCGCATTTTACATTTAATTTTCAATTGATCGAAGGAGTGAATGGAGAATCCGACGCAATTGACTTCACTGCAATGATAAAGCAGTGGGTCGATCTTATTCCTCAGAATTGCACGTCAAACTGGGTGGTAAGAATAACCAATTAATATTACTCTCATATAAATACAAGAACTATCCTTATCCTTAGTTAGGAAATCACGACAAGCATCGTTTAGCTACCAGGTTTGGACCAGAAAACCTTGACGGTCTTAATATGCTCGGAGCAATACTACCAGGAGTGATGATAACTTACAATGGCGAAGAGATCGGCTTGGAAAATGGAGAAGTAACATGGAAAGAAGGCCAAGATCCTAGTGCTTGTAATGGTCCAGAAGAAGACTTCGATAATGTCAGCAGGGATTTTCAAAGAACTCCATTTCATTGGAACAACAGCATTAACGCTGGATTTAATGGTGGAAATAAAACTTGGTTACCTGTCAGTAAAAAGTATAATGAAACCAATCTCCTATCCCAAGTAAATCAAACTACCAGTCATTATGAACTTTATAAAAGATTAATACAGCTTCGAAAACTACCAGCGTTTGTTAATGGTACTTTTAAAGTGAAATCTGTTACCGATTATGTATTAACAAGTTTACGGTTCAACACCAAAAACGACAGCTATTTCCACCTTTTCAATCTTGGAAACAGAGAAGAAACTTTCAACTTGACTACGGCTTACGACGAAACTACTCCGTTTTTGGAAGTTGTTGAAACTAACGATGTCAAAAATCTTCCCAAGGGGTAAGTGAATATAACTGGAGATATAAAAGGATAACTTTAAATTTTTCAGTACCTTATTGAATGCCCACAATATGACCTTAAAAGCTCATCAAAGTGTTTACGCCGTGTTCACCTCAAAAACGGGACCTCCACCGCCCTCCTCTGCAACAATTTATCTTACATCATCTTCCGCCATTCTTTTATGCTTATTGATAAATATAATTAATTTTAATTAATAACAATATTTTAAATTACCCATATTATCTATAAATTATTGAACAATAAAATTAATAAACAGATGTATGCTTAATTAAACCGCAGTATTTTTTACAAAAAGTATGTAGGTAAAAGTAATAGTCACAGAGAGAAATATGTGTTAATAATCCACACAATTGTGCAGAAAAATTACACAATTGTGTACTTTTTCTGCACAATTGTCAGATGCCCAAAGGTCGAGTTTGGGCTTTCAGGCTTCCCTCCCCCACCATTCAAAGAGTAAGAAATGCAGCTGTAAAGTAGAGTAGATTGAAAACTTAACCAAGAGTTAAAGAGAAGGTAATCGAAAAGGTTATTATGCTGCTGGGAGAAACAAAATTGAATAATATAAAATCAATTTTCCATTGAAATAGGAAAATTTTAATTTTCACATTTAATTAATTGCACAAAAAAGTTACTAATGCATAAATTTTCAATTACGTATCTGAATACGTAGTGTTGGAAATGATAATAATTTTCTTTCAGAAAAAAATATGTTTTTGTAACAATTTTTATGTAAGTGCCAGTGGGAAATTTCATTGTCCAGAACATCTGTCCTATAAAAGTGTGGGTTGAAACTGCTTCAGATCTTGACGGATCAAAAGAGGTCGGCCATTTGCTAATGTAACTCGTCAATTTCAGGTTTTTTCGACCACAACGTAAATATATTTTGCTTTTATATTTTTAAGTGCGCACACAGATACCTACGTAAATTTTTTAAATCTGACATTGAAGGTTCTCGAATATGTAATTTGAACAATAAAAATATATCGGACACAAGACAACCCCCATAGTACAGAAAATTTGTTTGTTTAAAATGAAAATTTAAAGTTTTTTCACGTCCAATCTCGAATGATGAAAATCTTAAAATTACAAACATCGGGTTTGATAGAGAATAATAAAATTTATCCTAAAATAACATTAGGGATAAAAATGCGTTAGGAACGTACGTTTTTATATTTTGAAAAAAATAAATATGCTATTATTTTTTGTATCTCGCACAATCTCGATACCTTTTCCATAATTCATAACATATCAACGCCAGTCATCTTCTCTGGCAGGTCAGTAAGAATCAGAGTAAAAAGATGGGGTGTATGGTGTATCGCGTAAAATCAAAGAACATAACACCCTAATTCACATGCTAAGGGCGCACACAATGATGTGGCATCTAGTTTTATTGCTTGATCAGAATATAACATTATATTGGAATGTGCAAGGCGTGTGACTTATCCAAATACAGCGAAACCACCTCAAGAAACTTTTGCACATCAACTTTAATTAATAATCGCCCACGAGACTTCTTTGTAGCAATAATGTTTGTTTTTGAAAAAAAAAATTATGATTATTCTGCTGATTAGTGGTCTGCGGTGTACGCTCTTCTAGTAACGGAACGAGAAGATCGTGAATCTTTTTTCTGGCACATTAATTCATTAATTAAATTGTTCTGGTTATTATTGATATTCTACAATGTATTTTTCTTATTTCATTAGTAAATTTTGCAACTAAGATGTATTTCACTGTAGTTTTTGAAGATTCCAGTCAAAGTTATAAAGGATACAGAAGTAGATTACTTTCGCTCCAGTCATTGGTCCAGTAGTCTTTATGTTTTAAAGCCACGTAGTTTATACCTATAGAATCGCAGATGTCCTATAAAAGTCACAACATGGATTTGTCTTTTTACATATACTTTGTACATTATAGTTTTCACATTTTCCTTTAAAATGAGCTTTGTTTTCTACGACTGTGTAAGCATCACTGCAGTTCGTTATTTAAACGAAAAGTCTTTCACCATTACAAATACAACGAAGTGACTTACACGTACTAGCTAATTAGAAATTTCTTAATTACAAATTTTCAATTACCTAATATATTAAAAATATTTTCAGGTATTATTATTTTAAAAGACTAGAATTTATTCAATTTTTATCTCAAATAAATTATATACTATAAATCTGGGAGCCTGGGAGTTACTCGTTCATTAGAGATCAAGAAGATATTTTAATTATGCTGTCAAGTTAATTAAAATAAAAAAAACAGTTTAAAGGGAACATAGCAATATATTGCAATGTATTCTTTTAAACTTGGGGGTTAATACATTTTTCACAATATAATTATAAATGTGTTTGTTGTGAGAAAGTGAAAGCTTTCACATAAAATGCCTGAAAACTTATTAATTTTAAAACCGAGCATCTGGGAATATGGAATATTCTCTAACAGTCGAGTAATTGCAACTTAAAATCAAAAATTCAATTTAATGAGTTTTCTCATTTGATTTATTTAAATTAAAAATAAGTAAGTTTGTTGAAAAAAAATTATAAACAGAGTCAAATTAGATCAAGTATAAAAGAAAATAGAATAATTGCAATTATTTTAAGAAAATTTCCCAACAAGATAAAATAACAGTTGCATTACTTTGCAGTAGTAAATTTAACTACATCAACGACAAACATTTTGCAGGAAAATTTAATTGGTTATCTTTACTTATTAAATATTTTCCAAGGACCCAGTTTTCCGTTTTGGATAATTGATAGTAGGTGGATGAAATAAAAGAATTTCGAAAATAATTGGCTTATATTTTCGTGTGTAAGTCATTTAAAAAGTTATGGAGAACGGAAAGGAAATCTCTTAAAAGTTTTATTAGTTTTGAATATAAATCAGCAACTGTGCAAGGTCCATTGACATAACAAATGTAGTAAAGTTTTTGAAGTTTACCACTTGGACTTTACAAACAGACGATGGTTGAATTGCCTTGACCGAGCTTCGGTTGTAAGTTGGAAAAGTTTTATTAACTTGACAAACTAAAATAGGAAAATGAAACAATTGTGTGATAAAGTTTTCATATTTGTTGGGAAAATTCGATTTGCATCGAATAATTTTTGGATAGGACTCTTTCAAGTTGGTTATGGTCTCGTGGGTTTACGAATCTAGAGGAAGCGGATCTTTTGTATTAGGTTTTAAATTCTTAAGGGATTTTTCTGTCATGTCCGATTTTGTACCTTTGCCTGTTTCGATTACACGGAATAAATTTGTAAAAGTAAATTTTCCAGCATAAAACGCCAATTCCGAAAAAGATGTTATTAGTGGCATATGTGGAAATTTTTATTCAAACCACGGAATGATCGTTTCGGGAAATAAAGCCCGGCCATTAGATCCGGAACCGGCCATCGATTCCCCGAGTTTTCTCCAACTTTCTACTGCCTAATACATGATGTGTCTCGAATACCGGACGTAAGCGAAGCTCGGTCTGATTTCCTGGACGTTTTTTCCGGTGATATTCGTTTTCACGACCTTAGGGCTCAGAAGGAAAAATTTTTGTTTGCGCTCTTAAATTTACATAAATTTTTGATTCTGTTCTAATGCCGCAACACAATTACTATATATAAATTTTTATCTGGAGTCACAAAACACTTCTAGAATTGCTTTCATAAACAATTTGGAAAGCAACATTAAATTTTGAGTTCAATTTGGCGAATTGATATCATCTGTGTCGGTATTATTTGCTTTTTGTCTTGCTGTAATCGAGTTTGGTGATACAGCGTGCGTATTTCGTTCCAGTTAAGTATACAATAAATATAACCAAGTGAATCTCCTAACATACATCAGACGTCGTGGGCCCACCGCAACATCTTCGTGTTATTTCCTTGGGGTCGATCGTAATGCTAAGCTGACCCCGTCTTATTATATAGTTTATGGCTGCGGATTTACTCTAATACTCCAATAAAATTCATTGCAAACGTTATTAACTTGGACGTCTTGCTCTTCTCAAAGTATCAAATAATATCAACTTTTTAATATAAAAGCATCAAAAATTTAAAATTCAAATATAAATCCGAAATAGATGTTATTATTTAAGCAAAGTTAGGAAGAGGGCAGTGTAGTATTGTGGCGTCTGAAGCTATCAGCCGTCTCCAAGGCCCTCCTGATTTAAATAAGCCCGGACTTTGCTGCCTTCGGGGAATGGGATTTGGTTTTTGTCACCGACCTAACTTTATGTCAGTGTCGGCTAGCTAAAAAGAACAGATCGTAACGCCTAGACAACTGAATAATTTAAAATTTTTCCAAATTCATTCCACTTTTTTATTATTATTACTATTATCCCACGAGCGGGCGGATATGCGGACGTACGAACGAGGTCCAGGATATTAGTTCAATTTTCGAGTTTATTTTTCATCAATCGAACGACCGACTACGTGGGGTCGAGATTGATGTAAAGAAAATACAGAGGGAATTTCGTAATATTTCCATTCAAAACAAAGCTGTAATTTACCATATCAAATCCTCGCTTAGCCAATATGGTCTCGATTTAAATTTCGACATTTCCATTTTTGACTGGTATGATCCATAGTTATAAATTGAGTTTAGGGGAGAACGGACGACCGTATAGTGGACTTGGGAGTGGTTACATGATATAAAACACACCCTCACTAGATCGTTATTGATGACTGGACCTTTTCGTCCTTTGCACAATTTACTCTCACTGCACTGCCGCAAAACTTGAAATTTTACCAAAAAACTGCTTAATTGATGTTTATTTTGACTACATTTGTGCCCGTTCGACATCTGCACACTTTATGATCGGAAAGGTGAGACACGTCCTCTCTTACTCTTAACCCTTTAACCCCCCGTAGAGCTCCATAAGCTCCCTCTTTTAAATAATGCCTGACACTCTATTCAGCCGCAAACCCTTCAGCGATCCGATTATTTTTTATACAAATTTTACCCTTTGAAGGGGTGGTTTGTGTACCAAAAAAATCACACTCGGAATTTTTTCATATCATCTTATTTGAATGGATATTTGCCAACTAAACAAAACAGAATTTTTAGAATTTACGATTTCCGATTTTGTAAATTAAAATAATTTTAATCATAAAACTATAAAGAGCGCATGGGAAACGGTTTTGAAAAAATTTTCTCACGCGGTTTTTTTACCTGAAAAGCGCGGTGATAGTAACCCTTAACTGTTAATGGTATGGAAGCATATGAGAAGCTTTCGGCAATAAACTATCGAATAATTTGTTTATTTATGTGTTATATTCGATGAAGTGAAATAACGAGCTTTTCAGTGATCTGATTTACTGGGCTTGTTTTATGGTTCGTATCGATTTAAAATTTTTTTATTTCCTTTAGGTGAGTTCAATTTTTCTTTAGGTACATACTACCAAAATGCTTAATCGAATCGAGGGATTTAGTTTTACATTTTCCGACAATATTTTTATGATAAAAATCATCAAATATTCGCCGAGTCCGCAAGGTAGACGGTGATCCATAGGTTTTCGAGGGAGATATAACGTCTTATAGCTGGGGGTAGTGGGGTTGAGAGGGTGACGGACTAGCGACCCTCCGTTATCAGCAACCGGCCAGCTTCGCGAGGTATTACCATACCAACCCGGGAATAGTCGGGATAATGGAGAAACACCCCCATTCTTTATACAGTCTATAGAAAAAACCGACCAACCGTGCTACTTTAATTATATTAGGAACGAAAATTTCTATACAAGAAGTACACAGGTCAACTGTAAAAAATTGTAAGAATTTTACTTTATTAAAGAATTTTCTTTTCTTTTGCGATTAACTTGAAAATTTCCGAAGGAACGCGGTTCGTTAAACTTCAAACTAATCTGTATGCAACCCCCCCCCTTTTCTTTCAATTACTTCAGCTGTAAATTTCAATTAAGAAAGTAGTTAAATGGCTTTTCGCTCACGTGAAAATGGTCAAAATTAGATTAGCTTAGTTTCCATTTCCATCAAATAAATCGAATAAATATTCTGTTTTTATTGGGTTAAACCACAATAAGTAGTTTTTTTTTTAATTTTGCGTGCTGTGTCAGTGTCTGGGGAAAAACTAAATTATATAAATGAAAAGTTTATTTAACATGAAATGAGCAAGTTAGATCCAAATCTTATTAGTCAATGGCGTAATTCGAGTACACGATAAACATCGTCACCTATTTGTATGCTTCCCGATGTAAAGTGGGTAACCTACTTGAGATACCCAGCCCAGATAGTAATTATACGATTCTGCATGATGAATCACATTAATTCGATAAAAATCAGTTCGAAAAGCTCGATTGAAAATTTAACAAAAAGAATTAAAATCCTAATACATCACTCTCGTCGAATAAAGAAGTCAACGGCTATTAGTTATCCAATCAATTCATATCACTCGAAATAAATTGAAACAGAATAAAGTAGTCAAGTAGTGCAATACGCCAATTTCCCCTAATATTTGAAAAGTGGCCTTTTATTATGCTTTAGGTAAACAACCCCGCCCGGTAAATTTGCCCAAAATTGTGTTTTTCACAAAAAAGTAAATATAACAAAGGGCAGATTATAAACGTTACAAGTGCGTGTTTTGGGGTAAAAATGTTATAATAAGGGTTTATATTACACAACGCGCACCCTTAATAATTTCTATTTTGCAAGTGGAACTAAACCTTTTTCTTTAAATACAAAAATGATTAGCTAATTTAATCAAAAAAGCTACTTTCAGTTTGTTTGGTAAAATATGTAGATTTAAGAGACCTCTTTCATTGGCCGCATTAAAAATGTACAAAAAATAAATCGTAAGTCAGCATGAAGACTAGAATTGGAAATGGGCATTGAAGTAAAGACTGACTATTGCGAAAAGAAAGAACTTGTGTCGTAGTATTACCGAAGCTTAGGACCGTTCGCATCAGAGCTCGCGACAGATTGGCTACACATAATCCCATGCTCGATATTATATAATATATATTTTGCTTTCCCTCCAAAAGACTCACATTCAATAACGTATCTACATATTATATCAGCGTGTCGACTAAGATGTATTTTCTACCAAATTATATTATAAATATAAATGAAAATTTTGAAAATTATTCATTAGAAAAATGTATTTCTGGATTATCAAGAATGATTTCTGCAAATTGTTAATATCAAAATGTGAGATTTTCGATTAAATCAAATTCATTACTCACGATTGCTCCCAAATCTGCAATCTGCAGATATCGCAATTTCTATCTCAAAACTCTGTTAGGTAGGTACAAAAATTAACTTTTTTGAAGATTCTACTATTAACGTCTGTTTGTAGAGTTACATGATATATTGGCATCTTAATTGACTACCCAAATTAATATTTTCTTTTCAAGAAATTAACCGTGAAGCCGTGAAGAATCTCCTTTCAACCCCTTTGAAATGAAATTTTGTGATTAAAAATTAAAATAGTGTAACGGGTTATTCAAGAACCGACGACTGTTGGCTGTATTATTGGTTTTATGTTGAAAACCAATCAGTATGCACTGTTCCGTCTAACAATCCGTTACCTGAAAAGCGTTTTGATAGCCTTTAACAGCTGTGCGGGTAGTCGCAATATGTAAAATTATTATAATGTGGCTAAAATTATGCGAACGTAGGGTTGGTATACCTGCAAAAAGGTTTAGACAATCTCTTACGCCAAAGAAGGATTAAACATACACACATCACATGAAATTATTTAATACATTTGATCAAGTAATTTTATTACCTAACGCTTTTTTTACCTACGCAAAGTTCGCTTTGACGATTGTATAATATGACATTTGAATATACGAATTTGGGTTACATGGGTAGGCCAGTATGAAGGTAAGGGTATATAAAATAAAAGGGAAATGTGATAGGCTTTCTAAATGTACATTTAAAAGATGATCAGAAATAAAAACCTTTTATACTAAATTTATCGACGCCGTTCCGTACATTTTTAGTATTTTAAATATTATTTTCTATAACTAAATTTGAAAAAAAATATTGCACCTGTAAAGGAAATTGATTATTATTGGCGAGAAGGCAACCGACATCTTCACACTATTTTTTAATTATGTATGCTTATGCCATATGCCGGCAGGTAAACTTATAAGGGTTAAATTTTATTGTGTTAAAACAGGACAACCCTTTTAATTTTGTTTAAAGGCTTCCGTCCCGGAAGGAAGAAAGGACCGCAGGTAGATTTTTAACCTACTGAGGAACACAAGGCGCAAATTATTTCAGTTTACTTTTAGTCATCCACACATCCATATCTTGATTTTGAAAATTGTTGCCTTGGAAGGCGACACAGTTCAGTTTTTGGGTGAAAATGTTCAGTGAAAACTTTTTAACTTTAAGGTGAGTTTTCGTTTTTGAAAACCAAAATATTTAATCTAGAAAATTTTAATTCTAATAAAATTAATAATGGAAAATTTTAATGAAAGAAAAGGGATAAGTTTGGAAAAATATAGAAAATTTAATATTTGAATAATCGAGTAATCATATCAATACGAGTAGATTTGATTTGCAAGTGAAAGCGTTTTTGGTGTAAATTTTGATAAAAATAAACATAACAATTTAAACGTATAAATTTTGCGTTGTGAAAGGGTAAGATATGTAGCGTAAAAAATTAAGGGGTAGCATGTGCTGAGTCAGACGATCCACTACCAGCAAAAACTATCAATGACTATAGAGATATATTTCTTTTGCCCTAAAATATAAATTTTAGATTGATAGATTTTTGGATCTGGTTCGTGCGAACGTTAATGAATAAAAAACAGAATCGACTGAGGAAAAAAAACGTAAATTTCTCGATCGATAAGGACGTCTTTTTTAGGAAAAAAGTAGATTAGTTTGTATGAAAGATATCTTTAGCAAAAAATATTAAAAGCATAAACTATCTTTTTCAAATACAAATTTATATATTATGCATCTCTCAGATTTTGACAGACGCTCTTGCGACCATCAATATCAGGCAATGTATGCAGCACCGCTTTGTGGAAAGCTGAGTGGGTATATTTTTCTCAAAGAAAGTATATATGCAAATAAACATATGTAGAGTCTTTATGCTAGGCCAGTGAAATATTGAGCAAACCGCCGGTGCGGACATTGAAATATTGCTGATTTTACAATGACATATCATCGCCAACATTTGTAAGAAGGATTTTTGATGCATAGTTTTTCGTTTCTCCGGAAGCGCGAGGCTGGGGCTCTATGCAATTTCGACACAACTTTTAGGTTTTCCAATTAGCAAGTAATTATCCGCAAGTTATTAATCTACGTAATATGTATTTAGGATTTACTAAACAAAAGCTCCAAGTTTGAAAACAACGAGTAAAACCTAAATCAATATTATCGTCGACAAGACAGGTCTATACATTAAACTAATCATCTCAATCGGCATTATACATCTTCCCTGGCAAACTTTGAGTCACCCCATCTTAAACAAACATTTCAAACAAGACATGACCACGCGGAAAATAGAGATAGACGATAAAATGGACAGAGGAGGACAAAAGTAAGCTCAGTGCTTTTCATCTCAAAAAGTTAGTAAAATGAGACGGAACGATAGAACCTTTGGACTTGCTAAACTCTTGTTTTGTGGCTATAACAGGAACGAACGAAACTTTTGCTTACTTTGCAATCTTCTTATTATTGATCAGTGTCCAGCGGTCAAATGCGCGCGCATAGTCCGAACTTTTAGGGGTTGGGGAAAGTGTCCAAGGTAGCTACACACAAATCAATTCTACTTTACTCTAATGAAACCTTATCCTCCGGGAGAGCAAATTTCTTTATCTAAACATTAATATGCATAAAAAAGTCGTTCCAACTTTTAAGTAACTATAGAAACTTTTTTCCAAAAAATTAATTTCGACTTTTTCGCAAAAACTTTTAAAATGGCCGCATATGAATGAATAAGCAATAAAGGAATAAAAATAGCCGTTTGTTATTTGCAGGTTGGGGTGACTTACCCTCGGACAATAATTAGTCATAGGGGGTGGGTTAGCGGCCATTTTGCCTAATACAAGAAAGCTTTGTGCAGATTTCAA
Organism: Cantharis nigra; assembly: GCA_958510845.1. NCBI lineage: Eukaryota > Metazoa > Arthropoda > Insecta > Coleoptera > Cantharidae > Cantharis > Cantharis nigra. Next base: position 2,167,166 of record OY294033.1, on the reverse strand, counting down.
CGATTGACGTATACGAATGACACAATGAAACCGGGACAGAACGGCAAACGCGAAACCGATGCAAATAGACTAATGGCTAGTTCGTCGAGGTAATTTATCGTCGCACTTTCCTGAAAGTCAATGCAAAGAAAGTCGAGCTCTTCCTTTTCTTTGAACGAGAAAGAACGTCGTCTTGATAAATTGCGGCGATGTAAAGCTGGCACAGTTGACATTTCACATTAAAATCGAATATACGTATCAAATGGTATTATTTTTACTTTCATATTTTTTTAATGCATTTCCTTAATTATCAATCGATACTCATTTTTACCTTGCCGAAGGAAAACCTTTTAAAACTAGAAAATTTTTACATCCGCATTGGTGCCGGGTTATGAACCATCCAAGCAAGTGATAAACCGCGGCAGATCATACTAAATGGCAATTAATTATTAAATATTTTATAGTAATTCTCCTCTCCAGTTTTGAATAACTCATTAGGTTCATAACAAACATTTTGTTATTATAATGGAAACATTCGAAATAAACCCAGTTTAAAAAAATATTATAATATTGTTTCTCCAAACGGTCAAAATCTAAAAATTAATTTAATCCAGATTAAAAATCCAATTTTTTAATTTATTCTAGTGACTATGATAATTTTATATATAAGGATTATAGGATATGTAAATGCCAAAGTCAATGTTTAATTATAATACTTGGTAATGAAATACCTAGTTGCCTAGTTCACTTTCGTTTAGTTAGGGAAAAAAAATAAACAAATTCACATAACAATTGTGTTTATTTGCTTACGTTTCCAACCAAGCTATTCTGCTATATATTTTAAAAGCGGGTTTTTTTATAAAACTTACAAGAAATTATTGTTGTAATGAAACTGAAAAAGAATCAGTTTTTGATTTTTTCAAAATTAATTTTGGCTCACAGCTAGAAGGACTAAATAGAAAAGGAAAACAAATTAAACAATATAGTATAGTGTAATGTTTGTGTTTCGATCTTATTAGAACTCTCCAGTTAGAATATTCTATTGGTCTAGAACATCCATTCAAATAAATTAAATTAAAAATGTAAAAATTTGTCAGGTTATTTGGAATGCAATCAAACAAATAAAGTTGTCAGGTAGACGTTTCGGAGGACTTTTTTCACTCCATCATCAGGACTAAAATTAAAAGGTGAATATTATGGTATAAAGTCCTCCGAAACGTCGACCTGACAACTTTATTGGTTTGATTGCGTTCCAAATAACCTGATATCTTTTTACATTTCTATTTATTGCATTGGACGACATTTTGGTTTATCTAAAATTAAATTAATATAAAAATCGTTGTTTGTCCGTTATAATGAAAAGATCAGTTTAAAAGCAAGTAAAAAATATTTAATTTTGAAAAACATTCGGTAGAATATTAGCTATTATTATTATTTTTGCCATACTCATACTATTGCTCTACTCGAGGGTTTTGTAACAAAAATATTAGTAAGTTACTGATGCCGACGGGAGCTTATAAAATAATGTCTCTCTTCATATATAATAATTTAATTTTATATACCGGGTATTGATTGAGTTAGCCGAACATAGGAAATTAACATGTAAAAATTTATTTATGCAAATTCCTGCTTCCCTAATTATTTTAGAGAAAAAATGAAAGACACAAAATTAAAGCAGAAATATAAACTACGAATGATAACAGCATTACATTTCATTTAACTGTTACTTAAAATGTCACAAAATGCTTTTAAAATTGTTAAAAGTTTCATTTATCAGACTGGCCATGCAAGTTTCCATGGTAATTATTTTTGAAAATAGAAATTAAATTGAAATTATTACATGGCCTTCAGTGCGATAAATGAACATATTAACAATTTTGAAAGTATGTTTTGACCTTTTAAGTAAAAGCTAGATGAAATCTAATGGTGTTATCATTAGTAGTTTATATTTCTGCATAATTTTTGTATCTTTCTTTTTTTCTGTAAAATAATTAGGGAAGCAGGAATTTGCATAAATAAGTTCTTACATGTTAATTTCTTATGTTCAGCTAACTCATTCAGCACCCGGTATAATTTATTTAATGCTACTGTTATTTTTAAAATATTTATCAATAAAGTTGGTAAGTTTATTTTCCTGTACGCCTGACGATGGCAGTGTGAGATGAAGCGCTTCAAAATTTATCAAATTATTCAAGAAGTAATTAATATAAAAAATTTTTCAAATACCGCTACATAGAAGCCTGAGAAACAGCTTTCAAAGAATTTTCTTTCTATTACAAGTTACAGAATAAATTCATATTTTTTTCATTTTTTCGAATCACGAAATAAAAAATTCTAACGAAAGTTTTAGACCAGGACTAAGAAAAATCGAGTTTTAATATTTATATAAATTTAATTTATTGTAAATATTAAATTAAAATAAAAAAAATCTTAATTTTTGTTTCAGTTTAGTAACTTTAAACAGGAAATATTATTATTAAATTTTTTACATTGAAACAGTAAGTAATATTTATATTAAAATGAAGTGAAATTTTCGTGAAGTATAATTTGCAAGAATTTTGGATTTTCACAGATATATCTATGAAATTAAGTTTTCATTAATTATTTATTCAATTATATATTTTTCAAAAACTTGGACTTTTGGTTTTGGTCAATGAAACTGATGCTCTGTATTGTCTACGTTTTGCTTAACTTTAATTTTTTGCAATTTTCAACAAAAAAAACAATTTTTACTTATTACACTGAAAACTCGTTGATATTTTTCCAGTCCCGAAGACATTTTTTTACATTTTACATTTTTAAGAATCGACTGAAATTCTGAAATTCCAAAATCTAGCTTTTCTCCAGTTTCTGTAAATTTTCACCCAAGTCATACCGTTTCATACCAAAAACCTAATCAATATCTCTTATTTGTGTAATTTTGTGTTCCATATTTTTTAAGAATCCTACTTAGTATTGATTAAATTAGGAATTTCTTTGAAAACTAAAGTTTATGAAAAATTTTCACGATAATTACAAAATGAGGGTGGGGCGCAAAAAAACGCCATACAAATGATGAAATTTGATGCATTTAATTGCACAATTAAGTAATTTTTATTTTTTCAAGTAAGTTTCTTACAATTTTTGAAAGATAAAGCAAAAAAATAAACGAAAATCCATTTTCCACCCGTAGAATTGTTGGCGATTCGAACTTACGGTTATTTTATTATTAACCGCTTTCTTTATCAACCAAGCCACACAATTCTATTATTATTATTTGTTGGTTAATAAAATACTTAACTATTTTTAATTATTATATAAAATTGTTACATTATAGTAGTTGAAAAATATGAGGAGATGAAAAAAGACGTTAAAAACTGTTAGCGACATCGGAAAATTTCAGATTTGTCTGAACAATTTGATGTTAAAATACAAAATACTAATTCATTTTATATATTTATTTTTCAATTTTTCATCATCGTTTATAACTCTAGTCTTTTTTTCACATTTTTTTTAGATTAAAACGGATTTTGGATTTTTCTATTCAGTATTTGCCTTATATTGCAATATTAAAATTTTATTGTAATTAAAATACTTAAATTAAATTTAGTAAAATTTTCTTTAATGAAAATTCTTAAGAACAGAGGATTTTTCACGACAACATTTTATATCGAGAAGAGTTCTGAATTTTTGTAAATATTTCTTGAAATTTAATATTTAATAAATTTTTCAAACGAAAATCAATCGATTTCTGGATAGGCAAAGCCGGATACTTCTGTTTTTTTTAATTTTTGTTGCTTCAGTATATAGCAAACTCGTGCGAGTTGAATATCACTCGTGCGTTTGTAATTTGGATGGACATCATCAGAAACTAGCCAAACAGGCTTACACGATGACCATTCTCGATTATTTGCACCCTTGGTTTTTGACGAGGGTATGCAAAACTGGCTTTACGCGTGGTGTTGTTCAATCGAATCATTTTATTCGGTTGGACTGCATATCATATAACTTCAGACCATCAGCTTGTAATTTTAACATAATGGAACAGCAAATGGTTATTTTATTAAATTTAAAAAGATGAAATTCAATAAAAACTTTTATTTAAAAATCGTTAAAGTTTATAATCGAATTTAGTGACACTTGGGCCATAAAAATATAAATTATGGATATTTTCGTGAGAAAAGTAACCAACAAGTTAAACATAACCCTACTCGAACGAACCACTTGTGACTTAGCCGATTTGTACAATAAACTATTATTATGTTTGTATTGGTATTGCAAAAAAATCAGAGCGTAAAAGGTTTTTTGTCCCCTTTACGGGTGCCTTGACTTTTTTTTTTAACCCGGTGGTGCTATCTGATGCAGGTAGAGGACTAATATTCACATGCAGGAAATGATTGGAATCGATACAGAATAAAAAGACCGTTTTTTATATAAATTAATCCTAAAACTGCATTGTAAGTCAATGACAACTCAAAACTAAATAGAAAAAAATTGTGTCTCCCCTTAAATGGTGACTTACAATCGTAATCCTTATACGTTTTGGTTTGTAACTATGAAAGCATCACCAAATATTTGATACAATTCTTGTAATTTATTTTATCTATTAATCATTTTAATGATTTTAAAATTAAAACCGTTAAATCGACAATTATTAGATTTACAGCAATAAAATTTTTTAATTTTATGTGGGTTTTAAAGTAATAAATTTTAATCTTTCACTTTCTTCATTTCTATTATGCTCTTCGTTTGTATGTTCACTTTCTTACCAAGTTAATTATTATTTTGAAACTAAACTTTTTGTCGTTTGTTATTGGTGAACCAGAGTTCAACCCCTGCTAGTCTCGAGTCGTTTTGAAAAAGGAATTCCATTCAAATTTAAGATTAGTCGACATTTGATAATTATGTCGGGACGTTTATTGTCTCGTCCATAATAACGTTTGCCGTCACCGCTCCATCAACGTGAACGTTTTGATTATAAAATACCTCTTTGTTAATTCAGAAGAAAATAAAATATTTAGAAAAAAAAAGTTAAATTTTGCCGATGACGGTATTATAACGGTTAACACATATTACGCGATATAAAATATATGAAATATACACACACAGACATTAGATCTATTGTGACCATGTGAAATTTATTGCAACCCTTTTTGGTCCTAAAATTTGAACATATGGGTCATGTAATACATTTTATACCTGCTCAGGTAAAACCATATATGCAATACGATATTTTAAAAAGGCAAAGGGTATGGCGAAAAAGGGTTGGTTCACCGTGTGAAGACTGCGGGAAATTAACTGGATCTTTTCTCTAACGTACCTTTCCGCTACACTTATTTGCAATTTTAAACTATCGATTGATTTTCGTAAAATTGCTATTAGCTTTATGTAGCGGAAACTTTTTTTCTATTGTAATTTGAAAATTGAAAAAAATTGCTGTTACATTTGTAATATAACTGGTAGATACGATTGTTAACGTAAAATAGAAAGCTCTATTCATGTTGCCTCCAAGGCGCGTGCCAATAGAGTTCCGTCTTGTATAAGGGTGATAACTTAGGGTGACCAGTCAAAAAGTATCTGCTTGACTGACCACCCTTAGTGGTCAAGGAGTGGACCCTTTATGTTTTCATCCCACGTGCTCCTTCGTATATTTCATTCGTTGTGACGTCGTCGTTATAACGCAATCAGTTTATTAAAAAAAAAACTCTGACCCTTATTTCAAGTTGAAATTAAAAAATTATTTAACCGAATTTTGGAAAATTAATTACAGCCATTTAGATTATGCAAAGCCCACATTTATATCTCGGAGTGCCAGATAATGTAGGCATTCAATCTAATGATAACAGAAGATTTGGAAAAGCTATTGCGGTTTGTGGACGGGTCAACGCGGTTAGTAGCTGATAACGACAGATACGGTCCTCTTCGGACCCATATCAGCCGTAACATTACCACGTCCAGCGTCACAAAACAGTTATTACGTCTTTTATCCTTACCCTAAATATATTCGTCCTTTTCCTTTAAAAATCGAACTTTATCTCTCAAGATTACTAAGTATGTGTGCACAACTGATTTGGTTCAAATTCCAAATGGAAAAACTCTGTTATTTAATTGAGAAATTATAAGCTGCTTAACGCCAAGTTTACTTGTTGCTTTTTCGAAAATTCTTTTGAAAAACATAAACCCGGCAAACGGTCGGCGGAGGTGCTAATTTAAAAGTAATTAAATGATTAATCACCTCGAGTTGACATCGTCATCATCGCGCGCAGAAAAACAATTTAAATTTCATAATTTTTTAATTAATTATCCTTATCGTAGGAAAGTAAAGACAACGCGGACAATTCAATCGAACTAAACTTAGACGAAATGTAGAAAACGTAAAAGTAGGAAAAATATTAGAAATTTCAATTACTTTAAGTAGCAATAAATTTTAAACTGGACATTAAAAAGCAACAAATTTTACCCTACCGAACATAAAATTTTAGGAAAATTAAAATAAGTGGACCGTATCGAATTTCCTGCAGTATCGATGAGACGTGGAAACGGTCAGGGTGAGCTTTTAGCCGCTGCCAATATTTTAAAATAAATAACTTTAAAAGGAATATATGGGCCGTGGGGTCGAAATTACTAGCCTAATCCTTATTTATAACATGGCCGTGCGTCTGACGGGCCCCCGGATGAACCCGAACGCGACATACGTTAGTTTACTACCCCTATCTCTTTTATTACAAACCATGGCCATCTAGATACACAAACACATATTTTACATACGAATTTGTACTTTGTAAAAATTTTTAAGCTATTCTTACCTAGACTCCTAGACGTAACTTTTAGGGGACTCCCTCGGCGACAAACGACTAAAGGAAAAATCAGTTTTATATGATTTGAGAAAAATTTCAAGACCAGATTAACGCAATTCGGTGTGGTAACGTGAATTTTTACTTTGTACGGTTAAAAAAGCTCGAAATTTAGTTTTGGTGCAGGCCTTGGTGTGATAAAAGTTTAAGCGTCGAAACGATAGTGCAAACTCGAGGCATAGGATCACGAGCGTCCAGGGACGCGTCCCTCGGACACTTTCAAAATTTCAATGCGTCCGTTGGGATTCTTTTAAATTTTTGACACATACTAAAGTACGAAACGTGGTCATCTACGGAAATGTGATATCCTCTCAAGCCCCGACATTATTACAATTTCAGAAAGTAATTCCCCGAGACTGATGCTTCAAAAAGTTGAGCTTTACTTAGAGAGAGGAATTAAGGAATATATTATTATTTTCGTACGAAATTATTAAAGGTTATTTAGTTAAACAATGGAGATACACCTTGTTTGACCCAAGTAAGGCTACCACAATAAGCGCGATTACAGTTCTGTGTCACATTTAATCTGCCTGTTCAAACTGGAACTGTTTAATTAAGGGATATGGCGAGTCCCGTAACTTAAACACAAGTGTCCGCCGCTTCCTAAGCTTTACACGACGAAACTACGCAAATATGTTTTATGTATCTCTGAAAACTCCAAGTCAATACCTTCATATAATTTATTGCTCCAATTTACTTCTTTACCCTTTCTGATACAAAATTTTTCTTCTAGACGTTAAATTTATTATAAACCGTTATGTATACGGGGGAGGTTAATAAAATTCACAATTATTCCTTTAAAATTTTGTTTTGTGTCTTAAATGACGTGTAATTCCTTGTTTGCTCGACAGTAATGATTGCGACAAGTTTAGATCAATTTGCTAAAATGCGATCAAAGATTTACCCTAACAGCCCCCTCCCAGAAGACTTTAAATCCAAGCTTTGCAAGAGACTATGATAAGGGAAGCTTAAAGTCGCCCTTTATTTATTTCCTTAACTTGTTAGTAAATTCGCCCAATTTATGATTTACAAAATATTTATAATAATTACCTATACTTATTAATTTTAAGTGTTGTCGATCGTAAACTGAATGGCAGATATGACAAAAATTGGAAAATATTTTTTATGAAAAGTTTATTTTGAATAAAAATAAAAAAGTTTCATAATTTATTATGGTTGAAATGTTCATTGTATCCGCCTCGGGACGCTTCCTATTTACCAAAGCTGATTTTTTGTAACATCGAACTGGAACATGATCCTTGAATTACATTAGACCGTGACAAAAAATTTAAAAAAAATTACATTTTCAATATTCATATTATACAAAAGTTAAAATAATTCCGAATAGTAATTTATGACCCCGAAAGCTCCCCTTCTATCATTTTTGTACCCCTTCTCGTTGAGCTTTATAAATTGACTACGGCAAGTAACGAATAGAAGAATTTCTTACCCTACCCTTCGATATTTTCGGACAACTGGACACGAGTCACCCCCACACGATTGTATTCCTGTTTTTATATATTTTGTACAAAATGGACGATTCCGCAATTGGTAATATCGATTAAAAATAAACATGAAAAGAAGAAAAACTGTTAATTTTTAAAATTAATTTTGCGTTCCGTTATGATTGCGACTCCGCAAACGAATAATATTAAAGTTAGAAAAATTTGAAACCAATTTTTCGTTTGCTACTCATAACTGAAACTTGATAAAACAGTTCATAGGTATTGATAAAGAAAGGTACAAATTTGTGAATGTAACATCCAAGTCATGCATCCCCTAATGTGAGTTATTCAAATTGGGTTCGCTTACTAAATTTCCCCTATTTTAAAACTACCCCTAAGTTTTGTTCCGGCGCCATCTAGCGTTCGGTAGTGGAACTCGACCGAACGATTTTAAAATTAGGGTGGTAAAATTCCGAGATTAACAACCCTTAAATAAATGTATCGAGAGGAACACCCTTCGGTAACAGGAGTACATAAAATACAATTCGATAGAAATTTATGTTCTCCTTGAAAAGTAAATTTAAAACGAAAGAGGTATAATTGAATGATAATAAATTATTAGCCTACTATTGTTAGCGATAATTTTTAATTTAGTTAATTATTATACTTAGCAGTAATTTTTCCTAACCAATTATGAAAAATTAGGTTTTTCTTTGGATATTTTTTAATTTATGATTTAAAGTAAATTTAAAAAAAGTTATTCTTCTATATTTTTAATATTCCTAAACTTTGATGCCAATTTCATTATTTTTAGATTATTTATATTTTTACTATTCATATAAGAACAGATATTTGGTATTTGGAGATAAATTTTGTTACATTTTGTTTTTTTAATTTATTTCAATTATTTTAGGAAAAAATTAATGAAGCTTTCCTGCCGATGACGATGGAATGCAATTAACGTTTGGAAATAGTCTTGACATAAGTGTGTTTATCAACAAAAGCTAATTGTTTAAATAACCGAAATAAATTATTCAGAAAAATTAGTTTTGGAACCGTTTGGGATTTAGGATGGAATATCAATAATAAAATAAAACTGAATTCATATTTTTTTTCTACGAGTAAGTATACTTATTGGAAATTATTAGATTTTATTTCAGGAAAATATAATTAAAATTACACATTGTATCTTAATGACACAATATACTCAGGCCCGTATTTAAAATCTGTAGACCCCTTGGCTTAATCTGTGGTGCGGGCCCCACTGGTTTTCTTTTTTGAGAATTAATTGTTAAAAAAACTAAAAAACTTTTTAAACAAAGTTTTTTCTAAACAGTAAACGCACTAACATAAAATGCACTAAAAAATAATTTTCCAAAATAAGAACAAGCAAGGCTCTTTAACATCAAGATAAAGGTGTGGGGCTATTAATTTTACAATTTAATATCTATAATAGCCCCACGCTTTTATACTGATTTTTGTATTTATATTGATGATTTTCATTATCAAGATTTTAGTCTTTAAATTTTCATTAGGAAATTTCGGGTGAATATAAATAGAAAATGCATTTCCTCACCATTTAAATCTTTAAATCTTCATTCTTTTAAAATAAGCCTTTTATTAAATTTTGACAAAACCATCGACTGGCTATAACACTGGAAATATTTCTTCTAGCTAGAAAACAGTTCGCCCAAGACTCTTACGCATAAATAGCTATTAACGGAACTATTTCTACAATTAGAAAAAAATAGATTAACAATAAAATTTTAGTGTTTTGGAGTAGCCATTCTGAACTCTACGGTTTTACTCGTACTTTTTTTCGGGGACCGCTTCCCAACTAAACGTGAGTTTTACTTTTTAAGACTTACCTTTTTATAACTAATTAAAAAATTAGTTATCTGTAATTTATTACTTCAGTACGTAAACAAAACTTTTCTTACCAAACTACAGTTGGTGCATTTGAAAAAAATGCATTTTTTCACAATTTTAAACATTTCACTCGCTACATCACTGGAGAGAAAATTTTACTAACCTGAATTGCTGCTAAACCCACGTAGTGGACCCTACCTGCAATAATAAAAAAAATGCTTTGTTAGTTATCGTTTTAGATGAGAATGGTGTCGTTAAATTATACCTTTAACACTGTTGTCCTTTTGCCTTATTCCTCCATGACCATAACAGCTTCTCCATTGTCCATAACTCACCAGCCCGGACACTGGCACATTTTTTTAACGATTTCGAATAAAATTTTTTATAAAATAACACTTTGAAACCCAAATTTTTCACTCAAGTATTAAAAAGAAAATGATTCGCGATTATTAATTAAGCTTCCATCAAGCTTTTCCACAAAGATTCGTACTCGACACAGCACACTCCCGTTCGCGAAATACGAATTTAATTTCGCGTTCACGCACCAATGTCGATTCTTAACTGAAAATAAAAAAAATTTTGTTAATTTTTACTGTGATTGTATATTTTGTAATCGAGGTTATAAACAATAATAAAATAGTTTATGGTTTATATGATGGAAACGCTGCGGACAAGATTTTGAACCTGTGCGGATTAAACCCAATGGATTTCAAGTCCATCTTCTTAACCGCTTTTCCATTTCCATTTCCCATTTTTGGATATGTACTATAAATTGATTTATTCATAAATAAATGAAATAAAATTTTAAAAATATATGAATATACAGGGTGTCCCCGTGACCGTGAAAACCCTTGAGGTCGTGATAAAGGACACTTTTCTAAAACAAATTTTCAAATAAAATTTTTGTCCAAGTCCAAACTTTTGGGGGAAACCTCCCTTTAAAGCAATTTTTGAATTTATGATTTCAAACGGCCATAGCTCCGATATTATTGATTATTTACCCTTAAAGGATTAAAACTTTTTTTAAAGATAAATTCGTTTATCTAAAAATTTGGTTATAAATTAAATTAAGTGAAAAAATGTTTAAAAAGTTCAGGTTTTACTTTTTTTTACTTTTCTTGCGAACCCCGTAGCTCTTAAACGAAACATCTTAGAAAAAAACTAGCGGCTTAAACCAGATGGAGAATTTAACGTGCTACAACTTTGGTTCAATACATTTTTTTGGGAAACCAACCGTTTTCACAGAAATTCTGAAAATAATGAACAAGGTGTAGGTAAAAAAAAAATTTTCAAAATGGAATCCCTCATAATTATTATCATAAATTGACAAAGTAATTAACGATAAACTAATGCGCTTTATAACAATGTCGCTCAAACGTCGAACGATACAATTCGTTTTGACATTAAAACAAATGTTATACCTAAATCAAATTGAAATTTTTATCAATTTTGCAAATTTTTATTGCTTTTTCCTACACCTTGTTCATTATTTTCAGAATTTCTGTGAAAACGGTTAATTTTCGAAAAAAATTTATTTGACCAAAGTTGTAGCCCGCTAAATTTCCTATCCGGTTTGAGCCATCAGTTTTTTTCTAAAACGTTTCCTTTAAGAGATATGGAGTTCGCAAGAAAAGTAAAAAAAATAAAACCTGAATTTTTTAAACATTTTTTCCCTTAATTTAATTTATAACTCGAAATGCGTTGATTCTAGACAATAAGGGGTTATAAGCTAATTTGTAGATAAGCAAATGATCTTTAAAAAAGTTCCTATCTATTAAGCTTAAAAAATCAATAATATCAGAGCTATGGCCGTTTGCAAAAATAAATTCAAAAACTTACTTTAAAGGTAGGACAAAAATTTTATTTGAAATTTTGTCTTAGAAACGTATCCTTTATCACCCCCTCAAAGGTTCTCTACGGTCATGGGGACACCCTGTATAATTTGAAAAAAATTTATATTGAAAAGAGCAAAAACTTTCAAATTTTTAAGTTTTATTTAACAAGACGTTACTCATTATCGTGAGGGGGGGGATTGTAAAATATTGTGCAATTTATTCGTAAACGGAAATAAACGTCACGAAAACTCATGAGTCATAACATTTTGAATTTTGAAATCCAATATAATATCCGATTTGTTTTACATTAAATTATTTATAAAATCAGAAACGGTGCGACAAAATGGTAAAATGCATATAAACAAAACTGAAGGCAATACAATTTTCAACAGAAAATGTCTAAAAATGTTTGCTGTAAAATCAATTTTTGATCAAAAATCAAAAAAAATCAAAAATTTTTATCTGCTTGGTCTGTGCTCTAACCGTGCTCTAGTGTGCTACATCGTAATAAATTCTTTTTAATGCAAATTTAACCCCTTTCACCCTTAGAATAAATTTTCAATTTTATTTACAAACTAACTTTACTTTTAAGTACCTGTGAAAGAGAGAGAGATAGGTAGATACAACATTTTATACAAAAATGATGATTTTGTCTAAAATCACAAAAACTAATAAATAAGTACAATTATGAGCAGGTTCGAGTGTACTCCGTTCTTCCTAAAGCTGGATTCATTTGTGATGTCTTTAGTTGCTTAACTTTGAAAGTTTGTAAAATTGCATAGCTAAAAATTTTAATAGAAACTTACCTTTGTATTTATATCTAGTAGTCTAGGCGTCTGGACCAAGCTCAATATTCCGAACTTCTCTTGCTTCGTTCTGGGATATCATATTATAAAATGTTACCATCAGCACTTAAATTAACACTTCACTTTCGTGAAAATCTCTGAAAATGAACACAGACAAAACACAATAAGGATCTAGCACGACCGCACACTTCACTTTATGTTCAAAAATTAACGAAAACAATAATAACTAATAATTTTTAGTTTACCCACAATTACGTTGTTGCCAACCCGACGCGTTTTTGTTTCTTAACTAAATTTTCGCGAATTGTTTGCATTTACTTGCGTTCTAACATCAAGAATGTCTTCAACTTCTTTGATTAACACTTATTCAAACAAATTTCGTAAATTACGGCACTAAAACCGGCGAATTTTTGATTTTTGTGCGAGCCGACACGAATGTCACTAACCAAAGCCGCTAAAAACTGACTCATTCGGCGCTGCCAGTTCCAACATGCTGATAGTTTTTTGTTTTTAGTTTAAATATGACGCATTTGTTCACCAAATTAAAAATAATTTAGAAAGTAATAATGTCGCAATAGAAAATTTATAAAAATACCATTTAAATTGGGAAAATGTAATTGATGCAAATGCACCCTACTTTTAAATACTAAATACTTATTTTTAATTATAATTTAACAAATTTGTAAATTGTAAATTGTTAATTAATTACACTGCACTGGCATCCTTTGCATGGAAAAGGGTTTAAATTTTGAAAGTTTACACCAGGGCTTCTCTCTTGTACACAAAATTTTTAACATTTAGACCAAGGGTGGGTAATTTTTTTCATTAGGGGACAAAGAAAAAAATCTCGTGGAGAGCCAGAATTCCAGCAAAATATTCATTTTGTTTTGCAATGGTAAAGTTAGAAACTTACCTACTTAAAAAGAAACTAATTTAACTTTTGGGGACTGTCCGGGAATGAACCCCAAGAATTTCACTTCTTCCTATAGGTATACCTACCATTGGAAAGAGGTCATCCTTTTAATAATATTAAAAAAGAATTTTTTGGATTATCGATTAGTTTTCGAGGAAACGGCATTTAAACATCGAAAATTTTAGAGAAGCCCAACAGCTAATTAATTTAATTTAGTCATTTTAGGGCGGATCCGTGATTTGTTGTGGTTACTTACTCGCTAAAAACATTCCGGAAAAAGCTCTACCTTGCCAAGGAGGCCCTAACGTGCCCCGGAAACTTTTATGGTTTGTTACCCATTAAAAGATATGGATTCAACCCTTCATTAAAGATATGGAACTTCTGTATACAATGAATTGGTCTATAAATAAAAAGCAAACAGTGCACTGGGGGGTATTCCACACCCTCCGGTTTGGCAATAGCTACACTGAAGTATAAACCTCAGGCTTCGTCTATTACGATTTCTGTAATTGATTAACAGTCTTCTACTCCCTGTAAGGGAGTTGTAAGACTTTTAAAACTTCTTAAGTTTTGAATTTAAGTTTAAAATACACAAAACAATGGGAATAAACCGGGGGGTCTGGGGGGTATGGAATACCCTCCAGTACACGCTTCTTGTTTATTGGCCAACTATCCAGTAGGCAATGTTGAAAGAAACCAAATAGTAAAAAACATGTAGATCCTTTATGGATCTCATTCGTTATTTTTCGGTTTTTACTCATCAGGGGTCTATATTTACTAACAATATCAATTTAAAATACTATCACTAAATTGGCCGTGATCATGGCTTCTATTGCCTACTCTTATGACTGCTCTTGGGGAGCAGTATATTATTATAATTATCCTGATATATAAAATCCCAGCACGCTGCTGCTGCTTCTGCTACAGCGTTTCATTTTTTGGTGAAAAAAAGCTCTGATTTCCCTCACTTTTGCTTAAAAATTAAAATTTCCCGATTTTTCCTGGCGAATTTTGAACAATTAGAAATTCCCTATCTTCTCCAAGTATTCTAAAAGAGTGGAAATCCTGTGATATGTACTGGAGGGTGTTCCACACCCCCCAGACCCCCCGGTTTACAATTTTACCAACCGAAAAATATATTAAACTAACTAAGATTAAGACTAACCGGGAAATTTAACCTCGAAAAGCATGTTTATTTAATTACCTTACTACTCATGGAGTTTAGCAGCAACTTTCTGTATTAATTTGAAAGTTAATTATAAAAATATAAAGCCAAAATTTTAAACCGGGGGGTCTGGGGGGTGTGGAACACCCTCCAGAACCTATCACAGGATTTCCACTTTTAGAATACTTGGAGAAGATAGTGAATTTATAGTTTTACAAATTTTGCCCGAAGAAGGAAATTTGAATTTTTAAGCACAAGTGCAGCAACTTTTGAGTTACTTTGAAAGTTAACTGTCAAAATTATAGGTAGTCAAAAATGTAAACTGGGGATCTGGGGGTGAACAGCCCCTCCAGTACATATGATAGAATTCCTACTTTTCTAGAATACCTATACAGAAAACAGAAGAATTATACAAATTTCGTCAGGAAAAGCTGGAAAATTTTTTGTTTTTGAGCAAAAGTGAGGGAAATTGAAACGGTCGACTAAAGAAAATTAGAATTTGAGAAACTCATTTATTTTTATATTATGAAAAATTTTTAATTGCCTTTTAAACTGGTTGCGTTACTTTGAAAATATCGAAAAACGGGGAATTCCCTAGTATTCCACCGTCTAGCTGCCCGTCTACGGACGGGCTCTCCAGCTAGTTGTACTATAACTTATAAGTATACTATAAATTTAGCAATGAGAAACTACTTAAAATTTAAACTCATCATATTAATGAATAAAATCATTGTATTGATGAATTTGTTCATCAATGTGATGAATTATGTGTTGTGCTCCGTGCAGCTTAAATTGTTTAAACCTGTCGATTCTTCTTGATCGATAAAATGCCTTTAATGACAATAAAACTAGCTTTCCAGCTAGTTATACTATAACTTATAAGTATACTATAAATTTAGCAATGGAAAACTACTGAAAATTTAAACTCATCATATCAATTAATAAAATCATTGTATTGATGAATTTGTTCATTAATGTGATGAATTATGTGTTGTGCAGCGGGCAGCTTAAATTGTTTAAACCTGTCGTTTCTTCTTGATCGATAAAATGCCTTTAATGACAATAGAACAGGGTCACATGCACATCTGAGATCAATCTAGCAATCTACCTTAAATTTAAAAGAGATTTTATTTCAGAGATTTTAAAAATCTGGCAGCGTTGAACTTTTTGTTATAGATTTTCCTTCAGAATGTCGGTACTTTTCATAAACTTATCAATCTTATGCTTTTTTAAATTATTGCAGAAGTTCCAATGGAGGACTGTCACACTCAGTTTGGCGAGAAACGTATGGATGCAGTTTTCAAACTACTTATGTTAAATTAAATTAAACAGACTGGGCAAAAAATCAAAAGCTTTTGATTAACATGGGGTCGTAGGCGATTTACCACTACACGAAAACCCCTGAAAAATAATTAAAAAAATCATTGGTTTTTCCAGAAAGAGAGGATGAAAGGATGCTAGTTAAACGTGCCTGGTTAGTAATTTCAAAGTGATATTAAATTTGTCAAGTAATAAATGAGGAATAATTAAAATTAAATTTGCGTTTATATAAATAGCACGAAATTCCATGTAAAATATCTTTAGTGTAGGTACATCAAAAGTTTATGTGGCCAAGCAGTACAAGAGTTTTGTATCAAAGTAGGAAAGCGGGCGAGGAAGGGCAGCTAACGAACTTTGCAATTTGGCATGTCTTCTTTATACCCTTTGTTGGAGTGTTTACTTAGACTGTGAAACTTGAAAGGGTGTCCATTTTCAGATAGCCACAGTCCTTATAATGTTAAGGGTTGTCACATGCAAAGATGCGGTCTCAGATGTAGAGCTTGCGCAGTTAAGTTACACCGTCGTCGTATACATCATCTGACCACTGCTCAAGATCCTAACTTTTGCGTTAAGTTAAATGTTCGGGTAATTTTCTTAAAAGTAAATTTAATTTGTTTAGTGAAATTTCTCTCCGAAGATAGCAATTTTACTTCCTTTGTTCGTAGTAAGGACGTTTCCATTTGAAAATTAGCTATTAGAGAAATTGAAATTGTAATAATGCACACATATTGGCAATAGAAATGCTGCAAACTGCATCCATAGTGTACTGGAGGCGTTCGAGTCTTAACTCGATTTTGTCCTTTTGAATATATTTGTTTTAGTTTGGCAGCAACTTGGAAATTCATCATATCTTGTAATAGTTAGTTAGCTTGTAGGGACGATTTACATTTAAGATTTAAACCCAAATCTTCTTCCTCTAAATTATTAACTGTATTAACCTTAATTAGACCCAGTCTACCCAAATAACAATTGCACTTCCTCACAATCTTCTCCCTTGAGCAGGAGACTATAGAGAGTAGTCCAGCCTTAAAATTTACTTAAGTATTACAATACTAACAGTTTTGCCAGCGCTTAATTTGCATAATTTAATTATTAGGTATATAACTAATTAGTGCTATATACCTCTCGTAATACTCGACCTCTTCACAATTTGTTCCTTTTCAGAGATAAAAATGATTTAACATTTATGAAGGAAGGAACTGTTTAAAATTTATGAAAAACTAACTAAAAGTTTTTCAATCGGCAGGAAAATATTTTTAAATTGTAAGTCGCATGTGGTACCGCGTCGATGTGATACTTGGGAATGCATTGAAACTTTGATTAAGGAAGAGTTGGTGTGTAAATTATAGATGAAGCTGTGTTGTATTGAGATTGAGTGGAGAGTAAAAATGCTAGGCCTAGACTGTCTAGACGCGGAAGCGAGCGTTTCCAGTTCGAATAAGGTGTGCGCGGACGAAAAGGAAATTGTTGGGAGGAAAGCTAGGTGTTTATTTAACACTTAGAAATACAGGAATTTGCATACCTATATAGGTAAATTAAATGCATTCGTTGTAATAACACGTAACACTCAAGTGAAAACAAAATATTAATATTAGAGAGCTTAACAACTAAAACTAAACACAAAAGCAACTTTCGGTTCAAACTAATACGGGCAGTGCTCTTAAGTGTGAATGTACACTAGTCGACTAAAGTGTGTTTAGCCAAGGAGAATGTAACTTGAAGAGAGAAACCCGGAGGCGTCTTGAATTACTATTGTAACTTGGTTGTCCTGCTGCCAACAGCTCCAACTAAATATTACGAAATAATGAACGCAAACGAACGAAGAAACGAGCTGGGAAACTTAACATTACAAACCCTACACAATACTTCCCAACATTTTAAGACAAAGCCTGAAATACACTTTGTGGAGCGAGGGCCAAGCTAGTGCTGGACGCTTCATCAAGCCAAGTATTCGACGTTACGCCCTGGAATTTTCACCATTTACATTCCTACTATTGCTATGTAAGGATAAATTTCTTTGTGTCATAAAACAAACTTTCTAGCACGTGTAATGTGTTCCACGTACACAAATCTATGCAATCAACATTATTGTGTAATTAAACCTTTTAAAATTAATTTATATTCACAAACTTTTTGCTTTATTTCAGTAGGAAATTTTTGAAAACAAAATTATTTTCGATTAGTTTACATCTAAACGTCACCAATTCCACTGCAGTTTCTTAAGAAAAGCTTTTAACTTCTGTGGGAGGTGATTAAGCTCACTTATGGGGGTAAATATTAGCGTAAATGAGCTTAATTGGATTCTGATGAAACCAAAGATTTTACAATTACCATTTTTTGATTATTCCAATATACAGAGATGCACTAACTAATTCTAAAAATTTTGGCGAAAAAAAAGGTTATCTCGCTCCCTCCAAGCAGTATATTCGACGCGACCTGGATTTGAACCGCGTTTACCCGCTTCCCAGCCGGTCGAAGTAGGCTTTACGCCTTACTGTTGGTGTTAATTCTAAAGTAAATAAAATGTATTAAATTTGAACAAATTCAATTTTTTAAAGTTCTGGTTTATCTGGCAACATTGATTATTTAAAAATATAATATTGCAATTAAGTTCAATTTTTAAAAATGTAATAGGTATAAATAAAAAATTAAATTATTAAATTTGATTAAATTCCAATGATTTCCAACAAGGGGGAGGTAGCAGAGTAACTGTGTCGCCCCCCAATAACCCATCACCAATAAAATTACTAAATTTCCATCATAAAAAAAATTTGTCTTCTTTCTTATCAAAAAAATATGTATTTACCCTCCCCAGCCTCATTTACATCACCCATATATTTTTCCTGAATCTGCTCTTGTGTACAACTGAAGGGAAATTTAAGAAAGTCTTATTAAGAAATAGAAAATACAAGGAAATTAGAAAATTTTAAGAATACCATAGATGAGATTTTCTTGGCTTTTCTAAGATTTTCTAGATTTCTTAAAATATCTTAGAATTTTGTAACGTGCCAAAAGACGTTTTGTCCGTTGCAATTACTTTCATGCGACGCCACTGGATCGCTATTGGTTGCGATAATTTTTCGTTCATTTTTGATAGGCGCCATTATGCGTTGAATTTCGAAAGAGATCGACGTATAATCTGGTGTTCGTCCTTTTTTTAGTTTTTAATGGTTTATTTTATTTAGTTTTGCCGTTTAGCGGGTAATTATGTTATTTTTACTTCCAACTAATTTGTTTAACAAATTATTTTTAGCACCCAGGTTACTGGTTATCCGTATTTGCAATTATTCGTTTTTTTTGTTCTTATCATAATTTTAATTTGACATCGTAAAATGAATATGGATATCAGTGTTGGAAATCTTTTCTTATCCGCATATGGTTCCAATATTGGTCTTTTTTGGTTTTGCGATGACGCTATTTTTTTTCTATCATCTGTTCTGAAGATATGGGTTGGAAAATATTATTACTTAACATCAATTATGCGAAGAATGGTTATTTTGTTTCCTTGTGATATTCGATACCATTGGTTGTTTTTTTTTATTCACAAGATGATGTATCCTTGTGAATCCTTGGTACCTAATGGATCGAAAATAATTTCAAGTTGGAGAACCAAACTTCATGGTTTTGTATTTTTGACGTTTAACTACCTTTCAATTCTGGACGTTGATTTACGTTTATGATTTGGGATGGAATTGCCACCACTTCAAGCAGATGATATGATTTTTTATGAAGATGTTTCAGTAGAGATTAATTGAGTTTGCAGTCACACTAACTCGGTTGATGAGTATTGGAACTGGCAGGCTGTTGATTTTTTAATGAGTATTTTGTGTTCTCTATTTTGTAGACTTTCATTCCTGGATGGTAGACCAATAGAATGATGAAGTAATGTTATTGAATTCGAAAGGTCCTGACGAAGGAAAGACAATTGCCGAGTCGTGAAGTTGGTAGTACTGCATTCAGGGTAAGTCTCATAGAGATGCATATACTTGTTTTAAATGATGCTGTATGCCAGGTTCTATTTGTAAGTCAATATTCCCGAGATAATGACATCCGGTGTGCAATTAATCTTTGCTGAGCATAACTTCTTTTGTTGGGTTATCCTCTTCAGGGATACTCAACTGTATTTTTACTTGACTGAATCTACCCCTCAGGTGGATGTCAGTTCTTCACTTTTGTTATTTTATTTTTCTAGTTCGTAATCTTCAATTGCGTACTAGCTTTACTTGATCCTTATGTGTATGTTTTATGTTTTGTTTTGATTAGTGAATTAATTAAACTTGTTGACATCTTTATTTTCTATCTGTGTTAGTACAATAAATCGACTCTTGATTTCTTTTTAGTTTTATTTGTATTAGCTGGCGTCCACTTTTCCATCGTACTTTTCATTTAGCTGAGTTTAGAGCTGAGTACTGAAGAACTTTTGTTACGAACCCACGAGGTTTTTCGAAACACCCACGCTCTCAAGAACTGCGTTTTGAATAACATTGCTAGCCAACGCGTACAGTTCATCTACGGTTAGGCAAGTGGCAGGGGTAGTTTAATTTTGAGCAAGTTACGCTACAATTTTCTACATTTTCTGCGATTTTCCATTTCTCAAAATGCCCTAAGATCCTGAAACTTTCTGGATTTTTCTGAGATTTCTTTGGGTTTTCCCGTATTCTTAAGATTTTCTACATTTCCTTGAATTTTCAAATATTTTCTTGGGATTTCTTAACATTTTTCCGATTTTCTGTAGATTTTCTTTTACTTGTACGACAAATTTCCCCCTCAATTAAATCGTCATATACAAAACAAAAAAAAATTTTGAAAAAAAACATTATATTTCCATTGATATTCTTCTCCCTCAAAATTTTCTTGAATTTATTAAAATTTCCTAGGAATTTTTACATTTCTTCGGATTTTCTATTTACTAAAATGTCCTAGAATTTCCTGAGATATCATGAAATTCTTAAAATTTTCTTGAATTTTTTGAAATTTTCTAAGATTGTAAAGCTCTTTTAAGATTTTCCGGAATTTCCTGCTCGAATATCTTCAGATTTCTCTTCGCTAGTACACCGGGGTTTTTTATGATTTCTCCGTAGTTTGTTGTTGGAAAACCGAGGAGAAATCGTGAAATACAAAAGTGAAGGAAAATTTTATGAAATTAGGAAATCTTAAGAATAATCGAGATAAGTTTTATTGTTAGCTATTTCAATTTTCTGAGATTTCCTTGGCTTTCTTAAGATTTTTTCGATTTTCTAAAATAATAGAATTTTCTAAATTTTCTCCAAGTTTGGATGGGTAACGGGGCTATCTAACCCCCCCCCCCTCATGATTCATCAAAAACAAACAAAATCTGCAACAAATTTGTTGATTTTATGTTGATATTTAGTTATTTAGGAAAATGTAACCAGTTCACAAAGACACCAATTTCAATTCCGGAAAATTATTAATTATTGCGTAACTAGTTTTGCAAGCAATGCTTGCATTTTCAAACGCTGATTTGCGACTTATTTATTTATTAACCCCCTCCTCACTAGCCTCGTTTACCGTCTCTCCTTTCATTTCCAAACTAGTTCCAATCTAAAGAATTTCTATGATTTCCAAGGAATCCTAGATATTTCCAAGGGAATTCCAAATAAGTGTACACAAAATTTTCGAGATATTTACCCCTTGATTAAATTTAACTAACATTGCGTTTAGCGTTAACGTCAGGTGACGGGCGGCACCAAAGTAGTACTTTAACGCCGCTCCTTGCCGACATACCAAAGGAAAGTAATTTTCTGAGAAAAATCATTTTTGAATATTTTCTTTAATTTTTAAATAATAAATATTTCCTGAAAACCAGCGGCAATCAAAGGAGTTGCTTGGTGAATAAATTATTATAAGTTCGGTTAGTTATTTTTTGAAAAATTTGGGGTTTCGTAGAAAACTTCATATGAAATATTGAAAAAAGTTCTTTAAAACTGTACGCGGCGTCTGAATGTGGTAATATAATTTATTACTTGAATAACTTTTTTTGTAGATTTTTATTTATGCATTTAATATTTCAAAGATGTTGTCAGCTCCTTGGAAAGGAAAAACACTATGTCACTGATTGGGTTTTAATCTCACGACTATACTCTAACCATCAGTCTACGACTGACTGTGCTCTTAAAATTAAATTCAGCCATATTTTGCAATATGAAATTTTAAAACAATTAAAAAAAACATTTATTCAAACCGCATAATATATTTTCGAATAAATCAATTGACAAGCTAAGTGAAAATTTGTGGAAATTAATATCTGTTGCAATTTTTTTTTTATAAAATATAATTATAAATATCGAAATGTTAAAAGCACCATTTTGTCGGTGGTAAATGGAAATGCGTGAACGTTCATTTCCGGGGGGCGTAAGTTAACTTTAAATTTAATATGAACAAATTTTTGAAAATTGTTTCAGGATGTTGAAAACCTACGCTTTTCGCAGTCTCATCAATTTGCGATCAAGTTTACATGTTATCAGGTGGTGATTGCCATTAAAATAAATTTTATAAATTACTCATAATTATAGCTCAACGTATAGATACGCCGCAAAACTTTTCGAAAGGGTTAAATTATGATGGAAACCTTTCCTGGGGTAACTACAAGATAACATAGTGAGAGGGCGTCAAATGGTTCCAATTCGCCATTGGCGTTAAGCTAACGGGCGATATGACAAAATAACCCTTTAGATACATTTGATAGGGATTGTTAACGATGTGATTATGAAAGAAAATGTCTCTTGATTAAATATTCAACACTTTGATTAGTTTTCGAAACATAAGTTAACCCTCTTACGCTTCCCCGTTAACGAGGTATAATGTTTTTTCGAAAAAATGTTCTGCAAATTCAATTTACTTATTAATCAAAGCACGAATAAGCTCGGAAGTAAAGCCCGCAGCTCGTGTCCGCGCCGCTGGACTAGCATGGCTTCTTACCCCTTCAACCCTTAACGGACTTTCCCAGTACTCGCAATGCTTAAAGCATAGAATTTATTATTCATAAGCTTTTGTGTAATAATCAAAGATAATTATTAATTAAGAAGAGCGACTTTTATTGTTTTAAAAATTGCCTAGCTAACATTAATTAAATTTTTAAAGGCGGTAATAATGACCTAGGCACTTTAAGCGGAGACATTTTGCAACCCTATCACCCCCAACCTTCGAATTTCAACCTCGTATTTCTAATTTCACCCGGACAGACCCTCTCTGAATAATTGCAAGGCAGCGTGACCTCTAGAGACCAAAAAGGGGTAGTGTTGCACGAACTGGCTACTAATGTTACAGAATAATTCAGAAAGAGGAGCATTAAGCACTCCATAAAGACTTTAAAACAATAAGTGTGCGCATACTCTAGCTTTAATTTATTTTACAATAAATTACAACTAAAAAATAATATTAGGTTAACTAACTAATGTCAACTCGGCCACAGGGTCGTGCAAGCAGCGTGGCACCGAAATAAAAAATTCGTCGAATGTGGATAATTCCAATCTCGACAACAACAAAATACTCAAATTGATTGTTATGTTCGGTTATCCCCCTAACAAGAAGCGTAAATACCAAAGCCCCTAATTAATTTCGTGAAAATGCCACTGCCGATGTCTAATTTCCAATTTTCAATGTTGAAATGTCAAAATAAAATTTTGATTTTGTTTTTGCGATAATAATCACATTAAACCCTTTGGTTTTAAGTAATTTCGGCATCGGGAAAATCCATACTAAAGATGGCGAATTAATAGTTCACTCAGACTTATCTTAGTTATCCTTTGCCGGCTTTTACAAGCTTCGAGTAAGGGTGATGGGAGACCCTTGTAGGACGACAAGTCATTAAGGGAACCCCCCTGATTGCACTGACCACATGTAAGTAACGGCATTTGAGACAGTTGGTTACACTTGGCTCGAGGATCTGTGATATTCGGCCTTAGAGTTATTGCAAGTTTCACTAGAGGAAGCTTTTATTAATCTAACATTAATCTGCGGTTCAATTTTGATTTGAAAATTTAACTACTTGCCTAAATCTATTGCACAGTAAACTATTTCGTTCTGTTCAATCGATTTAGTACTATACTTTCTGTTCAATCAGACTAAAAGACAATAAATTTCAAGATTTATTTAAAATTATATTTTTAATTTATTATAATTTTATGTTTCAAAAATACTACAGCTCTTGGATGTTGTCCGATTTCATTTGTGAGACGAGATTTCTTTTTGAAAATTGTCAAAAATCATTGGTGCTATTTTTGAAAGCGTTTTTGTAACTGTTCCGGTTGCTATACCAATAATTTGTGAGATGATTTGAATTTCGTGTGAAACTGTAAGTCTTTGTTTGAGGAATCATTCCACATAAATTGAATGTAATTTAATATTTCACTTCTACGAAAATAAAAATTTTTACGTTTTATTTAAGTAAAATAATTAAAATTTTCAACACGTCGGCGTCGGCGTCGAAACCTCTATGCTGACGCCTACGGATAATTTTTCAACAACAAAGAAGCAATACTTATACCATAATATTATTTTAAATAAGTTTGGCCAAGTTTCATTGAAGTTAAGTAAATTTGTAAAAAATACATATAATCGAAAACCTGTCATCGAATTCAAATTAATGCTTATTGAATGAAACGAGTGAAGTTGGAAATTCCGCACTAGAGCTAATGTTGTACAGATTATTTAAAAAAAGTTTGGATAAGTAAGAATTTTCCCTGCACTATTTTGAAAATATCTGAAAAATAATACTACTAACTAATATTTTACATACCCTAAAGCTCTCTCGTAACAGAAATTTAGCAAAGTACCGTAAGGCTATTGAAGCAGCAAAAGCACGCCATTGGTCAACACCCCTATGGATTATTCCGTCTTTTGTTTCACCCTTTACCGTGCGGAGAAGGGGGGTCCAGCAATGGCCGCTGTTTGTAATGACACTTGGACGGACCGAGTTGTTCCGAGTTTCCTAATTCTCCGCTTCAATTTCCCAGACATCTACAAACTCTCGCCACTTTCAGCAATCATGCAACTATTAACAAAGTCATTTGGAACTTGTAAAATTAACAACAATAAATTTGTACGTAAGCGTAACGACGCATTTTTATGTAGCATAAGGCTTCAGGTAAACGCAGATTCAAAAGGGTAACGAATTAGATTGCATTTAAATTAATTCGTTACATCCCTTTCCAGGTAGTCGATCCTTTAAAAGGTTTAACCCATTATCGGTTCCTCATTATTTCCTCTGACCAACTGACCAATGGAGAAAACGCTCTTTTGTGGCCAGTATCGGAAAGTTTTTAAAAATTGGAATTTTCACGAAAATCTCGCTGTTTACTCATTTTTTGTTGTGTGTGTGCCTGTTATGATTAATATCGGGAATGTGTTGACAGTTTACTACTATTAGGGTTTTTGCGGCGTGCTCACTCCCTTGTATGTTTATGACCTCGCGACCTCTTCACCAGGTGACAGATGACCACCACCAAGTTATTACTCGAAAAACCAGTTCGATTCGCGCTACAATTTACGAATCACATAATTGAAAGTAAACTTATGCGATGTGTGTTGTGTATGTTAAAATTAGGTATGTCAGCAGAAATGTTATTATCAAAAATTTAGTATTTTTATTATATTAAATAGAATATTTGGAAATTTAAAATTAAGATTAAGAATACAAAAATTAATGTTTGCAAGAAATTGGAAAGAAAATAAATAAAAAAACAAGATGTCCTTGCTGATCCTTAAAATATTTCAAAAAATTATATGGAATGTTAATTCTAATTTCAAACTTTAAAAAATCACTAAATTAGGCTAAAAGGTAATTTGCAATTTATTTTAAAATTAAAATTCAAGTTTGGTTTTTTACGAGTTTGGAAAGCACAAATATACAAAAGCAAAAATGACTTTCGTAGAGATGTTCCGAAAGCAATTAAAAATTATTATAAAGCGAAGAAAAGTTTTAGTTTAAGTAGTATTTTATTATTATTATTATTATTATTATTAATGTTTACCGTTTAATGTATAATTTAATTTTTGTCTTTGTTGATAAACAAATTACCTTTTTATCTATAAATCTAAATTTTTTATTGACCAAAATGATAATGCAGATAAACTTATAAAAATGTCTTATTGAAAACTTGAAAAAGTTTAATTTATAGGGGTCAGGTGTGTCTCAATTTATTTGTATTTTATAGCTTTTAGATCTGGGGATTGAAATATAATTATCATGGTGTAGTCTTTAAAGTGAAACGTTTTAGCAGCAAAGTCGTAATTAATTAATTAATTATATTAAATATGTCATCTCCCATTCTGTCGATTAGTAATCATGGAACGCTACTCGAATAAAGAACAATGAGTGGGTTTTCAAAAATTAAGCTGTTAATGGGAAAAATGATAAATCTATAGTTTATTTTTCATTAATTTTAACAAAATTAATTTTTGATATTGGCTTTAATTTAAAATATATGAAAGCATAATTATTATTATGTCAATTTTAAAAACTAAAGAAGAATCTCTGAAGAAATCTGAGGTACAAACGAAAAAAAAATTCGGGGAAATTTCGAGACCTTCTTTTCATCTTGCTAGATTTTCAAAGAGAAATCGTAGTGCAACCTAGAAGAAAATTCAAAACATTTTTCTATTTTTCTTGTCTAGAAATAAATAATTTTTAAAACTTGACTTTGCAGTCTGAAGATTTTAACGTAAAATATTAAGTTTCAAACATTTTCTAATCAAAATTAAAATAAAATGCAATTTTATATCAATTTTTTTATTCCGATTCGATTAAACGAAGCATCAATCGGTTATTGAAATTTTAAATGTTAATTGTTAACATTGGATTTTTATTTTTATTGTTTCGAAAACAGTGAAAGCCAAAATTTTTAAATTTTTTTAAAAGTGAAATAGGTATATTTTATCTAATTTCTTATTATCGATTACATTAGTTTATTAATTTTATTATTTACAAGCTGGAAAGCACATCCGCTCTTTTTTTTAGCGGTATAATATTAAACATTTCCGCTGTTTTCCGCTACTGGGTGATTCCCCGTTTTCTTATATTTTCAAAGTAACGCAAAAAGTTGTTGCTAAACTTGATGTGCCGACGGGCAATTAAAATGCCCGTAAATAAATAAGTTTCTGAAATTCTAATTTTCTTTAGTCGAACGTTTTAATTTCCCTCACTTTTGCTTAAAAATTCAAATTTCCCGGTTTTTCCAGACGAAATTTGTAAAATTATAAATTTCTTAGCTTCTCCAAGTATTCTAAAAGAGTGGAAATCCTCTGCAATATGTACTGGAGGGTGTTCCACACCCCCCAGACCCCCCGGTTTGCAATTTTGACTTTATATTTTTATAATTATTATAAATAAAAAGTAAACCGGAGGGTCTGGGGGGTGTGGAACACCCTCCAGTACATATCGCAGGATATGTTCACTTCCAGAACCCCCGGTTTACATTTTTGACTAAAATTTTGACAGTTAATTTTTAAAGTAATGCAAAACATGCTGCTAAACTCTGACCAGTAAGGTCCAGTATTTCAGTTGCTAGTTAAACAACATTCAAGGATTAACCTTGATTAACCAAGATCCGAGTTTAAACTCCGTTTATATTGATATTTGACCAATCAGGTAGCCATAAACGTAGGTTAATCATTGAACGTAGTTTAACTAGCAACTGAAATACTGGACCTAAGGCACTTCAATAAATGTTTTTTTAAGCTAAGGTTTAAACTTCCCTCACTTTTACTTAAAAATTCAAATTTTTCGATTTTTTCAGGCGAAATTTGTAAAATTATAAATTTCTTAGCTTCTCCAAGTATTCTAAAAGAGTGGAAATCCTCTGCAATATGTACTGGAGGGTGTTCCACACCCCCCAGACCCCCCGGTTTGCAATTTTGACTTTAATTATTTAATTATTATAAATAAAAAGTAAACCGGGGGGTCTGGGGGGTGTGGAACACCCTCCAATACATATCGCAGGATATGTTCACTTCCAGAATCCCCGGTTTACATTTTTGACTAAAATTTTGACAGTTAATTTTCAAAGTAACGCAAAAGTTGCTGCTGAACTCTGACCAGTAAGGCACTTAAATAAATGTTTTTTAAGCTAAGGTTTAAACTTCTTTGCAAATTTCCCGGCTTTTCCTGGCGAAATTTGTAAAATTATAAATTCTCTATCTTCTCCAAATTCTGCAATGTACTGGATGGTGTTCCACATCCCTCAGAGCCCCCGGTTTTAAATTTTGACTTTATATTTTTATAATTATGATAAATTAAATTAATTATAAATTATTATAAATAAATTAAAAGTGAATCGGGGAGTCTGGGAGGAGTGGAATACCCTCCAGTACATATCGCAGGATATATCCACTCATTTAGAATATTGGACAAATATTTTTCGGTTAGTAAAAAAAATCGACCAATCCCAGTGTTTTTTTTCACTAAAAAATGACAAGCTGTAGCAGGAGCTGGAGCAGCGTGCGGAGATTTTATAGATTTTATTTTACATATTTTATTTTATAGATTTTATAGATTTATAAAATATAATGGGAAAATATAGTCATATTTTTTAAATTTAATTTTCTTTCTTTATCAATCTTCTGTGACTTTAAGTTCTTTATTTTCAAAATATGGTCAAAAGATGAATTTATAATAAAATAAATAAAGAAAATTTAGAAGTGTTACAAACCTGAATATAAATCAACTTAGAAATTAGAGAAAAATCTGAAAGCCATTGAGGAAATCTTAAGAAATCCCACGATATTTTAGGAAATCTGAGAAAATCTTCAGAATACTATACATGATCAATTTTCTTCTTTTTACCTTTTTAAAGGGAAATCTTAAGACTATCTAGGAATAAATCAAAAAAATCTTTCGGTGGTTTTGTAAATTGAAATCTGGCGTACAGAAATTCTGCTCGTCTGGAAATATAGTAAATGGTGTTTTCTATGTATTTTTTTAAATTACTTCGCTTTTCTAACTTATAATAATTTTCAAAAAAAAGTTTTTGTCTTTAGCCTGAAGCTTTAAACATAAATTATTAAATCTCGACCATTTTCTATAACAAACATTTAAAGAAATAATAGTTATCTCTTGTATTTTAAATTCGAATTTTAGTTTTGTCTTCATTTTGAAATTCAGATTGCTGTTATGTTTTATGTTATTATTAAATTATTAAATTAAAGTATTTTCGAGGGAAAACATTTTTTCAAAGTCCTTTTTTTAATCAGGTAAAACGAATATTTTTGTTTTCCAAAAGAGGGAAAAATTTTTAAATGTAATGAGATTAAAATATCTCGCAATTTATGTAATGTTTATGAATGCAGGTCAAAGATTACCACTTGACACGTGACTTTTGTGTTTCAGGTGAATACAAATTGCATCAATGAAGAGTTCAAAGTGCAACAAGGGATGAACAATTTTAAGTTTAATGGATGTTGTTAGGGATGGACCAAACTAAAACTTGTCTGACTGGATTTAGATGCACCACCTAATCTTGTTGTTTGTTACATCGGCCACACTTTATTACGGGATTATGATCGCCCGACGAATAAAAGAGATTTTTATTACATACCTATATAGGTATTAGACGTCCAAACAATTTCGTTTCGATATTTTATCAAATATTAAATTTTTTCGATCTCTTTAAAACTATAACAAATATTTGAAAATTGTGTACCATCTCGAGCTTAAGCACGAAGTAAAAAATGCCAATAATTTAATAACTACAAAGAATCTCCATACTTTTCTAAATTTTAATATTGTGTCTTTCGAGGTAGCTTTTACGTTACAGCCACTCGGATGGTTATTCGCTATTGCCTTATTAAACGTTAATTGTAACTTTTGAGTAACTTTGTTGTACGATTGGGTATATATGCAGATATAAATGATGAGGGATTCGTATCCCGGCAACACACCCCTTATGACGTCACCCAGGTAACGGGTAGGTCTACATTATTGTCGTGTTGAAAAGGTTTATTTTTCCTAAAATCAAAAATAGTACATCGCACGACGACGTACATGCTGCCATGTCATTCCAGTTTTGTCATAACGGAATTTCTGCAATAAACTCATGTCGCGAGTTAGAATTAAAAAATTCGTTTAGTATTTTTTGCATTATTGGGGAAATCCCCCCCTTCCAAAAAAGTAGATAACTTCGACGAATATTTTTGTATGCAATAATTTGACGAGGAATTTGAACATAAATTTTAACACCTCCATTATCAGTGACAGTTGACGCTTTTGATGGATAATAGAAGCTCGACATGCTTTAATGAAAGTGGAATTATTATAATAGTAAACAGCCAAATGTTATGATTCTAAATAAGAACAATAAGCCTTCGACGTTGTCTGTCAGATCTTTGTTTTGTAAAGCCATTATTATTTTCACCCGAATGGACACACAAGTCCAACTGAGCGTCGCATTTGTCAAAGCAAAATGTCTTTAACTCAGCAAATTAAATTAATAATTATAAATCTCCATACGAGTGGTAAATAACTATAATTGTTAAATAAATAGAGAAGAGCCGTATCTTTTGTGCACTTGGAAGGAATATTGAATCATATTTCTTTGATCGAATCTACCTGTTAACTGGTGCATAAATCTTCTACATATCAAAACTTTTCGAGTCGCTGGGCAATAATGTTGTCACTTTGTAAAGGAAAAATTTGTCTGGATGAAATTCAATGACTGACTAAAGAAATGAAAATTTTATGAATACGCATAAATCTAGTTCATTTTTTGCGCCAAGAAGATTGAAGATGAACTTTATTACGCCAAATTCCACGTTGAAGATGTAATATATATGATTTTTGAGTTCGGTCCCCTCTCCACGCTACATCCTCCGGGTAACTTACACGTGTTGACATACAAAATTGAAAATGCTAAATATTCAAAACGAGTAAAAAGTGAAGCATGGATTTGTGAGGGTCAGAAATGAGAGTGGGGACTGAACACGGGGGATGCAAATGCGAGGGTGGACGAACCGACGATAGTTTCGTAGCAGCTCGGCGAAACATTATAGCTGTAGTTAATTATTATTTTAGCTAACATTTTAATACCAAATCTTTTCTGTAATTTTTAAAATTTTACTTTTTTCAGATGTGGGAAAAACCATTTGCAGTCCAGTTCCAGGTGTCATGTCGTTAACAAGACGAAGAAATGTGTAACATTTTGTACTTCAGATCAATAAGTTTTATTTAATAAAATAATTTTTTGTTGTGGTTTTTTAATTATTCAAAAATATGACAGTGCGACAGAGATGGAATGCTTTGTAATCGTGTTAATTTCGTTTATTTTTGACGAGAACTTGCAATCTCAGTAGCTGCTTAATCGATTATAGTTAATCTTAGTTAGAAAGCTTCAGCAACTATTTAGGAGAATGTGTTTACATTTATCCTAATTGATAATGCCCTATAAGCTTTCGTGTCTTGAAACCGGTCCGTAATAAATTTAAAATAAATGCTAGAAAATAATAAAAATAAAACATTGCACCTAAGTAAGTTCGCATAAAAGCGAATCGGTGGTAATATTTCATATGCGAGTCCTAAAATTAGCCAAAACTTCATAAGGATGTATTAAGGATAAAGCAGAAGAAAGAAAATTTTTTCAGTATTTTACCCTCTATTAGGAGAAGCTATGGCTAAATGAAATATTTTTAATAAAATTATTGATGGGGGGAGGGGAACCCTTTGTTAGTAACTTTATCCTTGAATATGTAGCGCTAAATTCAGCTGTTCGCCACAAAATAGTAAACCGCAGTATCGTTACTCGCTTATATACTGCATCTTCCAGCTCTTAAAAGCGCAGTAAAGACTTTGCACAATCGCGAGCTAAACACCACAAAAAGGACGACACTTGACAAACTCTAATTCAGATCTAATATTGTTTAAATTGTAAACAAAATAATTAGATCGAAAAAATTAAATCAAAATAGCAACAACGGCAAGACTGCAGGTCCTAGGTTTCCACTTTTCTGCCCACCGGATAATAATCTTGATGGAGGCAGGACGAATAAAATTACTATCAAAACTTTTTAATACAAGTTTTTTAATTTTGAAAAGTTTGGTAGCATCAACAGGTTGACGATAAAGACGAGAAGATTTGTTTGCTTCCTGAAGTAAAAACTAAAATTTAAATAAATTATACTATTTGATTTCCAATGACTAATAAAAATTTTACATCTGATTAAATCTGAAGCGAGGCCGAATGCAATTTTTCCACCTCTACAAAAACTTGACTCAAAAATTACATTGTGGGTATTTCAATAATTTTAGTAATGAAAACACCCCTAAAGCGTCGAGTGTTACGTGACGTCGGCGTCGCAAATAAATAAAACACTGTTGGCAATTGTGTTACTTCAGAAGTACATAGGGAACTTCATAATTTTAAAAGAATTTGCACCTACGGAAGTTTTTGTTGATTTTGTGTTTGAAATTTAATTATAATTGCTTTGCACAACTGATTTTGTATTGAGTTGTTCTTTGTTTAAAATCAAAACACTGTCAAATTTACCACGCTTTTAATTATTATTTTCATCGATATCTGCCATCAGGCTCCTGGTTAGAATCATTTGAATCACACAAAACTACTGTGAGTTGACATTCAATATTTCATAGTATATATTATGTATTTCAAGAGGTCAACAATGGAACTTTTTCTGTTTTATTTGTAAGTTTTTGAATAAAAGTTTTCAAAATTTAATTTAAATTTACATTTAAAACCAATACTTTTGCCAATAGAATTTTGAAACTATCATATTTTTAAACCTTTCATTAAACCACTTTTTATAATTTTTAATAAAAAAATAAGAAGTAAAGAGTGCACTGGAGGGTATTCCATACCCCCCAGACCCCCCGGATCTACACCTTTCAGCGCAATGTAGAAAGAAAGTTAGATTAGGCTTAGAAGACATAATATAAGTAACAATAACAGTTTAAATCAATTAAAAAGCTGCGGAAAAATGCCGGGTCCAGGCTGCACAACCTGGATAATCTAGAGTTTATTACATAATATAATAATGACTTATGTGTATTTATGATCATTATATCCGAAGGGGTAACCGCAAACCAAAATTTTTGACATCACATTTCCTTTTATGAGATTTCTTTAGATTTTCCTAGATTACCCCGGATTTCCGAAAATTTCTAGAATTCCCTTAGATTGCCTAAGGTTTTCCTTAAATTACCTTACGATCTTCCTTCGAAAAAGTTAAAAAAACGAACGCTACCTGTAGTTTTTCTAAGATTTCCCGATTCCTAGATTTCCTAAGATTACCTTAAATTTCCTAAAATTTCTTAAGATTTTTTTTGATTTCCTCAGATCTCCTTTCCCTGTTGCAGCAAGTTTTGCCAGCAGTTTCTTCCTCGATTTTATATTATATAAAAGGAGCAACCGACTATTATTTTTGTTAGACTCTTAAATAAATACGAGCTTCAGACCAATGGATTTAAACACTAAAGTTGCCCACCAATCGAGTTCAAGCTTAATAATATCAATTTGAATTAAGTTTTACAGTTTTACCGCCGAAACCTGGTCCAGATCCCGCCACTCAAAGGCCCTCCAGTCTACCGTTGCATCGGGCTGGTAGGGAACACTGGAAGGTGGCGGATAAAATTATTAACAAAACAAGGCTTGAATGGACGAAAAGATCTTCCAAAACATACAAGTCTCCAGGGGTTGATGGCACCTTTCCGGCCCTGCTGCAGGAGGGACTGGGGGAGCTGCCCGCCTCGTTATGTGCTATACTGCCCTGTCAGAATCATGTTAATGTTAACGTAATGTTAACGAACGAGAGCTTTGGATTGGTAGATCAGCAGAAACAAGGCTTTTGATTGGAGCGTTTGTTAACTTTACGTTAACGTTAACATGATTTTGACAGGGCAGATATTCAGGGTATTTGTACCCAAACCAGGGCGTGCATCATATGCCCAGGCGAAGTCTTTCCATCCAATCAGCCTGATGTCATTATTGTTAAAGACATTAGAAAAATTGATTGACAGACATGTAAAGAATTGCCACTGCACAAATACCAGAATTCTTACCAATCAGCTAAATCGTGTGAGTTAAGTATACATGGACTTACTCACAGGATTGAGAAGGCTCTCGAAGAACAAGAAATTGCTCTGGGAACCTTCTTAGACATAGAGGGGGCGTTTGATAAAACCTTCTTTGACTCTATAGAGGAAGCCGTTAGAAAACGGGGAATACACCCAACCATAACTGGTTGGAGGTGTCCGCAGGGTGGGGTTTTATCACCCTTACTGTGGTGCCTAGTGGTAGACAGCCTTTTGTGGGAGCTGGAACAGATAGGAGTTCACGCGCAAGGATTTGCTGACGACATCACTATTTTAGTGATCGGAAAATTCGGAGAAACTGTATCATCCTTGATGCAAAGAGCCTTGAAAACTGTCGAGAGATGGATATAACCTGGAAAAACCTCAATTG
This sequence comes from Cantharis nigra, assembly GCA_958510845.1. NCBI lineage: Eukaryota > Metazoa > Arthropoda > Insecta > Coleoptera > Cantharidae > Cantharis > Cantharis nigra. The sequence goes on along the minus strand of OY294033.1, from coordinate 2,132,576 downwards.
TTGCATTCACGCGACGCAGGAAACTGCAAGACGTGAAAACGTTAAAAATGTGGAGGAAATAACTACATGTGGTAAAAGAGATCAAGTATCTGGGTCTAATTCTGGATAACAGTCTTATTTTCACCTCTCAAATACGCAATGGAACAATCAAGGCGACACGGGCCACTACGGGCCACGGGTGGAGGCAGAGGCCCTACTAGCGGCCCACAGGCAAACAATCAACGGCTATGGTAGGGATACCCCAATAAAGGGGTACCATACCATGATCTTCAATTCAATCAAGAATATCAACAGGCTTAGCATGCAATCGGATAGAACTAGCACAGTAAGGGACTTCCGAAAACCATTCAGGGTAATAATACCTGAGAGGGACAAGGAAAAAACCATACAAGAGCTGGGCAACCGATATGATACCATCTGGTACACTGGAGCAGGTATATGTGGGAGAAGAACGGGAGATTCTTTTGGCATTATCCTGGGCTGTCACAGTGTTCCAGGCAGAAGTAATTGCAATTTCGGTCTCTGCATCTGAAATATTGTGCGGAGGAACTGCAATGGTAGACGAATCTGCATCATGACAGATAGCCAAGCAGCTCTAAAGACTTTGGAAGGAATAGAAATACACTCCATGGTCGTTAAACAATGCCTTGATGCACTGGTGGATTTCGGGGCACCAGGGCATCAACGGAAATGAAAAAGCAGTTCGCCTGGCCAGATTGCCTGCCAATACAACCATGATAGGTCTTGAGCCCACCTGCGGGATTGCATACACGACCGCGAGGGAGGAGATCAGGGACATGTTATGGAAACAACACCTTGCTCACTGGGAGGGTCTTCCTGGACTGAGGCAATCGCGGATGTTCATTGGGGCTCCTCAAGGGAGTCCAAGAGCAAAACTATTATCCAACTGAGTAGAAAACAGTTGAGAAGGATAGTAGGACTTTTTACAGGACACTGCTGTCTTAAGAGACATCTCAAAATGATGGGGTTGACTGAAGATCCTACTTGTAGGATGTGTGGTAAAGAGGATGAAACTCCTCACCACATCTTATGTGAATGCCCAGCTTTAGCAGGGAGTGAAGTGATGAAAAATTTAATTGTTTTATGTATGAATTTCATCAAAAGTATGAATTTTTCTTTGTTTTATGTAAAATACCTGAAAGATTGTCTGATTTTTACGGATTTACGATCATAAAAAAAATTAAACTATTTTTACTACTAACTACTAAGCTATACCACCCTAAATATTAGTAAAGTAATAGTTTCTATTGCTTTCTACAAGGAATACAAAACTATACTAGATTAATATTGGGATCTAAAGTCCCAAAAAATCTTGATTTCAGAATCAGCATCTTTTTTCAGTGAATTTACTGATGAGTTTCCTCTTCGTATTCAGATTGGGTTCAAGCAAAAATTCTAAGATGTAAGCCTACATTCAAAAATGTTGTTCAATGTTAGCAATTTAATAAAATTCATTACAAAACATGTTCACAAAGCCCTGCGTTTGTGAAACCGGAGAGCCTGGGAGGTATGGAATAATTGCGTTCAAAAAACAAACTATATTTTTGCATGTAGAACTCAACTTCAAGCTTTTAGAAAGCTCAATAATTGATATGACTATGTAGATGGAACGAAAAAGTTTTTGCATGAATTCCATCTCCATTAGAATATTTAGCTTGTTTATTTATTTGTTGGTGGTGCGAAGCAGTCTAACAGAATAATTCAAAATATTGTAAAATTAGAATTTAAGTTAGGAAACTAGAAAATCAGTTCATTAATCTTAATTGTAGAGTTTTGAACAGCTTATTTCTAATAACTGCAAGTGGGTATACAAACCACACGATACGGCAGTCAAGTAGATAGGCATTGTGAACCATTCATCTAATTAGCGATTGCTGCTGACTTACGGCATTCACATGCAAGACTTATCGCTCTTACACTCATTAGGGTTGGATTAATCTATCAAGGAGGCGGTTGATTCGACTTCGGGAGCACAATTTCTTATCACTTAGAATGTGAGATACTTGGTTGTACAATCAATTATTCTTATCTCGTTATTGTTTAACGCTCTTTTTTTGTAATTTAATTTTTTCTTTCTCAACTCTTCCACCCTCAGTGCGAGCTTACGTTTACGACTTCTCGGATGGTCAGCATAACTTTCAAGTTAAGTTGAAACTTTTAATTGAAAATTGAACCAATTAATTTTACGTTCAATACCTTCCATTGGCAATTTATAACAAAATTACTGCAGACTGACCTTAATAAATTTATTACAAAGTTTCAGAATTCAATATTAAACAAACTTGTCTCTTCTCCAATAATTAAATTTCTCACTACTGAACGTCGAAGAGCTTTTTCGAGTTGCACTGTACAATTTAGTTAATATAAAAAATTCAGATGAATCTATCGGAAATTGTACAGGACAAAATGAAATCATATAACTTGGTATTAGATTTATAGGCTTAAAATCAGAAACGCAGGTGGCATTTTCATTAAGGTAAGAGATTAGTAATTAATTTATCACTCTGAACTAAGATTTCACCTTGGTAGTGTAATTTTGTCGTACATGGACCCCCTTACATAATATTATAATACAGGTAGCGGGCACGACCAGTTGCATAAGCAAAAGGTACGCAGGACGAAGAGGTCCTCACAAAATTTTATTCCCCCATTGGATTCGTCATGTATTTATTTAATTTAATTTTGTATCAAAATATCCACGTTAGGAAGCCCGTCAGAACCCAGGAGATTTTTGAAACATTTAGTTGTTAAAACCGTTTATTTACGTGGAAATAATTGACATCGTAAGGAAACTCGTTCATCTAAATATGTTGAATAGGGATAAAACAAACCTCATACTATTGGGGGTGCTACTCAATCTAAAGCTGTCCGCGGCAGTCGTGTAAAAACACCTCACTGTTATGTCGACTGTTAAGACGGATTTGCAGCTCTTGTCTGATTGTTCTCGCTTTGTTTACCAATCAACTTGCTTCTTGTTTCTAGACTGTGAGCGATGAGCACATGTGTGCCTCTTAAACTAAAATTACTTTTCGATAATTAATCTCTGAATTCAAAATTATCAGTAAGTGACACTTGAATGCCATTTTAAGCAGTTGCTGATGTCTTATCAAACTTTAAGTTTTCGAGAAATTATCAACAGCCATTCAGATTCCCTTCCTTACGAATTATTTTAATTACAATCACAATTTTTTACGGTGTAAAACCAAAGTTGTTTTGCTAATTTGTTTATTTTTATATCGGAGTATTTTAATTGTTTTTAATAAAGATTATTAAAATTCAACCCTTAACTGAAATCACAACCCCTACCGAAGCGCTCTCTAGCGGAGGGTAGGTAAAGCAGGATTAATATTTTGCCTCCTTATGAGGTCCTTATACTTTATAACTTACTGCATTAATAGTTGCATAACGACAGGGGCAGAATACGTTTGCATTATTTAATTACTACCCCGTCGCTAATTATTATTAGTAGGGGTAGGTAATTAAAATTAGCAAACTTTGAAAATTCAAACTGTCATCAAGTTGCTCGTAAAAAAATATAATACAGAAGCCTTTGACTGGATTCATAACTTCATTTTTTCTTTTCTGATTTCAAATAATTAAATAGTAATTTAATGCATAATTAATACTATATCATTCAAAAGTTCGTTTAAAAATTAACCGATCCGAATAGAAGTGCGGTTAAACCGTAGCTATCCCAAATCGATCGATTCAATTCAAAAAAGTGAACGTTTAAACGGATTAATCCTATTATTTATGGGCATATTTGAGATCAAATTAAACTTTTTGTAGTTTTATTTTGCAAACCCACAAGAAAATAGTTCGTACTTTGTACAAAGGTAATTGATAGAATGTTTCGGTATTAAATTATATAAGTAACTATAGCAATGCAAAAAACCATATTTATAATTAATTCTTTATACTTACACTTTTGATTTTTAATGCAGATGTACTGATTTTAAATTAGGGCCGGATTGAGCTAAAAATCGCTTTGAGCGTTATTCGAGGCGCACTCCAACCAAAGGAAGCAATATAATATGTCAAATTCCAATCCGACAAGATTATTGGCCTTTGGCAAGTGGCAGAACAGTCATTATAATAAATCAAATTTGTTTAGTTAATATCGAAATTGAACTAATATTTGGCGTATTTCATACCCCCCAGACCCCCGGTCTCAATGACGGAGAACTTGAATGCTTGTTATGTGATTCAGTGGCGTATTTAGAGGAGGGTAAAAGGGCTAGTGCCCCCCCCCCAAGGATGACTCGGATTGTACTCTTAAAGCTCTGTAGATTAATTAGTTACTAAATTACGGCACTTTGAAAACAGGCCATTTTTTCCATTTTTACGAGACCTACAGACCCCGCTTTGTGCTTAATTTCAAGCCAATTAAATTGCCTACAACTTCTATTTTAAGAGTTCTATTCGTATGATAAATGGTTTAGCCGCGATTTCGGTCTAAAGAAGGTCTAAATCGAAAATTTGTACTTTAAGGAAAAAATGGCAAATTTTCAAAGTGCCGTAATTCGGTAACTTATTGATCTACAGAAATCTGGTTGGCCCTAAATTGTCACAAATTTAATGCTCTTCAAAAACGTATACAGTAGCGTTTGTCGAAAAATGCATAGTTTAGGAGATATAGAGCAAAAACTAAAAGCACACCTAAAATTTTGCGGTTTTTAGTGTGCTACATTTTTTCCACAACTTTTGGAGAGTTGGAAACTTGGGTATGCACTACCCTAATGGGTCTAATCAACATACTAAAAAATCGGAGATACATTATGTTTTTCCGATTTATTGTCGATTTTGACTGGCCTATGTTCTCTAGCCAGGTTTAATTTTCCCTCATTTTTGCTTAAAAATTCAAATTTCCCGGTTTTTCCTGTCGAAATTTGTAAAATTATAAATCCCCTATCTTCTCCGAGTAATCTAAAAAGATAGAAATCTTGCGATGTGTACTGGAGGGTGTTCCACACCCCCCAGACTCCCCGGTTTACAATTTTGACTTTATATTTTTATAATTAACTTTCAAAGTAACACAGAAAGTTGTTGCTAAACACTGCGAGCAACAAGGTAATTAAATAAATATGCTTTCAAAGTTTTAATTTTTTCTAGCCGAAGGTTAAACTTTCTTCATTTTTCCGGTTTGGATTAATATTGGACAAATATGTTTAGTCCTAATATTAATTTAATATTTTTTTGGCTGGTAAAAAAAATCGACCAACCAGAGTGTTTTTTCCACCAAAAAATGACAAGTGGTAGCAGTGGTAATTTGGATTAGGATTAGTTACAACTGACGCGCATGAATGGATTAACGAGATTCTAAAAATCTTTAATCTGCCCTCCCCTAAAGCTTTTTCTAAATGCGCCACTGATGTGATTAATGATTTATTTTTATTATAATTTGATTTTATTATAAGAAATTAATGTGATTCATGATGAGGTTGTTAGTTAACAATATTGGTTATTTGGTGTATAAATGACATTGGAAGCTCTATCAGAACTAATCCATTGCTTGATAAATGTTACTATTCAGAACAACATTTTGGTAAGGAAAACGTACCAAGTTACAAATGATAGCCAGAAAGTTTGTGTATAATACACTTGCTCAGATTGATAGCACTGAATAGCAAAGATCAAAATTGAATGTTACAGGAGACAAGGAAAGCTTGATACATCGGGAGGTTTGAGACACATACGTATTTTACGTTATATTATACGTTTTTTTGCAAAAAAAACTCCAAATTTTAGGCAACTTATTGATTTTTCGAAAAAATGAAATGTATCATCAAGAAAAGTAGATAAAATTTCCTACAAAATGACTTTTCGATTCATTTCCTAGAACAAAAATTAATGCCGCAAGCGCCATTCGCGTTTTTGCCAGTTTTTCGAAAAATTCAAAATTTTTTTGAAAATTTGAAAAAATTCAAACTCCATGCTGACCAGAGGCTATATTTTTACCCCTTACCGTAGGCATAAAAACTTTATTTCACTCGAGAAATCATAAAATTTGAATTTTTCGAAAAACCAGCAAAAACGCAAGCAGAAACGCGAATGGCGGCTGCGGCGTTCATTTTTGTCCTAGGAAATCAACCAAAAAGTCATTTTGTAGGAAATTTTGTCTACTTTTTTCGATGATACATTTCATTTTTTCGAAAAATCAATAGGTTGCCTAAAATTATGAGTTTTTTCCAAAAAAAACGTGATTTGGCAACGTTTTTTCAATATGGCGGCTTTGGCACAAGGAAATTTTGTTCGTAAACCTCAAATTCGGATTCTACGACCAAAATTACATAGGACTCTGTTTTCAATCCTTTGCCACAGAAATTTGTCAGCTAGGCCCCCTTTTTCCGACGTTGTTACTGGACCTATTATTCTAATAAAATATAATCAAAAATTTGTCAAGATTAAAATTAGATGTTCCAAGATAATATTGCTTTAGTAATTCCGTTACGGCCGGTTGCACAAAAGCAATTTAATATTTAAACAATATATTTATAATCAGAGACAATATAATTATATGTCAATTAAGTTGCATTCGTGTTAATTATAATTCTAATTTGAATTTTAAATCGCTTGCGTGCAACCAACCTTTAGTATTTTTATTTTATATTTTTTAATCTTTTAATAATATTTTTTTAAATTGAAGACTCTTAAACTTTTTTTAAAACTTATTTACTAAGTTAATTACCGAAGATCTGGGAGAGGGGGTATGGAAAGCTCTTCAGAGCAGTATAATCCATAACTGCGAAGAAAATAGAGGATTTTTTAACTCGACTATACGTTTTTGGTTTTAAATTTAATTTGGTCTAATTAGCTAATCTCAACATTATTGTTAGCCATTTAAATTTACTATTTTATTTTTAATTATAAAAAATGTATTAGTCTGCAGTTCTTGCATCATACTGGTTACCTGCTAGATAATAATTATTAACAAATTTTTTTAAATCCTGTACGAAATTGAATATTATAAAATTTTAAATAAACACCCGCATATTGAGAGAAATTTTTTTAAAATTAAATGATAATGCGGCGATTAAAAATGGTGATGTTCCTCCAAAGTAAATTTTATTTTATGCAGGTTAAGCAGATCAATAAATTTTAATTCTTGTTTTATATCTTAAACGGCAATTTTTTAATTGACTTAAAAATGATGTTGAAATTTGTGGAACACATGTGACTTTCCTTTCGGTACTTACCATAAAATCGCTACCCTTCGATGCGAGGGTTGCAACGCGACGGACGGAGCGTTTCCTGTACAGTGGTGTAGTGAGCGACGAGTTAAAAAATGATAAAAATAAGTCAAATTAATGAAAATAATTTAATAAATAATGCAACAAGGTAGATTCAATAAATTTAATGTAATACACACTGAATAGGGAGTTCAGTATAGGAACACATTTAGTACAAGTTATAGTGTGCGGCCCATACTAACGCCGTAGTGCTACAACCATTATTTAAATAAATAAAAAAATTTCATATAACATAGTATTAACATTAATAGTTACAAATACATTCCTACGATGCTTGATGGCACGGATGTCTCCCAAAATGTTTGACGATAAACGACACGCGAGCTATCAAGCACCAACGCCAAATTGGCAATGAAGACCCTGGTTCACTGTTTAACTACTAATATTGCATTAGGACATGTGCCGACGACGCTTCTACTGCATTAATTTTTATTTTTAATTGATGCTAGAATTTTTCTATATTGCTAATAGATGAATTTACAATTTATTGGATTAACCAACCAGGAGGCGCATTATGGATTCAAAAACTTGAGTTCTAACATCAAGGTTATGCGATTATTTCAAAAAACACGGATTTTGCACATTAAACTAAACATCAATAAGAAGTTTCAACATTTCGTGAAGTAAAACATCAGAACAGTGAAAGAGACTCAGTAAAGTTTATTTACATTTTGGCTACTGGCCACAAGTGATATGATTGGGGAATGTAATGTGGGAGCAGGTCGGCGGCAAAAAGGGCCATCACCTCGTCGTTGCAACGTGCCGGTCTTTCCTGCAAGCCTTCCGGATCCCTCAGTCTCAAACAACAATCTAGTACTAATTACAAATATACATTAATATAATAAAATCAATAATAATGACAATAATTACAAAAGTTAAACATTGCTTTGGTATCAGTTACATAGAACAATATAGTGACAACTAATAATAATAATAATAATAACTAATAAAATATTAAGAACGGTCCAAAGTACCATCGTACCTACACAATTTCGCTAGTAATAATAATAATAATAAAGTTCGTGAGGACTAGTACGTAAGACTTGGCGGGGGCGGAGGTAAACGCAAACCGCCCCAAGTGTAGAGTCATGTGGCCTCCTTTGAGGCAATACTAGTAGACGAATCTTCGTCTCCAGAAAGCAACGGCATTGTTGGTAACAAATGACCTTTTCCTTGATTCACAACGCACTTCCGCATATGCTTTTCGAGTGTCGATGGTACCGAAAACGGCATTTCACAAAACCGACAGCGATACACATCCTTGCCGAGCCGACCGTGCGTTTTCATATGGCGAGTGAGTTTGGAACTTTGAGCACACGCGTACGAACACAATTCGCACTTGTATGGCTTTTCTCCGGTGTGCGATCTCCTGTGAACCGTCAAATTCGAGCAGTTTTTAAATACCTTGCCGCAGTATTCGCATGTATCGTTTCGACGCGAGTGTTCCTTTTTTAACAGAGGTCCCGAAAGTAGTGCGCTAGGACCCGGAATCGTTTTGCTCTCTCGCGTAATTCCCGGCAGCCACCAGTCGTTACGTTCCAGATCCAATTTTAATCGTTTGGTCGCTTCGTACGTCTCCCCAAAAGGAGGAAACAACGGTAGCGGGTGCGGATGAGGACCTGGTAAAATGCCCTTAACGAAATCGCTTTGCAATTTTAATTGGGCCGATAAATTTGTACTATTATTATTATCTCGATCTTTACTGGCCATGTGAAGCTTTAAGGCCGAATTAGATTCTTGTAGAGCTTGCTTGTATGCTTCGCTGTATTGTGCTATGTTACTTAATCCAAATTTATCCATCAGCTCCCCCACCAGGGAAGCTGATGGCATCGAGTTTTTTGAATTTCCTTGACTAGGAACACTTAAATCTTCCGCTTCTTCCTCTTCTGCATCCCCCTCGTCTTCGTCTTCCTCTTCTTCCAGCTCTTCGTCGTCTTCGCTATCCTCGCCGTCTAACGTTTCGACGGAACCGGCGTTGCTCGTGCGATCTTCCGGCGTTCGATGTATCTTCATATGCCGCTTCAGTTTGGAACTTTGCGCGCAAGCGTGATCACAAACGGTACATTTGTAAGGAAGTTCTCCACTGTGAGTTTTTCTATGCATTTCGAGGCTATTGAGAGACCGACACTTTTTACCACAATAATCACACGAATGCACGGTATCACTAGACTGCGTAATTTTAGGTGAAATTGGTTTTCCGGGTGGCGTCGACGACGATCGTGGTGTCACCGAAAGAGGATGATGCTGTTCTTCTTCCGTTTTGATGATAGGCGATATGCTTTGAGGAGGGCTGCCGGCGCTATGACTGCTGTTGTTGTTGTTATTGTTGTTGTTGTGGTTGCTATTACTACTGCTGCTGCTGACGTTGTTAGGAATATTAGTGGAAGGTAACTGGGAAGGTGAAGGACTGGCGAAAGGTGGCGAGTGTTTTCGTGGCGAAGGCGAACTAACTTGTGCGGCGCCGGGACTGGTGGTTCCGGCAAGTTGCCTTAATCTTTGGGAATAGTAATCCAGTTGGGGTTCTAGAGATAGGGGTTGACTGGGAGTGTTGCGTTCTCGTGAAGATGCGCTCGAAACTGTTGGAATTCGTTCCGAGGGCGACGGAAATGTCGCGTGGGAAGGTGGTACGGCGCTGGCGACCACGGCAGCGGCTGCCGCGGCCAAATTGAGTCCGTGGTGTCTGAATTGTTCCGAAACAAGTTGTTCCATCCGAAAGTGATGTTCTGGACGAGAAAACAGAGGAGCAGGAGGAACCGGGCCGTGATTTAACGGTGGAAGAGGTAATCGTAGCAGACCGCCCACGCTGAAAGGATTGTGGAGATCTGGCGGCGGCAGCATGTGATGCCTCAAGTTGGGCGGTAATTGTGGACCGCCGGAAGAACATCCGGACGATGTGCTGTTAGAACTACTGGCGCTGTTGTTGTTGCTACTGCTAGAAGAGGATTCGATGTAAATTTTTACTCCGTGCGAATGTTGTACGTGCTGAACTAATCTCCACGCCGAGTGCATGCGGGCCTTGCAAGTTGAGCAGATGTAATTGCTAGGTTCTGAAACAAAACATGGAGTGAGCTTAATGTAAACTTAAATATTTGGGGGATTTAAAGCAAAAAAGCACTTTTAAAGCAAAAAGCAATTTGAATGTCCATATCGCAGCGGTGGCGATCTGCATGCGGCCACATGTTGGCGAGCCATTACGTTCCCGCCGCGACAAAATAATAATAAAGTGAAAATAAGGAATGAAAAATTGCTCGGACATTTATGTTCAGAATTCCGGACCAGCGAGGGTGTGCCGAACGTGCTAAGACTCGAAATCTGTCCTTCATAGTAAACGCGCCTGGGATGACAACAGCTAGGAAGCACGGATAACTGAACATATCGCAATGTCAGACTTGAGTCGACGGAAGTTATTTTATAATGACTAGTCCGGCGATCAGAGCGCAGACTTTCCACTTGAAACGATTTTTTTCTGCGACTGATTGCAATGGCCATTGTTCTTTACCGGTAATTTAACCAGATCAATTCGCTTAAACGTTGCCCCGCTTACGTTATAAGACGACGGGGAAGCGGAAATGATAGTGGCTTCCGGTTTGCAACCAACTTTAAGCAACAAAAAATTTCGATGCCCTCCAAGGGCGATAAGGGACTACAGGCAAATATGATTTTATTTTTATATTCGCAAATAAATTTAACGCTGCTCCTTCTGATGTAACATAATTCCGAGATGATGGATACGATGTGGTCGCGCCGGCGGTCTAACGGTATTTTTTAATTTATGAAATAAAAATTAAGTAGTATTTAGTTACCTACTGCAAAGTGGAATGAAATTTGCATACGTCAATCAATAATATTGGATGTGCACGTTCCAAATTGACGTTTGATGAATTAGGAATACAGAGCCGGCATTGGAAATCGTCGATACCTGTGCAAATATATCGAACGCGATGTGAGCTTTCATATGAAGCGGACGTGCACACAGAGAGCAAATTTCATCTCGGATTAAAATTATCATCCAATTGGCGTTCTCGTCGAGAGAAACGAGTTCCAACCCCAGCGTCGTCGTCCACACGACGAGCACAAAAAACGGACACCTTTTTAATAAAGAACCATCGGATGAACAGATGATGGTATAAAATTAAAACCAGTAGAGCGCGTGCTCTACGCCCAATATCTACTAAATACCTGGTACCCTCTTCCGACGTTATTAATGGGTTAAACAACTTCTAAATATATTCATCTTTTGCTACTGTCCTTTATTTTTTGTTCCTATTTTATTAGAGTAATCGCGTGCCAGCATGTTTCGTGGCACATAAAAACATTTGGGTGGCGACGAGGCTAAATAATAAGCTAATTATATTTGACGAAGCCGTCTGTTAAAATTTCGTGGTTAGTTTAATATTTTTTTTCTTCCCTTTTGTCCGGTCCTCCTCCCCGCAATCCTTCGACTTTCTAGTCACGGTCATCGCAGAAGGCTTTTCTTGCATTTGCATATGTTTAAAATGTGGCCACGGACTGTGCACAAAGGACTGCACGAACTCGCGATTATTTATCACGAAGAGTAAAAAGACGCAAATAGGGGTTGGAAACATCTTGTGAATTGTTCGTCCACCGTGATCCTCAAGCGGCAAAAATTTTCCCTGCTGCCACTCGAAAATTTTTTTAAAAGCTGCGAACTTATTTAAAATTGTGGTTCGCACCAAAGTAGCCCCGTTGAATACGTGATATAAGATTTGGACACCGAACAAAGAAGCGGAGCTTAAAAATTTGAATATCTCGGTCATCTTAGTTTTATCTTGGTATTAAGAAATCAGCTATAAAAAATTTGATAAATAGCGAGCAATAGGGAATTTTATATTTTTATTCACACCTAAAATATTCAACCATATGCGAGGATAGTCGGAGATAGTCATATAAAAAATTACTTTTTCAAAAATTAAGTTCTTATCGCAGTCACTGTTCATAATCTCTATCACTGTGTCAATATTTAAGCATAAGGTGTTCGCTCATAAAAGAATTAAACCAATCACGTTTATTGGTTTAATTAATTCAAGGTAATAAACTGTCCCTGTAATTAAATCAACGCTTTTGCATTTATTTGCTAAAAAAAATGTAAACAAAGGAACGCAAAATCTTCTGCATTTTTACGAGAATTGCACTAAAAATTTAAATTATTTTGCAGATTTTCGCGAATAACATTTGCTTATACATTATTCGAAATTGCGCCCTTTATGACGTGCAACTTTTCCGTTTAATGTTACTTGTCTAGTTGCCATGGCAACGCAATGGAAAAAAGAAGCTTTCTCTGATCGAGGAAAATCCGACAATTACAGAAACGCCATAAAGGCCGATTCATTTGTCCGAATAAAACATGTTGTTTCGTAAAACTGACAAAATTAATATTAAATTTAATTGACATTACTTTTACTGCCGGCGATGAGCGGCTTAAAAGTGAAACGATTACAGTAAATAAAAAGCAGCATCTGTGCTTTCAGAATAAATCAAATTTTCGATTATTGGAAAGTTAACGAAAAGAAAAATTACAAGGGACAGTTGATACCCTGAATTTCGGCTGTTTAGTTAATTATAGTATATAATAATTAATAAATCTTAATTGGTTATATTTACAAATACAAAAATCTAATTTAATAGATATGACATAAAGCTAATAATAAATCAGATGGGTACTTTACTTTACTTTCAATTACTCAACACTTAATTTTTATAATTTCTTTACTTATATTTCTTAAATATAATTTTTTTCCTCTAAGAAAAAATCCTATGGACGCCCATGACTAAATATAAAAGAAAAATTATTATGTATTTTGAAAATGTCCGAAAATCTTGCAGTTATATTTTTGTGAAAGGAATTGTTTTACTTTGGTGTTTAATCAGGGCCTATTTTTAACTGAGTTGGGCCCTAGGCTTTAGCAAATTTTCGGGCCCCTTATATTCAAGTGTAACTAATCGAATCGAAGGCCCAATTTTTGGGTTATTTTAGGGTAACCTGGGGGTCTGGGGTGCACCCCAGTGCACAGTTTACTGTTTAGCATCTAAAGTCTTGCAAATTTTTTACTATTTTGGTTATTTTTCAGAAATAACCGTCCATAGTCAGGTAATTTGCTTTGAAAAATTTAGTGGAAACCCTGGATTGGGGATATTTATTTCATTACTATGAAATCGGTACCTTTTAATATTTGTTACTAAAAATAATACCTTAATCCGGATGCGCGAATAAAAAACAAAAGATGCACTGGGGGGTGTTCCACACCCCCCAGACCCCCGGATTGCCACTTACATTTTGTGTTTAAACCAGTTTTGTACAGATTTTAGAAATTTCTATAGCAAACTAGGTAATTAATTGCTAAAACTTCTAAATTTGGTTGTAAAGTGTTGAGATTTAGTTCAGCTGCTACTATAAAACTGTTTTGTGGCAATCCGGGGGGTCTGGAATACCCCCCTCCCCAGTGCACCTTTAGTTTTTTGTTCGCGCAGCAAAATCAATGCTAGGGGTATTCTACAATCTCCAGGCCTCACAAAATTTCAGAAAAAAATCTGGCCTTTTTGCAGCAAAAGTTGCTATGAGTTTTTTTTTTAATTTTTGCACCTTGATCTGGTTTGCGCCCTAGGCAGTTGTTTAGTTCCCTAGTGTTGGGCCCTAGGTTTTACAAAATTTTCGGGCCCCATAGGCCCAATTTTTTGGTAACTTTATCAGTATTTGATTTTTATTTTGCGATTTTATGTTCTCTCTTTTCGGGCCCCTTTGGCCATTGGGCCCTAGGCACGTGCCTAATACGCCTAGTGGTAAAATAGGCCTTGTTTACTTTTTGCGTGGATAACGGGAGGCAAAAAATAGTATATTATACAGCGAGAGTGGCTGCAATTCCCATTTATAAATTATCATAAATAAAGTATTTAAATTAAAACAAAGTTAAGAAATTACATAATTAATTAATTTTGATCCTTAAGAGAAAATCAATAAGGAAGTTGGGAAATCAGCTTCAGGATAGGTATAGGTTCCAACCCTTTCTCTAACGAAATTCAAATAAAATTAAGTAATGCAGAAAATTTGCAAAGAATAGGTTCTCCAGCCCAAGCGGTCACCCATCCAAGTGTGATTGGAAGTTTGTCTTGGAGCGTCGCAGATATCAGGTGGAAAACATTTGATTATGTAAAGTAAATGAAGAGGGAGACCGAGTTATAGTGGATGACGACAAAGCAATCAAGGTTGCAACCCCTTCGGGGTAACAAAATTTAAAAAAGTGAAATTGGAGTGAGAAAATTTGTTTGTTACACAATTTCGATTACGAAGTAGCACTGTTGTTGAATTTCAGATTAAATATAAGGAAACGCCAACGGGCTGTCATTCCCGAGTTTTCAATTATGAAAAATAAAATCACAATCGGGATTGATTTACAGCTATCGATAACATTTGCGCCGCTGTTGTGAAATTCATAATCGTGTTTGTATTTCTATTGAAAATTTAATAATGCCAATATCACCGCAACTTCCCAGTGGAAATACAGTGGCCATAACTATCAAAAAATTATGGGCGATAGTGTGGGCGAGGGTGACCGATGTGATAAATAGATCCTATATTATAAGCATTAGGATTTTCAATTTAAAATTTTTGAAATTAAAAGAAAAAGTCGTTGGGGTGCGAATATAAGAAGCAAAATTGTATATTCGCTAGTTTGGTTTGGTGTCAAATGTCTTCACCCGAGGCGTTTAAATTAACAAACTGTCATTCTTACACAACCCGTCCCCTAACAGACGTCAACAGGAATATTTAATAACCAAGCAAAGAGTGAAGGTATTTCCTGCGAAAAAATATAAACGTTTCAATCGGAAAAATTTCGGGTAAGTGTCAAAGAAACTTTTTGTTTGGATTATTAGTTGCGTGTAATCTCTTGCCGGAGTGATTTACCCCTATCGCATAATCAGTTAGTAACGATTCAAGAGTTCACTTATCACTTTTTTATCTTCAATTCCCAATAGAGACACATGTCACGATTATGTCATTCGGTGGACATGAAACTCGGGTGTATATGAATAGCAGAATTTAAAATTTTAGAATAGATCGAGGCTACGCACTAATGCATCTATTAAGATGAAAATTCGAGGGCAACACATGTGAAGGGTTGTGTCCAGCAGTGATGGACAAACACCTATTGTTCGCAACTGCTCTTCCCATAGTAACCCCACGCAATTTCAATGCTTAAAACTTTAAAAAATTCAGTTCGTTTCACAATTGATGCTCGAAAATAATTAGCTACATTTTCTCCCCAGAGGTGACTAATTTGAAAAATCGATAACTGAATAATCTAATCGCGAAGCAAATATAAATTAATCTCTATAATATTTTTTTTTAATAAACTCTCAAATAATAATTTGCAAAAATGTTATCTTACCGCTGTTTGTTGTGTTCGATTCGGCATCGGCCACTTCTGTTCTCGATTTTTTATGACTAGGTTCTTCAGGTGACGACGAGGAAGTGTCCATCCTCTCTTGTTTGATGTTGGGCTTGATGTCTTCGCCATCTTCTAGACTCGATGACGTTAGTGGGGATGACGACGCTCGTCTCTTTGGTGTGGAAGATGCAGCTCCGTCGACGCAGAGGTCGCCGGGAGCCGGAAGTCTGGGCGATGCGGGCGGCGGAGTGTGGACTCTCGTGCTACTTCCAGAACTCTTTTTGCCCGAAATTGGAGCCGATATGCTAGGTCGACGTGTGTTTATCGTGGAAAGTGGCAAACCTCCGTCGTCGTTGTCGCGATCCCTGTCCGTCGTTTGGAAACAGTGGCTCGCCACAAAATTTTCTTTATTGCAGGACGCAACTTTGTGTTGAATAAATCTGACTATATCCGAAAGAGCGAACGGCTTTTGGCAGGCTCCACATGTGAGAATGTCTTGATGACCGTCTGGATCCGCCCCGTCTGTGTCTGTTAATAAATAAATCAAATTTAGTTTTAATATAAACAAAAAAGCATTTCAAACTGTTAGGTTGTTTTCACAGAGGAAGGGTTACAGTGAATTTCAATTTAGCACTACATTAGATTTTGCCCGAGGCGATCGAATTTCCTACGAGATTGATATTTCCTTTAGCTAATAAATGCAAAAAAGGATTTTTGTTTCTTAATCTAACTATTGCTTTATGGTGGTGCGATTATATCGATTCATAAAACAGCTGCAAATTTAACCCACCCCCCGATGTGACCGGGTGTAGTAATGACACTCGAGAGCGGGGTGGAAAGTACACCCCGCGCCCCGCTTGTTAGCACCCTGTGGGGATCGGTAATCATAAACTTAGCGATCTATACATTTAATTGTTTTCCCTTAAGGGGAGTCTCGTTTTAAAAATGTTGAGAACTGCTGACGTTCAGGTGTAACTTTTTTCACTGACCAACTGTTTGTTTACGTTCCGATAGGAACCAACCGGTGTCCGGCTGTGGCAACCCCTAAATGACCACTCCCCGGGAACCAATAGCGTGCGCACGTTGGTCAGCTATGTACACAATAAAAGTATTCTATTGGATTAGAATTTGGACAGTGGTCATTTACGCGTTACATAGAGGAAAAATATTTCGACATCGCACGAAATTGAAATAAAAACGACAAAGATTTGAGAAGTCAATATTATATAGCCAATTGATAACCAATGTATATGTAATGGGGGGTTGGAAACAATCAGAAATACTGATAAAAATCCAAATTGGCTATTACTACGAATACATGGAACAATTTTCTCCTGCAAATGGAGAAGTTTGAATGTTGTACAACGGCGAAAGGATAAACATAAAAATATCCAGTAAATTAAGCAAACCCTTTTATATTCGCCATTATACGAATGTTATGTCCAGGTGTGGACTATTAAGACCACAGGCTTCCACAAAGAGCCAAACAACGTCGTTTCAGACGGTTCATTGTCCAAACCAGAAGGGTGGTTTCGATTATTCTCCTTTCTTTTAGTTAAATCGAAAGGAAATGCTGATTAAGAAAAACAGAAAAAAAAAGTTATCCAATTATTTCTCTCTTAACCTTATAACGTATTGACTCGTTCGAATAATTGTGTACCAATTGGACGACGAGTGTCAAGGAGCGTCGTGACGCCATAGGCAGTTTCACCTTCTGATTGTGTTAGTTAGACAAGCTACCACGAGGGACAATAATATGATCAAGGATGTTTTTTGTGTTACTAGCTTTAGGTGGTCAGTAATCATATTGAAAGCCTCTAGGGTTAGCTTGTCACATCAGCAAAGTAGATAATCCAATGTCCAAGTTACTTACTCAATATAGAATGTGCGTGTGTGTGTTTCTAATCGAATTATCTCGTTACATAGTATATGGAAAATATTGGCGATAAAGTCGCCGATATTATAGATAAAAGTTATCTCGAAATTTCTATTTTTGTGTTTTTCGACTTTTATAAGATAAAATTACTCGCAACTTATTAAGATGCATTTTCGAAATTAGGTAATAAAAAGTTTGGACGAAGACGGTGCGTTATCGTCTATCGAATTGACTCGAAATACTATAATATATCAGAATACAGTAAAACTCGTGAGCAATAAAGGTTTGGTTGGCAAACAACATTGTTTATCACATATACTCAGTTAGGGCATTACTAAAACCCCCGATTCCTTCCCTATCAGTCACGCCCTTGTCATTGTTGAGGCTACACATTGTTGACTTGAAATCTGTCGTCAAAATTTCGGCCACTATACGTAATCAAACATACAGGATGATTCGCATTTTGGAAATGCAGCCCGAATCTTGGTTTGCATTTCAGCGGGTTATAAATTTGGCCTGTGGTTTGGAAAGAATGAAACGAGAGAGAATCGAGAGAGTATATTGTTGGCCTGGGGTAGTTTGTGTCATGACCCGAGCTTCATTTATCACCCGAAGAGCCAATAAAATAATTCCAAGTATCACCACTTCTATAGTTTTAGTCGATCTGCGGACCTTATGCGACTCTATTTACGAGTTCTGTGTCTAATCAGGACAAGAATGGCCATTTCCAATCAGGAGGGCTGATCTTAATGGTTAGGATTGTACTATTTTATTGCAAACAATTAACTAAAGAATTCTAATTGCACAATTTGTTAGAATAAAAATTTAAATACTGTACACTTCACTCACCGAAATAATCGCTCCAATAACGTTTCATTCTTTCGAATAATTCGTGCATATTTCACTCTCCAACACTAAATTATTCTACTAGATCAAAACCTCGCTCGATCCATTGGGATGCTGACGAAAGACTGATATAAAAATATACAGGTAGCAAAAATTAGGGGTAGTGAAATCATATTTTAGAGTGGGGATCGATCAGGGTAACTAACTATTACTTACAACCCTAGGACGAACTTCAAATTTAGAGGGTCCACGACAAAAGATTTTTGCAAGCCCCGCAAAAAATAATGTTTAATTTTGGAATCACATTTTTAATCGAAATTAACCTAACCGTTCGAAAATCTCCTCTCTCTCTTCTTTTATAAAGGATATTTGTCATCCTTGAATGGAAACTTAAAGAGAGGCTATCGTATTATTGTCGTTGAGAAAGAAAAGGGTTGAAAGTCGGTTTCTAGGATTCCCACACTCTACGCCTACATCTGTCCCAGTTAACAATAATTATTATTATCACAAAATTTATTCTCATATTTTTAAAAGTAAAGACAGCAGCAATCTTTGATTTTTCCAATTATTAAAAAAGTAGTTTTGTTAAATAAATAATTAGGTCAGATTAAAAAATAGTATATTGTTTTATTAACAACTAGTGTTGAACTTTTCGTGACAAGTGGAGGGGAGGAAATCATAAAATTACCCAATGGAAAAACAAAATATTAAAATTACTTTTATTATCAGCGACGGGCAGAGGTAAACACAAATTGGTAGAAATATCATTGACTTTAAATTTATCATTTTTCCATTTTTCCACATTTTTCAAGTTTCCATGGTGTAATAAACCGGAATTTTATTTAGAAACAACTCTCGAATCAGTTTTATAATGAAATCTTAAACTGAACTTAGCTAATCATGACCTTATAAAAGCTCATTAGGCTTCAATTCAGTTGAACTGAGAACAATATTACAAAGCTGATTCTAAAAAACACAAAGTGTAGATATAAATTCGAAAGGTCTGCTTGTTGTTCACGTGAAAAAATGAAAAGTTATTCAGTTG
The DNA here is from genome assembly GCA_958510845.1 of Cantharis nigra. Lineage (NCBI taxonomy): Eukaryota > Metazoa > Arthropoda > Insecta > Coleoptera > Cantharidae > Cantharis > Cantharis nigra. The sequence continues at coordinate 2,113,133 of OY294033.1, read as the reverse complement.
TCAATGCTGGGGGGTATTCCATACCCCCCAGACCCCCCGGTCACGACAGCCCGCTAATAAGAATTAATAACATAAACTAAAAGTTAGAAATGCAGTTGAAAACTTTTGTTGAATTTCAGTTCAACTGAACTGAACTTTAAACTTGAAAGATACAAAATGTAGATGTACATTCAGAAGATCTGGGATATGCAAGATGAAAGCTTACGTTAAGCTTCGATTCAGCTAAACTTAGCTTAAGCTGATAATTATGAAAATGGTTCGTAAGCGTAGGTGTAAATCTAGAAGATCTGGGGAAAGGGTATGAAATGCCCGACAGAGCAGTTTTCGCCTGTTATTTATGTGCCAAAACTGATCAATCATTCTGTTGTCAGACCCCCCGGTTACGACAGTTCGCCAAAGAACTAAGAACATAAGAAGTTTTCTCTGAGCTTAATTCATCTTAATTTATCTTCAGCGACTATTTAAAAACTGGTTCATAAAAACACAAAGCGTGGGTGCAAATCCGGGGGGTCTGGGGGGTATGGAATACCCCCAGTGTACTTTTCCATTGATATTCGTGCATCAAAACTGCAAAACAGAAAGTTTGTGTGCTGTTTTAGGTCATAGCGACCTGGAATTATGGAAAATCGATAACTTTTATCTATTGAAAAGTGTAGGTCTATTTGACCTTTGGCGAGTATGACCTTACAAAGGAGAAAAATCTCGACGTCACACCAAAACTGAGAAAATAAATTTGAATTGCGAATGGACAGTTGATATAGAGCATACAGAATTATTGCCAAAATAATTGTGCCATGACTATAGGTATAATTGTTTATTAAAAAAATTAAATTTAATAAAGAAATAGACCACATTCTTTTCTTCGAAGTAAACTATAATTTTTAAATTATAGGTATAATAAATTACAACATTAAAGTATAGTTTTAGTAGGATTAATCACAGAGAAGGCGCGCGCCCGGTTTGTTATCTTAGGCAAACCGCCCCTGATGCTGCTGGTAAAAATTTTTAAAACAAAAAAATCTTCTGATCTGACCGAGTTAATCGTTTTATGAGACATTACCCCTGTAATGTGAAGAAGATAGGTGGTCATATAAACAGCATTCAGGTTGAAATTCCTATTTGCAAATATAAAAGTCTCACAAACATAAATTTTCGGGCTTTGTTGACTAAACTGGCAGGTTATGATGACCATTGTCCGTCGGACAAGTGTTGAATGAGTGAACGAATAAATAGCAATGAGAATTGACCCTTTCATGTGTACCTCATCGTCCGATCTAGAGCGTGGGAGAGTCCCTCACGAACACCTTGCACATTTTACCTCCTTACAAGAACCTAGCCACCGTTACCAACTTTATCTTTCATCTCGAAACACAATTTTCTAACTAAACACTTCCCAAGCTATTAATGAGATTTTTATTACGTTTATTGTGTTGCTCTTGCTTCTGGATGTTAATTAAATTTTTGTCTTATTTATTCTACCATCATCATCAATCATCATAAGTAAAAGAAATTACTCGTAAGGGTAGTTTCTGTAGATTATTGTAAATTTTGAGATCCTCGCTTAGATAAATTTTACTTCCACGTCAACTGGCGCACATGAAAAATTATAAAAACATGTGAATTGGTATAAATGCGTTTCGAACAATTGGATTATTTACAGGTCACTTGACAACTTAAGAAGTGGAAGGTGGCTGAGCTTTTGATGGTATCTATCATAAGTTCCCACGTTGGTATATGTATGTGTGAATGCAAAAATTGTTCACCAAATTATAGATAAGAACTTTCTATGGTCAAATTTTTGAATTTGCATTTCCTTCGAGAGAAAACGAGCGCGAGTAAGGATTGATAAACCGGGCTTTAGGCTTCATTAAATTTTGTAATTGAAAATAATAAATTGGTCGAGTAAAAATAAACTGCAATTGTTATGTTACCGTTGGAAGTAAGAATTTTTAGAATACACATCTGTGTTATAACGAGTTGAAGGACTGAACACATTAACATAAGATCGTCTAAAAATGTCATTCCACCCTCTGCTTACAGTAGACCAATTTAAACGAGAGTTGTAAATAGCAACAGGGTTAGGGCTACTCATTCGATTAACTGTACAAAATGTTAAGACGAAAAATATTAGGCAGGACCTCAATAGGGGAGCTATTTTTAAATGTCTTAAAATACGCGACGCGTCTTTAACCAAATTACAAAAAAAATTTCTCCAAGTAATTGTTAATGGGAGAAAAAGTAAGGAAATCGGAACGAATTGATTGGCTATGTTTGTCCAAAAAGGTTAGATAAAAGTTTTGTTCGGTTATCAGATCTTGGCACAAAATAAAAGTATTGCAGCTCAAACATTAATTCCGCATGTAGACGTGATGTTAACAAACGGAATAAACTTAAAGCAGCCACAGATATCGATCTTCGATTTAAGATTTTGATCTAATTGATGAGCTAAAGTATCAACTGGATATAAATTTAACAAAGATTGGCTACCACTAAGTAAACGTAATGCTTTGTTATTAAATTTATTTCTAATAAACAACTCGCCGACAGGCTGGTCACGTTTGTGTAGTATTCACTAAATTATTTTTTAAATTCAAAAAGTTCTCTTGCAAGGAAAAATAAAATATGTTTGCAATATTTGGAAAATAAAGCTGAAAGATGAAGGGAACGGCGCACACAAAATGAACCGGCGGAAAGTCGGAAAAATTAAGAAAAATTATCATATTATGAATTTAGCGTTGCCAAAAGTAAAGATAACAATAATCTGCAGACAAGGATTCAGAATAGGTTTGCTCTCAATTATCCCAGTTTTGACTTATATATAAAAAATCTTTTAAATAATTATTTTAACTTGAGTAAAAAAAAGAATTAATCGAAAACTAAAAATCTGCTAGATTTATAAACATTTATTTAATTTTATTGAATTTATTTGCAAAAACGAAAAGAATCCTTTTAAGGAAAACCATTAGCCATAGAGAAAATGATGGTCTACGTAGGTGGATCTAATAAATCTAGAAGAAATTTCAAAATAAATAATAGCAGGTTATGTGCCCAGATCAGCCATGTTATGTTAAAAATTAAAAACAACAGTTTGCGTGCTTTCCGATGCGATAAAACACTTTAAGACTAAATAATTAAGCCGAACATCCAATTATTTAGTTATTATGAAATAACTTCTAAAATTGGTTGAATAAAGCTTTATCATCAAACTGGAAATATGGAATTAAATCGTAGGTGTAAACCGGGGGGTCTGGGGGGTATGGAATACCCCCCAGTCACTCTTCTCTGGTTTCTTCCCCAAATTAAATTAAATTCAGTTTTTTTGAAATTGAAGGCAGGCGTTTGAATCACAATAGTAAAACTGTACCGGATGCCCATTACTTTACAAGCTATCCAGGTGAACAATATTTGCTTATGATAAGACCAAGCCTCGTTGGGTCACACATGTGATAAGATAAAGTTAGACCGGTGCGAGGTGTTCATACAATTGTTATCTTTTCAAAGTATTTTGTGTTGACAAATCCAAGTTATTTATATCAGGTATGTTTTGAAAACAGGACCGGACTTTTAAATGACAATAATTAAAAAAAGAAATTTCGAAAATGGTAATTCATTTAAATGGCAATAAAATTAATTTGTGTTCCGGTGTTAAATACTTTATAACGTTGTTATTATCTAAAAAAATATAATTTATGATTCATTAAGATGCTGAAAATTTACTATTTAAGACTTTCGTAGAGCTGTCGAGTGTGAGCATAATAAAAATTAACTGTTTACTCGAGAAAATACAACTTGATTACTTTCGTTATTAATTTCGTAAGTAGCTAAGTTAAACTTTTTTTTTATGTTCGGACTCCATTTTGGAGGCAAATTTTGTTGTACTTATTGGTTTGTGGGACAATAGCGCAGTGTGGTAATTTTTTAAGAGCCAATGGGACAAGAAAATTGAAGGGTGTTAAATAATTTAACGAAGGCATGGTGTGAGGTTCTATTGATTGCATGGGGAAAAATTGTACAGGGTGTTGCAAAGCAACGAAAAGCGCTCGATTGGTGTGAAAAAGTGATTTCAACGTTTTTTTATTCTTTTAGAGAAAGTTATAAGCAGCGCAATATCCAGGAAGTTTATTGGTTTGTCCGATTTTGAACGGTCTCCTGACCCTAATCAATCATAAAAGACTATTTTCTACACTTCGCAATACTGACATTTAACAGCATCATACAAAGTTAATGATTTAGAGTTTATATTCCTTAACAGCAATTAATTAGACGTAACATTAGAGAATTTATGATTTAATGAGATTCAGTGGACGTTGGTTGTTAATTACGAGGTGTAAAAATACTTTCAAAGCGTTTGACTGATAAGGATACCTAGTTTAATGCGTATTAGAAGCAAAATCTCCATTGACCTTTAAAATAGCAGGTCAGGCCACGGTGGTCCAAGCTTCAAGAAATTGCTGTTCCAAGTGGCTACACTCCGCTGAACTTGCATGCTCAGCGTAACTCCGGTGGCATATTGTCCAGCTAAGATAATCTAACAAAAGTTAAATAGAAAATTGTCTCTTTGGCAAGATTTCAAATTAAAAAAGAAACGAAAGAGGAAGTAATGTTTTCAATTTTTTTTTATTATTGAGCAATAAAATGTTTCCAGGCTGGTAGTAAAAGTTTTAACTGTTGTACGGAGGTTAAATTGTGGTCAAGCATGCATCACGCCTGTTTGTAATTGCATTACTGCCAACAAAAATGCAAGTACATAAAGCATCATAAGAAAACAACAATCTCGTGATGACATAATGGTTTTTTCGAGAAAACAAGGGGAGGGTGGTGGTTTATTCTATATTACGGATTAAACATTATCAATTGGAATTAAAAATTTTCGCCTACTCGGTCACTATAACATGAAGAAGGCTTGTAACGAATGTCGTGAACATAACTCAGCCTCCTCATCTTTGCACGATCTGATACACTGCATATAGAAATGCAGTCACATACGTCTTGCGATTCCAGCTACAACAGCGACAATTTTCGAAATTAGAAGTGCACGAACCGATAAATCTTCTCTCATCAAACCTTTTGATTCCATAAACGGCGAAAAGCCAAAGAGGCTCTCAGCATGCCCTAACAAATTGATTCTGTATGTAATTAATTTGTGCCTTTGTATGCCAGATAGATAAAAAGATAAGTCTCAACATTATGAATTCAAAGGTGCAAACATGGATTCACACTGCAATAAAATTCGAATCTGCATCTCTATTTCAATTTCAAGTTTTGTTAATCACGCAGTGGGAAGCTTCGATAAGATTTTGCATGTATAATTAATAGTACGAGGGATGTATCCCAAGTTCCGTCAACATTTTTCTTTTCTTCGTTCAGTTTTCATCTTTTTAGTTCTCGGAAGCATGCAAACCCGCTCGAGGATTTTACTTAAGACATAACGAGCGACCCTAATGGATAATCCATTCCATAGTTTAAACAATTAAATCACCAAGAGACCATCCATCAAGTGCTTCATTATTTTATGGTCCAAAAAAATCAAACCGTAAACGGAAATCCATTTAGTCAAATCAAACACATTTTAATTAGTCGTTAAATTGTTTTAAACAATCATAAGCTGTAAGCTGAGACAGCAGGTGTGTAAACTCCAAGGGTTTTTCATTTTCGTCCTACCAGGCTCAAGACGTGGGAGCATCCTCGATGAAATTATCAGATTCGCCCCCTAGCGAAGGGTAGACGAAACACAATTTTGACTTTTACAACTAAATTTTAACATTAATTGCGAATTATTTGCAACCTAATAAAATTTTCTCGTGGGATTTTGAGACAGCAAAAGAATTTTGTTCCGGTTAGCAGTGAAAATGTAATAAAAGCTCGAATGTGCTTGTAACTGCAATAATGCGGTAATTCAAAGGACTCAAACGACAATGAGATTTTCACAGATTTTGGTCAAACTTCAGTGTGACTTGTAACAATACTTTGATTTAGGAGAATGATTTTTTGACAATTTCCACCTCTAGATTTATAATTTTCATTAAAACCAGTTTCTGAAACCAAAAAAAAGTATTTCAAATTTCAAAGCTTTTCAAAAATAAAAACTGTTTCGAAATCTGTTAAAATAAGAAAGTCAGGTGAAAAAATTGGTAGATTTTCTTCGTTTGACAACAAACTACGAATTTCTATTTAAAAAAAATAAATGGAAAATAGTAATTAATATAATTTTCCTCTGTTTCTGTTAATATTCGTAAAATTTTATTTTAGCCAAAGAAAACAGTAACTTCTTTAACGACTTTTTTTTATCTTTATTATTAATTTGAAATATCGCCACTGCCCTGTCGCGGAGCCGGAAAATTACACAATACTTCAACTGTCTTAAAAACCTTGATTTTTTTTAAATAAATAACTATTAAGTTAAAATTGTCAATTGTTTTAAGAACCTTGATTTTTTCATTAATTCAAATATTATCAAATATTAATTTTATTATTTTACATTAAGCATTCGGACAAAAGATATTGTTTTTCTGAAAACGAGAAAAACACTTTTGTCATTCAATCGTGCAATTTAGAATTTCGACTTTCGGGCGGCGCTAAAGTACTTACCTTAGTGCCGCCCGTCGTTGGCATAAAACAATTAATTTACGATTGCACGACGTTTCGGTTTTTCGTTTCGAAACTATATTTTTTAAGCTTTCAGAAATTTACAAAACAATTGAAAATGAAAGTTTTTATTTTTAGTAAAATTTCGTTCGACATTTAGTCAAACTTTTCCAGGATGAACAAACCGAAGCTTAATTTTCCATTTCTATATAAAGAAAATACTGTTTTGTTGTTTGTTGTTTTCTACTCCCGGTTTAAGTTTAATTATCAAAGGACTTAATTAATAGCGGTGAAAATATCTAATTTTCATTTTTTGCCTTCAAACTTTAGAATTCAACGGTTAAAGTCGCCTTTTAGGTTCAGTTTGTAAGAAAGCTAGATATTGTTTGAAAAAATTGAAACTGCGTAGACTGTTCAGAAGTCTACTGCGTAAGTAACCAAGTTAAAAAATGACACGATTAACTAGGCCGTTCAATCGAATTTAAGCTTAATTTGTAATTTTCAAAGAAAATACCTATTTCTACCTATTCAATTGCGGTGGAAATTTCTCTTGAGAAATTCTAACATTTAACGGATACTTTTAAATTTCGTATTTTGAATCAAATGAAATGTTTCAAATTGCTTTTGTTGTATTGTGCAGAATAATTTTAATTGTAAGATTTGGAATAAAAAAATTGATTCGACCGTGTAGGAGTCTGCCGGGTACCTGCATGCGACGTGCCTGGCTAAAGACGAAATTGAAAAGCGCTTTTCAGTCGGAAAAAATGAAACTTTCGTTTGGTAGGTTCGAAGTGGAAATTCCAAAAATAGTGAGAAATTATGTTTTGTTTGTAAAATTTTCCATTTTAGGAGAAAACAAAAGTTATTATATCAATTTTTTCGTAGTTTTTTCGGAAAATTCTCAATTTTAGTAAAAAAAACATTGAAAAATAAAACAAAAAAATTGCGGATCAATTTTATTTCTCCAAAAACAACAACAAATTTTTCAATTTTTTAATGGAAAGTTAAATTTTCACACAGTCAAGAGGGAAAACTGTTGTTAAATGTTTAGAAAGACGAAATTGTTTTGCGTGTATTTTACGTTTAGGAAACCGACGTTTAAAAATTAAGCACCGATAAAACGTCAAATTAACAATAGCCCCAATAAAAAGTACGCTCTGGCGAGCACCCTTTTGACCGACACTGGACATGGAAGGCCGTAACGCACAAAACACCCCCTACGTCATTCACCTGATACCGCTCTATTAAATTGTCCTAGTATTTTTTCACTATTTCGGTAAAAGTATCGAATTTTTAAGTTTTAAATTACTTTCCTGTTTCCGTTCTTTTGAAAACCGAATATGAATAAAATCATGTCTTGGCGCACACAAGTCGGCGGAATATGGTTTCTCTAATTTGGACGATACGAAATCTAAATTAATCGTGGTGCACTTTTTTATTAAGTCGCGTGCCACAATAAATTTAAAGATAGGGTGACCACAAAGCAACACGCGCATCTTAACATGTTAATGTATGGTGGATCTTCTTTTAATAACCCTTCCGAAGACACACACGCGTCGTACTTGCATATCAAGACTTTTTTGTCGAGTTGAAAGGTCAATCTTGGAAATAAATTGAAGAGGGTTAATCGGCTCGAGTTTAACCCTTTTCTCGTTCGCACGATGTTAAAGGTTTTGGTCAGTGCGGTCAATTTGACATTTAAACCGTTTATTATTCCAACTAGGAAAAATTAACACAAACGAGCAGGTAGGCCCAAAATATTAACGGTAATTTAATTGACTATTGTGAAAATCCTGGAACCAAAACTGACCGTTCAAAATTACGGCGACGGACTTCACGTGCAATGGTCAAAGTTGCGCACTTTTGGATGCGAAAACCCTTTTGGGAAGGTTTCTTTCCCATTTTAAAAATTTTCGAGTGTTGGTTCAACAAATCCCTGCAGAAGACTGAACCAGGAACCCGAAGAAAAAGTTGCGCAAGCGACTCGCAAAAATCATTATCATAACTTTTTCTTATTAGCAAGCAGACAATTCCCTTCCCCTTTTGCCACCCACCAACCCCCGCATCGTCGCGCAGTACTAATTAAAAACATTGATCACGTGTCTGTAGCACGCGATTTTTAAGACCAATCGGTCGCGAAATTTTGACAAGTTCGGGAAAACTAAAGTCAACATGTAAAGAAAATTATAATGAATGCTCACCCTGAGCTATCCTCACTGCTGGCATTTTAATTCTCATCTTGACGTTTTCTTTCGGCCTTCTTCTACAGGACACTAATTATTTTGGATCTTCAGGTTACATTTTAAAATTTTTGTCCCAAACCAAAAATTGCACCAATAATAATTGTTCACACATTTTCAAAATCACGACAGCACTTAACAACTAATCTTATAGAGCAACTTGCTCGAAATTTTCACTTGTCGAGTTAACTTAAAATTTGAATTGCGAAGGAGCGCGAAAAGTTAAAAATGTTTTTGAAATTTATTTTTTGTCGAGGGTTTTGGCCGTGTTTTTAAGATGACATGAACAGCGCGTTTGTTATGACGTCCGGTATAGGACGACCGGTGATGCTGAATAGCCAGTGGTCCAAACGCGTGTGTCAGGCGGACAAACTCACAGGCGACAAGCGTCCGCCCGTACGTCGGTAAATTCCGGTGTAAGTCGATGTGATTCGGGAAGGCCACTCACTAGCCATCGGCCGTGTTCACCCTGTAGGAAGGGATGCTGCTGCGCACATCAGCCACCCTTAGCGGGGTTGCGGGACTTTGGTCTGCGGATGCGAAACCGGAACGCTCAGGAGTTTGTACTTTCGCTTATTCTAACGCATGTTACGTTTAATGCGCTACTAATTTGTTTCTTTAATTAAATATTTACTTTTACGTTATTTCTTCTTTTTCACTCTCCGTTCCGTTTTTCAATTATTTACGACCGCCGAACTTGGGCTCGCAAAAATTCCAGATAAACCCAACAATTATTATTACTTATCTTCGAGATAAAAAGGTGACAAACATATTTTCCTTGAATGAATCGCATTGAACTCGTTTACTTTGTGGCGACGAGGATATTAAGATGAAACATAAAGTTTTACGTAAACACAGTTGTAATCCCGGCTTAAAACCACTCGAATTGATTCGTTTCAAACAAAAAAAAACATTAAACCCAATGCTCCGACGAAAATTTGAAAATTACCGTTGAGATTTCAAAAATGTTTGTATTTAATTATTGACTGCGCGAGTGGTGATGGCTTTTCGTCGCTACGAGGCAGCACTTGCAGGCGTCGCGACGCCGCTAGTTCACCCGAATGTCGCGCTGCGTATTTTCTAAATGGTAAATCGCAATGCATGTTTTCGATGCAATTTAACTTTTTACGCTTATGTAACATGGTAAGGCAATCATTACGAAGAGTTTAAGCTTCGGGCTAAACGAGACCTAACAGTAATAGAAATCGGGCCAAAGGTTACACACATACCTACATAATGCAAGTCGCTTCTTTTGTAAATATTATTTCGCAATAAATGGATGACCTTACCGATGATAAACAACAAACTAATGTGACGTAAAAAGGTTTATCGAACAGAGTATCTACAAAGTGTGACGTAAATGTTAAAGGTTTTGATGACCAGGATCACAGATGAGTTGTCCCGATGACAGATGCACCGCGATGGTACGATCGTGGAAAATCATTGCACTTGAAATTTGATGAGAAGCACTTATTTACTCGCAGCAGTAAAATAAATCTTGTAGCAGTCGGAAGATTAATTATAAATTGTAATTATTAAGTGACATCTTCATGTCTCGGCACTTCCTCGAAAGAATTACACATCCATAAATATTAATTCTAAACCCAGCAACAATGAACACTCGCAAAGGCTTTGTATGCTCACAACAGAACCAATACCGAGGTGTAACAAAGAAAACAATTTTCATTTGTTTATTGTTGTAATTTTCACCGTTAGTTTTATCGGGATTGATGTTTTCTACTGTTGGTATTTTATATTTTGTTAAATTAACAGCATAAAAGTATTCAGGGGAACCACCAAAACCTTCCACTATGATAAATTGTTTAAAAGTTCCCACAGTGAACTTCATTTATTTTAAATTAAATCCATGCGAAAGATGCACTTACGTTGTAGTCTATTTGTGAATATTTCCTTATGTAGCTAATTTCGATATTTTGCTTGATGAAGTTTCATTTAATTTAATTATAAATTTATAAAACGACATTGTTGTTTCATTCCGTTGGTGGCATTTAAAACATCACATCTCTCACCTGCCTTTAATAATCATGGAACGCTACATACAGGAACAACGCCTACTTTGTCCAAAATTATCTTCAAATTGCAATTGCGATGGAATATTTTGCGTTAATTTACTTAATTTTATTTTACTGAATTTGTAAACTTTCAGACTAAAAAGTATTTACAAATTAGCTCTTTGAAACTGTATATATGGAAAAACCTCAATCTGCTACAGCACAGTGGCGGTGCAAAAGTATCTAGGGCCCGTAAGCAAATGTACAAAACGGACCCCAAAAATAACAATGATTACTTTTGAATTGTGTATATTTATTATTTAAAAATTTCTATTTTGGGATTTACCACCCTTTATGGTCCAGAATTCAGAAGAGTGCACTGGGGGGTATTCCAGACCCCCCGTATTACACCAATTGTTTTGTGACTTAAATAATATGTTTAGAACTTTGGAATCGAAAAAACTGGTTTCGCTGCTAAGTCTAAAAGTAATTTTATTTTTGCACCAGCAAGGAGTAAAAGTCTAAACATATTATTTAACTTAAAAAATAATTGGTGTAAACCGGGGGGTCTGGGGGTATGGAATACCCCCCCAGTGCACTCTTATGGATTCTGGATTTTAGGTAGGAGGGCAGGGAGATATCCCTAAGACCACTAAATGTGGCCCATTGTACTACCCGTTCTGTCACTCCTCAAGCCATCTTGTCTCCAGGATGAATTCGATCGAGACAGCTGCATTGGAGGTAGTACAATGGACGTACAGCAATAAGCAAGACAATTGCTTTCACAAAAAGTCACTCTTGAAGTATGACAATTAAATGTCAAAGTCGGAGGAAAAATTACAACAAAAATTTTTGTACTCTAATTTCATATTTAAGAGATTGTTTCAGATTTTGCTGAATTTTCTGAAATTTTCTCTCAGTTTCACAGCAAACTTTTACCAAAAGAACAAAATAATATAAAATAGAAAAAGTGAAAAGATTTCTGAGGAAATCTGCTGTACAAGTGTGAAAATCTGAAGAAATTCAAAGAAATCTTAGAAAATTTAAAAAAATCTTGGAAACCTTTAGGAATATTATAAGTAAATGAGATTGCTTGATTTTGCTTTTTTAACATTTTTGAAAGGAAATCTTAAGACAACCCCAGGAGGGAAAAATGCCTTCCACTCGGAATTGGATTTCTTAGATTTCCTAAGATTTTTAAATATTGTATAATCCGGTCCTGTTAACTGTTTAAAGCAAGCGGCTTTGATTAATGTCCGAATTTTTTATTTCCAAATATCTCAATTCAATATCGGAGTAAAAAATCTAAAATATTATTAGTTACTTGGCAAATTTATCTAATATATTGGTTTCTTACATTAGAAGGAAGCTGATCAATCAACTTTGATTTTTTTAATAAAATTGATACCAGTTTGCATTGATTTTATTATTTTCTCTTAAATTGCATTAGATTAATTCTGGTATCTAGCATATTATCTACATCTGATATTTTTGAAAATGTCGCTGATCACTGATGATCTAATTTCGTTTTATTTTTGTGATAAACTTTGTTTTTGTAATGCTAAGGTTCAATTGCATAGACAATTTTGCGTGGCTTTTAAATATTAACCTGTGATTTAACAAGCTTTTTGTTTTTGTTTGTTTTATTAATTTTATCTGGCGCTCATTAAATCTACATTTTGTTTTCACGATTGTATCATTTTACCTCGGTTGTGGGGGATAACTTACCTAATTTTTTTTTATATTTAAAAAAAATTTACTTTATCTCCCTAGGGGTAAAAATTAACTTTATGACTATTAAATCTAATAAAATGCCTGCGGGAAGGGGAATTATTTTAAAATAATATCTAACATGATGATGATAATAATAATAATCAAATAATTCAAGATAATTAATTGTCGCTAAATAATTTTTGTTCTGGTTATAATTAAACCGCTTTCAGCTAACCGAATAATTAACTACCACCATAAATTTTTGAAAATTTATTTTATAATCTTCGAAACATATGCTCCATACAAGTGATTATTGCATTATAAAAATTAATAAACTTCGTTACGGTCTCTACTGAGGAATTTTACTTTCGTAATACTATAACCAGCTACTATACTAGAACTACTGTAACCAGCAGTATGGCAGTAAAGTCTACTTCGACCGACTGGAAAGCGAGTAACCGCGGTTCAGAAATACTGCTGGGGTCTACTGTGGGTTTTAATATTATTTTTTATGTTAACAAATTTTAAAACTGGTTTTTTCTTAAATTCAACTTGGACAAATAATCTATTTTAAGATGTGTGTGTAAGAATTTTCAAGGGTTTATATCACCCCACGTTAAAACTAGGACATTTTCGGTAGACTAAACATTTGGGGTTGTTGCCGCTAGACTCTTGAAAACTAAAACATTTGCCTGATGGTTTCAATCTGTCAATACATACCACCCTGTCTATAATATTCGGACTCAACTAATGACGGAAATTTGATACTTTGGTCAGTGGAATTTTTAATGAGAAAATTTGCAAGTATACCTACCTACCCATCTATAGGGTAAACGGAACTGACTTTTTTTTTAATACATAAAGGACAATAATAAACGAAATTAATGGATTTAATGATCATTCGAGCGTGTTTAGCATAGGGCAAAAGCGATGATAAATTTTTATTGGCAGGCAGCCTTCCGTGGAGAGCTCGCACCTTCGAAACGTTTGGTATGGAATAAAAGTGATGTGGCTGATGGCAGTTTTAAAAAAATAAGAAAAATAATTACTCATCTGTATCCAGTTTTTTAGCCTTAAAAATCGTGGTCACACACTTGGGATAAATATAACTCACATGTGTTTGGTTGTGGTACCACTATTTTGGTACTTGTGTCATTTTACATTAAAGTTCATAGTAGCTATCGGCTGAAATCTCCAAGGGGCGATAGCCTGCACACATGTGTGGACGCGTGTGAAGAACGTCTTCAAGACATGTCTGCACCATATGTAACGTGTGTGTGGTGGACATACGTACACAGCTAGACTTTAGTAGGGTTGCAAGATATTTTTAAATGCAGACTAAACTAAAGACGAAAGCACCGTCACCACACAAGAGTCGTTTGGAATCTTGGGGCGATTGATTCGCCCCGAAGGAGAGAAATGAAATTTATGCAAAAGTATTGAAATTGCAGGCTGTCACTAAACATTGTTAGCTGGTTAGCGTAATATTAAGTGACGGTATTTATGGCCTAGAATTGTACATAATCATTATTATATTAATCTATTGACAGCTAGCACGAAACTCGTGAGTTTCTTTTAGCGGAACGTGCACTCCTGGACAATAGTGACCTGACTCGCCCTCCTGACGTCACCGTATTCAATGCTAATGTGATGGTAAGCCTCATCTTTCTAGTCACTCCTTTGGCGTCAAATCTACTAAATGTCTTCTTAGGTGCAGTATGTATTTCAAACAGCACAAATTATATACTTGACACAGTATACATACATAGGTATAGCACAAACTATCGTTTCTAACATCATAAAAACAAACTTGGTTGAGAGATGATTGCACGTAGGTGGTAGGTATGCATTTATATTGTTCATTGTCAACAATTCGAGAGACAATTGACAATAGAAACGATGCGCTCTTATTTTACAATAATTTTCAAAATTAAACGTTTTCGGATTTTTTTGTCCTTTGCTTCGTTAAGACAACGGGAAATAAGAATTGTTCAACTTTTTAACCGTACAACTTACGTAATTGCATTTGAACGACTGACAGCTTCGAGCTGTTTCAAGAAGCAATATTGGAGTCATTGTATTTGCTAGGTAATCCTACGTAGGCGACAACCTATGCCACAAACTGTAGAAAATTTTGTCACGCGACAAGTCAACGTTAAACAATTTCAGTTTATTCTGCGGCTTTGTTTCACATGTGGAATGAGGCCAAAAGAAACAGGCGAAATTGTAAAAGGTCGATCACAGCTGCCAAACAAGATTTGAAAAGATGAAGCTTTTGGGAAAGAGGATCGCATGAGCTTTACAATATTTATTTATTCTAATTTAACAGATTAGGCCACTTAAACGGCTCCACGAAAAACTTCAAGCTTGAAACCACTTGAAGGATGCACTCGAAGTGCCGATAATTTTGACCGTGTCTCCTAGTTGACGCTGTTTTTATCAGGAACCGATTGGTATTCTGCACGTAAACATTTTCGTCGGTCCTCGATTCTGACAGCCCCTGGCAATTTGAAAACTTGAAAAAGATATTTTGTAAAAATGTACAAATAAGATTTTTCAAAAAAATTCTTAAACTTTGAATTTAAGTTTAAAAAACACAATACAATGGGAATAAACCGGGGAGTCTGGGGGTATGGAATACTCTCCAGTACACTCGTTCTTTTTATTCGTAGCATAATTACTCAGTAGTCAATGCTGGAAAATTTTTCCTATTTTAGCATTAGGCGCATTAGGCATGTGCCTAGGGCCCAATGGACAGAAAGGCCCGAAAAGAAAAAAATAAAATCGTAAAATAAAAATTAAATACTGATAACATAATAAACAATGCCAATGCATTGGGGCCAGTTGTATTACAGATCAACCTCAGATCAGAGTTAACTCACGAAATTCCCAAAGTTAACTCCAGCTTTGGCCACTCTGATTGCTTTGAAAGTTGAACTAGTCCTTAGTGTTGGTGCAGATAATTTCGCCCAGCTAAAGATATGATTTCTCATGGGAGCGTTTCCTTAGAAAGCGATCGTCGCAGGCGACTAAGAAATTATATCTTTCATGCTTTCTTGTGGGAGTGTTTCCTTAGAATGCGATAGTCTCATAAGAAAGAATGGAGAGCAGTCACTGCATTCGCAGAGCTCTAGCTGCTCCTAAGGAATCACATCTTCAGCTAGTCATCTGTGCCGTTTCTCTGCAACCCAGAAACGAATCGAAAACCCATGAAATACCAAAAGTTAACTCTAGCTTTGGCCACTCTGATTGGATCAACATTAGTTGACTCTGGATTAACTTTTATCTAAAGTTTAACTAGTCCTTCGTGGTGTTGCAGATAATTTCGCCCAGCTAAAGATAGGTTTACTTAGCTGCGGTTGGGGCTCTGCGACTAAAGTCGCAGTGGCTGATCTCCATGCTTTATTATGGATGTGTTTCCTTAGAATCCGATCTTTGCAGGCGAGTCTAAGGTAACAGTCTTATAAGAAAACATGGAGCGCAGTCGCAGAGCCCCAACTTCAGCTAAGGAGACACATCTTTCATGCTTTTATATTAATCATGCTTTCTTATGGGAGTGTTCTCTTAGAATGCGATCGTTTCATAAAAAAGCATGGAGAGCAACCACTGCGACTACAGCCGCCGAGCTGTAGCTAAGAAATCACACCTTAAGCTATAGTCATCTGTGCTTTTTCGTTGTATCGAATAGAATACTCCTGGAATACCAAAGGTTAACTCTAACTTTGACCACTCTGATTGGATCAACGTTAGTTGACTCTGGATTAACTTTTATCTAAAGTTTAACTAGTCCTTCGTGGTGTTGCAGATAATTTCGCCCAGCTAAAGATAGGTTTACTTAGCTGCGGTTGGGGCTCTGCGACTGAAGTCGCAGTGGCTGATCTCCATGCTTTACTATGGATGTGTTTCCTTAGAATGC
Source organism: Cantharis nigra (assembly GCA_958510845.1). Taxonomy (NCBI): domain Eukaryota; kingdom Metazoa; phylum Arthropoda; class Insecta; order Coleoptera; family Cantharidae; genus Cantharis; species Cantharis nigra. Next base: position 2,096,667 of record OY294033.1, on the reverse strand, counting down.
GATCTTTGCAGGCGACTCTAAAGCAGGGCCCCGCTACCATATGTGCAAAGTGTGCAATGCACACGGGCGTCATCCTTTAGGGGCGGCAAAACCCAGGGTCCAAAAAAAATTGCAAATAAATTTGCAAAAAAAAAACAAAATACAAAAATTTTAAAATAAAAGTTGAGAAACCTACCTACCTACCGTCAAAAAAGTAAAAAAAAAAACATGATGCAAAATGCCTTAAGGGGCGGCAAAATTCTTTTTTGCACTCAGGCGCCAGTAGCCCATACAGGGGCTCTGCTCTAAAGTAACAGTCTTATATAAAAGCATGGAGCGCAGTCACTGCGACTTCAGTCGCAGAGCCCTAATTGCAGCTAAGGAGTCACATCTTTCATGCTTTTATATCAATCATGCTTTCTTATGGGAGTGCGGGAGTAGAATGCGATCGATTCATAAGAAACCATGGAGAGCAACTACTGCGACTGCAGTCGCAGAGCCCCAGCCGAAGCTAAGAAATCACAAATCACACCTTAAGCTAGTCATCTGTGCTTTTTCGTTGTATCAAATCGAATACCTCTGGAATACCAAAGGTTAACTCTAGCTTTGGCCACTCTGATTGGATCCACATCAGTTGACTCTGGATTAACTTTTATCTAAAGTTTAACTAGTTCTTAGTGTTGGTGCAAATACTTTCGCCCAGATAAAAATATGAATCCTTAGCTGCGGCTGTGACTCTGCGACTGAAGTCGCAGTGGTTGCTCTCCATGCGTTCTTATGTGCGGTCGTTGCAGGCGACTTAAGATAACACTCCCAAAGGAGCAGTATGCTTTCTTATGGAAAGGGCCTATTTTACCATTAGACGCATTCGGCACGTGCCTATGGCCCAATGGCCAGAGTGGCCCGAAAAGGGAACATAAAATCGTAAAATAAAAATTAAATTCTGATAAAATAACCCAAAAATTGTACCTTCAATGCTAGTAGTTACTCTCGAATATCAGGGGCCCGAAAATTTGCTAGAGCCTAGGGCCCAACCCAGTTAAAAATAGACGCTGGGTATCTGTAAAATCCCATCAAGTTAATTACAATGTAATTCATGTAGTTTCGTTAGTTTTATTTACTTAATAATAATTATTTGGAGAAAATTCACAACATTTTCTCCTGAAAAGAAAAGGATAAAGGATAATATGAGTTTTGTTATTCTTGGTCAAATATTTATTCCTTTTTGAATCTTGGCTATAAGGCCAAGGCATGTTGGCATCAGGTGATGAAAGTTAATTGACTACGTAATTGTCTGATTATCTATAACAAATTTAGCGGAATAGATTCTTAAATAGTGGATATAAGTAGTCATTCACATTTATTTTCTTTTTTTTTTATATCCGGGAAAACGCTAGTGACGATTGCGAAGATATCTCTGAACTGCCTAGTAAATGGGAAACTTACTCTTGTTTTCGGAAAAAGCACCAGTTATGGACAACAGCTGAACGTCAGCATAATATCTATAAATTGTAATAGATAATTTGCATATTTTAGAACTTGAGCTTTAGTGAATGGCCAGGCACAAATTTGAATCTTTAAGATTATTAACGTCAGTTTGAAGTCACCTGACTATAGATGGTAGTTTGCAGTGTCTTGCGGAACGGAAATTGTTATTTCTAACTATAAATTTTTATATTTACACATTTTCTTAGTAACTGCTTAAAGTAATAACTATACTCGACCATATTGACCTATATAATTTTAAACGCGCTCGACACGCGAAAGTACGACAACTTAACCATATGGTATGGTTTACCATATTTAATCATACAAATTTTGAAATTATAACAATAAAGCATTTAATTATCAAGAGGAAGGCTTCGCACGACACCTTCTTGCACATATATTGGTAGCCTGGAGTTTATTCGGTCAGCTGGACATCGTCTCCTGGCGATATTTGGTTTTCGAAAAATAACTACAAGTGTTAATTTCACCTTACATTTCCGCCCTTTTATGTTTACAATTCAACCATCGACTTTGTTATGACAGGTTTTAAGTGTTTGTGGTCAGCGGTACTATTTCGTTTATCCCTCGAAGTATGGCAATAAAAGAGGACAACCAATTTCTAGATTCCACTGTCCGAAATTGAGAGGGTGCGGGTGTAAGACGGTATTATAAGGGGAAAAGAAACCTTGACCGCTGCCCTATTCCGTCTAGCCAGCTTCCTCTTCGAGTTACTTGGGCATTAAATTATTTAATGCCGAGATTAACATAATAATATTTCACTTATTAATAAAATAATACTTTTGAAGCCTAATTAGTAGGTAACAATTAGCTTTTTTCTTTTAAGACTTTTTTAACTATCAAAACCAAGATAAACAACGCTAAGTGGATCGCAGTTGAGAAAAAATGTGTGTGAGCTAGCTAAAAGGGTCAAAGGGGAATATAACCTCTTCGTATCGTCTCAAGAGCCTTATGTGGGCCAGATGGTCCAAAACGTCCCCTGACCGTTTTTTAAGCTGTGTTTTTTATGCACGGTCTTAGACCCCACGTTTTTTACCTACAGGAAAGGGGCAGATTTTTTAAAGAACCCTACGCCGAGTTCCGTTCTGGGATTAATTTAAAAAAGAAAAAAGTTTTTGTACCTGGACAATAGAGGTGCAAGTTTGGTTTGCACAAAGGATATCGCAAATGTAGGTATCAAAATGAGATAAAAGTAGTTGTGTTTATATGTGAATGTACGTGAACGACCGAGATGAATGTGCGTCTTGAGGGAGACGCTAAAAAGTGAGTATAGTAAAGCACATGTGCTTAGTATCCGCTTACGGTGGGAACTAAGGGTAAAAAATGAGATCAAACTAAATCTTTTTTATATTTGTGCGTCTACATGTGGCTACGGACCGCTATATCGTAATTATTTACAGTTTGGTCAATATTTGTTTCTACAAGAAATTGCAAACCGAACCGACCCATGAGATTTTTTTAAATCAGGACGAAACGGTTTTTTCGTTTTTGGAATATCACAAAAAAATGTGCAGTTATAAAATCGAAAAGAAATCAAAGAACCAACATTATAATTGTTTGGTAGCGAAACAGCACTGCAGGACTAGGAAGGACGAAGGTAACCAGCTGAAATCAGCACTAAAAAAATTTTTTTTTCCATAAAAGTGAAATGATTATTTATTCATGATTCTACATGGTCGCAGCAGTCTTGTGCCCGCATGTCCGGTGTCTGATTTTAGAAATTGGAGATTGCACACCGGAACTAAACTTTGGCATGAATAGCGGTTAAATGTTGAAAAACAAAAGGACGGAAGGTAATGAAGAATAATATCGAATACTTTTACAGCTACAAAATTTTTTAGCCTTAAAACGGTAACATAATAACCCCCCATTGTACGAGGCAAAAATAATGTAAAAGCATCAAAATTCAATACCTGACCACCGATGCTATTATAAATCTCGTGAAAATATCCCACGGTAAAAAATTCTAAAAAATACCTGAACCTGACTAATCAAAGACCTCCTTGGTCATTCTATTTGTAGGGTCAAGAGTTTTTTATATCTTCTATGTAGGGGACTTATTTTTTTAAAGATTAAATCTTGAGTAGCCTGTGTTTACAGTTATTCAGACATTCGATACCACCCTTATTTTGATTTTTTCAAAAGCATTTTATAGTTTTCTTTAAGTGCATAATGACGCTTTTTAAGTTGGAAGCTTTTGTGCTACTTTTAATTGTTATAACATTGCGTACATCTGCAGGACCACTGTCTCAACTTATTACTTTTGACTGATGAATTAAATTCCACATCTTTTTGAAACTCTATTAATCCCGTTAGTAGTGCCAACTTGGAGCTATAAAATTTATTTTACTATTAACCAGCAGCATTCATAAAATTACGCACCATATAAATGCTGATAACTGTTAAAATTAATGGTTTAAAAGTTGTTGATGATTTAGAAATCGTCGTTAATTACTCTTTATTGCATTATAAAAATTATGACACGTGTATTACATATGTAAATTTACATACCTATTCACGTTTTTATTAATTGTTTATTTTAAATAACAAAAACCGGAGGAAACTATTTTTGGAATCCACTAGCGATGACAAATAAGGACCAAACCGATCTAACTTCTCAAAAACTATTTGTCAATTTGCTAAATCATTTGTATTTCCTGTCGACGTGCTTCAAGTTCACGAGGTAAGAAGCATAACTTCTGTACGAAGACGAAAACCCAACAAAAAGTGTGCATATGGTAAATTTACCCGATTGACGTAAATCGAGATTCAAAAAAAAGTTTTACCATGTGAGCCGTGTCCGGTAAAATGCAACGAACCCGGTGCTCTTCACACATGCAGACTGCTGTTTATTTTCAATTACGTAAGGACGACGACTTCGTATTGAGATGCAAATAGAATTTTATCGTAACAAGTCGTAAACAGTTTCCTCGCTTTGCAGCACAATTTCAAATTAAATAATTTTTGTTTAAGCTTCATTTAACACCGATTTGGCATAATTTAGAGCAATGAAAATCTTCGGATGCAATACTGTGACAATTTTTTCCTTATCAAGTTCCGCTAGGAGACCATCACGTTCATTGTTCGTTACATCAGTTTTCTTCCGGTTTACTAAGTTGTTAGTTTTTTTTATTCATCTTACTTTTCGAATCTTTCCTACTTGATGTCTGTCACTACATAATTCAGTGGAATCTTTAAGACACGCGCCGGTTACACTTCCGCGTTAACTCTTTACAATTGTGCAGTTTGAATGTAACCGAAACTATTTTTTTGGGACGAAATTAGGATTACGGTTATAAAAATTTGAACAATTTAAGTGTTGCTTAAATTTGTAACCAAGAGTGATACTTACTCAAGTTTGCAGAAAAATTTTAAATGTTTGGAATGGGCAATGTCCGCCCACTAGCCGAACAGTGATGGTTGGTTGAACAAGCAGAAGAATTATTACGGATTTTTTCTTGCAGAAACCACGTAATGCTTAAGTATTGTCACGCACACGTATTTAAAATGTGCAAGACATCTCTAGAACGAAAAGACGAAAATTGCTTAAGCTAGAAAGAACAAAACAAATTTTAAAAAGGCCTTTAAAAGGAGTTTTATCCTTTATAATGGGATGCAGATATTAAAAAATATTCAATTGCTCATCCTATTTCCCTATGATCGGGTGTGAGGTCGGTCACCCGGTATATTAAAATAGTGTCAAAGTGATGCCAATTTTAAACAATTTTTGGGTTTACTATATGATTATCTAAATTTTTAAATTAAAGAAATTGTTTTGAAATGAATTGAAATGAAGATAAAATGATTGCATTTTTCATCAATTAGGTCAATAAAGAGCAAATGGTTGAACCAACATTTGGAATCGAAAAAACTTAGCTAACAATAGCAGCTTTTTTGAAGCCCAAAGCTGTAATATCTAGTAATACCCCTAAACATTCTAGCATTTTGAATTTCAATGGTTGCAAACCGGGGGGTCTGGGGGGTATGGAATACCCTCCAGTGCACTCTTTCATCTTACCCACGAATCACAAATAGTGTAAAATGTTACATATAATTTCAATTATAAATTTAAATGGAACGCCAATCGAACAGATACATCAACCCAGGTGTGATGATATCAAATTTTATTAAGGGGGTATTCTACTCCAGAAGCCCGAATATCGGGCGTTTTTTTGAAGGTCGATAAAGCAAAAACACTTAATATTTTAACTACACATTGTTTTACTGTTCATTTATTTATAATTTAACAGTTCACAAAAAAATTTTCAAAGAAAAAAATATATATTTTACAAAGTTACACGCTGTTGAAGTAAAGGGCTGATTCCCACCCTTCAACGTAGATTATTTATCAGTACAAATGTCATTATGGTAGGAACCAATAAAAATGACAGAAAAAAGCTTTCTCGCAAAATGGTGGCAAAATTTCTCAAAAAATAATTTCATATTTTTCAGTTATTTTTTTACTTTTCCGAATTTTTAATAAATAGTAAAAATTGAAAATTTTAATTTTTGGTTAGCTCCTACCATAAAGGGATATATAAAGAAAATTCATACCAAATTTCAAGAAAATCGGTCAATTAGAACTTGAGATTTTGTGACTAACACGAATTTTTTTTCCTTCTTTTTTTAACAGCGTGTAACTTTGTGAAATATATATTTTTTTCTTTGAATATTTTTTTGTGAATTCTTAAAATTAAATAAATAAACTGTAAAAAAATAGTGCTTTTGTTTTTAAACGCTCGAAATTCGGGCTTCTAGACTAGAATACCCCCTTAAATTTATATATTTACTTAATTTTATAAATTTCCAATTCATAGTAATTAATTCAATTTTCAATTGCCAAACGCACTCTTTCCGATAGCAATCCAAATCTAAACATTTTATTCTCTCCAAAACATAAACTCAAAGTCAAATCGCAAAAAACTTATTTTTGGCAAAAAGACTCGCTTTCCCACCTAGCTGTCGCGACGCGAATAGGTTGACGGAAAAATTAATCAAATGCAAAAATCAAAATGATTTTACCTGCTCTCTTGGGAGATTTTAAGTTACAATTTACCTATACTAATTTTTTATTAAAAATATCTCTCGTTAATCCATTCATGTGGGAAGTGGTAAAACTTCTCGGTTTGTAACAGGATAACTTTTGTGCTTACCCTTTTAATGGACGAGGAATATATTTTTGTGCTGAAAGCTGCATTAAAATTTGACAACAGGAAAGTGTTTTGATAGTTATTCCCGGCAAAATTTGAATTAAATATTTTTGAGTGATAAAATTGTAAAAACAGTAAACGCAAAGCTACGCAAAAGCTCGGTTGTTCTGAAAATAACAAAGCATCCCGCTTGGAAATGACCTTAATTGAAAACAAGCTTTGTGAGATAAGATCTGAATTAAATTGTTGGTTTTGTAGTGCATCGAGCGTGGTGTGCATGCAAAAAGGCGTCCAAAGAGTAACCTTTCACCGCCGCAGTGGCGTTCATCAGATAGGGGTATGCGGGTGGGTCACCTTACTTCACCTCACCTGCATATTATTTTTCACCGGTTAATCAATACCGTTCCACTTAAAAAAAATTAAAAGTACACGCATCCCACTGAAATAAAGTTTCTCCTTAAAAGCTTTGCGGCTACCTTTTGTATTATCAAAGGAAAGTTGGACAAGTGTTTCCTAAAATCGAGCTTTGTTTTTGATCAAGTCAAGTCACACAAAAACCACTCGAACTTTTCAAACTTCGTTATCATCTAAAATTAAGTTTTCGGTTTGGTCACTTCCTTATTAAAACTTTTTTAAGACTACAGAGGGAAATTTTTTAAAAGCTAACAAGGTAAATCGGATGTCGAAAAAATGCGTTTGTGCGACGACTAAATCGCAATTTAAATTATTCACGCTCAAAATTTGACACGTCATAGATGAATTTAGTCAAAAGATTTCGGACTTGTTTACAAGATCAACGCAAGCTGTCAGATTTGCGACATTTTCCATACTCTGGTGCAATAACACAAAGCAGACTTGTGTATAACTGATGGTCCATCCATCAAAGAGGGTTACTGACCACGCATTGCTAATCCAGATGCGTATTACATTTATTTTATGCATTTCAAAATTTAGAAGCTTCCTTCAGCCTTCATTTTTGCCTCAGTTAAATAAAATTATAATTAGCTAGAAGGTAGATAGATGACGACGATATGAAAGATTCTCATGAATAATCAAATTCAAATTTATTCCATGACCATTACAAAAATAACATCAGAAGTGAAACTATTATATTTTTTTTATTTCAATTGTTTGGTAATTAATTCAACATAAGTAACAATTATTTATTTATATTTCCCAAATAATTATTTTAATAATTTGTAGTATTGAATAAGACGACTAACCGCCGAGAAAAGTTTACCTACTTACAACGTTACGGTCCTGTTTTTGCAATAAAACCCCATGAATTGCATATTTTTGCGCCTCTGTTTTGTCGTTACAATTCGGACATTTTATGCAACTGTCACTTAGAAATATTATAAATGATCTAATTTTTGTTCAACTACAATGCTACTTATACGCTGGAAATCCGATATTTTCGATATTCTTTCAACGCATGAACTTATTGATATCCTACCATTTTTGCAGTTGGCCCATCATTATTCCAACATTTTTCCAATATTTTTGATTTTATCATTAAGGGTTTCCGTTAGTCAATACAAATTACTTTACGTTCGTACGGCCTTAAATTAGCACCGGAAGTGAAGCGATAGGTAATTTAATACACAAATAAGAGAAAAGTCAGACTTGAGTCAACCCCAACCAGCGTAGCAAATTACTAAAACAAAAAACAATGGAATTGGTTTTTAGGGTTAAAATTAGGGGTTTTAAATTTACTTTATGAAAGGGTAGATTTAAGTAGGACTCTAAATTAAACGGTAGGTTGTGTTGGTGAAAGCCGATGAAGGATACAAGGACACTTTCCGAAAATATCCTAAAAATTTAAAGAACGAGGGTGGATTTGGTTGTATTAATAGAGTACTAGCTCGTGGAAATTTCCTCCGATGCTATTTCATATCGTCGAAGCCTGATACCATTTTGGGTAACTAACAATGAAATATTTATTTTTGCACCAGTTAGAAATACGGAACCATAAAGATTCAGTCAAGTCATTGACCAAAGCGACAAGTCTTGCATTTAGAATGATTAAGGTTTATATTCATTTCCCACAAAGGTAATTAAGCTGTGAATTATGCGTCAATTTAGTTCATCTCAAATCTCCGTTGAACTTTATAAATAGTGCGAATTGCTTCATTAATGAATAAGGAAAGAAGCGTCGCCTGAAATTATATTTTCTCTAATTGAATTTATGCGTTTCCTGGTCAGCGGAAAATTTGAAAATTTCGGTTTTTCATAATTTAAAGCCACAGTTCTTACTTCTTAGATCATCGTGACCTATTGGTATGAATTTCACCGCACCTAAGTGAGATCATAATTTATGTAGGTACTAGAGAAATCTTCCGATTTAATGTGAGAAGTTTTGCGAAATTTTCATTTCAAAATGGAAACTTCTTCTCGGGGTTCAAAATATTAAATTAATATAGCAATCGTAAAAACGCGAAATATTTAAATCTGATCGACGCGACGTGACTAATAAGTTTTACCTAATCACCTTTTATTTAATTACCTACTTAAATGTAAATTCAATTAAGCGGTGAAAGTTAAGTCTTAACAATGTAAAATTTATTAAAGATGGCTCAATCAAAACGAAGAGAATGCAACGACACAAATTTATGAGAGTCAATAAAATATAATTTATTCCGCAATATTATAATCAACATGTCAACATTTTTTAATTTTCCTACCAATTTTTGCACGAGGAAAACCTCAACACTCTGTACATGTAGAAAAAATTCAAAGTTAATTTCATCTTTACATTGAATTCTTTTGCCTACACAGTGGATAAGCAGCTTTCAAAGGACAGTGTCCACACCTTAATGGTAATGAAGCCAGATGAACAGTCAGAATTCTAAAGAACCTCCTCCATTGTGTCTGTGCTTAACGTTGACCTAAACAAATGAAAAATCCCATCCTGTTTATTATGCATCAATTTAATTCTTCGTCACACCACCGAATTAATTAAAATCTAACTAAAATTAATCTTCAAGCTTTTTATAGCAAAACTATTGAATCAAAAGCATCAGGTTCCTGATGTGCCCGGTTCTGCTCGGGTGTTATTTAACATCCGGATTGGGCGCCAAGTACAATTAAAAACACATAGCTAAGCCGAATCGAAATTTGATCGCGAGTCCGCTCCTGACATTGCAGTTGGATCTCGGAAGCGGTTTCTTGGTCACTGATGTTTTCTACCGATAGCCGCCACGTGCAAACATGTCCAAGATAACACGCGATATTAAAACCATGGGAACATCTTCAAAACGTTCACTTGCGGAAGCAAAAATGGCAAAAATGGGTAATCTTATATCTGCAATAATTTATCAACGCGACATGCATAACTCACGAAGATGCCAGCTTCAAAATCCATTTGCTTTCTGGAAAATTTTGAAAATTCCAATTTTTTTAAACTACACTGATATTAATGCCGTGTTCGAGGTAATAAATTAGTTTGTAATTAACGTGTTTCTTACGTATTACAATAGGATGTCCGGACTTGTACAGGTCAGGTCAGTGGTCATTCCCGTGGATGAAAACGCGTGGGAGCAGTCGCACGGCTTCCATTGTTACTTGCAAGACCATTGTCAGGTACCTTGTGAAATTGCGGATGTTCTTATTAAAATACTCTCAGATTAGTTTCTTTAATCTACAAACTAGAAATTTGGTTTCAAATGCTATTACCTCGAGCGCCACTCGAGCACGGAAACCGCGAAGGTTTAAAAAATTCAAGCGCTATTGAATAATTTGAGGTTGACTTTTTTGAAAAATATCTGATCCGATCCATTTTATCGACTTTAGAATCGCAAACGTTAGACATTTCACGATGCACTGTTCGATATTAATCTGCATCGGTCGATTTACTTTTGCAATAACCTACTCACCTGTAATCGCATAAACAAAGGAAACTTTCTATGGAAAACCGAATTAAAAAAATTATATCGGAAACTTTAGTAATCTGCATTTTTTATTCGCATCATTTTTCAATTAAATTGTTTGTTCTAAATTTTGGTCGACTATTGTCGGCAGTAGTAATTTTAAAGTGACCGTAAACCGAGCAACTTCCGGTAACTAATTATGAGAGCTGAGAAAATTTGATTGCTATTGTTTTAATGGTAGAAGAGTTATTTGAATTTTTGCTTTGTTAAAAATTAGATAACATTTTAATGCGAATTTTTCAAATCTGTGTGGTCACAGGAGGTGATTTTTCCCGTTAGTCCAACAATTGGTTGGATAATAAATATTTGTATTATAAATTTCAGTGTAACAAGAAAAGCAAATGCCTTATTTTGCAGTACTAAATAGTCATTAAGTTGCCATATATACACATCAGGCAGGATTGAAATAAATTGAAAGTGAATAAAGAATAGGTGGATGATTGCAAGTAGCGTCAACATTCACACATTACTTTATCGTTACTGGTATAGAAAGTTATGTCCAGGCATCAGTTCTGAAGCTTAATTATATTACTTGAAATAGACATCAACAACTCAAGCGGATCGTGAGAGAATAGATGTAAATTGCTCCACCACTGATATTTAAACATTTATTTCATGCTGTAACGAGTGCACTATATAGGAATAAATGCAAAATTTATTATTTTGTTTTCAAGTCCTAAATCTCTTCGGAGATCCTTTCACCAGAATATTTAGGTTGGGAACTTCGTAAAAATATCCCTTAAGTTTTTTTTTAAAGTCGGCAAAATTCTGCTATAATTAAGGAAAGCAAATAGTTGCACACCATCAATGCAACTGCAGCCGGCTGGTTCCATTAAAAAACCTAGCTGCAACTATTTAAGTCGGGAATACATACCGTCAACAGAATGGAGCAAAACACCGACCACTTCGTACAACATTTCATAATGTAAAAAATTATTATTTGTTTATATTTATTATTTTCTTAGAAAGTGGAAGAAAGGTTTTACCTGAATACGTCTTCCAGGGCCAATTTAAGAGTTTTTGATTTTTGAATATCTTAAATATTTTTTATTTCTCAGTTGAAGGTAGCAGAATTTTTGGCAATATTTAGCTGTAGGCCTTCTCAAAAAAATTAATAGTTCGAATTTATCTGAAAAAAAAAAAATCAGATTAAGTTATAATTTAATTCAAATTTGTTAACGTGGTGACTGCTTGGGAAGTTTGCACTCTACCATAAGACCAAGCTCGTGGCTTATGATAAGTTATTCAAAACTATCAGATCTACTAATTTTCCTGGCCGACTGACTTGGATTTTTATTAAAAAATAATAATATTTTGATAACTGTTATGGTTTCGTGTACAAAATTATTGATTTCTTTGTCGTAAAGAACGATGCGGTATTTAGAAAATGGTTCGTCGGATTAATCAATAGCAAAACCACTTCACTATTTTTGCTGAGATTGTGGTAGAAATATAGACAATTTGATGTTGTCGACTTTTGAGAAATCCAACTTTTGACTTTACATGAAGACATGTCAACACATAATATCGTGATAGGATAGTATTATACGTGATACACGAAGCTTCTTAGCATTTTCGACCTGACACGACATGATCGCGTTTGAGAAATGTAAATAATTTAAAAAATTCACATGTCGACTAAATTAAGTTGTTTATTAGTAAAGATGAAGTGAAAAATACTGGGATCACCATGATAGTACGTTATAAATGGTCGGATAGACAAGAGAAGAACGTGACCCTACAAATGGAATCGAGATCAACTGATAGCCCTAGGGTTGCGTCACTTATTGAAACAAGCGAATTTATTTATTACATTGGCGTTGGTGGTGACCACAACTATTACGAAAATCGAATGGAAGCTTTGGTATAGCTGATAAATTTTTATTTTAACGAATTTATTCGGGCACTTCAATGGGACAGTAATGTTTGTTCGAGCAAAGTTGTTTTGCCGACGACGACAATAATCACGTTAATTAAATTAATTAGACGGAAGAGCTTTTACGTAAATAATTTACAGTTGATAAAAAGGATAGGTAATTATGCAGAGTGCAAATAAAGCTCCAAGCAAGTTGACCCCTGGTCGAGGGGCCCGTAGTCCTAGGCCGACTCCCCGTTTCCGTATAATCACTGCATCCGCCTAAGGCCGGATCTCTGATAATTAACACCGGCTATTTCGTCTGCATGGTGAGAACTGGTAACTAATTCGTTGTAGTAACAACTTTTTATTGTAATTGCCTTGAATTAATCCTCTCCTCTTTCTGTGTGTACCACTGGTAATAATTACAATTATTACTTGTCAAAGCAAATTTTAGATGAAACGGAACCTTACCGTGCTTTTTGTTTTTTTACGTTTTAATTATTTAAATTATTCGTGAGCGGTAACGGTAGGGTGCAAAAAAACAAAATGGGCTTTCGCAAACAATTTTTTTACGTAATGCCTACCCTTAGTTTTTCGTTCTGCTTCGTTTACATAAAATTATGATTTTATTCCAACCCTGTTGTGTCATTACATTAGGAAAATCGAATAAACGTTTTGTTGAGGTAAAGGTCTTATACGAGCTTTCTACGACCACTTGTACTTTCAACAGCCTTCACTTGTGAAAAAGAAACAGCTTTTTTAAGTGGCTTAATAAATTTTGCAGTCGTAAATTTCAAATCTATTGAATTAAAATCGACGGTTGGTTTGCTAGTAATCGAAAATGTTTGCATAATGCAGGATGGCGTTTGTTACGTTTTAAAAAGCTCCTCTGACAATGAGCTTTGAACAATGAATGCAAAATGAGATAAATGAGCAAAATACAAATAGATCTATTAATTTAAATGTTCAATGTAACCGCTGGGCACCGTAACTACCGTAAGGGTCATGCTAGGCAGCACATGCCAAATAGGTACCTATCTCTAAAAAATAAATCATTTAAAAATGTCCCGCATAAAAAAAGGGTTTTTTATACACACCTGGCCACTTTGACCTTTTATTAATCCAAACATGCGGGCACAAAGGGGTAAAAGGACGGACGACGCTACAAAAAACTTGGGGTGACGTTTTTTCCTTTCAAAAATATATTCCTTTCTTAAATTTTGACCCACTAATGTCTTGATTATTTAAAACATACTAAGACAACAAAACATGTTGGTACTTATCAAATTTTATATTACACAAAAGACGAAAAATTTATTCCGAAGTTTCTTCCCTAAGGCTTTTAAGAAGTGGTACATGGGACACAAAAGGTAAAAAACAGCTTCCAGCGTGAGAATGTGTAATAAAAATGTCGCCGCAAAAAAATGTTCCAATGATATGCAAGGAGTTTTTTAACTGGCAAATTTGAATTAAAAAAGAAAAAACGTTACCCCTGGCTTTACCTTCGAAGATACTTGTGGGAAAAAGCTACCCCCAGATTTTTTTATCATTTTTATTATACTCTGATTAAGCAATGTTATTTATAATATTGTGCGTACAATGTAGTAGGAATATGCAAATATTTAAATTTAAATAAAAAACTCATAATAAATTGTTGGTAATTTTTCAGGTTATCCGTTTTTTTTTAATTACAATGAAAAAAGTTGCTTAATTGGTGTTTAATTTGGAACAAAATTTTTTACGCTGTTTGTCGTTGGGTGTTAATTTTGCTTTTACCAACCGATTTTATTTTTTTGCGACCATAAATTACGTAAAATTTATTATTCAGTATATCCATAGTATTTTTAATTTTTGGCTTTGATTTTTTATAAATTATTATATAAACCCAGCTCGGCCGGACTATAGCGGGTCAAGAAGAAAATTTTGAGTTTCAGTTTTTTTTGTTTTTTCGTTTTTCCATAATATGAATTTATTCAATGAGATGGCGGCAATCATCACAGTTGTGCGAAATTAACTTATTGGGAAGTATAGAAATTTAAGGAAAATTTAATTTCACGCAAAACATTCAATCAAGAAGACACCTGTTGCGGGCTTCTTTTCTGCGTTTCACGAATGTTTGCGTAGGTTTTAATGAAGTTGGTTTTATATTTTTTTGTAACTTAATTTACGACAAACCAAAATTGGTTCAGTCGATTGCGTATATCATGTGGGTTATTATATACATAATATAGGTGACCCCTTATTATCTGTGTTTGCCTTTTAGCTGCTATCGCCCATATCACTTGGACAGTCAAAAGCTGCCTATGTTATCTAATCGTTTTACGTGCCGCTTGTTTGTTTATTACATATATGCTGGTATTTCACGTTATTCGAGCTTTACCGTTGAGCTTAAAAAATTATTACAAAAAGAAATTTTTAATTCCAGAATTTCCAAAAGACTTTTCGAAATAACAAATAAACTGTACAATTTTTTGATGATTTCATGTCCAGGACCTGACCCAACACGTTGCATTAGGGTAGTCAATATCAAAACTGAATAATAGAAAAATGCTCAATTCGGTCTAATATCGTCGAAAAACGATCAAATGTATTGGGTAGCTCTATGAGTATGGTCCACTGTATATGCATACGACATTAATTGTATTTTTTTCGCTATATGAATACATTACGATTAATTTACTCTCAGGGTTGTCCAAATCGGCAAAAGTAATTTTTCAACAATTTTATTTAAAAAAGTATTTCCTCAAGTTTAACTAACGAAAATAAACTTTTCTTTTCAAATTGGGTTTTTCAAAATTCATATTTAAAATTACTAACGGAAACTTTGTACATCCTTGAATAATAAAGCCCCAGGAACACTACAGATGTTTTGTTGACGGTGGACAGTGCATTATGCAGAATTACATTAGGTCAACAGACTCCCCCAAAAAATAGGTCACGTGTTTCCTTTTTGTCCATTTTAATACTTCGTCCACCCTTGTCCAATGCGCCCCCAGCAAGGATAATTTTACGACGCAAAAATATTCGTTATCGTTTGATGAAACAAGTTAGTTAAACTTTTTCCGATATTCACTTTTTTGCAAAGACAAACACCAGGACCGGTTCACTTCCTTTTATTTCTTGTTATTAAAAATTTTTTTTAAATTTCTTCGGTTACGAGAAGGACCCTCAACCCTATCGCGGTATATCTTTCGCGTTCGCAAAAAAACGAAACACTTTTTTCAGACTTTCTGTTAGATTAGTTACACCCCTAATTTTTTACGTCTTTTGTTGCATCATCGTTACTGAAATTTATTAACTTTTTCTTCCCATTTTTTATCACGCACCTGGGCTGATAACAATGCCACGTTTTGATTTCAAATAACGATTTTATTAATTTTTTGAAGCCATAATTTAACGTATTTATGCAAATTTAATTTTTTGTTTTCGGCCGAGGAAAAATAAATCATCTAGAAATTATCTTCGTGTAATTTTTGAAAAGCACGAAAATGATTATTTTATTTACTACTGTCAACTAAAAATTTGGATGAAAAGGCTAAAACCGAAAACGCACACATACTTACTTCTTGTTTATTGGGAAAGGTATTATGCTTTTTTTTAAATTAGATTTTTTAGTTTTTTATTTTATTCAGTTTATCTCCGTGTGCAAGATTAATATAATTTTCAAAAAATCAATAGGGGCGAGGTATATTTTTGCCATCGATTAGTTTCGGTTTTATTTCCAAACCATCTTCAGGATACTGTGTTAAAACGAGAAAGCAATGGATTATGGATTATGATTTTTTTTTATAAACAAATCTAGCCTGCCGTTTTCAGTTTAATAAATAAATTTCGAAAATGCAATATTCAATTTGCAGTATTCGGTGAGATAAATTATGCATAACCATTGCACCCTCGTGCAGGACTCGGCTTTATTTTTAACAAAAGAGGATAAAGTGCGCCGAAATGAGGGATTGGTCATTTTATGCATTTTGTATAAAAGCAACTGACCGTCGGGAAGTAAGTTAACCTATGACCCCGACTTCCCTCGTTTTAGCATCGCATCCGACACTCCGTCAGCTAAAAAGTTATTATTATGTAAAGCAGAAGTTACGGTAAAAATGTAATGGTCTGCTGTAAAATTTAGGTGGCGCGTTTTGTGCAAAAGCACCCCATTTTTTCACCACAATTGCATACATAAAGCTAAATGCACTTTTGTGATATTCATATTTAGAAATTGCGCTGTTTGAGTTAGGGGTGCAAAAGCTATATTACCAAGTTTGAACAAGCAATTTACTGCCTGTGCTGGATTTATTTATTTTTATATTTGTTTACATGTTTTAGTCGAGTTTTTCGATTCGCCATGTCTGTTATAAGTTTTAGAAAAAAAAAAAAAAAATCGTTAGACCAAAATGTCAGTGTATAACACAATGGCGGTTTTTGTTTCACGTATAACAAATGACCCTTAATATATCTTATCGCATATGATAAGGGCTGCCACCAAAGGCATTTATTAACGGACACTAACCAAAACTATAAGATTGACAAAGTTATTGATGCTTTTCTTAATACCCAAACACGATTGATCGATAAAAAAATGTTAACCAGGGTCAGATACAGGGTGGACTTAATTATTCCAATAGCTTTGGAATTAAATTATAATTTTGAAAAAATAGAAGGAACATAAATTTCGAGATCGAGTTCATTCTCTTCGACAAGAACAAGAATGAAAGGTGATGTGTTTAAGTAATTCAGGTCGCCTATTGTGCAAGTATTGTCCACCTACCCTTTTAAAATATTTCAGAATAAATTTGCACCGCCCTCATATTAAACACAATAAAAATCAAATTCACGGTCGCTTATATTTAATACTGGTACGATAAATATAATGGAATTACTGGACGAAAGATTCTATTCCGAGACATTTTTAATAGCAAGATTATATCTCACTTTTCACTGCAAAGAATCTTTTCATTTTTGATCCTTTTTACACATTTTTTGAGCGACTCATGTTATACTAGATCGAAGCAGTGTGTGAACTTTTCTAAAAACTCCTTCGTTTTGCAAACTTCCAATTGTCTCGTTTTGTTAAAAATGTTGGTGCTCGAGTGATATGACGTAGTGTCTGTGTTTTTCAGGGCTGATATCAAGCTTATGGATCTGACAGGCCAAGGGTCAGCCTTTTGTGAACGCTGTCCTTTCAATTTTTTGTTTTGTTGGAACATCTGAGCTTTGTTTATCTTTGTTTAAACATCCAACAAAAAACTTTCAATTACAAATTATAATTCTTCAACTGAGCAGACCATCACCCAGATTTACTTACTTTTTTTAAGTACGATCTGAACTCCCTATGGGTGGTATAATCTCTAATCTCCGCTTTGTGCGAAATGATGCAAATAAAGAAAATGTACAATTGTTGCACACCACAGCTTTTGTTGTACGTCAGGGTGGTCTTGGTCTAAATCCGAAAATTGTCACGATTAAGGTATTTGTAAAACCTTTACTCGAATTTATAGTGCAAAGCCATTCGAATCAGGTCAAGTTATAGCGCACTTGAAATGCAACAAAAATAATATTCTCGCAAATCCAGCTATTCTCGTTAGAAATTTCAAATTACACGCATTTTTGTAAATCCCCGTAAAAAAATAATAAAATGCCCACACCGCACCGCAGTTTTTAAATTTAAACTTCATGCGTGTTATGTACGAAAAGAAAAAGGAACAGGAAGACCAATGTGTGCCCAGCTGCACTATATTTTTCTTGTTCAATATCGTGACCGCAAGATACATGAGCTGGATTACAATTTTCTTAAGTAAAACATTTTATTATGAATGTCCATGTTATACCTACGTAAGGTTCCTCACATCCACTGTTTTGTTAAATAATTAAATAATTCTTTCAAAATCATTTTAGTAAGGAATTAAAGCAAAAAGCTGGAAAACTGTATTGAAAAGCAGTAATTTAGAGACATAAGAAATAATATTCGAATGATGCTGAAATTTTACAAATTAAAATATTAACAAGTTAAACTAGTACAAGGAAAATGCCTAAAAAATATTTAATATTAACTTTTTATACCTACTACCAGTGGGTAGAATTGAAATTTCCTGAGGTAGCCTAAGATTTTCTACAATTCATGGGATTTTCTATTTCCTAATTTTCTTTAGATATCTTAAGATTTTGTAATTTCCTAAGATTTCTTCAAATTTCCCGGATATTCTTAGATTTCTTTAGGTTTTCCTTCACTTGTACATCAGATTTCCGCAGCCATTCCGCCCTTGTTCTGGTTTTGTTTGTGTATTTTTATTTTGTAGTTACAAAATTTGTAATAAGTACATTTGGTAATTATAATAATTTTTAATTAGGTCAATCTTATTTGTAAAAATATATTAATTTTCTGATTTTTTGTCTCAAAAGTCAAAGTTTTGTCCTTTTTATAATTTATATTGTTTCTGGAAAGACTGATTTTTTGGTAATTGAAAATTAAATTTAAAGATAAGAGAGGATATATATTAAAAATTAGATTTGAAAGCTGCATAAAAAAAAGAAAAATTTTTTGATTTTGTTTTGAATTGGAATATATTGAGAGAATTAAATAGATTTTTATAATTTGAAGTTTTTGACTTTCCCAATTGCCATTTGTATTTTGGATTTGAATTTTGGACCCTGGGAAAAAGCAAAAGCAACAATCTAATTTGAGAGGCAAAAATTTTTAAAAATTTAAAAATTCTATATCAATAATTGTGTACCTAATATAAATCACCTGGTTTTACATCACCGAATACTCGTCATAATAATTGCGCAATTAATAATTTTCAATTGCCTGCCTTGGTGTAATAATAAGTTTAGTTTTGATCGTACACTTGGTCAGTTGTGTTTTATTTATAATATATTTTAGTGGTGGTTTAATTATGTGCTGTGCGATTTGTGTTATGGTTATGATGAGTGCAAGTTCTTGGATAGCCAAATACTTGGATGTTCGGAATTTCAATTTTTAGTGATTGTATTTGCATGTAAGTACATAAAACGGACTTTCTATAGTTTCCTAAATTGGGAATCAATTTTTACAAGAAATTTTAATGAATGGAAACTTGCAACCAGAATTTAAATGACGGTGTACTTTATCCTTGTATGCATATGAATGTTGGTGATTGACATTTGAAAAGACAGCTTGTGATCCGAGCTTCGGCTCCAAATTATCCTTAAGAAGCGGTCAGTGCTTTCAGCTACTGCATTATAAGTTAGCGATCTGGTTATTTCAATAAACGCAATCAACTATAAGTAGATGTCTTCGTACGAACTACGCCGCTGTTGTTGTTGATATAATTCTCTCGTTATTATTATTATTTGATATGTATCTAAGCACAAATCTAAGAGAACATATCCTCAACATAATAATGGGCATCATGGCTGATGTAAAAATAAAAATTTTTCTGTTGCTGCAGTTCTCAAGCCTGAATTTAATTTTTCTTATTGCTATAATGCTAAGCTTTCAACTTGTGATTTCCATAATATAAAATTGGGGTAGTTTCGTTGAAACCATAATAGCTATGATAATGTAAATTGATGGTAATTTAGGAGCATGGTACGAATGACCCGCGAGTCCACACGCGAGTGGCCAAAGGTCACGTGACCAGCTCTGGATGTCACGGGCTTACACCACGCAAACCACCCCAATAATTCCATGGTACCGAGCGGTACTGTTTCTGTTGCATTGGTGACCCTCGAACACGCAAATAGCCAGAGGTCATATAGTATAGGTATCGATCAAACTTCTATGACTTATTTTTTTGTTATTATGATAAATCGGTCGTTAGATGTATCGACGCAAATGTTGCGTCACATCTAACAAGAAAATATGCATAGAAAATTGTGTTGGTGTATATTTAAAAAGCACCTGTCTGAATATTTCAAGCAAGATTAAACTGCAGGTTCGCATCGTTTCACTATTTCCTTATAATTTCGATCGGCTATATATTTTTTTCTTCTTTATTCCTCCAGTGCGTAAGGTTTGCATTCTCATTCCGCTAAAAGAATTTGACCACAGACATTAATTCTAGACCCTCATCAAAGTAAAATAATGTCCTGCATTTTTACCGCTTGCAACCTGTTTTGATACACCTCGTGGTCAGCAGTCGTTCCTTAATTTAACGTTACACCCTCTCTTTTATAAGGGATGTTTTCTAATATTACCTTATTATAAAGTGTTAAAGTAAGAGATCTGTTAGTAACCAAATTCTAAAAATAAAGAGACCTTTCAGTTTGGACTTCTTCTTGTCAAATTTACTACCTTTCCGATTGGGTATTTTCGTTGATTTATTTGAAATGCTATTCTGGGGTACCTACTCTTCTTTCGGTGAATGATGCTCTATAAATAACACGATATGACCCTTCAAAGATTAAAAAGTTTGAGTTTTAAACTCGAACTTAACTGTCTCTTTAGTATATGGAGTGTCCTATAACTAAATCTTCCTTTGACTGCTACCACAATTATTAATAATTTTTCTAAGCCGAATGTTTGGTAAATTTATTAAATATCAATTTTGTTCAGTTCTTGTTAATTCCAAACTAAATTTTAAGTCGGCAAAAACCTTTGTAAGCTCAGAGCCCAAATAGTTTTCCCATACCTTAGGTTTGATTTTGAAAATATTTTATTATAAAATATTAACTAATACATTTTTTTATTTTATATTTTTTTTATTAAAATAAAATTTAAAATAAATGATTCTCTTGAATTTTTTATCAATTTTATGTAGGCAACCCCATAAACCTACATGTATAGCATTTACTATAAAATATTTTATTATAATAATATAATAAACTCACCCTTTCAATCAATAGATAACAATATTTTATCTATTTTATGATAATAAACTTTTATTATTGTTTTATATTAAAATATACTTTTTATTCTTTTTTTTCTATTAATTTTTTTCTATTTAATAGAAAACAACATTTTTTTGATTTAAAAATTAAATTAAAATATAATATCAAAATTAGTTCATACACAAAAGTTAATTTTATTTGTTTATAACTGGTACATTTTCAAATTTCAAATGAAAACTCCGACACCGTTTACGTAAAAGCTCTCTCGTGTGTGTAACTCATAGGGGTTGAAAATTGAGCATAGAAGAAACAGTTTCGCTACCCTCCGTTGAGTGGTAGCACAAATCGGGTAGATTTATTCAATTCTGTCCAACAGCCGATCCGACGATTTAAATTTAGAATATTATTTTAAATTTAGAAGATTGAAAGCGAAAAGATCAAAAAAATTTTAAATTTCCTTACATAATTCAAAATTTTGATCAAGAAATTAACTTTTTAATAAAATTGTTTTGAAAATCCATACGGAAATTATTTATTATAAAGCATTTTAAATTTTAGGATTATGATAAATGAGGAAATTAAAAAAATAAGTAAATTGAAAACCGATAAATTCGACTGGATAATACAAATTAGTTAGTCAGACGAATCTTTTCGAAAAGCACATAATATTGATTATTTACCATACATAGTACCTCAGCAGGCGATTAACAAAAAATATGGTTTTATCTAACAATCCAGAATGAATTAAATATTTAAAGTTTTCAGTTAAAAATTTAAGGGAAAATTTTTTCGTCCCTTTGAAAATATCCTTCACGAGCACTTCTTCATTTGCGTTCCCATTAGCGATAGACCTAATTTTATTATCTGCTTGCTTCTTCGCCGGCGACTCGCTGAGGAAATAAAGTTTATGTTTTCGCAATTTTATTTTTATGTTGTACAGCAAATTTTGAGTTTTCTTGACGACCCGCCAGGTACAGCAGTAGTACCGCAATTTTCTTGTAACAAAGTCTATCTCACATATACTGTGAAATTTCATTTTATCAGTTTTCATAGTCAAACTCACTCATCTTGTCACAAGCAGATGAGTTTATCCGTCCAATAAACCAACTTTTACTGAATTCAAAAATTTTCCATTCCTTCGTTAATTATTAAAATAGGTAATAGGTAATTTGTAATGTATACCCACAGCAGAAATTAATAAAAATAGTTAATTAAGAAATTAACATTAAAAAGTATCGTTCTCATCCAATTAACGCTACGTAGAATAATAAAAAATATAAAATTTCTCTTTTAAACCTCGATTTTATCGATGCATTCGACTTGAAGTAAATTTTAATTAATTTATTAACTAATTTACGTCAAATACATCGATAAACTCGAGATTTTGAAACAGAAATATAATTTTTTTTTATTAGTTGACGTTTAAATTATGTAGTGCCAATTGACTGGGAATGGCAGCATAGTCAACTAGGTAGCTACTAACACTCTACTAAGTGTCTTAGATAGTAGCCAACTAAGCAAACTGCATGCATAATCGAGTTGGAAGGTTACATTGACCATCATATTAATATTATTTAGTAGTCTATTAACTAGAATGATACTAACATTTTAGTAGCCATTAGTATCATTTTAAAGTCATTTTAACTAAGCATAAGGCTGTAAGAATTTAAAATGCTGTCTGTAAGTTAGGCAACCCACACTCCTTTGGAAAAGGTTTTGTTTTTCATTATCAGACATATAGAAGAAGAGGGAAAGTCAAAAAGAACTAAATTGTGAATTATGAAACTACGGTTTAATTTATAATGTAAAAAACTGTTTAAAAAAATTAAAAAATTACATTTTTCTATTTTGAAAATCTGACATTTTGCAAAAAATTTGACTCCAGATTGAAAATTTAATAAGCTTCAACTCTAATCTAATAAACTTTTTTGAAAAATTAGTTTATTTCACAGAAAAACACAAAAATAAAATACAAAATGTTGAAAGCATGCTTTTGTCTGTGAAATAAACTAATTTTTCAAAACAATTTATCCGAAATAGACATTTAATATTTTGCATTTAGACAATAAAACGTAAAAAATCTTCTTTGTTTCTTTGCTTGTAACAATTTATACTAAAAAGAAATTAAAGAAATTTCTCGGTGCTTTGGAGGTTCGTCTTATAGGAGCTTGACTGTAGTTAAAATTTTCCCTGATGGAATTGTGGATCATTTATGCAACCAACTGCACTCATGGGAGTATAGGTCAAGGTAAGACAGGGGGTGCACACATCCGAAAACACCACCCTTAATCTTAATCGCTAATATTAAAATTTAGTTTAATCGATTCCTCAAGATGAAAAACCCTTTATTGTTGTGTAGGTATATTTCGATCACGTACTTTCATTAAGAGTTAAAAAATAAAAGAGTCATTACGAAAATGTACAAATGTTTCTTATCCTGTTAAAGTGAACAGTTGGTAGGCTGGTGGCCTAAGCCTATGGCGCTTAGAATGGTTAATGTTTCTATTTCCAAAACGGGAGAACCCATTTATCCGATTGTAAAGAGAAACTGCTACAATTAATCTCCTTACCTCTGGGAAAGATATCCACGGTTTCCAAGGAAACGGAGGGTTGCAAACCAATGCCACACACTACTATTGTCCTCTTCCTTATGCATGTTTAGAATATCCAACTCAGTCTCTCGTGTATTTTACTACGATTTCCACATTATAAAACCATATAAGCTTAACCTATCGTTTAATTTTATAAATGCACGTTAAGGAGGTAAATAGCTTGATATTTAGGTGTTCCAGAATGATAATTATCAAAGAGAGGTTATTTTAATTGGAAAACAATTTAATTAATTATAGAGCTTAATGTTTCAATTTAAACCATTTTCTATTGGTATTAAATTGGAAATGGAAACAGTTCTTCGACAAAGGATAAAGAAAAGATTGTCTGTTTGCAATCAGAAATCATTTTGTAGGGAAAGGATTAATTATTTAACGCCACAGGACTATCGTAATTAGTATATCGGTTCTAAAAAGAGGAATCGCCATAATCCTAACAGTTATGGTAAAAATTGTTTGTTAACACTTAGATACTCTTGTATATTATTAATCAATTTAGAATGGTAGTGAATAAATATCAGCGAAAAGTGGAAGAGAAAATTCAATATTTAATTCTTCGTAGCTTCGTAAGGTTTCTTAGAGACTATCAATCATTTACTGCAGCATTGAAGGATATCGAACAGACGCTATATTGAAAATGGTTTTCTGGAAAATGCGTAAAAGAATCGCAAAAGTTTAGACTCACCTCAAAATTTTTTTCTTTTTCTTTAATAATATTAGTGCACAAATAAATTTTTCCTTTTTCGCTGAATTTTATTCAAAAATTAAAACAAAATTTTCCTCTTGTTATCCAAGCCCATTTAAAATTCATAAAACGAAATAAACTTGATATTTTATTAAAACGTAAAACATTGAAAATAATTTTATTTGAGGCAACAACTTAACAAGAAATTTAAGAAAAGTTTTAAAAGCAACATTTTCACTAAATAAGTTCCGTGTTTAAAGTAAGTTTTTCCTTCTTGTTATATTTGTATTCTTCTTCTAAATTTATGGAAGTTTCTTTTTTGTCGTTTGTTGTGGCATGCTCTTCTTAATTAGTTAAATGTTCAGACACTTTGTAAGTACACAGACATGTTTAGTATACATCATTTTAAAATTTATTTTCTACCCAAATTATATTCAAGCACAAGTTCATAACGCTTTCAAATTAAGCTTCCTTTGTATTATTTTAAAGTTTCCGAATCAAATGCTCTCTTGGAAAAAATTTTCCAACCTTTTATTGTGATTAATTTGATCGAAGGGAAAGTGGGAAAAATTACTTTAATCGATTTTTCTTTCTTCTCTTTTTAACTTGAAAGTTGTTCAGACATCTGCAAAAGTGTTATTATAAAAATGAATTTAAATTGCCCAAAGGCTGCGGCCTACAGGCCGCACTGCGCCACGCCCATTGAACTTTTAGAGGCGAAAATCGCTTGCTCATTATATGCGAATCTCACCGTCTCTTCTTTTAGATCTTCTTTTAGAGAAGAAGAATTTTATAATACTTGACCTAACACGCAATTTAATAAATAATTTTAATTTGTCATTTAAAGAAATATGAGTGGATCGGGGGGTTTGGGGAGTATGGAATATTTCCATTCTAATGTAATTGAAGTAGTAGAAATATAATTTAAAATACATTTTTGTTATGAATTTTAAATAATTGCACTACATTGGACTTACATACCCCCATTGGGGTAACATACCATTGGACCCCCCCCGCCCCGGGCTCCACCGTCCACAACAGCAACTATAATTTGGTAATTCTTTAATTTTTACCTTGCGTCGTAATAATACCAAGAAAAAAATAATTAATATTAGTAAAATGCAGTCAGGTGTGTAGGTACTTTAGTGTGCGTTCAGTGTACATAGAAAGATGCAAATTGGCACTAAAGTAACCACTTCAGTGCTGCCCGTGGCCGACAGCAAAGTGAAACAATTGATGATTGTACATAAAAGTGAATTTGTAAATTTGAATTTAATTAAAATTAAGTTAGGTTTTCTTTACATTTGAAAAAAAGTAGTTTAGTTTAGATTCAAACAAATAAAGCAGAATATCCACATTTTAAACATTAATTAAATTAGATTTAAACAGAACTACACTATAATAATTATCCAAGTCAGTTTCTGCTTACTCTTAAACATTGCTCTAATATAACTAACCTACAGTTAAGCAGGGTGTACTTCTTCAGCAAATAACTTGTTAATTGTTAAATGTTTAAGTAAGCTAGAGATGTTTCACCTCATAATATAGCAGCCTCTTTAAACAAAAAAAAGGAAATCTGTCAGTTTCAGAAGAAAACTTAAAACTTCAATTCTTATATATAAAATCCCAACATGCTCCTGCCGCTCCTGCTACAGCGTCTCATTTTTTGGTGGAGAAACATTATGATTTTCCTCACTTTCGCTTAAAAATTCAAATTTCCCGATTTTTCCTGACGAAATTTGAAAAATTAAAAATTCCCTATCTTCTCCAAGTATTCTAAAAAAGTGGAAACCCTGCGATATGTACTGGAGGGTGTACCACACCCTCCAATATTGACTTTATATTTTTATAATTATTATAAATTATTAAAAATAAATTAAAAGTAAACCGGGGGGTCTGGGGGGTGTGGAACACCCTCCAGTACATATCGCAGGATATGTTCACCCTCAGAACCCCCGATTTACATTTTTGATTTGACAGTTAATTTTCAAAGTAACGCAAAAGTTGCTGCTAAATTCTGAGCAGTAATACACTTAAATAAAATGTTTTTAAGCTAAGGTTTAAACTTCCCTCCCTATCTTCTCCAAGTAGTTTAAAAGAGTGGAAATCCTGCGATATGTACTGGAGGGTGTTCCACACCCCTCAGATCCCCCGGTTAAAAATATACTATACTAACTAAGATTAGGACTAACTGGGAAATTTGAGCATATTTAAGCATATTTATTTAATTGTCTAACTTTCTGTGTTACTTGAAATTTAATTATAAAAATATAAAACCAAAATTTTAAACCGGGAGGTCTGGGGGGTGTGGAACACCCTCCAGTACATATCACAGGATTTCCACTCGTAGAATACTTGGAGAAGATAGGGAATTTATAGTTTTACAAATTTTGCCCGGAGAAACCGGGAAATTTGAATTTTTAAGCAAAAGTGCAGTTACTTTTGCGTTACTGTCAAAATTATAGTCTAAAATGTAAATCGGGGGGTCTGGGGGTGAACACCCTCCAGTACATATGATAAAATTAGAAAATTAGAAGAAAATTGCACTTGGAGAAACTTACCTATTTATTTTTATATTATTAAAATAATTTCAATTGCCTTTTAAACTTTTTGCGTTACTTTAAATATATAGAAAAACGGGGAATCCCCCAGTAGAGGGAAACTAAATTAAACGGGCTTTCCAGGTAGTTTGACATAAATTTCAAGTCTTGAAAAACATAAAAATTTACATTTTATTTTTCAAACAAAACATCATCACATCAGTATGCAGTTCATGCGTGAGATACTTGATTTGAAACTGAGATTATGACCGTAACCCTGCTTCGGAGAGCACGTAAAGCCATCGGTTTCATTGGATTGATGACTACCACCATTAACTATTAATTAGGATTACAGGCATATTTCCCAATTCCAATTTAAGAAGATTTAAACGATTTTCTCAGCAGTGAACAGAAGAAGCAAAAAATGCAATTATGTTATAATTTTTTTGTTTTAATTAACTATGCTTTTGTTGTATGTATTATCTACCGTATAGCTCTGGCTATTTGTGCATGTTGTGTACTCTTGTACTCATATGCAAATTATAAATTTATTGAAATTTTTATGAATCAACTCACGACAACTTTCGCTCGCAATATTTTTTATTTTTTAAGCAACAAACTGTTGCATGTTTCATTATTTATCACCTTTATTTCAGAGAACGTAAAGTATAAAAGAAAAGAGAAGAGAGACAAATCGATTTTAATTGCAGTCTTTGCCTTGACTTACTTCAGCTTTTCATTAACGCTCGTACTAAAAAATGGGTCAGGTTCATGACATAAAATTATAATTTAAACTTCTTTCTGAAATCCTTCCCTAGGTCAATGTGAAAAAGATTTTGCAATCGCGTCTGATTCAGTGATTTCATAGAGAAAGTGGAAAACTAAAAATGTTCATTTAGTATTCGCATATGAATGTGATAGGTAATATACAATGTTACATGTTATAATTAGAGCTAATAAAAAAATAAATATTGCGGGAATCAGATTCAGCTACCTTCTACATTTACATTTCATTTTATTACCATCAAAATTCAGATGTGCTTTTTTCAGGCATACAGCACAAAGCCGGTTTAAATTCCATTCGTGTGTGAAATTCTGGAAGAAGAAGAATGTAAATTAAAACATCGTGTAAAAATTTTTCAGCATGCACGAAAAACATTTTTGCAAACATCAAACAAATTGTGTAAAAAGTCAGCGCACTTATTTGATGTAGTTAAATGGCTCAAAAGTAGTTCAAGAAAGCCAATTTTAATTTTATTGCCTCGGTTAAGAGCCGGAATAATTATTATATTAGGACTTTAATTTACGTTTTCGTAGCACATTTCCCGGTATCAAAGAGTTGAGTGTTGTTAAATTAAAATCAGGTTTTAATTAACCAACTAAATACCTGAAAAAGCTGTCGACTGTTGGCTTTTTATTTTTCTCTCAGTCAGCTTTTATATGCTGATTTGTAGCTCACGTTGCCGAAACGTGCCGATTTTTTTATTTTTTATTTAACAAATTTCCACCGATTTTTATAATATTGCATAAGGAAGCGAAAAACGTTTTACAAAAGATCAAATTTTGCTATATTTATTGATTGGGGTGAGTGCTGAAGCATTTTGATCTTAGTTGTTTTTTAGAAAAGAAAAATGCAGAAGGAATATTAAAAGAGATAGAGAAGAAAGAAGTCCAGTTTTTAGCGTTTAGGGTAAATTTATTACATGCGTCGGCTAGCTTGGCTATTTAAAATACAGTTCTTGAGAGTGTAGCACTCAAACAATGTTTGAGTCCAGGACAAAATAATACAATTGAGGCCTTTGATGTAGCAATCCAAATTAATGCAGGTTATATAAAAGACAAATTCGTGAAAATCAATAACTTGATCAAAAATGGAAAGCTCCTGAAAAAGATTAAAAAATAATTTTTGAAATCGAATTTCAATTATGAAGGAGCCTAATTAGACGTGTCTCTTAAACACAAGTGTAGAGATAGCTAGTAAGAATAGAAATTTGATCAAAGTGATCTAACACAGAAGTTTCTACTAATTGAGTAAAGGAGGTGTAATAATGGATTCCAACCCAGTTCTGCCCCTTTAATTTAACTAGGACTTTGGTAATTAAATAAAAGCACACACGTTGCTATCACACGCGTTCAAAATGGCTGACTTGAAGTTGTTTGGACGTAAATTAATTTCAACTATGTTTCTCTTCTCTCTGGCTTTGCTACGGGTTTAAACCACAACCTCCGTAGTTTCTCTAATGTAGTTGAGTTTAGTAGTTGCGGTTTTTCTTAGACCCGCATTCATAGTCTAACAAAAGCTCGTAGAGCTTTAATTTTTAAAGTTAAATATTTAAACAATGAGTTTGTAATTTTGTTATTTAATTAGTTGCGTTGGTTGGATGTTAGACATTTTGATATTATTTATTCATTATGTAAACGCCTTTTATACTTTTCAATAACAAGTTAGTTATGCTTGCGTGCAAAGGAAGCGTTTTGAATGTAAACCTTATACTTACAAGAGTGCGACAAGCTTCGCCTCCAACTAATTAAACTTTCTAACTAGTAAGGCTTAGCTGTACCTACGTTGGGGCGCACTACGTGTGTTCTTGAAATCCCTCACACCACATCTTATATCCGACTCTAAACACCCACTAACCCACCAAAAAGCTCCCGTTATCCTCATAGCTGCAGGATACTGTCAGTCCTGCGTTTTAAGGGGAAGGCGCATAAAACATTATATTTAAAGACTAATAATACATATTATATAAAGTCTAGTTAAATTATTATTATTATTATAGAACAAAAACTAGCTCGAGTACACTTTTCTTGTGCTACTAACTGCTGATGTGCGCTCACTTTTTAATACCATTTTTATCTCGTGTAAAGTTTTTAAAGCTGCCTGAATATGATTATCCTCTT
This sequence comes from Cantharis nigra, assembly GCA_958510845.1. NCBI lineage: Eukaryota > Metazoa > Arthropoda > Insecta > Coleoptera > Cantharidae > Cantharis > Cantharis nigra. The sequence continues at coordinate 2,066,705 of OY294033.1, read as the reverse complement.
GAATAAATACGTTACATTTGATACCAAAGTTTGCTTCTTCTATTCATAGGATGTCACAGAGATTGCTTATTTCCTGTCATATTTCCACCGCTTAGTAAAATTTATATACTCGCACATATTTATTTTTCTGTCTGTTGTATACATATTTATACCCAATTATACTTTTGTATAACTTCCAAAATCTTTTTCAGATTTAAATCTTTCCCAAAAGAGAGCTTTACGTAAGCCGGTGGTGCCGAATAGAAATTTAATTTCTACAGTAGGCGGTATTATGTATTATGTCAAATGTTAGGTACTAAACTTTAATTTAAAAGAGCTAAGAAATGAAAATGAAAATGACAACCAAATCCTTGTTTTTTAACCACCAAGTAAAAAAAAGCGCCGGGGAGGATTTTTTGAAAAAATCGTTTGCGGGCCGAATCGATATTATTAATTCTTCATCTTGTTTCATCAGTTTCCAACCCTTAGATATAAGTTCCTTCATTTATTTCCGAACTTGTCTGTTCATCGCTACTACGTATCACTTTAATCCGCTGCTTTCTTGATATCCTCGTTCCATCTCATTTACCGAGATGGAACATTAACTATATTAAATTGAAAATAGGTGATCGCTCATATAGTTTACAATTTAATGGCACCAGAATGATCAAAAATTCATAAACTCCTAAAGTATTTCTTTTACTCGAAAACCTGATTGACTCCATAATCGAAAGAATATTTAATAAAATAATTTGTTGTTGTTTTGCTTATCGACTAGGCCACGACTCTCGCTCATCAACCAATTATAGTTGTTCACATGATTCTGAGTAAACAAATAGATTAAACATAATTCTCGACTTGTTCCCGTTATGCATTCGCCTATAGCAGCTGTAGAAAGCTGATAAATGATGATATTCAGATATTGGCGAGAATTACCTATACCGGGTGCTGAATGAGGCTAGAATATAAATTACGAATGATAAAACCATTAGATTTCATCTATAGTTCTTACTTAAAAGGTCAAAAAATGCTTTCAAAATTGTTAAAATTTTTATTTATCGCACTAGCCATGTAATTTATTCAATTTAATTTCTATTTTCAAAAATAATTAGCATGGAAACTTACACGGCCAGTCTGATAAATGAAACTTTTAACAATTTCAAAAGCATTTTTTGACTTTTTAAGTAAAAGCTAAATGAAATCTAATGCTTTTATCATTTGTAGTTTATATTTCTGCATTATTTTTGTGTCTTTCATTTTTGCTCTAAAAATAATTAGGGAAGCAGGAATTTGCATAAATAAGTTTCTACATGTTAATTTCCTATGTTCGGCCAAGACATTCAGCACCCTGTATATCTGAATACTGGAAGCCTGCAGAAAATATTCATCACAGCATGAGGTTGTTTTTTCGATTATATCCAGCAATGGTGGATAAGAGCAATGCTGTCCTTTCTTATTGACTAAAGATAAGAAATTCCTTTGGATAATATCGAATTGCTTATAGGTTTATGAGAAAAGTAATTATCAGAATCTTGATTTTCAGACCTGGACTGAATTTACCAGCAAAGAAGCAAATGTCTGGTGAAACACCGCCGGCTATACAGCTCTTTGATTCAATCAAATTCGCTGGCTTCTCCAGGTTTTCCCTAACAAAGAATAAAGCATTTCCCTGGCATTTCGATAAATCGGAAGATAAAAATATAAAAAAAATTTAATTTTAATTAAATTAAATTAAAATTAATAATTTTTTTAAATTTCAAAATTAAATTGATTAAAACTTTATTTTTAGTTAAAAAAATTTTATTTTAAAATTTAAAAACAAATGTATTTAAAATTAAAAAAAAAAGTTTTTAATTAAATTGTTTTTCCTGACTGTTAATAATTTAATTTCCTTGACTTGGCACCAAAAATGAGAAATTCCCTGACTTTTCCCTGACAAAACTAAGAAAATCTTAAATTTTTTTACTTTTCCAGATTTTCCAGATACCCTGCATATAAATAATACTCGAATGGTATTTATTAAGGTAAAAGTAGACAAAGATACATATTTTCTTAGCTTATTACGAGGAGGAAAGCACAGACCCAATACATCAGATTTCCTTTTATGACATTTTCTTGGATTTCTGTAGAAAATTTTTTCCAATTTCCTATAATTTTCCTAAAATTTTATTGGATTTTCTTTTGTATTGTTTCATGATTTCCTTTCAGGGAAATTAAAAACCAAGATTATCTGTAATTTCTTAGATTTCCTTAGCGTTTCTCAGATTTCCCTTCACTTGTACATCAAATTTCCCCAGTGGTTGACTCCTTGGTTTATGATCGATTAAAAATTGCTTCGCGATCGACCTGTTGGCCACCCCTGGCCTAGACTATTGGTCTGGGGATTAAGCGTCGTTCTCAGCCAATTAACGTGACACAACATAGCATAGCATAACTTAACACAACAGTTAAAATACATTGAAACATATGTGTGTGTTCAAAATGAAAAATGACGAATGACAAATGTCACTTTGAATACACACATATGTTTCAATGTATTTTAACTGTTGTGTTAAGTTATGCTATGCTATGTTGTGTCACGTTAATTGGCTGAGAACGACGCTTAACAGTCGTTATTCCATATACCTCCTAGATTGTCGGTTTAAAATATGTTATACTTATGTTGTAAAATGAAAAAAAGGGTCATTAAAGTACTTTAATGCTGCTAATCGCCGGCAGTAAAATATAATAATTGCTAACCCAAAAATAAATGACAAAGTCAATTGGAAGCCACAAGCAAATTACCAACTTCACCAGACAGCGAGAGTTCCAAAATTGCAGACCAGCCACAAAAAGTTTATATTATTTTATTAAATTACTACTTTTACCCCCTTCCCTCCCTCGCAAGCACAAATTTTCTTTTTAATAATATTTTAATTCTAATAAATTCTTATTTTCGTTCCACTTTGCAAATCTAAAAAAAAGTAGAAGAATTCTTTAAATTTTAAGCCAAAGTTAGTTGTTTCTATTGATGTTTCATCGAGATAATTGCAAAATTTTGTATTTCATAAAAAATTAAATCAGTTTTGTGACTTCTTATAAAATTTGAATTGATGACTTGTTAAGGAAATTAAACTATTAGCAGTTTGCATTAGTTCTGGTAATCTACAGTGCGGTCTTCAGACCGCACAGCCTAAGCAATCTAGTATTTACTCCATAATGTAAGTTTGATGAATAAAGCTTGGTTTGCAGAATGCAGAAATAAATCAAAAACAAATTATAGATTCGAATTAACCATAGGTTCATGGAAGAACAGTGGAATTATATAATATTCTTGAGAACATTTTTTGAATTTTCTTCTGGATTGTCTTAAGATTTTCTTTCGAAAAATAAGAAAAATTAAAAAAGCTTATTAGTTAGAGAAAATTATTCTAATCTAATTTCTTAAGATTTTCTTAGGTTTCCTGAGATTTACAAAAAATTTCCTATAGTTTCTTAAATTTCCCACTTTTGTCCAGTCAACGAAAAAGTATAGAGGGAAATGTTGCAAACACAATTTTTGACATCGTTACTTTGTTTGGACTAATTAGGAGGTAAACATATCAAAAGTCCCCGCCCGAAGCCTTTGAGCCGGTGGGGTAACGGGGGTTTGAAGGTCCCATTTTTCGGTTTCTTGCTTATATCTCGGAAAATATGCGTTCTAGCGAGATAACCATTCTATAGAAAATTAAAGCTGATAGAATTTGCTACAAGTTTTATTCGGTCAAGTTTTTCGATATCTTGTATAATTTTGCAAGTATTAAGGTTTAGCCTGGTGACTAGCACGTTTTTCTACATCTTGATAGGCAATTTTTTTCTATGGGAAAATAAATTTCAATGGTTTTGGTTTTTTAGTATGGAATTATTGACATCTAAACAAAACAAAAAAAATTTGTTTTGACTAAATTTTACAATGTTTTATTATTATTATTATTGGTCAAACTAAAAAGAAGGTACATAATTGGCCCGGGTGATTTCGGCTCTTGAGGACATCGGAAATAAAAAAATCAAAAAAGGAATTAATCTATAGACTTGTCGGTATCGCTGGAACTAGGATCTTTTTTTTTCATTTCTAACTTTCCATTTTACAGCCCAATTTGTGCCTGAAGATAATCAATTTTATTTAGAAAGTCGGTAATTTTGTTATTATGCTCAGGCACAAATCGGGCTGTAAAATGGAAAGTTAGGAATGGAAAGAAAAGATCCTAGTTCCAGCGATAACGACAAGTCTATAGATTAATTCCTTTTTTGATTTTTTTATTTCCAATGTCCTCAAGAGCCGAAATCACCCGGGCCAGTTACGTACCTTCTTTTTACTTTGACCAACAATAATAATAATAAAACATTGTAAAATTAAGTAAAAAAAAAAAATTTTTGTATCCTTTAGATGTCAATAATAACATACTAAAAAACCAAAACTATTGAATTTCATTTTCCCATCGAAAAAGAATTGCCAATCAAGACGTAGAAAAACGTGCAAGTCACCATACTAAACCGTAATACTTCCAAAACTATACAAGATATCGAAAAACTTGACTGTATGGAACTTGTAGCAAATGTAATCAGCTTTCATTTTGTATAGAATGGTCATGTCGCTATGACGTACAGTTTCCGAGATATAAGCAAAAATCCGAAAAATGGGACATTCAAACCCCCCCCTTCTCTTCCGGCTCAAGGGCTACGGGCGGGGACTTTTGATATGTTCATCTTTTAACTAGTCCAAACAAAGTTACGAAGTCAAAAATTGTATTCCCAACATTTCCCTCTATACCTTTTTTTTTGCATTCGTTGCCTGGACTACTTCTTAAGATTTCCTAGAATTTTTCATTATCTTAAATGTTTTTTTAGATTTCTTCAGGTTTTCCTTCACTTGTACAGCAGATTTTCTCAGAAATTCCTTTTCGGTGGAAAATAACAGGATCTAGTAGGCCTAAAATAACAGAAGAAAGACAAATGAGAAGAATTTTCTTCACTGAAAGCAAAAATTAAAATTTACTCCGAAAATCGGAGAAAATCTATAAATCATATTTCCGACAATGTTCTGTAATTCTGTAAAATTTAACATTTTTGGAAAATTTTGGACATTGACTAATTTAAATTCTTAGTAAAAATGTTTTAAATCGCAATTTCTTACCGAATTGGGTTTGCTTTAGATTAGATTAAATTAAAATGACCCAAAATAGAGTCATGAAATTTACGATACCTAAGTGAAAAAGTTTGAAACATAAATAAGGTTCACAAAGTTAGAACACATCTTAATATAGCGACATAATGAAATTAAGACTTTTAGGGGAGAGTAGGTTGTGAGATGAGTTAACTTATTGATTACATAAAAGTTCTTCCTTATCGAAAACGAGTTTGGAGTCGATCGCAGAATGGTTCCGGACATTAAAAAGGTTGTAGATTTGTCAAAATTGTTAATTGCGTAAAATAATAAATTACGAAAAAGGTTCGTAATAAAATTTAAATTTTCCTAGTGATAAACCGGAAGCGTAGCAAATTGGAAAGGTTTTCGTAACTGAACATATGTAACTGTAAAATTTTTAAATAATGAAATTGGAGCTGGGCCTTGCTCTAAAAAGGGTTAGACCTCTATTTCATTTGAATAAATAAATAGGTCGTCACACCTTTAAGTACAGGTAGTCTGCTGAACAGTTGCAGTAGTTTCCTGCAATAAATTGAACAAAAGATTGAAATTCGCATGGGCGCCTTCGTCAAAATGCTCTCATCTTATCGAGATGTGTCAAGTTGCCATAGAGTGGTACTCAAAATGTGTCGTGCGGTGTCATTGACGATTCTCTGAAGCGTAATTTGAATATAATGTTATCTAAATTGGAATTTTGTGAAGTAGTGCAAACGTTGAAAGTGTTGGAATATTCATGTGCTTAATCCCTATTGCTCAAACTAAGAGAGGTTCTAGATGATTTGATATTCCACTTTTAAGTAGTTTGGCCCGTGTTTATTTTTGTTCACTCACATCGTTTCAAACTTAAATTTACTTATTTCTCAGTTTCACTTACAACACCACTTCGTCGTTAATCCGAACCCGGCAGGCTCGTTCGCAATACTATACTACTACTTCCAAAAGGCTCCGATATTTTTTTTTGTTGAACTTTGATTTTAATTAAATCCTTGTTCTTTCCGATAAGGATCTAATATCTTCGACCCCATTCCTGAAAATAATGCAAACGGCGAGAAAGAGACGGAATATGTTAACCCTTCCACACGTACGGTTTGCCCGTTTTTATTAAAAGGAATAAAGTATAGGAAGAGTTCCTGGGTACCTACAATTTGAATAGAATGGAATACATTATAAACGAATACAATGCTTTTGCATATGTTAGGTTAGTTAGTATGAAACATCAAGGTACACAAAAGTTAGTTGGAAGCTGAACACCGCAGAGATTATAAACAACCGTTATTAGTGTGGAGTTTCGTTGAAATTTCTTCTAATTTAAAGGTACGTAAATTATTTTATAAATTGCACTTTCCAAACAAGATGAGATTTTAAACGCAATTATTTGGCTTCATATCGAATTTATTAAAAACGAAAATGCTTTGAAAGGCTGCGACATTTCTGATACACAAGACGTTTTGGGGCTTTCTCCCCTAAAATTGCAAAATAATCAATTTTAAAAGTGCTTCCCAATTTACGTGCCTCGCATTTTAACGCCAAAGCGCGTACGTACGAAATCGCCTAATTTAGTGAAGGGTCATCTGGGTTTCGATTGGTCAAACGCGCCAGCATCCTGTAAAATGGCGTATAGTCCGTCGCTGCACGAATTAATTTGCCGTAAAATTTGATCAAATTATCTATTTGTCCAAGTCGAAGGGTTTATTGAGTTTGTAAGAGTGTAGTAGTGTCGCAAAAGCTCATTTTTACAGCTGATGTAATTTGTAATGAATTTTAAAGCGGCACAGTGGCGAGCAATCCTGGACGAACGTGCTCAGAATTTTACTCATACACACCGAAATCCCGAAAATTTTAATAATGAATCGTGGGTCTCTTTTTCTTTTCTCGTTATCGCGCGAGAATAGAACAAGACGGACGTATAAATTGTGAAATTATTTTGTTAGAAATATCAAGTCCACGCTTCTTTTCCTTATCTTCTCATGCCGGAGACGATGATCAAATAAAATATTAAAGAGGAACATGATTTTATGCGCTTTTCGTGTTAAGGATTTTAAAAGCCTTATCAGTACAAGTGGTTTACTTTTACTTTGTTTGCCGACTCTTAAAAGTGATTTTTACGTTGCACTTACCAGCGATAGTTAATTTTACGATCGCGGTCGATTTATTTTCGATTTAATTTAATCATCGCCAAATTTAGGCGAGATACAATGGAAAGCGTTTTTTTTCTTCAAAATCAAAATATTTTTATTTACAAGTTAGGGGGTGTAATTGGGCTATTATCAACTTTTGATAAATTAAGTGTTGGGTAAACAAGGGAAGGAGCGTAAAACTTTCAGCGTCGGTTTTATTACTCGCTCGTCATTAAAAAGTGGCTGACGATAATTTTGGTTCCCTAAATATTCGATTAATCAAAGGAATTTCTTTGTGATGTGCGAGTAAAGTGATAGGAACTTTTTTTTGTCGTCTTGATCCTGGTATAAGGCATATAAACTCCTCCTCGAGCATGCAAGCATACATAATGTACAGCTCAAATTGAAAACAAACATACTCCTCCAACACATACAGAAGCAGGTGGGTAAACATGGCCGCCTCTGACGCCATCACGATGTCGGCTGTACTACCCTCGAGGGTTGTTAGCGACCACAGTGCCTAGCAACCCGCCCTCGCCCTAGCAACTGCTAGCCACTAGCCGCGGACACTTATTGATCACACGATTTTCCTCTCTCATCTCCTCGACATCCACGTCCAAACAACACTCGATACTTTCACCCTACATCTTTTAGAGCTTTCAAATATATGGCTCATTTTCCTTCAAAATTATGTTAGAATTTTTTAGTTTTACGGAAGGAAATCGTTTTTCTTTATTGCATAATTAGAAAACTGAGAAGTTGTCCAATAAAAGCTAATTTTACAGCGATCTATTAAAAACCAAGAATTCATGTAATTAACATTGTTTTACAAGCTTTTGTTAACAAATTTTAAGTTTTCTAAGAAAACCTCCAACGACAATTAATGCCACCTCTTTATTACCAACCACACAAATTAGGTTGAGAATCTTCTTTTTTTATTCGACGACACTTTGTAATTTCGACGTTTGTTTAATTTCTATTAACCCCGGTTTTTCGTAAACGGAAAAACTGAATATTTTAAAATATTCCGACTTCTATCACTTAATGTTTTATTAAGTATCAAAGTAAATTTTAGTTTTCAACAAATTAGAAAAGAAAACGTTTGCAAACTTCAAGGAAAATATCTTTATTAGTTTTTTAATAAAAGCTCTCCGACATTCAAAAGATAACAGAGAGAAGCTTCAGCCAGACAAATTCTAATAGTTTAATATTTTTTAGAGATTTTTTATCAAAAGCTCTCGAGAGTTTTGTTAATCAAAATACATTTCGTGTTTTTTCCAAAGCCAAGTCGACTTAATATTTCTATTAAAAATGTTATACGTTAACTTTCATCCTAAAAAAGGGACCTACTGTTTAACGGCGGCGTTTTAAATTTTCTCCAACTCCCGATCGGATGATTGGCGTAATATATAAGGTAATACATAATATTATGCAAATAGAGTACACCGGCACCGTGTTTATTTATTTATATTCTCCGATCTAATATAGGCACTTAATATTAAGCAGCCTGGTTGATGTTGCAACAAAAACACTGATATACGGCAAACAGGATGCTTTATTTGTGCTTACATAAACATAAGTGTGTTTACACATAATCAAGTGAAAAGCTTCCAACCGAGCTTTCCACCGTTCCACATAAAAAATGTTAACTTTCCGAAGTAATTGAAAAATATAAAAATGAGAGGAAAAATTAAAAATTCACGAGACTAAAGCACAACCTGTTGAGCTTCAATTAGAAAAATAAGCGCGACAGTATAAGAAGCAGACGAGAAGAAGGGTAACAAAATAAATTGAGTTAACGGCAAATACTCGGGAAACTTTCGTTTTAATAAAACTCACATTATGTAATTGAATGTACCAACAACAAAAATCTTGAAACCACAATTTAAAAATTTATTGATTTAGCAGGTAAATAATTTATTGTAAAGTTAAAGAAAATGTCCTGTCACGCTGGCTAACCGCAAAACAAGGACAATTTAATCAACTCAAGAAAAGCGGTGACTTGAACATTTTAACTTAATCAAATTTGTGTCTTGCACACGTATTGCGGATCATACCGGTTTGTCCGGTTGTACCCTCGGGATCCGTGCCGGCCAATTGACCCAGGGTCGCGCCCCAACGGGCATTACGCTGACCAGCACACCTCCCTTGACCTTTGTCGTTCGCCACTCGCCATATAAACACACCATCCATCATTCGACCGAATTAGAAACGAATTTAGCTTAGCCCTCGAAACCTTCCAGCCAGAACGGGGATAACATAAATCATACCGGTTGTGCCTCAAGTGCGGATTATTATTTTAATATTTGCATACACTCAGAAAAAAAAAGAATTCATTTTTGGAAAACTAGTTCCGAGTTGTTTTTGGACAAAACTTCGTTATGCAAAGTTCCATTAGTTAGAAATTTATGCACGAAATGCGATTGGTTTACTATTTTAGGGCGAAACTATTTAGGAACAAAGGCCTGGGGTTGTGCGTACAACGTTAACGTACAGTGACAAGCTTTGTTTCTAACTGCAAAATAATTTAGTTTAAATTGAATTCTACGTCAGTTAATACAAACATGTAGTAAATGTAAAGTTAGACAGGACAGGGCAGAGGCGGCCCGACACAAATCACCCCGTAACTTGAACAATGTCACCGCAAGAGGCGGCAGCATTAGGACAAATAAAACACTCTCGCAGGAGAAACTAGTACAGTGATAGTCAAACTGGTCGATAAAAAACGTAGGAAACAAAAAAGGATAACGAAACAAGCAGGAGCAGCAGCAGCAGGGTAGTAGCAATAAAATTATCGCTATTTATGCTGTTGTACTTGAAATTAAATGCGGTCGTAAAACTAAGTAAGAGAGTAGCAGAGGAAAATAGTAATAAAGAAGAGAGCAATGTTAAATTTGATTTAAACGTGCACTTCCGTAATTCCATATATTTAGTACTGCTGGATGTCATGTACGGCTTCCGACTACTAATATATTGTGAGTTAAAACAATGCTTCCATAATATATTGTGTACCCAGTTAACATGGATGGTGGATCAAACAAACAGCATGTTTGAACGTAATGACCGATTGTTGTTGTAAGCTGACGATTCTGCTGTTCGGCTTCTCACTACCAAGACTAATTATCACATACATGAATGCTTCTTATCATAGTTGACAGATATTATACTCGATGTTGTAAGGAATGTGATTTATGACTTCTAATACGTATTCCAAACATCACCGTCTAAGCAATTTAACCATAATATCAAACTCCTGGTGTTCCATGTCAACTGCACTAAGGAATGCACAGTTATATTATGTGAATTCGTATTTTGTTCGCTCGATTCAACCACACACTGCGTGAATTTTATATTTTTCTATAAAAACCCAAATATTGACTTTAATGGCATTATAATACTTTTATGTTCGCATTGTTTACTCGAGCGTTAACGATTTTTCTTTTCCGATCAACATGCACTTCCTCTTACCTAACGATACATCAATATTAAAAGTTTTGACAGGTTGTAAATCACGCATTAGATTCAAAATTGAAAATTTTAAATTTTGTGTTTACAATCATCACAATGTCCTCGAAAACCTTAAACTTTTTTCATTAAAATTCTTAAGTTTTTATAAATAAGACATCAAAATGAAAACATTTTCTCAAACTTCCTTTAACAATTTTCTTTACAATTTCGTTAATGTGACAAACAATTCTACCAAACTGGCACTTTTGGATATCTAATTCGTTATTTGAATTTATCCCTCTTGTAATAATGACTGTAAGGCATTTGCTGCCAGAGCAAAGTAAAAACCCACCTTTCCTATGTCTTGTTATTTTCAGCTTCCAATTCAAGATCAGAAATCTGCTTGTTGCTTTTTATCATTTGTAAAGCGAATTAAAAGAAAAACACAACAGCTATTTTCAAGATGATTTTAAAGCCGAAAACGCAAATTTGGTCTGATCTGGTTTTTCAAATCCATTAAAATAAAAGTTGGGTTGGCCCAAAACAATTAATAGATTTCGTTAATGTTAAGAGACAGTTTAGTTTAACCACATTTTTTAATAAATTTGAAAAATTAGAATATAGTTTTTTTAAATAATTATTATAAAGACAAGAACAGCGGAAATTTTTTGTTAAAATCAATCGGAAAATTTTTCTTTTTGATTTTTTACGTGCAAAACCATTTTAAAATAAAAAAAGCTAGGCCGTTACTTTGGGTACTTTTGGGTAAATTTTTGGCAAAACAATTTTTGTAATATAGGTACTATATTATCTTTCATATGCATCAGTTCTTCTTCCGGGACTAAGAAAAACTTCTCCCTTATTTGCAAATTAATTTATGCATCTGGGCTAATTATTTACTTTCTTTCATATTTTAGGATCCTAGCTTCTTCTATATTTATTATTTAATTTAAAAATTCATTTAAATAAATGTATATTGCAGTGGCGTATTTAGAAAATGCTTTATTTAGAAAAAACCACTCACTTTTGCTTGAAAATTCAAATTTCCCGATTTTTCCTGGCAAAATTTGAAAAATTATAAATTCCTTATCTTCTCCATGTATTCTAAAAAAGTGGAAATCCTGCAATATGTACTGGAGGGTGTTCCACACCCCCCAGACCCCCCGGTTTACAATTGTACCAACCGAAAAATTGATTAAACTAACTACGATTAGGACTAACCGGGAAATTTAAATTTTTAAGTAAAAATTAGGGAAATTTAATCTTCGGATAGAAAAAATTTAAACTTGAAAAGTAGGTATATTTACTTAGTTACCTTACTGCTCATGGAGTTTAGCAGCAACTTTCTGTGTTCCTTGGAAAAGTTAATTATAAAAATATAAATTTGAAATTGTTAACCGGGGGGTCTGGGGGGTGTGAAACACCCTCCAGTACATATTGCAGGATTTCCATTCTTTAATGCAGGGGTCTCCAAACTACGGCCCGCGGGCCAAATCGGGTCCTCGAGCACCATCAATCAGGCCTACAAGAGCGGGCTTGATGTGTCTGTTATCCTGCCCGCCGTTTAATTTATTTTGATAAATCTAATCAGACAAAATAATAATACAAAATAATAGTCAGAAATTTTATTTACAGAATAAAACTAGTTGTCAAAATACGGCAAAAAATTGTCAAAAAGCAATTAATCTGATGAGCTACAGTGACTAACGAAAATATTCGAATTCTTCTATGTTAACAAAGTAAATTTCACATTTTGAAACTGTTTTTTGACATACAAAAATCGCATTTACAGCAAAACTTTTTAGACATTTTTTGCTAAAAATTGTATTGCCTTCAATTTTGTATCTATACATTTTTCGATTTTGTTGCTCCGTTTTTGACTAACAGTGACTTAAACAAGACTGTAAACCACAAAAACTATTGTCAGCTATATCTCGGAAACGGTGCGATGAAATGAAAAAATTAATAGGAATTTAATCTTGACATCGCAATTTTCTACATTTTTGTTCATAAGCATTTTTTGATTTTGTCGCACCGTTTCCGAGATATACATAGATGACAATATTTTTTGTGTTTTACAGAGTCTTGTTTAAGTCGCTGCCAGTCAAAAACGGGGCAAAAAAATTGTAAAATGTATAGGTACAAAATTGAAGACAATAAAATTTTTAACAAAAAATGTCTAAAAAGTTTTGTTGTAAAAGCAATTTTTATGTCAAAAAACGGTTTCAAAATGTGCAATTTACATTGTTAACATAGAAAAGTTAGATTATTTTAGTTAGTCCTTAGCCCTCGGAGCTTTGTAGAGCAATCTGTCTGATCCTTAGGTTAAAAATTTTGGAGACCCCTGCTTTAAAGAATACTTGGAGAAGATAGGGAATTTATAATTTTACAAACTTTGCCAGAAAAAGCCGAGAAATTAACAAATAATTTAATTTAAATTAAATCTAAAACTAAAAAAATTGAAATTAGATAGAATCTACTGTGTTTATCTACTTTTGCTGTATGAATCCACGTATTTTAAAAGAGTGGAAATCCTGCAATATGTACTGGAGGGTGTTCTACACCCCCCAGACCCACCGGTTTACAATTGTACCAACCGAAAAATTGATTAAACTAACTACGATTAGGACTAATTAGGGAAATTTAATCTTCGGATAGAAAAAATTTAAACTTGAAAAGTAGGTATATTTACTTAGTTACCTTACTGCTCAAGGAATTTAGCAGCAACTTTCTGTGTTCCTTGGAAAAGTTAATTATAAAAATATAAATTTGATATTGAAAACCGGTGGGTCTGGGGGGTGTGGAACACCCTCCAGTACATATTGCAGGATTTCCATTCTTTAAAGAATACTTGGAGAAGATAAGGAATTTATAATTTTACAAACTTTGCCAGAAAAAAACGAGAAATTAACAAATAATATAATTTGAATTAAATCAAAAAGTAAAAAAAATTGAAATTAGATTAGAAATCTACTGTGTTTATCTACATATACTTTTGCTGTATGAATCTTCTCAGAATTGGTATAATAATTTCTACAAAAGTAAAACTTATTAACTAGCGAAAAGCAAAAGTACTTCATGTTAAAAATCCCGATAAAAAATAGTTATATTTTAATTTATTGTTAAATTAGTAGATAAACTAAAAAGGTTCGATCTCACTTTATTCTAAGTTTACTTCAAGGTTTTATCTAACCCAGTTTGTTTATCTGAAACCATTTCTTGATATATAAAATCCCTGAACGCTGCTGCTGCTCCTGCTACAGCGTGTCAAAACACTCTGATTTTCCTCACTTTTGCTTAAAAATTCAAATTTCCCGATTTTTCCTTGCGAAATTTGTAGCGGGAAACGAAATTAACTGCTTAAATATTATATCGTTTAAAAGAGATCCACCGTCTAGCTGCCCGTCCACGGACGGGCTTTTCAGCAGGGAGGGTTTCAGGGATACAATTCCTTTGCCCCCCTCTAAATACGCCACTGGAAAAAATTTTCAGTTTCAAAAAGCAGTGTGAACTTGGAGAATTAATTACGGAAAAACAACATATTAAGCGATTTTATTTATTTCGAGGGATTTATTAATACTTTTGTCTTCATAAATCTAAATATAAAATTTTATCTAAAAAGAAATTAGTTTGACTACAACAGCTACGAAATTTCTCAAAGTTCACACTATGTTTTAAGGTTGCTCACAGTTTCCCTCAGACCCCTTAAGAAAATTCAATATATCTAATGAATAATGATAAACTGTTAGTTGCTACTCTTGTCTAAAACACCAGGAAGAACCAGAAAAACTTTGGGTTAGGAAACTTGACGATTGTTTTTACTAAATTATTAAAATTTGCCAAGGTTTCACAAGTTTGAAAAATTTGAAAAATTTCAACAACAATCCAACTCTTCATAGAGACGCCGTCGAAATAGCCAGATCGGGGATCGAACCCACGACAGCGACATTAGCAATTGAGCAATCTAATCAATCAAATTGAAACCTTTTTAAATAATTTGTAATTATTTCGTTTAGCTGGTTATTTTTAAAATCAATAATAAAATATAATATATGATTTTAATTATATCCAAAAGCAAAATGCACGTCTGCTCGTGATTTTATACTAAAAAGCTTCCAATGCAGTACTGTTTGAAATTCCAACAATGAATTTAAATCAAAATTCAAAAACTTAGATATTTTGTCATCTCTTCCCGTCTTGAGCTTCACTTTGTTTCTGGTTTTTTAGTATTTTTTCGAAATTCCGAACGTGTCGAGCTAAGAACACAAAATTCAAACTTGCACATATAAGTATAATAAATGGTGGTTTCGAAATAGCACTCACTCAAGACTTTCTTCAAATTCTTGCTTCTTGCAGAAGGTAAAAAAGTGCTTATTACATTTTCATGCAAATTATCGTTGCTCCAATAGATACTTGGGAACTCCTTCATTTACTTTTGTAACGACTTCCGAAGCTTGATGGTAATTGGACCTAAATTTAGTGACAACTTCACATAATTTCAATTTTGGGTTTTTATGCCCTCATTAATTATTTTACTTGGCGAAGTTTGAAGTTTGGACTTATTTCGTTGTTCGCACATGAAAACTAAAGTTCTTTTTTTGTTTTCATATTTTGATGATGTAATAAAATTTTAGAGAAGTTATAAAAGATACATAAGAAAATTGAACAATATCATGTAGTAACTTTATCAACAACATTAAACTTTAGCTCAAACGTTCACCTCATAACTTTATATAAGCTATATAGAACAAGAGGAGAGGTTTGAAGTAAGTTGAGAGAACATCTAAGAAACTTGCTTGTGCATGACAGGCTGCTTGCATCAATGGCTGCTCCCTAGATTGTTGTCTGTTGCAAATATTAATTATCTAATCTATTGTTCAACTTTGGCGAAACCCTTCACATGTGAAGCTTCATCAATAATTAACAATCATTTATTTTGCTAAATTAATTTTTACTCTCGCAAATAATATTCGACAAGTATTTTAGAAAAGAAAAAGCTTAGCATCAGAAATGGTGGAAGTGTCAGAGTGGCCAGTATGCGTGGGCATTCGGCCACACCCTTTTGCGTTCGATCGGTTTTGCCTGGTCGTTCCTCACGCGCGAGGGTCGCCACCCCCTACCCTATCTATATCTACTTTAAAGGGTCGCAGGAATAGGTAACCATAAGCCACGTTTACAAAGCAACCTACGCATTTGTTAGTACTTCGTGTAGACATGCAAATTTTTAAAAGAAAACCTTTCGAGTTATTCTCGTAAATTTTAGGGTTTCGGAAAACTCCCGACTTTCCATAGCATTCTTAAAGTACAATTTTAATTGCAAGTATTTGAAAATAAATGTTTCGTCTGTGTAAACTCGGCTTAGTGTGGGTTGAGGACGTAAGACGTCGCAACACGCGGGCAAACTCACGTCCGTTCTTCTGAAGCAAACCCCTAACTCACCCTCTCCGTCACCCTACCAACCACCTACCCTCGCAGAGTTTGCAAATACCAACGGCCCTCGCATTGCATGGAACCGCACTGCGCTCAGTACTTCTATACTCACACAAGCCTTTCTAATCCCTATGTCAAAGGAAGGAAAATCCATAATCCCAGCTTAGAAAATCTATAATGAATTTAAAGCCGTCTACAAAATTACCTGAACATTAGTTAAATTACAGACACAACTTTTTAAAATAATTAAAATTACCCTCTCCATTCAAGTGCTAATTAACGTTTAACGAGAAACTTATTACCAACTTTTCTTTGTGTCACTTCATTTTTGAAAAACAAAGCTATTTGAGTTGAACCACAAATTTTTCTCTTTCTGATCAGTTATATAAATACTTAAACAAATTTAACTCAAAAATGCAATTAATTGGCTCCAGTCGTCCATAATTTCCTTTCCCGACTTATCCGTGTTTTCTAAAGTTCAACCCCCTTCTCTGTGCGGCTACATTTTAGTAGAAGATCATTGTAAAATTTGTTGCGCTAAGTAATTTATCAAAAATTAATTCGTCTTTCTTAAAAATAAAAGTTACTTGTGAAACACTAGGCAAGTCTGCGGCTTAACCAAACGACTTGTGGCGGATCTAGTGAATTTTTAATGTAACACCGGCTTTTGTAATGCATAGTAGTTCTTGTAAAATCTACTTCTAATAGAGTTCGTTCTGGAAGTCTGCGGCTTAACGGCACGATGGGTTCTGATGGAACAATTTAAGAATTATTTCTTGATTTGGAATAAAAGTTTCGAGCTCTTTTTAATTTACTTATCATGAAAGTTTGAAAATTTCTCTTATTATCGAAGTTTGCTAAATTGTTACAATGCCAAAATACAATTTACAAATTAACAAGCTAACAAACAATGCGGAATTTAAATTTTATTCTTGCAAAATTATTTTTAAATTTCAATTTGAGTTTAATTTCATATTATAAATTTAATTAAACGAACAGTATTTTTCTTTTGAAGAAAAATTCAATTTTCCACCGTCATTTGTTTTCATTGCAATCTTTAATTTTATCTTTATTTTGAAAACAGCACAAATAGTTTTTCTTCGAGAGAGAAAAATTATTGGAATTCTTTGGAAATTCTGGAATTTCATGGAAGTCGTTGGAAATCCATAGAAATTACTGCAATTCAGCAAAAAATGCAAAACTTTTGGATAGGGAAATCAAATATTGCTTTTGTCCGATATTGGAATTCCTTCAAAACCTTTCTGGAATTTCTTGGTAATCTTTGGAATCCCGAATTTTATACATTAATTTTTTAAAATATTTATCCTTCGGGATTTGCTATTTAAAAGCCAAGTCGAAGACGTTAAATTAAATTTGATATACGAAAACTTCTATTATAAGGTAATTAAGATAATAAAGAGTTTTTCTAAAAAACAAAATTGTTTATGCCATTAAATGTATTCTTTACTTTAATTGCCAGCCCACGTTCGTGTTTCAGTTTAGATAATTTTTCTATGTCGCACATCTGATCAGTTAGAGATGACAGTACAATCTTGGATTAATAAATTTTATTTATTAAATTTATTAATTACAATTTCACTTTTTGAAAATTGACCAAGGTGGAGGTAAAAGTCTATTCATAATGAACATAAGCATAAGAAATACGTAAGGAATAAGAAATATGAAAAAAGCTTATTTAATCGAATATTGAATAATGCTATTATTCCGATGTTATATTAAGCTTTTATTCGCGTTTACATTTCTTATGTTTACGTTCATTGTGAATGCACTCTAAAATTAAATCAAATTAATCGGAGTAAATAATAATGAAATTTCTATCCTTTGCGGTCAAGTTCCTTTCTTCCAAGTATTTAAAGCATATTGGTTCAGTTATGATGGTGACTTATAGCTCTTGATGTAGCTGCGGCTATACAATTATAAGTTCTGACTACCGAGAAGCTTCTGCAGCAATAATATACTGCTACAATCTACTTAGTATCTTTATTAATATTAAGAGTTTCAGAAGAACATTACTTAGAGAGTTGAAAAAGTATTTTAAAAGCTACTAACTGCTATATCTTAATTAAAAGTAGCTCAAAACTATAAAAAGAGCTTTAGCTACCTACTTTTAAAAGTAGATTGATTTTTTCTGCAGTAATAAACCGGTCCTAATTTTTCTGTTTGGTTTCTCACTTTGCTAAAAACACTCCAGTATCTAGCTATAAATAATAACATTTATCCTTTCCAAATCCAACATTTCAATATCATTCAAATTCCCTTCCCAACTACGCCGTCCCCTAAGCCGCAATCTCCGCTGTAGCGGAATATATTACTAGTTTTTTTTTGCATTTAGCCTACCTAACATTTTTTAACTGCCAAACACAAAATTATTTAGAAGCTTTTTCACTTGGATTAGCATCAGTTCCAAGAATGTAGAAATCTCTTTGCCGTCGTTACCACGGAAATAATGAGCGCAAATTTGGGAAGCGAAAAATTAAAAAATAGTAATAAAGGTGGACAAGGAAAGTATTAATACCACTTAAGATGTTTCCAGCATTGGAGCAATATAATTATATAATGTTTGCTTTTAGAAGCGCAATAAATAATATGCAAGGCTTTGAGCCCTTCTTGATGCCTGTAGGTATCAAACAAAGTTGTCCAATTTTGTTCTCCTCGACTTCGGCGCCTTGTTTTATGGCAATACACGTTTGGTTTTCTACATCTAAGGAAATGTCTCGGATCAAACAGAAAGCATATAGAGGGTGGTTACTGTTACTTTTGTGGGTTAGACAGTGAAAATTGTTACCTTTTCAAATTTAAACGAGCACCGTCTAAGTTAAGGGTAGCTGGAAGATAACAAAGGAATTGCTAGCGCGACGTCTTTAGGGAACATCGCGAGGTCAGCCGCTCCTTGTTAGGGAAGTTTCAAATTCAGCATCATAACTTGATATTCCTACTGTTCAGCATCACCAAATAGGTTTAGTAATTTTTACGAAAATTAATTAGGTACTAAAGCGGTTCTTTTTACATAAAATTCAAATTTATCAAAACAGTTTTAGTTGGAATTTGCTTTAAAATTTAATAAAAATAAAAGCTTTTAAGAGTCATCATTTTATGTGTCCAAATTGAAGATGATCTGAAATACATTTCTTGTAAGACATTTTCGTTTCCAATTTTTATTCGCAAACACTTTCGCTTGACGTGGTTTTAATGCAGTCGAATGTAAAACCCAATCCGACATGGGAATTCACAGAAGACGAATTTTAACAAGGTGAAATAGATATAAAGTTTATTTTCTTTTTACGAATTTAGTCCTGGATACGTATCCTTGAATGAGCTCCAAAGTCTTATAAATCTCGACTTTTTATTAAGAAAGCTTGCAGTGGATGCAAACATTTGTGCTATATTTGAAAGGATTTTTAAACTGTTACTTGCAAGTGTAGTACGAATTTTGGGATTTTATTTTAATAAATAAAATACTTTAAGATATCGCCGGGATTCGTAAGGATATGAACACGCCCGTTGTTAAATTTTATAATTTTCCCGTTAACAATAAGAAAACCCAAGGAATTTCACTTGGAATATTCGAATAAAAGGTTATTTACGGCGTGCTCATTAAGGCACGGCATTGTGGTTACCTAAATATTGCGACACGCAAGTTTCGCACGTAATATTTATCATATTTACATTATTAAAATTTTTTGCAAATTATTTATTTATCCAGGCGAGTTAAAAATTTGTTTTGTCATTCCTTCCTTTCTTAAATAAACTCTGATTCGGCTTGAATAATTTTCATGTAAATGTTCTGCTTGGCGAGTCAACAAAGTTATTACAATGTGTAGAGCAAAAAACGCTGATAATATTTCGCGACAATAATTATTTGATTTATAACCTTCGTCAAGATGTATGTATATAACGAGGCTAAATTATTCATCTTAAATATATAATTAAATAGCACTTTTGTTTGAAGTATATCATTCGTTTAAGGAAATCTTTCGCCTTTCTCTCGTTTATCACTATATACATTTTCTTACATGAAGCATACCTTTACACAATAAAGCTCTAGTACGGTATTTATATTTGCTTTTGGAGCTCGTATCAAGCTGACAGTATCCCGCGGGCAAAACTGACATATGTAAGCGTCACAGTCTAATAGTCAGTCCTAAATGTCAATGTTCATCCGGTGCCAAAGGGAATGTGAAAGGAATGGTTTAAAATCTTCGAGGGTGAGCGTGAGGATCTTACGGAGGGTATGGGGTAATGTCAGGCTGTGGATAGCGCCCTCGGGGGTGCACTCCCACACCCTACCGTAACATCAAATGGTCCAGAACTAGAGATGTGTGTACGGCAAAAACTCGCTTTTCATGTCGAATATTAACTTTTAAATGTACGCTAACAATATTTAATTTTCTTTTCCGTGCTGTCATTTCCTCTTTCGGTTTGGAAATTAAATTAAATTAACACGAACCCCCACCACCGCTCTGCAAAGCTAGCGTGGGGTTTATTCAACAACAATGCGCCTCAGGCGATTTTTGAACTTTGCAATACACGGAATTTTCTTATTATACTTACTATCCAGTGGCGTAACATGCAAATTCTTGAATATATTCGTCAATGTTGATTTCTTCATCATTTCGATTGCCAATATACCTAGATTTAGATACCTAAAGACAAGTATTTCACGCTTAAAGTAGAGTTCTTCTTTTGGCCATGACTAACGAGGTACTGGAGGGTATTCCATACCCCCCAGACCCCCCGGTTTGAAAACTGATAGCTGATGCTTACCCTTTCGTACCCGTACCTTTCTATTTTGAGGGGGAATGGGTGCAATCCCCCCCTTCCCCCCCCCGAAATATTAAATAAAAATTTTTCTTGCCTGTAGGTATGCGCTGTAGGAATATTTTAGTTAGGTAAAGTTAGTATTAATTTCGTTTAGGGAAAAGTTTTATTCAATTTGCCATTTTGAATAAGAAACTTTCATTTAAGTAAACCTTAATTGTTGAAATTCCCTATTTGCATAGGGAAATGATCCATTTTAAGGTAACTGGAGGAACTTTTATTTAGGTAAAAGGTCAAATTTATTAAAATAAAATTTCTTTTCGTTGTATAGTTTGGAAATTTAGTGTCCATTATTTCGCCTTTTTCTAGTTTGCTTTTCAGTTGTTGTGGAGTAGAAAAAAAGTAACGCAATCGAGGGAATATTAGTTTTCCCGAGTAGGTAATTTTATCACATGCTATAGTGAAATGCAGGACGAGATGCGAGTGGAAGGTATGTCACAAATCAGGAGTCACGTAAAATGTCAAATTAAGCTGCTTTGGGGTGTAGCTTGGATGTCGTGTTATCGTTAAAGCGTTTAAGCTAATTAAAGAGAAGATAATTTTCAAAAATTAAAATCGATTTTATTAAAGGAGGAAGTAAAATTTTTTAAGTTAATTTCTTAAACAAGGTTAATATTACATCGTTTTACAACCAAAGTTTGTTGATTCAACGTCATTAATTAGCGAACTGTAAGGGTGAGCAATCTGTGTTAGGGTGAAATTTAGGGCAAATAAAAAGGAAAATAGAGGTTTTTATTTTATTTAAATAAAAAGGAAGGACTTGAGTATGCAAGTTTGGTTCCTTTTTAGAAAAAGAAAGCGATTTACTAATATTATTGAGATCAAACGTTGTATCGTAAAGTTGCAGAAACTCAATGCTATGTCACATTCTAAACGAGCGTGAGTTTATCTTGATGGCAGCAATAAAATACGTCACATGCAAATGTTCGCTTGCAACATCCAGGGTGTGGTCACAGATGCCTCCTCCAAAGCTTAATTTAGTTTCGAAGTAGTTTGCAAACCCTCTAGAATAAACTAGAGATCCATAAGAAGGGCGAGCGAAATTGGAAAATTTATGTCTACAGAAAATAAAGAGGGTTTTGCTAAGACTTCATAATGTATTTCCGGGTACAGTATATAACGTTTTAAATGTAAAAAGCCTCGAAACTTTATCTGAAGATAATCTCATCCTTACGTTACATTCTCATGAATCTTTTAATAGATTACGGCGTTTTAAAAAGTGAAAGGCATATTTGATATTTTTCTGATACGTTTTACATTCGTAGACACATTTCCCGATGGGAAAACAGCATGCCCACCTTTCCAAACCAACCACCCACCCACCCACCTACCTGTTCTCTTTTATCCATCCATCCATCCGTCCGTCCATATAAATGGAAAATCGATGTGTTACACAACAACATTTTATTTGTGTAATTAATTTATTTTTTCCTTACGTACGCACTTCTCTACTCTTTCATTTCCTTTTCAAACACTTTCTTATAACGGAGTCGTTTAAAATTGATATCCTGATGGATTGGGGGAAATTAAATTGTCTCGTCATTTTATTTGCAATAATTATATTTCTAATAAATGGAACTCGACGCTAAATTTTTTTGATAATCCAATTTCTTCTCACTTACATCGTCCTCGAGTGTCTTTCCATGTTCGATTTTCCGGCAGGATGTTAATAAGGTTTTAAATGCATCAAGATTCGTGCCAAATGAAATGGATTTGGAACGCCAGATAATGTAATTGCATAAATTGTGGAGTAATGATGAGAACATTTTAGAAGGTAACTTTGTAATTGCACGGGGAATCCCACAGAAATGTTAATTTCGTCTCGATATATTTTTGACGCAAATAAAACGCAATTTTATTTAAAAATCAATGTCGAAAATTCTTACCTGTCTCCTGATGGAATATTTAACCATTTTCACTAAAGTGGCGTATAGACGTCACGCGAGTTACTTTGAAGCTTAGGTCTTTGCAATCGGATTATTGCGGATAACCTGATTTCACATAAAATGTATCTCTTTTTATGATCTAAACTTGAACAGTCACGGAAATTATGTCTACTGTGCATCGCTAACCCTATTTTCCTTATCCTTATATTGTATTTAGTATGCATTGATGGGTTATGTGCCAACTGTGTTTGATCCAGGTAGATATTTTTTATGCATGACCGGTTTTATTTACAAATAATAAAAAGGATTTTAATAACATTACGGTTTACGGACAGATATAATCTAATACATTTCATTTTGACTGATGAGTTCTTCAAATTTCGAAAAATCGCTACTTGACGTTTTCGTTGGCTACAACCAATAATGGCTTATCAGTCATTGCATTGCAACTGATACTAAATGACAATAAAATCCCAGTTGCATTCATCCATCATCGGCCCTGAATGTAAAATAAGTAAAGAAAGGGCAGGAGTGATTAATTTTACACTAAGGAGACTTTGATATTTGATATTTTATCAAAAGGTCACAAGAATTATTCGCATAAAAGTCCATTAGGACATCTTAATTTTACATTTTGGATATAAACCTGGGAGTCTGGGAGTGTGAATACCTTTCGTTTGATAATTTAAAATAATTTTTTACGTTTTTGCAACAAAATGAAGCTTTCAAGTTTTTCAATTTATTATCGTGTAGTTCTGAATTCGTGAAATTAAATAGTGTCGAGATACCATTTCCTCTTCAGGCCTTACCCTTCATAAGGGTCTAGGCACTAAATTTATAGTTTGGTACTCTCGTCGAATATTAATCAGGTGGTTTCCCTCGTCTGCTCGGTACCTGCTGAATGCAAAATTTTTCTCAGAGCATAACAAATACAAAATTAGCACACAAAGTTAGCTTTAGACAAGTTCAAAAAGCTTTTGTGTTAAAATCACAAAAACAAAAATTTGTAATATTTTAATGTAAAAACTTTATTCAATATACGAAAGCTATTGGCGTCAAAACTTTAGAAGCACGTTTAACCAGTAAACCAGTTTAGTTGATATGAAATTATAGTAAAAAGCTGCCGACTCAAAAGCACAACTTCTTTGGCCAAATAAATACAATGACAGGATTAAAATCTCATCCTATTCAAGTACACAAGATGGATTATTTACGCTATAACACCCATAGAGTTAGCATCATTAGTGGTTTCGGATTATTTTTTACTACTCGACCTATATAATGTCGCATTCGGATACTTTTTTCTTGCTTACTTGGTAATTTTACCCCCCAGATTAATTAGTTAATTAGGTGTGGGGCTCTCGGTGGAAAACCGAAACCGAAACCGTTGTAGTATGTATGTAGGTAAGAGGGTTTTTAAATTTTATGATAAGTAACACGTCAGGATAAAATATTCATTTAATGATTTATATTTTGTCAGTGAGCATTGATAATAAATACGCAGAAGATCAATAGCGATATAAAACCATCAATTCGTCATTGATTACCATTCAGAGTTATGACAGTCGTATTCGTGACTGTGAATACATCTAGTTAACCATTCATATACGTTAACAAAGCGAAAATCCCATATATTAAAATCTCGCGAACTTGAATTTGTGCCACCTTTATGCTGTTAGCAAATAAGGATCATTTTATTTTTGCATACCAACTTTAATATATCAAGTAGATACACAATGTGATCCTTTTGTACCCTTTTTTGCATATTTTTTCGTGTGTATAACCCTTTAAAAAAATTCCCACCCCATAATAATGTATTCGTGTCCCCTAACGTTGTCTTCAGGGTGTTTTTTATTGTATATATGTAACCCTTTCGCCCCAGAATCTGACACCAACCTATTATTTTCTATTACAAAAAAAAACGGAGCAAACGAACTGTGTCAAGATTTTCTTCAGTTCTGTGACCCTGACCTTTGAATTATAATAGTAGCTTCCGAAAATAATACTAAGCTTCCGTTAAAAGCAGGATATCGTCGGTGTTGCGTTTCTTTGTATTTTTATTTCTATTATCATTTTTTTAATATACTTTAACTAAGCCCATCTAAGAAGAGCAATTTAATTATCGTTTACCTACCTAAATATTTAGTTGCTTCGGTAGAGAACTTGGCAGATTTAATATTAGAGTGAGCTTTTCAATCACCGAGCAATTTCCTAATAGCTCCACCGAATATTACTTATTTATAAAACGTTTATTTGAATGATACAATAATAATCATTAGATTACTACTAACTACATTAAAAATTTCTATTTTCTTCAACCTAATTAATATGCACTACCTTCCAATTATATAATTTTGAAAAATAATAAACGGTAAAAGCTTTCTAGACAATTTATAATATTAGCTCTAAAAGTTAAATGCACACAATTTCTTCATGAAATAAAAATGAAGAAAATGAAAATTGCAAATTTACCTCTGTGACGAAGAAAAACATTAAACTGGTAGTAATGTAGCATAAAAATATTATTGCTGATTGTTTTATTTGAGTATCCTTGTATTTAATAATTTGCAAACAAAAACAAACTAAACTGAAATTATATTATTTAATCATTTCCTATCCCAATTTGTATTTCGTTATATTATTCTATATAATATACGTTTTCTAAAATAGCCTTTAGTACTATTGCATTAACTAAATAACTGTAAAGGCTTTCAACCGTATTTTTAGGCAAATCAGAATTACCTAAAGAAAATCTCGATTTCCTATTAATTTTCATTTGATTTGAATGACTAATTACAATTACAATTTTACCTTCTGCCTCTTTAATTAACAACTGTCCTTTTGGACCAAACATCTATCTTTTTACTAATATTAATATCCTTTGGCTTTCCATCATTAATTATTTACTTGTATTTCAAACTTTCTATTGATTGTTTATTTTTTTATTTTGAATTTTGTTTTGAAATTTTGAAAAAAATATTGGAAAAAGAAGACATTCATTAATGACCCGTTTATATCCTTGCACTACCAAGTTAAGCCTGAAAGATCAAAAAATGATTGTCTTCAACTTCTTATGGCATTTAAAAACATTGTGATATGTCGATCCCTTTGGCTCGGACTTGAATCCAATGTGAATCGAGGGATTGAAGTCCAAGTAGATCAGTAGATCTACTGATTTTTTTCATATGCTGAGTGTCTAGGTAGCTTTTTTATATCAATATCTGGCGATGGACATATTTGTGATATTACCAAGGTTGATACAATTTTGCTTTATTGCTCGTGACAATATTATATTGTTTTATGTGACCAACAATAAAGATTACTCTATGATATCACAGAATATATTGCATTTTTGTATAATAATAAAAATATAATCTTTGAGCTTAGTTCTGTATTTTGTTGATTGTTTATAACTAGCCCATTCTTAACATAAATAATTTGGATTTTTCCAAATCAATTAAACTCGTTGAACATGAAGTTGAACTTAATAATAATAAAAACATTATTGTTGTTATTTAAAATTCTAATTTTTGTCAATCACGTATGTTTCAGCTTAGATGTTCTGTCAAAGGTAAATTTCATTAGCAGCTTTTTTAAATTATTATATTTTTCAGTGATTTTATTCAGTGATAAATAAACACTGTTTAGAGTACAAATTGACAATTAATAATTTATTCTAATTTCTACCGACTTACATAATATTATAGTTTCATCAAACGGATTACAACATCAGAAACATAAGACTAGAAGCAGCTTACGTAAATAAAGACTATATTAATGCCTTTAAAGTAATTGGATATAAATTCAATCGTACAACTACAGCAATTAACTGCACTTTTTCACCAAAAATTAATCTGGAAGACAAAGCCGAAGTAAGTTAATTAAATTATGAAATTTTTAATTTATTTTTTAATCTTTTCTATTTTAGTTTGTAGTGCAAGCATACAAACGGGCCAGTAATGAATATCGGCTTTTTCCAATGCGTTTTCAAATTAATACATGCAGAGCAGTTGCAACTAATGCAGGAGGAATAAGGAATATTGTAAATTATGGAAATTTTACTCTTTGTTTTTGGAAAAAAGTACGTAGGATCACATTACACATGATCTAATTTCTAAAAATGAAATAATCAAAATAATAATAATAATGTAGGGGGTTGCCACGACCCTTCTAGGTACTAAGTTCAACTGTATCGTTTTAGGATACTTTATATTATGCAACTGGGTTCTTTGTGGATGAATCTCATCTTCCACCTTTCATTCCAAGTGGCGAATATAAAGATAATATTGATCTAATCCATAATAACATCAAATTGTTGACCGTTAGTTTCTACGTGGAAATATATCGTCCTGAAGTTAAAAAATAATTAATTAAAAAAATTAATATTATTTTTGATCTGTAATAATAAACTAAATAATAAACATTGTACCTACTAATATTTCAAGACGAATTGTTTTATTTTCTTCGCTCAAAGAAAATAGTATATTGAAGGGCAAGTGAAAAGACAAAGAGGAAAATATAAAACAGGTTTATTTTTCAAAAACTTTACCTTTCTTCTTTTAAAAATTTAATATGTTTAATATGTATTAATTTTTAAAGTTTAAAAATTATGAAGTTGTATTTTTGCGAAAATAAATCCCATATAATAACATTGACAACATTTGTTTATAATAAAATTACCTGAGACATTATATTTTTTAAAGACAAAAATTGAAATTTTTTTCTTAATCATGGTAAACGGTAATTGATAGGACTTGATTCAAAACACCATTCAAACTCAAAATTGTATATTTGAATAAATATTTTACAATAGAATAATATATACTATATAATAAATATATCTACTATTATTTGTATTTGGTAAAATATTTTTTATTCTCCAGATAATTTTAATTTTTAACCTCAGGACGATATATTTCCATATATAAGTTAATGGTGGACAAGTTTTTGTTTTGATGAATTAGCTCAATATTATGTTTATATTCGCCACTCGGAATGAAAGGCGGAAGATGCGATTCATCAATAAGAAATCCACTCATATAGTACGAAGTGTCCTGCAACAATAAGGTCGAACTTATGAAACTAATGGTCAAGAGGCCAAATCTATATTTCTATATTTATTTGTATTATGTTGAATATTTTTCGAAAATTCTTTCCTCCTACCAAATCAGTAATATTCAATTTTTTTATGTGATACTACTTACCTTTTTCCAAAAACAAAGAGTAAAATTTCCATAATTTACAATATTCTTTAGTCCTCCTGCATTAGTTGCAATTGCTCTGCACGTATTAACTTGAAAACGCATTGGAAAAAGCCGATATTCATTACTGGCCCGTTTGTATGCTTGCACTACAAGCTAAAATCGAAAAGATTGAAAAATATATTATTTAAATTGTCAAATAATTATTTTCGTCCTTTTTTTTTCGGAATTTTGGACCGATTTTAATATTAATTTTTTTTTATATTCTATATATTTAATTATAGTTAGGCGAAACATAGACCCTTACACAGAGTTTGATTAAAAATGGTCCAAAATCCCGAAAAAAGAAATAAAAGTATTATTTAAAATTGTGACTTTTTTGTTTTCTGTAAGCTAAAAAAATCTGTTTTTTTATTTCATAAGTGTATTAACTCACCTCAGTTTTGTCTTCCATATTAAATTTCGGTGAAAAGGTGCAATTAATTGCAGTAATTGTACGATTATATTTATATCCAATTATACGAATATAATGTAAATATTTTTTATTTACCAAAAGTACTTCTACTCTTATGTTTCTTATGTTGTAGTCCGATTGGTGAAACTATATTCATAAGTCGGTAATAATAATTATTAAAATAAATTTATAATATTATTTCTTTAAAAAATTTATAAAACTGTATGTACCTTTGACAGAATATCTAAGCTGAAACATACATGACTGACATAAATTAAAATTTTTAATATAAATAATAATTTTAAGTTCAACTTCATGTCAATAATTGAATCTGCCAATTTACTCCAAGAATAGAGGACTAATAATAATCCAAAAATTGTTTGTGTTATTATGCACAAAAATTATATTTTTAATAATATATTTTCTAAACTAATGGTAAAAAATAATGATACCAGCATTATTATCATAAAAATAATATAATTTTTTATATCTTTATCGTCGATCACAAAAATAATATAACATTGTCATGCGCAGTGAATGAAAATTATATTAACCCCGGCAATGGCAAACCACCTAGGTAATTTGCCAAGATAGCCTGTAATAGCTCACGATGCTGTACTCTGTTCTACTCTATAAAATTTAATAATTCGATAAGAAAATATATTTTTTAAAGATTTGCCTTTGTGACATCACAAAATTTAAAACCCCCCGGACTTCCTGTCACATTTTTGTCACAAATCTGGGATGACCCCCCCCCTACCAGTTGACCCCTGACCTGTTAAGTGATAATTCTGTATTTTTTAAATCTTTGGATTATCAATTTTCTACGTATTGTATTATTCTTAATTCTTATTTAACCCTTATGTTAATAAGGTTACCCGGGTACCTTGTTATAGTAGCAATTGCTCTGCATAAATTGATTTGAATGCGTATTGGAAAAAGACGATATTCATTGCTGGCTCGTTTGTATGCTTGAACTACTAGATAAAAAATATTAAAAAATATATTATTTAAATTTATATGACTTTTTTGTTTTCTGGGAGCTAAAAAAATAAGTTTTGTGATCTCATAAATTTATTCACTCACCTCAGTTTTGTTTTCCAAATTAAATTTTGGTGAAAAGGTGCAATTAATTGCAGTAATCGTACGATTATATTTATATCCAATTGCACGAAGATAATGTAAATATTCTTTATTTACGTCGAGTACTTCTAATTTTATGTTTCTTACGTTATAGTCCGATTGGTGAAACTATATAAGTTGGTAATGGTAATTATTTATACAAAATAAAATTAATAAAACTGTACCTTTGACAGAATATCTAAGCTGAAACATACAATGCTGACAAAAATTAAAATTGTTAATATAAACAATGATTTTATGTTGAACTTCATGTCCATAGAATTCAGTTAAATCTGCTAATTTAATACTAAGAACAATCCGAAATTCAAATTGTTTATGTTATACTCTATATAGAACTAAGCGCAAATATTATATATTTAATATTACTTAATAAACTATATATATTGTTGTGTTTTTTATATCTTTCCTTCTCTTCTTCAATAACTCTTCCACTTAGCTTATACTTCTTTTATTGATATTGATATTTAATTATACTTCTACAAATTATTCTATCAAATTATTCAAATTACAAAATTACATATGACATTGTGTCTTTTAATACCGAAAACAAAAATTGACTGACACTTGATTCCACTTTTTTTTTTAATCAAATTTCCATTGTGCTCCTCTTGTACTTCAACAAATACCCTATATTTTTCCATTACAATATACATAAAGTTGCTATTACTATCATAAAAATATTATTATTTTAATGGTATTTTTATCTACAATATAATAATAATAATAATAATAATCTTAATTGCCGATCACAAAAATAATATAACATTGTCACGTGCAGTGAAGCAAAATTGTAGGAATCAATAATTCAAAAATATCAAAGAAGGCATAATTATCTGTAATTATCACTTAATAGGTCAGGATTAAAAATATTTGAAAATATGATAAAATTTATAATAAGATATAGGGTCCTTTTTTAGCGTTATTTCCGATCATCAGTCGTATATAATGAAGAAAATATAAAAAGTAAGAAAAGTATTCGTACCAAACAAACAAGAAATTTATAAATAATGAATAAAATATTGTATTCATTATCTCAATTCATGGGAACCAAATTTTATATTTAGGAACATTGCCCCCACAGGACAGCATATGAAACCATTTCCTTAAAATCAGAAATTCAACATAAAAAAGAAAGATTCAAACTCAAAATTGTATATTCGAATAAATATTTTATAATCGAATAATTAATCTAATACAAATAGATAATTATTATGATTAATTAACATTACTACAAAAATAATTAAACCTTATAGACTATTATTTGTATTTAGTAAAATATTTTTTATTATCCAGATAATTTAAATTTTAACCTCAGGGCGATATATTTCCATATATAAGTTAATGGTGCACAAGTGTTTGTTTTGATGAATTAATTCAATATTATGTTTATATTCGCCACTCGGAATGAAAGGCGGAAGATGCGATTCATCAAAAATAAATCCACTTATATAGTACGAAGTGTCCTGCAACAATAAGGTCGAAGTTAATAAAATAAAAACTTAACTTAATAGTCACGAGTCACAAAGTAAGTTTGAAAATTTTTCGAAATTTCAAAATTTATGTGATACTACTTACTTTTTTCCAAAAACAAAGAGAAAAATTCCCATAATTTACAACATTCTTTAGTCCAAATGCATTAGTAGCAATTGCTTTGCATACATTGATTTGAAAGCGCATTGGAAAAAGACGATATTCATTACTGGCCCGTTTGTATGCTTGCACTACAATCTAAAATCGAAAAGTTTAAAAAATATATTATTTTAATTGTCTAATAATTATTTTCGTTCCTATTTTAATGATTTTTATTTCTATTTTTGGGATTTTGGACCTTTTTTAATATTAATGTTTTTTCATATTTTATATTTCAATAAAACAATTTCTAGTCTTGACGAGGCCCACAACAAAGTTAGGCGAAACATAGAATCTCGAAAAGAGAAATAAAAGTATTATTATTTTATTTCATAGGTGTATTAACTCACGTCAGTTTTGTCTTCCATATTAAATTTTGGTGAAAAGGTGCAATTAATTGCAGTAATTGTACGATTATATTTATATCCAATTAGACGAATATAATGTAAATATTTTTTATTTACCTCGAGTACTTCTACTCTTATGTCTCTTATGTTATAGTCCGATTGGTGAAACTATAAGTCGGTAATAATAAATATTAAAATAACTTTATAATATAATTTACTTAATAAAACTGTACCTTTGATAGAATATCTACGCTGAAACATACATTGCTGACAAAAATTAAAATTGTTAATATAAGCAATGATTTTAAGTTCAACTTCATGTTTTTCGAATCCGCAATTCAATTTACTAATTTACTACAAATAACAATCCAAAAAAATCAAATTGTTTATGTTAAACCTTATGTAGAACTAAGCGCAAAAATTTTAGTTTGGATTATTGCTTGCTCAACTATATATAGATATAGTTACATCATGTTATCATCATAAAAGTAATATATTATTTTAATATTATTTTCCTACAATATAATAATAATCTTTATTGTCGATCACAAAAGTAATATAACATTGTCACATGTAGTGCAGCAAAATTGTATTAACCCTGGTAATAAGTACCTTCTAATAAAAAACCCAGACAAAACATATTAAAAAAAAAATTTGAAATTCTTAAAACACATAATTTAAATAAAGTTAAGAATAATACAATGCATAGAAAATCAATAAGTCAAAAACATCAAAAAAGACATAATTATCACAGGATTAAAAATACTTGAAAATATGAAAAAATTTATAATGTCCTTATTTCACGGTTATTTCTGATCATCAGTCGTATATAATGAAGAAAATATAAAAAATAAGAAAATATTCGAACCAAACAAACCAGAAATTTATTAATAATGAATAAAATATTGTATTCATTATCTCAATTCAAGAGATCTCAACCAAATTTTATATTTAGAAACATTGCCCCCACCGGACAGCATATTATGAAACCATATCATAAAAATCAGAAATTCAACATAAAAAAGAAAGATTACTTTTTTGCGAAATCCTGAAATAAGTCCTTGTTCTTCGGTTTTCTTCGGCATTTCTGCGTCGATGGCAGTCAAACTTTTCGGACCTATGTCTGGTGGATTCTATGCAGTGGTGAAAATAAGGTTTTGGTAAGTTCAAAACACTATCCAACTCAAAATTGTATATTCGAATAAATATTTTATAATCGAATAATTAATCTAATACAAATAGATAATATTATGTTTAATTAGCATTACCACAAAAACAATTAAGCCTTATATTATTATTTGTATTTAGTAAAATATTTTTTATTATCCAGATAATTTTAATTTTTAACCTCAGGACGATATATTTCCATATATAAGTTAATGATAAACAAGTGTTTGTTTTGATGAATTACTTCAATATTATATTTATATTCGCCACTCGGAATGAAAGGCGGAAGATGCGATTCATCAAAAATAAATCCACTTAAATAGTACGAAGTGTCCTGCAACGATAAGGTCAAACTTATGTAACTTACAAGGAGGGGACTCGTCCTGCGGGTCACGGATTTTAAAGCTCTTTTGGGGAGAAAAGCATTTCATAATAACAACTCTAGGCCAAGCGGCTGCACCCACCTCTCGAAAAAACCAAAGTTTTTGAAAAAATTTATTACGTTTAGTCGTTTATATTCAAATATATATATATAGCTGCTTGGTTGCATTAATTAACAGATAACCGTGATGGTCGCGAGGTAAACTGTACGACTGTCACCCGGTCGGTCCCAGGTTTCACTTCCTCCAAAAGTTAATTTTTCCGTTTTGAAATTGACCGACCGTCAATAAATTTTTTCAAAAACTTCGTTTTTTTCGAGAGGTGGGCGCTACCGCTTGGCCTAGAGTTTGTTATTACGAAGTACTTTTCTCCCCCAAAAGGGCTTTAAAATCCGTGACCCGCAGGACAAGTCCCTTCCTTGTTAACCAAGGCCAAGAGTCCAAACCTATATAGATATTATATACATTTATTTTTAAGAAGTTCAGCCAAATGAGTAACATTTTTAAAATTTATGTGATACTACTTACTTTTTTCCAAAAACAAAGAGAAAGATTTCCATAATTAATCATATTCCTTAGCCCAAATGCATTAGTAGCAATTGCTTTGCATACATTGATTTGAAAGCGCATTGGAAAAAGACGATATTCATTACTGGCCCGTTTGTATGCTTGCACTACAATCTAAAATCGAAAAGTTTAAAAAATATATTATTTTAATTGTCTAATAATTATTTTCGTTCCTATTTTAATGATTTTTATTTCTATTTTTGGGATTTTGGACCTTTTTTAATATTAATGTTTTTTCATATTTTATATTTCAATAAAACAATTTCTAGTCTTGACGAGGCCCACAACAAAGTTAGGCGAAACATAGAATCTCGAAAAGAGAAATAAAAGTATTATTATTTTATTTCATAGGTGTATTAACTCACGTCAGTTTTGTCTTCCATATTAAATTTTGGTGAAAAGGTGCAATTAATTGCAGTAATTGTACGATTATATTTATATCCAATTAGACGAATATAATGTAAATATTTTTTATTTACCTCGAGTACTTCTACTCTTATGTCTCTTATGTTATAGTCCGATTGGTGAAACTATAAGTCGGTAATAATAAATATTAAAATAACTTTATAATATAATTTACTTAATAAAACTGTACCTTTGATAGAATATCTACGCTGAAACATACATTGCTGACAAAAATTAAAATTGTTAATATAAGCAATGATTTTAAGTTCAACTTCATGTTTTTCGAATCCGCAATTCAATTTACTAATTTACTACAAATAACAATCCAAAAAAATCAAATTGTTTATGTTAAACCTTATGTAGAACTAAGCGCAAAAATTTTAGTTTGGATTATTGCTTGCTCAACTATATATAGATATAGTTACATCATGTTATCATCATAAAAGTAATATATTATTTTAATATTATTTTCCTACAATATAATAATAATCTTTATTGTCGATCACAAAAGTAATATAACATTGTCACATGTAGTGCAGCAAAATTGTATTAACCCTGGTAATAAGTACCTTCTAATAAAAAACCCAGACAAAACATATTAAAAAAAAAATTTGAAATTCTTAAAACACATAATTTAAATAAAGTTAAGAATAATACAATGCATAGAAAATCAATAAGTCAAAAACATCAAAAAAGACATAATTATCACAGGATTAAAAATACTTGAAAATATGAAAAAATTTATAATGTCCTTATTTCACGGTTATTTCTGATCATCAGTCGTATATAATGAAGAAAATATAAAAAATAAGAAAATATTCGAACCAAACAAACCAGAAATTTATTAATAATGAATAAAATATTGTATTCATTATCTCAATTCAAGAGATCTCAACCAAATTTTATATTTAGAAACATTGCCCCCACCGGACAGCATATTATGAAACCATATCATAAAAATCAGAAATTCAACATAAAAAAGAAAGATTACTTTTTTGCGAAATCCTGAAATAAGTCCTTGTTCTTCGGTTTTCTTCGGCATTTCTGCGTCGATGGCAGTCAAACTTTTCGGACCTATGTCTGGTGGATTCTATGCAGTGGTGAAAATAAGGTTTTGGTAAGTTCAAAACACTATCCAACTCAAAATTGTATATTCGAATAAATATTTTATAATCGAATAATTAATCTAATACAAATAGATAATATTATGTTTAATTAGCATTACCACAAAAACAATTAAGCCTTATATTATTATTTGTATTTAGTAAAATATTTTTTATTATCCAGATAATTTTAATTTTTAACCTCAGGACGATATATTTCCATATATAAGTTAATGATAAACAAGTGTTTGTTTTGATGAATTACTTCAATATTATATTTATATTCGCCACTCGGAATGAAAGGCGGAAGATGCGATTCATCAAAAATAAATCCACTTAAATAGTACGAAGTGTCCTGCAACGATAAGGTCAAACTTATGTAACTTACAAGGAGGGGACTCGTCCTGCGGGTCACGGATTTTAAAGCTCTTTTGGGGAGAAAAGCATTTCATAATAACAACTCTAGGCCAAGCGGCTGCACCCACCTCTCGAAAAAACCAAAGTTTTTGAAAAAATTTATTACGTTTAGTCGTTTATATTCAAATATATATATATAGCTGCTTGGTTGCATTAATTAACAGATAACCGTGATGGTCGCGAGGTAAACTGTACGACTGTCACCCGGTCGGTCCCAGGTTTCACTTCCTCCAAAAGTTAATTTTTCCGTTTTGAAATTGACCGACCGTCAATAAATTTTTTCAAAAACTTCGTTTTTTTCGAGAGGTGGGCGCTACCGCTTGGCCTAGAGTTTGTTATTACGAAGTACTTTTCTCCCCCAAAAGGGCTTTAAAATCCGTGACCCGCAGGACAAGTCCCTTCCTTGTTAACCAAGGCCAAGAGTCCAAACCTATATAGATATTATATACATTTATTTTTAAGAAGTTCAGCCAAATGAGTAACATTTTTAAAATTTATGTGATACTACTTACTTTTTTCCAAAAACAAAGAGAAAGATTTCCATAATTAATCATATTCCTTAGCCCAAATGCATTAGTAGCAATTGCTTTGCATACATTGATTTGAAAGCGCATTGGAAAAAGACGATATTCATTACTGGCCCGTTTGTATGCTTGCACTACAATCTAAAATCGAAAAGTTTAAAAAATATATTATTTTAATTGTCTAATAATTATTTTCGTTCCTATTTTAATGATTTTTATTTCTATTTTTGGGATTTTGGACCTTTTTTAATATTAATGTTTTTTCATATTTTATATTTCAATAAAACAATTTCTAGTCTTGACGAGGCCCACAACAAAGTTAGGCGAAACATAGAATCTCGAAAAGAGAAATAAAAGTATTATTATTTTATTTCATAGGTGTATTAACTCACGTCAGTTTTGTCTTCCATATTAAATTTTGGTGAAAAGGTGCAATTAATTGCAGTAATTGTACGATTATATTTATATCCAATTAGACGAATATAATGTAAATATTTTTTATTTACCTCGAGTACTTCTACTCTTATGTCTCTTATGTTATAGTCCGATTGGTGAAACTATAAGTCGGTAATAATAAATATTAAAATAACTTTATAATATAATTTACTTAATAAAACTGTACCTTTGATAGAATATCTACGCTGAAACATACATTGCTGACAAAAATTAAAATTGTTAATATAAGCAATGATTTTAAGTTCAACTTCATGTTTTTCGAATCCGCAATTCAATTTACTAATTTACTACAAATAACAATCCAAAAAAATCAAATTGTTTATGTTAAACCTTATGTAGAACTAAGCGCAAAAATTTTAGTTTGGATTATTGCTTGCTCAACTATATATAGATATAGTTACATCATGTTATCATCATAAAAGTAATATATTATTTTAATATTATTTTCCTACAATATAATAATAATCTTTATTGTCGATCACAAAAGTAATATAACATTGTCACATGTAGTGCAGCAAAATTGTATTAACCCTGGTAATAAGTACCTTCTAATAAAAAACCCAGACAAAAAATATTAAAAAAAAAATTAGAAATTCTTAAAACACATAATTTAAATAAAGTTAAGAATAATACAACGCATAGAAAATCAATAAGTCAAAAACATCAAAAAAGACATAATTATCACAGGATTAAAAATACTTGAAAATATGAAAAAATTTATAATGTCCTTATTTCACGGTTATTTCTGATCATCAGTCGTATATAATGAAGAAAATATAAAAAATAAGAAAATATTCGAACCAAACAAACCAGAAATTTATTAATAATGAATAAAATCTTGTATTCATTATCTCAATTCAAGGGATCTCAACCAAATTTTATATTTAGAAACATTGCCCCCACCGGACAGCATATGAAACCATTTCGTAAAAATCAGAAATTCAACATAAAAAAGAAAGATTACTTTTTTGCGAAATCCTGAAATAAGTCCTTGTTCTTCGATTTTCTTCGGCATTTCTGCGTCGATGGCAGTCAAACTTTTCGGACCTATGTCTGGTGGATTCTATGCAGTGGTGAAAATAAGGTTTTGGTAAGTTCAAAACACTATCCAACTCAAAATTGTATATTCGAATAAATATTTTATAATCGAATAATTAATCTAATACAAATAGATAATATTATGTTTAATTAGCATTACCACAAAAACAATTAAGCCTTATACTATTATTTGTATATTGCAAAATATTTTTTATTATCCAGATAATTTTAATTTTTAACCTCAGGACGATATATTTCCATATATAAGTTAATGATAAACAAGTGTTTGTTTTGATGAATTACTTCAATATTATATTTATATTCGCCACTCGGAATGAAATGCGGAAGATGCGATTCATCAAAAATAAATCCACTTAAATAGTACGAAGTGTCCTGCAACGATAAGGTCAAACTTATGTAACTTACAAGGAGGGGACTCGTCCTGCGGGTCACGGATTTTAAAGCTCTTTTGGGGAGAAAAGCATTTCATAATAACAACTCTAGGCCAAGCGGCTGCACCCACCTCTCGAAAAAACCAAAGTTTTTGAAAAAATTTATTACGTTTAGTCGTTTATATTCAAATATATATATATAGCTGCTTGGTTGCATTAATTAACAGATAACCGTGATGGTCGCGAGGTAAACTGTACGACTGTCACCCGGTCGGTCCCAGGTTTCACTTCCTCCAAAAGTTAATTTTTCCGTTTTGAAATTGACCGACCGTCAATAAATTTTTTCAAAAACTTCGTTTTTTTCGAGAGGTGGGCGCTACCGCTTGGCCTAGAGTTTGTTATTACGAAGTACTTTTCTCCCCCAAAAGGGCTTTAAAATCCGTGACCCGCAGGACAAGTCCCTTCCTTGTTAACCAAGGCCAAGAGTCCAAACCTATATAGATATTATATACATTTATTTTTAAGAAGTTCAGCCAAATGAGTAACATTTTTAAAATTTATGTGATACTACTTACTTTTTTCCAAAAACAAAGAGAAAGATTTCCATAATTAATCATACTCCTTAGCCCAAATGCATTAGTAGCAATTGCTTTGCGTGCATTGATTTGAAAGCGCATTGGAAAAAGACGATATTCATTACTGGCCCGTTTGTATGCTTGCACTACAAGCTAAAAGCGAAAAGATTAAAAAATATATTATTTAAATTGTCAAATAATTATTTTCGTCCTTATTTTAATGATTTTTATTTCTTTTTTCGGGATTTTGGACCTTTTTTAATATAAATTTATTTTTCATATTTTATATTTCAATAAAACAATTTCTAGTCCTGACGAGACCCTCAACAAAGTTAGCCGAAGACCGTTACACAGAGTTTGATTAAAAATGGTCCAAAATCCCGAAAAAAGAAATAAAAATATTAGGTATTTAAAATAATGTATCTCGTTTGTTTTCTGTGAGCTAAAAAATCTGTTTTTTTATTTCATAGGTGTATTAACTCACCTCAGCTTTGTCTTCCATATTAAATTTCGGTGAAAAGGTGCAATTAATTGCAGTAATTGTACGATTATATTTATATCCAACTAGACGAATAGAATGTACATATTTTTTATTTATCTCGAGTATTTCTACTCTTATGTCTCTTATGTTATAGTCCGATTGGTGAAACTATAAGTCGATAATGATAATAATAATTTAAATAAATTTATAATATATTATTATTTACTTAATAAAATTGTACCTTTGATAGAATATCTAAGCTGAAACATACATTGCTGACAAAAATTAAAATTGTTAATATAAACATTGATTTTAAGTTCAACTTCATGTTCTTCGAATCCGCAATTCAATTTGCTAATTTACTACTAATATACTAATAACAATTCAAAAATCAAATTGTTTATGTTATACCTTATATAGAACTAAACGCAAAAATTATACTTTGGATATTACTTGCTAAACTATTTATACATAAAGTTACATCATAATATTTTCATCATAAAAGTAATATTATTTTAATATTATTTTCCTACAATATAACAATAATCTTTATTGTCACACGCAGTAGAGCAAAATTGTATTAACCCTGGTAATACTAATAATAACCCTGACAAAAACTATTAACAAAAAAATTAAAAATATAAAACACATAATTTAAATAAAGTTAAGAATAATACAATAAGTAGAAAATCAATAATTCTAAAATATCAAAGAAGACATAATTATCACATAATAGGTCAGGATTAAAAATATTTGAATATATCATCAGTCGTATATAATGAAGAAAATATACAAGGTAAGAAAAATACAAACAAGAAATTTATAAATAATAAATAAAATATGAATCTCAATTCAAGGGATTTCAATCAAATTTTTTATGTAGGAACATTGCCCCCACAGGACCTGACATCATATGAAACCATTTCATAAAAATCAAAAATTCAACATGAAAAAGAAAGATTTTTGCGAAATCCTGAAATAAGTCCTTGTCTTTCTATTTTCTTCGGCATTGAACGTATGTCTGAACGTACGTCTAGTGGGCTCTAGTGGTAAAAATACAGTTTTGGCAGAGAAATCTTTGCCAGGGCTACCACAATAAAAAAAAATCAGAAAAATCGAAAATGTCATCGTATCTTCGGAAATGTTTAACAGATTGAGATACAATTTTCTGTGCTGATAGAGCTTTTAAATTACAAGTATTGGTGAGGAAACAATTGAGCCAAATGTAAAAATATAACAATACATCCGAAAATTTCAATAATTATCATATTATGACATGACATTTAATGACTATATATAAAGTGATTTGTATTATTTATAAAGTGGTAAAATCTTTTAGTTATCAGTAATTTAATAATTATTTATTCAATCCAGTCAAACTTCCCTAACTCGAATTTCAAAGAACCTCCAAAAAGGTTCAAATCAGAGAGACTTCGAGTTATAGAGACAAAATTGCACGTAAAGAACTGACAAACCTATACATACATAATTCGAGTTAGGGAAGTTTCACTGTATTTATATAAATCGTATCTCCTGATAAAATTTGATGTGCTGATGATGGGAGGTATTGCAACAGAAGTCACTTCTAATTGCTGATTTTAATTCACTTTTAATTAATTTCAATTAATTTTTAACTAAAAAATGTATCAATCGTCGCTAATTGTGGTAACCGGTAATAGATAGGACTTAATTCAAAACACAATCAAACTCAAAATTGTATATTCGAATAAATATTTTATAATCGAATAATTAATGT
Source organism: Cantharis nigra (assembly GCA_958510845.1). Lineage (NCBI taxonomy): Eukaryota > Metazoa > Arthropoda > Insecta > Coleoptera > Cantharidae > Cantharis > Cantharis nigra. The sequence goes on along the minus strand of OY294033.1, from coordinate 2,025,808 downwards.
AATACAAATAGATAATAATATGTTTAATTAACATTTCCACAAAAACAATTAAGCCTTATACTATTATTAGTATTTAGTACACAGTAAAAAGTATTTTGTTAATTTAACAAAAGATACAGTTGTGAATTAGGTTTTTGTAATATTAACACATTTTATCAGTAAAATTAATATTTACAAAGTATATAAGTTAATAATTGGTATTATAGAAGTTGAAATTCTGCGTAATAAATTTGCTAATTTAACAAAAAATTGTAGTGGACCTGCTAGGACAAAAATTGTTTGTTACTTTTAAGTGTGTAAAATATTTCCAATCCATATTATTTTAATTTTTAATCTCGGGGCGATATATTTCCATATCGAAGTTAGCAGTGGACAAGTTTTTGTTTTGATGAATTACCTCAATATAATGTCTATATTCGCCACTCGGAATGAAAGGCGGAAGATGCGATTCATCAATAAGAAATCCACTTAAATAGTACGAAGTGTCCTGCAACAATAAGGTCGAACTTATGTAACTAATGGTCAAAAGTCCAAATCTTTATATATTTTAATTTTCATTATGTTGAGTATTGTTCGAAAATTCTTTATGTGATACTACTTACCTTTTTCCAAAAACAAAGACTAAAATTTCCATAATTTACAATATTTTTTAGTCCAATTGCATTAGTAGCAATTGCTCTGCATAAATTGATTTGAAAGCGCATTGGAAAAAGACGATATTCATTACTGGCCCATTTGTATGCTTGCACTACAAACTAAAATCGAAAAGATTAAAAAATATATTATTTAAAATTATTTGTATTTTTTGTTTTCTGTGAGCAAAATAAATCTAAAAAACTCACCTCTGTTTTGTCTTCCAAATTAAATTTTGGTGAAAAGGTGCAATTAATTGCAGTAATTGTACGATTATGTTTATATCCAATTGCACGAAAATAATGTAAATATTTCTTATTTACGGAGAGTACTTCTACTTTTATGTTTCTTATGTTATAGTCCGATTGGTGAAACTATAAGTCGGCATTAATAATTATTTAAATAAATTTATAATATTATTTATTAAATAAAAATAATAAAACTATACCTTTGATAGAATATCTAAGCTGAAACATACATGACTGACATAAATTAAAATTATTAATATAAATAATGATTGTAAGATCAACTTCATGTCTGTGAAATTTAATTGAATATCCCAACTTACTAGGTATATACTCCAAGAATTTAAAGGTTTATTTTATATATTATAGAATTATGCCCAAATATTATATTTTTAACATTATACTTTCTAAACTAATGGTAAAACATAATGGTACAAACATTATTATCAAAAAAATAATATAATTTTTATGTATATCCTATGATATAATAATAATAATCTTAATCGTCGATCACAAAAATAACATAACATTGTCACGCGCAGTGAAAGAAAATTATATTATTAACCCCGACATTGGCAGACTAAAAGCATTAACAAGGAAATTAGAAATACATAAAATAAAATTACGTCTGATCATAGGCATCGGAAGGCATTGGCAAACAACCGAGGTAATTTGTCAAAAGAGCCTGTAATAGACAACGACTGGAGAGTTGGGAGAAAATGAAACATGGCTAATAACACAGACCTGCAAAATTGCACTTTTTTCAGTTTCAAGAATGGGTGGGGATGATTATTGTAGTTTCTTTGCGTTGAGAACGAATCTGTCGCTTAAATTGTTCCAGCACATCAGGTTTTTTTTAGAAATTTTAGCTTAAATAGTCCAAAAATAGCTATTTTAACCATTTTTATAATTTTCTTTTAGGGAAGGAAATGTCTTTGAATTTTCCACAATGACATCACATAGCCAGCCAACATTTTTTAAGATTTGTATTTTTCTTATGCTAAATGCAAAAATACAAATAAAAAATCTCTCACACCAGTCACATCAAATGTTGACTACAAGGTCATGGTGACCCGAGAATGCCTGAACTTATAGTAATCATGTAAAGCAGAAGAGTCAGATTGATTTTAAAGAAATGACAGCGGAACGAAACAGGCAGTTCATTGCTAGTTACGTAATAAGCACTATAAAAAATTTGAATTAGAGCGGAGTTGCTCTGAACTTACCAGATTTTCAACTATATTACATTTTCTCAAAAGACATTTCATAATAATCAAAGTCAAACATGTCGACACACCCGGTGTTACGAGAATGTGGTTGCTCTGTATGTACAAACGAAATATTGAAAATGATAAAAGGAGAGAAGCTTTGATGACATTTTGGCTGACTGAATTTTGAGAAAATTTAACCATAAATTACTATTGCAATTTTTAAATCTAAATAAAATACAATAATTTTTTCTTTTCTTATGAATTTTAGAACCCGAATTGGCTTTCGTTTTTAGTTCACTCCGGGACACCACTTCCTCACCTGCTTATTTCCTGTAGTTGGATTTGCTGTGTTCTTATTGGTTAATTTCGGTTTTTAATTTGCATACATTTTTAACCAACGTTCCTTTCATGTGTTAGTTGATTCCCGTTATTCTTATATTGATCATGTATTCCGTTAGTGACATTTTATCTTAATTTTTTTCAAGTAAGTAAAATTGTTATTGTAATATTAAAATAAATATTTCCCAACGGAAATCATTGAAGATGCAGGCTTACTAGGAATCAAAGGGTTTTTGAAAAATATAGTACGTAGGTTATAAGGAAAGTGGGCTGTCTCCAAAACATTAATGGCTTCAAAATAATTACTTAGTTAATTAATGTTGATACAAACACTAACTAACGCGGTTTGTTTTTAATTTTGGTTTTCATGTTTACCCATGTTAGTTTAACATTAAATAGTAACGTCTAAGTAAGGCTGATGTATAGTCTACCTAAATAAACTCCCAAGGAGCTTGTTAACTCGAATTTATTAAACTAACCAAATAGGAAAGAAAATATTACGGTTTTTCTTTATTGTGTGTTTTTTTGTTAAGATCGATCACCGTGTAGCAAACTATGCCAACTAATAATTAAATTTCATAGTTTAATGCAAGTATTTGCATTGAAAAATTTAGAATTTTCACGAAAATATTTATAGTCGTTGGATGAAAAATTAGGGAAATGGCTTGTTTACTTAATTAATTTAGTATTTCTACAAGCAAAACTTAACGAATTACAAAGTAACGAGGGTTAGTTGTGTGATTTATTAAGGTTAAAATTCGTTACCACTTAAACAATTGCTTTTATAAGTTGAAAATATAGTTTTCTTTAGTTTATGATTTTCAATTTTACCTCAAGCAGTAAATTTTGTCGGATACATGTTTCGTTGGCATAAAATAAAATCAATCGGCGGGTCACGTGCAGCTAACGTTTTAGGTTGTGATATTTTACTTGGCTTCCATCTAGGGCTTCTTATTATTCGGGTTGCGTTTAGGGGAGTTGAGATGCTGGGTGAGAACCAAGCCGCTTATAGATAGTTTACATACTCCATTTTGAAATCAATAGGTTCTGAAATGTGGCGGTTTAGAACTTGCTTGGTAATTAATTAATTCAAATGTTCACTTGTGCCGAAAGATACGGCACAAAAGGGGCAATTACTTCGGATATGCAGTTGAATTTATGGCTATAAGGTAATTAAAATCGAACATATTCAAACTCGTAGTTGTAGCCTCGACCCCATAATAAAAATGCGACCCTTAAGATTTCTTCTATTTGTGTAGGTACACAATGAGCGTTGACATTTGCGTATGCAACATATACCCTTCCTTATAGATTTAAAAGCTCATAATAATACTTTTGCATACCTTCCGATTTCGATGCATTTCAATTTGAAAGGAAGTGTAGAAGGTTCAGGTAATAGGATAATGCATATTCAATCACGCCGGAGTATTTTTTCACACGGCGCTAATATTATAACGGCAGTTATTTTGTATATTAAATTAAATTATAAATAGTCGTCCATTTTGTGTCGTAGAGCGGAATCGCAAAGAGAAAAATGAAATAATGACCAACATGGACCTTGATATCACCACCCTCGTGATGTGATACAAAAGCTTTGCTAACATAAAGCGAGGCGGAGCTTCCAGGACCACTATTTGAATCTCCCCTTGGATTATAACTTTTAGAACCTCTTATATCCATTTCTGCGTTATATAGAATCTCATATATTTTCAGATATGTAGAAAATCCCCAATGGACTTTAGGTGAAATTACACAGTAGTGGATGGAAGAAGAGATGAGTCACGAAATATAAAAATTTCGAAGCGAAGGGTGGGTTTCATAAAAATTAATAACTATTGATACAGGATACGTAAAATAAACTCACGAAAATTTAATAATAAATTCGACTGCAAAACGATATCCAGTTAAGCTGGCACAACGAGCTTCTTTTAAAATCCAATATGTACGTGTGCCCCCGAGTGAGCTTAAATGAACCGAAAGCAAATATTATGGGTAAACAGGGTAAACCTTAGGGCGTGGTGAAGTGGACATTGCCTAACCGGCCGTACTACCTTGATTTATGACTGACCGCTGGCCTCTTGTTAAACGAGATATAATTAGCTCACTATAGACTCGTGCTGAGCTGGACAGTGGTCACTCACGAACTGGTTTCCAAAACTACATGCACATAAATCTCGAACGTGTCACCTGACGTTCGGAAAAAAAAACCAACATCCATTCACCTGATCTAATTACTTCCGCGGTAAAAAAACTTCCCTTTAAAAAAGCGACGCAGAGTCGAGAAAATGTAAAAGTTTTTCATCAGACAAAGAAAATGGGGTCGATCGGTTTTGAATTTCTTAGGTGATGTGTAAGTTATTAACAATCTTGTTCATGCGTGTTAGTGATGTAGGTGCTATTGATCTACGTGTGAAGTCATCCATCAGTGTATCTCAGAGCCGTGGGCCCCAGAGACGTTCCAGCGGCCCTAGCGACTCCTGCAGTCCAATTCTCGAATCCCAAGACTTAAATACGTTTGGCCGACCCATTCGTGACAAAGACTCACCATTAGCCGCATTCGAAACTCGCTTTCTCGTCAAAGTTGACATCGCGTCATAGCTACGGGCAAATCCGGGACCGTGGGCAATCATCTTCCGACTGTGAGGATGCTCGTTAGATGTTCTCACAAATATTCACAGTCTACTTTTTTTTAAAAGCTTGATCAAAACACTCCATAAAAAATTCAGAGTAAATCAACCCTCGACCACAGCATACAAATTCAAAGTTTCAGCCGCCACATACAAATGTAACCAAATTATATACTCGCGTCGCGCATATGTAATTCACTCGGGAGGTCTTTAGAATGTGTCGTGCATACCAACTCGCTCCTCACGCATTCACATTCTAAGCGACATCTCGTTCGACATCTGTACTTGGATAAAAGAGCTTAATTTTAATCAAAACCCCTTTTTTTGGCGATATCACTCCAGGTATACAGCTGGATTCTATATGCAAATGCTGCGACAGTTACTGAATGCCCATCGACCGGAACGACGTTTTATACCTGAGTCCGAAATAATTACGAAACCGTTATTGCGGTGTACGTACGTACACACATTGCAACTACGATGCAGTAAATCTCTATTTTACCGCCGCTCTTAATTATCTGCTACTAGCATTGCTTAATTAGGAAGCATTCAAGTGTGTGCACACGAATTTGTATGTCTACAGAACTTAAATCATGCTGAGTTAGTAAGCACACAAACTTTTTTTAAACGTCACGTATGTTTGCACCGAATAAATGGATTTTACTAAAAATTTTCTTCGTTACATTTTCATTATCGCATTTAAAGTGAACGAGCAGAGGTTTTTCATTTTAAGCGACTCCTATTCAAATAAAAAATTGTTTACTTCAAGCTAAAATTTAAATCATTTCAATTTGAATAGGATTCAAACATCCTAGCGATACACATCAGAAGAAATAATAATATTTACACCAGGCGGAGGGAAGAGGGGATTATCTATCAGATCTGATCGAAATTAGTTTGAAAATTATAAAAATATAATTTTGTTTCAGATTTTCACGGATCTCCTCTCTGATCGGCACGAAAAAGTATGATCAAATACAGTTTTTCGCTAACAACTCGGTTGAATCATATTCGAGCTTTCCTGGTTCATTGAAAAATGAAGCTTGATCCAGAACATCCGAGACGAAGCCAGGAGTGTTTCGAATTTCGGATTTTCGTCAGAAGTTATGAAATTAAAATAATTTTTTAATCTGTAAGTGCATTAGTTTCAGAATTTAGAATTAAACTATTTACATTTTTCCAAGATCAAATAAGCTGCTACCAGCAACAATTTTTTACTTTATCAACATTTATTTATCATTTCCTTTTAGCCTTTTATAGGTTGCATGATGGCTAATTTGAATACTGAATTCGATGTTGTTACAAATCCCAAAGTGATCGAAATTCCATCGTAAGCTGACGATAGTTTGCTTGAAGAGTTCTTCTTTTAAACAAAATTACTGCTGTACTGGAGGGTATTCCATACCCCCCAAACCCCCCGGTTTAAAAGACCAAAAGTGAGTGTCCCTAATAATTTAGTTTATGAAACAGAAGTAATAATTATATTCAAATAAAATATTCTAAACAATACACAAATAGAAAAGGACAAAGAGCGGTCATATCACTAATTTCTAGGGGGGCCACTTCTGAAAATAAGTCCTGGCGGATTTTATCCGTTGTTTGTCTACCAGTGAAGAGCTAGAGTAATTTAATGAGATTCCCTCTACCATAAGGGAATATCAAACTTTATAAGTTGCTAAACATCAGGTAACAATTAATTTAAAAAATATTTTCTACGTTCTGAGCTTTCAAGCTTCTTCTTAAATTTCTCAGTTTTGGTAGGTGGAAAAAAAGCAAATGATGCACTGGATGATGTTCCATACCCATTCCTCTATAAAATTAAAATTACAACAGCCGAAGCAGCTTTCAACCTTCTTGCATTTCAAATTTGAGTTTTAAAGGCACAAAACAGTGGATTAAACCGGGGGGTCTGGGGGGTATGGAACCTGCAACTGAACAACTGGACATTTGTTTTAGTCGGAAGTAAAGTACTTTTTGTGACTCGCCTGACGAGTTACGAGATAAAAATAAAAATAAATAAGATTAAAAGCTCCAAATAGCCTTGAAATCACAGAGCTTTTATCGAGATTCGAATCGGGATGAATTTAATTTTTATCTGAAGTTTTATTCGGTGTTTCAGTAGAATTCGGGATCCGTAACATAAAAGTTTTAGGTTTTTCTAAAAGGTAAAAAGCTCACAAGCGAAGTTGAAATGTTAAAAAGCGATAAATAAAAGCTCGCATTGAATCGATGTCAAAATGGCTAATCAATTTATATGTAAAAAGTTTTAATAGTTTTCAATAACGCAAAATATATTTTACGGTATTCGGCTCGTGTTTTGAAAGCTGCATCTAAAAAGTGAGAGTGTAAAAATTACCATTGTAAATAAAGCTCGCGGCAGTCAGCTGAACGCTAAGTGAGTGTATTTTTAAAAGAGATTTCCCGAGTCAGCTCGTGCTCCACTCTAAAGCACTAAAACAAAGTTAGAATTTTAAACAGCAATTTAAAAGCTGTTCTGCGCGATGCCAGCCAAGTTTTTTTCAAAAAGGAATAAGAAAAAGCTGTAAAGAACCCTGACCTAGCTCTACTACAGTGAACTCTACGCAAGACATCTCATTCATAATTAGCGAGAGTTTTTAAACGGAGCACGATTCATTGACATGACGTCATCACTTTGTATCGTCATGTTGATTTAAGAAGAAAAAGCTCCGAGCTTTAAAGCTCCCATAAAAATTGTACGTATGCACGCATTTCTACGTTGTCTCTTCTGGAGCGTTTATAACGTTAGGCGTACGTGTCGACATGTAGGTTAACTAAATTGAAAATTTCCGAAAGAAATCCATCTGGAAAGTGAAATATTATTTGCGATAACCAATGAAAATGTGGAGAGCGAGCCCGAAAGCTTGACCTCCGCTGCCCATTGTCCGGCACGCATGCGTCTTTTGGAAAATCAATATGTGACATGAGGGAGGCTCCAAAGTTCACCATTGGCCCGGGCGGAGCTTCAACATCCTGGTAATTATCCTGGACCGCTACTCACTCCCCCACACACACGCTCTAAATACCCCTGCCAGTTTCGTGATAAATAATCCTAACAGGGAAACGCTCTCAATACGAAGAAATGATTAATTAGCGTCTTCGGTGTACTTCCCAATAGAATGTTACATAACGGTTAGTTATATACAATTGTCCTGAACTAGAGCAAGCTATCTTTGTAGCACTAAAACGCACAATGGATCCATCTCCAAAAATATTATATTATGGAACGTCGTAAACTAAAATATGTATAATATGACGAACAAACTAACATAAACGTTATTGTAATAAATTTTAACATTTAATGTCAAAAAGTTAGCAGAGTTAGAATTTTTTAATTCTTCTCACTTATACTTCAAGTTTTCGATTATTCCTCTTATTAAAGCTCCATAACTTTTCAATTTTGAATTTGAAATTACAAATAAATTTGTTCGAGTTTCAACGTAGACATTATAAATATCGAGCCAATTGTAATAAATATTTCGTATTTTGCAGATTCTAAGCTGTTCACGTTGTTTCGAGCAGATGGTGTACATATATAATTGGAACATTCTGTAATGAGAAAGCGCATGCTATTTAATAAATTAGCTAAAAAGATATAGAAATACCTATATTGTTAAATTTTAAATTGATACAATTTCTAATTGAATTCGAATATTTGTTTAACCTAATCAGTTTTTATTTTTACCTAGCTGGAAGCTATCTGCTAATATATCTCAAGTTTTCAAAAATATTGCAACTTTTAAGATAACTAGGGTCCAACTGGGAAAGTGCCCCAATATCCTGCATTTGAAAAGTTTTCAACATTAACTATTAGAAATTTTTAAAAATTTTTATTATTTATAAATTAGACTTTTTAATTTAAAAGCCTCTTCTTACCTCCTTGTGATATAATATACTATTAATTAGTTTTCTTTTTAATTTTTAGGTCCATCGATCTCCTGAAAAATGTTATGGACCTTTCGCAAGTACATATAAGTAACTAGCTTAAAGGACTCTGCATGATAAGCCTCGAAGAAGAACAACTAAGGATCTTTGAGAGGAAGATAATTAGAGCAATCGTAAGACCTAATAATATGAATGAATGGAAGCCAGATTAGGAAAGAAGCAGAGGATGGTCATGAATGAGATGGTGGATAACGTGATTCCCACTAAATTTTCAAAATCAAATCCTGATATTTCCAAATTTTTCTTGACCAATCAGAAAATAAAAAGGCAAATAAAATCTTAATTTTATAATTAAATTAAGTAATTTTAATTTAAAAAAATTAATTTTTAAATAAAATAAATTTAATAACAAATTTATTTTAAAATTAAATTAATTAGGTACTTCGATTGGAAATTTATAAATTAATCTATGGAATTCCTAAATTTCCGAAGATTTCCATGGGAAGCAAATAGCATTCTTAAGTTTTACTAAGATTTCATAGAATTTCCTAAGCTACCCTAAAATTTGCTTGAATTTCTTTTCACTTTTGTATATCACTATGTTCCCTTCGATTTCTAGTTAGTACAAAACTAAGGGGAAATCGCCGAATAAATTGAAATCTGAAGATACTCTGGAAAATTTAAGGCATCTTAAGAAACCGATTCTTAGAAAATTTGTAGAAATATAGAAAATCTCAAGAAATCCATAGAAATCTCATGAAAATATCAAGAAACTCTAGAAAATTTTAGTAAATAGGAAATCGAGAGAAATGCAGGAAACTATAAGAATTGCCTTGCCTTGCCTTTATAAGAATTTCTCCCCTTTCTTGAAGATAAAATGTATAAAATTAAGTTGCTTGCTGGTAAATTAATCAATTAATTTTTTCTACAATTATCCTTAATCCTTAATATTATCCTTAGTAATTTTGTGCTGCGGTTCAGGGAGGATGAGCGTTTGCGTCGACAATGACCTGATGTTGGCGCGGGGGAACTGTCATTCAAGGGCCAGGGAATATTTTTTGAGTAATCGTGTTTTCAATGTATGGAACTCACTACCACGCGATGTTGTTAGCGCACCATCAGTTAATTCATTTAAGTCTAGGTTGGATGGATTTTCGCTGGCTTAGTCGTGAGGTGGTTTGTTCCCTTCTTGTCTTATGTATTGTGTATTAAGCATTATGTAATATTTTGATCCAATTACAGTGTTGATTTGAATGGTGTTAATTTGTAATTGTTGTAACTCGATTGGACTTGTCTTTGTATTTTTTTTGTACTGCTTCTTGAGCTATATAGGTACTTCTGTACCTCTGCTCTTTATGTTTGTTAATAATAATAATAATAATAATAATAATAATAGGTACTGTAATAATTTAAATAAATTTGCTAAAATATCCCATTGCCTTTATGTGAATTTCCTCCAGTGTAGGCGTTGCAATACCAAAATCAATTAATTTAAGAACATCGTCCACTATTAAAAAGTTGCTGGTTTGAGATCATTGTGAACGATTCCTGCGTATTAAATTCATAAGAAAATGTGAGAAATAAAAATAGTCGGATCTCGACGCAATGGCTCTTGCGATGCTTATAAAACTTCATGATAAAATTCGGTCATCAGTAAGGGTTTCATGTTATTTCTAGAAAGAATTGAATCCCATTGAATTTTATTTTGCTCTAGTGAGGACGGTTACAGTCTGATGCTTACGAGCGTCGGCTACTAAGCAGAGAATCCTGGTTCGAGCCCGAGTAGAGCAAGAACTTTATTCTAACCGTCCTCCCTCGGCGGGCAATGGCAAGCTACCGAGGTAATCTGCCTTGAAAACCACTTCATAAATTGAAGTGGTTAGCCAAAACCCACCCTGGGTTGCATGTGATGATCTACATTTGTGGAAAATGTTTTTAACGCATTTATAACAACAAGTTATAGATGTTTTTAAGTACGCGGTATCGATGACGGCCAATAAGTCAGAAACACTGCGTCGTCAATTTCTTTTTCTTTTTTATAATTAGGCAATGCCTGTCTTTTCAATTGCGTTCTCATCTTGGTGGTGATTCAATTGAAATTTTTCTAAAGCCTAAGGCCGAACTCAGTTAAAAATAGGTACTGGGAATAGATTAAAATTCTTAGCTTGTTATGTTCAATGCCTAGTATTTTTGATTGTGGGGTGCCCTGAGCGAAAACCATACTATTGGTTAGGATCAGAACCAGCGCTAAGACTAGGGAAACTAGGCAACTGCCTAGGGTGCAAACCAGATCAAGGTGAAAAATTAAAAAAAAACTTAAAGCAACTTTTGCCGCAAAAAGGCCAGATTTTTTTATCTGCAATTTTGTGAGGCCTGGAGAACGTAGAATACCCCTAGCATTAATATTGCTGCGCGAACATAGGGGGGTGTTGTGCATCTTTTGTTTATTATTTTTAGTAACAAATATTAAAAGGTACAAACTCCATACTAATTTACTAATGAAATAAATATCCTCAATGCTAGAAGGCTGCCGTACAACCATCCAGGGTTCCCACTAAATTTTTTAAAGCAAATTCTCTGACTATGTAAAGTTATTTCTAAAAAATAACCAAAATAGAAAATAATATGCAAGACTTTAGATTTTAAACAGCAAACTGTGCAATGGGAGGTGAAAACCCCGAATGGGTTACGTTTAAAGCCAAATAAAATAAAAAATATCATACTTACGAGAAGTCACCCCCTCTAATAAAAAATATCATACTTACGTGAAATCTGACTGCGCCATTCGAATTTTCTGATCAAAATACGTTAGAAACAGTGAAAGAAGCTGCCGAAATACACTTTTCTTTTTTTGGGGTTAACAAACACCAAAGGGGTTAACCTTCCGTTTTTTTCAAAAATCTTAAAAAGTTTAGGAGGTCTTTTCATTACTTAAATCGGCGTAATTAGATGCCTACTGCTCGATACAGCACTCAGAACCTCGCGGAATCAATCAAAACCGTGTAAAATCGCAAAACAAATGGGGGTCAAATTGACCCCAAATGTGCTACGTTTAAAGCCAAATAAAATAAAAAATATCATACTTACGAGAAATCTGACTGCGCCATTCGAATTTTCTGATCAAAATACATAAGAAAATGTGAAAGAAGCTGCCGAAATACATTTTTCATTTTTTGGGGTCAAAAAACACAAAAGGGGTTAACTTTACGTTTTTTTCAAAAATCTTAAACAATTTAGGAGGTCTTTTTATTACTTAAATCGGCGTAATTAGATGCCTACTGCTCGATACAGCCCTCAGAACCTTGAGGAATCAATCAAAACCGTGTAAAATCGCACAACAATTGAGGGTCAAATTGACCCCGAATGTGCTACGTCTAAAGCCAAATAAAATAAAAAATATCATACTTACGAGAAATCCGACTGCGCCATTCGAATTTTCAGATCAAAATACGTAACAAACAGCGAAAGAAGCTGCCGAAATACACTTTTCATTTTTTGGGGTCAAAAAACACCCAAGGGGTTAACCTTACGTTTTTTTCAAAAATCTTAAAAAATTTAGGAGGCCTTTTTATTACTTAAATCGGCGTAATTAGATGCCTACTGCTCGATAGAGCCCTCAGAACCTCGCGGAATCAATCAAAACCGTGTAAAATCGCAAAACAAATGGGGGTCAAATTGACCCCGAATGTGCTACGTTTAAAGCCAAAAAAAATAAAAAATATCATGCTTACGAGAAATCCGACTGCGCTATTCGAATTTTCTGATCAAAATACGTAAGAAACAGCGAAAGAAGCTGTCGAAATACACTTTTCATTTTTTGGGGTCAAAAAACACCAAAGGGGTTAACCTTACGTTTTTTTCAAAAATCTTAAAAAATTTAGGAGGTCTTTTTATTATTTAAATCGGCGTAATTAGATGCCTACTGCTCGATAGAGACCTCAGAACCTCGCGGAATCAATCAAAACCGTGTAAAATCGCAAAACAAATGGGGGTCAAATTGACCCCGATGTGCTACGTTTAAAGCCAAATAAAATAAAAAATATCATACTTACGAGAAATCCGATTGCGCCATTCAAATTTTCTGATCAAAATACGTAAGAAACAGTGAAAGAAGCTGCCGAATTACACTTTTCATTTTTTGGGGTCAAAAATCACCAAAGGGGTTAACCTTACGTTTTTTTCAAAAATCTTAAAAAATGTAGGAGGTCTTTTTATTACTTAAATCGGCGTAATTAGATGCCTACTGCTCGATAGAGCCCTCAGAACCTCGCGGAATCAAACAAAACCGTGTAAAATCGCAAAACAAATGAGGGTCAAATTGACCCCGAATGTGCTACGTTTAAAGTCAAATAAAATAAAAAATATCATACTTGCGAGAAATCTGACTGCGCCATTCAAATTTTCTGATCAAAATACGTAAGAAACAGTGAAAGAAGCTGCCGAATTACACTTTTCATTTTTTGGGGTCAAAAAACACCAAAGGGGTTAACCTTAGTTTTTTTTCAAAAATCTTAAAAAATGTAGGCGGTCTTTTTATTACTTAAATCGGCGTAATTAGATGCCTACTGCTCGATACAGCCCTCAGAACCTCGCGGAATCAAACAAAACCGTGTAAAATCGCAAAACAAATGAGGGTCAAATTGACCCCGAATGTGCTACGTTTAAAGTCAAATAAAATAAAAAATATCATACTTACGAGAAATCCGACTGCGCCATTCAAATGTTCTGATCAAAATACGTAAGAAACAGTGAAAGAAGCTGCCGAATTACACTTTTCATTTTTTGGGGTCAAAAAACACCAAAGGGGTTAACCTTAGTTTTTTTTCAAAAATCTTAAAAAATGTAGGCGGTCTTTTTATTACTTAAATCGGCGTAATTAGATGCCTACTGCTCGATACAGCCCTCAGAACCTCGCGGAATCAAACAAAACCGTGTAAAATCGCAAAACAAATGAGGGTCAAATTGACCCCAAATGTGCTACGTTTAAAGTCAAATAAAATAAAAAATATCATACTTGCGAGAAATCTGACTACGCCATTCGAATTTTTTGATCAAAATACGTAAGAAAATGTGAAAGAAGCGGCCGAAATACATTTTTCATTTTTTGGGGTCAAAAAACACCCAAGGGGTTAACCTTAGGTTTTTTTCAAAAATCTTACAAAGTTTAGGCGGTCTTTTTATTACTTAAATCGGCGTAATTAGATGCCTACTGCTCGATACAGCCCTCAGAACCTCGCGGAATCAAACAAAACCGTGTAAAATCGCAAAACAAATGAGGGTCAAATTGACCCCGAATGTGCTACGTTTAAAGCCAAATAAAATAAAAAATATCATACTTGCGAGAAATCTGACTACGCCATTCGAATTTTCTGATCAAAATACGTAAGACACAGTGAAAGATACTGCCGAAATACACTTTTCATTTTTTGGGGTCAAAAATCACCAAAGGGGTTAACCTTACGTTTTTTTCAAAAATCTTAAAAAATTTAAGAGGTCTTTTTATTACTTAAATCGGCGTAATTAGATGCCTACTGCTCGATAGAGCCCTCAGAACCTCGCGGAATCAATCAAAACCGTGTAAAATCACGAAACAAATGGGGTCAAATTGACCCCGAATGTGCTACTTTTAAAGCCAAATAAAATAAAAAATATCATACTTGCGAGAAATCTGACTAAGCCATTCAAATTTTTTGATCAAAATACGTAAGAAAATGTGAAAGAAGCGGCCGAAATACATTTTTCATTTTTTGGGGCCAAAAAACACCAAAGGGGTTAACCTTAGGTTTTTTTCAAAAATCTTACAAAATTTAGGCGGTCGTTTTATTACTTAAATCGGCGTAATTAGATGCCTACTGCTTGATAGAGCCCTCAGAACCTCGCGGAATCAATCAAAACCGTGTAAAATCACGAAACAAATGGGGTCAAATTGACCCCGAACGTGCTACGTTTAAAGCCAAATAAAATAAAAAATATCATACTTGCTAGAAATCTGACTACGCCATTCGAATTTTTTGATCAAAATACGTAAGAAAATGTAAAAGAAGCGGCCGAAATACATTTTTCATTTTTTGGGGTCAAAAAACACCAAAGAGGTTATGCTTAGGTTTTTTGCAAAAATCTTAAAAAATTTAGGAAGTCTTTTTATTAATTAAATCGGCGTAATTAGATGCCTACTGCTCGATACAGCCCTCAGAACCTCGCGGTATCAATCAAAACCGTATAAAATCGCAAAAGAATTGGGGGTCAAATTGACCCCGAATGTGCTACGTTTAAAGCCAAATAAAATAAAAAATATCATATTTGCGAGAAATCTGACAACGCCATTCGAATTTTTTGATCAAAATACGTAAGAAAATGTGAAAGAAGCTGCCGAAATACATTTTTCATTTTTTGGGGTCAAAAAACACCAAAGGGGTTAACCTAAGGTTTTTTTCAAAAATCTTAAAAAATTTAGGCGGTCTTTTTATTACTTAAATCGGCGTAATTAGATGCCTACTGCTCGATACAGCCCTCAGAACCTCGCGGAATCAATCAAAACCGTATAAAATCGTAAAACAAATGGGGGTCAAATTGACCCCGAATGTGCTACGTTTAAAGCCAAATAAAATAAAAAATATCATACTTGCGAGAAATCTGACTACGCCATTCTAATTTTCTGATCAAAATACGCAAGAAACAGTGAAAGAAGCTGCCGAAATACACTTTTCTTTTTAGGGGTCAAAAAACACCAAAGGGGTTAACCTTACGTTTTTTTCAAAAATCTTAAAAAATTTTGGAGGTCTTTTTATTACTTAAATCGGATTAATTAAATGCCTACTGCTCTATACAGCCCTCAGAACTTCGCGGAATCAATCAAAACCGTGAAAAATCGCGAAACACATGAGGGTGAAATTGACCCCGAATGTGCTACGTTTAAAGCCAAATAAAATAAAAAATATCATACTTACCAGAAATCTGACTGGGCCATTCGAATTTTCTGATCAAAATACGTAAGAAACAGTGAAAGAAGCTGCCGAAATACACTTTTCATTTTTTGGGGTCAAAAAACACCAAAGGGGTTAACCTTACGTTTTTTTCAAAACTCTTAAAAAATTTAGGTGGACTTTTTATTACTTAAATCGGCGTAATTAAATGCCTAATGCTCTATACAGCCCTCAGAACTTCGCGGAATCAATCAAAACCGTGTAAAATCGCGAAACAAATGGGGGACAAATTGACCCCAAATGTGCTACGTTTAAAGCCAAATAAAATAACAAATATCATACTTACGAGAAATCTGACTGCGCCATTCGAATTTTCTGATCAAAATACGTAAGAAACAGTGAAAGAAGCTGCCGAAATACACTTTTCATTTTTTGGGGTCAAAAAACACCAAAGGGGTTAACCTTACGTTTTTTTCAAAAATCTAAAAAATTTAGGTGGCCTTTTTATTACTTAAATCGGCGTAATTAGATGCCTACTGCTCGATACAGCACTCAGAACCTCGCGGAATCAATCTAAACCGTGTAAAATCGCAAAACAAATGGGGGTCAAATTGACCCAGAATGTGCTACATTTAAAGCCAAATAAAATAAAAAATATCATACTTACGAGAAATCTGACTGCGCCATTCGAATTTTCTGATCAAAATACGTAGGAAACAGTGAAAGAAGCTGCCGAAATACACTTTTCATTTTTTGGGGTCAAAAAACACCAAAGGGGTTAACCTTACGTTTTTTTCAAAAATCTTAAAAAATTTAGGTGGCCTTTTTATTACTTAAATCGGCGTAATTAGATGCCTACTGCTCGATACAGCACTCAGAACCTCGCGGAATCAATCAAAACCGTGTAAAATCGCGAAACAAATGGGGGTCAAATTGACCCCGAATGTGCTACGTTTAAAGCCAAATAAAATATAAAATATCATACTTACGAGAAATCTGACTGCGCCATTCGAATTTTCTGATCAAAATACGTAAGAAACAGTGAAAGAAGCTGCCGAAGTACACTTTTCATTTTTTGGGGTCAAAAAACACCAAAGGGGTTAACTTTACGTTTTTTTCAAAAATCTTAAAAAATTTAGGTGGACTTTTTATTACTTAAATCGGCGTAATTAAATGCCTACTGCTCTATACAGCCCTCAGAACTTCGCGGAATCAATCAAAACCGTGTAAAATCGCGAAACAAATGGGGTCAAATTGACCCCGAATGTGCTACGTTTAAAGCCAAATAAAATTAAAAATATCATACTTACGAGAAATCTGACTGCGCCATTCGAATTTTCTAATCAAAATACGTAAGAAACAGTGAAAGAAGCTGCCGAAATACACTTTTCATTTTTTGGGGTCAAAAAACACCTTACGTTTTTTTCAAAAATCTAAAAAAATTTAGGTGGCCTTTTTATTACTTAAATCGGCGTAATTAAATGCCTACTGCTCTATACAGCCCTCAGAACTTCGCGGAATCAATCAAAACCGTGTAAAATCGCGAAACAAATGGGGGTCAAATTGACCCAGAATGTGCTACGTTTAAAGCCAAATAAAATAAAAAATATCATACTTACGAGAAATCTGACTGCGCCATTCGAATTTTCTGATCAAAATACGTAAGAAACAGTGAAAGAAGCTGCCGAAATACACTTTTCATTTTTTGGGGTCAAAAAACACCAAAGGGGTTAACCTTACGTTTTTTTCAAAAATCTAAAAAAATTTAGGTGGCCTTTTTATTACTTAAATCGGCGTAATTAAATGCCTACTGCTCTATACAGCCCTCAGAACTTCGCGGAATCAATCAAAACCGTTTAAAATCGCGAAACAAATGGGGGTCAAATTGACCCCGAATGTGCTACGTTCAAAGCCAAATAAAATAAAAAATATCATACTTACGAGAAATCTGACTGCGCCATTCGAATTTTCTGATCAAAATACGTAAGAAACAGTGAAAGAAGCTGCCGAAATACGCTTTTCATTTTTTGGGGTCAAAAAACACCAAAGGGGTTAACCTTACGTTTTTCTTCAAAAATCTTAAAAAATTTAGGAGGTCTTTTTATTACTTAAATCGGCGTAATTAGATGCCTACTGCTCGATACAGCCCTCAGAACCTTGCGGAATCAATCAAAACCGTGTAAAATCGCAAAACAAATGGGAGTCAAATTGACCCCAAATGTGCTACGTTTAGAGCCAAATAAAATAAAAAATATCATACTTACGAGATATCCGACCGCTCCATTCAAATTTTCTGATCAAAATACGTAAGAAACAGTGAAAGAAGTTGCCGAATTACACTTTTCATTTTTTGGGGTCAAAAAACACCAAAGGGGTTAACCTTACGTTTTTTTCAAAATTCTTAAAAAATTTAGGTGGCCTTTTTATTACTTAAATCGGCGTAATTAAATGCCTACTGCTGTATACAGCCCTCAGAACTTCGCGGAATCAATCAAAACCGTGTAAAATCGCGAAACAAATGGGGGTGAAATTGACCCCGAATGTGCTACGTTTAAAGCCTAATAAAAGAAGAAATAACATACTTACAAGAAATCTGACTGCGCCATTCGAATTTTCTGATCAAAATACGTAAGAAACAGTGAAAGAAGCTGCCGAAATACACTTTTCATTTTTTGGGGTCAAAAAACACCAAAGGGGTTAACCTTACGTTTTTTTTCAAAAATCTTAAAAAATTTAGGAGGTCTTTTTATTACTTAAATCGGCGTAATTAGTTGCCTACTGCTCGATACAGCACTCAGAACCTCGCGGAATCAATCAAAACCGTGTAAAATCGCAAAACAAATGGGGGTCAAATTGACCCAGAATGTGCTACGTTTAAAGCCAAATAAAATAAAAAATATCATACTTACGAGAAATCTGACTGCGCCATTCGAATTTTCTGATCAAAATACGTAAGAAACAGTGAAAGAAGCTGCCGAAATACACTTTTCATTTTTTGGGGTCAAAAAACACCAAAGGGGTTAACCTTACGTTTTTTTCAAAAATCTTAAAAAATTTAGGTAAACTTTTTATTACTTAAATCGGCGTAATTAAATGCCTACTGCTGTATACAGCCCTCAGTACTTCGCGGAATCAATCAAAACCGTGTAAAATCGCGAAACAAATGGGGGTCAAATTGACCCAGAATGTGCTACGTTTAAAGCCAAATAAAATAAAAAATATCATACTTACGAGAAATCTGACTGCGCCATTCGAATTTTCTGAACAAAATACGTAAGAAACAGTGAAAGAAACTGCCGAAATACACTTTCATTTTTTGGGGTCAAAAAACACCAAAGGGGTTAACCTTACGTTTTTTTCAAAAATCTTAAAAAATTTAGGAGGTCTTTTTATTACTTAAAACGGCGTAATTAGATGCCTACTGCTCGATACAGCCCTCAGAACCTCGCGGAATCAATCAAAACCGTGTAAAATCGCGAAACAAATGGGGGTGAAATTGACCCCGAATGTGCTACGTTTAAAGCCTAATAAAAGAAGAAATAACATACTTACGAGAAATCTGACTGCGCCATTCGAATTTTCTGATCAAAATACGTAAGAAACAGTGAAAGAAGCTGCCGAAATACACTTTTCATTTTTTGGGGTCAAAAAACACCAAAGGGGTTAACCTTACGTTTTTTTCAAAAATCTAAAAAAATTTAGGTGGCCTTTTTATTACTTAAATCGTCGTAATTAGATGCCTACTGCTCGATACACCCATCAGAACCTCGCGGAATCAATCAAAACCGTGCAAAATCGCGAAGCAAATGGGGGTGAAATTGACCCCGAATGTGCTACGTTTAAAGCCAAATAAAATAAAAAATATCATACTTACGAGAAATCTGACTGCGCCATTCGAATTTTCTGATCAAAATACGTCAGAAACAGTAAAAGAAGCTGCCGAAATACACTTTTCATTTTTTGGGGTCAAAAAACACCAAAAGGGTTACCCTTACGTTTTTTTCAAAAATTTTAAAAAATTTAGGTGGCCTTTTTATTACTTAAATCGGCGTAATTAAATGCCTACTGCTCTATACAGCCCTCAGAACTTCGCGGAATCAATCAAAACCGTGTAAAATCGCGAAACAAATGGGGGTGAAATTGACCCCAAATGTGCTACGTTTAAAGCCTAATAAAAGAAGAAATAACATACTTACGAGAAATCTGACTGCGCCATTCAAATTTTCTGATCAAAATACGTAAGAAACAGTGAAAGAAGCTGCCGAAATACACTTTTCATTTTTTGGGGTCAAAAAACACCAAAGGGGTTAACCTTACGTTTTTTTCAAAAATCTAAAAAAATTTAGGTGGCCTTTTTATTACTTAAATCGGCGTAATTAAATGCCTACTGCTCTATACAGCCCTCAGAACTTCGCGGAATCAATCAAAACCGTGTAAAATCGCGAAACAAATGGGGGTCAAATTGACCCCGAATGTGCTACGTTTAAAGCCAAATAAAATAAAAAATATCATACTTACGAGAAATCTGACTGCGCCATTCGAATTTTCTGATCAAAATACGTAAGAAACAGTGAAAGAAGCTGCCGAAATACACTTTTCATTTTTTGGGGTCAAAAAACACCAAACGTTTTTATTCAAAAATCTTAAAAAATTTAGGAGGTCTTTTTATTACTTAAATCGGCGTAATTAGATGCCTACTGCTCGATACAGCACTCAGAACCTCGCGGAATCAATCAAAACCGTGTAAAATCGCAAAACAAATGGGGGTCAAATTGACCCAGAATGTGCTACGTTCAAAGCCAAATAAAATAAAAAATATCATACTTACGAGAAATCTGACTGCGCCATTCGAATTTTCTGATCAAAATACGTAAGAAACAGTGAAAGAAGCTGCCGAAATACACTTTTCATTTTTTGGGGTCAAAAAACACCAAAGGGGTTAACCTTACGTTTTTTTCAAAAATCTTAAAAAATTTAGGTAAACTTTTTATTACTTAAATCGGCGTAATTAAATGCCTACTGCTGTATACAGCCCTCAGTACTTCGCGGAATCAATCAAAACCGTGTAAAATCGCGAAACAAATGGGGGTCAAATTGACCCAGAATGTGCTACGTTTAAAACCAAATAAAATAAAAAATATCATACTTACGAGAAATCTGACTGCGTCATTCGAATTTTCTGAACAAAATACGTAAGAAACAGTGAAAGAAGCTGCCGAAATACACTTTCATTTTTTGGGGTCAAAAAACACCAAAGGGGTTAACCTTACGTTTTTTTCAAAAATCTTAAAAAATTTAGGAGGTCTTTTTATTACTTAAAACGGCGTAATTAGATGCCTACTGCTCGATACAGCCCTCAGAACCTCGCGGAATCAATCAAAACCGTGTAAAATCGCAAAACAAATGGGAGTCAAATTGACCCCAAATGTGCTACGTTTAGAGCCAAATAAAAAAAAAATATCATACTTACGAGAAATCCGACTGCGCCATTCAAATTTTCTGATCAAAATACGTAAGAAACAGTGAAAGAAGTTGCCGAATTACACTTTTCATTTTTTGGGGTCAAAAAACACCAAAGGGGTTAACCTTACGTTTTTCTCAAAAATCTTAAAAAATTTAGGTGGCCTTTTTATTACTTAAATCGGCGTAATTTGATGCCTACTGCTCGATACAGCCCTCAGAACCTCGCGGAATCAATCAAAACCGTGTAAAATCGCGAAACAAATGGGGGTGAAATTGACCCCGAATGTGCTACGTTTAAAGCCTAATAAAAGAAGAAATAACATACTTACGAGAAATCTGACTGCGCCATTCGAATTTTCTGCTCAAAATACGTAAGAAACAGTGAAAGAAGCTGCCGAAATACACTTTTCATTTTTTGGGGTCAAAAAACACCAAAGGGGTTAACCTTACGTTTTTTTTCAAAAATCTTAAAAAATTTAGGAGGTCTTTTTATTACTTAAATCGGCGTAATTAGTTGCCTACTGCTCGATACAGCACTCAGAACCTCGCGGAATCAATCAAAACCGTGTAAAATCGCAAAACAAATGGGGGTCAAATTGACCCAGAATGTGCTACGTTTAAAGCCAAATAAAATAAAAAATATCATACTTACGAGAAATCTGACTGCGCCATTCGAATTTTCTGATCAAAATACGTAAGAAACAGTGAAAGAAGCCGCCGAAATACACTTTTCATTTTTTGGGGTCAAAAAACACCAAAGGGGTTAACCTTACGTTTTTTTCAAAAATCTTAAAAAATTTAGGTAAACTTTTTATTACTTAAATCGGCGTAATTAAATGCCTACTGCTGTATACAGCCCTCAGTACTTCGCGGAATCAATCAAAACCGTGTAAAATCGCGAAACAAATGGGGGTCAAATTGACCCAGAATGTGCTACGTTTAAAGCCAAATAAAATAAAAAATATCATACTTACGAGAAATCTGACTGCGCCATTCGAATTTTCTGAACAAAATACGTAAGAAACAGTGAAAGAAGCTGCCGAAATACACTTTCATTTTTTGGGGTCAAAAAACACCAAAGGGGTTAACCTTACGTTTTTTTCAAAAATCTTAAAAAATTTAGGAGGTCTTTTTATTACTTAAAACGGCGTAATTAGATGCCTACTGCTCGATACAGCCCTCAGAACCTCGCGGAATAAATCAAAACCGTGTAAAATCGCAAAACAAATGGGAGTCAAATTGACCCCAAATGTGCTACGTTTAGAGCCAAATAAAAAAAAATATCATACTTACGAGAAATCCGACTGCGCCATTCAAATTTTCTGATCAAAATACGTAAGAAACAGTGAAAGAAGTTGCCGAATTACACTTTTCATTTTTTGGGGTCAAAAAACACCAAAGGGGTTAACCTTACGTTTTTCTCAAAAATCTTAAAAACTTTAGGTGGCCTTTTTATTACTTAAATCGGCGTAATTTGATGCATACTGCTCGATACAGCCCTCAGAACCTCGCGGAATCAATCAAAACCGTGTAAAATCGCGAAACAAATGGGGGTGAAATTGACCCCGAATGTGCTACGTTTAAAGCCTAATAAAAGAAGAAATAACATACTTACGAGAAATCTGACTGCGCCATTCGAATTTTCTGATCAAAATACGTAAGAAACAGTGAAAGAAGCTGCCGAAATACACTTTTCATTTTTTGGGGTCAAAAAACACCAAAGGGGTTAACCTTACGTTTTTTTCAAAAATCTAAAAAAATTTAGGTGGCCTTTTTATTACTTAAATCGTCGTAATTAGATGCCTACTGCTCGATACACCCATCAGAACCTCGCGGAATCAATCAAAACCGTGCAAAATCGCGAAACAAATGGGGGTGAAATTGACCCCGAATGTGCTACGTTTAAAGCCAAATAAAATAAAAAATATCATACTTACGAGAAATCTGACTGCGCCATTCGAATTTTCTGATCAAAATACGTAAGAAACAGTGAAAGAAGCTGCCGAAATACACTTTTCATTTTTTGGGGTCAAAAAACACCAAAAGGGTTAACCTTACGTTTTTTTCAAAAATTTTAAAAAATTTCGGTGGCCTTTTTATTACTTAAATCGGCGTAATTAAATGCCTACTGCTCTATACAGCCCTCAGAACTTCGCGGAATCAATCAAAACCGTGTAAAATCGCGAAACAAATGGGGGTCAAATTGACCCCGAATGTGCTACGTTTAAAGCCAAATAAAATAAAAAATATCATACTTACGAGAAATCTGACTGCGCCATTCGAATTTTCTGATCAAAATACGTAAGAAACAGTGAAAGAAGCTGCCGAAATACACTTTTCATTTTTTGGGGTCAAAAAACACCAAAGGGGTTAACCTTACGTTTTTTTTCAAAAATCTTAAAAAATTTAGGAGGTCTTTTTATTACTTAAATCGGCGTAATTAGATGCCTACTGCTCGATACAGCACTCAGAACCTCGCGGAATCAATCAAAACCGTGTAAAATCGCAAAACAAATGGGGGTCAAATTGACCCAGAATGTGCTACGTTTAAAGCCAAATAAAATAAAAAATATCATACTTACGAGAAATCTGACTGCGCCATTCGAATTTTCTGAACAAAATACGTAAGAAACAGTGAAAGAAGCTGCCGAAATACACTTTCATTTTTTGGGGTCAAAAAACACCAAAACCTTACGTTTTTTTTCAAAAATCTTAAAAAATTTAGGAGGTCTTTTTATTACTTAAATCGGCGTAATTAGATGCCTACTGCTCGATACAGCACTCAGAACCTCGCGGAATCAATCAAAACCGTGTAAAATCGCAAAACAAATGGGGGTCAAATTGACCCAGAATGTGCTACGTTTAAAGCCAAATAAAATAAAAAATATCATACTTACGAGAAATCTGACTGCGCCATTCGAATTTTCTGATCAAAATACGTAAGAAACAGTGAAAGAAGCTGCCGAAATACACTTTTCATTTTTTGGGGTCAAAAAACACCAAAGGGGTTAACCTTACGTTTTTTTCAAAAATCTTAAAAAATTTAGGTAAACTTTTTATTACTTAAATCGGCGTAATTAAATGCCTACTGCTGTATACAGCCCTCAGTACTTCGCGGAATCAATCAAAACCGTGTAAAATCGCGAAACAAATGGGGGTCAAATTGACCCAGAATGTGCTACGTTTAAAGCCAAATAAAATAAAAAATATCATACTTACGAGAAATCTGACTGCGCCATTCGAATTTTCTGATCAAAATACGTAAGAAACAGTGAAAGAAGCTGCCGAAATACACTTTTCATTTTTAGGGTCAAAAAACACCAAAGGGGTTAACCTTACGTTTTTTTCAAAAATTTTAAAAAATTTAGGTGGCCTTTTTATTACTTAAATCGGCGTAATTAAATGCCTACTGCTCTATACAGCCCTCAGAACTTCGCGGAATCAATCAAAACCGTGTAAAATCGCGAAACAAATGGGGGTCAAATTGACCCAGAATGTGCTACGTTTAAAGCCAAATAAAATAAAAAATATCATACTTACGAGAAATCTGACTGCGCCATTCGAATTTTCTGAACAAAATACGTAAGAAACAGTGAAAGAAGCTGCCGAAATACACTTTCATTTTTTGGGGTCAAAAAACACCAAAGGGGTTAACCTTACGTTTTTTTCAAAAATCTTAAAAAATTTAGGAGGTCTTTTTATTCCTTAAAACGGCGTAATCAGATGCCTACTGCTCGATACAGCCCTCAGAACCTCGCGGAATCAATCAAAACCGTGTAAAATCGCGAAACAAATGGGGGTGAAATTGACCCCGAATGTGCTACGTTTAAACCCAAATAAAATAAAAAATATCATACTTACGAGAAATCTGACTGCGCCATTCGAATTTTCTGATCAAAATACGTAAGAAACAGTGAAAGAAGCTGCCGAAATACACTTTTCATTTTTTGGGGTCAAAAAACACCAAAGGGGTTAACCTTACGTTTTTTTTCAAAAATCTTAAAAAATTTAGGAGGTCTTTTTATTACTTAAATCGGCGTAATTAGATGCCTACTGCTCGATACAGCACTCAGAACCTCGCGGAATCAATCAAAACCGTGTAAAATCGCAAAACAAATGGGGGTCAAATTGACCCAGAATGTGCTACGTTTAAAGCCAAATAAAATAAAAAATATCATACTTACGAGAAATCTGACTGCGCCATTCGAATTTTCTGATCAAAATACGTAAGAAACAGTGAAAGAAGCTGCCGAAATACACTTTTCATTTTTTGGGGTCAAAAAACACCAAAGGGGTTAACCTTACGTTTTTTTCAAAAATCTTAAAAAATTTAGGTAAACTTTTTATTACTTAAATCGGCGTAATTAAATGCCTACTGCTGTATACAGCCCTCAGTACTTCGCGGAATCAATCAAAACCGTGTAAAATCGCGAAACAAATGGGGGTCAAATTGACCCAGAATGTGCTACGTTTAAAGCCAAATAAAATAAAAAATATCATACTTACGAGAAATCTGACTGCGCCATTCGAATTTTCTGATCAAAATACGTAAGAAACAGTGAAAGAAGCTGCCGAAATACACTTTTCATTTTTAGGGTCAAAAAACACCAAAGGGGTTAACCTTACGTTTTTTTCAAAAATTTTAAAAAATTTAGGTGGCCTTTTTATTACTTAAATCGGCGTAATTAAATGCCTACTGCTCTATACAGCCCTCAGAACTTCGCGGAATCAATCAAAACCGTGTAAAATCGCGAAACAAATGGGGGTCAAATTGACCCAGAATGTGCTACGTTTAAAGCCAAATAAAATAAAAAATATCATACTTACGAGAAATCTGACTGCGCCATTCGAATTTTCTGAACAAAATACGTAAGAAACAGTGAAAGAAGCTGCCGAAATACACTTTCATTTTTTGGGGTCAAAAAACACCAAAGGGGTTAACCTTACGTTTTTTTCAAAAATCTTAAAAAATTTAGGAGGTCTTTTTATTCCTTAAAACGGCGTAATCAGATGCCTACTGCTCGATACAGCCCTCAGAACCTCGCGGAATCAATCAAAACCGTGTAAAATCGCGAAACAAATGGGGGTGAAATTGACCCCGAATGTGCTACGTTTAAACCCAAATAAAATAAAAAATATCATACTTACGAGAAATCTGACTGCGCCATTCGAATTTTCTGATCAAAATACGTAAGAAACAGTGAAAGAAGCTGCCGAAATACACTTTTCATTTTTTGGGGTCAAAAAACACCAAAAGGGTTAACCTTACGTTTTTTTCAAAAATTTTAAAAAATTTCGGTGGCCTTTTTATTACTTAAATCGGCGTAATTAAATGCCTACTGCTCTATACAGCCCTCAGAACTTCGCGGAATCAATCAAAACCGTGTAAAATCGCGAAACAAATGGGGGTCAAATTGACCCGGAATGTGCTACGTTTAAAGCCAAATAAAATAAAAAATATCATACTTACGAGAAATCTGACTGCGCCATTCGAATTTTCTGATCAAAATACGTAAGAAACAGTGAAAGAAGCTGCCGAAATACACTTTTCATTTTTTGGGGTCAAAAAACACCAAAGGGGTTAACCTTACGTTTTTTTTCAAAAATCTTAAAAAATTTAGGAGGTCTTTTTATTACTTAAATCGGCGTAATTAGATGCCTACTGCTCGATACAGCACTCAGAACCTCGCGGAATCAATCAAAACCAAGTAAAATCGCAAAACAAATGGGGGTCAAATTGACCCAGAATGTGCTACGTTTAAAGCCAAATAAAATAAAAAATATCATACTTACGAGAAATCTGACTGCGCCATTCGAATTTTCTGATCAAAATACGTAAGAAACAGTGAAAGAAGCTGCCGAAATACACTTTTCATTTTTTGGGGTCAAAAAACACCAAAGGGGTTAACCTTACGTTTTTTTCAAAAATCTTAAAAAATTTAGGTAAACTTTTTATTACTTAAATCAGCGTAATTAAATGCCTACTGCTGTATACAGCCCTCAGTACTTCGCGGAATCAATCAAAACCGTGTAAAATCGCGAAACAAATGAGAGTCAAATTGACCCCAAATGTGCTACGTTTAGAGCCAAATAAAAAAAAAATATCATACTTACGAGAAATCCGACTGCGCCATTCAAATTTTCTGATCAAAATACGTAAGAAACAGTGAAAGAAGTTGCCGAATTACACTTTTCATTTTTTGGGGTCAAAAAACACCAAAGGGGTTAACCTTACGTTTTTCTCAAAAATCTTAAAAAATTTAGGTGGCCTTTTTATTACTTAAATCGGCGTAATTTGATGCCTACTGCTCGATACAGCTCTCAGAACCTCGCGGAATCAATCAAAACCGTGTAAAATCGCGAAACAAATGGGGGTGAAATTGACCCCGAATGTGCTACGTTTAAAGCCTAATAAAAGAAGAAATAACATACTTACGAGAAATCTGACTGCGCCATTCGAATTTTCTGATCAAAATACGTAAGAAACAGTGAAAGAAGCTGCCGAAATACACTTTTCATTTTTTGGGGTCAAAAAACACCAAAAGGGTTAACCTTACCTTTTTTTCAAAAATCTTAAAAAATTTAAGAGGTCTTTTTATTACTTAAATCGGCGTAATTAGATGCCTACTGCTCGATACAGCACTCAGAACCTCGCGGAATCAATCAAAACCGTGTAAAATCGCAAAACAAATGGGGGTCAAATTGACCCAGAATGTGCTACGTTTAAAGCCAAATAAAATAAAAAATATCATACTTACGAGAAATCTGACTGCGCCATTCGAATTTTCTGATCAAAATACGTAAGAAACAGTGAAAGAAGCTGCCGAAATACACTTTTCATTTTTTGGGGTCAAAAAACACCAAAGGGGTTAACCTTACGTTTTTTTCAAAAATCTTAAAAAATTTAGGTAAACTTTTTATTACTTAAATCGGCGTAATTAAATGCCTACTGCTGTATACAGCCCTCAGTACTTCGCGGAATCAATCAAAACCGTGTAAAATCGCGAAACAAATGGGGGTCAAATTGACCCAGAAAGTGCTACGTTTAAAGCCAAATAAAATAAAAAATATCATACTTACGAGAAATCTGACTGCGCCATTCGAATTTTCTGAACAAAATACGTAAGAAACAGTGAAAGAAGCTGCCGAAATACACTTTCATTTTTTGGGGTCAAAAAACACCAAAGGGGTTAACCTTACGTTTTCCTCAAAAATCTTAAAAAATTTAGGTGGCCTTTTTATTACTTAAATCGGCGTAATTTGATGCCTACTGCTCTATACAGCCCTCAGAACTTCGCGGAATCAATCAAAACCGTGTAAAATCGCGAAACAAATGGGGGTGAAATTGACCCCGAATGTGCTA
This sequence comes from Cantharis nigra, assembly GCA_958510845.1. NCBI lineage: Eukaryota > Metazoa > Arthropoda > Insecta > Coleoptera > Cantharidae > Cantharis > Cantharis nigra. The sequence continues at coordinate 1,997,101 of OY294033.1, read as the reverse complement.
CGTTTAAAGCCTAATATAAGAAGAAATAACATACTTACGAGAAATCTGACTGCGCCATTCGAATTTTCTGATCAAAATACGTAAGAAACAGTGAAAGAAGCTGCCGAAATACACTTTTCATTTTTTGGGGTCAAAAAACACCAAAGGGGTTAACCTTACGTTTTTTTCAAAAATCTAAAAAAATTTAGGTGGCCTTTTTATTACTTAAATCGTCGTAATTAGATGCCTACTGCTCGATACACCCATCAGAACCTCGCGGAATCAATCAAAACCGTGCAAAATCGCGAAACAAATGGGGGTGAAATTGACCCCGAATGTGCTACGTTTAAAGCCAAATAAAATAAAAAATATCATACTTACGAGAAATCTGACTGCGCCATTCGAATTTTCTGATCAAAATACGTCAGAAACAGTAAAAGAAGCTGCCGAATTACACTTTTCATTTTTTGGGGTCAAAAAACACCAAAAGGGTTAACCTTACGTTTTTTTCAAAAATTTTAAAAAATTTAGGTGGCCTTTTTATTACTTAAATCGGCGTAATTAAATGCCTACTGCTCTATACAGCCCTCAGAACTTCGCGGAATCAATCATAACCGTGTAAAATCGCGAAACAAATGGGGGTGAAATTGACCCCGAATGTGCTACGTTTAAAGCCTAATAAAAGAAGAAATAACATACTTACGAGAAATCTGACTGCGCCATTCGAATTTTCTGATCAAAATACGTAAGAAACAGTGAAAGAAGCTGCCGAAATACACTTTTCATTTTTTGGGGTCAAAAAACACCAAATTGGTTAACCTTACATTTTTTTTCAAAAATCTTAAAAAATTTAGGTAAACTTTTTATTACTTAAATCGGCGTAATTAAATGCCTACTGCTGTATACAGCCCTCAGTACTTCGCGGAATCAATCAAAACCGTGTAAAATCGCGAAACAAATGGGGGTCAAATTGACCCAGAATGTGCTACGTTTAAAACCAAATAAAATAAAAAATATCATACTTACGAGAAATCTGACTGCGCCATTCGAATTTTCTGAACAAAATACGTAAGAAACAGTGAAAGAAGCTGCCGAAATACACTTTTCATTTTTTGGGGTCAAAAAACACCAAAGGGGTTAACCTTACGTTTTTTTCAAAAATCTTAAAAAATTTAGGTAAACTTTTTATTACTTAAAACGGCGTAATTAGATGCCTACTGCTCGATACAGCCCTCAGAACCTCGCGGAATCAATCAAAACCGTGTAAAATCGCAAAACAAATGGGAGTCAAATTGACCCCAAATGTGCTACGTTTAGAGCCAAATAAAAAAAAAATATCATACTTACGAGAAATCCGACTGCGCCATTCAAATTTTCTGATCAAAATACGTAAGAAACAGTGAAAGAAGTTGCCGAATTACACTTTTCATTTTTTGGGGTCAAAAAACACCAAAGGGGTTGACCTTACGTTTTTCTCAAAAATCTTAAAAAATTTAGGTGGCCTTTTTATTACTTAAATCGGCGTAATTTGATGCCTACTGCTCTATACAGCCCTCAGAACTTCGCGGAATCAATCAAAACCGTGTAAAATCGCGAAACAAATGGGGGTCAAATTGACCCAGAATGTGCTACGTTTAAAGCCAAATAAAATAAAAAATATCATACTTACGAGAAATCTGACTGCGCCATTCGAATTTTCTGATCAAAATACGTAAGAAACAGTGAAAGAAGCTGCCGAAATACACTTTTCATTTTTTGGGGTCAAAAAACACCAAAGGGGTTAACCTTACGTTTTTTTCAAAAATCTAAAAAAATTTAGGTGGCCTTTTTATTACTTAAATCGTCGTAATTAGATGCCTACTGCTCGATACACCCCTCAGAACCTCGCGGAATCAATCAAAACCGTGCAAAATCGCGAAACAAATGGGGGTGAAATTGACCCCGAATGTGCTACGTTTAAAGCCAAATGAAATAAAAAATATCATACTTACGAGAAATCTGACTGCCCCATTCGAATTTTCTGATCAAAATACGTAAGAAACAGTGAAAGAAGCTGCCGAAATACACTTTTCATTTTTTGGGGTCAAAAAACACCAAAAGGGTTAACCTTACGTTTTTTTCAAAAATTTTAAAAAATTTAGGTGGCCTTTTTATTACTTAAATCGGAGTAATTAAATGCCTACTGCTCTATACAGCCCTCAGAACTTCGCGGAATCAATCAAAACCGTTTAAAATCGCGAAACAAATGGGGGTCAAATTGACCCCGAATGTGCTACGTTCAAAGCCAAATAAAATAAAAAATATCATACTTACGAGAAATCTGACTGCGCCATTCGAATTTTCTGATCAAAATACGTAAGAAACAGTGAAAGAAGCTGCCGAAATACACTTTTTATTTTTTGGGGTCAAAAAACACCAAAGGGGTTAACCTTACGTTTTTTTTCAAAAATCTTAAAAAATTTAGGAGGTCTTTTTATTACTTAAATCGGCGTAATTAGATGCCTACTGCTCGATACAGCACTCAGAACCTCGCGGAATCAATCAAAACCGTGTAAAATCGCAAAACAAATGGGGGTCAAATTGACCCAGAATGTGCTACGTTTAAAGCCAAATAAAATAAAAAATATCATACTTACGAGAAATCTGACTGCGCCATTCGAATTTTCTGATCAAAATACGTAAGAAACAGTGAAAGAAGCTGCCGAAATACACTTTCATTTTTTGGGCTCAAAAAACACCAAAGGGGTTAACCTTACGTTTTTTTCAAAAATCTTAAAAAATTTAGGAGGTCTTTTTATTACTTAAATCGGCGTAATTAGATGCCTAATGCTCGATACAGCCCTCAGAACCTCGCGGAATCAATCAAAACCGTGTAAAATCGCAAAACAAATGGGAGTCAAATTGACCCCAAATGTGCTACGTTTAGAGCCAAATAAAATAAAAAATATCATACTTACGAGAAATCCGACCGCTCCATTCAAATTTTCTGATCAAAATACGTAAGAATCAGTGAAAGAAGTTGCCGAATTACACTTTTCATTTTTTGGGGTCAAAAAACACCAAAGGGGTTAACCTTACGTTTTTTTCAAAATTCTTAAAAAATTTAGGTGGCCTTTTTATTACTTAAATCGGCGTAATTAGATGCCTACTGCTCGATACAGCCCTCAGAACCTCGCGGAATCAATCAAAACCGTGTAAAATCGCGAAACAAATGGGGGTGTAATTGACCCCGAATGTGCTACGTTTAAAGCCTAATAAAAGAAGAAATATCATACTTACGAGAAATCTGACTGCGCCATTCCAATTTTCTGATCAAAATACGTAAGAAACAGTGAAAGAAGCTGCCGAAATACACTTTTCATTTTTTGGGGTCAAAAAACACCAAAGGGGTTAACCTTACGTTTTTTTTAAAAAATCTTAAAAAAGTTAGGAGGTCTTTTTATTACTTAAATCGGCGTAATTAAATGCCTACTGCTCTATACAGCCCTCAGAACTTCGCGGAATCAATCAAAACTGTGTAAAATCGCGAAACAAATGGGGGTCAAATTGACCCCGAATGTGCTACGTTTAAAGCCAAATAAAATAAAAAATATCATACTTACGAGAAATCTGACTGCGCCATTCGAATTTTCTGATCAAAATACGTAAGAAACAGTGAAAGAAGCTGCCGAAATACACTTTTCATTTTTTGGGGTCAAAAAACACCAAAGGGGTTAACCTTACGTTTTTTTCAAAAATCTTAAAAAATTTAGGTAAACTTTTTATTACTTAAATCGGCGTAATTAAATGCCTACTGCTGTATACAGCCCTCAAAACTTCGCGGAATCAATCAAAACCGTGTAAAATCGCGAAACAAATGGGGGTCAAATTGACCCAGAATGTGCTACGTTTAAAGCCAAATAAAATAAAAAATATCATACTTACGAGAAATCTGACTGCGCCATTCGAATTTTCTGAACAAAATACGTAAGAAACAGTGAAAGAAGCTGCCGAAATACACTTTTCATTTTTTGGGGTCAAAAAACACCAAAGGGGTTAACCTTACGTTTTTTTTAAAAAATCTTAAAAAAGTTAGGAGGTCTTTTTATTACTTAAATCGGCGTAATTAGATGCCTACTGCTCGATACAGCACTCAGAACCTCGCGGAATCAATCAAAACCCTGTAAAATCGCGAAACAAATGGGGGTGAAATTGACCCCGAATGTGCTACGTTTAAAGCCTAATAAAAGAAGAAATAACATACTTACGAGAAATCCGACTGCGCCATTCAAATTTTCTGATCAAAATACGTAAGAAACAGTGAAAGAAGCTGCCGAAATACACTTTTCATTTTTTGGGGTCAAAAAACACCAAAGGGGTTAACCTTACGTTTTTTTCAAAAATCTTAAAAAATTTAGGTAAACTTTTTATTACTTAAATCGGCGTAATTAGATGCCTACTGCTCTACACAGCCCTCAGAACTTCGCGTAATCAAGCAAAACCGTGTAAAATCGCGAAACAAATGGGGGTCAAATTGACCCCGAATGTGCTACGTTTAAAGCCAAATAAAATAAAAAATATCATACTTACGAGAAATCTGACTGCGCCATTCGAATTTTCTAATCAAAATACGTAAGAAACAGTGAAAGAAGCTGCCGAAATACACTTTTCATTTTTTGGGGTCAAAAAACACCAAAGGGGTTAACCTTACGTTTTTTTCAAAAATCTTAAAAAATTTAGGTGGCCTTTTTATTACTTAAATCGGCGCAATTAGATGCCTACTGCTCGATACAGCCCTCAAAACCTCGCGGAATCAATCAAAACCGTGTAAAATCGCGAAACAAATGGGGGTGAAATTGACCCCGAATGTGCTACGTTTAAAGCCAAATAAAATAAAAAATATCATACTTACGAGAAATCTGACTGCGCCATTCGAATTTTCTGATCAAAATACGTAAGAAACAGTGAAAGAAGCTGCCGAAATACACTTTTCATTTTTTGGGGTCAAAAAACACCAAATTGGTTAACCTTACGTTTTTTTTCAAAAATCTTAAAAAATTTAGGTAAACTTTTTATTACTTAAATCGGCGTAATTAAATGCCTACTGCTGTATACAGCCCTCAGTACTTCGCGGAATCAATCAAAACCGTGTAAAATCGCGAAACAAATGGGGGTCAAATTGACCCAGAATGTGCTACGTTTAAAACCAAATAAAATAAAAAATATCATACTTACGAGAAATCTGACTGCGCCATTCGAATTTTCTGAACAAAATACGTAAGAAACAGTGAAAGAAGCTGCCGAAATACACTTTTCATTTTTTGGGGTCAAAAAACACCAAAGGGGTTAACCTTACGTTTTTTTCAAAAATCTTAAAAAATTTACGTAAACTTTTTATTACTTAAAACGGCGTAATTAGATGCCTACTGCTCGATACAGCCCTCAGAACCTCGCGGAATCAATCAAAACCGTGTAAAATCGCAAAACAAATGGGAGTCAAATTGACCCCAAATGTGCTACGTTTAGAGCCAAATAAAAAAAAAATATCATACTTACGAGAAATCCGACTGCGCCATTCAAATTTTCTGATCAAAATACGTAAGAAACAGTGAAAGAAGCTGCCGAAATACACTTTTCATTTTTTGGGGTCAAAAAACACCAAAGGGGTTAACCTTACGTTTTTTTCAAAAATCTTAAAAAATTTAGGTAAACTTTTTATTACTTAAATCGGCGTAATTAGATGCCTACTGCTCTACACAGCCCTCAGAACTTCGCGTAATCAAGCAAAACCGTGTAAAATCGCGAAACAAATGGGGGTCAAATTGACCCCGAATGTGCTACGTTTAAAGCCAAATAAAATAAAAAATATCATACTTACGAGAAATCTGACTGCGCCATTCGAATTTTCTAATCAAAATACGTAAGAAACAGTGAAAGAAGCTGCCGAAATACACTTTTCATTTTTTGGGGTCAAAAAACACCAAAGGGGTTAACCTTACGTTTTTTTCAAAAATCTTAAAAAATTTAGGTGGCCTTTTTATTACTTAAATCGGCGCAATTAGATGCCTACTGCTCGATACAGCCCTCAAAACCTCGCGGAATCAATCAAAACCGTGTAAAATCGCGAAACAAATGGGGGTGAAATTGACCCCGAATGTGCTACGTTTAAAGCCAAATAAAATAAAAAATATCATACTTACGAGAAATCTGACTGCGCCATTCGAATTTTCTGATCAAAATACGTAAGAAACAGTGAAAGAAGCTGCCGAAATACACTTTTCATTTTTTGGGGTCAATAAACACCAAAGGGGTTAACCTTACGTTTTTTTCAAAAATCTTAAAAAATTTAGGTGGCCTTTTTATTACTTAAATCGGCGTAATTAAATGCCTACTGCTCTATACAGCCCTCAGAACTTCGCGGAATCAATCAAAACCGTGTAAAATCGCGAAACAAATGGGGGTCAAATTGACCCCGAATGTGCTACGTTTAAAGCCAAATAAAATAAAAAATATCATACTTACGAGAAATCTGACTGCGCCATTCGAATTTTCTGATCAAAATACGTAAGAAACAGTGAAAGAAGCTGCCGAAATACACTTTTCATTTTTTGGGGTCAAAAAACACCAAAGGGGTTAACCTTACGTTTTTTTTCAAAAATCTTAAAAAATTTAGGAGGTCTTTTTATTACTTAAATCGGCGTAATTAGATGCCTACTGCTCGATACAGCCCTCAGAACCTCGCGGAATCAATCAAAACCGTGTGAAATCGCGAAACAAATAGGGGTCAAATTGACCCCGAATGTGCTATGTTTAAAGGCAAATAAAATAAAAAATATCATACTTACGAGAATTCTGACTGCGCCATTCGAATTTTCTGATCAAAATACGTAAGAAACAGTGAAAGAAGCTGCCGAAATACACTTTTCATTTTTTGGGGTCAAAAAACAGCAAAGGGGTTACGTTTTTTCCAAAAATCTTAAAAAATTTAGGTAAACTTTTTATTACTTAAATCGGCGTAATTAAATGCCTACTGCTCTATACAGCCCTCAGAACTTCGCGGAACCAATCAAAACCGTGTATAATCGCGAAACAAATGGGGGTCAAATTGACCCCGAATGTGCTACGTTTAAAGCCAAATAAAATAAAAAATATCATACTTACGAGAAATCTGACTGCGCCATTCGAATTTTCTGATCAAACTACGTAAGAAACAGTGAAAGTAGCTGCCGAAATACACTTTTCATTTTTTGGGGTCAAAAAACACCAAAGGGGTTAACCTTACGTTTTTTTCAAAAATCTTAAAAAATTTAGGTGGACTTTTTATTACTTAAATCGGCGTAATTAAATGCCTACTGCTCTATACAGCCCTCAGAACTTCGCGGAATCAATCAAAACCGTGTAAAATCGCGAAACAAATGGGGGTCAAATTGACCCAGAATTTGCTACGTTTAAAGCCAAATAAAATAAAAAATATCATACTTACGAGAAATCTGACTGCGCCATACGAATTTTCTGATCAAAATACGTAAGAAACAGTGAAAGAAGCTGCCGAAATACACTTTTCATTTTTTGGGGTCAAAAAACACCAAAAATACCTTACGTATTTTTCAAAAATCTTAAAAAATTTAGGAGGTCTTTTTATTACTTAAATCGGCGTAATTAGATGCCTACTGCTCGATACAGCCCTCAGAACCTCGCGGAATCAATCAAAACCGTGTAAAATCGCAAAACAAAAGGGAGTCAAATTGACCCCAAATGTGCTACGTTTAGAGCCAAATAAAATAAAAAATATCATACTTACGAGAAATCCGACTGCGCCATTCAAATTTTCTGATCAAAATACGTAAGAAACAGTGAAAGAAGTTGCCGAATTACACTTTTCATTTTTTGGGGTCAAAAAACACCAAAGGCGTTAACCTTACGTTTTTTTCAAAAATCAATAAAAATTTAGGTGGCCTTTTTATTACTTAAATCGTCGTAATTAGATGCCTACTGCTCGATACAGCCCTCAGAACCTCGCGGAATCAATCAAAACCGTGTAAAATCGCGAAACAAATGGGGGTGAAATTGTCCCCGAATGTGCTACGTTTAAAGCCAAATAAAATAAAAAATATCATACTTACGAGAAATCTGACTGCGCCATTCGAATTTTCTGATCAAAATACGTAAGAAACAGTGAAAGAAGCTGCCGAAATACACTTTTCATTTTTTGGGGTCAAAAAAAACCAAAGGGGTTAACCTTACGTTTTTTTCAAAAATCTTAAAAAATTTAGGAGATCTTTTTATTACTTAAATCGGCGCAATTAGATGCCTACTGCTCGATACAGCCCTCAGAACCTCGCGGAATCAATCAAAACCGTGTAAAATCGCAAAACAAATGGGAGTCAAATTGACCCCAAATGTGCTACGTTTCGAGCCAAATAAAATAAAAAATATCATACTTACGAGAAATCCGACTGCGCCATTCAAATTTTCTGATCAAAATACGTAAGAAACAGTGAAAGAAGTTGCCGAATTTCACTTTTCATTTTTTGGGGTCAAAAAACACCAAAGGGGTTAACCTTACGTTTTTTTCAAAAATCTTAAAAAATTTAGGTGGCCTTTTTATTACTTAAATCGGCGTAATTAGATGCCTACTGCTCGATACAGCCCTCAGAACCTCGCGGAATCAATCAAAACCGTGTAAAATCGCGAAACAAATGGGGGTGAAATTGACCCCGAATGTGCTACGTTTAAAGCCAAATAAAATAAAAAATATCATACTTACGAGAAATCTGACTGCGCCATTCGAATTTTCTGATCAAAATTCGTAAGAAACAGTGAAAGAAGCTGCCGAAATACACTTTTCATTTTTTGGGGTCAAAAAACACCAAAGGGTTTTAAAACCTTACGTTTTTTTCAAAAATCTAAAAAAATTTAGGTGGCCTTTTTATTACTTAAATCGGCATAATTAGATGCCTACTGCTCGATACAGCCCTCAGAACCTCGCGTAATCAATCAAAACCGTGTAAAATCGCGAAACAAATGAGGGTGAAATTGACCCCGAATGTGCTACGTTTAAAGCCAAATAAAATAAAAAATATCATACTTACGAGAAATCTGACTGCGCCATTCGAATTTTCTGATCAAAATACGTAAGAAACAGTGAAAGAAGCTGCCGAAATACACTTTTCATTTTTTTGGGGTCAAAAAACACCAAAGGGTTTTAAAACCTTACGTTTTTTTCAAAAATCTAAAAAAATTTAGGTGGCCTTTTTATTACTTAAATCGGCATAATTAGATGCCTACTGCTCGATACAGCCCTCAGAACCTCGCGTAATCAATCAAAACCGTGTAAAATCGCGAAACAAATGAGGGTGAAATTGACCCCGAATGTGCTACGTTTAAAGCCAAATAAAATAAAATATATCATACTAACGAGAAATCTGACTGCGCCATTCGAATTTTCTGATCAAAATACGTAAGAAACAGTGAAAGAAGCTGCCGAAATACACTTTTCATTTTTGGGGGTCAAAATACACCAAAGGGGTTAACCTTACGTTTTTTTCAAAAATCTTAAAAAATTTAGGTGGACTTTTTATTACTTAAATCGGCGTAATTAAATGCCTACTGCTCTATACAGCCCTCAGAACTTCGCGGAATCAATTAAAACCGTGTAAAATCGCGAAACAAATGGGGGTCAAATTGACCCAGAATGTGCTACGTTTAAAGCCAAATAAAATAAAAAATATCATACTTACGAGAAATCTGACTGCGCCATTCGAATTTTCTGATCAAAATACGTAAGAAACAGTGAAAGAAGCTGCCGAAATACACTTTTCATTTTTTGGGGTCAAAAAACACCAAAGGGGTTAACCTTACGTTTTTTTCAAAAATCTTAAAAAATTTAGGAGGTCTTTTTATTACTTAAATCGGCGTAATTAAATGCCTACTGCTCTATACAGCCCTCAGAACTTCGCGGAATCAATCAAAACCGTGTAAAATCGCGAAACAAATGGGGGTCAAATTGACCCCGAATGTGCTACGTTTAAAGCCAAATAAAATAAAAAATATCATACTTACGAGAAATCTGACTGCGCCATTCGAATTTTCTGATCAAAATACGTAAGAAACAGTGAAAGAAGCTGCCGAAATACACTTTTCATTTTTTTGGGGTCAAAAAACACCAAAGGGTTTTAAAACCTTACGTTTTTTTCAAAAATCTAAAAAAATTTAGGTGGCCTTTTTATTACTTAAATCGGCATAATTAGATGCCTACTGCTCGATACAGCCCTCAGAACCTCGGGTAATCAATCAAAACCGTGTAAAATCGCGAAACAAATGAGGGTGAAATTGACCCCGAATGTGCTACGTTTAAAGCCAAATAAAATAAAATATATCATACTAACGAGAAATCTGACTGCGCCATTCGAATTTTCTGATCAAAATACGTAAGAAACAGTGAAAGAAGCTGCCGAAATACACTTTTCATTTTTGGGGGTCAAAATACACCAAAGGGGTTAACCTTACGTTTTTTTCAAAAATCTTAAAAAATTTAGGTGGACTTTTTATTACTTAAATCGGCGTAATTAAATGCCTACTGCTCTATACAGCCCTCAGAACTTCGCGGAATCAATTAAAACCGTGTAAAATCGCGAAACAAATGGGGGTCAAATTGACCCAGAATGTGCTACGTTTAAAGCCAAATAAAATAAAAAATATCATACTTACGAGAAATCTGACTGCGCCATTCGAATTTTCTGATCAAAATACGTAAGAAACAGTGAAAGAAGCTGCCGAAATACACTTTTCATTTTTTGGGGTCAAAAAACACCAAAGGGGTTAACCTTACGTTTTTTTCAAAAATCTTAAAAAATTTAGGAGGTCTTTTTATTACTTAAATCGGCGTAATTAGATGCCTACTGCTCGATACAGCCCTCAGAACCTCGCGGAATCAATCAAAACCGTGTAAAATCGCAAAACAAATGGGAGTCAAATTGACCCCAAATGTGCTACGTTTAGAGCCAAATAAAATAAAAAATATCATACTTACGAGAAATCCGACTGCGCCATTCAAATTTTCTGATCAAATTACGTAAGAAACAGTGAAAGAAGTTGCCGAATTACACTTTTCATTTTTTGGGGTCAAAAAACACCAAAGGGGTTAACCTTACGTTTTTTTCAAAAATCTTAAAAAATTTAGGTGGCCTTTTTATTACTTAAATCGGCGAAATTAGATGCCTACTGCTCGATACAGCCCTCAGAACCTCGCGGAATCAATCAAAACCGTGTAAAATCGCGAAACAAATGGGGGTGAAATTGACCCCGAATGTGCTACGTTTAAAGCCAAATAAAATAAAAAATATCATACTTACGAGAAATCTGACTGCGCCATTCGAATTTTCTGATCAAAATACGTAAAAAACAGTGAAAGAAGCTGCCGAAATACACTTTTCATTTTTTTGGGGTCAAAAAACACCAAAGGGTTTTAAAACCTTACGTTTTTTTCAAAAATCTAAAAAAATTTAGGTGGCCTTTTTATTACTTAAATCGGCATAATTAGATGCCTACTGCTCGATACAGCCCTCAGAACCTCGCGTAATCAATCAAAACCGTGTAAAATCGCGAAACAAATGAGGGTGAAATTGACCCCGAATGTGCTACGTTTAAAGCCAAATAAAATAAAATATATCATACTAACGAGAAATCTGACTGCGCCATTCGAATTTTCTGATCAAAATACGTAAGAAACAGTGAAAGAAGCTGCCGAAATACACTTTTCATTTTTGGGGGTCAAAATACACCAAAGGGGTTAACCTTACGTTTTTTTCAAAAATCTTAAAAAATTTAGGTGGACTTTTTATTACTTAAATCGGCGTAATTAAATGCCTACTGCTCTATACAGCCCTCAGAACTTCGCGGAATCAATTAAAACCGTGTAAAATCGCGAAACAAATGGGGGTCAAATTGACCCAGAATGTGCTACGTTTAAAGCCAAATAAAATAAAAAATATCATACTTACGAGAAATCTGACTGCGCCATTCGAATTTTCTGATCAAAATACGTAAGAAACAGTGAAAGAAGCTGCCGAAATACACTTTTCATTTTTTGGGGTCAAAAAACACCAAAGGGGTTAACCTTACGTTTTTTTCAAAAATCTTAAAAAATTTAGGAGGTCTTTTTATTACTTAAATCGGCGTAATTAGATGCCTACTGCTCGATACAGCCCTCAGAACCTCGCGGAATCAATCAAAACCGTGTAAAATCGCAAAACAAATGGGAGTCAAATTGACCCCAAATGTGCTACGTTTAGAGCCAAATAAAATAAAAAATATCATACTTACGAGAAATCCGACTGCGCCATTCAAATTTTCTGATCAAATTACGTAAGAAACAGTGAAAGAAGTTGCCGAATTACACTTTTCATTTTTTGGGGTCAAAAAACACCAAAGGGGTTAACCTTACGTTTTTTTCAAAAATCTTAAAAAATTTAGGTGGCCTTTTTATTACTTAAATCGGCGAAATTAGATGCCTACTGCTCGATACAGCCCTCAGAACCTCGCGGAATCAATCAAAACCGTGTAAAATCGCGAAACAAATGGGGGTGAAATTGACCCCGAATGTGCTACGTTTAAAGCCAAATAAAATAAAAAATATCATACTTACGAGAAATCTGACTGCGCCATTCGAATTTTCTGATCAAAATACGTAAAAAACAGTGAAAGAAGCTGCCGAAATACATTTTTCATTTTTTGGGGTCAAAAAACACCAAAGGGGTTAACCTTACGTTTTTTTCAAAAATCTTAAAAAATTTAGGTGGCCTTTTTATTACTTAAATCGGCGTAATTAGATGCCTACTGCTCGATACAGCCCTCAGAACCTCGCGGAATCAATCAAAACCGTGTAAAATCGCGAAACAAATGGGGGTGAAATTGACCCCGAATGTGCTACGTTTAAAGCCAAATAAAATAAAAAATATCATACTTACGAGAAATCTGACTGCGCCATTCGAATTTTCTGATCAAAATACGTAAGAAACAGTGAAAGAAGCTGCCGAAATACATTTTTCATTTTTTGGGGTCAAAAAACACCAAAGGGGTTAACCTTACGTTTTTTTCAAAAATCTTAAAAAATTTAGGTGGCCTTTTTATTACTTAAATCGGCGATATTAGATGCCTACTGCTCGATACAGCCCTCAGAACCTCGCAGAATCAATCAAAACCGTGTAAAATCGCGAAACAAATGGGGGTGAAATTGATCCCGAATGTGCTACGTTTAAAGCTAAATAAAATAAAAAATATCATACTTACGAGAAATCTGAATGCGCCATTCGAATTTTCTGATCAAAATACGTAAGAAACAGTGAAAGAAGCTGCCGAAATACACTTTTCATTATTTGGGGTCAAAAAACACCAAAGGGGTTAACCTTACGTTTTTTTCAAAAATCTTAAAAAATTTAGGTGGCCTTTTTATTACTTAAATCGGCGTAATTAAATGCCTACTGCTCTATACAGCCCTCAGAACTTCGTGGAATCAATCAAAACCGTGTAAAATCGCGAAACAAATGGGGGTCAAATTGACCCCGAATGTGCTACGTTTAAAGCCAAATAAAATAAAAAATATCATAATTACGAGAAATCTGACTGCGCCATTCGAATTTTCTGATCAAAATACGTAAGAAACAGTGAAAGAAGCTGCCGAAATACACTTTTCATTTTTTGGGGTCAAAAAACACCAAAGGGTTTTAAAACCTTACGTTTTTTTCAAAAATCTTAAAAAATTTAGGAGGTCTTTTTATTACTTAAATCGGCGTAATTAGATGCCTACTGCTCGATACAGCCCTCAGAACCTCGCGGAATCAATCAAAACCGTGTAAAATCGCAAAACAAATGGGAGTCAAATTGACCCCAAATGTGCTACGTTTAGAGCCAAATAAAATAAAAAATATCATACTTACGAGAAATCCGACTGCGCCATTCAAATTTTCTGATCAAAATACGTAAGAAACAGTGAAAGAAGCTGCCGAAATACACTTTTCATTTTTTGGGGTCAAAAAACACCAAAGGGGTTAACCTTACGTTTTTTTCAAAAATCTTAAAAAATTTAGGAGGTCTTTTTATTACTTAAATCGGCGTAATTAGATGCCTACTGCTCGATACAGCCCTCAGAACCTCGCGGAATCAATCAAAACCGTGTAAAATCGCAAAACAAATGGGAGTCAAATTGACCCCAAATGTGCTACGTTTAGAGCCAAATAAAATAAAAAATATCATACTTACGAGAAATCCGACTGCGCCATTCAAATTTTCTGATCAAAATACGTAAGAAACAGTGAAAGAAGTTGCCGAATTACACTTTTCATTTTTTGGGGTCAAAAAACACCAAAGGGGTTAACCTTACGTTTTTTTCAAAAATCTTAAAAAATTTAGGTGGCCTTTTTATTACTTAAATCGGCGTAATTAGATGCCTACTGCTCGATACAGCCCTCAGAACCTCGCGGAATCAATCAAAACCGTGTAAAATCGCGAAACAAATGGGGGTGAAATTGACCCCGAATGTGCTACATTTAAAGCCAAATAAAATAAAAAATATCATTCTTACGAGAAATCTGACTGCGCCATTCGAATTTTCTGATCAAAATACGTAAGAAACAGTGAAAGAAGCTGCCGAAATACACTTTTCATTTTTTGGGGTCAAAAAACACCAAAGGGGTTCCCTTACGTTTTTTTCAAAAATCTTAAAAAATTTAGGAGATCTTGTTATTGCTTAAATCGGCGCAATTAGATGCCTACTGCTCGATACAGCCCTCAGAACCTCGCGGAATCAATCAAAACCGTGTAAAATCGCAAAACAAATGGGAGTCAAATTGACCCCAAATGTGCTACGTTTAGAGCCAAATAAAATAAAAAATATCATACTTACGAGAAATCCGACTGCGCCATTCAAATTTTCTGATCAAAATACGTAAGAAACAGTGAAAGAAGCTGCCGAAATACACTTTTCATTTTTTGGGGTCAAAAAACACCAAAGAGTGTTACGTTAATAAAAAATATCATACTTACGAGAAATCCGACTGCGCCATTCAAATTTTCTGATCAAAATACGTAAGAAGCAGTGAAAGAAGTTGCCGAATTACACTTTTCATTTTTTGGGGTCAAAAAACACCAAAGGGGTTAACCTTACGTTTTTTTCAAAAATCTTAAAAAATTTAGGTGGCCTTTTTATTACTTAAATCGGCGTAATTAGATGCCTACTGCTCGATACAGCCCTCAGAACCTCGCGGAATCAATCAAAACCGTGTAAAATCGCGAAACAAATGGGGGTGAAATTGACCCCGAATGTGCTACATTTAAAGCCAAATAAAATAAAAAATATCATTCTTACAAGAAATCTGACTGCGCCATTCGAATTTTCTGATCAAAATACGTAAGAAACAGTGAAAGAAGCTGCCGAAATACACTTTTCATTTTTTGGGGTCAAAAAACACCAAAGGGGTTCCCTTACGTTTTTTTCAAAAATCTTAAAAAATTTAGGAGGTCTTTTTATTACTTAAATCGGCGTAATTAGATGCCTACTGCTCGATACAGCCCTCAGAACCTCGCGGAATCAATCAAAACCGTGTAAAATCGCAAAACAAATGGGAGTCAAATTGACCCCAAATGTGCTACGTTTAGAGCCAAATAAAATAAAAAATATCATACTTACGAGAAATCCGACTGCGCCATTCAAATTTTCTGATCAAAATACGTAAGAAACAGTGAAAGAAGTTGCCGAATTACACTTTTCATTTTTTGGGGTCAAAAAACACCAAAGGGGTTAACCTTACGTTTTTTTCAAAAATCTTAAAAAAGTTAGGTGGCCTTTTTATTACTTAAATCGGCGTAATTAAATGCCTACTGCTCTATACAGCCCTCAGAACTTCGTGGAATCAATCAAAACCGTGTAAAATCGCAAAACAAATGGGAGTCAAATTGACCCCAAATGTGCTACGTTTAGAGCCAAATAAAATAAAAAATATCATACCTACGAGAAATCCGACTGCGCCATTCAAATTTTCTGATCAAAATACGTAAGAAACAGTGAAAGAAGCTGCCGAAATACACTTTTCATTTTTTGGGGTCAAAAAACACCAAAAGGGTTCCCTTACGTTTTTTTCAAAAATCTTAAAAAATTTAGGAGGTCTTTTTATTACTTAAATCGGCGTAATTAGATGCCTACTGCTCGATACAGCCCTCAGAACCTCGCGGAATCAATCAAAACCGTGTAAAATCGCAAAACAAATGGGAGTCAAATTGACCCCAAATGTGCTACGTTTAGAGCCAAATAAAATAAAAAATATCATACTTACGAGAAATCCGACTGCGCCATTCAAATTTTCTGATCAAAATACGTAAGAAACAGTGAAAGAAGCTGCCGAAATACACTTTTCATTTTTTGGGGTCAAAAAACACCAAAGGGGTTAACCTTACGTTTTTTTCAAAAATCTTAAAAAATTTAGGAGGTCTTTTTATTACTTAAATCGGCGTAATTAGATGCCTACTGCTCGATACAGCCCTCAGAACCTCGCGGAATCAATCAAAACCGTGTAAAATCGCAAAACAAATGGGAGTCAAATTGACCCCAAATGTGCTACGTTTAGAGCCAAATAAAATAAAAAATATCATACTTACGAGAAATCCGACTGCGCCATTCAAATTTTCTGATCAAAATACGTAAGAAACAGTGAAAGAAGTTGCCGAATTACACTTTTCATTTTTTGGGGTCAAAAAACACCAAAGGGGTTAACCTTACGTTTTTTTCAAAAATCTTAAAAAATTTAGGTGGCCTTTTTATTACTTAAATCGGCGTAATTAAATGCCTACTGCTCTATACAGCCCTCAGAACTTCGTGGAATCAATCAAAACCGTGTAAAATCGCGAAACAAATGGGGGTCAAATTGACCCCGAATGTGCTACGTTTAAAGCCAAATAAAATAAAAAATATCATAATTACGAGAAATCTGACTGCGCCATTCGAATTTTCTGATCAAAATACGTAAGAAACAGTGAAAGAAGCTGCCGAAATACACTTTTCATTTTTTGGGGTCAAAAAACACCAAAGGGTTTTAAAACCTTACGTTTTTTTCAAAAATCTTAAAAAATTTAGGAGGTCTTTTTATTACTTAAATCGGCGTAATTAGATGCCTACTGCTCGATACAGCCCTCAGAACCTCGCGGAATCAATCAAAACCGTGTAAAATCGCAAAACAAATGGGAGTCAAATTGACCCCAAATGTGCTACGTTTAGAGCCAAATAAAATAAAAAATATCATACTTACGAGAAATCCGACTGCGCCATTCAAATTTTCTGATCAAAATACGTAAGAAACAGTGAAAGAAGCTGCCGAAATACACTTTTCATTTTTTGGGGTCAAAAAACACCAAAGGGGTTAACCTTACGTTTTTTTCAAAAATCTTAAAAAATTTAGGAGGTCTTTTTATTACTTAAATCGGCGTAATTAGATGCCTACTGCTCGATACAGCCCTCAGAACCTCGCGGAATCAATCAAAACCGTGTAAAATCGCAAAACAAATGGGAGTCAAATTGACCCCAAATGTGCTACGTTTAGAGCCAAATAAAATAAAAAATATCATACTTACGAGAAATCCGACTGCGCCATTCAAATTTTCTGATCAAAATACGTAAGAAACAGTGAAAGAAGCTGCCGAAATACACTTTTCATTTTTTGGGGTCAAAAAACACCAAAGGGGTTAACCTTACGTTTTTTTCAAAAATCTTAAAAAACTTAGGAGGTCTTTTTATTACTTAAATCGGCGTAATTAGATGCCTACTGCTCGATACAGCCCTCAGAACCTCGCGGAATCAATCAAAACCGTGTAAAATCGCAAAACAAATGGGAGTCAAATTGACCCCAAATGTGCTACGTTTAGAGCCAAATAAAATAAAAAATATCATACTTACGAGAAATCCGACTGCGCCATTCAAATTTTCTGATCAAAATACGTAAGAAACAGTGAAAGAAGTTGCCGAATTACACTTTTCATTTTTTGGGGTCAAAAAACACCAAAGGGGTTAACCTTACGTTTTTTTCAAAAATCTTAAAAAATTTAGGTGGCCTTTTTATTACTTAAATCGGCGTAATTAGATGCCTACTGCTCGATACAGCCCTCAGAACCTCGCGGAATCAATCAAAACCGTGTAAAATCGCGAAACAAATGGGGGTGAAATTGACCCCGAATGTGCTACATTTAAAGCCAAATAAAATAAAAAATATCATTCTTACGAGAAATCTGACTGCGCCATTCGAATTTTCTGATCAAAATACGTAAGAAACAGTGAAAGAAGCTGCCGAAATACACTTTTCATTTTTTGGGGTCAAAAAACACCAAAGGGGTTCCCTTACGTTTTTTTCAAAAATCTTAAAAAATTTAGGAGATCTTGTTATTACTTAAATCGGCGCAATTAGATGCCTACTGCTCGATACAGCCCTCAGAACCTCGCGGAATCAATCAAAACCGTGTAAAATCGCAAAACAAATGGGAGTCAAATTGACCCCAAATGTGCTACGTTTAGAGCCAAATAAAATAAAAAATATCATACTTACGAGAAATCCGACTGCGCCATTCAAATTTTCTGATCAAAATACGTAAGAAACAGTGAAAGAAGCTGCCGAAATACACTTTTCATTTTTTGGGGTCAAAAAACACCAAAGGGGTTAACCTTACGTTTTTTTCAAAAATCTTAAAAAATTTAGGAGGTCTTTTTATTACTTAAATCGGCGTAATTAGATGCCTACTGCTCGATACAGCCCTCAGAACCTCGCGGAATCAATCAAAACCGTGTAAAATCGCAAAACAAATGGGAGTCAAATTGACCCCAAATGTGCTACGTTTAGAGCCAAATAAAATAAAAAATATCATACTTACGAGAAATCCGACTGCGCCATTCAAATTTTCTGATCAAAATACGTAAGAAACAGTGAAAGAAGTTGCCGAATTACACTTTTCATTTTTTGGGGTCAAAAAACACCAAAGGGGTTAACCTTACGTTTTTTTCAAAAATCTTAAAAAATTTAGGAGGTCTTTTTATTACTTAAATCGGCGTAATTAGATGCCTACTGCTCGATACAGCCCTCAGAACCTCGCGGAATCAATCAAAACCGTGTAAAATCGCGAAACAAATGGGGGTCAAATTGACCCCGAATGTGCTACGTTTAAAGCCAAATAAAATAAAAAATATCATACTTACGAGAAATCTGACTGCGCCATTCGAATTTGCTGATCAAAATACGTAAGAAACAGTGAAAGAAACTGCCGAAATACACTTTTCATTTTTTGGGGTCAAAAAACACCAAAGGGGTTAACCTTACGTTTTTTTCAAAAATCTTAAAAAATTTCGGTGGACTTTTTATTACTTAAATCGGCGTAATTAAATGCCTACTGCTCTATACAGCCCTCAGAACTTCGCGGAATCAATCAAAACCGTGTAAAATCGCGAAACAAATGGGGGTCAAATTGACCCAGAATGTGCTACGTTTAAAGCCAAATAAAATAAAAAATATCATACTTACGAGAAATCTGACTACGCCATTCGAATTTTCTGATTAAAAAATACGTAAGAAACAGTGTACTTTTCATTTTTTGGCGTCAAAAAACACCAAAGGGGTTAACCTTACGTTTTTTTTCTAAAATGTTAAAAAATTTAGGTGGCTTTTTTATCCAATATTTCATACAATTTACGTTACACAAAGATCATTGAAATAAACGATGATCTAAAACAACAACCAATAAACTACACCAAAACTACTCGCCAAGAGACTGATATATTGACCGTCACAACAAGTATTCTTTATGGAATCATGCCAATACCAAAGAATTAAAAAAGGACTACTCGCAAATAGAAACGTTTAGCGTTAACTTCAAGGGATTGGTTTATATTAAACAGATCCTTAAATGTTCAACCTTATCAATTACCACAAATTTAAAATTTTTATATTTGACAAGAGACTGATGCCAGATATTAAGTACGCTACTTTAACTAGGAAGGTATTGTTATTTATTTATTTACATTTAAATTCTATTGATTTTTTACATTTTATACAGTTTCCTAAAATATATTGAAACTAAAAATAACTATTTTAACCTAATAGTTTGAAAATTATGATCATCCTAATGTGGAAATATGTAATGCTTACACGACAAGGGACTGACATCTTAGACAAATAAGGACGATTTTTCATATTATTTCAATTTAATTCACAATAATTGTTATTATGGCCTAATAGTACTTGTTTTTGTGTATAATTTATCAGTAAGAAATATTAAATATACTTGATAGTAGTTGTCTAAATTACATATGAACACATCAAGTTACTCGAGTTTTGTCAGTGCCTATTGCTTCTAATTTACAATTTATCAGACAATTATGAAATGAATATAAACAATGGTTAGTTAATAAAATTATAAATTTTAGAGGGTAAAAACGAGTACAAAAACCCAATGGAATGAATGAGTTGCATTCTACAGTTTCTTTCTTATATTGAATGTACTTTTGAATTTAAACCAATGACATCGGCTAAAAGATCACGTGCAAATTTGAAATAGAACCTCTTCCAACATCGACTCCCCTACACCCGCACCGAAAGCAAATGTAGCATAGCCGGAAGACCCAGCGCTGTTAAAGTTCCACGAAAAAATACCTAAAGTAGGTATATCCTGAAGAATTTGTTTATTTACACTTT
This sequence comes from Cantharis nigra, assembly GCA_958510845.1. NCBI lineage: Eukaryota > Metazoa > Arthropoda > Insecta > Coleoptera > Cantharidae > Cantharis > Cantharis nigra. The sequence continues at coordinate 1,976,423 of OY294033.1, read as the reverse complement.
TTTCTTGGAATTAAAGTTCCACGAGACAATAACTTAAGTATATCCCGAAGAATTCGTTCATTTACTATTTTTTCTCGAAATTAAAGTTCCACGAAAAAATAACTTAAGTATATCCCGAAGAATTCGTTTTTTTACACTTTTTTCTTGGAATTAAAGTTCCTCGAAACAATAACTTAAGTATATCCCGAAGAATTCGTTTGTTTACACTTTTTTCTCGAAATTAAAGTTCCACGAAATAATAAATCCCGAAGAATTTGTTTATTGACACTTTTTTCTCGGAATTAAAGTTCCAAGAAAAAATAACTTAAGTAGGTATATCCCGAAGAATTCGTTTATTTACTCGTTTTTCTTGGAATTAAAGTTCCACGAAAAAATAATTTAAGTATATCCCGAAGAATTTGTTTATTTACATTTTTTTCTCGGAATTAAATAAAAATAATAATAATAAAAATAGAAAAAAATAAAAATGTATTTAAAAGATGAGAATTTCGGGCAGAACCAGTGACATACGAAAAAAATTGTTTAATCTTTAGATTGTAGAATTTTCCGCTCTACAATTTTGTTTTCTGACAAATTTTTTCTATTTTGCTTCATTACGGATATATTTGCGATACAACATATTTTTGGGTATTATTCCCACTTTTTTGAAACTTGAAAAAATTACCTTCAAAATCAACATAATAGTTTTTGATTATTTGACTCCCTTATATGGTGATTACAGTTTTTCTAATTATTACAATTAAGATTGTATAATTTTTCAGCGTCTCACACTCCAAAGCTACTCAACAGCATCTTCAATATGATAAACTTCTTTTGTATTTGAAATAATTAAAAGAGATTGTTCTAATCCTACAGATAAAGGGAAAAACCAATTATTATCGACTAGGACAGATAATAGCCAATAATTGAAACGAATTGGGAATTAAAAATGTTTTGAATTCAAGTAAACAACTAAAAAGTTTATAAAAATTCATTAAGAAATAACAACACTATATACAATTAAATTACTATAAAAATTTATTAAATTATTTGAAAATAAACAATAATCAATAATAAACTAGAAATTCTATGCAATCCAAGCTAGTAGGCAACTGAATCAAACTTCTAGATTTAAATATTCTAAAATTGTTTAACTGCAAGAAACTGTGCAGTTTAATTAAACATTTTGCCTTTGCAAACTTGTCACCTGAACACAAATATCTAACAATATCAATATCGTTAAAATTGTATCAAATATTGAAAAATATTATAATTATTATCATTGTAATTGGTAAATTAAGCAATCAGGCACTAGAATCAACTTTCATAAAATTTATCAATTTCTAACAAACTAAGTTCAATTAAACTTCGGTAACAGGTTCACTGTTATTGGTAACAGGAGCATTGCTTTGGACTGCAGCACTTGGTTCTGACCATCCTTCGGATTCCTTTTGCTTTTCCAGCTTTCGAGCTTCCATTCTCTTATATTCTTCAATTTCGTACCAATACTTGGGTGTTGTGATACCAAAAAAGTAAGCTAAATTTTCTCCAAGATAGTCGCAGACTGCTAGAGCTGAAGATCCAGCTGCCCAAGCTTTGTAACTTAACCAAGGACCCCATGTAAGAGATTTCTGTAAAAATAAATCGAATATAATATGGTTATGATTTATAGCCAAATATTTAAGAGTATTTAGTTATGTATTTAAGAAATTATAAGGTAAAGACCAATCTGTCTACCAGAAAATGCTATAAAGGAATCTACAACAAAATTCAAATTTGGAATGCTTTTGGCTTTTGGTCTTAGAAAACAAAGGACGGGAGTATAGATATCCAGCAGTACTTCAGTAAAGGTCTAAAGGCATAATACAAAAATACTGACTAATAGGAGTCAGCATTGAGAAATCTACGAAAACAACTTATTTCACTTCCCGATTAGAAAAATGTAGGTTAAATATTTTCAATGTAGTTTCCAAAACCAACTACAAGCGAGAAACTTTTAGTTTCTTGTTAACCCACACCTAATATTTCTGTCCTTTTGGCTATCCCAAAATACAAAATTCCTTTTATTGAGCCTGGCGTAATACAATTGGCAATTTTACTGAGCTATAAAAGGCTCTGCTATCACTGAGATTCTGGTATCATCCCAATACTTGTAAGCTATGCCGTAACACATATCCAACAAAGTCTGGAGATTACTTTTGTCTCGCATAATTACATCTTATTTTATAATACTAAAAACTTAAAAAGAAGATCCTTTCAGATGGTCCAGTTCTTAATTGCAGAAAAGATGGGCTGCCAGACCCAGTTAGATGGGTTGTATACCCTTAGATTCCTGAACAGTATTTCTCTCTATAAAAGATATCGGCAGGTCTTCGTCTATTCTTACAAGAAACATTTTTGTGAAAAACTTAATTATAAGAACAAACAGCAGTAGGTTTTAGGGTACAAAATTGATTGGTAAACAGACATAGAAGACGTGTAAACATAAAGCTCTTTCGTACCACTACAATAGCAAAGCTCCTTCGGTCACTTCACTCAAAATAAATTTATCAACTACATACACCTGCTTTTACATAAATTATGCATACAAAGATCAAGAACAAAAATTAAACCTTCAAAACTCACATAATCAACGGGTGGGGTTTCATCGGGGAGTGTGGGTGCAACTTCTTCGTCATCACTGAATTCTTCCAAAACTCCATCGCTGAAGTGCAAGATTCGTTTAGGTTTCTTAATTGAGATAATTTCGACCATTTCGGAAGTAGCCATAGCTAAATTTCACCTAAAAAAGCTAAATATTTACACTCACAACAGAAATGTCAAAATACAAACTTGTTGTTGTTCCGCAGTGCCATCTAGCAAAACAATGGTGAAGTTTCACATTTACCTGTGCACACCTGTCCATTTTTTAGAAATTTTTATGCGGTTCGTGACCTCTATAAAAATTATGTTGCTACACTCATGTAATCTACATTTGATAAGGTGAAGGTAACTTTCGGAAAATATTATGCGGCAGTGTACCAGTTCGTTGTCAACCTGTTGCTAATTATGATGTAAGTTTGAAAATAAAAATTTTATAAGCGCACTAAAATATGTAAACGGATTTTAGAAATTAAAGATGCCGTCCACAAACGAAGCCACATTGGAATTGATACAAAGGGAGATATCGGAAGTAGTGCAACGGGAAAAGGAGCTAAAAGAAAAATATTTACAGTCGGAATTGAGAAACGGTGATGAGAAGAATGGTGATACGGTACCCACAAATGGTGAGTTGGTTAACAAAGAACAACCTTCTAATTCCATTAAAAAGAGTAACCGGCTGTTCACCCAAAATGCGGCCACCAAAGGAGTCATGCAGAGATTTATTAAATCGAAAGGTAAACTCAATTTGATGTCGACCGGAGGGAATAACACCATCGCATCACCCACCCAACCGTTTGCAAATTTTGTCAACTTTGAGGTGTACGAAGTAACCCCAGTTATTTCTACGGGAATGCAAACGAGGAATGGGTTTGTTCCAGTCAACGAGCGCATAAAACAGGAACTATCTGAAATCGAAAGGAGGGAATCGGAGCTAAGACTGGAGAGGCGTAAATCGCAACCAGATTTGATGCTGTATGTAGAGACCGAGTCGGACGAATTTGACAGACCAGATTTGCAAATGACTCGTTCAATTTCACAAGTGGATTACCTACGATCTAAAGATAGTGTTTCTTCGAATAGCAACTTGAAACCTGCAAAATCGTTAGCGGATTTGTGTAATCTGGAGGACGAAGAAGTCGAATTGCCTGGGTCGCTCTCCCTTATAAAACAATGGGAGAATATAATACAAAAGAATCAGGCTCGTCCGTAAAGAATTGTGATAGGTATTAGCCGAAAAGAAAGTTACTATGTTATTTAGGTAATCAAACTAACTGTCTTGCATTATGTAATATAATATAGAGTGTGCCTTATTTAATAAGTTATCAGATTAGGTGGATCACGTGAATTATCAATTCCAGTGATTAAAGTTAATAGCGAGTTGACAAACAAGTGCCAATTTTTATAAAAGTTAATTTTTTATATGTGCTAGCAGCTAGCTAAAATGTTTCTAGTCGTAATTTTTGGTTTGGGTGGTTAAATTACAAAAGTGCACTTAATTTACCTATGTAATAATATCTTGCTTTTCATTATTATTTTAATATTACAAATTATAGATTTATCTTATCATAATAGTGTTTTAATTAATCGATAAGATACCATGAGATTATTATTTTGTTTGTCACAATGAAAAAATTTTTTGTTATCAGGACATAATTGATTTACGAGAAAAAATTAAACCACTTGTCTATTTTTTGTTATCGCAGTTATCAAGGCATTTAATTTAAATTGGCATTTCACTATTTTGTAATGTAAATCAATCAATGTCGAACAAAGTTTAATCGAAGAAAAAAGAGCATATCGCACTGTCGGTGAAAGGCTAGCATAATTCAAAAAAACTTGCTTTTCGCAAAATTGAACTTGAAACTTTAGATTATTAAAATAAATTAACTGGCACACCCTCTCCCTGGGGGCCTTTACCCATCTAGTGCGTAATTGTTTTGTCGTTTTGGGCTTCACCGAGAGCATTCCAGGAGCTCTACTTCATTCGTCGAGTCGGTTTTAGTAAATTTAGGTCTGACTCTTGTAATGCAAAAGTTATATTTTTTCCAATATTGATTAATATTTTTTCTTCTTTTTTATGGTAGTTTTACATTTTGACCGAAATTTTAATTGTTTTGTTTTTAAGTAATTTGATAATTTTGCAGATTTTGGGTTTATTTTTTCTTCTTACATGGAACATGGTATACTATTTATTGGTGAATTGCACTACATATTATGTTTCGAATATTTTCTTACAACTTTGTATATATTTATTTTTAGCACTTGATAATGGGTCAAAACCCGAAACATTATGTAGTGCTATTAACCAATAAATAGTAGAGTTTGATTAGAAATTATTAATTAAAATAATTAAAATGATTCAAATCGGCCAAAACCAGACTAAATTATCCACGATGTTTCACATAAGAGGAAAACATCTTCCCAAAAGCTACAAAATTACTGAATTGGCAGCGATTTCCTTCTGTTACCCGATAACGCAATCTGAACATATTACAACATCCACAATCCATTGTCGGCATCAATTTTGGTCTTGACCGAATTCATCAATTGAGAACAACATAAGATAGTACATAATTTTGTATTTTAGCCGGAAATTTTTTCATAATTCTGCAGGAAATACATTTCTTCACCGATTTTATTGATAAAAATATTATAATAAATTATTTACAAGAATATTTTTTGAATTTTGAGTCGATTTCGCTTATCGAGTTCCAGAAGAGTACCTAGTTAAATGATGATTATTGTCAAAGCAAAGTATAGATTTGTTGTGAGTTCAGAAAATGAAAGGTTTGATCTATGGGGCCCTAACTTGAGAGCCGTAGCAGTTTGCTTGTTAAAAACTGGAAGTTTTGATTTATTTAGTTTTCACGAGTAAATGCATTCTAGAAAACACTTAAAATGGAAATCGTTTGTTGACCTTTCACTTGATGATGTAAAATTTAATTTGAAATAGGTTAATGAATGGAAATTAATTTCGTTTTTATCAAGTTTCTTAAAACTGATCTCGACTTAAAGAAAAATTAAATGAAGCCAATAATAAATAAAAATTAATCTCGAGTCTTGAAGAATAAGTAATTTGATTGACTTGCAGTTATGTATTTCATATGCATGGGAAGGTTTAGAAACAACCATGAAAATCTGATTATAATCTGCGCATAATTTATCTTATCTTAATTATTGCATCATTTTTTTAATGCAGCAAAAACATTGAAGTTATTATCCAATTTAGCATTTCAGAAATAATATAAAATCAGAAGAAAAAGTTTTATTTTATGAATTTTCTAATCAGAATCTCGTAAATCTGTTTACGACCAGTGGTTTGTCCCCATGGGAAAATGCAAAATTTTGAAAGAAAATTTAAAAAGTAGGAAGAAATTCCAAAACTTAACATTTTGATAATAATACTGCAATGTTTTAATTATTATTGCTTTTTAAGTTTTCCGATGTCGAAAATTATTAATAAATTAAATTAGGACATGCGTACAAGTGTTCGATGGGACTTCTGACGGCTTTCCATGTGCGGTAGATGTGATAATTGTCCACTTGTTAAAATTAATGTATTATACATCTATTGTTTTTTAAGAAATTAATTTTTTTTAATTCGAAAAATTGCACTTTCAGCATTAATTTGCGTTAGGATATGTGATACTTTCTGAGCATTCATGTCGAAACATAAAAGTTGGTGTTGAAATCAGAGTCGGAGTTCTATGTTCTATTTATTCATCCTAAGGAAGGTTTAGAAATATTTTTTTTAAATATTGAATAAAAATTGTAATTTTTGCAAGATTTAAAGTTTAGTAGTTCAGTGTTCAAATCTTAAAAAGTAGTGAACCGTTTTAGGAAATTTTTTAATGTTAATTACTTATTAATTCTTTTTGTCTGAAATCTACCATTACCAAAATAAATCTGCATTTTGAAATAACCTTCAAAATTTAAGAGACCGAAACAACTGTAATTTTATATTGAAATGCAAATTTTACTAAATTATTAGTTGTTTTTTCATTTAAATTTATGTAAATGTAGTTTTTATGTAATACTATAGACACAGTCAGGAGTGGACTGGCTATTGTCCTTTCAAATAAAAAAATACATTAAATTTCAATCTAGGAGGGGGGGGGGGTAAATTTAATTAAAAATTAATTACAGTATCATACTTAATAAATATTTTATAGTTTTCTAAAGAATAAAAAAATTATTAGGAGTTACCTAGTGTAATCATGTTTTGGCGGCGATCCAGCTCCGTTCCTCGCAGATTCACTTGGATATTAAATTTTTTTTTTCATTAATTGCAATCAAAACTATAAAAATTTGTGTGATACCCTTATCTTTTTGGACTACTACGATCCGAACACTTGCGTAGTTGCATAGAAATCCTCCCTCTCTTTTATTTTAAATTTAAAAAATGCAAAGTTGGGTTTTTAAAAATATTTGTGTAATTTGTCCAAACGGCAAATTTTTTAAAATAGCTTTATCATCACTTTACAATATTAAAATTTGTACATGACTGAGCGACAGCTAGAATAAATTTTTGATGCGCTCGTATCACCACAATATTCTTGCTTTACTTGCTAGCCTTGAGTAGGGAACACAAGTATTAAAATTGTTTATTGTTTTTAGTAGTTGTAATACTATGTATAAAAACAGATAACTTGCTTATAAAATAATTCAATAATAAAGTGTCAGTTTTTTCACCAATATTTTTTATAAATGGTTTGTTAATATTTGATTTAAAAAAATTGTGCTTTGAATTTAACTGTTCATTTTCAGACTTTAATTTTGACCTCCACCTCAATTTTGGTTGTTAGTATTAATTTTATTTTGACATGTAAGTTATTTTTGTTTTAATATATTAAACAATGAAACGAAAATTGAAAGTTTTAAGGTGCTAGTCCGGTTCCTTCGGAGGTGTTTACTTTTGAGGACGATTGGGACTCGAACAGAATTCCAGTCGGGTTTCCTCTTATAAATGCTGTCAAGGAGCATCGCTTACCAACGAATCGGCGAAGAGAGGTAGGGTGAAATAATCTTTTATTTTGTTAAATTAACGATTTTGGACTTTTCAGGGAAAAGAAATTTTCGATTCGCTACAACACTTGGCTGACGATGAAAAACTGATAATAGGAAATGCGGTGGGTCACTTGGGAGATTCAGTAAGAAGCAAAATATCATGTTCGGTTTGCCAATTAGGTAAGATTGCCTGCTTTTGTTACAGGAAAAAATCGGGAATGACTTTTGGTTTTAGGCGTAGGTCTTCTCCAATCTGCTGTTCAACGAAACGATTCCTTCACAGACATTCGAGGAAAATTCGTAAATCTTTGCGTTGGATTTGAGATACAAAATGAAGTTGTGTGCAGGGGAATCTTTGATGTGTTTGGTCCGGATCTTCTTCCGGTTTTGAAGATCTCCAAAATCGGTAAGTGGATAAATGATTACCTAGCGATGTGAAGGTTGTTTGTTACACTTTGATATTGATGGCTCTTTAATTACAACAAAAAGTTCTTTATGGTAGCCTTGCCGGAAAATATAATGCTGGTCGTTGTCGCAATTGCTATGATTGAAAATTAAATTGTTGGTTGTAGGGCTAATTATTATTCGGCATTTCAGAGGAAAATATTATAGAAGAATTATAAAAGTGCCGATAATTGCGTGTTATTTGTGTGTGGAATTGTTACGAGGCTTATCTGCTATTACAATCGAAAAAACCTTCCTACCTTTGGTTATAATTAGCGGAATCATAATAATTAAGCGTTTTAGTTGACATTTATTATAAAAAACTGTAATTAAAATAACTTGTATAGGTAATTATTGTAGACGTAAGCACATGAAATTGCTTATGTTTATTTCTCTAATCCTGACGTGAAAAATATGCAGTTTATTTATTAATTTAATGATTTTTATAATAACAATAATTATTTTGCGTTAATTTTCATTGCCATGGATCTATGCAACCGGCTATGGTACCGACATGTTTTTAAATTAAACAATCAAGCAATAATTCAATTTCCTCCTTTTTAAAATTTTTTATATTTAATTATTACAATTGTCTTAACGTATTTAAATTAAACATAAATTATTTCAGTTTTTCTAGTTATTTTTGATGGAAGGCAAAATAGAGAACAGAAAAACTGCAAAAAAAATTGAGAAATTTTGATAAACCAAGGAAATAAAAAGAGCGAATCCATGATTATGAATTTCATTTTTTATTATATTATATAAACATTTTATTTATTTCTTTTATTTTTTCGGGATTTTGGATCTCTCTTTATTAAAACTCTGCGTAAATGTTTCCGTTTCGCCAAAAATGGTGAAATTCAACCCCATACAACAATATTGATTGGTTAAAATTCAATTTGTTTCAAATCAAGACCAAAAAATCACTGAAGATACCTTAGAATTATTTGTATTTGCCAATAATATCAGCCAAAGGCTGATAAGAATATACGTTGATTAGATCTTGTCACGTTGTGGAAGCTATAAAATAGTCGAAGTTTTTCAAATTTCTAAAAATAAAGTAAAGCTGTGTTCTTTCGTCAAGAGCTCGTTTTTATCCCTGGACAAGGACAAAACTGCTCTCTGGACGGACTTTTTTCAAAAGGAATCGATTCTTGCAGGACACTCTAGAAGAAGGTATCCAATGTCAATATATTTAGGGATACAGATTCAAATTGATGACGAATTGTTTATTTTAACTGGCATTACGTGACAAGATCTATCGAACGTATATTCTTATGAACTTACATTTAATTTTATTGTAATTAATTTTATTGGCTTATCCAATTGATTCTACAGTAATTTATATGGTTTTTCAGTCAGTTATGGTCTGTATGATTAAACAATTTGAATTGTGCAATTCGCTCTATGTCGTTGAATAGCAGCAGCTCCTAGTTGGCTATAATACTCAGACCCCAGAGTCTTTGGTCTTTGAGGTATGGAATACTCCCCAGTGTTCCAGTAATTGATGTGTCTAGAAAAAAACTCTTAGGATCTCAGTATTCTCATCTCGGTTAAAACTCCAATTTAACCAAACAACGTGGAAGTAAGGAATACTTTTCGTTACCGGCTACGAAGTACTGGAAGGTATTCCATACCCCCCAGACCCCCCGGATTAATAACAAAATTTTACGTATTTAAAGGTTAGTTTTATATGCTGAGTTCATAAAGGTAGGAATGGATACGGTTTGATAGGCAGGGGTCTTAAAAAATAAAATAGAAATATTGAACGAGAGGGGGGGGGGAGCGATTGACAAATGCAAAACTAATAGTTTCAATGTTGAAAATTGAAGTATTCAAGGGGATTTTGGAACACCACAATATGTTTATTTAAATGTTTCTTGTTCAGGTCCACCCGAAATATGTCGATTATGTTTAGGAGAAACCTGCGCAAATGTTGCTATTCCAATACATGATTGGGATGTGGAATTACCAGACGTCCGAAAGCCCAAAATTATAGAACTGCCCCTACCGCAGGTAACCCTCGTTTAACTTTAACAGCATTTAATTTAAAGTTTTACTTTGATTTTAGCCTGGAAAACCGTTTCTTAAAGTATTGCAAATATCCGACACCCATTTTGATCCAGATTATACAGAAGGAAGCATATCAAACTGCGACGAACCTTTGTGTTGTAGGCCTTACAGCAGTCGGCCAAAAGATCTACAAGTTATCGTTCCAGCAGGAAAGTAAGGGATTTTTGTTAAAAAATTTCTATTCCAGACTAAAAAAATTCTTTTCTGTATTAGATGGGGAGCTTACGACAATTGCGACGTTCCAAAAGTACTTTTGGATAACATGTTTGAAAATATTGCCAGAGATCACCCAGTAAGCTTATCTAAACCAATTAAATTATCTCTTAAGAAATTTTTCCTTCCAGGACATAGATTACATAATTTGGACAGGCGATTTACCACCTCACGACATTTGGAAACAAACCAAGAACGAAAGTCTCGACATATTGAAAGAGTGCGTAAAGCAAATGAAAGATGCTTTTCCAAACATTCCAATTTTGCCAGCTCTGGGTAATCACGAAGGAATACCCGCAGGAAAGTAAGTTTTTCCTGAAACGCTGGAGTTTTTATTAATCCACAAAATTTAGTTTTCCGCCTCCGTGGAACCAAAAGCAGGACTATTCCATCTCGTGGCTGTACGAAGAAGTTAACCGCCAGTGGAAGAATTGGCTACCAGATTCTGACGACACAGTTTTGCACGGAGGATTCTACTCCGTCCTGGTACGTCCTGGCTTTCGCGTTATTTCCTTAAACATGAATTACTGTCACAGTTTAAGTTGGTAATAATTGAAATAAAAAAGTTAATTGAGTTAGTTTAATTAAAAAATTGCTACAGGTGGTTGCTCGTAAACAGCACGGATCCCGCAAAAGAACTGAAGTGGTTAATCTTCCAATTACAGGAAGCGGAGAATAACGGAGAAAAAGTGCATATCATAGGTGCGTGCGTCCATTCATAATTATTGTTGCACGTAAAAAATTGTGTATTCTAGGACACATTCCACCTGGCGTAACTGATTGTTTAAAAACCTGGTCACAAAACTATTACAAGATCGTAAATAGATACGAAAGCGTAATTACGGCTCAATTTTTCGGTCATACACACGGCGACGAGTTCGAAGTGTTTTATGACGTTGACAATATTAGTGCGTTTGTTTTATTTAAATTTGTTATCAAATTTTAATTTTAATTATTTTAGCGAGAGCTAATAATATTGCTTTCATTGGTCCTTCGGTAACGCCGTATAGTGGTCAGAACCCTGCCTATAGGATTTATTACGTCGATGGCAATCACGAAGACAGCACATGGGTGAGTTTTGTTACGTGGAAATCAATCGGTTTGAACCTGTACCTTTTTAGGAAGTTGTGGACCACGAAACGTGGATGATGGATTTAGACACCGCAAACATCGAGAATCTACAAAATCCGGTCTGGTTTAAGCTTTATTCGGCTAAAGAAAGTTACCAATTGCCAAGTTTGAGGCCAAAAGAATGGAACGATCTGTTGTACAAAATGGTGCACGATAAACAATTGTTTAATCAATTCTACAAGTAAGTATCAGATACTTCAACCTTACTACATTAAAATTCGTATTTTAGATTTTATTACCGCAACAGTCCGGCAAGTCCAAAATACACTAGAAAGGAAAAGTTACAAATGTTGTGTGATTTAAAATCTAGTAAATCGCAAGACAAACTTGAGATTTGCCGCGATTTAGAAGACATGATGATAAATTAATTACTTAGTTCAATTTTTATATAATTTAAGAAATAGTAAAATTATCGAAATACAATTCAATAGTAAATGAAGCAATAGGGATGTTTTTTTTCGCACGAATCTGCATGATCTCCGAACTCCTCTACGGTTGGTAAATAAGCAAACCAAGAGTTTTTACCTTTCACAAATTTTTTCGTGGTGTTTAAACTCTTTTGCATGCCCCATATGAGAGGCGCAGTTTTGCAAACCAGTAACTGAATGCAGTCGGTGTCTTCGTCCAAACCTCTTTCTTTAATATATCCCACGATATTATCGGGCAGGCTGGAATCTTTAACATCTGCTAGCATATCTAACACTTTTGAATTGTTTAACATCCACTCCAAAGGATTATCATTTTTTGTTTTTCTAGCCTGGGTCAGTTGAGATGGAGGTGCTTTCGATAAACTCGAACTTATCTAACAAATTTTCAAGTTATCTACAATGTGAAACTTAAATTTTCACTTACCAGTTGAGCGACGAAAATGATCGCGTTGACTGCAATGGCACTTAATTTTTTGGTATCCAAACCCAGCAATCGGAGAAATCCAGAGAAAATGTTGGCATTCTGATCTTTCGAATTTCTTTTTATATGTTTTCCAGCGAACGTTTCACTTACTAACTGAGCCAAATTGTTAGCCTTATCTAATCCAAAAAATTTACCGGCCATTTGGAAGCCAGCTTTAATAGTACTAAAGACATTTGGTGTTTCGTGAAAGCACACAACACCGGATAATAAAAATAACAGCATTAAGGTGCACCACTTTATTTGCATGTCTAACGATGTACTAATGGTAGTTACGAAGAACTGTCACATCTCTAGTGGAATGAAGGCATGATCTACCATGTGCAACCATGCTGAAGATTTGATATGAGATTGTCAGTCACATTAAAACCGTTTTAAACGATGTGATTGCAGAAACCGTTGGAAAAATTATATACTGATTTAGACAGTTGCATTTTATTTTACCATCTGCAAGGATGCTACGAATAATTTTCTGTATGTGTTTTTTGTGTCGATACTCGATCCAGCAAGACTTAAGTTCCGATTTACAAACATTAAGCGAATTGCCACTGGAGAATCTAATAAAATTGCAAAACAACTTTAACTTTGAGGAAGTGTTGGACGATTCGCTATCCACAAGGCTCGAAATACATGGAAATGATACACCGGAAGCTTTGGCGTTGCAGTCCAAGATGCAGCCTATCAATCGAGGTGGTCACGGAGGCGGTCACGAACACGGACACGATCATGGTCATGAAGCTTCTAGCAAAAAAGATATTAATAGTATATTTCAAATGTCGGTCACGGCCCTAGCTTTCATCGCATTTGGTGGTTATTTGTTGTGTCTTATAAAGCAAGCTATTCAAGCGAAGCAGAATGCCCAAACAACGACAACGATGATGGCCATGCTGGTAAGACCAAACAGGATTAGAAATGGACAGAGACCAGTAAGACGTCCCAGACCAGGAAATAACAGGTACAAGAGAGAACTACCACTTGATCCTAATCAATACGATATGTACAACGCACTCATATTTCTTGCCGAAGGATACAGTAAGTACCATACTGTAAGCTACGACCACCTGAATACTACTTTTAATATGTTCAATTAAATAAGGTAATATATTATTGTATGAACATTAAAGTAAATTTCTTCCTTGTTCGTTGTTTTATTCTGCCTTCAATAGAATAGATTGCAATCCAATCCAGAGTTCTTCTGCGTTGTCTAGTTATCTCCAGTTCTGCAGCTTTGATAAAGACAAGAATATAAAATAAATTAAGGTAGTCATTTTATAAAAAAATTATTATGATACCACTGTTTTGTCGAAAATCATTAGAATATCCCTACAATCATTACTCGAATTGGATACGGAAGATAATAAACCATATAATTTTTATTTTACCTATTGATGGAAATACGAGTATATCTACTTCTATTCGAAATGATGAAGTATATAATACTACATTTGGTAATAATATGTATTTCTAAAATTTTTTCAGATGATTTTTATGCAAAGGTAACATTCGTGTGATTTACCGATTGCTTTTCAAATTTGTACTTTTTAGTTTCATCAAGCGGACTATAAGATCGATTTCCAAAGAATAGAATTGATCGAATATAGTAAATCTTATTTGAATTTTGTGGAAGTTAAACATTTTAAATATAATCGAACACTAGCAGTTTTAAATGCCACTCTTAACTCAAAAGTAAACATGAGTACTGCAATTGAGGTAAAATTGAGTCAGTTAAATATTTGATAGAATTTTTATTTGTTCAAATTGTTGTAGGTAGCAGTGCAAGCGTATAAATTCCTAAGTAATGAATATCGCCAATTACCCGGAATGAATTTTCAATTAAATTATTGTAAGAGCATTCAGGCAAATATTGCGGGGCTCCAAAATTTGTTTAAAAATGGAAATTTTTCCACAACATGCCAAATACTGCAGGTAACAATATATTCTAAATTAATTTAATTTTGTATTTTTAATATTGGTAGGAAACAACCTATAAACTGTGGAATATTTATCCTGACGAATCTCGCTTTCCTCCATTTTTACCAAATGGCGAATTTAAATTACTACTTGATATTCTCTATAGTAATAACCAAATTGTTAAACTAGCTGGGTATATGAGAATATATCGTCCGATTACTATACCAAAGAGACACTGATTATAGCATCAGAAAAGATATAATAATATAATATGTTTATAGAGGTTGAATTTCTAATAAAATCTTCAATTAAATAGTAGAAGCTGTATTTCCTATAACGTTTTACAGATTACACAGGTTTATCAGAAAAATCATTGTCTACTGAAAAATTCACGAACAAATAGAAAGAGTGCACTGGGCGGTATTCCATACCCCGGTCTGTACAATCATTGTGTGAGCATTTCACATTTAAAGCAGCTACTTTCATTTTGGTTCTCAGACTTTTTTTTTGAGACTGAGGTTAAACTTATTTTTTTATAATTACAACTAGAAATATTGTTAAGCTGCAATTATGGATAAACCGGGGGGTCTGGAGGGTATGGAATACCCCCAGGTATTGTATACCCCCCGGTATACAATCACTAACATAAGTAGTTTTGGGGGTCTCGTAATGCTTTAAAGCTTGGGGCTCCAGAAAAGATTGTTTTGCTGCTAAGTGCAAAAATAATTTTAATTTTTCGTTCCCGGAAGTTGAAGTTCTGATGTTTTTGGTTTATTTCGGTTAAGTCATGTTTCAGCTTCAAGCTTCTCAGACTTTATTCATTTTTTGAGCCTGAGGCTAAAAGTATTTATTTATAATTACAACTTCAAATATTGATATTTATTTAGTTATTCATCCGGGCCCTTGAGGGATTCCGGGCCCTGGGGGCAAATCCCCGAGCGCCTCCCGCATTTTGTATTATCAAATTTTTGTTGTTTTTATTTTAATTATATTTAATTACGATGAATTGTCGCGGCGATGAATTGTCCACGATGAATTGTCGCGCGATGAATTGACGTAGGTTTCTCTCTGGTTGGGCCTGGATATAACGGACGATCAACTCAGAATATAAAAGGAAACTTCTAGCAGTTGAGATGGACTATCTATGGAACACATAACGAACCAAGAAATAAGACGCAGAATGGGGGCTCAGGACAATGCAGTAGATATAATTGACAGAGGAAGCCTTAAATGGTTTGGTCACTTAATGAGAATGGACTATCCGATGTGTCCTAAGAGAGTGGGCTCTTCCAGGCAAACGCAAGAGAGGTCGACCAAGAAAATCGTGGAGAGATGGCAACAAAGAAAGAATGCTGGCTTACCAGGTAGAAGAGGAAGATGCACTTATTCGCGATATTTGGCGTTTGCGAACCGGAAAGCCGGGCATGGCGTTATAATAATATTTTTATTATAGGTAGGTAGGTACTAGATTTTACGGTAAATTGAATTTTGAAGGACGAAATTTTAATATCCTAATACTATTAAATAGATTCAATTCAGAAACAAATTTTTTATTATAAATTGTTATTCTAGCAAACATAATGTGCATTCCTAATATTAAAGTAGGTACAAATTGTATTTTGCAATAATTTTTCTAGATTTTTATTCCAAGGTAATATTTCTGTGATTGTCAATATACCGGGTGCTGAATGAGTTAGCCGAACATAGGAAATTAACATGTAAAAACTTATTTATGCAAATTCCTGCTTCCCTAATTATTTTAGAGAAAACATGAAAGACACAAAAATAATGCAGAAATATAAACTACGAATGATAAGATCATAAGATTTCATCTAGCTTTTACTTAAAAAGTCCAAAAATGCTTTCGAAATTGTTAATTGTTAATTAAATAAATTTAATTTAATTTCTATTTTCAAAATAGAAACTTACATGGTCAGTCTGATAAATAAAACTTTTAACAATTTTAAAAGCATTTTTTGGTTTTTAAGTAAAAGCTAAATGAAATCTAATACTCTTACCATTCGTAGTTTATATTTCTGCATTATTTCTGAGTCTTTGTGCTTTAATATTTGTTTAGATTGTTATAAGTAGTTAACAGTGGAATTTTATAAGTAACGAATATCGCAGACTTCCCGGAACAAACTTTCAAATAAATGTGCGTGAAGGTTTCGATACAAATATTTTGGGCTTACAAATTGTCGACTAGTAAAGGTAAAAACTTTTTTCGAGTTTGTAGATTTTCTTTTACTTTTTTTTTGCAGGATGCCAGTTATAAATTGTGCAACGTTTATCCAGACGAATCCCGTTTTCCACCTATTTTACCAAATAGCGAATACAGATTTGACGCTGATCTTCTATATAATGATGAAATAGTTGCTAATTTTGCTACATATCCAAGACCAAGGAAACCCAAAATTGCTTAGTATTAATATATTTTTCGAATTACGTTTTTTAATTCTGTTAAATTCTGTGTATTGGCGTGGTATATGACGATTAGTTGAGTTATATAGGGAAAAATATTTTTTTTACATTTTCAGGCGTGAATTTAAACTGCTTATTATACTCTTATTAAATAATACAATATTAAAATTATATAATAATCATTATTCATATAATGCTTATTGAATTCGGAAGAGAAGATAATTAGCTAGCTAGACAATTTTTATATTTTATAATTACCTATGAGAGTTTCATTAATATTTAAAATGTTGAAGTACGTATTACAGTTTGCAATGACATTGCTGTGTTTTCCTCAAATTTTCCCAACTGATTTTTATTCAAAGGTAATATTCGTGTGGGTGCTGATTAATAATAATGATTTCAACTTCGAATTTTAAGTTTCATCAAATGGACTATACTATTGATTTCCAAAGATTGATTTTGATTGATTATAACAAATCCATTATGAATTTTGTGGAAGTTAAAAATTTTAAATACAATCGTTCACTTGGAGTTGTAAATGCTACTATTAATTCAAAAGTGAACATAAGTACCGAATTAGAGGTACCTACTTAGAGAAAAATTTGCAATTTGTAATTGCATTGGATTGTTTTAGATAGCAGTGGAAGGGCGTAAGTTTTTAAGTAATGAATATCGCAGAATACCTGGAACAAACTTTCAAATAAATTATTGTAAGAGTGTTCAAGCTAATATTGTGGGATTCGAAATTTTATTTACCCGAGGAAATTTTAGTCCAACTTGTGAAATTGTGCAGGTAACATTTTTTAGAAAGCTTCTTACGATGTTTTAAAATTTTCTTAGTAGGAAACGACTTATAAAGTGTGGAATGCTCATCCTGACCCATCCCGATTTCCACCGTTCATACCAAATGGTGAATATGAACTTCAAGTTCAGCTTCTGTATAAGAATCAAATATTTGCTAATATAGCCGGTTATATAAAAGTATATCGTCCTATTACTGTAAAAAATAACCCATGACTTTTATGTTTCAAAAAAAAATTTTGTAACAATCTGATAACAAATAAATAACGATGACATGTTTTTTGTCAACGGTCATTAAATATCCTCTATACCTCATAATGGCATAATGTCGGAAGAAGACCTAATTACCTATGCATTGTTTATATAAAAAATTAACTAGCATACTTTTGAAAATATCATTTCTGTTCGAAATGGTGAAGTACATGATATTGCATTTCGCAATAATATTTCTCAAGTGTTTTTCTCAAATATTTTCAAATGATTTTTATTCGAAGGTAATATTGGTGTGATGGGCTGATGGTAATAATTATTTCAATATTTTGCTTTCAAGTTTTATCAAAATGACTATAATTTCGATTTCCAAAGATTAGAAGTTGTTGATTATAACAAATCCGTTTTAAATATTTTTGAAGTTAAAACTTTTAAATATAATAGAACAATGGCGGTTATAAATGGCACCATGAACTCGAAAGTGAATATAAGTACAGAATTAGAGGTATTCACACACAGAGAAATGTATCTATTTTTTTGAATAATTATTTTAGGTGGCAGTGCAATCATATAAATTTCTAAGTAATGAATACCGCAAACTCTTTGGAACAAACTTTCAAATAAATTATTGTCGGAGTATTCGGGCAAATATTTGGGGACTTGAAATGTTGTTTAAGCAAGGTAATTTTAGCCCAACATGTCAAATACTGCAAGTAATAATATTTCTAATACTTAGTTATTTCATAATTTAAAGGTTTTTTTAGGAAACAACCTACAAAGTGTGGAATGCTTATCCTGACCAATCTCGATTTCCACCGTTAATACCAAATGGAGAATACAAAATGCAAATAGATTTCCTTTATCGTAATCAAATTATTGGTACACTGGCTGGGTATAAAAAGATTTATCGTCCCATTGCTATACCAGGACAAAAATGATTTCAAGATATGTTTCGAAATTGAATTCGTAATAAAATCTTCAATTAGCTAACATGTTTCTATTTTTTAAATTATCTTTGTTTTCCCAATATTGTTTGTTATTTTATAGAAACTGCCAGTAGTATATCAAGGATAATATAATATCCTGCATATTATCCTATATTTTTCTCATTGACATAATCAGCATTAATCTTGAAAATTATACAAACAAGGTTAACCAATGCATTGTTATATTCCAATTTTTATCATTACGGCCGGAATAAATCAAGCTTTAATATAATATGTGATCCCAAGGTAACATTTTTTTCTGATAACAAATAGATTTAATAAACAGTCAGAACTGATTTTATATTAGTAACTGCATAATATTGTGTCTGTTCAAGATGTTGAAGCAAAAATTATATTTCTCCATAATTTTTCTCTTGTATTTATCTCCAAATTTAACGGTTGATTTCTATTCAAAGGTAATTATTCTGTGGTGATCGGTAGTAAATATTTTAACGGCTTACTTTTTAGTTTCATCAGAATGACTATAAGCTCGATTTTCAAAGAGCCGAATTAATCGACTACGATAAATCTTTTTTCAATTTTGTAGAAATTAAAACTTATAAATATAATCGATCGTTACCAGTTGCAAATGTTACATTCAACTTAAAAATGACTATGAGTACCGAATTAGAGGTAGGTATAGTATTTTTAAGGCTATATCATTTATTCAAATTATTTTAGTTGGCAATACAAATTTATAAATTTCTAAGTAACGAATATCGCATACTTCCCGGATCAAACTTTCAAATAAATTATTGTAAGTCTATTACTACAAATATCTGTGGAATATATAATATGGTATCAAAATGTGGAAATCTTTCCTCAACATGTGAATTGATTCAAGTAATATTTTTATTAAACTAATACCGTAGTGATTGCATTTTTATTTTTTGTAGGGGAAGACTTATTTAATGTGCAA
This sequence comes from Cantharis nigra, assembly GCA_958510845.1. Taxonomy (NCBI): domain Eukaryota; kingdom Metazoa; phylum Arthropoda; class Insecta; order Coleoptera; family Cantharidae; genus Cantharis; species Cantharis nigra. The sequence goes on along the minus strand of OY294033.1, from coordinate 1,956,776 downwards.
TGCTTTTCCCGATGAATCTCGATTCCCATCTTTCTTACCAAATGGTGAATTCAAGTATCAAGTTGATTTTATTTATAGAGATGCAAAATTCTGTACAATAGCTTTGTATTTGAAAATATATCGTCCTGTTAAACCACCAAAGAACTAAACCGCTTACTAATTCAAAGAGAATTGTTTTGTTTTACTTATCCTACTTGAACAAATTAAGAAGTGATTTTTGTACTGGTGACTAAACTTCAATATGATTCTTCAGCTGTAACGATTGCTACTGTAATTAAATAAATTTTGCCGAAATTATTTTATTTTTCATTTTCATAAACATTCGATTTTCAATACATTGAAGATTAAACATATACATTTATGATGATTAGGCTTAGAGTAGATCGCTGAAAGTCACTGAAATGTGAAACAAAGTATTATATCTAATTACTTTAAAAATTTATTTTGTATTTTAATAAAATATTTATTTTATCTTTCTATTTACAATTAATTTAAAATTAATTAAATTAAAAATTGTAAACCAAAGTATTCCATCAGTAAATACTTTAGTATTCTTTAGGTAGGTACTACAACAGGACGATGCACTTTTACATACAAACTTAAAGAAGCTATCACGAAATTTACATCCTCATAAGTGAATTTTGCATTACATTTGAATTCGCCGCTTGGTATATAAGGTGGAAATCGAGATTCATCAGGACAACCATTGCAAATTGTATATGTCGTTTCCTGTAGAGAAGAGCGACATAAATATATTACACGAAAAGAAATTAGTACCTCAACTACTTGACAAGAACGAACATTTCCACATTGAAACAAAATTTGTAATCCGGCAATATTTTCATTAATAGCTTTACATAAGTTTATTTGAAAACGTGTTCCAGGCATTCTACGATATTCGTTACTCAAAAATTTGTACATTTCCACTACGACCTAAAAACCTCAATAAAGTAAAAATTTGAAAACAAGGAAAACCAACAAATTTTTTAAAGATTTTCCTGGTTTACCTCTACTTCAGTGCTCATGTTTATTTTTGAGTTTAAGGTCATATTTATAGCTGGAAATGTTCTATTATATTTAAAAGTTTTTAGATCAATAAAATTAAAAGCAGATTTATTATAGTCCTCCAGTTCCACTCTTTGAAAATCAATCTTATAGTCGTTTTGGTGAAACTTGAAACATAAACAGTTAAAAAGTTGATTAACAATTTATTGTAATTATCAATATTACCTTTGAATAAAAATCATTTGCAAAATTTTGAGGTAAAAATGCAAGAAAAACTATTTTAAAATATAACATAGCTGGTTGATATCTGTTCAAATCAGTGTTTCGCGTATACCACTTTGTTGTATACTAATTGCAGGTTATACATTTCCTTCATAAGTTTTCACTACACTGAAATGGTTTACTGATTTTAGCCAACCTTGCTTTTCAAGGTTCTCTAAAGTATTATTGTTCATTATAAGCTTCGTAAAAAAGTACCCTTGGTCATTTCAATCGCGTTATTACAAGCGGAAGTGATCTGGCCGCCTGCTATTGCATTTGTTTTTAGTTTTTGTTTTTGTTTTCCTGGATTTTCTGAAGAAAATTCTAGATTTTCTCGTAAGGACGAACTGCATTTGCGATTGGTCGTGGATATATCAGCAAGTTCGATTGGAAAGCGTTCGAAGAAGAAGTTTAATCATTATTGTTAGCAATTAATTGAAATTTGGAATATTTTATTATTATTAATTAGTTATTTATTTATTCATTTATTTATTTATTAAAAATGTAAAAACATTTCTTGGAAGATTATCGTTAGATTTGCAGAGTAGGTTTTCAAATTGCAAGTATTAAATTAATTTTAAAAAACCGGATACCGGATACCTCTTAAAATTTAGAATCTTGAAATCTCAGTAAGGTTTCATGTTTGCAAGAGAATAAACAAGTCACGGTTATATGATGTTATATGGTGGATGCGTGTTTCGTATGTATATGTAAGACCGGAGGCAAACTTAAAATATGACAACTGTAAATGTACATTTCTGTTTGCTGATCAATTTAATCAACGTTAATCGTCGTAATATTAATAATGTTTCCCATAACCATAATAAAGTGTAAGCTGATATTGTCCGTACTTACGTATGGCTGTATATTACCGATTACATTATTTTTTTGATGTTACTTCCAGTCAGGGCCGGATAAACCATGGGTGGATCCAGATAATTTTAACAATTATTTTAGCCTTTACATTTCTTCTGGTAAACTAGAGAGGTGAAAAGTTATAATATTTGTAGCAAGAAAGTTGATTTGGGAGAAGATTTGTCCCCTGAAATTGTTTAAAAAATCATTAAAAATGATCGAATTTTACGTTTTTTCATGTATTTTTGCTGTTTTCAGTTTTTACAACCGTGAGATCTGGGAGTGTGGAACGCCCTCCAGTATACCAGTAAGAGTGTTAAAAAACACAAATAGGTGTACATTCAACCGAACATATTCTAAATAGCAAACAGATTTTGATTCCAGTTTTAAAGTTGCTATTCCACTGGGCATTACTAGATCTAGGTTACAAAAGACATTTAGAAAAATCTACAGGATGCTAGATTCAGGGACCAATTTTGTTTAGATGTACTGGAGGGTGTTCTACACCCCCAGACCGCCCGGTTTCAAAAACTGAAAACTTATGTATAGTACCAGTATACCCAGTACCCAACTGATTGTATAAAATTATTGCCACAGCATATACACGTATTGGTTCTGAAAGAGAGAAAAGCTGCTATCCTAATCTATAAAATGCCAGCACGCTGCTCCTGCTGCTACAGCGTGTCATTATTTAGTGAAAAGAAGGACTCTCTGATTGGTCCTCTTTTTTACCAACCGAAAATTTATTAAACTAAGATTAGGTTTAAAAATATTGGTTCGTAATCCAAACCGTGAATTTTGAATTTTTAACCAAAAATGAGGAAAATTTAGCCTTCGGGTTAACCAACTGCTGGATACAGCCTTCAGAACCTCGCGGAATCAATCAAAACTGTGTAAAATCTCGAAACAAATTTAGGTCAAATCGAACCCGAATGTGTTACGTTTAATGCCAAATAAAATAAAAAAGATCATACTTACGAGAAATCTGACTGCGCCAATCGAATTTTCTGATTAAAATACGTAAGAAACAGTGAAAGAAGCTGCCGAATTTCACTTTTCATTTTTTGGGGTCAAAATCACCAAAGGGTTACGTTTTTTTTCAAAAATCTTAAAAACTGTAGGTGGCCTTTTTATTACTTAAATCGACGTACTTAGATGCGTACTGCTGGATACATCCTTCAGAAGCTCGCGGAATCAATCAGAACCGTGTAAAATCGCGAAACAAGTGGGGGTCAAATTGACCCCGAATGTGCTACGTTCAAAGCCAAATTTTCTGATTAAACTACGTAAGAAACAGTGAAAGAAGCTGCCGAATTTCGTTTTTCATTTTTTGGGGTCAAAAAACACCAAAGGGGTTAACCTTACGTTTTTTTGAAAAATCTTAAAAAATTTAGGTTGCCGTTTTATTACTTAAATCGACGTACTTAGATGCGTACTGCTGGATACAGCTCTGAGAAGCTCGCGGAATCAATCAAAACCGTGTAAAATCGCGAAACAAGTGGGGGTCAAATTGACCCCGAATGTGCTACCTTTAAAGCCAAATAAAGTAAAGAATATCATACTTACGAGAAATCTGACTGCGCCATTCAAATTTTCTGATCAAAATACGAAAGAAACAGTGAAAGAAGCTGTGGAATTCCACTTTTCATTTTTTGGGGTCAAAAAACACCAAAGGGGTTAATCTTACGTTTTTTTTAAAAATCTTAAAAACCGTAGGTGGCCTTTTTATTACTTAAATCGACGTACTTAGATGCCTACTGCTGGGTACAGCCCTAAGAACCTCGCGGCATCAATCAAAACAGTGTAAAGTCGCGAAACAAATGGGGGTCAAATTGACCCCGAATGTGCTACATTTAAAGGCAAATAAAATAAAAAATATCATACTTACGAGAAATCTGACTGCGCCAATCGAATTTTCTGATCAAAATACGTAAGAAACAGTGAAAGAAGCTGCCGAATTCCACTTTTCGTTTTTTGGGGTCAAAAAACACCAAAGGGTGTTTTTACGTTTTTTTCAAAAATCTTAAAAAATTTAGGTGGCCTTTTTATTACTTAAATTGACGTACTTTGATAAGTTCTGCTGAATACAGCCTTCAGAAGCTCGCGGAATCAATCAGAACCGTGTAAAATCGCGAAACAAGTGGGGGTCAAATTGACCCCGAATGTGCTACGTTTAAAGCCAAATAAAATAAAAAATATCATACTTACGGGAAATCTGACTACGCCAATCGAATTTTCTGATCAAAATACGTAAGAAACAGTGACAGAAGCTGCCGAATTACAATTTTCATTTTTTGAGGTCAAAAAACACCAAAACCTTACGTTTTTTTCAAAAATCTTAAAAAATTTAGGCTGCCGTTTTATTACTTAAATCGACGTACTTAGATGCGTACTGCTGGATACTGCCCTCAGAAGCTCGCGGAATCAATCAAAACTGTGTAAAATCTCGAAACAAATTTAGGTCAAATCGAACCCGAATGTGTTACGTTTAATGCCAAATAAAATAAAAAAGATCATACTTACGAGAAATCTGACTGCGCCAATCGAATTTTCTGATTAAAATACGTAAGAAACAGTGAAAGAAGCTGCCGAATTTCACTTTTCATTTTTTGGGGTCAAAATCACCAAAGGGTTACGTTTTTTTTCAAAAATCTTAAAAACTGTAGGTGGCCTTTTTATTACTTAAATCGACGTACTTAGATGCGTACTGCTGGATACATCCTTCAGAAGCTCGCGGAATCAATCAGAACCGTGTAAAATCGCGAAACAAGTGGGGGTCAAATTGACCCCGAATGTGCTACGTTCAAAGCCAAATTTTCTGATTAAACTACGTAAGAAACAGTGAAAGAAGCTGCCGAATTTCGTTTTTCATTTTTTGGGGTCAAAAAACACCAAAGGGGTTAACCTTACGTTTTTTTGAAAAATCTTAAAAAATTTAGGTTGCCGTTTTATTACTTAAATCGACGTACTTAGATGCGTACTGCTGGATACAGCTCTGAGAAGCTCGCGGAATCAATCAAAACCGTGTAAAATCGCGAAACAAGTGGGGGTCAAATTGACCCCGAATGTGCTACCTTTAAAGCCAAATAAAGTAAAGAATATCATACTTACGAGAAATCTGACTGCGCCATTCAAATTTTCTGATCAAAATACGAAAGAAACAGTGAAAGAAGCTGTGGAATTCCACTTTTCATTTTTTGGGGTCAAAAAACACCAAAGGGGTTAATCTTACGTTTTTTTTAAAAATCTTAAAAACCGTAGGTGGCCTTTTTATTACTTAAATCGACGTACTTAGATGCCTACTGCTGGGTACAGCCCTAAGAACCTCGCGGCATCAATCAAAACAGTGTAAAGTCGCAAAACAAATGGGGGTCAAATTGACCCCGAATGTGCTACATTTAAAGGCAAATAAAATAAAAAATATCATACTTACGAGAAATCTGACTGCGCCAATCGAATTTTCTGATCAAAATACGTAAGAAACAGTGAAAGAAGCTGCCGAATTCCACTTTTCGTTTTTTGGGGTCAAAAAACACCAAAGGGTGTTTTTACGTTTTTTTCAAAAATCTTAAAAAATTTAGGTGGCCTTTTTATTACTTAAATTGACGTACTTTGATAAGTTCTGCTGGATACAGCCTTCAGAAGCTCGCGGAATCAATCAGAACCGTGTAAAATCGCGAAACAAGTGGGGGTCAAATTGACCCCGAATGTGCTACGTTTAAAGCCAAATAAAATAAAAAATATCATACTTACGGGAAATCTGACTACGCCAATCGAATTTTCTGATCAAAATACGTAAGAAACAGTGACAGAAGCTGCCGAATTACAATTTTCATTTTTTGAGGTCAAAAAACACCAAAACCTTACGTTTTTTTCAAAAATCTTAAAAAATTTAGGCTGCCGTTTTATTACTTAAATCGACGTACTTAGATGCGTACTGCTGGATACTGCCCTCAGAAGCTCGCGGAATCAATCAAAACCGTGTAAAATCGCAAAACAAGTTGGGGTCAAATTAACCCCAAATGTGCTACGTTTAAAGCCAAATAAAATAAAAAACATCATACTTACGAGAAATCTGACTGCGCCAATCGAATTTTCTGATCAAAATACGTAAGATACAGTGAAAGAAGCTGCCGAATTCCACTTTTAATATTTTGGGGTCAAAACACACCAAAAGGGTTAACCTTACGTTTTTTTCAAAAATCTTAAAAAATTTAGGTTGCCGTTTTATTACCTTAATGGACGTACTTAGATAAGTTTTGCTGGATACAGCCTTCAGAAGCTCGCGAAATCAATCAGAACCGTGTAAAATCGCCAAACAAGTGGGGATCAATTTGACCAGGAATGTGCTACGTTTAAAGCCAAATAAAATAAAAAATATCATACTTACGAGAAATCTGACTGCGCCATTCGAATTATCTGATCAAAATACGTAAGAAACAGTGAAAGAAGCTGCCGAATTCCACTTTTCGTTTTTTGGGGTCAAAAAACACCAAAGGGGTTAACCTTACGTTTTTTTCATAAATCTTAAAAAAGTTAGGTTGCCGTTTTATTACTTAAATCGACGTACTTAGATAAGTTCTGCGGGATACAGCCTTCAGAAGCTCGCGGAATCAATCAGAACCGTGTAAAATCGCTAAACAAGTGGGGGTCAAATTGACCCCGAATGTGCTACGTTTAAAGCCAAATAAAATAAAAAATATCATACTTACGTGAAATCTGACTGCGCCATTCGAATTTTCTGATCAGAATACGTATGAAACAGTGAAAGAAGCTGCCGAATTCCACTTTTAATTTTTGGGGTAAAAAACACCTTACGTTTTTTCAAAAATCTTAAAAAATTTAGGTTGCCGTTTTATTACTTAAATCAACGTACTTAGATGCGTACTGCTGGATACAGCAGTCAGAAGCTCGCGGAATCAATCAGAACCGTGTAAAATCGCGAAACAAGTGGAGGTCAAATTGACCACGAATGTGCTACGTTTAAAGCCAAATAAATTAAAAAATATCATACTTACGAGAAATCTGACTGCGCCATTCGAATTTTCTGATCAGAATACGTAAGAAACAGTGAAAGAAGCTGCCGAATTTCACTTTTCATTTTTTGGGGTCAAAATCACCAAAGGGTTACGTTTTTTTCAAAAATCTTAAAAACTGTAGGTGGCCTTTTTATTACTTAAATCGACGTACTTAGATTCCTACTGCTGGATACAGCCCTGAGAACCTCGCGGCATCAATCAAAACCGAGTAAAATCGCGAAACAAATGGGGGTCAAATTGACCCCGAATGTGCTACGTTTAAAGCCAAAGAAAATGAAAAATATCATACTTACGGGAAATCTGACTGCGCCAATCGAATTTTCTGATTAAACTACGTAAGAAACAGTGAAAGAAGCTGCCGAATTTCGCTTTTCATTTTTTGGGGTCAAAAAACACCAAAGGGGTTAACCTTACGTTTTTTTCAAAAATCTTAAAAAATTTAGGTCGCCGTTTTATAACTTAAATCGACGTACTTAGATGCGTACTGCTGGATACAGCTCTGAGAAGCTCGCGGAATCAATCAAAACCGTGTAAAATCGCGAAACAAGTGGGGGTCAAATTGACCCCGAATGTGCTACCTTTAAAGCCAAATAAAGTAAAGAATATCATACTTACGAGAAATCTGACTGCGCCGTTCAAATTTTCTGATCAAAATACGAAAGAAACAGTGAAAGAAGCTGTGGAATTCCACTTTTCATTTTTTGGGGTCAAAAAACACCAAAGGGGTTAACCTTACGTTTTTTTTAAAAATCTTAAAAACCGTAGGTGGCCTTTTTATTACTTAAATCGACGTACTTAGATGCCTACTGCTGGGTACAGCCCTAAGAACCTCGCGGCATCAATCAAAACAGTATAAAGTCGCGAAACAAATGGGGGTCAAATTGACTCCGAATGTGCTAAATTTAAAGGCAAATAAAATAAAAAATATCATACTTACGAGAAATCTGAGTGCGCCAATCGAATTTTCTGATCAAAATACGTAAGAAACAGTGAAAGAAGCTGCCGAATTCCACTTTTCGTTTTTTGGGGTCAAAAAACACCAAAGGGGTTAACCTTACGTTTTTTTCATAATTTTTAAAAAATTTAGGTTGCCGTTTTATTACTTAAATCGACGTACTTGATAAGTTCTGCTGGATACAGCCTTCAGAAGCTCGCGGAATCAATCAGAACCGTGTAAAATCGCGAAACAAGTGGGGGTCAAATTGACCCCGAATGTGCTACGTGTAAAGCCAAATAAAATAAAAAATATCATACTTACGGGAAATCTGACTGCGCCAATCGAATTTTCTGATCAAAATACGTAAGAAACAGTGACAGAAGCTGCCGAATTACAATTTTCATTTTTTGAGGTCAAAAAACACCAAAGGGGTTAACCTTACGTTTTTTTCAAAAATCTTAAAAAATTTAGGTTGCCGTTTTATTACTTATATCGACGTACTTAGATGCGTACTGCTGGATACATCCTTCAGAAGCTCGCGGAATCAATCAGAACCGTGTAAAATCGCGAAACAAGTGGGGGTCAAATTGACCCCGAATGTGCTACGTTCAAAGCCAAATAAAATAAAAAATATCATACTTACGAGAAATCTGACTGCGCCATTCGAATTTGCTGATCAGAATACGTAAGAAACAGTGAAAGAAGCTCCCGAATTCCACTTTTCATTTTTTGGGGACAAAAAACACCAAAGGGGTTAACCTTACGTTTTTTTCAAAAATCATAAAAAATATAGGTTGCCGTTTTATTACTTAAATCGACGTACTTAGATGCGTACTGCTGGATACAGCCTTCAGAAGCTCGCGGAATCAAACAAAACCGTGTAAAATCGCAAAACAAGTGGGGGTCAAATTGACCCCGAATGTGCTACGTTTAAAGCCAAATAAAATAAAAAATATCATACTTACGAGAAATCTGAGTGCGCCATCCGAATTTGCTGATCAGAATACGTAAGAAACAGTGAAAGAAGCTGCCGAATTCCACTTTTAATTTTTTGGGGTCTAAAAACACCAAAGGGCTTAACCTTACGTTTTTTTCAAAAATCTTAAAAAATCTAGATGGCCTTTTTATTAAATCGACGTATTTAGATGCCTACTGCTGGATACAGCCTTCAGAACCTCGCGGAATCAATCAAAACTGTGTATTATCGCGAAGCAAATTATGGGCAAATGGACCCTCAGAACCCCTAGTATACCAATAACTACATTGAAGCTCAATTATTACTATTGCTTGTGGGGCTTGGTAGTGGAACCAGTTTTTATTGCTTAAAATTAAACTCAGGGCCTTTTTAACCATTTGGCGCACTAGGTATGTGCATAGTGCCCAATGGGCAGATGGGCTCAAAAAGAAAGATCATAAAATCGTAAAATAAAAATTAAATACAGATAAAATAACCCAAAAATTGGGCCTCGATGCTATTAGTTATACTTGAATATAAGCCCGAAAATTTGCTAAAGCCTAGATCCCAGCTCGGTTAAAAATAGGCCCTGTCTATAATATCCTACTTTGAACACTAAAAATGTAATTTGTATTGAAAATGTTACATCACAACGCAAAAATAATTCAACAACTATTTTCATTGTGCCATGATTAAATGTGTGATACAGAATACGAAGCATAACTAAGGTGCAGTCTTTCTATAATGCAGTTCGTCCATTTTGTTAAATTCTAAAGAAAGCCGGAAAACACATTTTTTTGTAAACTAATTATTTAGATAAAATACGGTTTGTTATTTTATCAAACTAGTCGTTACTTGCGTTAGTAAACATAACCAGTGTACAACTCCTGGAATTCACATACTTTTAAAGTTAGTTGGAAACTGTAGGGAACTGAAATTATTCCATCAAATATATTTACCTTTTTTTAATATCCACTTCAAATTCAAAATTAGTTCAAAATGAACTTAAAGCAATTCTTTCCACCTTTATTTCATTCTAAGACACGCTGGACACATACTTAGTCACGTAACCTAGGTTGTATAACATATACAAAAAATGTCATGACAGCCAACCTAATAATATTGAAAATGTCAAAGTGTGCCAAGTAAGGGTAGCGTCCCAAGTATGGGGACTTGACTGTACCCATAAACTTGAAACGCAAGGTATATAATGCATGCGTACTATCAGTAACCACTTATGGAATAGATACAATGACAATAACGAAACAAGCAGCAAATCGTCTCAGGATAGCACAAAGAGCAATGGAACGAGCTATGTTGGGGATTTCTTTGAGAGATAAAATAAGAAATGAGGAGATTAGGCGGATAATAGGATTGATGGATGTAGTAGAGAGAATGGCAATACTGAAGTGGCGCTGGGTTGGCCACGTGGCTCGCCAAGGCAAAGATAGGTGGTCAACTAAAATTATACAATGGAGACCAAGAACAACAAAGAGAAGCGTAGAAAGGCCACAGATGAGAGATGATGTCAAGAAGACGGCGGGTAGAGAGTGGCTACAGGCGGCTCAAGATAGAGAAAAATGGAAAAACTTAGGAGAGGCCTACGTCCAAGAGCGGATAAATACAGGCTGATAAAGAATGAAGAAGAAGATTTAGTATGTACAATGCGAAAGATATTGATTTCGGAGGTGCAAGTGGATCATTGGCGGCGACAGTGTCAACGGATGGTACCTGAATGTTTAACAATTTCAAGGGGTGCTAAGCACCCCTCAAAACTTTTCGAGGGTTGCTCTGGCTTCCGGGCACGCTCGTAGTCGGCGCCCCTGGTAATACAGTAAATTTAACAAAACCGAATTTTTTGAAAATAGTAAAATTCAAAAGTTTGACTTGACCGTAGTTCATGCGATAGAGGAATGTATAAGGAATATTCACACCAAATTTCAAATAAATCGGTTCATTAGAACTTGAGATATCGTGCACACCAGTTTTTTTTAGACCTCCCACTTTACCACCTCTTAACTTTGTGAATTTTGAGTTTTTGTTTTCGGTTAATTTTTTGTGTAATCTTAAAATATCAATAAACAAATGGTAAAAAAGAGGATAGTAAAAATATTTTTTGTTTTGTTTGTACAGAGCTTCAAAAACCGCCAGAAAATTCATGCCTCTTAGACTAGAATACCCCCTTAAAGAAATATTAAAAAACCAATAATCAGCTGCAAATTATTAATTATTTATTACTTTTTTGATTATACTCAAAAACTGGTAAGAGGAAACTCGACAGAAAGAGAGAAACTAATTTTTTAATTTAAAATTTATTATCTGGAAATTATGGATAACAGTTGAAATGTTGAAAAACTCATAAAACGAAGCTTTATGTAATAGAACGTCAGTTAAGAAATTATAAAAATTATTTTATTTAATATTTTATTGCCGGTAAATAAAAAATTAACAATTTTAATGATGATTAAATGCTACTTAATTATTTAAATTCTCATATTGGTTTAAATTTAGTAAGAACCACATTTTATTATTATTATAGAGAATGAAATGTTTATTTATAAAATAATTCATTAAATAATACTACCAGTATTTTTAGGTGACAAAATATGAGCCCATTTAAAAATATTTAATTACGGCATCTTCTATAAAACCAATAATAAAGCACATAAAAATTTATTAAACCTGAATGAAAATTTACACATCTGCAATCAAAAGGTAAAATTTAGACTGTGATCGGTGCCATAGCGGAAATTATTGAAAGGGTCACATGCTTATATGGGATATGCTATTAGTATGTAATAAAGTATATAGTTATTCATTCGGGCAGTAATTCTCACTGCAGGAATCAGAGAGACGCCCGCTGTTAAACCTCACCTTTAATAGTGTAATTTATGTTCGAGTTGGGGGTCGCTCAGCACGGCTACATGCTAGTGCTTTACGCATACTTAAATACGATGAAAAGATATTTGTTTGCCAATCAAACAAATTTTATTTTGTACTTTTTGACTTATAAATTAATTACCGCCCGTCGTTGATTATGTGGTGACATAGGCTATACTTTATTTCACTAATCGCTTTATCAATAATATGTTAACTCCACTTTTCTAACTGTACTCTCCACTCACCTATACCGAAAACACTGATCGCGATTATGACCCCTTAAAAGACAAGAGTAACATCGTCGAGAACTTTTTGAATTTTTTTTGATCCTGAAAACAAAATGAAGAGCAATTAATTAATAAAAGATAATTTATAGTAAGCAACGATATAGATGTAATAAATATATGTTATCTTGTAAATGATGAAGTGGATTAATTATTATAATATGGCAAGTCTCAAGTGCTCTGCCTTAAATGTTTAAGTGATAATTTATTATATGTTATAAAAGTAATAAATATTACAGATACTTTAAATATTTTAGTGAAAGAAAACAACCATGCGACGTTATTAGACAATCCGGCTAATAAAACAGCATGAAACAAAAGTTGATTACAATCGTAATAGTGAAATCGTAAATTTCGTTAGACATTTTTTATTTCAATAAAATGTTTTTGAACAAATTATGCATGCAGGAACATTAGTTAAAATTGGGAAGCATGCCGAGATATATGTGCGGGGTTTACTCCAAAACCAAGTCGAAAATATGTGGTGGGTACGCCACTGCTTGAAGAATTTCTGACATATTATAAACAACTCGCATAAAATAATAACCAACTCAGAATGTAACTGTTTATACATTGTTCCAGTTGGTTTATGTCACAGTCCGCCTATGCAGATGATTAAAATGAAATTAGAATCAACATTAAATTATGTTTGTGTGGATGAGGTTTTATTAGCAGTTAACTGTCGTAAAGAGCAGCCTCTGGTTTATGGGGATTTCAAAAACCAAGTATAATGTTGAATTTCATCAAACAGCTGGACGCATATTGTTACAACCAGTGAATAATAATACATCCAGTCATATATAAAGTGATTTAAACGTTATAATAAACAAAAATACTAAAATATATTTTGTTCAAGATTCCTATCATTTTACATTAAATAAACTTTTTTTTTGTTGGGATTCGTTTTACAGCGTCTGGCTGGATATTAAACCGAAAAATAAATTAAGTGATTAAGTTCACATAAAAATCGAAAACAAAACCGAAAATTATAGCAGAAGAAGAAAGACAAGACGAGGAATAATAAAAGTTTAAAAAATTTGAAAATTATATTTTCTCTAAACTAAATTATTTGCAAGTTGGCGCCAAAATTGCGCGTTTTTTATTTAATTTTCTGTAAAAATCAATGACTGCAGGGATGAAAACGATTATTTTAGCCTTCACATTTCTTCTGGTAAGCTAGAGAGATGAACAGTTAATATTTGTAACAAAAAAGTTGATTTGGGAGAGGATTTGTCGTAGCCGGTAATTTGACCCCCAGCAATTTGGGTAACCAGGTAACTTCATCTTCAGCGAAGATATGCATCGGCTATGTATAGGTTATAGTGGTTTTTATTCTTTATAAGAATATATTCAGGCAGTGGCGTATTTAGAAAATGCTTTGGGGGGGAGGGGAACAGATCAAAAATATTCTTTAGAATCTCGTTAATCCATTTGTGTGCGTTAGTGGTAACCTAATCCTGATATATAAAATCCCAGCACGCTGCTGCTGCTCCTGCTACAGCGTGTCATTTTTTGGTGAAAAATACCACTTTGATTTCTCTTACTTTTGCTTAAAAATTCAAACTTCCCGATTTTTTCTGGCAAAAAAATCCTGAAATATGTACTGGAGGGTGTTCCACACCCCCCAGGCCCCCCGGTTTACAATTTTACCAACCAAAAAATTGATTAAACTAACCACGATTAGGACTAACTGGGAAATTTAATCTTCGGATAGAAAAAATTAAAACTTGAAAAGCATATTTATTTAATTATACCTTACTGCTCCAGGAGTTTAGCAGTAACTTTCTGTGTTACTTGGAAAAGTTAATTACAAAAATTTAAACTTGAAATTGTAAACCGGGGGGTCTGGGGGGGTCTCCAGTACATATTGCAGGATTACCATTCTTTAAAGAATACTTGGAGAAGAATAGGGAATTTATAATTTTACAAACTTTGCCGGAAAAAAACGAGAAATAAACAAATAATGTAATTTAAATTAAATCTAAAAGTAAAGAAGATTGAAATTGGATTAGAATCTACTTTGTTTATCTATTTTTGCTGAATGAATCTTCTCAGAATTGATAATAATTTCTACAAAAGTAAACTTCGAGGTTTTATCTAACTCAGTTTGTTTATCTAAAACAATATTCTGATATATAAAATCGCAGAACGCTGCTGCAGCTCCTGCTACAGAGTGTCATTTTTTGATTTTCCTCACTTTTGATTAAAAATTCAAATTTCCCGATTTTTCCTGGCGAAATTTGTAGCGGGAAACGAAATTAACTGCTTAAATATTATATATCGTTTAAAAGAGATCCACCGTCTAGCTGCCCGTCCACGGACGGGCTTTCCAGCAGGGAGCGTTTCAGGGATACAATCCGAGTCATCCTTGGGAGGGGTATTTGCCCCTTTGCCCCCGTCTAAATACGTCACTGTATTTGAGTTATTCAGTTATCAATGTTTCGAGATAATTAACAAAGGATGCACTGGAGGGCGTTCCACGCCCCCCAGACCCCCCGGATTGACACCTTCAGTTTATGATATTAGGGAGCATTTTACAAAAACGCACAAAATGTTCCAATACCAGGAACTCTTAGAATATAAAAAATTCGGGAATAATCTTAGATTGCACTGGAGGGCATATCCTATGCCCCACATTTTTAAAATACCCCAGTTGTTTATTTTAAATGCTAAAATAGCGTATGCTATGGTAACAGAAAACTTTAAAAACGCAAAACATAGGAGTAATCCGGGGGGTCTGGGGGCATGGAATGCCCTCCAGTGCACTATTTGCTCTTGTGTCACGGGCTATTTAGTTATCAACGAGTTGGTATAGAAAGTTTTCTTTAAAAGCAAGTGTTCGCCTTCTTTTGGTATTTTATTTTGTGAATTATTGGTTCACCGCGATTTTATGATAAAATAATTCAGGATTACCTTGTACACAGAGAAAAAGATTGATTCATTTAAATAAATTGTTGTTTGTATCCGGGGAAGTAAATATTTCTTTGAAATATATGATTTTTCTTTGAATGAAAATATTCTTCTTTTACAAAAATAAATATTCTTTCATTTGTTGTATACAAACAACAATTTATTTAATGAAACAATCTCTTTTCTCTGTGTACGTAATGGAGCCGCCTTGTTCTTGATATTTGGTAGCGAGGTTAAGCATCAGTTACATACAATGGCAAAGGATGATTATATGGGATTCTGAAAATTCAGGATTTTGCGAGTTTGGCAGTTCTGTTTTAATCTCTGCTGGAGTCCTGGCTGATATCTGCCAGGTCTTTATAACAGAGTCTCTTTTAGACAGACCTCTTACAGATACCTTAGCAGGTGTTACTTGCAGGGCTCTGAAAAATTATCTGTGGTAGGTCCCTGCTAGGTACTCTGCTGCAGATAATAACATATATTGCTATGACCTACATTTAATTTTGAGAAAGGCAAAATTTTCAAAAATATTATTATGTTTTGCAATTTCGTTATTTTCGACTAGATAAATTGCGAATATGAAGTCGTAAAATAATTTATAATACGCAATTTTAATTTATTTATCTCGATAATGCAAAAAAAGCGACATATGTTTCGTGTTGTATTATGTTTATAATCAATTTGCAAATTTAAACACGCACAACACGTAAGAAAATAGTAAAAGATAAATAAACTAGAAAGGTGATTAGCATTTCGTAAAACGCAATCGATGTGCATAAAGTATAATAAAAATTAATTATTTAGATTATTCACGCCACTGAAAAAGAGAAAAACTGAGATGTTACAGAAAACGCCTCGAGAAAAAGAAGAAGACACCAATGAGATAAACATTGAAGATTGCTCCTCCCCACTTGTTGACGGAGGCTGGCGCGTGTAATAGCTACATTAGTAACCGATTAACCAGCGATTAGCAACTTATTAATCTTCCAATAATTTGTTCTCGGTGCAATATTTGAGTGAAAAGTTTCATGGAGCTAAATCAAAGTGATACACAAATTTGCAAAATGTTCGAGAAAGAAAATACGTTAAAGTTTGGGATCGACAGATTGTTAGCCAAAGAATCGCAAAAGTCGAATTCCGATGATGTGGTTCAACATATTGCAAAACCCTTGCCAACTATTGGAGTTCCATGTTCCGATTGTGTTACTTCCTTATTCCGGTGTTGTATGTTAAGCCCAGATCAAATGTTGAAAGCCCAAAATCAGGAATATTTCAAGCACCAGGAGTACGACAGACGTAATATTTACGCCATGCAACCCATCAAACCCTTCGCCACAAGACCTGGTAAGAACATTAACTCAAAATTTAATTATTTTTCTTTGTCTTCTCAGTTTCTTTTTTCTGTATTTTTTTAATTTTTTTGCCGTCTGCAGAATATAAAAGATGAATTTGCATTAAAATAAAAGTCAAAATGTTTGTCTGCACCTGGTGTAGATGAAACATAATAAAGCAGCAAAAAAGAAGCATTTATGAGGTGTCTGGTCTAAAAATCTAAACTTTTTATTTTGAGACAATAACACTAGAATTAAGTATTATTGCCAATATATAAATTTTTTAACCAGCGGTTATTAAACAATTAACAAGAACCTGATCGTAAAAGAGAAACATAATTAAACGATTAAATTGGAAATTCAATTTAATTATTATATTAGGTATTATTATTATGATAGCTAGTGAGTTAAATAATAAAAATCCAATATAGCAACTTGGAAAACGATTAAAATTTATATTGCTTTATGCTATGCATTAAAAATTTATTTTTATTAAAGCCCCGTATGCAATACTGCTTATTAATGTCAATCATTTTATAGTTTTTGGGGTAATTACTGTTATACAGACACAACTGATAAATTTGTATCAGCTGCATTAGCTGGACGTCAAGAAATTATCGATTGATTAAATGTCAAACATTAGTTTAACGCCGGCGACGTGCGGCTTTAAAGTACTTTTTTAACCGAATTAAACTTTCCGATATTAGTTTTTCTAAATGTTATTGTTCTAAAACTTGAATTGTTTAAATTTATTTTAAAGTTTATTATCTGAAAATAAATAAACCGCTTACAAAAATATCCCACACCACTAAAACTAATAATGCAAAACAAATAACTCAGTGTGGGGCAAAATAGGGTATTCGGCACGTAAATACAATAAAATTGAAAATGTTTATACCAAAAATACTTTTGTAACTTTCAATAGCTTACTATTTCGGAAAGTAAATTTAGAATAATCTTTGTCAAGCAGAAGTTTCTTCTCAATCTTAAAATTTTCAGAAAATTTCCTGAATTATACTTGGTAATATAAGCAACAAATGCTTCCTCTGACTCATTTAAATTCTCAATACTTCTATACAGGGTGTCCCCGTGACCGTAGAGAACCTTTGAGATGGTGATAAAAGACTCTTTGCTAAGACAAATTTTTAAATAAAATTTTTGTCCAAGTGCAAACCTTTGGGGGGTACCGTCCTTTAAAGCAATTTTTTAAATTTCTGATATTATCGATATTATCGATTTTTTATGCTTAATCAATTAGAACTTTTTTAAAGACCATTCACTTATCTGCAAATTAAATATTAACCCCTTATCATCTAGAATCAGCAGATTACGAGTTATAAATTAAATTAAGGGAAAAAATGTTACAAAAATTTAGGTTTGGATTTTTTACTTTTCTTGCAAACCCCGTATCTCTCAAACGAAACCTTTCAGAAAAAAACTGATGACCCAAACCGGATAGGGAATTTAACGGACTACAACTTTGGTCAAATAAATTTTTTTGGAAAACCAACCGTTTTTACATAAATTCTGAAAATAATGAGTAAGGTCTAGGTAAAAATAATAAATTTACAAAATTACTAAAAGAAACTAAAATTTTTTTTACTTACACCTTGTTTATTATTTTCAGAATTTTAGTGAAAACGGTGGGTTTCCCAAAAAAATGTATTTAACCAAAGTTGTAGCCCGTTAAATTCCCTATCCGGCTCAGGCTATTTTATTTCTAATATGTTTCGTTTAAGGGATACGGGGTTCTCTAGAAAATTAAAAAAATTAAAACCTGAAGGTTTTAACATATTTTCACTTAATTTAATTTATAACTCAAAATCTGGTGATTCTAGACGATAAGGGGTTATAACCGAATTTGTAGATAAGCAAATTATCTTTAAAAAAGTTCTAATCTATTAAGCCTAAAAAATTAATAATATCGATGCTATGGCCGTTTGAAATCAGAAATTCAAGAAATTGCTTTAAAGAGAGGTACCCAACAAGGGTTTAGACTTGGACAAAAATTTTATTTAAAAATTTGAAAAAGGGAAGCATTTTGTACTCACACGTTTAGTTGAACCTGTTGAATTACTCACATTTGGTCAGGCGCGATACAGGGAAGAGGCAATAGATGCAATTGCCTGCTCTTTATTCTACTCAGATATTTAAAAAATTTAAATATTTAAATCCGGTTTTTTTCAAATTATCTCATACGATGCTTTATTTCTAAAAATGTTAAAAAATATTTTAGCTGCTATTTTAAATAACAAATTATGGTTTTAATAAATTTCTAATAATATTTGCAAATTTTTGTCTATTAAATAATACTTAAGTGTTAAAATACTAAATAAATTAACTCCCGTATGTCCAACTGGAGCCATTCGTTAAAATCAGCTTATTTACATTTGAATATCCACCAACTCCAAACACGGTAAATTTATTGCTTATTAGAAATAATTTCAAAAATTATAATTTATTTATTGATTAATGTTTATAGCCGATATTAATTTTTATTTAAATATTTAAATTAGTTAAGCAGAAATTTTTTTTTAACTTTTCGATCGGCGTTGATCTTTTATGATCTTTTTGTGTAAAAAGCTGTATAGTTATTAGAATGTTTAAAATTTTAACAATCTTTATAGTACATACAAACATACTACTTAAAGAGAACTACTGTAAACTCAAGTGCCCAGATGTTTATGATACCATTAAACCCAGAAAGTTGTTTGGTTTAGTAGCCGGCATAAAATTTGGAACTCATCAATGTGTATACGAGTCTAAATAAGTCGGAGCAGTGGTGCTAAAACAATTTTCTCACACCTTGCTAAATTCCGACCAAGATAATCAAATTTTACGAATAAAGTTGGGGATTCACCGGCACACAATAAAATCAAAAAAATATAGAAAGGAATAATAATTACAAGAAGATTAATGACAAATTAATTTGACCCCTTTTTGTAGAAATAAGCAATAAAATAAATTTTGGTAATTATTGCCCTTCGAAGTAAAAAAAGCATTAAAAATTAATTGGATAATTTGAAAAAAATGCTAATTAGAATTTTACGACTTTCTAATACTAAAGAACAGGATATTTATATTTGTTCTCATAAATTTTTCAGCACTTGATTAAAATTTATAGATAAACCATATGTAGTGTTAGATGGGGAGTCTTGATGAATATCTCGGAAAGATTGTATATCCTTTTGGATCGCGTTCGACATTATCCAGAAGTTATTTCGAGTATTTATTGATGTTAAAATCGTGACATCTTGATTATATTTTGGATCCAATAATTTACAATTCGTTTACCACAAAATTTTAAAGTTTAACTTTATTTTCAGCTTTAAGAATTCCATCCACCACAAATCCAATCACCAATTTAAATATAAATAATTCATCATCATCTTGTTCCACTTCGGTTAGCAAACGAAAACGGTCCTGGTCGAGAGCAGTTTTCAGTAATCTGCAAAGGAAAGGATTGGAACGACGCTTTCAGCTACAGAAATATATCACAAAGCCAGATCGACGACAATTGGCAGCGACGCTCGGTCTTACCGACGCCCAAGTCAAAGTTTGGTTCCAAAATCGTCGAATGAAGTGGAGGCACTCAAAGGAAGGCTCGACGACCGCCGATTCAACTCAAGATAGCGAAATTCCAATAGATGTAGATAACGTTACCGATACAGACTGAAAGTGTATACTAAAAATTAATATATTTTGTTAAACCGCATCGATAACAATTTTGTACATATTTTTTTAAATTAAAAATTTAAAATTAAATATAGTTTCAGTAGACAAATTTTCTTTCAGTAACTAAATGTTGTAATTCGTTTTCGTCGAGGTTCCATGGTGTAATGGTTAGCACTCTGGACTCTGAATCCAGCGATCCGAGTTCAAATCTCGGTGGAACCTGAAATTTTTTTCAAAATTTCAGCAACTGATTTGAATTTCAAGTTTTCTTCCATCGATCGATATTTGATAATTCATTATGTGGACGATTAGAGCTCATTTGTTTATACTTTCTGAGTTAAAATTTCAGTTTCATATTTTATCGTTTAATTGTTAGAATTTCCACGTCGCAGTCGTGAGTTCAATTCCCGACCGTGTCTCCCTCACATGAAAAGTTACATGGTTGCTGAGTTTCAGAGTAGAACATTTCCAAAATGTATGTTTTTGATCAAAACTTCATAATATTTCTTTTGTTGTTTATTAGTTGACCTTCCACTTATGAGAGAATGGTGATCAACAAAGACAATAAAAATCAATTTGTCAGCAGTTTTGATATTTATTGTCCTATTAACGAAGGTATAAAAAAGAAATTAAAATAAGTAGTGAAAAATAACTGATAATTAAAATATTACTGGATCGATAGGTCGAGGAGTAATTCCACCAACCTTATTATTATTATTTAAACAAATTAAATGAAATCATCGATTTATGCCTTGAAAATTGCAAAATGAGAAATAAATTGCAAGTTAACAGAAAATAAATGTTTAGCAATTCGGTAATTACCTTTTTACCAGGAGCAGTCGGTTCTGCCTAGTGACAGACAATTTTCCAGACAACCATACCGGTGAAAAACCATTTGCATTTCGATGAGTGGAATAAAATTTATTTACTTACCTTATCGGTATTGCAAGAATAATCAATAAAGTACAACCCAGCTATTTGGAACTAAAATTTCACAAATAAAATACACTGTAAGTAAAAATTTACAAAGTTACTTTGGTAATTTGTCAACTATGATTTGAAACTAAACCGCTTTGGAGGTCATCGCGTGCATTTCCATGTGCATTCAATGGGAAATATAACGGCGATTAAAAATATACAGGTTCACTGTTTTTTTATCGCCCAAAAAAGAATACAGTTGATTCAGCAAACTCACAAACAAGTGAGTATGTTGTTTAAATCAGAGTCTATTTTTATCTAAGCTGGGCCTCGGCTCTAGCAGATTTTCGGGCCCCTTATATTCGAGTGTAACTAATAGCATCGAAAGCCCAATTTTTGGGTTATTTTATCAGTATTTAATTTTTAATTTAGGTTCTTCTGTTCTCTCTTTAGGGGCCCCTCTGCCCATTGGGCCTTAAGCCCGCGCCTAATTGTAAAATAGGCCCTGCCATTAGATAAGAACCTCTTTCCACGCTGCAGCGTACCACTAATAATCTATGACGGGGTTTCCCAAATTGAGTCGATTTTTGGGGGTCGCTATGGTTTACAATGTTTGAAAACTTATGATCCGAGTCATTATGATCCGAGGGGCGAGTCACAAGGCAGATTTTTGCATACTAAATTTCTTACTACCAGGTTTTTTCCAGATTTCCTAACACTAGTTCACCAGATTTTTCCAACAGTTTCCCCCCCCCCCTCCCGCTCTGATCTATGAAATATATTTGGTCAAATATAAAAATATTTGGTCCTAAAAGAGTAAAAGTTCTTAATTTAATCAAATTAATCAAAAAATATGGCCATAAACTTTTTGATATTGAAACCGGGGGGCATGGGGGACATGGAATACCCTCCAGTGCATTAGTTATTTATTGACTCAATAACTTGATAATAGAATGCAATTTTAACTCAATTATTACTGCCGCCCAGACCCCCAGGTTTCAGAAACGGAAAGTTTCTTTCTTTTATTAAAAAAGAAGCTTTTACTCTTTCAGAACCAAATACATTACACCGGAAAGGTTGGAGAGTATAGCATACCCTCTAGTGCAGGGGTGGCCAACAAGTCAATCGCGAAAATTTTTAGTCGATCATAGATGCCGAACTAAATGTAATTCATAATAAACCGAGAACGAAACCGCTGCGGAAATGTGTTGTACAAGTGAAGGGAAGTCTGAGAAAATCTAAGGAAATTAAGGAAATCTTAGAAATTGCAGATAATCTTGTTTTTTAACATTTTTGAAAAGAAATCTAGATAAATTTTAGGAAATCTGGAGAAATCTACAGAAATCCAAGAAAATGTCAGAAAAAGAAATCTGGTGAATTGGGTCTGTGCTTTCGTCCTTTTATTTTCGTAAGAAAATATGTTTCTTTGTCTACTTTTACCATAATAAATACAAATTTCCACTCGGCTAAAACTAAACAATTGTAACTAAAAATTAAATTTTTAAAATTTTGAAATTTAAAAAAAATTATTATTAATTTTAATTTAATTTTATTAAAGTTAAGATTTTTTTACATTTTTATCATTCGATTTATCGAAATGTCAGGGAAATGTTTTATTCTTTGTTAGGGAAAATCTGGAAAAGCCAGGGAATTTGATTTGGAAAATTTAGTGAGAATCCTGATATGTCAATATAATATTAATGTTATATTATTATGTTAAGATTTTAATAGGTAGATCGCGAAAAATTTTTAAGAAATATAGTCGATCGTGTATACAATGAAGTTGGCACTCTAGTGCACTCGTAATTTGTTGGCGCAGTAACTTGATTATGGAATATAACTTAACACAATTTATGATGTACTGGAGGGCATTCCATGCCCCCCAGGCCCCCCGGTTTCAAAGCTGAAAGTTTTATGATGTACAAAACTTCATTAAAATTTTATTAGCCAAAAAACGTTTCCCATTTTCAGAACCTGTTTTCGGGGTATGCTACCTCCCCCCTCTTTCAGTGAATATATTAAATACATTTTTTAGGAAAACTTGCAATCAGGGCCTACTTTTAACTGAGTTGGGCCCTAGGCTCTAGCAAATTTCGAGTGTAACTAATAGCATCGAAAGTCCAATTTTTGGGTTATTTTATCAGTACATATTTGATTTTTATTAATATGGCCATTGGGTTCTAGGCGCGTGCCTAATACGCCTAATGGTAAAATAGGCCCTGGTTTAAATGTTACTCCTATTTTTTCTTATCTTTATTTAAATAGGTACCATCTTTCTTTAATTATCTAGTAGATGGATAAAATTTAAGCAGTTTACTTTAAAAACATTCATCTAGAAGTAAATGATTTTTTAATTTAATTAATTTAATTTAATAATTAATTAATTTTGGGGTCAAACGTCACCAAAGGGTGAATTTTCAAAAATTTTGATGGTCTTTTTATTAATTAATTTGACGTCTTTTATTGCCTAGATATAAAAAAACAACCTGGGACTGACGGAAGTGCTCGAAAGTGAACTAAAATGCAAATCAAAGTAGGGGAGACAAGGGAGGCTTGATACATCGGGAGGCTTTTGAGACACATTCGTATTTTACGTTATATTATTGGTAAGAGATTCTGTATATTTACAGTGACAGTTATATCCAGTAGTGACTAGTGGATCAACTGCAATCCGTGTTTCACCTATACGGAATCTCTTACTAATAAGATAACGTAAAATACGAATGTGTCTCAAGCCTCCCGATGTATCAAGCCTCCCTTGTCTCCCCTACTCCTGATACTTTCCGAAGTAAAAATGTGAATAATCTCTTTTAATTTATGTACTCCTGTTACTTAAAACTTGCAAGAGTAAAATATGTAAATAATCACTATTAATTTATTTACTTCTGTTATTTCAAAAATTTCAAGGGGTAAAACATATAAATAATTTTTTAATTTATTTACTCCTGTTATATTAAAATTTCCAGGAGTAAAAAATGTGAATAACCTCTTTTAATTTATTTACTCCTGTTACTTAAAACTTCCAGGAGTAAAATATGTAAATAATCTCTATTAATTTATTTACTCCTGTTACTTAAAAATTCCAGGAGTAGAATATGTAAATAATTCCTATTAATTTATTTACTCCTGTAATTTTAAAACTTCCCGGAGTAAAACATATAAATAATTTTTTAATTTATTTACTCCTGTTACTTAAAAATTCCAGGAGTAGAATATGTAAATAATTACTATTAATTTATTTACTCCTGTTTTTTTAAAACTTCCTGGAGTGAAACATATAAATAATTTCTTTTAATTTATTTACTTCTGTTACTTAAAACTTTGGGGTCAAAAGTCACTAAACCCTTTGCTTTCTTCCAAAGATCATCAAAAAATTTATATTTTTGGGACTGGGACTGGCGGAAGTGCTCGAAAGTGAACTAAAATGCAAATCAAAATTTCAAACTTCAAAGCTAAATAAAACGGAAAATATCATACCTAAGGGAATTCTGACTAGGCCATTCTAATTTTCCCATCAAACTACATAGGAAACAGAGTAAATTGTGGCTAATTTGCAACTTTCATTTTTGGGGGTCAAAAGTCACCAAAGGGGTTAACAGAATTTATTAGAAAAGTTAAATAAAATCTTTTTACTTCAAGTTAAATATTTTAGTTTTAAATCAGAACAGAAAAAAAGGCAGGCTCAAAATCTTCTAGGGCAGACATTTTTCAGGAATGCTAATTCTATAAACTAATGATATGATTGCTCTTTGCAATATTATGTCGTTTTAACGATTTAACTAATTTAAATTTTAAAATTTAATTTTAAATTCGATTTGAACAGATTTTCTATCAAAATAAAAGCAGACCTGAAGAGGCTTTACATTGACATCACAAACAAAGGTTCAAAATTAGTAGAATTTTATATTTATTTAAATTGCTAGCGTAAAGAAATCCAATTCAATTATTTCACTTTAGTTTAAATTATTGTGGGTAGCTAACGAATATATTGTTGAAGTGGAAAGTGGAATTAAAATTTTCGAGCGCAATAAACAACTCTTCCATTTTAAATGTTGTATTACAAGAATATTTGAACTAGAAGGTTAAAGTTTTCATTTATAAAAAACCCAAAAATAATAATAATATTTTATAAAACAATTTCTTTACTTCAAAAACATTTATAATACTTATAAGAATTTAATAAAACAATAAGTAGTAATATTCATCAGTAATAAAAATTTTAGCAAAGAACGAATACCGCAGACTATTTTTCGTTTTTAATGTGAGATGATCGATAAATCGTTAACTTAGCAAAATACAAAATCTTTAGCATTGTGTAAAGAATGGTAGGTAGGTATTAACAATAATTACATTAGGAAAATTACAATAATTAGGTAACATTAAATTAATACAGTTGTGTGGAACATACTTTTAACAACAAGCAGACAAAAATTTTGCTACATAGCAGGCGGTTAAAAAGTAATAGGTAATACATTTTTGAATTTCAATCAAAATATTTTCCTCGTTAATTACTGTAGCTCGGTTTATACTTCTGCAAGGTACACAGCTGATAATTTGCAATATTTCTAATATGAACATAGATCAGTCACAATGATATCTTAAGTAAAGCAACACAACATGTATTAGTAATTTTCTTCATTGCCTATCTAGGATAAATTCGTTCGGTTAATTTAAAATTATTAAAAATTTCATAACTGGACTATATTTACAATTTTCATTTTTGATATTTCTATAATATTATATGGCTTCTTTCTCTTTTTTAAGTATTACGATCCTCGAGATAATTCCGAAACAACATATTTTTATTATAAAAACAAATCGAGATGATTCAATAAAAAATTTTGTTTCCCAATTATCGGGGAAGGGTGAGGTCAAAAAGATCGCCAATTGTCAGAAGATCAGTCGTCGAGGGTACGTAAAAATCGGGGAAATGGGAAAAGAACCGCTTACAAATATTTTCACAAAGTGGTGGCGAAAGCTATTTCGCAGCTCCGTCCAATCCGAGATACTTTTTGACCAAACCCACTCTCTCTTCCACCATCAACGTTGCGAATTCAGTATCGTTTTATTGTAAGTTGCTGGGAATGATAATTCCCCATTTGTAGCTTCTCAAATATCTAATAATAATGAATGCTTTATGCAAATATTTACACGAACATCAGACGCTAATATTCGAAATAATTCAGTCAATATTTTAAAACTTACGTGGTAAAAAATTTATCGAACATTAGCGCCAGATTAAAAATCACATACATATAGGTAACATATTTTTAAATAAATAATTTACACTTTGGCATCTCTGAAATACACAAATAGACTTTGGTATCTTGTATAAAATGTCTCAATATTTTAAATAAGCTTATTTTTTGGTACATCACACATAGTTAATTGAAAATAGTTTTTTCTTTCGCTCTTTCAAATTCATAAGTTTTTTGATACACTAGCAGACGTACTTGTTCCATGTGTGCCACCATCGATACTGGCACGCCGTTTTCACAATTTCCCTTTTCTTCCTTCGTTTTTTTGACGTGTCACTTTGTTTTTTCAAAAATCTAATGTTGTAGGGATCTTCCGCTAGTTCCGGATATTGTTGAACGTCGTGAATGTACTCCCCTTCGTAATTCGACACGTATCCGACTTTTATAATTTCGTCTATTTCGTTTGTCGACCAATCCACGTTGCCCGAAAAACCGTTTTTCAAAACTTCCTTCTCTTTGTGCCAAGCCTTCCGTACCGCGGACAGCTTGGCGTGGTGCAGCAACCTCTGCTTCTCTTTCTCCAGCGTCGTTCCGTACCGCAAATTTACGATCGCGTTCACTCCGTGAATTTTCACATCGAAATAGTTATTCCCGCTTCCGTTCTCTTTCGTTATCTCATGAAACGTGGTGTTCACTTGACCTTGTAACCGTTTTAATTGACCTTTGTCGTCGTTAATTTTCCAAGTGTCCTCTTTCACGAAATAGAAAGCGTCCTGTTGGGCGTTGTGAACCACAAACGAGAAAGGCAAAAGAAAAGACCGATTGAAAACGGAAGTGTAAACGTCTCGATAAATGGCGTTGGCAGCTGGAACACTCGAAACGATCGCGTAATTTTGAGACGTCCGCGAAACTAAAATTCCCTTACCGAAGGGTGGATCGGAAGCCGCACCAATTTTTTTAGGCACTAAATCCATCACGTCCATTTTCAGCGCAGACTTTGGAGGAACGGAAAGATTAATGGCATCGGTCATTCTTTTACTGTTCAGGTGCGACAAAAACCCGGATTGAATATTAACGGAAGTGCTATCCAAGCTGAGCTGGCTCCTCAAGGCGTCTTTGGATGGATTCCAGAAAATCGGTGGACTTGTTAGTGCGGGTGGCATTGGACCGCTTGGAAGTTCGTCCGGATACAACTGCGGAGCTAAACTTTTAAGGTCGTATCCCATGGAACTCAACCAACTCAAGTGATCGCGTGGTGGATTGCGGATGTGTTTTGTGTTGATCGGATCGTTGCCGTTCAAGCGATACAAGTGTAAATGCGTTGGAGTTGCCACACGCTCCAAAACGTTTTCCCACAGAGGCGACATCCATTGGCCAATTAAAGGATCGTAAATTTTCCCGTTGGTCATGTGCACCAACGACGTTACCTGATCTAATAAACCTCCACAAAAATCAACCGGTAAATACAAGTACGGATTTGAGTCGTAAACTATGTGTCCGTATGGCGATCGCATAATTTCCCTAATTCCTTCTCCGTACTGGTTAAAAATCATGATGGGTGTTCCGCATTGGTCTGTCGCCACGTAATACTTATGACGATATACCTGAAAAAATAAAATTATTCGCAATATTAATCAAATGGTTTAACTATATCATTACTTGAGCATAAATGAGATGTCCTCTATCGTCGTACACGAGCGACATGAGCTTGCCATCTCTCGGTGAGTAAATTTGACTAACTTCCCTGGGTTGTTTCTGATTGTTGTAGAAAAACTGCGTAACATTGCCATAATTATCTTTTCTGGTAATTAATCTAAAAATATTTAACGTTAGTAAACTGGGTTGAACTGGACGTAGTCTACCGTCAGTGTTTTACCTATCCATGTGGTCGTAAAAATATCTAACGTCAAATCTTCCACGCTTTGTAGCTCTCACAAGCAAACCTTTGGCGTTGTAGTGGAACTTCTCTTCCCGAGCGTTTTGAATGACCGAACCTCTAGCGTCGTATTTATACTGGCCCTCTCCAAATTTAATAATTCGATCCATTGCGTTATATTCCATTGGAATCGTATTTCCCCTGAAAGTTTCTCGTTTAGCTAAGAAAAGAAAAAATCTACCTGTATACCTATAGGTGAGAGACAGCATGTTTCCGTTGTCGTCGTATCTGAAACCCCAAGGTTCTTGAGCTTCTACACCTGACAGCTGTCCGTCGCAATCCCACGTGTAGTTTTTAACGTTAGTGTAAGTGTTGACTCCAACATTCCTAGTATACGTCCGCGTTTGCGAGATTCGCCTAAAAAGAAAAACTGTACCTAACCGATTTCCGAATTCCATAAATCCACCTACCCATGCATATCATGACTAAACTCCATCCTGAACACTTCCATTCCATGAATCGTCAATGCAACTTGTTTCTCCAAGAACTGAGAATCAACGCTTCGCGAAACCAGCGCCGTCCCGTCGTGCAAGTGAGTTTCGTTCAATTTAGCCTTATTAATTTTGAAAGGTCCAATGATTTCGAGCGAACCCGTCTTGATATTATACGACAAAGTATACTGAGGCAAATTTTGTCCTCCAATCCGGCCCTGAACCGTTATAAGCCTATAATTATTGTCATAGTCGTATGTAAATTTAGCGTTGCTAAGTCCAGATTTGGCACTAAAATCGATTCGCTCTTCCATAAGAAGACCTCCGACGTATTGATAATCCCAACGATATTCAAGATCCGATTCGGTTTTCAAAACTTGACTAGGAAGACCAGATTCTGGCGAATAATGGTAAATCGATTTACCATCCCCGTGAACTATTTCGCTCAATCGTCCGTTCGGTGTGTACCTGTAAACCACGCGAGCACCGTCGCCAGGATAAACGGTTTGTAGCAATAAGCCGACTTGGGAAAAATGTTGGAGAAATGCTTTGGTGCTACCAGGAGGAGTGTAAGTTACTCGTAAAAATCCCAAAGAGGTTTGTAAACTAAACGAGTGCTTCGTTCCGCTCGGAAGAGTTACGTGACGTAAACCGCCATCGTCGTCGTAACTCAGCAAGAAGCTTCTCTGACTGGCTAGGGTAATTTTGGCCAACATATTCCAATCGTTGTATGTAAACATTTGACTTCCATCTTGGGAGCTCGTAATTTCTGATAACAAACCGTGACGGTCGTAACTGTATTTTAGTTCTGAAATCCCCCACTTCCAACCGTCGATACGGTTAAAACCATCGTAAGAGATGTTAACTGGAACTGCATCTTTAAATGGAACGTAGGATTGCGGAAGACCAGACGGATCGTAAGTGATCGTTAGGAGAGTTTGCTGATCGTGATCGTAAAAGACTTCTTTACTGGTAAATTGGTCAAATTCGATTCCCAATATTTTGGAGTTGTTGACAAAAACTTCGCGGTTAAGAGTTTGCTGAGGATTCTTTACGTCTCCCACTAACGAAAATTTCGTATACATCAAGTTTTGGTTTTTATCGCCAAACGAGCTGATTTGTTGCGACCAAATCGGTAACATTTCTGCTTCTACTGGCAATGCAGCTTCCAAGAGCGGATGACGAGCAATCGCGGCGACTTGCAACTGACCTCCAGAGGCAGCATTTATTACGACGCTGGAATTAATGTAGGTGGTTGCTTCAGTGATTTCGTTATCTGAAAGAAAAATGTTTTAAAATGTAAAAACACAAGTGGTTTGATGATTTACCATTGGTCAAACTGATTTTCTTGAATGCCTTTCCACTAACGACAATTTCGCATGGAGGAGTAATAACTGAAATTCCTAAATTTTCGTCTGTCGTTAAACCGGATTTAAGCTGCATGGTTTCTCCACTTGGAAGAATAACTCCGATGATTCGACCCAACCAATCGTATTGATACATGTAGGTTTCACCGCCACCAGATCTGCTGGTAAGCAAACCGCTGTTGGTGTCATAATCCAACTCAATTTCCGACCTTCCCTTTTCGGACAGCTTGACGAGGTAGCCAACGCCAGATATTTTTAATTCGGATTTATGATCTTGGGTGTTCTCGATCGAACTAACTGCGTTACTGTAGTCCCTCAAAAATTGAATTTTGTTACCGGAACTGTCGGTTACGGTCGATAATTTGCCAAAACTAGTGTTTTTGGAATACAGGAACGAGTACCTCGTCTTGGATGACGTCAAATCCTTGGTTGCAACATGCTGACCGTATCTGTTGAAAACGTACACTTCTCCAGCTTCAGGATAAGGAATGTAGAACTCTCCGTTTTCATCATGAGATGGTAAGTAATGCTGTAAAGCCAAAATGTGTAACGAACCCTGATCGGCTATGTGCAAAATGCCGCTCGGAGAAACTGTTAAAGCAGAAATAGCTTGAAACTTTGCATTTGAAGAAAGTAAAGTTTCCGCATTGCTCGTAGTTTCATCATTGGTTACACAAATGCACGCAGGTGGCAAATCTTGATTATTTCGTGGGCTTACAGTGGTTAAGTTGGTACCACACTCGCAGCTGTTTTTCAACTTTTCTTGCGTTCTTCCAGCAAAATGTGTGATTCGATTGGCCGAATCGACCATTCTTACATAATTTAACCGGCGGTTATCACTTTCAGCTATGTATAAGTCACCGTTGGGCGAGAAGGACAATGCAAGCACTGTACCCAAGACGTTATCGTTCGAAATTGTCAAATTGTCTTCCTTGGAGTGACAATGCAGAGGCGTTCCTGCCACCACCTTGATTTTCATGTCTGCTGTTAGCTTCAAAACTAAACGATCGTCGATGAAGTGCAAAGAACCATCGAGCGGACTTAACGATAATCCAGTAGGCCATTGGAGTTGAGTCTAAAAAAAGATTGCATTATGGATGTGGTACCTAACGAAGCAAAATAATTACCTGTGCTGCTGGGATTGAACCACGGCAAGGGGTGGGTACCCATTGGTTTTGATGACCGTGGTTACCAACCAAAGTGTGAATAATTCCTCTAGGGTCTACTGCACGAATATTTGTACCGTCTGCGATGTACATGGTTTTGTCGGCTGCAATAGCAATTCCTTTTGGATGCGCCAGCCGTGCATGCTTGGCAGGACCTTCATCTCCACATTGTCCGTCGTCGCCTGGTATGCATCGTTCCCCATTCCCAACAATCTAAAACAACGTTTAATGACTTTGAAAGAGCTAAAATGATAACACTTACCGCTTCGCTGTTAATGCTCGGATCACTGATCGGTTCCAGGGTGATAACTTTTAATATTTGATGCTTTTCAGGATCGGAAATGTATAAATGTCCGTCTGCAGGTGATACGGCTAAATAATACTGATAAGCCACTTGGGTCGCTCTAAAATATTATATTTTGATAAAAAAGGATTGATGAAAGCGTAATGACTATTTACCTCAGTTGTAAAACTGTGTAGACGTTACCCTCTGGCGTTATTCTCCGGACAAGGTTAAAGTCGCCAACGTAAATGCTTCCATCTGGACCACTTGCCAACGCAACTGGGGTTAGTAATTTTGCGTCTTTTGCAGGACCTCCGCATTGACCCGGGCAATCTAACGTTCTCTGTAAACCGGTACCCATAATAACCTGAACCGTTCTAGGGTACTGTTTAAGATGCAGGGTGGAACCGTCGCCTTTTTGTAGTATTCCTTCGTGAAAATTGTAATGATGGTGGATATCCAAACCCCAACCGCCTATATCGGATATGTCGACGTCGAAGCCTTGCAAAGTGGCTGTTTGCGTTTCCCAAACAGGTTCTCTACACGTGGAATGTTCGTATCCTATGGATATTTTTGCAAGCGCTATTCCATACACCTTCTGCTTGTAAACGTTTCGTTTGCTCCACGGAAACGTGTGCGTTAAGTTGGGATCCGCTTCGTAAGTTTTGACGTGCAACGATCCTTCCACTTCGACTCTCACGTGAACGTGAGTTAAAGTTTTCGGAATTTTTGGTCCCGTAAGGCGCATATGAACCGTACTGAAATATCCAGCAGCCTGTGAACTTCTGTACATGAGGTGTAAGTCTGAACCCGGAATAGAAATAGATTCTTGGACAATTTGGGTTTCTGCAAAAATTACACTCTTTCCTGAGAGGCCACCCACCGCTTCGGGTATCCAGGTTCCCATCGTGATCGGTTTTAGCATTTCCGAATCGTGCTGTTCGCATGTGTCGGGAAAATTTCCGCTACTGTCAAAAAATGAACGAGACACACCGGGGAAGTTAATAGCCGGATTTCTGGCAAGGAAACTACAATAAAAGAGACTTTTACGTGGGTTACTTTAAGGTGAGGAGATTACCTTGTGTGCAAGTTTTCGGTATGAGATTCGTCTCCCAATTCCATGTGGACGGGAGGAAGTACGACTATTTGGTTCCAAGGAACGAAAACTGTTCGTGTTAGTGGTCTAAATGGCGATCGTTGAAATTGCAAAGTGACTGCTCCTCCCCCGTTTACAAGAACGTCAAACCTTTTAGGAAAAATTAAAATCAAAACGGGTGAGAAAATTTGGAGAGTGTAGATAAGATTTCTGCGAAAAGGAAGAACGAAAAGGAGGTCGGAGTTGTACTTACCATCCACCGGGTCGAGTAAGTGTAAATCCGAATCGGGACTCCCGGTCAACTGAAACCCGAATTCCAACAATGCCAAGTCCTTGCGGGGTCACCACCTGTCCTCTCATGACTGCGACACGACTGTTAACATATTTGGGTAAAACATCTTTCTCGTTCTTTATTACACAGCTAACAAGCAAATCCGTAAATAATGAAATAATTCGTTTCAATTACGATTTAATTTATTTCATTGTTTTTGGAACTAAACAAATTATAAGCTCACAAAGCTCTGAATATTTTTATGTTATTATTCTTTTAATTTGTAATATTAGCGCCGAGCTATTGGACGTTAATGCATTGTATAGTGCTTATTTAGTAATGGAAGTGTATTTAGTCCAATAACTCAGCTAAATCATGCATTTCAATTTTGCATCGATTAAAAGCTATCATATAAAAAGCTAGTTTGTTGCAAATACGTAATAATAATGAGATAAAATAATTCTGTTTTTACAAAAATAATCTTCGGCGAATAATTTATTATACCGCATTAAATAATATCGCAACAAAAATACAATGTGCAGGCATTAATAATAGTAATAATAATAATAATATAATCTACTTAATAATAAAGTATGAAAATAATTGTATAAATTGTTAACATCAAGAAAATTTAAAAAAACATCAAATTCGAGGTATTTTTAAATCTAACTAAGGCAGAATGTACCATGAATTATAGCTATTTTCAAAACATCGTTCGAACCGATTGAGTCTACCGTAATCTCTTGGGATTCCCCTCATAAATGGAATTTTTAAGTTTTCTATTTAGTAGTCCATTAAAGCACAAATAATATCGAACTGCAAGATGGTTAATTATTTGAAACATAAGTTGGAAAACAAAATTTTCCTGAAACGTGTTGGGTGTAGGAAAGCTTCTACAACTTTTGGGACGATCCACTATATGGAGAAGTTTAGTTAACTTAATTACTATTGTATTCGCAACTTTTGTTTTAATTATTCAGGTTCGCTTTGTATAATAAATTCTTTTAATTGGTATAATTTTTTAATTCAAAATAACTTCTTGAAAAACGACGAGACAAAACCTTTTTTTTTTAATTTTTGCAACTTAGGCTTCAAGGGATAAAGTAAAATGCAAAAAAGTACCTAATTGTTGCTCGAGAGCTCTTCCCATGCTACACTGCTAATATTAAGGACTCTCATGTTTTACGTTGGCTTTATCCTTTATTCTCTGCTTTTCATATAATTTTATATTATAAAATTTTGAATTATAAAAGAGCACATAGGTTGGAAAAATTCTAATAACTTTCCAATTCAAGTTTTTGTGTTGAAAATGAAAATTTCCTCTTCGCTTTAATGCAAGACAAAACTCCTGATGACGATGCTAAATAAGTTACCTTTTCGGTTATTTTGAAAATGTTTATATAGAAAAGAGGCAATTGTTTAACATAAGTTAAATATTGGATTTGTAATTAATTTTTTAATCACGTCCAGACAAACAATATCTTTTTACCTTTTGAACATTTTTTGTCATACAACAATAGACTTTACAGCCAAACAGTTTTTGTTTGGAAAATTAATTGTTTTGATTTTTGTTTATACACTTTTTTTTAGTTTGTAATACCGTTTCTCAGTGAGAGTGACTTAAAGAGATTATTAAATTTTTTTAAAATCACTGTCACTCAAAAGCGATGCGACGAAATAGAAAAATTTATATAAACAAAATTAAAAGGAATGAAATTTGGAACAAAAAATGTCTGATGAATTTTGCTGTAAAATCGATTTTGATCTGATAAAAAGAAAAGTTTAAGGTAGTAGTCTGGTAACTGGTTTTTTAGTATTGGCATCTAAAGGATATAAAAAAAAATTTTTGACTCGATTTTGCAATGTTGTATTATTATTATTATTATTGGTCAAAGTAAAAAGAAGGTACGTAACTGGCCCGGGTGATTTCGGTTCTTGAGGACATCGGAAATAAAAAAATCAAAAAAAAAAATTAATCTATAGACTTGTCGTTATCGCTTGGACTAGGATCTTTATTCTCCATTCCTAATTTTCCATTTTACAGCCCGATTTGTGCCCGAAAAGAATCAATTTTATTTTAGAAGTAGGCCATTTTGTTATTTTCTGAAAAAATTTAATAATTCTAGTTCCAGCGATAACGATAAGTCTATAGATTAATAATGTTTTTGATTTTTGTATTTCCGATGTCCTCAAGAGCCGAAATCATCCGGGCCAGTTACGTACCTTTCGTTTGAGACGCCTACTTTGACCAATAATAACAATAAAATGTTGTTGTTTTTTCCCATAGAAAAAAAAATTTCCAATAGAGACGTAAAAAAACGTGGAAGTTACCAGACTACTACCTTAAAAGAAAAAGATTCTGTTTTCAAAAAACTTATAATAAATAAATTAATATTATTTTATGTTTGTTTATATTTCAGATTGTTCTTTAAATAAAACAATTGCATTATGTAATTTAAATCAAAAAAAATGAAAAATAACGGAATTGTTTGAAATTTTGTTTGGCAAATTTGACCTTTGGGATTCGAATTGATTGGTTGATTAGTAAACCATTATTAAATAACATGCTTCAAACACGTTAAAATTAAAATTAACTTCAAAAATACTGGAAAGCAGTGGCGGCTGGTCCGGAGAGGGTGATGGAGCGCCACCCTTCTAAAACATAACATGTTAAGTTATTATTTAATTTATAAATAGAATTGTTATTGCTTTTATTCTGCATATTTTGAATATCACCTTGACTTACTAGGCTCTTCTATTGTACAGTAGATAATATTAGAATCTAAAGATTAAACAATTAATTAAATATTGGTTACGTGCTTTGGTTGATATAAAAAGTTGTTTTTATTAATTAAATCACTTTATTATCAAACTAATTTATTTTGAATTTATTTAAAAAATATAAGAAATTAAGCGTTAAGGTTGGATGTTGGAGGTTTATTAATATTAAATACGTAATGTAATTTTGGAAAAGACATAGTGTAGTGAAGCTCGGCGTTGGAAATTGGTAGTTTGTATTTTTAATGTGGAAATTGTCACTCACAAAAGTTTCGTACGCATAATTATTAAGGAATTAATAAATTATCGATTTATTAAAAAATTAGTTGGAGCGACTTATTGTAGTCATTAATAATTTCAGAGTGGGGTTAATCCATTTTTAATTAATTTTTATTATTCATGGGCCTACTTGGTCGGTTAATAGGTATGCAACAAAAGCGATAACGCAATAATTGTTGGGTTATTTATTTATTCTGCTTCTGAAATAAAACGTCAGTTATTATTAATTCAATTTTTAATTAAGCTCGGTCGTCGTACGTGGGGTAATACGGTAGATTCGATCGATTGTGACGTGTCGTTAAGTTATTGATGCGGGTGCCGAGTTGGTAGCAATAAGGAAAAAATAATTCATCGTAACTTCTGCTATGGTGAAGTGTGTTGTGTCGGTCAAAATGCAACGATGCAGAAAGGGCAGGGCTAAGGTGGGTTTAGGACAGGTTGTACAAAGGTAAGGGTTAGCTGACAATGACACGAAGACAAAGGAAGGAATATCGGCCGAGCCGTCATTATATCCATCGTTACTGGTTAATAATTAAAAAAACGTGTACAATGTTGTTTCATTGGATGTATTTAATTCGAATTGTTTCGATTGAATCGGATGAGTTTCTAATTGATAGTTTTATAAACTGCAGCGGCAAATTTTGTATTCGGTTCGTCTATTTCTCTCCTTAGTTTGCGGTAGCCAACTTCCAAATATCTACTCGAATAAGTCCCGTACTTTAATGGGATTTTCGGTACTAGCGGAACTAATTAAATACAAACTAATTTCGACATTTAAATAGTCGGAATTACATGCAAGCACAAGAACTTACTTTTGAATAGTTGGGCTGCAGTTTATAAAACCTTCAAGTACGATTTAGAAATTTGTGATAAAAGCGCTAGGGAACAATGAAACCATGAAATGATTCGTACGGATACATGAATTAGCCACAGAAATAGCGGAAACATTCACAGCAACATAAAATTAAAGTTACCACTTACACGTCAAACTTTGCTCGTTAAATGATCGCGCGTTCATAATTTTATCAACTTTCCTCCTTACCATTATTGCGTTTCGTTTCATTTTTTCAGTTTGTTGATAAAATTGTGAATGTTTTTGGAAAAGATCCATTATTTTTCGTTAGAAAATCACGATATAAGTGGCTTAGGATGTTTACAAAGCATGACTAAACAAAAGTTATGACATAAAAGGTTGACAAACATAAATAACGGGGCGTACATTGGGGAGCGCAGGCTACAGGCAGCACACGGACATACGAACAGACAGACAAGAACATGGGGAGATGCTGCCACTTACCGCGGTGTAAAGGAATTCCAGAACTCGCTACAAGTGAAGGTTGCAGCAGCGACATAGGGGACACAGAAGACAGGACAATTACTAATCACACGGCAATACTTTGCACGCACACACCGAAACAATTTTTACCAATAAATTCAAAAATTACAACTTTATTGGTGTGTGGGTGTATGTGTGTGTGTGCCAACGTACTACGTATAAGCAATATGCTGCGGCAAATTAAGCGATGAAGCTTACAATTGCCGCAACAAACAGGTAATGGTAACAATAGTCGTGACAAACAATCATCCTCTCGTTCACGCATTATTTGATTCAGCAACATTCAATTTTAACAAACACAATATGACAAAACACAAAATTAACAAACATTGTACGCTTAGCTACGGACAATGACAGACACAAGTTATAGCAGAGGTCAACTTACTATAGTATAGTGTAATAATAATAATAATAATAATAATAGCGACAAACAAACATATAAAGAGACGGATGAGCCGATGTAGCAATAATAATAATAATAATATGAGTTTCTATAAAGCATGTACGTAGTATTGGGGTAATAATGAACAAGTGAATCGGACGAAACGATTTGCTCAACTTGTGTCTACCACCGTCATGATACGTACCTAGGAACTAAATGAGCAATAATTAACAGTTACTACAAAAAATTCGACGATGTATTAAATTCTCATGGGAAATTATAAGTTTTCAACCGACTTTTTACCATTCCAATGTCTGAGCGACAGACTCGGGCTTCGAGAGACGGGTAGACGCACACAAAGGTTTTAGACAAGACACAGTGATTTCCCGGCTACGCTACTACTCCGGATGCCCAACAAAATTTATTTATCAAAAGTTACATTACTTTACCGAACGCATGATCTTGGCATCATTTACGTACTTGCTGAGATAACTCGAAATTTGCATAATATTAATAAAAGGGCATGTAAGCTAAGGAGTATAGCGCCCGGGGGGAGGAAGGTCCGGGTGGGACGGGTCCCGCAAGGGTGTGCGGTGCCCGAGCTAAGCGACCAGGCCGTCGGCGGCCCAGCGTCACCGCTTTATAACGTGCAGAGCTTGATTCCGGTGAGGCCGCGCAGTCTGCGTGTCTACGGCCCTCGGGGCTGCACTTAAGCTCTACACTCGATAGACCAAACAGAAACAGCCTTGTACTTACCTCTCCGTGTATTCGTCCATGTGAGCATAAGACTGCACAGAATTTTCTTCGATCAAAAACTTCACCCTTTGATAAAACGACGCCGTCACCGACGGGGGCTGCTTCCTCAACAAAACTTCCACCGGATCGTTGCTAGCCAAACACATAATATGATCTATGCAGGTGTCGTGATTGCAACACTCGCTATCCGAACAATCCACCATACCGTCTGCAAAAGATGTTAATAGCCAAACGATTAAACTCAAATTCACTTTCTCTTTTATCTCTTTTCTTTTCCGACATACCGTGATCGTTATCCGCGTCGTCGTTACACGTCAACTCCAACGGTATACTGCAGTCAGATCCAGCCCATCCTTCAATACAATGACAGAGATAAGCGCCATCTTCCATATTACATTGCCCATGTCGAGAGCATCCATTTTCACAGCCAGCTGTTCAAATCATTTATAAATCATCAATACTCTTTGCTCATATTTTATGTATGCCGCACAAACTCTCAATATTAGCATTCGCTCAGCATTGAAAAAATCTTATTAGAATAAGCAATTTTAAATGCTACCTGAGAAACCTAATGGGCTTTCGCGGCATACATAACTAATATTCCTTTTAAAGCTCCATATTAAATTTGGCTATAGAAAACTACCAAATTACTTACGAAGCGTGCAATGACGTCCGTTCCAACCTTGCGAACAAACGCACGTGCCGTTCCTACATTGTCCGTGCTCCTGACATCGTGCATCGCAGGGAAGCTGATCGCATCGTTGACCCGTCCAACCTGGATCGCATCTGCACTTTCCCGAATCGCAAACCCCGTGCTGACCGCAATCCAAATTGCAGAGCGCTGCGAAGCAGAAAAACACAAATTCAATGGGAGGGCCGGATTAAGGATCATTTTGGAGGCCCTTCGGTTGGCACATTTCAAAAAAATGCGCCGCAGACGGAAATTTTTGATTTTTCAGAGCCAACCGCGCTTAGAACAATTGTAAAATTTTTAGCTTATCAGTTTATTTATAACACACACACCTTTAGGTGTTCAAACCGGGGGGTCTGGGGGTATGGAATACCCCCCAGTGCACTAGCAATTATAGTTAAAG
This sequence comes from Cantharis nigra, assembly GCA_958510845.1. Classification (NCBI taxonomy): domain Eukaryota; kingdom Metazoa; phylum Arthropoda; class Insecta; order Coleoptera; family Cantharidae; genus Cantharis; species Cantharis nigra. Next base: position 1,917,353 of record OY294033.1, on the reverse strand, counting down.
GATTTTCGTGTTAATGAAGTTGTGACTTCCGTTCCTTGTATAAACCGCTGTCAGTCTAAACCGGTGCGACAAAATAAAAAAATGCATATAACTAAAATTGAAGGCAATGAAATTTGCAACAAAAACTCTCAGAAACGTTTTTCCTGTAAAATCGATTTTTATATGAAAAAAAGCGGTTTCGAAATGTTTAATTTACATTGGTAACACGGCAGTGTCCGAGTTCTTTTAAGAGTAGTTGTACAGAGCCGGATTAAGGATATGTACAAAATGCGCTGCAGGCAAAAAATTTAGATTTTTCAAAGGATTTTTTTTTTATAAAACAGCATTCAGTAACTCAATCATCAAAATTTGTTTGTCGAAAATTTTGTACTTCTATTTTTTTGAGGCCCCTAGAAGTTTGAAGGCCCGGGGCTGCCGTTCCCCTGATTCCGGCTCTGCACAAAGAATAACGAAAAGTTTATTGCTTTCCGATAAATGTGGCAGACAATAAAAACAAAATAATGAGATATCTCGTGAAGTGGCAAGTAGCGCCTCCAAAGTGCTTTTATAAGATAGCCGCTATTTGTGAGCGCTTAATGATCCACAACATCCTATTTGATGTCATTCTTGGCCGATGCCATTTTATGTGAACAATAGAGACACGAGTTCTAATTTGGCGTTATTGATTGCGACCTTTATAAAATTGAATTGTCGGTCAGAGTTTGTACCTTGAGAACAATCGGATCCGGTCCAATGTCGGTTGCAGATACACTTGGCAGATTCTAAATCGTAGACTCCGTGATCCGAACAACTCGGAAGGCAGTTGTGTACTTGTTCGTCAATTAAGTCGCATTTGTCTCCTTTCCATCCGGCTTTGCAGTAGCATTGTCCGTGAACGCAAGCTCCGTGATTGGAACATGTCGGGTCTTCGCAGTCACGTTCGTCACAAACTTCGCCTTTCCATCCAACTTTGCACTGGCACGTACCCTTAACACATAGTCCATGGCCAGAACAATCTGCTATTCTGCAATCGGATTCTGGAATATCGCATTCCGGTCCCTTCCACCCTTCCTCGCAGTGACATAAGCCGCCGCCGTATTGACCGTGGGCCGAACATAGGACGGGACAAACGCCTGAAAGTTAAAAAGTTATTAAATTTTTATCCTGGACATCGGAGTCGTATAGGTACTCACTCTTGGAACAATCGATGCCTTGAAATCCATCTATGCAATCGCATTTGCCCAAGTAGCAGGAACCTCTACCGGAACAATCGTTGAGACAAGTCGTGCTAACTCCTTCGGCTTCCGAAATAATAAGGAATACGCTATGCGGCTGCAGCTCGTCGTTGTAAACCGAGAGAAACCAACGACCCGTGTCCAAGTACTGCAGGAGACTTACATTTACTAGCATCGACTCTAATTCGGCTTCGCGTTTAGAAATTACATGTTCGTCTATTTCGAGATCCAAATTAACGGTGGGACGCGGAATATCCGTCGACAAGTTATCAGAAAAGTTTATTTTAATATTGTGAGTTATATAGAATGGTCCTCTAGGCTCAGAATCGGCTAAAATCTTTCTCGTTCCTTCGTAGGAACTCGATATAGTATCCAATATGTCGGTTTTATGATTTTTCGATGAAAATTTAAAGTCACTTTTAGTGGGATCTAAATTTCCTGCAGCTCTTTTACGTAATCGATGATCCACTCTTCCCCCTTTTACAAATTCGACAAAATCGTATTGTGTTACACTAGGTGCGACGTTCCTTCTACCATAAACTGCGAAATTAGCCCCCCAAGGTAGCGTAAAATTAAAACGTATAAATGCGGGCTGTTTGTTTCGAAATTCCGAGTTCCAAAATTGATAGGGCGAAATGGTGGCGGTGTGAAGTGTGTTAAATTCGCGCACTTCTAATAATGGTGGCCATTGAGGTTGAGATTGACTTTGTTGTTGGGGCTGTTGTATAGAAATATGTTGTGTGGTTACGCTCGAATGTTCAGCGGTACTCGTCGGTAACGATTCTGAAATGCGAATTTTCCGAGTTTAGTTTTTCCATCGGCAACAACAAAGAAGGAGGAGGAGAGGTCGGCGTTTCTTACCTTCGGTAGGCGACTGACTGGAAATCGAATTTTGCGTCATCTGATCGTTCGTTACATCCTTTACGTCTTGCACTAATATACAATTTGATGGATTCATATTCGGTTTCATAGAACTTACGGCTGAAAACGAAATAAAGTTTAATTTTTGGTCGCTTCCAGTTCAACGACCAATTAATTAATAACGATCAATTAATTTATTTAGTACCAAAGCGTAAGAGCCGATAAACAACAGGCAATCAAGTGTCCATTATCAAAGTAGCTAGAGCCGAAGAACATCGAACTCTAACTTCATTATATTGTCAAAACTTTTGAATCGAGCGAAAACATAGAATAAGTATTATAGCGTTCGTTATAGGGGAGGGCGGGCAGCGGGTCGTTCGACCCTAACAATTTATTGTAACTGTGTTACATGACACGCTATTCTAATCAGGAAATGTCCTTGTCGCTAAACGTTTCGTGCTAAGAAGGAAGATTTATTTAGACCTACTCAAAATTCGTTATTAATTTTTTGGTCGTCGAAATCGCCGACGACGTTTCTTACCTGCAAAGTACGCCAGCATCGCTGTAAGTATCACGGCTATTAAAATAAGGACGATGCTAAAACATTTCCACGTGCACCGATTTTGACATCTTTTATCTATGTGAAATCTGGACGGGGAGTAAGGTGAGTAATGGGGTGGATGTGACGTAGGCGCCGGTCGTAACGGGAATACGGGCATAACAAGTGGAGATTGTTGCTGACAGTGTGACCCTCCTTGTAACGAGTTGCCACTGGCCGGAATCTGCTGAGATAACTGGGTTTGCTGCAGCCCAGAGGCAAGTCTGTAACAAACGGAAACAAAATTTGATTTTTCGGAAATGTTTCTGTTTAAATTTATTTCTGCCTTTTCCTCGAGCGTTAAAATGAATTACAATTTAGCTATGACTCGAGGAGATTTTTCTGAACTGTGTTTACATTTACGGTTAGAAATATTTTTGGAAAACGGGAAGAAAAATTTGATGGATGATGTATGCAAGACGAGATGTTCAAATAAACCCCAAAATCCAATATATAAATCCAATGTAAGTCTGATACAAATTCTGATTTAACTCAATGACATACAACTTTTTCCGGGTAATTCCCAAACGGAATCCAATAAAGTGGTTTTGGGACTGTCGCGTCCCATCAGCAGGGCTTTCGAACATATTATGCGGGTTTCGTGATTGCATATTAGTTATGACCGTGTTTAGGGACTACCAAAACCAATACCGAATTTTGCTGCGCTACATTGAACTCGCCTACAACGAGAGGAATATTACAATGCATGGTCGTTAGGAATTACGGAATAGCCGAGCTTTTGACCCCTCGAAAATGAAATGTATCGCTTCGTGCACACATTTCACGCAGTGGTTGTCTTTAAAATTAAACTTATCGGAATAATTCGTGGCCTTACACTTTACACAACTAATAAAATCGCATTATTTACAAATCAAGCGTTGCATCTTAAAAATTTAGATTAAAATTCAAAATATGCGATTAATCGTTAATTTTCACGAAATACAACATACCAGGCGTTCGCCCCCTAATTCATGTTTGCCAGCAATTTTAATAAATGAAAAAATGGTAGTGGGTAATTGAATCCGAAAACGGTTATTTTATCGTTGTTAAAATAATAAGCACGTTGTAGTTTTAAATTAATCGTGACCTATTAATGTAAAAAAATTATCTAAATATATTTCTTTTTTTAGCCATTCGAGTAACGCCACTCGAGTCAATGGCAAACTGTCACGCGATTAAAAAATTTTTATATCCGAATCTATTTATTTCCAAAACAAAGATAAGTTAGGGATAACCGACCGAAACCACCTTGTTACGCGCCGATTTAATGAATAATTTTCTAATTTACCAAAAATTAAATTGGATCGCATCGCTCTGACGAGATTTAAAGGGTCGAAACACGTGTCGGGAGTTATGCCCGCATTATCGTTTTAATGAAGACTCCTCGGACGTTTTCGTTATAATAATAATATATAAATCGAATATTGGTAAACCAGGTTTCGGTGTATACCATACACATGAGAACGTTTCGAGGAGAAAAATCAATACATCGGGTATTAGGTGATAGCGGTTATTTTCATATGAGCGACCGATCCTGAAGGGTCACATAGTTGCGTGGCTATATAGCTCTTAAAATGATTGATACTTTTAAAACGACTATTACTTTCCCATTAGCGTAGTAAACGAAAGTATTATAATCGGACTATAAAAACAATTTGAGTTAACTGTTAGCATACGATATCTTTAATTCGGTATTTAATCCAGGATTACAAACAAAAGTATGACCTAGGGAAACTTGGTGCAATTTATGATGCTTTACAATTTAAAATTGCGGTTTGCATTGGTCATTTAAAATTTTTTCAGTTTCGGCGGGTGAATAAAGAGCAAAGGTGTACTGGGGGGTATTCCATACCCCCAGACCCCCCGGATTGACCAATTTAAGAAATCTTACAATAAAGAATTTTTGGAAAAATAGTATTCGATGGGCTGCACAATACTAAATCATTAATAAGTTAAGTAAGTGGGGGTCCACGAACCCACAACAAAAAAAAACATTTTTCTAAAATTTTAACAATTAATGTTCGATCTGGCAACGGTGCTAGCCAAGGGGTAAATATCTCGAAAATTTTATGTACACTTATTTGGAATTCCTTTAGAAATCTTTGAAATTCCTTGGAAATCATAAAAAGGGCGGATCCAGGCAAAATTCAATAAATATATTTTGATAAGAATCTAGGTATATTTTTGAAATTAAAAGTTTTCTTAATGATTTTGTTGGTTTTTATTATGAGGAGGGGGTTAGATACAGCGTTATCGTCCTTCTTTCCAGCCGCCCTTGCCATCAGGCAATCTTGGAAAATATTAGGAATATTTTAGAAAGGCCAAGCAAATCTCAGAAAATTTAAAAAGCTCATCTGGAGTATCCATTAAATTTTCTAAGATTTTCCTATACTTTTGTATATCACGATTTCCCTTCGGTTTCCCAGCAACAAACTAGGAAGAAATCATTAGAAAACTTAGAAAACATTAGAAAACCGATGCACTAGTGAAGAGAAATCTGAAGATATTCAGAGAAATTCCAAAAAATCTTATGAAGTTTTAGAATCTTTGAAAATATCAAGAAATCCATGGAAATTTTACTATATTCAAGAAAAATTTAAGGAAACGTGGAAAATTCTAGAATAGGTACTTTAAGAAATCTAGAAAAATCCAAAAAACTTTCAGAAAATTTTTAAATGTCTTAAGAAATTTCGAAAAATCTTAAAAAAGCCAAGGAAATCTCAAAAAATTGAAAAAAGGAAAACAGCCCATCTAAGGTATTCTTAAGATTTGTTTGAATTTCCTATTTCTTAAGACTTCCTGGAATTTTCTCAAAAATTTCAGGAAAAAGATTCAGGAAAAATTCATGGATAAGTGAGGTAAATACATATTTTTTATAAGAATTTAGGGATGTTTTTCAAATTTTAACAAAATTCAGTAATTTTATTGGTTTTGATGGGTCATGGAGAAGGACAGTTAGCCCGTTACCTCCCCTTTGTTGAAAATCAGTGGAATTTTATGAGAATCTTTGGAATTCCACGGAAATCATTAGAATTCCGAGTCCTGTGTACAAAATTATTTTGAGATATTTGCCCCTTGGTCCTGACACATATATCCCATAGCTTTATTTTTTACTTTTGTAACGAAACTGTCCTAGGTCAGATTTCGACTTGCATTTGAGATTTCACACACTGCACGCTAATTTAAAGCCACTATTAAAAGCCAGATTAAATTTAGGTTGGAAACTTTGCATTTTCACCCTTAAATTTTTGACGAAAAGTAGACTTGAGAGTGAAGATAACCAACCCTTGTTATTTTCTTTTTAATTACGTATTTTTAAAAGCTTACTTTTTATAAATAGATGCAATTAATTTAAAATGAGAAAGTCATAATATGTTGTTACACAGAGTTTTTCTTAGAGAAACATAGCAGAGAGAGTTATGCAAAATTAATTACCCCGACTAAAACATTTCGTTAGCTATAGGGGCGTCGTCGGCTACGCGTTCTTCGTATTCTCAGCGTGACTAAATAATTTTTTTTAAGTCGTCGGACCTCATACCGATAAGCTTTGGTTTGTGAGGGTGGATGAAAAGCCTGCTCTATGAATAATTCACCTTTATTTTAGTCACTGCAGCTTTCATTAGGGGCTTGCACACCGGAGACGTGAAGTGCATAACTTGAAACTACAAGCATGTGGCACCTTTGCTAAATGCTGAATACCTGGCAGCGTCAAGTCCGCATCTGCATATCCATTACTTCAAGCCACTTACTCCATTATTGTTTGAAGTGTGCCTTATGCAAACAAGCAATTCGATTAAAAAATTTCTCAAAAATTTAATTGTGGAAAACAAAATAATGTCGCCCCCTTTTATTCGGCGCAAACCTTCCCCACGAGATTGTAATCTCCGATCAGTGCAGTATGGGCTGGGTCGCATTTTATCTACTTCAATAATGTACCTAGCGCTTTTGTTGCTTATTTGACCGTGGAGTGCCAAAGCGGTTCTTTGAAAAGCCAAATTAATAGTTGAGAGACAAGGATGACAACTCCAACGATTTGTATTGTCTGTACATCTGGATTAAACGCTCCCATGAGATAGCAATCTCTAATCAACTTTAAATGGGTTTGGTAATTTTAGTCATCACATTTAAATCCTTCAATTACTCAGAAAACTGAAAAGTAATCCATTTTCTCAAAAAAATTCAAAAAATATCGTCGAAGCAAATTAAGTCGGTGGCGCCGTGGAGATTTTCCCATGAGAGAAAAACCAACGACGACGACGACGACGTAAGGTAATTTTATTCATCAAGTTTGAATAATTTTGAGTTATTTCGAATCTCGACAGCAGGAAAGCATATGGAAATAATCCACACCCTCATGAGGAAATACAAAAACCAAATGAGATTAATCCGTGATTGGAATTTCTTATCGCATTATGCCGATGATTGAGCCCGTGTTATTTTTAAATTTGGCCTAACAATATCTGCTTCTCATGAAAATTAACCGACCATGTTTTGGAATTTTTCTACAAGAATCGGATAAAGAAAAAATAAATATAAAAGTTTTCCTACGATCCAAAACATGCACCGAATACTAAGTTTTCCAAGTAAAACTTATTAGAACAACTTTCCTTCCCCTTCACGTATTACCAAAATATTTGTAATCATTCAAAACTTCGGCCATATTGCAAAGAGATAACAAAAAGAAAGTCAAAATTAATTTTTCGAAATCTTTACACAAATTAACAATTGCCGGATCATATTTTACGATAACCAAATTAAAATGTTGACTAGTTTGCGATGCTCAAGACATGACGAGAAGTTTTAGGGCTTAAGCATAAAGGGGGAGAAAATCATTAATCTTTATTTTGATTAAATTTCAACATTCCAGTTTGTTTTTATACGTTTAAGTTCATTGATTAAAAACCTTAAGTGGCTGCGATGTGGAAAGCAGACACTTTCGGACGGACCTCGGTACGATCACACCCCAATTCATTTTCTTACGTCGACAACAAAATTAATATTTTCTTTGTAAATTTTATAAATCCGTTTCGAATTAAACCCATGTTTGCAGGTAATAATGCAGTAGCATCATCCATTCGGCTTGGGAAGTGGAAGTGATCGATGCACAAAAGAATTGGATTTATGTTTCATTGAAAAGATTCGTGCTGTGCAATTGTTACCCCTGACATTTCGGCTTGGTTTTCGTTCGATCGAGCAGTACTTAGATCTGCATAATAAATTATTTATAGAAGAAAATTACAATTGTTGTGATGGGTGAGCTTCCGCTTTTATCTCTTTTGAATTATTAATTGTGCGCTAAAGCCAAGATAAAAAGAAAATGTGTGTATGTATATCGTCAAACTTGTAATAGGGGGAATCACCTGGAAGCTTAAAAATAATATTTGGAACGTAGATTTATGGCGGTGCAGTTATGATGATGATTAGTGATGCATAAGTGGCAGGTTCTATCAATTTTATGCCAACATCAAGCGCAAACGGCTTATATGGTAACGAGATTTATTCCGTACTAATGAACAGGTATTAATATCTATCGCGTTTGTGCTACAACGTCAGAAACAAACTGTAAATTATTAATTATTAGAATAAATTATTATTAAGGCTGGTTTATCTGACCGGTCGCAGTGGAGGAATCCCCGGTGAGCTCGCTCTCTTCTCGGATCGATACACCGGCTCTCTAAATCATTTCCATACACTCACAATACATCACCCTACCAGTAGTATACCAACATTAAATGCAGTTAACATAAACTTTGCTCTAGTTTATCAAATAATCAGCATAACAAAGAAGTCTTTATACAAACGAGTAATTTATTAGAAGAGAATTTCTTAATGTCCCTCATTTGCGTTTCAGATTACTGCTGTAAACTTATGCAGGTACGTCTTTGTTTATGAAATTATGAAAGGAAGCTTTAATTTAAACGTACATCGCGTGTGGTTTTGTAATTTACCGGTTTGTGATCGCCAAATTTGCATTTCCGATTGCATTTTCACATTAATTAAACATTAATAATCAAAATAGTAGTTGCATATTAAAATGAAACGTTCGGGTCCTATGCGGGAAAGCCCCACGATTAAAGCAGCTTCTGGATCATAGGGAAAATTACATGTTTATTTCATATGAAAACGTTAATTTCAGGCTCGAATAATCTACAAGCATCTCACTTATTAGATACAAAATTCGATGGTCCAGTGGGTACCGAGCGAATACATAAAATTACTTTTAGATCAAACTTGTGCGGCCATGATTACATTTGCATGACAACAATAGCGGTTTATATTTAACGTCCATTAAATTATACTTTATGAAATTATAATTTTGTGGTGCCTCCGACCCCTCTTTGGTAATTGACTTTCATTAAAATTATTATTAAGTACTTGCTTGCTTGCTTGCTTTCTTTCTAACCTGCTCGGCTACTTCCACCTTCCACCATCACCTTGATTGCTTATGTCCATATTGGGACTCTTTATGCCAAAACAACGACGTTCAGCTCATGCAAAAAATGAATTACGTTTCAGACATTCATATCCTTCGCGTACACATGATAGTCACGTAACGAACTTCGTGTAGCTCATCACGACACGAAGTAATTTGTTCGTTCGAGTGAAACAAGATTTTCATAAACGGTCTTCTTATTGCATCCAGTATCATCTGCAAACGTATATATCCAATTAATGTTTCGTTGAACTTCCACGGCGGCCGTAATGTCAGCAGCAAGTTTCAATTCTCCAATCGGGCGTAAATTATTATTCCTTCAGGACTCTCCGCTGAAAATAATCAGAGGAAAAGTGGGGTAACCGCAACTATACAATTCGATCAAATAAAAAAACTTAGATTCTATTCAAAATTTTCGTTGGGGCGAAAACATGCTCAGACCTCAAGGCAAAAAGTTGTTTGGGTTATCAAGGGTGAATTAATGGGTTTTTTCCGACAGTTTTTTGTTCCATTTAAAACCAAAATTTAACAGTATTTATGCCGTGGTTCGAATCTCACGTTAAGCTGCAAATTCTACTATGTACCTACACTGCAAACCTGGTGTTTGCTGGAATAGAAAATGGTTTATCTATAAATGACATACAACACACTGTTATTGCAAATTTTAATGGTTCAAATTATTATCATTAAGCATTGTAATGTGTGAACTAACATTGTCACTGCATTACGAATAATTCAACATCATATTTGCTCATATGAAAATTAGTTTGAAATTATACATTTTGTACCATTCAAAAAGCTGATGATTGATTATTTTAGATTTCAACGTTGAATTAATAAAATTTCTATTTGTTTTGCTTCAACATCACAAGATGTAAGTAGCTAACTCGGCTCTTTTAGCGCCAATTATGGCGCCAGTAATGGCATCCAACGTTGAGTAAAATAAAGTAATTTTTTTACTTGAATTTGTAGGTACCGTAATTATTTCAAATATGCTTTTCTCTAATTAAAATAAAACACAAATTAAGTTGATCTAAAGTCTGCCCTACAACCCCAAACTATCGATTGTTTCGATTATTTGTACTTTTACAGTTAATCCTCTTTTTTTTTGTTTCTTTTGTTTTAATAAAATTATAATCAACTTCAATTGTTTTTGACTCGAAGCTTCCTTTTGGAAGATGTCAAAAATGCTGTTAATCAGGTCCAATTTATCAATTTCCAGTTAATCCTAACCAGTGCTCTATTTATCATAGAACGCATTGGAACGACGTTCCACCACCTTTTTTCAATTTTCAATTTCAATACAATTATGAATATTATCTAAAACTAGCTGGAAAGCCCGTCCGTAGACGGTGAATCTGTTTTAAGCGGTATAATATTTAAACATTTAATTTCCCGCTACTGGGGGATTCCCCGTTTTTCTATATTTTCAAAGTAACGCAAAAAGTTTAAAAGACAATTAGAAATTTTTTCATAATATAAAAATAAATAATTTCCCTAACTTTTGCTCAAAAAACAATTTTCCCAGCTTTTAAAATTGGGAATTTTATCATATGTACTGGAGGGTGTTCAACCCCAGACCCCCCGGTTTACATTTTTGACTATAATTTTGACAGTTAACTTTCAAAACGCAAAAGTTGCTGCACTTTTGCTTAAAAATTCAAATTTCCCGGTTTCTCCAAGTATTCTAAGAGTGGAAATACTGTGATATGTACTGGAGGGTGTTCCACACCCCCCAGACCCCCCGGTTTAAAATTTTGACTTTATATTTATATGTTATTTTTATGATTAACTTTCAAAGTAACACAGAAAGTTGCTGCTAGACTCCATGAGCAGTAAAGTAATATAGGGCCGTAACTAGGTAAAGCTGCGCTCTTGGCAAACTTGTAAAGTTGGGCCCCCCTCCCAACCCCCGTCGTAATGGGCTGGCAGAGATGATCCGAGTGTCGCCCCGGAAAAATTAATATTTAATTTTTTCCAATTTTGTGGAATTGATTATCTTAAAACAATTTCCTATTAAAAAAATGGTCATTTTGCGTCTCCTTGGCAGTTGCGCCCTTGGCGGGGACCCCGCTTGCAAACCTCTAGTTACGGCTCTGCGGTAATTAAATAAATAGGCTTTCCAAGTTTTAATTTTTTCTAGCCGAAGGTTAAAATTCCCCCATTTTTATTTAAAAATTCAAATTTCCCGGTTAGTCCTAATCTAAAATTGTAAACCGGGGGGTCTGGGGGGTGTGGAACACCCTCCAGTACATATCGCAGGATTTCCACTCTTTTAGAATACTTGGAGAAAATAGGGAATTTCAAATTTTTCAAATTTCGCCAGGAAAAATCGGGAAATTTAAATTTTTAAGCCAAAGTGAGGGAAATCAGAGTTTTTTTTCTACCAAAAAAGCAGGAGCTACATCACCTTTGTTTTACAAAAAGAGCACCGATCCTAACTAAAGATTAATATTCTTCAAGCTTCTGACGTGGATTGTCGACTTATACTTCGGTCAAGAAACGTCACGTCAGAGAGAAAATTATCCACTTTGCTCCCTCGGTAAACAATATGCTGTTTTTCAATAATAGTATATTATTTTATTAGGATCAAATGTTTGACTTTTTGCGGCGAGTTTGTAAAATTGAAAAGTAACTCTTTAACTTTGTCAATTGATTTACATAAAGTGAACTTTTTATATTCTTTTCGGAAAAACAATATTTTTCTTTTTATTGAATTTATTCCCTATTTCAACCTCTCTCTGTATAATTTAGTTAGCCTTGCAGGCGTAGGGTATCCGCCTGGTACTCCAAACAACGTAGATTCGAATCTACCGCATAGGAAAAATTTTATTTAATATCACACATATTTCATCGTATCTGCTGACTTCCACTGCACCGAAGGCAGTCACTTGACTTGTGACTTGTGGTGGTTTTAGTCAGTGAGATTGACTTCTTCGAATATTCACACTTTTGAAAATTACGTAGGTAGGTATATATGCATAAATCTAACCACAACAGCAGTGATTGCTGACTTTTGATTGATAACTTGGTAAATTTGGACAGTGCAGGTTGTAGAGCAGGCTTGCAAAAATTATTTATTTTATTATTATATTATACCGAATAAAATCTTCTTTTATTTCATAATGATGATTTCTATTTTCTGCTCAACACAATCGTATACTTTAATTTAATTTGTGCTTGTAAGCTCTTACAATACAAGTAATCTCCATGATCTATGTCAATGTTCCTGTAGCCTCCCTGTAATAATTAACACAAGTGAAGATTTTCTATATAATGTAATTATTGTTTATAGTGTATTTTAATTGAAGATTTTAACCTTTTGGCAAAAAATACTATTTCCTTCTTTTGATGCTGCTGTTTTATGCATAATAATGAATATCCGCATAAAGTGCACGTTAGTCAAAGAAAATTCAATTTTCTTGATAGGGTTGATAGGTTTCTGCATAACCAGCTGATCTGGTATAAAAATATGAATTAATAAAACATTAAAAACGAGTTTTCTCCATGAAAGAATAATATGATTCTAGCAGCTTTCAGTAAGTCAAAAACGTAATATAATCAATAGATTGTTGGTTTATGAACAACAAAATTATATTATAGTAAAAAATTTATGGTTTTTAATTTTAAATATTTTTGTGCGTTGTTGTTGGAAAGCTGTACCTAAAATTTGAATTTATGAAATTGTGGAAAATTCCTACAGAAATGTTTACAACTTATCGGATTTTCCAAGCTTCTGAAGAGTAGCAATAAATTCTAATTTATTAGCAACTATAACAATTCAACAAAAACTTCCTGTTTACCTCTGTTTGCCGGAACATTTATTTTACGGTCAATCAAAAATTGTTATTTCAGTTGGAGAGTGCTTACCAAAAATTAAAAATACTCGTTTGTATTTTTGACGAAAAAAAATAAAATGAAATGAACTATCTCGTGAAGTATGAGTAAAAGTTTGGTTTGAGATAACTTTAATGTGACTAGTAGATATGGGAAATCTTTGAAAAAAGTTTTATCAACGAGAATATTCACTTTGCAGTAACATAAAGCAGTAAAAAATTAGTTTTCGAGCCACTTAATCAGCCTAATTGCGTTGATAGTTAATTGAAGGATGGTGCTGGCGTTCTTCAAATCCGCCCAGACGCATATGAATTTGAAAGCATATAATGACAACTAATGAGCATGTACAACTATAAATAAAATATCAGAGCACATTTTTAGCCTTAACTAAACAAGCTCCGTAGTACTCATATAAAAATATCTTGGGCTTATATTTATTCATCGCCGGAAGACAAAATTTTCCGAGCACGAAATTGAAATCAAATAATAAAGGAGATTAAGCAGTTTTTCCACGCATTCCTACCAAAATCATTTAAATTGCAAAACAGGGATACTGTGCTAAAATGCAGCTAATATCTTTGCTTCTACGCCATGAATAGAAATTGAAACATTATCTTCTTTAAAACTGCTAGTTTATCCTATTATTGCAGCAACATGTTTCGGAGATAAATATGTTTTAGTATTTCGTTTTAAAATACGCGAAAATTGCACGTGTAGAAAAGCTTAAGGAACGTTTTAGAAAAACGAATGCCTTAACGGTTAAGAAATATGATGCGTCGTTTCAAATCTCTGTATTTTAACGCTCACAATAGGAATATCTTTTCGGATTCGTTTGGGAATTTTTTGGGAAAAGTCCTCGTACCGCCCAAAACTAATTCCAAAGTTGTTCCCCTCGCTGAAATAGAAGAAAATTTTAATTAAAACCTTTTATCATTTTATCTTAACGGCCCAAAAGTTACGATGCTGGTAGATTAGGGAAAAATTTTTACTGATGTTTGTTATGCAAAACACGCGAAAACAACGTAAATAGTTGAAGATTAATTTAGCTAATAAATAATAATTCGTAATCACGGTCGTTTACCTTGGTTCTTGTGCAAAAGGTTCGGCATAAATATTCCTCAGCACCCTTCTGGGAAGGGGTGGAGGCCTAGGACTATAGTTATCCATTTTTCACAATTATTTTCACTATTATTATTTAGCGCACCCACTCAACTGAACAACCACACATAGTCGTGTTTGGGCGAACACTCGAAATTTTCGTCCACCTAAGACTTACATAGTAGTAAAAGTTACTTTTTATTTTTAAAGTGAATTATGTCGGTTATATCCGGGATTAAAAATCGTAAATCTTTATTTCCTGCGTAAGATCATTATCGTTCACGTAAATGTTGTAAATTAATAAAAATACAATAAAACTTGTGGTTTTCTGTTAACATGACGCAGAAGCGTCGCTATCGTGCACATATCGCGTTCTAAAGGCACGCACCGACGCTGCCGATGCCTGAAACAGAGTGGGGTTGCGGACTTGGGACAACTCGATAACGGCCCACGCAAGCGCATCCCCGATGCCACTCTCACCCTATGTATCTGTCGCCTCGCCTCACCTGCATTCGCAACAACCCCGATCCGAAACTTTAAATCTAATATAAAAAAATTATGTTATATTAAAAAAGTTGTTAAGCTCTCAAGCAAAATACAAAATACTGCCTTGTTTGCAGGTCAACTATCGGCCGAAAGCTTTTTTTTTTTTGGCCTCCTCACCTCCATCGTGATTTAATGCAATAATGCAAAACATAAAGCAAAGTGTGTAGTCGACTAATCGTTTTTAAAAAAGTCGCCGCCGCCACTTCCTCGGTAAGGGCAAAAAGAAAAGCAGGAGTTATCCGATATAACAAGCGGCAGAGCTTACACCAAGTTTTTCGAGTTAATTGGTATCATGTTCGAGACTTTAAATTGGAAGGGTTTATAATATTTTTTCCTAGTTCACGTAGTAAGTGTAGGGTTAATCGAGCTTTTGGTTTCCACTTCGCTGCTTCTGTGAGTCGTTAATTCGGCGATTTTATGAAGCCTTCTGGTGGTTGGCGTCGGTCCAGAAACAGTGCCAAACTTGCATTTTCGATTTTTAAAAAAGTCCAAGAGCCACTCGAAAACTAACGTAATAACAAAACGCTTTTCTTCCAGATAAAGTGTCAGTATTTGGTGGTGGAGTCCTGACAGTAAGTCAATTCGGTATTCGATGTAAAATGATGGGCCCGAATTTAGTTGTGTATTTGCACAACTGTGCAGATATTGATCGGAAATTGATGTAATTTGAGATACAGTAAACTTTCAAGATATTGAGATACGATGTAGGTATCAGACACAGATGTCCGCTTATAAAAATGGATAGCCATAATCCTAGATTTTTAATGTTGTTTAAACAGGCCGTCCGCGACCCGCAGTTCATTCGGATTCAGAAAGGTGGTTTGTCCAAAGATTAAAGCTCGACTTGACTTGAACTGGCGCCATATGTTCTTACATCTGAATATCCGGCTCGAGTGACCACTCCTCTATACTGATGAATAGCCAGGTTCGGCAAAATGCTTTATAATTGGAATATAATGGAATATCTGTTATAACTTATCGTTCCCAGTCCATAATGACCACCATGTTTAAAATGACAACTTCGATGATTAACATCTTCATGAATGTTTGAATAATCACGCACTCGTTACTTTTTATAAATGTCAATAATATCCAAGTTATTAAATAGCGATTTATAAAATTGGGAAGAAACTTGCGACTAGGTAGAGGAAGAAGACAAAGGGGTCACTTACGCATTCTCTCTGAAAATAATTGGCAAACCAGTAACCATCGTCCCTGGATACCGCGTATGTATGACTAATTAGAGGACTTGGGAAACTCGACCGCTATTTCGAAAAACAAACAATTCAGACCTGGAAACAAGAAAAACTTTTGACTTAACTCTTAAATGGACTCAAATGCAGTCGACGGGAATTTGCATTTGGAAAAGATGTAAACAGGAAAGCTTCTATATCGAATTAAAAATTTAACGCAAAACTTTGCAGCTTGACGTTTAAGCTGATGGAAAAGCTGTAATAGTTTTAAAATGATATCTGCAATTTAGCTCTCTGAGTTTGTATTATGCATTTCTAACAGGGTAAACTCTGGCAGACTGTTTTACTTTGTTCGTATACTGTGGGCTTAGGTGGGGTTGTAATTTAGCTCATATTTACTTAATAATCAAACATTCTCTAAGGAATCAACTGGTATGTTCATAACGAAGTAAAGTCTGTTTTAGACCTTCCGCGGTGCGACCAAATGCGACAAACGCTCAACCCTTTTGACCTGTCATCACCATCGCCAGTTTTAAACAAGAATTTGGTTTTTATTTAATTAAAAACTAATTTGTTTTGTGATTGAATATCGATTTGACTCGCACTGTTACCTATCCTCTTATATATGCACTAAAATTTCACTTCCTCATCTTTGAAGAAGAATAGAATTTTAAAATTCAATTTAACTTTCAAACATGTCACGCCGGCTCTGCTTGAATTGTAATTAATCCAGATGTAGCTTTTGCAAGTAATTTGATTTTTGATTGTAGAATCAGCAATAAAATACGGAGCGAAAGATATTCTCTTACCGCAACAAATTAGGGTATTGAAGAAAATTAAATTGTCAGCAAAAATCGCCTTTGTGTCGCAGACATCTAAAAGGTTTTGTCGAATATGAACTTCTCGATATGTAAAATAAAATCACCAAGAATTTAGTGAATTTATAAAATTGCATGCAGATATTGTCGGGTGGTTGCTATAGGTCACACGAGGAGAAACTTGCCATCCCACTACAAGTCCAAATAAAAAGCTCTACATTTTTCACCTCGGAAAGCTTAGTTTGAGGGGTCGGTCGTTGAGCAGCTAGGTGAGTGATCAAGGTTTTAATGGGGATTGGCCAAAAAATTTAAAAAATCAAATGTTATGAACAGAAAACTGCTTTTCAACGAAAGTTTTGAATTTTCCGGGTCAGCTATGGATTAAAATCCATGGCTGAAGGTGTATTATACGTCAAAATGAATTCTCAAATTAACATATTGCGATTCTAATCTGACAATCTGTGAAGTACTAAATATTAAAAGTAAATTTTGTAGAAATGAATAAGTTTTGGGAAACACTAGCTTTGATTTATTCAATGTTAAACTGCTGTCGTCGGTTGACATTTGAAATTTAATAATATAATTATGAAATATAATAATATATCCTGTTTTTGTTAGATTACATTACAATTTTCATTTTGTGACATAACATCTTTTTCCACTCAGCACTTCAAATACTATTTTAGTTATTTTGTGCAATAATTCAATTTTGAAATTTTAATAATCTGATGTACACTACCAAAAGTGGGTGAAATTTAATCCAAAGTTATTTTGTTGATACGAATTTATTTTCCTTATAAACAATGTAATTTTGTCTTTTCTTTCACTAAAACAAAGGAAAGCGGAAAATTTTGCTACAATAGATGGCAACGACTGGAAATGAGTAAGTAAACATGTAATTAATCTACCTATGTATATTTCAAAATTTAATATTTTGTTTTTAATCTTCACAACTTAAAGAATATTGTATTTTGTGTTCCAAAATCCCCATTTGAATTTTTGTATTTTTATTTTTAATTTCTTTTGTAGATAAATTAGGTATTTTTTAGTTTAATTGAATTTGATTGTATGATTTGTATGATTGTCAAACCGGCTTCTGGTCTAGAGTGCAAAATTGCAAAAGTATAGCTGGAGGGCATTCCATGCCCCCCAGACCCCCCGGTTTGAAAATTCAGATAGCGAAAAGATGCTTTATTATCTATTAATTTTTTTTTTTTAAATCAAAATTAACACTAACTTCTTGATCCTCACCTCTGAAGACATGAAACCACCACAGGAGCTTGAAATATAATATAAATAAAAAATATTTATGTCCCCCTGAACTTTTAGAAATTTTCCAGCATCCCACCCATATTCAATGAATCCCAGAATCTGGAATTCGATAAGCTTAAGCTTTTTTCACTCCTCTACGTTTTCCTTGCTATTGCTGTGCACCTTTGAGGAAAGTACGCCACTGAGTAGATTGCAACATTGAAGTGTATTTGCTGACCACGGAAATAAAAGCATAAAAACTAGGAAAAGCTTGCTAGTGATTTGAATTTTTAATTAAAATTCCTCGACTTTAATGCATAGTTTTAGTTAACAAAAAGCTAATGATGTTCGACGTGTAAAATTTTAGAGGAATCCGTGTCTGCTCCAGATTCTGCAAGTCAAAATATTCGATCGAGCAAATTTGGTGTGTTTTTCATTAAATACTAGTATGATAAAATAATTTAACCCTTTGGTGGTGATAAATTGAAGTAGAAGAGGAAAATTTTTTGTAATTTGGGAAGATTTATTTGGCGAACGTATTTAAATTTGCAAAGTGAAAATTAGAAGGGAAACTACTAGTTGCTATTTGTTATAAGCCCTATTTGAATTGTTCGGTCCGCAACTCGAGATTTATAAATGATGAGCGACTTTAGGCGAGTGTTGAATAATGACTGACTTCCTCCATTATAATATATCTCACTTATAGTCGTGTTTCATCACTCGAGTTTGGCTTCCTTAGATATTTTCAAAACGTACACCGTTAGCTTTCGGTGTACGTCATGTTTTAATTTTAATGCTGATGAATGATTGATTAAGTCCGAGTATCAAAGCGAATCTCCCTATCTGCGCGACGCAGCCTAGTCGTCTTCGGTATATTAGCAGGCGCCCTTAATAAAACACCCCCTTACACGGGCATATGAGTCAATCTGGGATACGCACTGTGGAGTCAGTTTATCCGGCGGCCTATTGCAATTTGCTGGGCCCCAATCCGCCCGCTTCTAATGGTGTTAGCGTTACGAATTTACCAATTTCGGCACCCTATACGTTAGCGTAAGTCGGTAAAACATCTACGCAGTAATGCACAAAGAATGTTCTACAATTTACCAAGCGAATAAATTATGTTAGACGTTTATCTAATTGAAATACATTTGCTTATAAAATTTATCCTAATCTAATTATGTACCTCGTAACTTTTCACTTCGTTCCATTAACCACTTCCACCGAAACTAATTTCTTCTTTTTATTTTTACTCTTAAAAATTTTTTAATAAAACCCAACCATTACAAAATTGCTCTTCCAAACTTTGTGTATTTAATGATTATTATTATTTTTAGTTGGCCAGTCATAATCTCCAAACTCTCTAATCGAATTTTTGACCTCAACCTTCTCCGCAAACATCTTTTGGGTACTGGTATTTCGTCCCTTCTATACGAACACGTTTCCCGCATCCCTACATTTCCAACTTTAAGCGTTTATGAAGTTTTGGGACATTCGCTACACTTTAACAGTTACCGAAAACATTTAATTACTTTTTTAAGTTTACTTTTACCAAATGTTAAGTTCGCTAATTGCGATTACTTTATATATCATCCAAAATATTTTTATTTAAGCGAATGCGCACACCAGGGGCGGAACTACCGGGTTGCAGTGGGTGCGATGCACGCGGGCCCCCAGTAGTACTCTGACCTTTTCCATCTTAATAAAAATCTCAACTTGTTCTTTCCGTTCCAGGCTTTAACTATATTTTCACCAGACCCCCCGGTTTAGAGTTGCACACATGTTTGGGTTTTCAAACCGGGGGGTCTGGGGGGTATGGAATACCCTCCAGTGCACTAGCAATTATAGTTACAAGAATTTTCCGTTTCAAGAATTGAACTTTCTAAATGGTTTTACGATTACTGTATTCTGAGAGGTGTTTCACACCCCCCAGACCCCCCGGTGCGAAGTTTTACGGTACACGATGTGCACTGAGACTTTTTGTTTATAAAACACCATGAATTGTATACAAACGACGTATAAATGTATTTGTTCTGACAGAGTGAGAAAGTTTTATTACAAAAATAAATCAGTGCACCAGCAATTATATTTGTTTAAAAAACAAATTAAAGTTAACCCCCCCCCCCCAACAGTTTTCATTTCTTTTGTCAAATTCAAATTTTTTATTTTACTTTTCGATCGAAGGCTTAAATCCTTTTTACAAGGAATTAAAAATTTTAATATTAAAATTAAAAAACAAATTTATTTAAAAAAGACTTGGCACTAAAAATGAGAAATTCGCTGACAAAATTAGGGAAATCTTATATTTTCCATGACTATTCCAGTGGCGTATTTACGTGGGAGGGGGCCTAGGAGGCCTGGGACCCCTCTTTAACTAATCAATATACTAAATAACATACAATTTATTATTATTTGTTATTTAAAAGTCTTGAGCGATATTTAAATCCTGATTTATTTAATAAATTATAATTTAGATCAAAAAATTAATTATTAATTAAATAAATAAAAAAAAGAAGGAAAACTATTTTTAGGAAAAGTTATTTTTGTATTTCATATTTTACATTTCCATTTTAAATGTTATTTTGTTTGTTGTTTTTTTAAGGCTCATGGGTGGGGGTTGATACCCTGTTGTATCTGCTTTTGCTAGGCAATCTTAGAAAAGGGGAAATTTAGATTATTCTAGAAAATGTTAGGAGAGCCAATAGCCAAGGAAATCTCAAAAAATTAAAAAAGGAAGTAAAAGAATTAATCTTTGGCTTTGGTATTCTAAAGATTTCCTAAATTTCCCAAAATTTTCTTGGGAAGAAAATAGCATTCTTAAGTTTTACTGAGATTTCATAAAATATCTCTAAAATTTGCTTGGATTTCTTTTCACTTTTGAATATCACGATTTTCCCTTCGGTTTTCCAGTTAGTACAAAACTAAGGAAAAATCGCCGGAAAAAATATGTGTACTAGTGAATGGAAGTCTGAAGAAATTCTGAAAAATTCCAAGACATCTCAAGAGACAGATCCTTACAAAAAATTTGTAGAAATAAGTATAGAAAATCTCAAGAAATCCATAGAAATTTCAAGAAAATCGAAACTCTAGAAAATTTTGGTCAATAGGAAATCGAGAGAAATGCAGAAAACTCTAGAAAATCTAGACAATTTTAAACCAATAAAATCTCAGTAAATGGAAAAAGCAAAAAAAAATAGTTTAGAACTTTAAAAAATTCATAAAAATATCACTAATTTTACAATTAGGAAATGTAGAAAATTGGAGGAAATAGGAAATCTTAGAAAAATTTTCAAAACAATTTTGGAATAACAGAAAATTCTAGGATATTTTTGGAAGTTTAGACAATCTCAGAAAATTATACAATAAAAAACCTTGTAACTAAACTAACATGTAAAAACCTATTTATGCAAATTCCTGCTTCCCTAATTATTTTAGAGAAAAAATGAAAGATACAAAAATCATGCAGAAACATAAACTACGAATGATGAGAGCATTAGATTTCATCTAGCTTTTACTTAAAAAGTCCAAAAATGTTTTTGAAATTGTTAAAATTTTGATTTATTGGACTGGCCATGGAATAAATTCAATTTAATTTCTATTTTCAAAAATAATTATCTTGGAAACTTTCATGGCCAGTCTGATAAATAAAACTTTTAACAATTTTAAAAGTATTTTTTGACGTTTTAAGTAACAGCCAGATGAAATCTAATGCCCTTATCATTCGTAGTTTATATTTCTTCATTAGTTTTGTGTCTTTAATTTTTCTAAAATAATTAGGAAAGCAGGGAATTCCATAAATAAGCTTTTACATGTTAATTTCCTATGTTCGGCTAACTCATTCAGCACCCTGTATATTCTTAAATATTTAATAAAATTAAATAGGAGGGTGTAGTTACTCGTCTCTATATCCGCTTTTGTTTGGAAATCACTAGAATTTCATGGAAATCGTTGGAATTTCGTAGGTAAAGTAAAACTTGCTTGTTACGCCACTGGCGCAGACACTTACTAATTACAGCCTTTAATTTACCAAATAAATTAATTTATTAAATTAAAACAGATATAATTATCAGTATTCCCGCAATGAACTAAACTGATGTCTATTGATCGAAATGTAAAAAAAATTGCGGAAAATGTTCAACTATATCTCCCTTTTTTTAACTTCACAAAGAGAATCTAATTTAACATAAAAAGAATTAATGATTAATTTCGAGGACTCGAAATTTTTTTTAATTGTTATTCAAATTTTCCGGATGACGGATAGCGTACTTTTTATCATGTTTGTTCCAAAATTATATTTAAATTGCATTTTGCGACATTCGTGCTGGAAATACGGTGGCTTAATTTCTCAAATTTACACAGAACGTTCTGTTGTCGTCGCAATTATTTTGTGTTTTGGCTGCTAAGTATGGCTGAAACTTAGGGACTGTAGTTACGCAGATGTATAAAAATAATAAGTACCTACGTGGCTGATGAAATAAAAGCAAGTTAATAATAAAAAAGAATTAAACCTCCCGACAAACCGACCCCTCTTATTTCACTGATTTATAACATTTATAAGGGTTGAAAGTTTATTTGTTCTGCGTGTATGTGTAATTAAAGTTGCTCTTACCCCATGCATATGGTTCCGGCGAAGCTCTACAATATGTTTTGGTATAAAAGACTTGGTAATATAACATTTGTAGCCAAGTATACATAATATTATGTATAATATAAGTTGATTGTAATAAAAAATTTTGAAACGTAGGTATAGGTACGTACGTAACGTACGTATCCGTATTATGCAGGTACTCGACGATGATGATTTGAAAATACTTTTCTATTCCTTTGCTCATTACAACGAGCGCTTTGAAAACATTTGCAATTTGTTCGGCTCCCTGATTTTGAAATAACAATATCACATTTTCCATACCTACAGCGCTTCACGAATAAAAATAACAAACGAGAAATATTCAAATTTATGTTCTGATGTTCTCAATGCGATCTCCGTATTTTCGACCTTTTGGAAATGAAATGCCGAGCAACTTTATTACGTATAACGTGTATCGTTTTTAGAAAGACATAAACCTTCGTTCCTTTAATACAAAACATAACAAATATACGAAGCAGATTTGCGATAGCGAAATGGAGTGTAAACCGAAGTAGTCCTAGTAGATATTAGATAATGCCGAATAAAAGGGGATAATATAACTCAATAGAAATTTAGCCTATACATACGAATAAGCAAAATATCCGACCTTCAATACAACTATGGGATTAAGCCCGGGTACTTGTGATACAGGAGAGCCCATTGTTACTTGACATTATGTCATTTTCCAAGGGTAAACCGTTGCTTATTTAGGCTGGGTCCTCACAACAAAATGTCCAACCAAGTCTTCTCGTGCCTGTCAAATTTTAAATCCAATCTTCCTTTCTCACTCGCTTTTATTTGATTACATTTAAATCGCAACAATATTCGAAAAATTCGAACACAAATGCAAGGTCGTGTAAATAATTTATTCACCCTCACGTTCGATCCCCATTTTTTAATAAATTTGTTGCTCGTGCAGCAACTAATTTATTGTTTAGTTTATCGCTTTGTTTCGCATTACGATAAAATCATCTGATAAAATGTTACGACAGGTAAATTGTTAAATCGCACAAAAGTACTACACAAATTTATCATAATTAAAAAACCGGCCAAAAGGCTTCCTTCCATTTTTCAAATTTACCATACAATTTATTTTAAATCTGCATACAAGCATCGCACAATAAATACAACAAAAGTCGACTTGTATATCGTTATTTTCTGCCTTGTCAAGAGATCGATCCATTCCTGGTTATTGAAAGTGAGACTAAGTAATTTACCACAATATTTTACGTCAAAGAAATTCCTATAGCAAAACTGATGTCACATTAACCATCGCAAAAGGTGATTTACTGCACACAAAGACGGTAATGCCGTATTGTTACCGAAAATGCAAAGAAAGTAAAACATGATGAAAATGTACATTATCACTGCCGTCAACACTGAATCAACCTAAATTAAATTTTATGAATTAATCATACCACTAAAGTACTTTCAAACTGTTTTTCCAATTTTCCTTCTCTTGTTCTTGCACCAAAATAGTGTCGTGCGTGTGTAGGGAGCTTTAGGAAGTTTACTCCCGATGCGGAGTGTTTGCAGGACAACAACAAATTTTATTAGTTTTTACGAATTTAAAATTAAAAGTTTAGATTTTTAAAATTAATTTAGGTAACCGTGGCAGAATAGATGGAAGTGTTTAACTTGGCGTAGCAGTGATAGCCGCTGGCTAATAAGTTTTGAGTTCAAATTTAACAGGGTAGAAACAGAGGTTTACGTCTGTGCAGCGGTTAAGTGGTAAATCAATTTTAAGATAAACCATAGAAGTACCAGCTTTCTGGTTTAAACTTTCCAAACAAAACTTCAATCTCACTGTTCCTGACAGATCCATATCGGATGGAAATTTTTCGAAAATGACCTTTTTCCGAAACGAATAAAATTAATTTGAAATGTTCAAAAATTCTTTTTCCAGCATCCTGAGACGCCCCGAAGCCACTCTATCGATTATACTTGGCTTTCAATCCTTTCTAGATTTTTCTGACTTTCGTGAAATATAAAAATTTGAAATTGTTTAATTAATCTGCGTTTGCCAAGTGGATTTCCATTTTGTTATTTTAAGGAAGCGATTAAGTTTAATGGGTAATAATTTTAATGCAGAAGAGTTAATCCGCATAAAAGTGCAGTTTTAACGAGCACATTCATGTACTTTTCAAGTTATATAACAAGATAAGAAATCCCATAAAGCGTCTGGAATATAAGCGACCCAAATATTCAGCTATATCCCGAGTGACACATGGCCTACACACATTCGTCGTCTACCATTATGTACAAAAGAAAAGTTTTTTTATGGAATTGTTATATTTGTGTAAGTCGCATTGGCAAAATGGATGTGTCTGCTACTATTGTACGAAATCTACGAACGCACAAACCGACTGGGAATTGAATTTTTAGCGATAACGCACTGCTTTAGCGAATGAACAGGTTTTTCGAGGATGACACACAACACTCAAATAAATACTTAAACGACTTTATTTAATCCCTACTTCTAGGTGGAATACAAAATGTCTCAACGACAAAGCCGTTACGCCAACTAGCAGTTTTAAAAATTCAAATCGAAACCTTTTCGCTACTATGAAAAACGTAATCAAATGTGATGTTTCGCTCAATAACTCGGCTTGGATATGAAAATTTGATAAATGTATAGTATCCCAGTCTTTCAGTTTCGCCTAAGACAAATTGTATGTTTGTGTCAAATTTGTTGGATGTACAGCTTGTCGAGTGTCGACTTGCCTAAATTTTTAAATAAAACCGAATTACGGAGTTACAATTTTTCCCTTCTAAATCCATAAAACCTAAATAAATTTTTCAAATCGAGCTTAACCAAACAATATGAAAGAAAGTGATTTAACACGGAATCGCTTGCAATAAATTACGTCCCGGCAACGTTTCGATTGCGGCTCATATAACTCATGATCCATGACTTTTAAATTTCACTGTTCTAAGCTTTTGCATATAATTTTAACAAAATTAAAACCAGCTTTTATTTTTCTCTCTTCGTTTGCATTATCTATTACTTCATCTGGCGCCCGGCAAGTGGCAATTGAACTGAATTGTGGGCATTCGTCTTGATAATTCTAGGTTTTTAAAGTTTATGATTGTTAATTTTATTGCGAGGCGTAACATTAAGTAAACGTATAATATAATTTAACGTAAAAGAATTACACTTTAAATAAACAAGATTACTGATGCACATAAGTGCTACAGACTTTCTAATTACAAACTTAACTTTATTTTGCTTTTAGTGGTGGTTTTAGTACGTTTGGTAATTATGCCTTTATGTTCACCTCTTGGGTTTAATCACGTAAAATACAGTCGCAGTCTCGTAAAATGTAATAATTGGATTAAGTTTGAAATTCAAATTTTTAGATAATAGGAAAAAATGTGTTTTATAATTTATTTTAAATTCGCAAACTTGACGCTAAGTTGATGTCCGTAAACGAATTAACAATGCTGTGCGATTAGCACAGACATTTTGTAAGACAAAGAAGCTTTGATAATGGGGACTGTCTGGGACAGGCGTACAATACTCATGTTAAGTACAGAGACGTACGTAAGCCGCTTGCATCCAAGTGTTGAATGAAGTGGATTCATTGAAGGGCAAAGGTAGATTAGCATAAGCTCGAGATAGGGTGTGCATACATGGGATACGCTTTGTCATGTCGCAATTCAGGTAGATAAGGATAAGGATGTTGTGTCGAATTTAGGGGATGATGTAAGCAGAAGCGAAATATTACGTGACAGATGGGAACCAAAAGGAAAAAGTTTCTCTATATACTACGCCAAAAGGAAAGCATTTCTCTCAGATATGCGAGTAAGAGGTTTACGTTCTACTCAATGATCCACAATATATAAAAAATGCTGCTAGTCAATCATTTCACCTTATCAACTTTCTTTTTTGTGCTCTTCCAACCGTTTTTCAACATCTTTTAACTTATTAAGATTTCAAAATTATTTTTCGGCAGAACTCCCTCGCTACAACCAAAATCTTATACATCCGCATATCTATCGACATTTTTTTTATAATTTATCCAATCGACTGCAAAATTCGCGAATAAAATATACGACAACCTAAACTTATTTTTCAAAAATAAGAACTTTTTAAATTATTTAATGTGAGTTACTTGTCAGCTTTTAGAAATGGACGTACAAAGAAAAGCGCAAGAAGCTAAAAACGCGTTGTGGCTGTTTTGGAGACTAAATACAAAAAAGGAAATCATTTTAAAGTAAACCTTTGATCAGATTTCAAAATTTCTAAATATCAGAATATTCAGCTTCAGACTAAAATTAGCGCAAGAAATTAAACAGCCCGAAGGGAAGTTGCGGTTAAATTTGGCTTCTGAGGTTTTCAGGTTTACTAGTTAAAAAATAGACAAAGCTGAAGCTGAACTTTATGGATTTGCATGTTTTGAGATCAATCGGTAAAAAAATTTGTATAAAATTCTTGCTCTACTCGGGCTCGAACTAGGATTCTCTGCTTAGTAGCCGATGCACTTAAGCTTCAGACCGTAACCGTCATAATTACTTTAATTAAAAAACATCTTTCACTATTTTTGTTTGCTTGCTGGGAGATACCTGAGAATTTATGAAATTTTTCTTATTTTTGTGAACGAAAATGCAATTTCCCATACAAAAATGTACAACTATATTATTATGAAGTTGCCTTAATCTCACTTAAGTGCTGTTATAAGAATTCGAAATTTACATACATTTTCGTATTTCGACGTTACAATGTAATGGAAAGTGTTGGAGTTAAAAATCAAAATAAAATCGCTTTATTTTTAGTATAGAAAAATCTTAAAAATTTAATATCGACACGTTATTCAATTTTTACTACGGGCTTATAAAATTGCTTAATAAAACGATCGTAAAGTTTGCAATTTACAAGTTAAACGTTTTTCGCGAAATTTATTGTTCCTACTCTGTCCTGTTTCGCTGTTTTCACACAATCCTGAGCGACGTTCAAATAATCGACAATTGCGTCCCCCACTCGTATGCAGTCGCAAACAGGTGCGCTCTGATAAAATCGGCTACCTTGTCGACCAACGGTGCAATAATTAATTTTAAAATATTAGCTTATCCGAGATTTAAATGCGATGCACGTGCAATTCTGTCAAGCTTTGTCCTGCGGGACTGCCGCTTGTTGCGTCGGCGGGACAATACAAAGAGCGACGTTGTCCCTAGAGCTAGTTCGCTAGGGAACGATAATAATGAAGTATAAAATAGTTGATTGCGTGGCTGTATGATCTAGCAGATTGCTTTCGAACCAATATTGGATTGAGTTTACGATTCACCGTTTTACGAAGCAACAAGGATTAAATTGATGACTAATATTTGAAAGCACTAAATCCGATACATTCGACTTGGTCAATTGTTGTTAATATTTTTAATGAAAGTATGCCATTATCCACAATAATCATTGCTTCGTTTCGTTTTATGACGCTCTCAGAACATAAAAGAAACTAAATCTGATTTGGCCTCACCAAAATTCTTTATCTCTTACAATTCCAATCCAATCCTAATGTATTTTTTTGTTGAAATTTTTGTGTGAATTTTGAAAAATTTACAAACATTTTATTTAGAAATTAAATAACAACAATGAAATGAGATGGAAATTGTATTGCTAACTTGAACAGCAATTTTTGACAGCAGTACAATTTTTCTGTGTTAAAAATAAAAGAAGTTTAAGCAGCTGCCAATTGCAGGTAATTATTAATTTGCTTTTTGTTTTTCTGTAATCAATATTTTGCTTTTTATCTGATTTGGATGAGGTATCAGGATTCGGATGGATTTTCCTTTCAGTTTTGGAAATAAATTACCTATCCTAATATATAAAATCCCAGCTCGCTGCTGCTTCTGCTACAGAGTGTCATTTTTTGTCCAATATTAATCCAAACCGGGAAATTTGAATTTTTAAGCGAAAATGAGGGAAGAAAGAATTAAAACTTGGAAAGCAAATTTAAGTTTAGCAGCAACTTTCTGTGTTACTTTGAAAGTTAATTATAAAAGTAAAATAAAATAAAAATATAAAATCAAAATTGTAAACCGGAAGCTCTGGGGGGTGTGGAACACCATTCAGTACATATCCCAAATTTTCCACTCTTTTAGAATACTTGGACAAGATAGGGAATTTATAATTTTAGAAATTCAGCCAGGTTAAACCTGGCTACTCAAAGTTTAGCAGCACTTTTGCGTTACTTTGAAAGTTAACTGTCGTAATTATAGTAAAAAGTGTAAACCGGGGGGTCTGGGGGGTGTGGAACACCCTCCAGTACATAATAAAATTCCCACTCTTGTAGAAAACCTAGACAGAATAATTATACAAATTTCGTCAGAAAAAGGTGGGAAATTTTTTATTTTTGAGTAATTAAAACGTTCGGCTAAAGAAAATTAAAATTTTCGGACTTTCCAGCTAGTTTGCAATAAATATCTCTCTGTAAGGAGTCTCGGGTGGGGATATGACAATATTTTTCTCTTCCAGACCTCAGTGCTTCAAGAAGAAGATAATCGATCACTTTGCACCATAAACTGAATGAGAACAGAAGTCACTCATGCAGTCGGGAGCGTATAAAAATTATTATTCCGGCAACAATAATAATAAATTATGCACTTAAAATTGAATGATCTGTTTTGGGAAGCCAGTGTCTCATCGCTTACATACAATTTTTGATTTTATTCAATATTAAAATCTGTTATAAAAGACAGTTTTCCAAGCGCTTATCTAGCATTTTGTTATAGTTTATGTGAAGTGATCAAAGTTTATGGTCATCACGTATCTGAATTGACCAGAGTTTGATAAATTATCATATGACTGAATATAAAAGATATTATTGATTGATAACACTCGAGCATCGTCTCCAGTGGCGTATCCAAAGAACTCTTTGGAAGGGCTAGCTTCTGGTGGAAAACCAGCAATAAAATTCATGAAGCAATCAGCAAGACTGCAATTCATTAGTTTTTAACTAACAGCTTGGTTGTTTGTCATAGTGGTAATATGTAAATTAGAGAATGTAAGTAAATGTTTATTTTGTTGCAGGTTTGCTCCGTTTTATAAGCCTCGCTGCAGTTGGAAAACGTAAATAACACCCACTGCAACCACCCAAATGTTTCCTGCTTGAACATTGTTAAGCTTTGAAACTACAATCCTTGAGTGTAAAAATAATCAAGTACATATTTGAGCATTCACGTGAGCATACGGTTAGCTGTAGTAACCTCATTATCCTGAATTATACAGGAGTCGTCTGATTCAAAGTGGAAGGTGACGATAGCAAATAACAATTTGAGATGTTGGTCCATATCAACTTCTCTAACTAGCGCACGAATAAATAGAGAAGTAAAACGAGGCATTCGAATTAAAATACATTACATGCAAATGCGAGGTGATATTAAGGGGATACATAAAAAGGGTTGTCTTGGAGAAGCGGCGAGAAGTGAGCGCCGAGGAGCATCGTCGTTAGTATTCATTGTTAAATGTATTTGCACGGGGTCTTCGTTTTCCAAAAACTCCACTGTTTACTGTTAATTTAAGTAACGCACGAATATATGAATTTTAATTTAAAATAACAAACTCCGTTATTTACGATTTAGTTATGAAAATGTGCGCTGCTTCTCAACCTCTCGTAATATTAAAATAAATTATTATCGTTTAATTTTTTACATTTTGAATAATATAATGTTAGGGAAAAATGTATAAATTAAAAAGCGTTTAAAGCAACAACGGAATGATAAAACGAGAAGCTCAAAAAGCGCTAACAAAATTCTCGCTATTAAAATTTGTCGAGTTTCTTTATTCGCTCACAATAGCTTTTCAATAAAATATTTTCTTCATCAAAAGATATCAATTTCAAAGTTTCTTACGGCTTATTTTTGCGAAAAAAATGTTGGTGTAATATTTAAATTACGCCCACAAAGTAAACAATAACTTGCGCTTTCACAAAGCGAAGCAATAAGCACGAAACAATTTTTAATTAATTGCTTAGCGAAAAATAAGTGTGGTCCTGAAGGATAAGAAGTGCTGCTCGGCGTAGCGAATCAAAAACTGTCAATCAAAAATTGAAAGGTTTCAAAATCTTGGCATTAAAGAAGCACATGTTTAAGTCTCTGTTTCCGCAGTCTAAATTACATTCTGCAACTTGAAACTGAAATGATATAGACGTGGACGTGGAAGAACCAACAGAACATATGTTTACTTTCTAGTTAGGCCAGGGAAAAGCAAGACAACCGAGATAAAACAATATTTGAAATTAAGTTTGTTCTACTCCGGTTACAAAAACAACCAAAATAAAATTCCATTTGCAGAAACGAAGTATTTTTCATAATAAACTTTCGATCCCAAAATAATATAAGAATTGCCTACGAGGTGCTTTCGGGATAATACGCAAAATTATTGAAACAATCCTGGTTAGAACAATATATATGTTAACAATGCGGGATTCAGTTCCGACAACTTTCCACAGTGAAACCAAACTTTCCATTGAAAGGATATCTACTGCAATTCACTCTACTAATTACCTTTTGTCTACAGCTACACAGTTTCCAGGAAAGTAATAATTGCAGGTTACGTGTGCCTCCCGGTTACTGTAACTCAATCACAGGTAAACAACCGTGAGTAAATCCCGAAATTTCCACCTTAGTTTACAAGTTTGTGCTTTTTTATGTAATTGGCTGTAGTATACAAACCACGACAAGATTAAAAAACAGCGAAACACATGTCTCGGTTTATATACAAGCAATTACATTCTTACAAAGTTGCCCTGTCACGAAAGCCTTTTCGAGGTTGCAAAATTTTTTTCATAAATACATTTGACTTAACAATAAAATAACCACAAGTTACTGAAGTAAAGAACAAAGAACAAAAGTATTAATACCAGACAAAGAAACTTAGTATTTGTTGTACAAATATTGGTTTAGTAAACCTTTTTGAAAAGAATTAGAATTTAGGAAATTCGGCTTTAGGAAATTATGAATTCTCACCGCACATAGTTGTTAAATTTAACTTTAAATATTAAAATTTCCTTTTGTAAAGAATTAATCGTTGCAAACTTGTACTGTTGTACAACAAAATACAATTTTCCTTTAGTTTTTTGTAGTTCTACGTTTAAATAAAATGAAATTCCCTTTTATTATTTAAAATTATAAAAATTTAAATTCGACGACGACTGAGAAAATTAAAAAAAAAATCCAATAATCGCAATGATTTTAATTTTCACTAAAAATTAAGTAAACTTTACAGCTCGCTCGGTAAGCTTTGTATGTTTTAATTTGAGTTTGTTCATCTAAAAGTAAACTTTCTATAAACATTTTTGTTTTTAATTTCTGTTATATCTTAATATTAAATCGCACTTCAGTTAGTATTTATCTCATTTTCTTTGAGCATCCTAATCCATTGAAACTAAAATAGATGCGATTGCTGTGTCATTGCATTCGATTTTCTTTCAGGAAGCATTCTTGCCTTATATTAAAAATTCTAAGCACTTAATATTCCTTTTGCTTTTTGTATAGAGAATATCTCACAAACGTAAAAGAAAATTAATGAGAATATCATAGGAACACTTTTTTTTGTGAAATATTATTTTTTACTCACGATTACAACAAAAGATAAGGAGGAAATTTTACTCAAAAATTTGGACAGTAGTCAATCCTATGTGGCATGCAACGAAGCGAGTGGAAAGCTCTCGAAATCGATTTTTAAAGTAATATTGAAGAAATAAAGCTGCAATACCAAAATCATAATTGAAAAAAAACACAATTTTCATTTTCTGAAAATGTTAAACTGAAAATTTCAAGAAAATTAATGCGCAATTCAAAAAATGTTCTCTTAAGGCTGCATATCCTTGATAACTTTGTAATCAATGGTTAATTTAAATACCGAACTTGATAATTGATCTAAATTTAATAAACGTGGCTATTTGTGTTAAGTCAAGCAACCACCGTAAGTAAAGAGGGTAGCTACGCACCAGGAATTTACTTCAATAGGTTGAAATCATCTCAAAAGAATCAGAAACGAAGAGATTGATACAAAGAAACATTGTAACTATTTAAAGTTGGTAATCATATACTATTATCGAAATCCAATTAGGATTGGAATGGCAGCGTTCGTCCAGTATTTAGTTAAAATGATTCTCAGTGCTTTTATTCCCGACATTCTCTAGCAATTGGAATAATTAAGAATCTTAAGATAATATTGCAGTTTTCAGGAATTTTTTAATGTATACTTTCATATACATTTCGCTGGTTTGGTAAATGTATCCCAAGGGAATATTGACTTGATATAATTAATCTGTCGTCTGTAGGTATTCTAGAAGAGTGGGAATTTTATTATATGTATTGGAGGGTGTTCACCCCCTGACCCCCCCCCCCGGTTTATACTTTTGACAGTTAACTTTCAAAGTAACGCAAAAGTTGCTGCTAAACTCTGAGCAGTAAGGCTCTTAAATAAATGTTTTTTCAAGCTTTAATATTCCCTATAGTCAAAGGTTTAAATTTCTATCACTTTTGCTTAAAAATTCAAATTTCCCGGTTTTTCCTAACGAAATTTATAAATTATAAATTCTTTAGCTTCTCCAAATTCTGCGATACAATTTTGACTTTATATTTTAATATTATTTTTATAATTTTTATAGATGAAATAAATTAAAATTTATTATAAATAAAATAAAAGTAAACCGGGGGGTCTGGGGGGTGTGGAACACCCTCCAGTACATATTGCAGGATATATTCACCCCCAGAATCCCCGGTTTACATTTTTGACTATAATTTTGACAGTTAATTTTCACAGTAACGCAATAAAGTAACTTATATAAATGTTTTTTTTAAGTTTAGGTTTAAACTTCCCTCACTTTTGCTTAAAAATCCAAACTTCTCGGTGTTTCCTCCCGAATTTGCGAAATTATAAATTCTTTAGCTTCTTCAAATTCTGCGATGTGTACTGGAGGTTACATATCGAAGGATATCTACTCATTTAGAATATTGGACAAATATTTTTAGTCCTAACTTTACTTACTTTAACATATTTTTCGGTTGGTAAAAAAAATCGACCAATCAGGGTGTTTCTTTTTTCACCAAAAAATGACATGCTGGAGCAGGGGCAGCGTGCTGGGATTTTATGTATTAGGATTTTAATACTACATGGCAAATATTATTTTTAAATAATTAATTGATTGATTAATAGAATGGATATTTATAGGAATTTTAATTACTTACGGATGATTAATTATCTTTTTAATCCATAACATAATTTATTGTATTCGATTGACTACGTCACAACAACCGCTTGTGTTTGGTTATCTTGTGAACATAGCGATAATATACTCATTTTGAAAAAATCAGAGTCGCGTGAAGCTTGCATAGCTTGAAAATCAAAATAATGATTCTAAAAATTGTTATCTCATACCCAGACTCTCACACTTTAATTATTTATCCGAACACTTTTTGTAAACAAGCGACAATTACAATCGTGGAAAACCTTCATCATTTTAACCCTGGGTGGCATTTCACACCCCCACACCACCCCATTTTTACCTAAGATTCTCTGCTATGACATATTTAAAGTTCAAAGGTCTGGCGCCTATAAAATGAAAAATGGTTATGAGTAGGATCTCGATCTTTATTCAAAATTAGTAAGCCAAAACTTGAAATTATTATTGAATAAACTGAAAGCATCTTTTTGCCAAAGGAAAATCGATATTTAAGGTAGTTTTAAATTTTCATCGTCTCGAAATGTAAAATTGTGTGTAGCAAAAATCTTTTGTACTTCGTCCCAGTCAAAAGAAAGTTTTTTCTGGTAGGACAACAATGCCATAATCCCCCCATGTTACCAAAGCAACAGAGCACTGCTTGGACTTCTTATATTTGACCCTCATTCTTGGTGTAATCAAAAATTTGATCAAAGTTGATCGCAGGAAAAATACATTTTCAATTTGTTTGAATTTATCGAAGAGACAGATAAAAGTCGTGGCAGCTGCAAATTGATAATTTGATATTCTTTGGAAATATTAATTACAAAAACGGGTTTCTTAAGGAAAACGTCTCGTCGGGGGGTTGTAGCCCTCCATTGCGTTTGCAATAAAAGGTAGTGAAATTTAACACCGATTGAATTTTTTAATCTGATTGCAAGTGGATCGGATGGATATATTAATTTTGCTGGTAGGTAGGTATGTACATAATGGATAATTGAAATCCCCTGCCCTAACAACGGTAGGTGTCAAATAAAGTAATAGGAAACCGAAGTCTTCGGTAACATTGACTGCGATCGGATATCTGTCAATAGAAAATATATTAGGCTAATGTAGTTTGTGTCAGAAGCATGGAGTATGAAAAAGCTGTAACGTATTGTTCTGCACGGTATCAAAGGAAGGTATTGAATATTTAATAATGTTGCGCTTTTCCGATAGAGCTTTTACTGCAATTTCACTTTTAATAATGGTAGTGCAAAGCTTTCAATTTGTTTAGTGTAATTTACATGGAAAATTTATTCTAATTAAATTATAAACATCCAGACGAATAATTTACCATTCATCTTTTGCATATTTCATTATCAGCTAGCTAATTAAGGCAAAACTTTTCGAAATCGAGTTAAATTTGACGTTGTGTTGATTTGCTATACATAAGTGAGCCGTAATTTTTGGTTAGCCGACACCCTAGTTTGGTTATCATGTAAACATCTTGTCTCAGATCCGATGGGAGTGGAACGGAACGATGACATTCTTTTAAATGACTACATAAGAATATAAGCGATATTTTATACGGGACCAACGTAAACCGATGTGGCCGGGCATCAGCAATCCCAGAAGCATGCGACACGCTTTATTTATTTCATGATTTGCCTCTAAATATTTATAACATTTCTATCCCAGGATATGTCCATTGTGTTGGAAGTATGATAAATGATGACAATATCTAGCAGAATGCGAAGAACGCTACAACCACTCTGAACGGACATCCATTGCATTTTTAATACCGGAGAAAATAGAAGAAGGTAGGTTTTCTTTTTGCACTACTACTATATCGTTCTGTATGCTATATTTATCTCTTCATTCCTAAGGATTCTTTCACGTTCTAATGCTACCGTAAATTTTAATTCTCTCCATACAGACGTCGTTTGACACACAATCAATTTTTTTTTCATTTAAATAAAAACTTCTAGCTTATTCACATTTACAAATGAGAAAAAATTCACTGCACAAATCCTACAGGTTAACAATTTTTTTATTTTGGTGACCCCGCATTATATTCTGTATTACATAAAGGAAGTTTACTCCGACTTAAAATAATTATTATATTTTGGATTTTATGATTACTATTACGTTCTATCGGAATATAAATAGTTAAATTAAAAATTGATAAGCTAAGGAAAAGCAATAAAAATTCAGAGACACTGCCGTTAAGAGCTTATAAATTAAATTAAAATTTATTACGTTTACTTAGCTGGTATTTATTTAAATTTAATTTAACTCAGACTAATAATTTATATAATATATATTTGCACATAATTAGTTTTATGCAAAACTATGAGTAATTGCTACAATTTAATTTCATGGATGTGATTTAACAAAAGCCTTCTATAGTAAAATTAGGGCCTATTTTACCATTAGCCCAATGGCAAGAGGGGCCCGAAAAGAGAGAACATAAAATCGTAGAATAAAAATCAAATTCTGATAAAATAACCCAAAAATGGGTCTTCGATGCTATTAGTTACACTCGAATATTAGAGGCCCAAAAATTTGCTAGAGGCTAGCACCCAACCCACATAAAGAGTGAATCGTTCACTGGGGGGTATTCCATACCCCCAGACCCCCCGGTTTGCCAATGGCTGCATTAAAGCTCAATCAATATTTAAAGTTATAATAATAAATAAGTACGTTTAACCTCGGGCCTGTTTTATTATGGTTTCTGCCATCGATCGACGATATTCAACTCCTGGGTATGCAAAAATAAAATTACTTACATATGCGCCCAGCAGCGGATTTATCTTTTTCGATGCCCAAAGCTTTAAACATATTGTGG
This sequence comes from Cantharis nigra, assembly GCA_958510845.1. NCBI lineage: Eukaryota > Metazoa > Arthropoda > Insecta > Coleoptera > Cantharidae > Cantharis > Cantharis nigra. The sequence goes on along the minus strand of OY294033.1, from coordinate 1,880,885 downwards.
TATTGATACTAATCAGTTGAGTAGGAGGTCAGTAAGAACAAAAATATATATACAAAAATAAGAAAAAAAAACAAAAACTAAAAGAAAATAAAAAATTTTAGCCTTGAACATGGATCATTAAAAAGAACCCGAAACGTCGGTCTTACTGACCTCCTACTCAACGATTTCTAACTAATCATAATGAAAGGTCAACTATATTCAAACTATTTTAATATTGTGGGACCTCTACGATTTATTAAATTTTGAATTTAAGTTTAAGGGTCACAAAACAATGGGGATAAACCGGGGGGTCTGGGGGGTATGGAATACCCCCCAGTGCACGCTTCTATTTTATTCCCGAATTACTACACCCAACACAACAAACTATTAGACTACATCATCTACTCAATCTCTCAACAGGGTCTATTTTACAATTTTGACCCGAAAATTTGGGGTTTTGATAAGTACAATAAATTTTTATTCATTGGTTGAACAAAAAATGTTATTGCAAAACCGGTTATTCAATAAATTTTGCAATGCAAAAACATAAACATTTTGAATTTATGGACAATTGGGTAATATGTATTCAATAATATATTGTTTTATCAAAGTATTGATAAATGATAAAATGGAAAATAAATGTAATATTAAAATAGAAAAATGTCAAAATCAACTTATTCTTTGAATTATTTCAATTTAAATGTTTAAAAAAATTTACCATTGTCCAATTAAATTTCAATTTACTAATTATAATTCCACTCTTTATCTATCTCCTTCTATAATCTTTCCTTATCTCCCAATCAATAAGCTTAAAATTTTTGTTTCAATTTTCTTTTCCAAATCACATTCTTTTTGCCAAAATTAGTTGTTTATTCTCTCAATTATACAAATACTAACTTAATCTTAGCAGAAGCAATCTGAAGACTTTGTCTTACTAAAGGATACATTTTCATAATGTTTATACTAAATCACACATTGAAATCTATGAAGATTCAGGATTGTGGGATACAGTGTCCTTGGGTTGAACAAAAATGTGGAATAAAATTTTTGTGAGTCATTAGAGTTAGATGATCCGTTTAGTATTACAAAGGAAGATTTTTAAAAAATGCATTACGCTGGAAAAAATTTGATTAAGCGAATATCTCATCAGACTTAAAAAGTTCGATCATTTAATCAACGCACAATTCGAAGTTAAAGGCGAACAAGGAGAGTCGAAAATGGCAAAAACACTCATATCAATCGTCGCTTAGTTAAAAGAAGGAAAACTAGTGGAAAAGGCGTTGCCTGCGTACCCGGTTACGAAACAGATGACAAGAGCCCTATTCATTTGACGTGATAAAGGGAAGTGAATAACATAATTAGGAACTACAAAAGTCAGTTCTGGCGGAGTTAATAGATAAAAAGTCCAACCGGGAGATAAGTAATAGAATTATAAGGACACAGCATAGCTTAGCCCGTCAGGAGCAGCGTGCGGGATAAAAGCTTACCCGTGTCACGGCTACTGATAACGTTCTGATAATACTGCGCTTTATACATCCATCGCATTACAACTCCATTATTTGATATTGTCGAGTGCAAAGTTTCTCAACAATGCAGCAGTTTAGTTCAACCTTGTATTACCTAGTCGTCGGCGTCGTCGTCGTCGTCCAACGATTTTTGCTTATTGTAACGAGAATATTAATTAAATCCGTGATGTAGTATAGCCGTTAGCTCCATTGTAAATTCCTATCAGACTATATTTACATTTTGCAAATAAAGAAACCACCTATATTATAATAAAACTCTGAAATTACATTTCGAAATCAAGCATGGCCGGTTATATTGTTGTCGCGAAGCGTTTGTTTCCTCCAAAGGTAAATTAATTGGATTTGGTATTCCCTCTCGCTTCGGCTCGGGCATTCCGGGGCGTCCTTCCTTGTTGAGCGTGCACTTGCCTCATCTTCTGATCTGTCTGTTATGTATTGGGGTAGAGCCAAATGACTTTATTGCAAAATGCGGCAAAGACGACGTCGACGATATTTAGAAACCAGCAAAACCGTCACGCGAATATTGCGAACGCTTTAAGGTCGCTTTTCACCCATTCCGATCCATTTTCTCTTTAAAACTAATCAAACTGAAACTACAAACCTCGCGGCAAACAAACGAAAAAATAATTTGCCATTGAAGATCCATCGGTTATGTTTATCAGTTTCTGCTTAACAAATCAGTTCAAATTTGCAGAATTTAAATTAGATCAAGACCTAACTCCTCGTAATTTGGTTTGATTTCGACTAAAGCGTCGAGATGCGATATTAAATAGACAGGGACCTGTCACCATGGTGACGGACACTGGGGCTGAATCTTCGGTGCTACCTGGAAATACGACCTTGTTATTTTTTCATTATCTCCACCCATTTCTTTTTCTCGAAATTCTACTTAATAGATCAAGAAAGAACCGGCTCGAGTAACCTTTAATATCGTGCATGCTAAATAATTTATCGTGGCAGGAAATGAAAAAATATGAATTGGATGAGCCTTCCGTTTTGACAATCATTGTTAAGGACAAATTCGGGCAGAGGACCTTAATCCACACGAAACAATCGTTTCGCAGCCAACGACCGACCGTCTAGACTTGGCAAAGCTGTAAGTGCAACATAAAAATCGAATATTATCAAAGTCATTTAATGGATGCCGAACAGATTTCTTACATCAGACGAAGTGATAGGAATAACAAAAGTGAAACATTGTTATCGTCCATAAAATATGGTTTGTGCGGGAGCGGCGGCGGCGTGGAGCAAAACGTGCTTTACGATCGAGTGCAAGGATCCACTTCAGAATTCTTAACTTACAACTAACGTTAAGTCACTGAAAAAGAGGAGCGACGCTTAGATTTGAGGATGCAACACAAACTTGATTTACTTTAAGATTGCAAATATTTGCTGAGCTATCTATTGATATGAAAGTAATTTTTCGTAAAGTATCTAATCTCATCCTATCAGCAACATAAAGGAGAATTGTTATTACGGATTACGGTTAAGAGGATTTTTAAATCTACAAGAATAAAATTTACGTTTTACAATATTTTCCACATGTTATGGAAGCATTTTTGAGTTTTAGTTTCTTTTTTCTTCACAAAAATTAAGTTAATATAATTATTGGCTATCATTCGGTATTAAGTCCTGCTTCTTTGTTCTATATTTCACTGTATTGGCAATTTTACAAATTTAACTGTTGCTTCCACTTTACGCGGTCAAAGCTAGAAACCGAACTAGTTTAAATTGCAGTAAATTAAAAAGATTATAAACTTTAGCCTGGAATTTATCGAGAAAATTAGCGAAAGCAAATCGGTACATATAACGCAATTCGTGTAAAATCTCGCTTCATTCAAATTTTTGTTATTTTTTTCGTATATTAAATGCACTCAGTAAAAGCGCTCCAAGGAATGAGTTAATCGCATTCCCGTTTTATCCTCATTGCGATTCCTCGTCATCTGGATTTGATTACAACAAGTTTGCAACATTTGTGAGGTATAAAGAGAGAACCATCGTAATGGGCAAAACTAATGCATAAAAATGATAAAAAAGGTATAAAATTACAAATTTGCCCATAACCCAAGGGAGAAAAACCATAAAAAAACATTCAAGTGTTGCGGCTTACTTTTATTATTCACTAAAAATTGAGCAAGGTTTCAATTCATTTGAAAATCCTTTTATAAAAATAAAAATGTTGAAAATCTATTGCGATTATTATTAATCTTATGTTTAGAAAAATTGCTTTATTGCTGTTAAATCAAACAAAATATGAAAATCTGGACATATTTGAAAATATGAAATTTTTTAAATTAATTTCTTACCATAAATATTTTTACGCCTACCCCATTTTGGATAAGATAAGCTAGCAATCTATCACTACACGGAATTAATGGAATTCAAAAATAAAAATATACTGCATCAGAGGATTCAGGATTTTAAAAATAAATTTAGTAAGTTTTAAAAATTTAAACAAATGTTGCGTTTGTTGACTTTCGCAATTATCATATAAATTGTCATAATTCCACTTTATATAAAATTATAAATTATCATTATCTATGGTGCTGACAGATTAATGAAGTGGTTAGGAACATCTTGTAGCATAGCCATTAATATATGTCTGTGTTAACAGTAACTTCGAGTTTCAGATTGATGCTTGGTCAAAGGTGAAGTTTCCCTTCATAACTAAAAAATTATCTAACAGCCAAAGCGCCGACAACAGCTTTAAAAATAACATTTTTCCAACAGAAATAAGAATAGCCGTTTCATTTGAATCGCCCCTGTATCTAGAAATTTAATTAATAAATTGTTTGCCTTAATCAAATAAATTGAGTTAAATTGATAACACAAAAATGAAATTACTTGTATCTTTTTTAACGAAGCGCTGATAAAAAAGTCAAATAAATTAATTTAAAAAGAGAACTCTTAATTATTAAAGCTTAATTTATAAAAGTAAAATGTAATGAACCGTTAAATCTCAAATTTTATGGTTTCGAATTAAAAGCGCATCGTCAAACTAGGCAGTGGCGTAACCTGCCAGGACTCCAAATCCGACAATTTCCATGCAATTCCAGTGATTTCCAAAGAATTCCTACCAAACGAAAGCGGATGTAGACGAGTAACTAGCCCCCCTATTTATTTTTATTTAATATTTTAAAAAAATATATAGATAAGTTTTTCTATTCTTCAATTTTGTGAGATTGTCTAAATTTCCTAATATATCGTAGAATTTTCTGTGATTCCCCACTTCACCAGATTTTTTGGATATTTTTCTCAGATTTTCTATTTCTTCTCATTTTCTACATTTCCTAATTGTAAAATCAGTGAAAATTTTAGTAAATTTTTACTAATTTTTTACTCGTTTTTTACTAATAAGTGAAAAAATGACGGAGAAATTGTCATAATATGCAAAACTAAAGAGCAATTTGAGGAAATCTAGAATATTAGACTAGGTATCTTTTTTCTGCTTTTTCCATTTTCTGAGATTTCATTGGCATTAAAATTTTCTCGAGATTCCTAAGATTTTCTTGACATTTCTATGGATTTCTTAAGATTTTCTATATTTCTACAAATTTTCTAAGAATCTGTTTTTTGAGATGTCTTGGAATTTTTCAAAATTTCTTCAGATTTCCATTCACTAGTACACACAATTTTTCAGGCGATTTCCCCTTAGTTTTGTACTAACTGGAAAACCGAAGAGAAAATTGTGATAACACAAAAGTGAAAAGAAATCCAAGCAAATTTTAGGGAAATTCTATGAAATCTTAGTAAAACTTAACAATGCTATTTTCTTTCAAAGGAAATCTTGGGAAATTTAGGGAATTTAGGAAATCTATAGAATACCATAGATTAATTCTTTTATTTCCTTCTTTAATTTTCTGAGATTTCCTTGGCTATTGGTTCTCCTAAGATTTTCAAGAATATTCTAAATTTCCTCGATTCTAAGATTCCTGGCAAAGGCAGATACGACAGGATATCCACCCCCACTCATCATGAGCCTTAAAAAACAACAAAATTTTTAATTCCTTGTAAAAATGATCTAAGCCTAAAATCGAAAAATAAAATCAAAAATTTTCCATTCACTAGTACACACAATATTCCCTATATAGCAATTACAAGGTTCCCATTTCTTTGTAAAATCTGGAAAAGCCATTGAAAATTTAAGATTTCCCTAATTTTGTCAAGGAATTTCTCATTTTTCGTGCCAGTCGAGGTAAACAATTTAATTTAAAAGTTTTTTAAAATTTTAAATAAATTTGTTTTATTTAAATATTAATTTTTTTTAATTGAAAATTTTTAATTCCTTGTAAAAATGATCTAAGCCTGGGATCGAAAAGTAAAATCAAAAACTTGATTTTGACAAAAAAAATAAAAAACTGGGTGGTTTTAACTTTAATTTGTTTTTTCAACAAACATAATTATTGCTCGTGCACTGGAGGGTATTCCATACCCCCCAGACCCCCCGGTTTGAAAGCCCAAAAGTGTGTGTATAGGTTTGGTGATTAATTTTTATAATAAAAATTTTTCACGCTGTCAGAACAAATATATTTTTATACATCATTTGTATACAATTCATATCCCAGTTTTATAAACAAAAAGTCTCCATTATGTACCGTAAAAATTCTCACCGGGGGGTCTGGGGGGTGTGGAACACCCCACAGAATATTAAAGTAAAATTCCTGGTACGGAAGCCACAAGTTTAATAGCCTGGCAATCATTTGAACATACAGTGGCTCCAGAAATTATAAATACATGTTAAACGGACATTGCCATGATCCTTTTTCTCATATAAAAATCAATTTTATAGCAAAATGTTTCAAACATCCTTTGTTGCAAATTTCATTCCCTTTATTTTTGTTTCTATACATTTTTCTATTTTGTTCCGCCGTTTCTGAGTAACAGCGACTTTTCAATAAAACTCCCATAAGAGCAATGTTAATTTAATTAAATTTTTTGCAGAGTGTTCTTAAAGTCGTTGTTACTCAGAAACGGTGCGACAAAATAGGTGAATGTATAGAAACAAAAGTAAAGGGAATGAAATTTGCAACAAAAAATGTTTGAAATATTTTGCTATAAAATCGATTTTTAATGAGGAAAGAGGATCATGGAAATGTCCGTTTAACATGGTTAACATAGCATCTATAGCTATCTAGTTGGCACTTTTAGCAGGGGGGCCGCGTGCGTCGCACTCACAGCACCCCGGTAGTTCCGCCCTGGATCAGAGGGTACAGGAGCGTTAAAAAATGAATTATTTAATTTTATCGATCATCAATAATTGCTTATCGACTTCGGTGCAAAGGTGTGATTAAAAGTATATGTTTATTTTCAATTTTTGAACACATAATTGGGGAGCAATTATAGTGGCACGATTTTAATTTGTTCGCGTCGAACCCTCGGCTAGTTATTTAAATATTTATGAATGGTCATCTTTAATCGAGGCGAACCATAAATATCCATTTACGGTGTGGAGCGACCCATGTTTAGCGTAATTTACGTGTCAAATTTTAACATTATGGATTTTTGCGTTTAAATGAAGTTTGTGCGTGTCGAATAGCAGTAACCGTGAGACCAAACCGGTGCACCATGTAGACAATCCTTCCATTAGTCATAAACAAATCCGTCGCATTCCTCGTTGCACGCTCTTTGTTTTATGTCGATGTCGGTTGAGATCTTTTCGAAATGATTAAAAACAAAGGCTTAGTCGTTATGGCACCAACTTTTTGCATGTCGATTAAGAATCAAATAACTTTCACATATACCTACTACATGAACTACCCAAAGAAATTGAATTGCGTGCGTACGATACTCTGAATTGTTGTTAATAATGGTATGTAGATACAGGAATTAACGGAACTATTTATACAAGAAAATTATACCCCTTTTTATTACTAATAAGTGGCTTTTAAGAAACAGTCGCACATGACAAATTAGTTTATAGCATAACATCTTCATTATATTATATTAATGAACAAATGTTTTCGAAACTTAACTTAATTTGTAAGAAGAATTTTTTACATGTACTTATAAACAGTCGTCGTGTTTCTATTTTTATTCTTCCAGTGTTCCAGTGTTAGTTTAGTAAAATATATTTAAACCATTTGAACTGGAAAATTGTAGATAAAACCACGCAGGTATATACATTCTGGAACGTTTGACGAAGTAATTATGAAGGAAAATTGAATAACAATTAAATGTTTACAACACCTACAAGTCGCGTAAGATTTGTTCGGAGATAAGTTTTAATTTACTTAAAGTTCCATTTTCCATCAAGTGAAACGTAATTTAATTATGTTTAATTGTAAGAAGAGTATTAAATGCGAATTAAATTTTAATTGAGGCAATTAAGGAAAATCGAAATTCTTGGATTTCAATAAATGTTAAAATCGACAACCCGAAACGCATTACCGGTCTGATGGTTGGTTACAACAGAGGTTTCATAATCGTTATAATGATCGGGATGCGTGCGCGTGTACACGGGCATAATTATTATCCTGCTACGATTATCCTTTCTTGTATTATTTAACACCGCCAAAGAGAAATGAGCTGAAATATTCGGATGATTTCTTAAGACACAAACGCGAGATCAAAGCTATCAAGTCAATTAAGCACGACGATGTAACGAACGGATATACGGTTCACAGGTAATAAGCAAAGCGCACACTATTCGAATCGAATCAATCAAAATGTGCGTCGACTTGAGGGATTCGCGTGTTTAATTTAGTTGGATTAAACACTAGGGAATCTTCCCTGTCGAGAATAAATAAGAAAAACTGTTTGTTTCTTACTAGCAAATAAAATATCTTCTACTTTAAGGAATCGAACGTACAGGACAACAAAACAACCAAAGAGAGCTTTTTAAACGTTTGACACTTTTACGACTTTCTAACTTTATGTAACTGCTTTATTATTTTAAATTGATTGTAAGTAGAATAATTACAAGATTTGCTAGGATTTTAAGAAATCCTTTAGCTACCATCGGCTTTTACGTTATCTCGACAAAAATGTACTTGTATGCACGAGCACATTAAGAGTTTTCTTAATCTACAATATATTTTTCCCTCTGGTAAGATAACATCGATGGGATACTATATTCTTCTTTTAAATCTAGATATTTTTACTTTCTCAATGTTTCGTTTTACTTATTTCGTCTGGCGCCCGTCAACTTACTATAATTTTTTTTGAAAATAAGCACTTTTATTTATTTGAAATAAATTTTATCTAGATACACTTAGTATCAAATTGTACCAAAACAAATAATTTTTTATATTACAAATTAACTTCAAATTGTTATTGCACAAAAAAGGAAATTCCTGTATTTCCCGAAATACATAAAAATGTAATATCATTAAGGTTGTAATTTCATTGCTATTCGACATACGAGATTTTTATTCAAAAATGTTATGTTTGTAAATATTTGTACGATATACTTTGTTATTATTTTATTAATTTGTTAATGTTGCCAGTCACAATAAACTTTTTTGTGTAATTTATATTAAATTCATGTAAAATCCATAAGGAAGAAAAACATTTTAATAACTAAACAGAGACCGACCATATCTTAGGTTTTTCAGATCCTACCGATATCACTCGCTCTGAAGACTGGCTATAAAAGCTATCTGCCAGAAGATCCAAATGACTTCAAGGCAAAACAAAAATTTTAATTTTTCAAAATTTAGTTTTAATTGCCAAATTATGCACTTGAGACACAATGATAATAAAGAAGCTTAAAATTCTGGCTCTCGTGACTGAAACATAAAACGTCTTGCCAGCGAAAATTCAAAAAATTTACGATCATAAAACGGACTGTTAAGAAAACTGCACATATTAATAATAATAAAAGCAAATATCTGTCGTTTTATGTTAACGATTTACGATTTCTTATGTTCACCGAGTTTTTCATTGCACTAATACTTTGTAGCAAACGTCGAAAACATTTTGTGAAGTGGAAAATATTTAATTGACTGGCGCTTTTTTGGCTTAAATTTGAAATTATTATTATTAGGTTTGGAGTTGAAACTATTTATTTGAGGTCATAATTTAATTTTTTGAGTGGAAAGCTTTTGATTGGAGACGTTAAAATTGTACATTTGGTGGAATTAAATTTAAATTTGATATTCGAGTAGAAGCAAACGGATTTGGACTAGTTAATGGCATAACATCAGCTTTGATTTGTTGTATATATAATTTGTAGTTCCGGACTGCTTTGTAATTCAGAGACGGAGGACTTTGACAAAGTTCCGCATTGTAAGCACGAAGCGAAGATCCACTAATATCGAGTTATATTTTAGAGCAACTAGGAAGTGAAGGAGTAGATGAATTAATTAGTTGATAACACACTTAGAAAATATTCACCGTTTGACATTATAACCGCACATTGATGTGGGAGGTAGGTATACAATTTCGAGACCATTGCAATGCCGAAACGAAGCAAATTACAGAGATATTTTGATCGAAATAATCCGGAAACATAAGACTTCCGATATATTTCCTCTCATTTAACTTTGCAAATTAATATTCCTTTCAATTTCATTCGCAAACCTTTTTCCTTGCTCTTAAAACTAAAAGATTTAATGCGATATTCCTTTCATGTAATTCAAGTTAACTAAGCTAAAACGTTTGAATAAATTAAGGCAAAGATATATCAAGTTAATAGTGACTTTTGTAAATGAAGTAAAGAAACTAACACGAAAAGCTCACGTGTCGTTAAAGGAAACTCTCAAAATAAAGTGGCATGCAGATGAAATAGTTAAATTAAGTTAAGAACACATCTGCATCCCTTGTTAACAACACGCCCTTGTTGTTATCTCTCGCAAACTACAGACCGTTCGCTCTAATTACAGACCGCGCACTAACACTATGTAGAGCTTTTTGCTTAAACAAAAACGCGATAATTTTACGCCATATAATTTTCAGATCCTATTTCAAACAGATGTGATTTACTTACCGATTCCAACTTTACTTGTTAATAATTTATTTATTCTTCGCACAGATTAAATTATAACAAAAATTACTCGGGGGGCATTCCGGATAATTAAAATATTGCTGTGTGTCCTTTGAGGCCTACAAACTTGAAGAGAATGCAGATAACTTAGAACTGCAGTTATGTGGTCCTAGCCCGAACGCTTCGCATTGCTGAGATTTGGTATTTCGGAGATGTCGCATTTATGTTTCAAGTTACCGAATTTTTCTTTAGAAAGCGAGCAACCTCCGGCGTTATTAAATATACAGAGAAAGCGGAAAGCAGGAAAAACCCCAACGAAATAAGAAAAGCAAGCTTTACATTGAACTTTCATCAGAATGTAATTGAAAATTACACTCGTGGGAGAAAAACCATCAAAATCGACAATTTTCAATTATATTCGGTACAAAATATTGGAAGAATCAGATTTCGTAATTTGAGTTTTGACTTGTGAGCGAATGCAACCAATAACAAATCGAGTGCTCGATAATGTGCTCTCCCTAACAATAAGTATACTGTTACGCCGAATCTCTTCATGTAGTGAAATTGTATATAATGAACTAGACTCTCGGGGCCGGATTAGCCCCGGAATTTTTAAATTAAAAAACAAAAATTAAACAAGAAATATTATTTTACGTTTTTTACCTTTTTAACTAGACTGCAGAAGGAAGAGGCGAAGATTTCATAGATAAGATAATCTGCTGATAGCAATAAAAAAATTTGAAAATTATAAAATTTTGAATTTAATTTTTTTGCGATTTAACTTTCGATAAGAAGATTAAACTTTAATCTTAAAGGTTATAAATAACCGCAATAGAGTTGAAAACAAAAATTAAAAATTCTGCGATATCTCTTTATTCGACTTCGAAAGTCTGATTTGTGCCGGAAAATTTAATAAACAAGAGTTACTTTTAGGTAGGTAAAACCATTGTCGTCACAAAAGTCAATTTTTATGCTTGGTTTCACAAAGATGAGTTCAAAAATTTATTTTTTATTTTATCGAATAATGACTTGGTCTTCAATAATATTTAAACATTTAATTTCGTTTCCCGCTACTGGGGGATTCCCCGTTTTTGTATATTTTCAAAGCAACGCAAAAAGTTTAAAAGGCAATTAAAAAGTTTTTCATAATACATATAAAAATAAATAAGTTTCTCAAATACTAATTTTCTTTAGCCGAACGTTTCAATTTCTCTCACTTTTGCTCAGGAATAAAAAATATCCCAGCTTCTCCTGACGAAATTTGTATAATTCTTCAGTGTTCTGTAGGTATTCTAAAAAAGTGGAAATTTTATTATATGTACTGGAGGGTGTTCACCCCCAGACGCCTCGGTTTACATTTTTGCCTATAATTTTGACAGTTAACTTTCAAAGTAACGCAAAAGTTGTTGTACTTTTGCTTAAAAATTCAAATTTTCCGGTTTCTCCAAATATTCTAAAAGTGGAAATCCTGTGATATGTACTGGAGGGTGTTCCACACCCCCCAGACCCCCCGGTTTAAAATTTTGGCTTCATATTTTTATGTTATTTTTATAATTAACTTTCAAAGTAACACAGAAAGTTGCTGCTAAACTCCATGAGTCCTTATCTTCTCCAAGTACTATTCTAAAAGAGTGGAAATCCTGCGATATGTACTGGAGGGTGTTCCACACCCCCCAGACCCCCCGGTTTACAATTTTACCAAGATTAACCCGGAAATTTGAATTATTAAATAAAAATGTGGGAAATTTAACCTTTGGCTAGAAAAACTTTTATTTAATTACCTTAGTACTTATGGAGTTTAGCAGCTACTTTCTGTGTTACTTTGAAAGTTAATTATAAAAATAATATAAAAATATAAAGCCAAAATTTTAAACCGGGGGGTCTGGGGGGTGTGGAACACCCTCCAGTACATATCACAGGATTTCCACTCTTAGTATACTTGGAGAAGATAGAGATATCGTAAAAGCTGTGTTCGTGCGTAATTAAGCTTAAAAGTGTAGAGTCGGACGGATAATTAAAAAAGTTTGTTTGCGTTAGGGACATGATTATTACAAATAACTAGTGCTCTTTTTGTAAAAAAAGAGGGAAAAAAATCACAGGATTTCCACTCTTAGAATACTTGGAGAAGATAAAGAATTTATTTTATTTATTTATTTTATTTTATTATTTAAATTTGAATTTTTAAGCAAAAGTGCAGCAACTTTTGCGTTACTTTGAAAGTTAATTATAGTAAAAAATGTAAACCGGGGGGTCTAGGGGTTAACACCTTCCTGTACATGTGATAAAATTTCCACTTTTCTAGAATACCTACAGAACACAGAAGAATTATACAAATTTTGTCAGGAAAAGCTGGGAAATTTTTTTCCCCCAGACCCCCCGGTTTAAAATTTTGGTTTCATATTTTTATGTTACTTTTATAATTAACTTTCAAAGTAACACAGAAAGTTGCTGCTAAACTCCATGAGTCCCTATCTTCTCCAAGTACTATTCTAAAAAAGTGGAAATCCTGCGATATGTACTGGAGGGTGTTCCACACCCCCCAGACCCCCCGGTTTACAATTTTACCAAGACTAACCGGGAAATTTGAATTATTAAATAACAATGTGGGAAATTTAACCTTTGGCTAGAAAAACTTTTATTTAATTACCTTAGTACTTATGGAGTTTAGCAGCTACTTTCTGTGTTACTTTGAAAGTTAATTATAAAAATAATATAAAAATATAAAGCCAAAATTTTAAACCGGGGGGTCTGGGGGGTGTGGAACACCCTCCAGTACATATCACAGGATTTCCACTCTTAGAATACTTGGAGAAGATAGAGAATTTATTTTATTTATTTATTTTATTTTATTATTTAAATTTGAATTTTTAAGCAAAACTGCAGCGACTTTTGCGTTACTTTGAAAGTTAATTATAGTAAAAAATGTAAACCGGGGGGTCTGGGGGTAGACACCTTCCAGTACATGTGATAAAATTCCCACTTTTCTAGAATACCTACAGAACACAGAAGAATTATACAAATTTTGTCAGGAAAAGCTGAGAAATTTTTTGATTTTGAGCAAAAAATTCTCTAACCAAATGTTTAAATTTTTTTTGCCTAAATATTCAGATTTCCCGGGTTTTCCTGGCGAAATTTGTAAATTTTGAAATTCGCTATCTTCTCCAAGTATTCCAAAAGAGTGGAAATCCTGCGATTTTTTTCCTCTTTTTTTACAAAAAGAGCACTGGTTATTTGTAATAATCATGTCCCTAACGCAAACAAACTTTTTTAATTATCCGTCCGCCTCTACACTTTTAAGCTTAATTACGTACGAACACAGCTTTTACGATATAAAAAACTGCTAATACAAATCAAATGCTGAACATTTATTTCAAAATAGTTTAAACGACTAAAAACAGCCGTCGCCGTCGCGACGTCGATTAAAACAGAAATTCCAAATTTTTGGAAGTTTATTCTGAGCGAAGTTGGTGAACAGTCGATTTAAAAATGGATATGTACAGAGGCTTTATCGTAGAGAGCTTTCAGGTTATACCAACTCCCTGGAGCCTTCTCAATATAATGCATTTTAAAGAAAAAAGCAGAAATTTTTGCAGACAACCGCCGGTTTGTAAATATTTTTCAATTTTATTGTTCGAAGGTTCGCTAAGCTCGGTCATCAAAAACCAGCATAATGGAAATTTAATTTCCCAAAATTAACTACCAATATATCGGACAAATTATCCCGTGTTAGTGGATTATTGTTCCCATAAATCTTCGTCAATGAACTAATGACCAAAATAAATTTATTTGACTAGTCACAAATTGTCCTTTTTTATTAGAATGTTCTTTACCTCCCATTGTTTACTAAAGTTGGATCAATACCCTCAGGAAGACAAATAATATTCTTTAGGTTTTCTTTAGTTTTAATGCGAGGGGTGAAATTAGTTTCCGTCTGAAGAATTTGTTGTTGGAAAATGATTTAAAAAATAAATTAGGGCGGGCGGCTTTAGATAAAAGTGAATTGATGAAAGGTCAAACGAATATGTGTGCGACTAGAATAGTCTGACCACTCGAGATGGGGTGCGTCGATAAAATTGATAAAGGAAATAGCCTAAACGTTTTCAGTTTGTTAGATAGTTGGAGGTTGGCGAATTTACGGCATTCTTTGAAAAGTAGACGTGCCATCAGTCTACAAAGGAAGCTCCATTGTTTTTGCTGAGAACGCGGTACGTACGTCCAGCTGCTGAGTTTGCGACCGTAGGGCCCCACAAAGTGCGCAAACGACATTCCGAAAGCGAGCTGGAAATGTCGTAGAATTTTGATAGTGATATTAGGTATAACACTAAGAGCACCGGATCTTGTTTTAGGAAAACGGAACCAAGTTTCTCATGAATATTCACATACGGTAAAGTGTAAATGATTAATCATCATTATTCCGGACGTGGCGTTAATGTTTTATGAAAGACACGGGTTTATTTACAGGTTACGATGCTTGTTGATTAAACTTTTATACTAACAAAACGAGATAAAAACGGGCGCCCCTTTTGAACCAAGATGGGTTTTTTGTTAAGGGCGAAGCTCAAAAACTCCTGTGGGGGTGATTCCAGATCGGACCTGCATTGTTCGTACATAACGCACGAATCCATACAATTCTGACTCACACTCTCTCTCCACTTGATTTACATATTTTCGTCCCTCGAAATTATGGCAAAAAATTAAAAAAAGGCTTTTCATCAAAAGCTGTCGAATATCTCATTAATTCTAACAAATGTGTTTGTATACTTTTTACCGCAAATTGTTCTTAAATTTAGAAAAAAGGGACGCAGAGAGCGTGACGAGAATAAATATTTAAAGATATAATGGTTACAAAAATAGCACTTTGTTCATATCAAAGTTTTATTTAAATAATAAAAAACCAATTAAGCCGTTCGTTGCTTTTCCTCCCTTCTATTATAATATATACATATAAATTTGTTGCTTCATTATTGGCTTATCGAATTTTTATATTATATATATTTTTTTTCGAGTATTAGGTATTATTTCAAATTAAGTGATTTATTATTAAGTGTCAGTAACAATTAAGTCGACTATAATTTAACAATTTGTGTTTGTATAGGAAAAAAAAATTAAACGAATGTTTTAATTGTTTCCAGATGTGTCACTCTGGTGATAAATGATGCAAAAAAATATGTTGAGCCTTGTAAACCGACGACTTATTAATAATAATTTTGGTCGGCCGGAAGAGTTGAAAATTTTCCGAAAAAACAAAGACCTTTTGGTTTAAATAATTTTGGGTTTAATCAGTTGTCAAAGTTGAGCAAAAACAAGTTTGTTAACTTACCTATGCTGGGTGTTTGTGTTCGCAGCCATGGGAGACCTGGCAGGATACCCCGAAGCCCTCGGACTCCCGCTGAGCACGTATTCTGAAACAACACGCTCCATACACAATTCAGTTCATCAAAGATAATCAAAACTAAAGACAAACATAACTGAGATTTAGGGCAGCGACGTATCATGTTAAAGTACGTTTAGGCTAATGCAAGTTGTCATTTAAGGGTGTAATTTATTGTGCATTGGGGTTAAAACAATTAAAACGTGTTTTTTTATTAATTCAAAAGTGTTGTTGTAATGACACGCCTGATAAGAGAACAAAGTGGTAGCTAGACGGTCACGCCATTTTCATAATCATGGAGCATGAATACATACATACTATGCATAAGTGACATGCATAATGATCCTCCTCCTCGGTACATCTGCATCGTTTAATACTTAATGCGACTTGTTGCTAAATTATGGCCGCTTTGTGCATTGTTTACATCGGCCATTAATTTATTAATTCAATTTTTATTACTCATTACCACTACTCGAAAGTTTTTCCAAGTAGGAACCACGCCTTGCGCGGTGACTTTTTAGTGCGTTCTCTCACGGAACATTACCGAGTTGCTTTAAAATATTCTTTATCGCTGATGAATTAACTGACGCAGTAAAAAGTAAAGAAACAAATGATGGGTATAATGGAGAAAAGGGCAAATGTTGTCACACCACATAAAATATATTTGTGCGAGGGAAAAGGGAACTATTACGGAGGAAACGGATATGCATGTTGCGAGGTAGTTAGACTGATAGAAGAGATTGCTAATCAGAGTTATCAGACAAAGATGGAATAAGTTTAAAAACCAAAAAGTAGAGCAGAGTTCAAGGAACGGCTCGTGCAATGACGTGATTTGGAGAAAGTTTCTGAATGACGGAAACTAAAAGAGAAAATTGAGCTATTAGACGATGAGAGAGGTGAAGAACAATTTATTGGAAAATCCAAGTGTGGAACTGAACCATAACGTGACTACAAAAGTTTTGATCACTTTTCTAATCAACATTTGCTTTTTATCACACTGACCATTAAATAATGGTGTTGGAATTTTGAGGTTTACAGTTTTTCCACAAAATTCACCCCAATGAATAACATTATTATTACACTCACGTCTCACACATGGCATTTACATATTACAACCCTATGCTTGGAATAGCGATAAAACTCGGATCTTACTATTTTCGAAAAATTAGATTTTTTGCTAAACACTCATTTCGACTTGTCACTCTTCCAAACATGGAATGACATGTAAGACTCAGATCAAATCAAGGATAAATAATGCGTAGTGATCTAGCGAAATATCCCTCAGGGATCATTCTATCCCTACCGACATGGTCTCTTATCATCACGTCTAATAGATCTACTGATCTACGACTTCGTTGTAAAATACTAAAAATTTGGCGACAAACTGTGCAATTTGGTGACCCCAACTCGTTAGAAAAGACGTTATTCCTCAAGACTCGATCGGTTTTAAATCCTGCAAAAATGAATGCTCAATTTCTCCGCGTTTCACAAGGCAAACATTTTTTAAATTTCCTACAACCACATCTCTTTTTCAAAATTGTAATTGTAATTTTTTCACAGAAACGATCGACATCTCACTTAAATATATGAATTTTCTATTTTTATGAGGAACCATAATCATATTTTGCTTTTTGCCCGTTTTTCCCAAAATTTCCTTACATTATATTTACTTAAAATATAATCAATAATAAGTAAAGGCGGCACTAAAGTATTTTATAAAACAATTGCTTTCAAAAAAGTGAAAAGCCACCCGCAACCGGCACTAAAGTGAACTTTGGAATTCCTAAAATTTGTTGAAGAAAATTTCAGCTGAGGTCAGTTTATACTTTTATTACAAAACCAATAACCGGCGATTTTTCAATTTTCAAAGAATTTCTTCAAATAAATTAAATTATTTTATTAACTTCAAATGCTTTCCCTCAGTTCCCGTTTATTATTTATTATATTCTCTTCAAAAATTTTAATCTGAAGCAAAGAAGATAAACATTAGAATCACGTGCTTCTTTTCGTTTTGGCATATAGTGGCAACCAATCGAGTTACACACTGTGACTTGGGCTCACAACCTGTTAATATTTTAGTTTTCTTTTATAAAAAAAATGTCAAAATGTGAAAAATTATAGCTGAATTCTTCATCCAATCGCTCTACCAAATCAGAAACGTCAATATGATGTTATAAGTTACTTTAAATTCTCAAGTTAGTATCTAACTTGTTTTCAATTGCATAAGCTACTTGTAAACTTAAAATTGTAATATATTAAATTTAAAGTTATAAGTAATACAGAAGCCGTATCATTGGATACGAATCCTTAATCTTACTTTGCTAAATTATTTGCTGAATGTTTCGCAAACATTGTGAAACAAAAATATTGAGTTTAAATGCCATCCGTGCTGATACCACATTCTTAATACAATTCACTGAACTGTGGAATGTCGTTTTGTACAATATATTACAGAATATTGATTCTATAGCTATTTTAATACTGAAAAAAGTAGATCGTAGCTGCAACTTGGCTATCTCTTAAAAGTAGCTTGCCAAAATCTGCATCATGAGAGATGGTCGAATAAATTATAGTGTTAGTGTTTAGATAAGAACACTAAGAAAACCTTGTTGCATCCTCTGGATCAATAGCACAGCAATTGATGATAGAAGCTACATACTGGTCGGCAATCGTTTGCAATTTTTAAATACTTGCAGGCATACTTAACCGATGACAGCTAATAAGTCTGAAACACCTGTCAGCAGCATTCGGCTCACTTTAAAGTTCATAACTTGTTGAACAAAAACTTCTTCGCCTTTGATGATAAACAATGCGATATTGCGCTAGAAGAGCAAAACAAATATAAATATTTCTCTGTGCGCACGAATTTTCTTATCTTACATTCAGGCGGAAAAAACCTAGAACAATAGAAGTGCAGAAAATTAGAAGAAACTCGTCTGAAAATCTGACAATTTAGCTAATGAGAGTTTTCTATAATCGCGAGGAAAATTATTTGTTGAGAAGTGCCCTAGGAGAAAGCTGGAGAGATAGGTACCAAGTTATTTGTTAGTCGTTTTTAATGGAGCGCACTAACGGCGTAATCTGGCCCAACCGTGGACCATTGCCCTTCCCCATAGGGGATCAACAGGCTTTAAATCACTGTCCTAGCGGTTTTCACTGTTTTTTATAGCAGTGGGGAACTTTATATGACTCTGAGGCAAAACAAAGAAAAACTCATCAAAATTGGGAATTGATTCCCACGTAAACAAAAATGAATGTGATTATGTAATAAATAAAAGAAAATAATTTGTTTTTATAATTAGAAAAGTTTCCACTTGTATGATAATGAAAGAATTACGGAGCAAGTTTTAAATTTAAAGTGCTTTAGGATTGTGGTTAAAAGGTTCTAATAAAAACTATTCCTTTCTATTTCCTGCCAAGTCCAAAAGGCGTTAACGAACATTGATGGAGCTTCAGACTTAATTTAAAAAGTGTTGAGATGCTGTAGCAACACGGAAACGAAAGCGATGGTCTCGGTCAGTAATCTAAATTGAGCCGGGTTAAATTGAGTGGCGGGGCAAAAGCAGGTAATGAATGTTTATCGGTCTGAATCTGTGCGCGTCTGCGGCATATCCTGCAGGATCGATACTATTACTGGAATCGTCTTTGGCGATGCGTCCTCTGCCATCTGTTGGACCGACGTCGACCACCTTTATCAATGTCAGTCAATTGCCAGAATAATCGCTTAAGGGAATACCTTCGGAATGCAAAACACCAGCATCTTTTCAAAAATGCTTCCTACAAGACGAGATAAAATCTGAAGGGAGCCGAGTTGATAAACGCCAATAAATTGTCCGTGTCACGAGGGTGTATAAAAATTGATGCCAACTTAAATGTCCTTTTTTCGGGAGATAACATTCTAAATTTAAACAATTATCTGCAAAATTTAACTCCACGGAAAGTTACTTTAGTGGTTATGGTTATTATCGAGTGCAGGAAGGAAGAAGTTAGCTTGACGTTCGAGCAAAAATTGTTGCGTTAATAACTGAAAGTGTCGTCTAAATTAAGCCAACAATGAAACTAAACGGCTACGAAAACCTTTATCGCTTCAAACTTTTAAATAGGATACATAAAAATTAAAGACACATAGTAGTCGGCCAATTTAAAGTCTTGTAAATTCAATCCATACTAGCATACGATGAACGACTTCTGCAAATACGATACTTAAAGTCCATTAGTTTTAAAATACCACTTCGTGACTTGAATAGTCAATCGTTGAATTAATTTGAAATTTACTTATCTTCACGTAGTACCTATACCTACCGAAGAATTCCGATTACTTTCAGATACAAATTGTTATTATTTCAACTCTTAATCCTGCACCGGGCTTTTTTGAAAAACCACTCCAACACGTCACTCCTGTTTTTATCGAAATCCCGAAATGTAACGGTAATATAAAATGGCAGCGATCGTAAGTTAGAAGTAAAATTTACATTTATAAACGCTGATTGGTTACAACAAAAGCGAATTTTGCGATTCTCGTGTGAATTCTTTACAAAAAAAGGTAAAGCACTGCGAGTAGATGTCTGCCACTTTAGTCTCATCCACGCCGAGTAGTACATTTCGTTCATGAAATTTAAATTTTCCCGGAAAATAACGTCTATCTAATTTAGTCTCTAAAATTTTGATGCAGCGACGTACGTAGCGGTGCACTTTTTTATTTTCTCAATTTGGGTTAGAAAACTAAAAAATTTATACTTGGAGAGTCAAAAGTTTTTCTTTAGCATCGCCCCCACAAATTCACTTATCAAAAGCTTTCAGTATATTTACGGTGGCCATCTTTAAGTTCCTGAAGATTGATTGAATGAAGTGAAAGAGTAGCAACAACTAAATCCAAATATTTTTCGAGGCAAAAAATTGTTGTTTCACCTCCGCGTTCCTTTTAAAATTGGGGTCGCAGTGTATAATTTACAAATTACAAATAGCCCAAGATTTCACCTCGGATTTGTGTAAAGCAGCTCGTGCATGTGAGCTTGTTTATTTATAATTTACGAATGTGCTCTTTAGACTGAGCTTTGCCTTTACGCTTCAGCATTGTTGTATTGCAGAATCGTGGCGTCCCCTTATAGTGAAGCTATTTGGAGTGAAGCACTAATCAAGGGTACTCTTTGAAATTGTGC
Source organism: Cantharis nigra (assembly GCA_958510845.1). Taxonomy (NCBI): domain Eukaryota; kingdom Metazoa; phylum Arthropoda; class Insecta; order Coleoptera; family Cantharidae; genus Cantharis; species Cantharis nigra. The sequence continues at coordinate 1,859,927 of OY294033.1, read as the reverse complement.
ACACGTCAAAAGCAGAAATTATATTTTGGGTCACAAAAATTTTGATAATTTAAAATTGTTTTTCGTTTTGAATTACTCCAGATAAGAAAATCTTCTTTGGTCGAAGGGAATTCCCTTTTTTACGAATTAATTGCTTAAAAAAAAAATCTTGTTAGAATTTTTTTTGCGTCTGGGTATTAATTTTTGTACAACGGCAATTTATGGAATCGATCAGGTGTTAACTATTTAGTCGAGTACAATCTTTTGTAATAAACTGTTGTAGCAAGTAATATTTTCGAACGAACGAATTCAAAGAAGATTACTCGAGTGGCAGCAGTTATATATGGGAGTCGCTTAGCAACAAGTTCAAATTAGCAATTAGTTTACTTCTACATGTATTTTGTATATCGAATCCCTGCGACAGTCCTCTCGCGACCACCCACTCCCTTAAAAATTACAACTTGCAATAATAACATGATTCAGTTTGAACGAACTCAAGAGACGATAATATAAGAGGGGTTTTTATCGTTTAATTTCATCATTATTAAAATACTTCGTTAGCATTGGTTTTGATGGAAAGGCTGTCACCAAGAGGGATAACAGTAATGAGTTCATTTAGTTCAAATATTTTCTCACGATGGATGCGAAAAAATGTTGAAATTTTATTCTCCGACGACGACGTCTTACGATTAAATAATTTGTTTATTGATAAATCTTAATTAATCGTTTAAGCAAACTCAACTCCAATTTGACGATATTGTCTAATTTAGACTACAATAGGTGATACAAGTGCGCTTCAGAAAGGGGAGGGCTTTCTAAATTACTTTGTTGTTTAGTATAAAGCCTTACTTAAAAATCGTAAATTGCTTCCGATATGCAAATTATTGTTTAAAGCATCTTATCAAAAAGTCATTAAAATTTTTCAGCTTTCGGGTTAATTGTGCACGAAAATTCTTTTGAAGCTGTAGTTTTGCTATCTACGGTAAAAATGCAATTTTCGAAATTTAATTGGTTTAACAGTTAAAAGAAATTCAGCCAGAAGCGTACTGCAACAAAATGAATCCAAAGTAGAAAATTTAAAAGAAAATACAACAGCAATAGCATTGACTTTTAATATTTAAAAATAAATAATAAATTATTTTTACAAATAAACCAAATAATAGTATTTTAGTCCAAATTTTCAACAAATAAGAAATATTTTGTTGTAGCTTAGTTTCCACCAAACAACAAAATCAGTTTGATACGTATGCAGATGTACGAGTTATCTCTTCATTTTCAAATATAATTTATTTGGATTAAATTAAAAGTCATCCAAGCAAATTAATAAAAAACAATTGTATTTTTTCAGGAAAATTTTGGAAATATACATTTCAACATGTGGGATTACTATTGATCTAGTTGAAATTCAAAAAAATTGTATACAAGTAGTCTATTGTTGAATATATTCAAAATGCTACAGCCTCATTGCAAAAAAATTATTCTTGTGCGAGTCTGCAGCTTAATCGCACGATTATTTAGAATAAACTGCTATGTAGATAGGAATATATACCGCCCTTCTTCTGTATTAAAAGATTCTTGCTAACCTAACCTAACGAAAAGTATCATAGGCAATGGAGCTTTCGCGGGAGGGAAAACAAGGATCGCATTTACATCAATACAATTCACTCTAAGATCGAAATTTTATTCAGAACAGCAATTTCAATTTAATCTTGCAGGTACAGACCCCAAAAATACTTCTTCCCCTATGTATTTATCCATCTAAAGCCCGGTTTGATTTCCCACCCCTGCCAATGGTCGCTGGTTCGTGTGCGTTGTACGTATTTTTAGCTTAAATGGACAAACGCTTATGTGGATATTTATATTTTGAAAAACAAAAAAAATGGAACGAAGCCAATAGGATTTCGATCGCTCAGCTCGCTTTGCTTCTAAAGGATATGTCAATTTTGTACACCGCCCCTGCAGAAGAAATAAATTTGAATTTATTCTCGGCGGTATTTCACAATTTTAAAAGCGTCATAGATTTAGATTTAAAGTGTGATAACAATAAAATGAAATAAGACGAAGTGTGAGAAAATTGTTAAAATATAAGAGGAAAGTGCAGTACATCAACACTTTGATGTAAAAAGTTTATGTGGAAGGTTTTTTTAAAATAAAATTTCCGTTGGATTGATATTTGCTTTGAAAAATTGTAACAATCGTAAATTGCTTTTAAGTTTAATACCTTTCAACCGATACATCATAAAATATGAATTAAGGGTTCCAAAGTGAAATTAGCCTGTTTGGGGGAAATTTTTGGAAAAATTCCATGCAGTAAATCTACAAGTGTCTGTTTAAGTCACATGCATATTAGAGTCACGGAATTAAATTTTATTGTCTTGTAGATGTAGTACCTAACCCACTGGAGTTTGCTATCTACCCCCAAAAGAAAATGGAAACAAAATTGTAATAATTCACCCTCGGGCACGTTTCGACGTTGATTATAAAATGCATTTTTGCACTCGTCCTAATTCGATATTAGGCCTCGTTTATAAACAGCTATATTTGTTTGATGCATTGCTCCCTTGGCTCCCGAGATAAGCTGGGGGAAGTGCAATTGTCAACTCGACACCATCAAGAGTTATAACTAACACTTTTTCTGAGCTAGTTTTTACAAATGCGCGCATGTTTTTTGTTGATTAAATTTTAAACGAATTTGGATGCTAATATTTTAAGCTTCTTTCCATTAATAATTGGAAGAAAAACGTACCGAGGACTCTTGGAGATTATTAAGGACATTAAATTTGGAAATCCTCGGCAAGTTTAAAATTTAGTTGTAAGTGGATCATAAATAGTTTGATATTGTGGCTCAACAAGATTATAGCCTATTTTCCGAGTAATCGAAGAGACATTCTAGTTATAAAAGTTGATGATGGGATGAAATAAAGAAGGCACGTGATCGATATAAATCTAAAGCACTCACCGATCCTATCGATGTAGTCTACCATGATTTCCTAGTGACGCGCTAACACATGATCGGTGAGGGCTCTTAGGACTCGGTTTTGTTTGTATAAGAACAGGAAAATGCTCAAGAATGACACTTGTTTGTTTTGAATTGCAATTTACATTTGGCAGAAAGACACGCACCCGCGAACGAGGCGCCGCTTCAATTGCACCGCGGGAGTTTCTATCGATCGCCCCAGTTGTAAGGGTAAAGCGCCCTCGTTGAGTTCTCACGTAAAGCTATCAGCCGCCCCTCAAATGTACCTTTCATTTCTTTATACTATCTCGTTGTCTGTCAAATTGCACGAGTCGCGTGTCTTTTCTTCTATAAAAAAACTTGGCATAAAAACCAAATTACCCCGAGGGTTTACCTAATGGTCAGAGCATTACCCTTGAAACACACTGCCGGAATCCCCTTAAGGGCAAAACGCAATATCATAATCGATAGTGTCAGATTCGATAGTTTTTAAAAACATTGTGGTAATATGACATCTGACATGGCTTTATCTGCTCCAAATACTAAAACATATTTTTCGTGTAACTCCCAACAAAAATAAAAACAAAAATAATGTTTTCTTATCTTGTTTGGATACCTTATCGCTGCCAAACACAAAATATTAGATTGGATTTCATTTTTATCATTGATTACCAAGATTAAATTCTAATAAAAAATAACAAAATCCACAAATAAATTTTTCACCTACTGGGAATCGAACCTGTCGCCAAGTTTCAGTCCTTAGAACGAATTTTTGATGAGATTGGATTATTTTGACTAATTAATTTTCTCTATATCTCGGAAATGGTGCGACAAAATAGAAAAATTCTTATAAACAAAAATGTAGAGAATCAGGTTTTCAAGAAAAAATGCTTATTCAGTTTTTCATTTCATCGCACCGTTCCCGAGATATAGATGACAATATTTTTAATGTTTACAGAGTCTTATTTAAGCGCCGCCAGTCAAACACGGGGCGACAAAATTGAAAAATGTATAGAAAAAAAATTTAAGACAATAAAATTTTTAACAAAAAATTTCTAAAAAGTTTTGCTGTGAAAGCTATGTTTATATGTCAAAAATCGGTTTCAAAATGTGCAATTTACATTGTTAATATAGGACGGTTCGAATATTTTCGTTAGTCACTGTAGGTATAAATGACGTATAAATATATTTGTTCAGACAAAGTGAAAAATTTTTATTACAAAAATAAATCACAAAACGTATACACGCACTTTTGGGTTTTCAAACCGGGGGGTCTGGGGGGTGTGGAACACCCTCCAGTACACCAGCAATTATATTTGTTGAAAAAATAAATTAAAGTTAAAACCCCCCAGTTTTTTATTTTTTTTTTGTTTTTTTCGATCCCAGACTTTGATCATTATTACAAGTAATTAAAAAAAATTAATATTTAAATAAAATAAATTTAATAATAAAATTTAAAAACAAATTTATTTTGAAATTCTAAAAAGAATTAAAAAAATAAAAAGAATTAATTTATGGTATTCTAAAGATTTCCTAAATATCCCAAGACTTCCTTGGAATGAAAATTTCATAGAATTTCCCTAAAATTTGCGTGGCTTTCTTTTCACTTTTGTATATCACGATTTTCCCTTCCGTTCTCCAGTTTAGTACAAAACTAAGGAAAAATCGCCGGAAAAAATTGTTTGTACTAGTGAATGGAAATCTGAAGAAATTCTGAAAAATTCCAAGACATCTCAAGAAACAGATTCTTAGAAAATTTGTAGAAATATAGGAAATCTCAAAAAATCCAGAGAAATTTCAAGAAAATCTTAGGAAACTTGAGAAAATTTTGGAAAAAATAGGAAATCGAGAGAAATGCAGAAAACTTTAGAAAATCTAAAAAATTTTAGAATCTCAGAAAATGGAAAAAGCAAATAAAAGACAATGTAATATTCTAGTTTTCCTCAAATTTCCCTTTAATTTTGCATATTATGACAATATCTCCATCATTTTTCCACTTATTAGTTAAAAACGAGCGGGAAATTTTAAGAAATCCCAGAATATTTTAGAAAATCCATAAAAATGTCACTAGTTTTACAATTAGGCAATGTAGAAAATGTGAGAAAATAGAAAATTTAAGAAAATCTTAGAAAAATATTCAAAAAATCCTGTGAAGTGGGAAAAAATTTCAGACAATCTCAGAAAATTGAAAAATAAAAAAATTGGTTCTGATTAAAACATGCGACAATGCCAAGTAAAATTTTATTCAAAAATTACAGCAGATGAATTTTTGTAACCTCTTTAAACCTGATTAAAACTGTTTTGGTTTTTAGGGAAAATACAAAAAACAATTATTAGGTAGCTGGAGAAGTCGTAGAATAAGGTATGAAAAGAAATAAGTGGAAATAAATCTGCATAACTTTAATTCGCAATTTTGTAAAATTTATTTGCAAAAACAGTACATGCATATTTATCTGTTAATTAATGCAACATCGCAAATTTAAAAGTAATAAAAAGTCCCAATTAATTCAATTTCTAAAGCAGCATGCAAAAACTACAAATTAATTACCAATAAGGTAATTAGTTTTTACAGCATGGAATGCAGTAACTGAAACAGTGCAAACCAGTAGCATAAGCGTGAACGCCGACTCAATAATAATTATTAATCGCAATAAAATTTCAAATGAAATTTTCAAATTACCTTTTCAATGGAATATATTTTAATTGGTGCCGATATTATTTTATTTAAATAGAAAAACGTACAACTGAAACAGGACACGTGACGGAACAGGATTCAAACGTGCCTCGGGGAGTAGCTGAAGAAATCCTCCGACAATAATTTTATGTCATTACGTTTTGAAATACGCAAATAAACAAATAATGTTTTTGTCGTATAAATTGAATCAATTTCGTCATCACTACATCCTCGGGCTCAAGATACATACCAAGGCAAAAACTAAAACATGGCTCACAAAACCAACTTATGGAATTCCAAAATTGTTAAATATCCAAAGTAAATAAATGTCTGAACCGGAAAATTTGTTTTTATTGGATTTTCTTTGTGTGGGTATACAAAATGAGCACTGCACGTAAATGTTTGCCTAAAACATAAAACTTTTTTTTTGTTGTCGATAACGAAATGTTCTCCCAGAACATAAACATTAAAGCTTTGAAGTAAAAATCTAAATCTGAATTGTAGGTCATAGCCGGTTTGTAACCAAAAACATGATGTAATAAAAAGTGGATTAGAAACGCGAGTTGTCAGATAAGGGTCTTATAATGGTCAGAAAAGAGGATTATTTTTTATCTAAATATGGCGCATATGTTTTAGACACGCTGCCACCACGTTATTACTGTATCGCGCTTTGGCGATATATATATATATGCGATAGGAAATTCCGGTGCAAAAAGTATTGCCCGGGCGTTATCAAATTTAAAATGGACGTTCTCAGTTCTCTCCATCTGATTTGTTGTTATTTAAACTCCAGATAGTGCTAGTGGAAGTTGTTTTTCTCGCTGTTAAACCACGCTAATCTTCTCGAGACGTGACAGTGGAGCAATTACGAGTTTGTCGTGCGTCCGTTTAAAAACAACACGTGTGACAAACGGAATTTGCAATAAGCGGTTTCTATCTAACCGGCTACGTTTCTCGATTTTTGTCTGCAACGTTATATGAATATGTAAAGGCACGCGTGCGTTAGGCTTATTGAAACCATTTCGGCGTACGAGAGAAGAATTTATTAACCACTGCAGTGGCCAAAAGGACGGTTAGTTTGTATAGCATGAATTATGCCTAAAATTACGTGTATACAATTGGATTAGTCGACTTCTATAAAATTCATAAGCAACTCAATGCGGCTCATCAACGACAAAATCGATACCGAATTTACGTGTTAATTTCGTTTCATTTTTGTTCTCATTTTTGACTTTTCAGTCAACACGAGATGTCAGTGCAAACCTAATAAATAATTTAAAATTCTCTGTATATCTCTATCTCTCCGACTTCTGTAAGCCACTACATTGTAATTGGTACATTTTTTGCCAACCTAAAAAAACAGCAGTCTACTATAATATTAAATCATTAAAACACCACGCCGACAGCACTGGAAGGTAGAGCTGCCCGAAGCCGATAATACAATAATAATGACCGTAAGATTCATTAATTTTTAATATCTTAAATTACCTATTTGTGTTTAACGCGAATTAGTGCACCATCGCGAGACACACGATTTTTTATTTTTGTACTTTACAACTTTACTATACATTATTGCAATTAAATCAATCTGAAATTTGTTACAATTTACAATGTAATCAAATAAGTAGGTAATGTATGTAAAATTCGCATCTGGCAGGACAGCTGTGGAACAGCATTAATTAATTTAGCACAATGACTGGACCAGTAAATGATAAAATATTAAATAGACATGTACCAACTGACGGGACAGTCGGAGATCTCGGTCATTTTCTAATGCATCTCAATTTGATTTATTCATTTAAAACCCACTTATGATTGGTAAATTTTTTGGTTATCGGTCAGTCAGCTTGAAACATTGTAATATTTAAATGGGGGAAGAAATAACTTGCATGTAATATTCGAATTAAAAATTCCCTTAGTCATTGCTCATTGGGCATAGAAATATCTGCCTTATTCTCGTGGTTGCTCTTATAGCTATAATTCTACAATATTCGATGAATCTGCGACTGCTTTCGATTTCGTAAATTACCTTCCTCAACCTTAATGATGATTAATTTTTGAATCTTAACTTGAATCCCAATAATTCGATTACAATAAGAATTAAAACTATGAAGCTCCAGTGACGGCGCCAGAGGTGGAGTGCCCACCCAAATTTTTTAGGTGCTTATTTCAATAATGTATTTTTTTGAGTTTATTTATAAATTTTGTGTGCTCTTGCTCATCCCAAATATATTGGGCTTAATTTGCGCCCACCCCTTTAAAAAATGCTACCGCCGTCGCTGGGATTAACATGTACGTTTCACTGCTGTTACCCCTGCTGTTTCTGAAACTGGTCTGAAAGACAAAGGGCATGAAATACCTTCCAGTACATCTGTAATTGTGTTAAGTTGTATTCCATAATGAAGTAACTGGGTCAAAAAATTTAAAGTGCACTGGAGGGCATTCCATGCCCCCCAGACCCCCCGGTTTGAACAACAAAAAGTTTGTGTGCATAGTTTTTGATTAGTTTTATTAAACAAGGAACTTTTACTCTTTCAGAACATTTACACCGGAGGATCTGAGGGTATGAAATACTCTCCAATGTACCCTGGCACAGTAACTTGATTATGGTATACAACTTAATATAAATATCCCCTCCCGTCCCCCTCCCCCCTCGGTTGGAAAAATAAAAAGTTATTATATTCAGTATAAGGATCTTTCGCTCCTTAATTTTTTGGTTTAAGAACAAAATACATTTTCAGGTCGTGTCAGGACCCACCGGAGGGTCTGTGAAGTATAAAATGACTTCCTGTAATTGTATGAAGTAATTTAGAATCATTGTGTTTTTGTAAAACTTGGGGGCTTGGAATTAATTGTGTTCAGTTATATTCCATAATCAATTACTGAATCACCAAATTACGAGTACACTAGAGAGCATTCCATGCCCCCCAAACCCCCCGATTTTAAAAACAAGATCTTTCACTCTTTCAGAATCAAATACATTTTCAGGTCGCGGCAGTACATACCAGCGGGTCTGTGGATTATAAAACACCCTCCAGTATCCCACTAATTGTAAGAAGCGATTGAAAAACTTCCTGTTTTTCAGACCGGGGGGTCTGGGGGGCTTGGAATTCCCCCCCCCCCCCAATGCTTTATTAATCTTGTAAAGTTGTATTCCATAATCAAGTTACTGCGCCAGACTCTCGGATGTCAAAGTATTTGGCTCTAAAAGAGTTAAAGCTTTTTTTCTGATAAAATTAATCAAAAATATGTGAGCAAACTTTCCGTTTCTGAAACGTAGGGGTTCAGGGTACGTCAATAATTGGGTTAAATTGTATTAAATTGTATATGCCCCCCAGCCCCGCCGGTTTCAGTAACAAACAGTTTATGGCCATATTTTTTTATGAATTTGATTAAATTAAGAACTCTCACTCTTTCAGAACCAAATAGTTCTCAGAAATGTAATTGGTTCTGAAAGAGTAAAAGTTCCTTGTTTAATGAAATTAATCAAAAATTATACGCTCAAACTGTTTCCTTTTCAAACCGGGGGGTCTGGGGGGCATGGAATGCCCTCCAGTGCACTCGAAATTTGTTCACCCAGTAACTTAATTATGGGAATACACCAGGGGTGTGCTAGAGTGGGCACTTTTTTGTAGGTGCTTTTTTGAATAATGTATTTTTTTAATTTATTTATAAAGTTTGTATGCTCCTGCCCACCCCAAATATATTGGGCCCCATTTGTGCCCATCCATTTGAAGATCTATTATCCAAAGTCCAACCCTGCGATTGTTTGCATTTTGCGTATATTTGATTTCAACAGTTTAAATATTTAGTTAACAACTTCAATTAATAAAAGCAAACAAAAATAACGGGAGATGGAATCTGAACAATCTGGAATAACAATAAAATAAAAAAAGTAGATTAAAATTCGCAACAGAACAGTCGATCGCTTTTTAGTGTAGATTGAGCCTATAGTAAAGTTTACATCTGACCCTACGTGAGACACATTATCTGCAGTGCGACACGTGGCGCAACTATCGTCCCTTAACAACAAGTTTCCACAAAGTTTAGCATCAGAAGATGTTGACAAGGTTTTGTGCAAATGTCTATTTGTATTTGCTGCAAACTACTAAGAAACTAATCCGAAAAGGGGTTCGGTAATATGATAACGCACAAATTTTCTATTATTGTATCATCGCAACTAAAAACATGTTCGGTGTTCAAATATTTGTAAATTTTTGTTATTTGCACAAGACGAAGATTAAAAAGCGGATAATACCGCTGCAAACGCAAAATCTAAGCTACATTTTGAAGAGCATCATCTCGTGTCCTATTCTTGGTGCTGCTGACGGTGCTAATGTGTTCCACGGCTCACTAGCCTAGAACGTGCGCTTGAATATTCATGACTTTAGTAGCTCATTTCAGTTTGTTTCAAGTTAAAGCCACCCCGGGCTATTTGATAGCCGTTTAACAACAGCTCAGCCTTATCGATTAGGGTGGATTTTTAATGAGCCAGCTTAACTAATATGGCTTAGACATGCACCACTATCTGCATTTACAAATTCCACCATCTCACCTCGCCGAAAAAACTATCCATCGATTTTCCTGTCAGGTTGCTAAATATTTATGAATTTGTTGAAGCAATTGCAGGAATATCACACCGAATTGCTAGCTCTCGATGTTCTTCTATTACAACCCTCCCCAATTAGCTATAACTATGGCAGATGTCAGTTTGCTGTTATTACACACAACTAAGGCAAAGTTTATTCCATTAACATTACAACTTGTAAAAGTTGCAAATTTACATAATTGTGAAATAAATCTGAATTTGGAAGTTGAATCGTCAAAAAAAATTGGCAGTTTCTTGGCATGAAAAAATGATGATGAATAAATTATTATTATTATTATTATTATTATTGTTTGTTAGGTGTGAAACCACTTTAATTTAAGTTATATCGATGTGTGCACACGGTTCATTTTAAAACTGGACAAACAGTGGAAAAGTGCATTACGAGTTTGAATTGATCGAGAATGTCAATACAAATATTAGTTTTTAATATTTATAGTAACTCTAATCTATTCTTTATGTTTATTCTTGTTTATTGCAAATTGTGATCTAAACGATGGAGTTTATAAAATTTCTATTGGATTTCCTTTTTTGTTTTTGTTTTGCTTTCGAACATCCTTCACAATTTTTTAAACAGATGTTGCCGGAACAACAAGGATTTGACAAAGTTGTGGTTGGTATTTACACAAAACTAAATTAATCCTAAAAATAAATGCATCGAGGCGTAGTTTGGTTCTCCACATATGTCTAAAGTATACACACCACCCCAATATATTCATTGTTATCGCGAACCAATCTGTAGAAATATGGAGAACAGTGTAAATACAATTAGATTAAGTGTCGGGTGTTTCTGGCATAACGCGTTTATTGTTATTGTTATAGCTTAAACTTTAAGTTGAACGCGTATAATTTGTTCAGGAGCGGTTTTGTTTTTAAGGATATACTACTAGTTGCATAATACAGCTCTGGAATTGTGCCACGACATTAGAGCTAATGTTATTATCCTATAGACGCCCATTAAACAGTCTCGCAAGGATTATGCCATACTTTATATTCTTTACAAAATAAATATCGATAAAGGATAATTTATTGCTTTTACGTTTCACTATAAATTTTTCCAATATTAATTCGCTCCAATAAAATGTCTTTTATTTTAAAGCATCGCCACCCATTTACCTGTATTTTATCTCTCTAAAGTCTAAACCGACATTTATTGTTGTGATTACCGTTTAGAATATTCAGGTTAGTAGTCGTATGGGTAGCCAACCATTATCTGCCCTTCTCTACTTTACTCGTCAATTATCCTTTTTGGTAATTTATAATTTACAAAATGCTCCGCCCCAAAAGTGTCACAATATCAAAATAATTATCTAAATAAAAAAGAAAATGATATTGGAACAAAGTTATAATTATTATTATTGCGAGTTTCAGAAATTTGTTATTGGAAAATCTAATTTGAAACTTGGGTTAATAATGTGGCAGTTCGATAGCAGTCTGGAAAATGTCCTACATTTTTCAAGTCTCAAACTTTCGAGTTGCAAAATTAGATAAAAAAAATGAAATTCGAGTGTTTTGGAAATTATAGACTTCTAGTGGTCGTTTGAGGTCCAACAACTCATGGAACAAGTGGAAACGGCGGATTCGGTCGTAATCAACGGTGGTAGCTATAGCAACTCGCGGTTTAACGTTTCACCTGACCACCCCTTGTTCCTGTTCCGGTAAGTACTTCATAACCTCATTCATTATGCATCATTTCATGTTCAAGTAACCTTTTACAAAATCTCATTTTAATTGTGTGTATCGGGTAGAAATTTTGTAAGATTTTATGATGCATTTTATTCGCTCTTTGCCAAACCGTTTCTTTTTGTTATTACCGCAAATATAAGGGTGCATTATAAATTTTATGCAAAAGTCAAATCAGCAATTCCAAGTTTGTTTTAATTGCGTTACATAATTTACATACCAAAGTGAATTGGTAAATTAAGAAATAAAAAATACACAGGTTTCACCTAATATCCCCTGTTTTCATCCGGCACCAGCACGAAACACAAACATACTTTTCGAGCCGAAATCACGAAATAAACTAATATTATTTTTTATGTTAATATTAAGAATAAGCAGCACGCTGCTGCTGCTCCTGTTACAGCGTGTCATTTTTTGCTAGAAAAAAACCTCTGATTTCCCTCACTTTTGCTTAAATTTCAAATTTCACGATTTTTCCTGACAAAATTTGAAAAATTAGAAATTCCCTATCTTCTCCAAGTATTCTAACAGAGAGGAAATCCTGCCATATGTACCCCAGACCCCCGGTTTACAATTTTACCAACTGAAAAATATATTAAACTAACTAAGATTAGGACTAACCGGGAAATTTGAATTTTGAAATAAAAATGGGGGAAATTTAATCTTCGGGTAGAATAAATTGAAACTTGGAAAGCTTATTATTTAAGTTTTAGGTAGAAGAAAACTCTGATTACTCTCACTTTCGCTTAAAAATTTAAATTTCCCGATTTTTCCTGGCGAAATTTGAAAACTTAGAAATTCCCTATCTTCTCCAAGTATTCTAAAAGAGTGGAAATCCTGCGATATGTACTGGAGGGTGTTCCACACCCCCCAGACCCCCCGGTTTACAATTTTACCTAATATCAATAAATATATTAAACTAACTAAGATTAGGACTGACCAGGAAATTTGAATTTTGAAATAAAAATGGGGGAAATTTAACCTTCGGCTGTTACTTTGAAAGTTATTTATAAAAATATAAAGTCAAAATTGTAAACCGGGGGTCTGGGGGGTGTGGAACACCTTCCAGTACATATCGCAAGATTTTCATTCTTTTAGAATACTTATAATTTTACAAATGTTTCCAAGAGTGGAAATCTTTATCATAATATGTACTTTTATATATTTTATCATATGTACTGGAAGGTGTTTACCCCAGAACCCCAGTTTACATTTTTTACTATAATTTTGACAGTTAACTTTCAAAGTAACGCAAAAGTCGCTACACTTTTGCTTAAAAATTCAAATTTAAATAATAAAATAAAAAAAATAAATAAATAAATAAAATAAATTCTCTATCTTCTCCAAGTATTCAAAGAGTGGAAATCCTGTGATATGTACTGGAGGGTGTTCCACACCCCCCAAACCCCCCGGTTTAAAATTTTGGCTTTATATTTTTATATTATTTTTATAATTAACTTTCCAAGTAACACAGAAAGTTGCTGCTAAACTCCGCTAAACTCCCACATTTTTATTTAAAACTTCAAATTTCCCGGTTAGTCTTGGTAAAAATGTATACCGGGGGGTCTGGGGGGTGTGGAACACCCTCCAGTACATATCACAGGATTTCCACTCTTAGAATACTTGGAGAAACCGGGAAATTTGAATTTTTAAGCAAAAGTGCAGTAACTTTTGTGTTATATTACTTTGAAAGTTAACTGTCAAAATTATAGTCAAAAATGTAAACCGAGGGGTCTGGGGATGAACAGTACATATGATAAAATTCCCACTTTTCTAGAATACCTACAGAACACAGAAGAATTATACAAATTTATTCAGGAAAAGCTTGGAAATTTTTTGTTTTGAAAGTGAAGGAAATTAAAACGGTCGGCTAAAGAAAATTAGATATTTTTATTTATATTTATTTTTATATTATGAAAAAATTTTTAATTGCCTTTTAAACTTTTTGCGTTAGTTTGAAAATATAGAAAAACGGGGGAATCCCCCAGTTGCGGGAATCGAAATTAAATGTTTAAATATTATACCGCTTAAAATAGATCCACCGTCTAGCTGCCCGTCTACGGACGGGCTTTCCAGCTAGTCTTAGATAATATTCATATTTGTATTGAAACTGTAAACTGAGAAAAGGTGGTGGAACGCCGTTCCAATGCGTTCTATGACAAAAAGAGCACTGGGAATAAGGCAGTCGTAAGAATTAAAGTGTAGTTAATGATTCGAAAACCTCAAATCAGTCCGAATCATTGTAAGTTTTAAATTTTTATTTTTAACAATAAAATGTAAAACATTTTTTCAGATATCAAATTATCCGCATAAAAAGCTTAGTTGAGCATTGCTGCTACAGAAAAATACAAAAATTGAAAAAATAATAGAAAAAAACTTTCGCTTTTGTAGAACTATTTTAAAAGGATTCGTGCCTTACCCTCGAGGATTATACATTTTTTTTACAATTTCAAGTAAACTAAGAGTTACATTGTATTTTAAACAATAGCTATCTCTTCATGTCTGTGCTTTGTTTCAGACTTCTTTTAAATCGTTACTAGTTTACGATAGCCAAATTTACAAAAATCTTTGTTAATTTCAAATTCCATTGAAAAGTTGAAAGCTAAATAAAATTCACTTAGTTATAAACAATTTATTGTAAATTTAGACTATACGAGAGTAGATCATAGCAATATATAGATTACAAATTAATGCAATGATGTATGTATTGTTAAAATTTCCATAATACAATAAACTTTTCTAATTATAAATTGAAAATTAATCGATGAACCTGAAAATTTACAAAATTTCTAAGAGCTTTCGCTTTATTTTTATATTAGCCTGTCGATGACTCTCGTGCTTTTCTTGCATAATACGGAAGGTACCAATAATTACTTCGTTGAGAAAACCGAAAGAATGATTTGCTAAATAAAATTGTTCAAATCTCATTAATTTTTTGTCGAGTTGAAACGGAACACCCTCTAAACGTGCGATGAAATTGAATTAAAAATCCAAAAAGTTATCTGTAATTATAAGTGCACTCTAGAGCGCTTTTATGAAGGGGACAGAGAATAAAGCATAAATGGTCAAATGCCTATCTATTGATCATCATCGGCGATCACGGTCCCTCCAAATTGATGATATAGCTGAAAAGTGGTGAAAATTTATTCTAAAACAATTGTGGAAATTATAAACAGAAAGGGAAACGATAAACTAAGCAATAACTGCAGACTTATGATAAAACTGGTGCTAAGTTGTGAAGACAAAACCTCTTATAAATTGAATATTCCATTTAAACAGTAGTTTGCTAACGAAGGAAGGGATCGTTGTCTCTGGAGAGTTACAAAACAGTGGTAGCCAACGAAAAACCGTTAGCAATCAGTCTTCGTCCTTTGGATGTTGCGTTGCATAATAGAAGGCAAGTGGTTGAGTTCGGCTACTAATATTTCTTACTAAAATGGATCTGCTCTAATATTTTCTAATTGTCAATAGTTTAGCCAAGTTTATGTTTGGTTGGGGTGGCCACTGGCACATGAAATATAAACTCTACGCACGGCCGGACGTGATCGACCCGGTACATCCCCAGTCTTGTCCTTCGCATCCGTTGGGGAAAAGCACATTGTTACAACTAGCGAATATTAAACTTAAATTTAACACGTGATGTAATGTAGACATTTAGATGATTAATTACTAAAATGCCACCTTTATTGACTGAATCCACTAGGTAAACCGAGTAGTAATTCAATTTAACAAGAACTTCCTAAAATGCCTCGTATTTAATTAGCTTAATGATAATCCAAAATTTTAGACGAAAATTTACCTACTTTCGATCAAGCAAATTAGCAAATGAACCTTCAAAGTGCCTCTTATTATTTTCGAGAAAACGCCTGGTCTGGCTTTTTCGAAATTTTGGGTAAAATACAAAACTCTCCGTCGGGTTAATTAAATCATCACAAGTGCTGATAAAATCTTGACAAGCTTCTATTCCCTTCACTCGCCTACCTACATTGTGTTGACAATGTTCAGTCCTATAACGTTCTTGTCGCTCCATGTACATTTTATCGACATCCACCACTCAATGTTTCACCATAGTCTGGTCTGAAAAATTCTTTCTAGTTGCTAAATTAAACAGCCACATTTTTCATAGAAAAAAAAGGTTTTTGGGTGTTTAGGTTGGAAACAAACAATATTTTCGTACTAGTTTGATGTTTTCGATACAACAGCAAAATTGAATAATTTGTATTTCGATACACAAATTATAATTTTATGTTAACAAGCCTGCCTTTGGGGCTGACGAGAACGAGGGACCATTTTAGTAGTAAAAATTTGAATTAATTTACTGGTTAATAATTTTCATATTCAACTAAGCAGGAGTTTTTCTGAAAATGAATTAAATTTGCAAAATTTGTCTCAAAAAATCAATAATTATTTTTCTTTTTGCCAACTATAGAATTTAGCAAGATAATTGTTGTTGAAACCTAGCGAAAGCTTCAAAAATATCTCGAGAATGAAGCTCAAACTTTAAGATTTCATCGTCAAGGAAAAACATCCTGATTATTGTCCAACTAGAATTGGGAGTGTGCGGTCTGCAGATCGCACTGTTAAGTTTATATAATCAATATTTTTGATTAACAAAAAAATTTACAATTATTAACAATAATATGCAATATCTAGGGTGGAATCATTAAAATAATTGAAATGCACTTGGGGTGAGTTTCCAAAGAATCTCATTAGTTATATTTATATTAAAAAATTTACGGATAAAAAGTAGGGGTGCGGGGGGGGGGCGACAACAAAATGGAATGTACATGATCTGTGAAAAGAAATATATTTCTCAAAGGACCTCTCGTCAGCTTGAAATTGTTAATTAAATCCATTGTTGGTATACTGACAATAAAAATGTTATTGCTTTAGGTATGTTGTTTATATGCTGTATTAATTTACTTTTTATACCCGGACTGAGAAAGGAAGGGATGCACTTGGAGTGGTTTTAGGTTGTAATGGATTTTGTTTGTTCGTCCGTAGTGACCCTATAAGTCGAAAAATATAAGCAATTTCAACTTAATTTTTGCGCGAAAGGATAGAGCAACAATCTGGGTTCGGATATAACACATGTTGTTATTTTCATTAGGAAAAGCGGCAGTTTTGCTCATGAAATTGGTGTTGAACGTTTTGGGATTGAAGCTATAATTGGATGATGTAAATGAAAATACAAATTAGCGCAAATTACAAATTTATGTTAACAAAGTGGAAAAATGTTGTCTCGAGGGCTGATGTGGTACATAAATACGTATGTAAATGTCGCGAGCGGAACCGTTATATGAAGCAATATATAGCATAAGGTGCCTAACCCTCTTTACCTAAGAGAGTTACTTAGGGTGACAAAATACCAAAAAGCAAGCCCCGCATGTAGATCTCACACGAAGTTGAAGGATATAATAACCGTCGTTTACAAAATTGAAAAAAAAATCAAAACTGTGTCAAAAGCACACACAACGTCAAGAGCTCGAAAACCACATATTGTGTTGTTGGCATATTCATTTTCCACTTGTAATTTGTTCATCGTTCAAATAATAGACGGTTTTTCACATCAATTTGACAGTTAAGATCGATCGTACCATCATGTGGCAATATCTAACACTTGCTGCGTTTTATTATTGTATTATGACTCATCCTCAACAGATTTGTTCTTGATTAGTTCAATTGTTAGTCGTTTTGGAGACAAACGGATAAAAATCCTCGATTTTAAATTTTCTCACCCAAATGAAGAAATAAATTTTTTTGCGACGAAAACGACTTGGATTGTGTTGTTGCAAATGAAAAGTGTATGCAAATTCATTAAAAAGCGTGAGAGTAATAGCATAGATATGGTAAACAACTTTAAAATTGAATCGGTAAAATCAATTCAATCGTATAACACGAATATGAATTATGCAAAGCGTCATAGATTCGAACTGTTTTCAAATCTAGCAGAAAAATAAATGCGGGTAAAATTTACTAAAAAATAAAATAAATAAGTATAAAAGTTAGCCTCGCAGAAATTTGCTGTGAGTTTTGATATGCGATGCTGCATGCACCGACGCAGGAGTGAGAGATAGCAAGAAGGACGTCATCGTCGTCGTAGTCGGTTCAATACGTACGACGTTAGTTGACCGACGTTCCACGGTCGTCGCTACCGACTGGTGGGGTATATTACCCTAATTGCGCATGCACACGTACAATTTCTTTATTTTCTACAATAATTAATCTACTTAAAATTGCACATCTGCAACGTCTCCTGTCATTTCACAAATTACCTTCGTTTAAGCTTAATTGAAATGGGTCCTGTAAGGAATTTTTGCCTACGAAGCAATCTATAGTTTATAAAAAGTATACCCACAGGACGTACCAGTTATTTATCACCCGACTTATTGAATGTGAATAATGATAGCTTATGTCTCTAAATGTCATTTATCAGACTGGCCATTAGTGCGGCCAAGTAAATGTAGGCTACACTCACCTCCACGACCGACCACCCTTTTTGTTGATTATTGGAAACGGATTAAAGCCTACGATGAAAACAAGCTTAGGAAGGAAGTATTCCTGAAGTAATCGAGCATGTTTTAATAACTCCAAAATATATTTTTCTCTACGAGCCGATTAACAATAATTACCGGCAACGAGAAAATATTTTCCAAAACCTGCGTATCATTTACATAAAATTAAAGTGTGATGATGTGTGCATTACGTATAACAACTCACGTCAGAAAATATGAAGAGGGTAAAAATTTCCTACAAAGTAGTTTACTTTAAGCGTGATATATCACGCCGAGCTTCTCGGCACGCAAATGTCCGAAGTGGTATAGGTATATATGTATAGTACAATGCAACGCCACTCCAATCATTCGTAATGCACTCTTAAGTAATAATAAAATTTAGAGTTAACGAGGGGATGCCCCGTCCGCATTAGTATTCATCGGTTGCATGTATGAAACGACTGACCGCGTTGCCAATAATTAAAACTAATGTTCCCATAAAAGCACAATCAACTTACCCCCTTGCGACGACAAAAACTGGGATTCCGAACTGCTTTGATTCGATTCGCCCACAGGTAGTGAGTATTCGGCTCTCCTTCTCAAAGTGGCCGAATGCAGCGACGGTCCACGTGGAGGCACTTCGGGAGGTGCGGGTTCGGGTGGCGATTCCTCGTTGACTTCTGCAAAACAAAAATTCCACCAAATTAATTTCGAATTTAAATTAGAAACGTTTTAGTCGAAATAACTTTTCCTTAATTAATGTGATTATCAATGTTTACAGTTTTATAGGGGAAGCCCGCAAATGTACTGTGGAGATTACAAAATTGAGGCGGACAGCGGACAGTGGATTTGCGATCTAATTATAAAGTTGGACGAAAAGTTTTATCTCTGAAGCTTTGAACCTTAATGGAATATTCTGCTCAAAATAAATCTTTATATTTATGAATTGCCTGCCATTCAAACCGGTATGTATGGTAAATTAGTTTTAAATTTCTTCTTTGAACTTAATGCGAAGAAGGTACTCTAATTTATAGTGCGTGACGACATTCTAGATATGATAGAGTGTTTCATTTAACTGATGGGAGATACGTGTAGTGGTTTATCCATCCAATGTTAAGCTAATTACAAGTCGTCACTCATTAACTCGACTCGCGTGTTAATTGCGTTATATAAAGTTAGGTGATGCCCCTTTACAATCATTGGATTTTGGATATTTCAGATTATCTCACCGTTGTTTAAGCACAGTCGTTGAGGATCGCCGTGGAACGTGACGTCGTTACGACCCCCGTCCACGCAGCTGTTGCAGGAAGTGGCACTACTAGAAGATGTCATACCCCCCGTACGACCATGACGACCGCGACCACTACGATTCAGAGTGCTATTCGCAAGACCCTTCTTGTTCGAGTACACAATTTCCCCTGCAATCAGAAAGATCCGTGAACATTATGATACCTCCGGAGCTCACTCACTTACCGTTACTCCCACGCAAACGATCTTGAGGTGTTGCATAATGTATCCTTCGCGTGTTCGTATTTTCTAATGGAAACGGCGACGCTTGCCTGTGGTGCGGCAGCGGAGACCTGGGTGACACCAAAGTTGGCGGTGGAGTTGGAAAAGGTGTGGTGGGGTTGTCAGTTGTCACCGCGTCCGTGTCGTCCGAGCGATAAGATCTATCCACACCTGAAAAACAAAATTTTTAATTTTCCTCTCTGCTTTGGGCACCACGACCGACCTAAGGATTATCGGGACTCGACAGGTTTTGCATTACAATGCTTCTGGCATCCAGAAAGTTTTAGGAAAAAGGGTTGGTGGACATCAATCATCTCCCCAGCAACCCTCGTATAATTAGTTTACATTTTATTGTCCTTTTTTTCCAAAATTGCAAAGGGGTATCGATAATTGCAAAACCCAATATGGGGGTTGACGTTTAATTATACGTGCGGTGGAATCCTTTGATGAAAATATCTTGTTTTCTGCGAAATGTGTGCAACGGAAGCCCGGGTAAGTTAACACATAATATTTTCGCGATGCAAATTTCCGTCCAATATTTTATTTTTAATACAAAACATAATAGTTTTTCTTAATTGAGCATCACAAAATTGCCTTTCGAAGAGCAAATCCCAATTAGCGATAGCTAATTTCAAATTACACGTCATTTTTGAAGTAATTACATTTTATAAAATTGTTATAATACGAAGGAAAGGAGCAACGAACACAATTTCTCAGAAGAGCATTGAAGCATCATCCCCTATGAAATTACCTGATTAAATTTTCATATTCAATCTTGAGTTGTTTGCCCCCGGGAAGAAGTCGCGAGCGAATTCTGAAGCCTTAATTGTACTCTCAAACCTACAGGTAGTGCTGTTTTGTTGGCAAAGCTCCCAAAGCCAACCAATCGACCTGGATCAATGTGTATCACATACAACACTGGACTTGAGGTTACAAACATTCAAATAGAAAATTCCGATTTAAATTTAAAAAATTATTTCTTGGGTTAACTGCAAATTCGAAACAAAATCACTCTAAAGAGAAATTATAAATTCTATGCAGAATAACGGAGCCGTTAATTGTTTTCTAAACACTTAAGACCAGGCCTCCGCTTCGAAATTCCTAAGTGTACTAATTTAAATTAAAATATAAATTAGATGTAATTACAATTACAATAAAATTATTGAGTAAAGAAATTACAAACAGAAGAATATAATAAATAAATTGTATTGAACGATGATGGTTTTGATAGAGTAATAGCTTTCAAATTGAAATTTTATGAAAAATATAGAATTGGTACCGCAGGCGAATAAAAGAAATTATTTTTTGGGTAATTTTGATTTAGGGAAATTATTCGCTGAAACTACGACGGGATAATCGCTTTCATCTATTACACAAACATTTGCTCTTATGAATAGTAGGTTCTTAGTCATAATTAACCCCTTATAGAAAAGAGGAGATTACAGTAAACCCAAGTATAACGCAAACTCGTAGATCATACAATATGAAAAGCAACAAGAAAGAAAAAAAATATATGAACCGCGTTATCTGAGGGCTTCCACAATTTTCTTACCGCGGTATGCGAGACCATCCTATTTATAGTATAACGAAATACGACAGTCCACTGTAGAAATGTTATTGAGATTTAAAAATAAAGGGTTAGCATTATGCTGAAGGGAATAAAACACCTGTTACGTAATGAATGATAAATTAATTCAGATATAATTTGATATAATTTATGTATAATGTAATAATTATAATGTTTAATGTATTTTATGTGATACAAATGAGTTTGTGATTAGACTCTACTCCTTGTAAGCCAAAGTAGGAAAATTTAAAACTAATACTGCAAAAAATCGCGTGACATTTTGACATGCAAAATTTTTTTAAATTTAAAGTTGAAAAAGTTTTACTTTACTTTGTTTGCTCATATAATAAAGCATGTCAATATATATCCAGTGGAGAAAAATATTGTCGTAAATTTTCCTAAAATTAATAAATTTTCATTACTTTATAAAAAATAATTCAGGCGATTGACGGGAAACCTTCTTCATTTTAGAAAAAAAATTTAGCTTTTGAGCTTTATCGTTAAATTCACTATCTTTCAATAAAAATTATTGTGAAATTCTTCGAGAGTTTTCTTACAAAATATACTACCCTAAACTAATGGAGTGGAAAAAGTTCAAAAACAAAGCAAAGGCACGAAGGGATAACTAATGTGAATAATATAATATTATATCTTCCATATATTAGCTAACCAGAAATTGAGAAAGAAAAAGAAGCTGTTTATTTTTTAAGTTAAAAATTCAAGTTGAAAAGTTTAGTCGACCAGTGCGGCCCTGCTTTGTGGTTTTATTAGAAAGAGGTAAAGTAAAGGCGAAACTGTCAGTTAAATTTAAAGGTGTCTGAATTTTCCTAAACTGAAAGTAAACACAAGTAGAATTAATTTTGGGTGTGAAACGCTATAAGCCTCTTGAGCTAAATATTAAAATCGCTAATTACAATTCAACCGCCGAAAATTTGCATTTCTATCCTGAGTGTAAAAGGGGTCCTAAAGGGCTAAACGTTTGCTTAAATTTCGACTCGTTCGCTGTGTAAGCTTATTAAAATTGCAATTAGAGTAAGAAAAGGCAATTTTTATCGGAGTTGATAAGCGAAAATTCCGGGAGTGTGCGTATGTGAGTATAAAAATACTTTATTCAGAAGATGCTACGCAAGTTAGATTAGATTTAACAAGTTTACAAAGATTTGGTGGGTATCCTAGTTGAGTATACGCGTAAAAGCCCAAGTTTTAGAGAAGAGTCTTAACAACATCACAGCGTACGTGTGCGGTATTTGTATGGTTCACAATCAAAAGTAAACGTGCACACAAATCAAATTTTAATTATCAAAAATTTCTTAGAAACCCAAGACACGGCCGAGCCTTCCGACATAAAAGGAAAAATGTTTATAATCCAAATGTACCTCATTAATTGTAAGAATGGCGCAGTCAAAACTTAAAATGAAGCTTAGACGAAGTTACTGCTTCTATCGCCTCGAGCTGCAGATAAATACACAAGGATTCATCTCTTTAGATGTATTACACTAAAGAAAAACAAAGTGGATTTTTTCTTTTACCCAACATTTATTTGGCTAATTTTAAACGACCTCTGCTTATTTTTTCTTCTCTCGCAAGCGACATCATCCAATTTCGAAAAACATTCAAACAGCGACATTTATCGATTTTCAAAACTTTACAATAAAATGCAATTTTATTGTTAAAAGTTAGTATTTCAATTTGAATCCAACAACAAAACTACATTTGTTTGGGCGTTGCGATTGTGCGCCCCAGGTGTTCTGTCGTCATTCACCTTTGACTCGAACCCAAAAGCGTTTTATTACGTTCACTCCGAATCCGACGTTTAATTTTCTTTCGGTCTCTTGCGGCCTTCCAGTTTCCCATAAATAGAAATTGCTCTTCACTTTAGTTAGTGTTTTATAAATAATATCGAAATAATAAATTTCGCTCAAAATCAAATTTTAACCTGTGTTCGTGGGGGGAATCACCCACCTGTGATATTTTGGGAGGGCGCGCGTCCGGATGACTTCGCGGACAAACTAATCCGTCATTCGAGCAGGTTTCAATTTAAATTATCGCACTTTGACGTAATTGGGTGCTCCGAGAGATAGGACGTTATCGAAATAATCTTTGCGGTTTTATTTTAGTGCGTAAGAATCATTAATAAGTCACATTTTAGTCCCAATCATAAAGCATGGTTAGGTTGTATTTTACTGCCCCAAAGCTGCGCGGTTTACTATCGTCCTTTATGAGATTTTTTGGTCGCTTTTGTTACATTTATTATGAATTATGATTTTATAGACGTTTCATTGTAAAAAATAAAGTGAAGTAGCAAAAGGAAGAAGTGGAAAATTAAATTTGGGCGACCGACGCCGACGTGTAAAATGTTGGTGATTGAAAAATTACGAAAATTCCTAATTGGTTTTATAAATAAGTCTAAAGTTGGAAGAGAAGATGAAGAAGCTCTATGGTCGGGAAGGTTGTCGTCGTTGAGCTTGTGGATACGGGTATTATGTTAGACATAGTCGAGGATAAAGTTAATACCATACTTCGAGTCGTGGATTAACTGTCCGGCTTACATTAGCTACCTTAAATTCTTAAGGGAAAATATACGACGTTGCGTATGAATTGAAATGCGAAGAGCTGCAGTTTTGATGATCTTCCCTGCTACACAATGACATTGATTTATATGCACGAAGTTACTTTTGTGTCGAGAATGGATAGGCGGATATATCCGGGCTTGTATAACCCACGCGCCCGCGGCGGACACACAACCCCCCAACGGCTTCTTTATCCCTCTCTGCACGAGTCTGACATTGCCGCAACAAAGATTACTCATCGCTTATTCGCTCGCAGTCGACGCACGTCTACCCATAATGTCATTTTGATATTATTACCATATCAGTATGTAACTTGGAATATAGATTATCGAATTATACATTTATATAATCTAAAATCGATGTGTTTGGTTGTTATTGATGAAATGAAGGGCTGCGCGGCAAAAAAGCTTTCTAATTTCGTTATCTAAAACCTAAGCATTCTTTGTACCTAATTCTAAGAGTCATTAGTTTTTGTAGCAACTAAACACGGAGCAGTGTTTACCACTCCGTTTTGGATCGGTCATTTATCACGCTTCGTGTTTCATCTCGAACCAAGTTTATTGGAAATGGCAGCTCTATATAAGATATCAATGCGGATGGAAAACCGCACTAAGCCACATCAACGGGCTTTCATATTGCTCGCGCTATTCTTGCTTCAAACATGCGTATATATTGAGTTCGAAATCACATGTTCGGTGATCAGACAGGCGGTGAAGTTTCTTATATATTTTATTCCGCTTCAGCACATTTCCAATTACTAAAGTGTTCCAGATGGGCCTCGTCTAAAAGAACACACTCGACCCCTAGCTCGTTCATTTCATAACGCAACGCCCGATCGCCTTCGCATCGTCAGCCAACAAGAAAACAATACATCACCAGCACTAAAGACGATCTTTTACAAATCCCAACAACAGTCTATCAATCTCCAACTCATCCCCATCCTATCAGTTAAAATAAAGCAACAAGCACTCCTCGTCACTGGTCGCCGCGCAACAAAAAAGCTCCATAGTTACACTCCATGGACCATTTGCGAGGGCTTCCTCTCTCCTTCTTCCGATATCCTACAATAAAGGTAATTTACTCGAATTGGTTACAGAAGTCCTACCAACATTTCGACTTAATTGATTTTAATTAAAGTGGCTTCATAAAATATTGTGTGCAATAGGTAAGGGGAATAAACCACCTTGTATTGTGTTACCCAATTACCGTTCTATGTCTTCCGTCTAACGCGGGGATTTCCACCGCTCGGATTCCTAGGAGATTTTCCGAAAACTTAATTTTCTAAACTATTTTATTAATTCCTCGGGATTTTTCTTTTCTTTTTATTAAATCGCATTCATAAAATCTGCCGCACCTGCTCTTGTTCCGACTTGTTGCGCAAGACGTAAAAGCAATAAGAAGGGTTGTTACGTGGGGTAGCAAAATAAATATTTCGAAGGGTGAATAATTAAATTGCATTTATATTTTTTATTAGAACCTCATATTTGAATTTTATACCCAAATCGATTTTTAATAAATTTTAATTTAGGCAAAATCCATAAAATCTACAAAACGGCATCATTAAACGTAATTCAAGAAGTAATCTGCCAGAGTTAATAAACTTTGGCAATGGGAAAATTACTTATCTGGAATTACACCGCGATTTAATGAATTACGGAATTATACAGGGTCCTTTGAATCAGAATGTATGCTTCCGGGGCTGTTGTGGGTCAAAGAGTTCCAATAAAATTGAAACTTTTTCGGGCGGCCTAATTCGTTACTTTCCGAAGCTTTTCACACAAAAACAACCTTGTTTCGTGTTATGAAAAGTCCGACACCTGATAACGGTCAAGAAACAATTATTCTTCAGTTGGTTTTCAACTGCAACTTTTTAAAGCAGTTTAACCCGGGTTCCGAACCACGGAATGGAGGTGGTTTGCTTCAAATGAGCAGAGAACAGACAGAGTTGGGAATAAAAATTGCAGCGATTAAAATGCATACGATGGAATATGGATAGTGTTTCTTGTTGCATTTTCCAAAAGTTTGAGTTATCTTGGATGTTAAAATCCAGCTTTAAGTTTTAATCCATGAGGTGTTTAAGTGCTCTAACAAAGTTTAACCAAAGTGTAGAATAAACTATTGCAACCGCTCAGGCTGATCATACGGTTAGATTGTAGACCCTCTGAGCGGTAATATTGGTTTTGAATCTCACGAGATTATGGGTATTGTTCGAAAGAAATTGCTTTTCTATATTATTTTATAATTTTTTCGTTGAAAGATGAAATTTTAATTGTTTCCAAAAATCAGCAGTTCAGTTGACGCCAGATTATGTCAAGATGCTTCTTATCATCTTTTTGATGGTGTTCCCTTTCGGTGACAATTAGGAAAATTGGATTCTTTTTAGCAAAAAAATCGATGGACTAAGCGAAACACAATGCTTGCATTTTTCATTTCTCGTTAAAGACTTGGAAGCCATATACATGTAGGGAAAGCTAAAATAAGGCCATGGTTGCTGAAATGTGTAAGAGTGCCCGGTGATGGATGAGGTTTCATTGTCGACACCCGACCACGGTCCACGTGCCTGCGTGTCACGTTCCCGATTTGTGTTAAAGAAAAACCACATCCCTGATCGAACTACACCTTGGAGAATTCGATGTTAGATGTTATTACAGTTGTTTTGTTTCAAAAAAATTACTAATTCCATCTACCGTTGATTGATGTTGGATCACAAAAAGGAATTGAATTGCAATCGACAAAAAATTTCTCTCCCGATCTACATATTTTCATTAAGCTCTCGAAAAGAGAAAAAAAGTTAATTAAGAGGAAAGTTTGTGCAAATAGGAAAAATTTCTCAAAGTTTGGGTTTATTTTTTTATCCGAACACGTACTTGACGAGTGAAAGTTATTTGATTGATAGATTGATAGTTGTTTTGTGATAATAAAACCAATAATTCCTTCCATTAAACTTCCACTTTACCACCCACCCTTTCTAATCGCTCACCCCCATTAATGTTAGTTTAAGATTCTTACTTTAATTATCCATATAGCCTTTATCTAATGGCGCCCTATTAACTCTATAAACAATAATTACTGTTAAAATTGCGCTTTGATTATATAGCACTTGAATTCGATACAATTTAGAATTGAAAGCCGTATAGATGCCACATCAGTCGTTTTAACGCACTCGGTTGAATTTAATTTGAAATCGACTTACGTGAATTAATTAAACGGAGCGGCGACGCGGCGCGCGGCGTCGGCATTCTACATAAATTAGTTTGAGCAAAAATTAAGGATTCAATAAATAATATAAATAGGTAATTAATTAAATCGGCCATATAACTGCACTCATTTGGTACGTAGTGGTAATTATCATTCAAAAGTGTAACGTATTCATGACCGTAATCAACATGGCGGAGTTCTATTAGCGTCGAATGACAGTTCGTGTAAAGCTTATATCGGAATTCGCACGTGGAATCAATTTAGCATGCAATTATTAAAACCCGACTGGTAATTGGCATTCAAAACGCGAACGGCGTATTCAGATGGATATGCCGAACCAAATCTACTGGCCATTCAACTAAAATCGTAGGGGGTTCACAATTTACTTGGTTGTTGTCTAATGACACCACTTGTTGCTAAACTTGTGATTAGCCGAGAAAGTTTCTCTTTGACAGAATTTAAATAATCATCCCGATGGATGCGGGAGAATTAGAAAAGATTTTTCAAACTCACTGGAATATTCTTGTTGTGCTTGGGCAAGAAGAGAGGCAAACACGTGACTGTCTACGCTTGGTCTTGGTGGAATTTCCTCTTCGCTCGAACTGTATCCACGTTCGTTTCTCCATTCTAAACTACGTTGCCTTCTCATTCCAACGTTCCCGCTGATGCCTTTCAGTCCACGCCTGCCCAGCGTGCCGTTGCTTTTCTCCATTACGAACCCATCTGAAAGGAAATAAAAATTTCATCATGGAGCTAATTTAATCTTAATTTGCATGCATTCCAAATAATTTAATACCCATTAGACCACTCAAGTTACAGCTGAAGCACATCAAACTGATTTAAATATGGAGGAGGCAGTGACTGCCTTTAATTAGCCAACTTAAATGTACCTTCGAGGTTTCATGTTGTTCCCTGTTGATCGACTTTGGTTTTCATTATTTATAGAAATTTATCTATATTTGGATTTCATTGATTAACGTATTTATATTAAAGCAATTAAATGCGTTTTCAATTTAAATAATATAATATACCGGGTGCTAAATGAGTTAGCCGAACATAGGAAATAACATGTAAAAACTTATTTATGCAAATTCCTGCTTCCTTAATTATTTTAGAGCAAAAATTAAAGATACAAAACTAGTGCAAAAATATAAACTACGAATGATAAGACTTTTACTTAAAAGGTCAAAAAAATGCTTTCAAAATTGTTAAAGTTTGCATTTATCGCACTGGCCATGTAATAAATTCAATTTAATTTTTATCTTCAAAAATAATTACCATGGAAACTTACATGGTCAGTCTGATAAATGAAACATTTAACAATTTCAGAAGCATTTTGGACTTTTTAAGTAAAAGTTGAATGAAATCTAATGCTGCTATCATTCGTAGTTTATATTTCTGCATTATTTTTTTCATTTTTTCTCTAAAATATTTAGGGAAGCAAGAATTTGCATAAATAAGTTTTTACATGTTAATTTCCTATGTTCGGCTAAGTCATTCGGCACCCTGTACAATTTTATAATAATTTTTATATTGGAATACACCAAATTTTCCCAACGGTTTCACCCTTGGTAGACGATGAGGTTGATAATTCGTAAGTCTGGTTTTGATTTCCTTATCTGAGGAATATTCCTTTTAGACTCAAATTGCTAATTTATGATTCAATTATATTTAAGACTAGCTGGAAAGCCCGTCCGTGGACGGGCAGCTAGACGGTGGATCTCTTCTAAACGATATAATATTTAAGCAGTTAATTTCGTTTCTCCCTACTGGGGGATTCCTCGTTTTTTCTATATTGTCAAAGTAACTTAAAAACTTCTTTCCTTGCGAAATTTAAAAAATTATAAATTCCCTTTCTTCTCCAAGTATTCTAAAAGAGTGGAAATTCTGGAATATGTACTGGAGGGAGTTCCACACCCCCCAGACCCCCCGGTTTAAAATTTTGGCTTTATATTTTTATATTATTTTTATAATACTTAACTTCCAAAGTAACACAGAAAGTTGCTGCTAAACTTCATGAACATAAATATGCTTTCCAAGTTTTAATTTTTTCTATCTGAAGATTAAATTTCACTCATTTTTACTTAACTATTCAAATTTCCCGGTTAGTTTAATCAATTTTTCGGTTGGTAAAATTGTAAACCGGGGGGTCTGGGGGGTGTGGAACACCCTCCAGTACATATTGAAGGATTTCCACTCTTTTAGAATAATACTTGGAGAAGGTAAGGAATTTATATTTTTATAAACGCCAAGAAAAATCGGAAAATTTGAATTTTTAAGCAAAACTGAAAGAAATCAAAGTGTTTTTTTTTTCACCAAAAAATGACAAGAGCAGCAGCAGCGTTCTGGGATTTTATATAACAGGATGGTTTCAGGAAGAGATAGTTTATTGTTTTCTTATGCAAAAAAGAAGAAATTTAAATTTTTAATTAATAATAACTAAAAAATTAATTGATATAATAACAATCATTAATTTCTACGATTATTGCAAAAAATTATCTTAATAGTCAAAAAAAGACTACCAATTCAATTTTTATATTATGGAAAATTAACTGAATATTTACGATTAGTTAGTCACGATGAAATGACGACTTTGACGATGGAAAGGTAATTTAAAATAATTTTATATTTATTTTATAATTATGAATAATTACTAAAGCAGATGTTGGCTTTTCGTTACTAAAACTCTTAATATATTTACACCTAAACAGTTCCTAGTCAGAGTACTCCAGTACTAACATCTTAAACTGCTTTTTTTTATTCGTATGAACCACTTAAAAAATATATTAATTAATATAATGAAGAAATGGAGCAGTACAGTTGGAATTTGAGTATTATTTATACAACTTACATAGAGTAGATCCCTTGCAAGCATTTGAAGATCATAGAAATATTGGTGTATTCGATGAAGTAGCTTTTATTCTTCAAAAGTAAGTAAGTAGCTTCCAAATGTACCTAACTATAATTAATATTCCAATTTCCTAATTCAAACTTATAAATCAATTATATATATTCAAATTTATCCAAAATTATATTAAATAAATTTCCGCTTAAGCGGTCATCTTGTCGGCAAAAGCCTGGTTTCTGTCGCTAGTTGGCGCAAAGTCAACTAATTAGCGACAAAACGAAATATTTACAAGATTTACAATAAATTTAGTTAAAATATTTTGTAATTTTATTGCTATTGGGCTAGAGGTCTTTTCAAAACTTTTCAAAATACTTGAAGAATGTCAAATAAGGAATTCTAACTAGTGGTTAAGTGATAATGTGTATGTACTTTATACTTTTACTCCGTTGAAACATAAATGGCAACTACGTGTCTGTTCGTTAATCTGTGGGATTGGGTAACTGCAGAATATTGCTTGCAGATCAGCAATTATTGATCATTTCTGTCGTTTAGAAAGCTTCCCCCGTGTAAACACGTGGGAAAACAAACACACGCAACCCTTTCAGCGGTCAGTAATCATTCTGTGATCTCATGACTGTCATGACGTAGGGTTCATCAAATGAAACCCTAAAATCACTACCCGGCAGCAAAAACTTAATGACTCAACTACTTTCGTCAAATAAATTCTTCCAAAATTTGCGAGATGCTATAAAGTAACGCCGATAATAAAACTTTTATTTATTATACTCGTTTTATTACACTTTCGGTTCGAATAATTAAATACTTTATGGGAAAATAAATAGAACGTTAAAAGATAAACGTTAAAATATAAGCAAAATGTTTGAAATTACACTAAAACTCGGGCCATTATAAAATTGTATGGTTTGCTATGCGGTATTATTAAATTAAACTTTAATAAAATTATTAGTACAATATCAATTTCGGAGAAAGTTCGCAAAGAACAACATAACACAGTAAAATTACAATCCTGGAGACTGCGTACACCAACACGTAATTTTTCTTCTGGAAAGCCCTACCACAACAAAGCGATTAAAGATTTAATTAATTAAAATGAAGTCAATAAAAAAGTAATTTACTTTTAGTAAAATCAACAATACAACATGTAAAAGTGAGGAAATTCAATAAATATGCTAATATTTCAATTTAATTACAAGAAAAACAATGAAATAATCCGATCTCAAAGAAATTCTAAAACCGATGGATTCCTTTTAAAAGAAATTTAGCCAATATAATCAGCAGCGTCGTGAGGCGGCGCTTTTCTATTTTAAACTTTATAGGATTAAAGCTTCGTACTAATGGAAAATTAAAGTTGCGTATACACGCGAGAAAATTAATTTAGTCATTATTATAGCTTCTGTTTTGATGGAATGTTTAATCATTAAATAACGGTTGCGTCTTTTAAATGGCCGAATAATTTTCTCCTAATTTTCTTTAGCCGAATAAACAAGTGTGGATGGCCGATCGAAAACTTTTTCCGCCTAATTTGTCCTCTCACATTAACACTTACATCAATAATTTATATTTTTAGCCCATTTTATTTTGCGACGAAAGCCTTCGATTCAAAATTATGCTCCTTAAATGAGCTTGTAATTTGGATCAACATTGTTTTAGTATAATGGGATTCTTTCTTCTTCTCTTTTTTATCATAAAGACTTAATCGCCTGTTTAAAATTACTCTGCTCTTTTGTTTGTTTATTTTTACAAGCCTTTCGTCACTTTCATTTATTACGCCCGAGCTGTGCATGCCGTCGAGTTTCTATGCAATCACTCCGGGATCTTAAGATAACTCTCCCTCATAATGTTTACATTTTTTATTAAAATGAAACCTAATGGAAAATATGCATTGAAACCAAAAAAACAAAAATTTTAATTTGATTATGTCGGAATCATTTTGTCACAGACAGCATTAGTCCATAAGTTTTTTCTGAGTAAATGAAATTAACAACAGAAGCACTTACAGGTAAAATCATTTATCCAAATCAAAAATGGAATACATTTTGATCTAAAATATACAGGGGGTTTTCCATTATTTATATTCGACAGGTATTGGAATATTACATCAGAAACTGAAAACAAAATCCATCAAGATGTTCAAATTGCAAACAATCCTGTTCGTTGTTTTCGATATGAAGAGCTTAATAGTGGTTCCCTAAGGGCAAATAAGTTATTCATTGTTACAAACTATTTAATTAGATACTCCAAATATGTTCTTATTAACCTTTACCTTTATTGTAATGAGTATAGGTACTTGTTACACAAGCATGGGCAGAAGAAAAACGCTACATTTTCCAAAAATATTTTTGATTTGCCAGGATAAACAGATCAATTCAATTCCGATTGCTTATCTTAGCAACATGTAGGTGCTGTTCAATTAGTACTTAGTTTTTTTGCGATTGTAAGTAAAACAATTAATTAAATTTAAGCAATAACAAATGTTTTTTGTTAGATATCCTTGGATTTCCATTTACTATTCGTACAGCAGACTTAAATAAACAAGCAAACAGCCCTCATTATATTCTGAAATAAATATATAGCATTTTTCTGGTTTTTCTAAAATAATTCAAGATTTCTTTCGAGTTTCTCAGATTTTCCTTCACTTGTACATCGGATTCTATCCTCAAAAAGACTTGAAATGGAAATTGAAATTTTGTTTAGTTAATATCTGGTAAAAGTTTTCCTTGTGACCGTGTGAGGCAGAAATTGCAATATAAATTTTTGTACACCAGATTTTCATTAAAGAAATTTTGTTCAGATGTCCTTGGATTTTCCTAAGCTTATAAAGTGAACTTTTTGAAAAAAAAACAATAAACTAATTAGAAAATCGACTTCTGAAGTAAATCAAGTGTATTTTTTTAATTTATTCAGTATTCTTAGAATTTCCCGGGTTTCTTCAGATTTCCTGAATTCTGGATTTTTCTTTACTCTTTAGACATCAGACTTTTCATTGATTTTAAAATATAAAATACTCTACCTCATTTCTGTTTTATGTTTTATTAACTTCACCTGGCGCTTAATAAAATCTACACCAGAAGAAACTATTTACTGCTGGCAGCTTTTCCAACTTGTCGAAGTTCGAGACAAAAGTTAATGCTGTGAATTTTGATCAGGTTCGGTTTTGGATGTTATGTAGCTCTCCCGCAGGTTTAGGATATAGTATAAATCCAATTAAAAATATTTTGTTTTCTTTTTGAAAATATCGAAAAGATTTTATAATTCAAATGTTTTTGATATTTTTAATTTCATATTTCGGTAGTTGTCTGTTGTTTTCTGAAAGCTCTTAAAGTTTTGGAAGTTAAGTGCTTTGGTAATTAAATCGACATGTTTCAGTTTTTCTTTCAAACAGCTGCAAGGATTTCAGACTACGCTTCTACTTAATTGTAAAGGACCATCATTACAATCCCATTATTTGAATTAAGCCAAACACGATTACGTTTTACCTGTTTTGCTTTTATCCCAATAGATTTAAATTTAAATAAAAAAATAGCTTATCAAAATTGCGTAACGGGAATGACGAGGAGATAATAATGAAGCGTTCGTTCTAGCGAAATTTACAAAAACGTTAAATGAAATTTAATAAAGTCGGTCCCAAATGAAGTTTGAATCGAAATGATTAACATGTAGTGTCGTGCAGTGTAGTAATCTCTTGACACAAGGCATTAGAGCAACTCAATTAGTGAACTCCAAATGAGGTTAACATATTATGGAATTGGGCAAGCGAACTCCATTACAACCGGACTAATCCCGTGGCGTGTCCTGTCCACTTAACCTGTCTATGATGAAAACTGTCAAGACACTAAGCTGACGTGACATTTTGAACTTTAATTAAAATAGAGGACAACAAAATGTTTAAAATTTAACGCCTCCATATTTTTATATCTTCAATAATCATTTCGTGAGCGGTTTTTTTTATTAAGAATAATAAAATTTCGCCCTCTCGAAAAGCCATTATAAAGGGAATAACGTGTTTGGACGTAGAAACTAAGACGTATTTGTTGTAATGTTTATAATAAACGTATATGCCTATAATAAACATAAAAGAAATTGCGGTGCATCCAATCCTGAAACTACTTTAATTTTTAACGATTTTCCGTTCCATTATGAAGCACTTCGTGACGGTGTTTGATTTAATAGGAAAAGATAAAACCGTACGACATTTCATAACAATTTTGCTAAATTGATGTATTCTAATTTTACAGTGGGTAAAAATTAAATCTTAGTCTAGCAACTTTTTAACTGCACTTCGTAACTTTCCCACTTTGCCTGTTGAACTCGAGTTCGATTCGATAATACTACTAAAAATTTTAATTTTAAAATTTAATACTGTTCTATAAGGATCACGATTTGACTGTCATTTAATTAATATTACCCCATTATCGTAAAATTAAGTTCATTTCGAATAATAGGAAAAATTATTTTTTTAATTAAAATTTCTATCGGGGAACGGTCTGGACGTTGCCGTTAGAAATTAACATGAAATAAGTAAAATCGTTAACTTATTACAAGCCAGGGGCATTGTTGTTTTGTTAATAGGAATAGGAATAAATGGGGATCTAGAAACGGATTTAGTTTCCAGTTATTCTAATTAAATGCAGAAGATTAAATTTGGTTTGTTTATGTGTATTATTTAGAGGCGCTATTGATAAGGCGGTTTTAATTAGATTTTGAATGAATCAACACTCAACTCAGACGACATTAGTTAATTAAAAAAAATTCCGTCATTTTCGATTTAGGAATTTTTAAAATTTTTTAATTTCAATAAATCCGGCTGAATTTTGCACCTTCAACTTTCGAATCGGCTTACTTGCAAACTAAAACTCGATCCTCACGGTCTACTAATACTACATGAATTTCAACTTCTCGGAGTATCTTTAAAGATTGCGAGAGCCGTACATACAAGAACTTACTCAAAGGCTGTGGAATTTCAATTTCTCGCAAAGTTTTCAGTCTGCCGTTGTTTCCATCTTCCTCGCTACACATTTAGCTCCGCATACAATCCACAACCGCTTTGTAAGTCTTTCATCTAAGTACTTGGAACATACCGCAAAAACAAACCCCGATATCTCAACTTTCTGCAAAATTATTACCTCCAACTTTTTCACATATCAAGAAGAAACAAGAGTTTCGCAGCAAAGATTATTAAGAGATGTCTTATTTTAATTAATGCATTTTTTTTTAAAAGATGGCGCCAGTGTAGTACATTAAGGACCCTTGAGGAACGATTCCTTCACGCATTAAGGATATTCGTGGTTAATAAGCAATAAAGGAAGTGCGTTGCAAATGTGCCACGTGCCGAACATCAATTAAAAAAGCCTCCCTTCACGGAAAGAAGACACCGACTTAAGGAAATGCGATATCTACTTGTCTAACGTTATTTAATCGAAGCCGAAAGAGTGATGCAGTGGTTTCCGGTACACCTATTGCACACTCGTTAACGCCGTCATTTATTACATACACCCTTACACCTACTTTCGCTTCTTCTTGCGGTGCTTCTAAATTAAACAACAAAGCTTTCCGTTTCTTTTTGATTAAGCGTGGTATCTCCCTCAATGCTTTATTTTTGAAAACCAGAACGACGACATCTTTGAAACGGAATTTAATTAATAAACTATTCATTCGATGTGTCCCCGATATCACTGAAACAACATTTCGCATCCGTCTGATAAAAGTCGTGATGCCGATATCATACCCGGAGACAAGAATTTAACCGTAAAATTCTGTATTCCGGAAAAAGCATTTTCGCGTTGTATGGAGAACGAAATATTGCAGGCATTGTTTTGTGATCAAAGATAGATTTCGACTAAGCTTTGAAATTCCTGTAATTTTTCACATGCTTCTGGACCCATTCGAACATTTTTAAATATTCCAAGCATAAAATAATCATTATTACTTATATTCTCCTGCTGCTGAAAGTTTTAAAATTTAGCTAAAATAAACACGTAGTTAACACGTTATTTGTTGTGTACACACGTACTTAATTTAGTACTCATGTTTGTCATCCCAAAGGACTTGATGGCGTATATTGATTGGCAACGTGTCAGATATCTGGCAAAACATTAATGAGGCATCTAAAATAAATGTAAAAGTGACTGAGGAAGCTAATCAAATTTTATCTACTAACACGATTATTTAGCTTTGGATGCTTGACATATTTCAACTTAATTAAAACTGAATTTTTAATAAAACCTTTTCGTTTTTTAAATCGATGATGTAGCTTTTCATTGGAAATTACGCTTTTTCAATGGACGTTAATTAACCCTGGAATTTTCTCAGAGTTAACTCTTCCAAACATAATTTTAGATAATTGCATTTACGGAAGAAAATATTGTATTATTACAGAAAAACTATATGCAAGTTTCCACCCTAATCATATTCCTGTTATTTTATAGAATAACTTTTCGTCCTCATCGAAGTGAAGATCCGGAACACTTAGAAATACCCGAGTCCTTCTCTTCGATTAGTCATAATTTCATTAAAAAGCAGGAAAAGAACAGAAAAAGTAATATACTCCCCTTCCCCGGTTTAATATTAATTACTAAATATTAAAACGTCAGAATGTAATAATTATTTGTAATCATAGCGAATTTATTATTTTATTATTATTATACAGTAAAAGTTTAAATCTTGTGGTGAAAAAAAACACTAGAATATCCTTCATTTTTGCTTGAAAATTCAAATTTCCCGATTTTTCTTGGCGAAATTTGAAAAATTATAAATTCCCTATCTTCGCCAAGTATTCTAAAAGAGTGGAAATCTTGCGATATGTGCTGGAGGGTGTTCCACACCCCCTAGACCCCCCGGTTTACAAGTTCACCAACCGAAAAGTATATTACACAAACTAAGATTAGGACATACCGAGAAATTTGATTTGTTAAGTAAAAATGAGGGAAATGAAGAAATGAGAGGAAATGAGGTTAAACTCATGAAGTTTAGCAGCAACTTTCTGTGTTACTTTGAAAGTTAATTAAGTTATAATTGTAAACCGGGGGGTCTGGGGGGTGCGGAACACCCTCCAGTACATATCGCAGGATTTTCTTTCTTTTAGAATACTTATAATTTTACTAATGTTTCCAAGAGTAGAAATCCTGCAGTTAATATGTACTGGAGGGTGTTCCACACCCCCCAGACCCCCCGGTATACAAGTTCACCAACCGAAAAATATATTACACAAACTAAGATTAGGACAAACCGAGAAATTTGATTTGTTAAGTAAAAATTAGGGAAATGAAGAAATGAGAGAAAATGAGGCTAAACTCATGGAGTTTAGCAGCAACTTTCTGTATTACTTTGAAAGTTAATTAAGTTATAATTGTAAACCGGGGGGTCTGGGGGGTGCGGAACACCCTCCAGTACATATCGCAGGATTTTCATTTTTTTGAAATACTTATAATTTTACTTATGTAAGTATACTTATATAATACTTATATAATAAGAGCGGAAATCCTTCGATATGTACTGGAGGGTGTCCCATACCCCCAGACCCCCCGGTTTACAATTTTACCAACCGAAAAATATATTAAACTAACTAATTTTTGAATTTTTAAGCAAAAATGAAGAAAATTTAACCTTCAGCTAGAAAAAATTAAAACTGAGAAAGCATATTTATTTAATTACCTTACTACTCATGGAGTTTAGCAATTTTCTGTGTTTTTGTAAACCATTTCTGGTAATTGTAAACCGTGGGGTCTGAGGGTAAATAAAATTCCCACTCTTCTAAAATACCTACAGGGGCTGTCCATTAATTACGTAAGGACGATTTTTGTAATTTTTGACCCCCCCTCTCACATAAGGGCACGTAAGATTTTGATACCCCCCCCCCCCCCGGTACATCTTACGTAAGGATTATTAAACAAACATAATGTTGAGCCCCCCTTTCCCCGCTTAGTATATTTATAAAATACGAATAACAATAATATTTTTATTATACAAAAAATACAAAAATTTAAATTAAATTTTATGATTATATAAATAAAAGTTAATAAAAATTAATTAATTGCATAAAAAAGTAAATACAAAAAATTGATAATTCCTTAATATTCAGGTAAAAAAACTAATTTAATTTAAAAAAAAGTATTTTATGAAACTTACGTAAGGAATACGTCGGACCCTCCCCTCCCCTACATAAGGGTCCGTAAGATTTTCGATACCTCCCTCCCTCCCCCAAAACCCTTACGTAATTAATGGACGGCCCCACAGAAGATAGAAGAATTATACAAATTTCGTTAGAAAAAGCTGGGAAATTTTTTGTTTTTGAGCAACAGTGGTTGAAATTAACACGGTCGGCTAAAGAAAACTTGAATTTGAGAAACTTATTTATTTTTATATTAAGAAAAAATTTTTAATTGCTTTTTAAAAATTTTGCGTTAATTCGAAAATATAGAAAAACGGGGAATCCCCCAGTAGCGGGAAACGAAATTAAACGAATTCTACAGAAAGACATTTTTTCATAAGATTTTTAGCATCATCTTTAGTAAGAAATTTCCCCTTTCCCCCTCCTCCCCTCAGCAATCGGTAGCATTCATGAGTTTTTTTAAAATTTTTTTAGCTTTTTTTATTTTGTCAAT
The DNA here is from genome assembly GCA_958510845.1 of Cantharis nigra. NCBI lineage: Eukaryota > Metazoa > Arthropoda > Insecta > Coleoptera > Cantharidae > Cantharis > Cantharis nigra. Next base: position 1,821,222 of record OY294033.1, on the reverse strand, counting down.
TAAAGACTATCCTTCCTACAAAAAAAAAATAGATTACTGAATAAACATTTAAAATAGTGTTACAAATTTGGGATCGGGAAAAATTATCATAGATCTAAAGCAATGCAAAGACGAGAAAGGAAAATCATCTGACTAGAAATAATGAAAATGTAGATGTAAAATAACAAAGCAAAATACATGATTCTAAGTTATTCAAGCGCCAATTTGAATCTTAACAAAATTACTAATTAAAATAAAGAAATATGATGCGAAAGATCTATAAAAAGAGCAGAGTTATTCAAGATATAAAAACTGTCAAAGATAATTGCGACGTAAAATTAAACAAAAATTAAAACGAAAAAAATTAAAAAACCAAAAGTTATCAGTCAAGTGATTCTTTGCAACTTTGGATTTCCGTGAGACGTCGATTGAAATAATAAAATAAATTTGTGAACAAAGTAACCTCTTGTAGAACATAAGGTACGTCGTCGTTGATGGAGCATTAAGGCGGTAAATTTAAACCGAAATTGTTGGATTTAAAGTTGTAAACGTTTAATTTTAGTTTTGGAAAAGCCATCAAGTACTAGAAAATGGAAATTAATTCTTGTTGCAATTCGCTAAGGTGCGCCTTAAATTTGAAACCCCCTTCAATAAAAGCCGAATAACTTAATAAGTTTTCCTCGACAAGAAGAACGTTTCCTACCTGCTTTGTGTTGCTAGAGTTTGCTTTCAAGCTAATCAAAACAGACGACTAATTATTCTAATTAAAGTTTTAATTCACAAAAGAACGGAGAAACAAAACAATTACTTAATGAGTCTGAAACGTGTTTACGGAGTTAGCCGCAAGTGTTCTTTGTTTTTGCTTTGAAAAAATTTTATTTAAAAAGAGAAAAGTCCAAAAACGCTTTATAAGTAAACCCTTCGGGGAAGGAAAAAGTTTTTTGCTCTGCATGCATCCGATATTTACGTGCAGGTAAGATACATAATATTTCTCAACTGAAGCAAGAAGCTCGCTAACAACGCAGCTTGTTAGGTAAAGTTTGCTTACTTTAATTATAATCATGAGATTATAAATATTTATAGATGAAAATCTACAACAATATGCGACGCGACGTACCTATTTCTGAATGCAGCATAATGAGTTCACAAACTTCTTTGCTACTTTATAAACGCCACCATTTAAAATATTTGCTTGCCTCCTCGGTACAAAGACGATGTTTGCAAAGAAAGAAAATTCGGTCCAATTTGCCGGTAATTTGTTCCCTCGAAATTTCATAAAAAATCACTTCGTTTTACATTTTATAACCTTATGCGTTCATTCAATTCAACAATATACAATATAAAACTTTTTATCAATGTAAAACCAAAAAGCAAAAATTTAAATGGAAAATTCTGTAAATGTTTTTGATGTTTAGTATTTACAATAAAACACTTTTAAAGAAGAAATTTGTCAAGTTGTAAAGAAAAAGAGACACGAAATTGATTTTATTCAAATGTTTCGTAATGGTGATTTAAAGTTATAAAGGGAATGTAAATTGTTCAATCAAAATAGAATTTACATTTTCAAATTAACATAACTTGCATCTGACAACAAAACTTGAACAAAATTTAACAAATGGATACAAAAATACGACAAATGATACGAGCATTTAAACGCCATTAATCATTCTATAAAGTAACCTTAAATTTTCCTTCAAAAAAATTAATTCTCACTCTCTAATAAAAAAAAAAACTATTAAAAAATTTATTCTTTTTCTATTTGTTCTGCCTGTGCCATAAAAATGACTCTATCGATATCTTTCAATCGCTTTTTTTTTCATTAGCTTCTTTTCTTTCAGGTGTCTTATTTCAATTATTTTTTAAGAAATTTCTATTTCTTACTTTTCAAATAATCACAAAAAAATAATGATGAACGATTTACACTTGAAACACGGTTCAAGCCCAGTCGGGGATCGAACCCACGACTGCCACGTGCTCATTTCATATCAAAACCACATCACAACCACATATATAAATATATTATAAATTCTGCAGGTAATCGAAAGATGCAAAATATAATAATTACGTATCAGGATCTTTAAGTTCCAGGTTCAATTCCACCTCATTTTTATTTCTTTCGTTGCTATAATAAATTGCTTCCTTTGATCACTATAACATGGAAGCATCTTACAGTTCCATAACGACTTTATGATCTTTTGATCATGGGTTATAAGCTTCAAAAAAAGTTTTCAAAGCAAATTATTAATGTTTTTATAACATTTTAATTTATAAAAACAGGAGTAAAATATTTAGATGGTTTCGAACTCGAACTACCTACTTTTATAAATGCAATTCTTAGCATATCTCGTTTATTTTTAATTTTCTAGGGCTTTTCTATTTTGCTGCAGCAATTTGTATGGTCACGCTTTGTCTACTATGACCATCGAGCTTTGTAACTGTCTTGTTTGGTCCGCTATTACGTCCATTACCAGAGCAGTCAAAAACTTCGTCTCCTTTTTATCTTAGAAACCGCCCGTATAATTTAAATACGGATCAATTCGATTTATAATTCCGTGGATTATTAAATTTTAATTCTGAAAACTTTTTAAATTAAGAAACATAAAAAGTCGATTACAGATGTAGCTATTTTTGATGGAACTTGTCGATGAACGAATAAATTTAACTAAATTTTATTTTCAGAGGGTAATAAAATGCAATTGTGTTTTATGTAGAGGGTATTCCGCAATAACTTCCTCTTGCCAAAATTAAATTCACGTGGTGCATTTCTAATGAAGACCTGCACGACGAATGCAGTTTCGTACCGAACAATCAAGTTCATTTACATCTTCTGGAAGGTCGAAAAGAAAAATTACAAAATCCCACAGCAAAAACAGATTAAAGCGATCTGTATAATGAGCCATGTAATGGAAACGATTTTAAGGAAAATCAAGAGGAGGAGGATGACGCATAAAATTAGGCAGGAATTTTTAAGCATTCCGACCGTTGAGCCGAAAATAAACTCGAATGGATTTCAATTTTACGTTAATTTACGTGTAAAGTGAGTTATTCGGTTTAACATTTTTAATTTATTATTACAACAAAGAGGTTTATAAAAGTATATTCGAAGGTTTTGTGAAAAATATCAAATAAAAGCGGGAGCGCCCTCTGTCGTAATTTCCTCGAGCCTGTCAAAGGAAAAACCGCGGTATTAGAAGGCGTGCACGAGTGCTTTATATTCCAAATAAGGAAATTTATTCGAATAGAAATTTCATAATTTTATGTCTCATTTAATTTTCTGCAAAAATAAGTTTTATTAAAGACAACAATTTTCTTTTAATGCATTGGAAAGCTTGCAAACGTGTTTAATACCGAGCGAGGTGGATTTTTCCGCTATATTTCATTTCAATGCGCAAATGACGTTATTGATGTAGATAAGTTCAGTTTTTTATGCTAGAAACTCTCGCCGTCGTTTTTCTTTTTCGCTTCCAAAATGCACGATAAGGAAAATTAGATTTTCGCGACTGTTAGGAACTACTTGCGACATATCGTAAATAAATATTTTAATACTCCTGCCAGCTGAAATTGGTCGGAGGCAATTTGTTGTAATTCAGGAATCTAAATTGACGCAGTCATATTCCTTTCGGAAAATGCCGCTATTAGCGCATCGAGCGGCGTCGCCACGTCTAGATGTCGCCACCCGCACCATTTTCAGCAAGTTCGATAGTTTTTCCGATGACGTAACGATTGCTTTTATTGTTTTTCGAAAGTTATTTGTCGTTATCTGCATGATCAGGTAACTAACTGTTTTCGGAACTGGCTTTCTGAGCAGGTATCTGATATACGTTGAAATATACACATTACAAAGTTAACATTGTGTTCCGGAATTCTTAACGAACATATTTTAATTTAGACGAATAGTTAGCAGCGAATTGAGGCGCACGAAAACTTTTAAATTTATGTTATGGCAGATAGCGTGTCTTGTATTTAAAGTTTACGTTTGTTACCTTATAGTTTACCCTTACACCGCATTGATTTATACAACGTTGAAGTTGAAACCGACCCCATCTCGTAATAATTAATTTTTTAATTAATTTAAAACCTTGATTGTGGCTAATTTAGATAATAACAATTTATGGGATTTTCCATTGTTGGAAAATTAAAAATAAACCAACTAAAGAGGAGCGCAATAATCGTAAGAATAAGACAAAGAATTCTATTGGTTTGAATAAAACAGTACAAGCAAAATTACACTCTTATTTAGTATTATGTAGAGAACGTGATAAAAGTTAATAATTATTAAGATTATAGAGTTATTTTGTAAGTTGGAAACTTGATAAAATATTAAAACTCCCTTCATATACGAATGGCAACCGTAACAGTTAAAAGTAATGTGAAAACCAACTTCTTAAATAATAAATTATCATGCCATCGTCTGTCACGCCGAAATTTGTATTAATTCATTAAGATTGAGTTTCAAATATTAATCACAAAATTAATACATCAAATGAAAGTTTCGTGGCAGTAGACTTATCATTTTTTGAATTAATTCGCAAAACACGTGACTGGCGCAGTCGGAGAAATTCAAAGTTTTCTCATCAAAGGGGCGGAGGTTTTCCAACGTTTTTATATTAATAATCGCAAACACATATCAAAGCATTACGTGACCACTACGATCATTCACATTAATAACGCATTATATATTTAAAAGCATATATTATACATACTTTCATAGAAAGTGCGTATAGGGAGGCGACGAGAGCTTTCCCGAAAGAAAATAAAAGCTAACAGAATAAAAATTTAAAAATCAAAAAGTCTGTTTTTAACTCATTAAACGAGAATTTCCTCTGTGAAAATATCATTACGAAGTCTGACCGGTTTAACTTGAAAGTTTTGCCTGATTTCAGTCCGAGTTTTCAAACTGAAATCAGATTAAAAATTATCAAATTTTTCGCTCTTAATTATTTTACAGTTGCAGTTATTTTGGTTTCGGACTTTGTCTGAAGCAATAACAATTTTGATTATGTAAATTTTGTGAAATTTCTTCATGACGCTTTCAGCTTTAGAGCGGCAAACTTGTAAACTTGTTAAGCAGACTACTTAGTTTTAGAATTTTTATGCAGTCATAATTTTACATATTCAGGTATTTTAGTAATGAGAAATACAACATTTCCCCTACTTAATTAGATTTTATTCTAGTAAACTGCAGTTTTCACGATTTTTTCGACTTAATTCTTACGGCTGGTTTGCAGATATCCACTTTTGCTGGATTAAGCCGTATATTTCAAGTCATTTAAGTCTTTCGAATCATCTAAGTTATGTTTTATTTGCAGAACTTGGTTGTTCATTGTTTGGATAGTTTCATTTAGAAACAACTTCTGTTTATTCAGTTAGTCGTAAGAACGAGCAGCATTCCGCTATTTGGTTATCCATATTCATTAGATTGCCATTTCTTTGCTATTCCAATGGAAGCCGGAATATATTTTGACATGAGCGTAATTCACCGTCATCGTGTTACGGTGACATCATACATGTGTACTAAAAACGATTTTACACTAGATAAAAAAAGTAATTATAAAATTATAATTGAGGAATAGGTCATTGTGATCTACCAAGTAGATACGTTCCATGCTATATTAACTTTAGATGCATCACAATGACTTATTTCACAATTATAACTTTTGAGCAGCAATAACGACAAAATGTGTGTGGCGGCTTCTTCTTTTGGATTTATTTAAATTTATATTAGATGTTCATTCCCAATACAACTGACCGCACTGATTGCTCAATAAAAGCAATATCGAATTTTTGTTGAAACAAATTAAATCAGATAAAAAATGTAAATATTTTGCAATTTCAAACATTGTAAAGTTGATAAAAATGTTAAATAATTTATACAATTTTTAATTTTATTGTTCATAAAATTGTATTTGTTAATGGTCCTATTTACTTTTTAATTTTATTTCATCTAATATTTCATATTTATTCAAACATAAATTTTTAATTTCAATTAAAATAAAACATTTTGCAATTTTTCTTTATTAAACAAATATAAAATAATGATGACGAGAGTAGCTCATTTATTTGTCTCAAAGATGTTGCCAGCATTTTGTATATTATTTATTTAATTATAGAAGTGGCAATAGAAGCGATAGCTGGCATTAAAAAAAATTAGAAGTTTACGGAAGAATGACGAATCAGTGCGGCCTTTAGGCCGCACAATCTGGGAAAATCAATTCAGTATTAACTTAATTTTAGTTCATTTTGGTGGAAGAGATAACTATGGTAATCTAGAGTCTCGTATATAGCGCATCTGATTTGTAAGCTATCCGAAATGATCCGTGTAGACCAATACATTAATTTTGTATGAATTTAAAGCCTGAGGGATATCCAGAGAGTTTCTTGGTTGCGAATTTTCGTTTTAAAAATTCTGAATAATTTTTGCGAAAATCATTAACCTTTTAATTGTTAGGATACAATTTCCGACAGCCGACAGCAGTGAAAAAAAATATTAAATAAATCAGCACCCCATAGAGATATATAAAATTTAGCCATTTTAAGCAAACTTTTTTGGCGTAACTCGTTATTTCGATATCTATAAAATGGCAGGCTATTTTCATATTCAGACCGTTAGGTTCAATGTAGAGTTTCCCAAGGGTATTACAATTTTTACTGCTTATTGTTAGCTCGAAAGCAAGACATAGTAATATCATTGACACTTCTCAAAGTGTAAATGCAATATTTTCAGATTTTATTCTTTAATGTTAATTTATTACTTTTTTATTCGGTTCCCTCTCTCTCTTGAAAAAAATTAAAAAATGTTTTCACGGAAAACAATAAAATTTACATGATTTCGAAATTCGAGTTAAGGTTTCTAAAATTGTAGCAGAAGAATTCCTTAAGTGCATTGTAAACTTTAATATTGTTCCAATTTATAATTTCAGCATCAACTTTATTTGCAAAGCAATTTACTAAAGTTTCAGTATAGAAAACTATTGTAATATCGCGAGAGATGACTTGACCCATTTTTAGGTAAACTTATAAGTTTTCCAAGTACCTAGTATTAAAACCGCCAAAGTTGGCGATTAAATTTTAAAACTTATTTCTCGTATATGCTTAACATGGTGTTGTGGCGCAACTTATCGAACGCGCCCGGTATAACAAATCTAATTAATTATACCTTTACGATCATAAAAATAAAGTTAACCTACACGAATTCAATTTATGGGTGTAATTTTTATTTCACATTTAAGTGTTTGCTTACACAGGTCAAATTACAGCGTAGTGGTGATTTATGTTGCACCTTCCATTTTATTATACGCAAACACGTCTAATTGTTATTACTGCAACAATAAAAAATATTAATAATAATAAAGCGTGAATGCTTTAAATAAGACTTTTTATTTTTAGACTTCAACAAAAATTAATATTTCAAAGAAACGTAACAAAGCCGACAAAATTAAAATTAAATTGCCTTGTGCATTATTTACTTCGAGCTCTGGTTTTATGTCAACCAAAATGTAGAGAAGAAACACCTTCTGTTTTATTAAATAGAAATATAATTAACAAAATTACTTTATTATAAATAATAACAAGAACGCTACCTACTGCGTCGTGAAATTACTCTTTCAGTGCTACTTTGCTTAGCTTTGATAAATTTATTAATTTACAGGGTGGTTCTTGACGCTCATGAATGACTAATATCAAAATTAAAAGTATAGCCAGCGGAATGGTAACACAGTTAGTTAAAGCCTGCATTTCAGTTTGCACTTGAAGGTTACCATCAGATTTAGATTCAGAAGTAACTGAACTTAAAGAATATGAGGAAAATTTCGATTTTCCCAAATCAGAATATCTCACTCTTACGGGGCAATTAAATGTAAGGGGGGAGGGGGGTTCGAAAGATTTTGTGGTCCAAGACTGGAATTTCTAGAGGTAATTTGTGTACATACACAAAGCTTTGAAATTTCAAAGTACATCAATTGATTTCCAAGCAATTCTTAAGGATTTTTAAAGAAGCTCCAAGGCTTGCAGGCAGAAAAATGTAATTTCCAAAAGTTGAAGTCCTTTTTTAATTTAAAATTGTATCTACAAGGAGTAAATATCTCAAAATAATTTTGTTCACAAGATTCGGAATCCAACAATTTCCATGTAATTCCCAAGATTATTTCAATTTCAAAACTAATAAAATCTGCTAAATTTTGTTAAAATTTCAAAAATATTCCTAAATTCTATAAAAAAATATGTATTTACCCTCTTCCAGCCTTATTTATCTAATTAATGAAATTTTCCTAAAACTGCTCTTGTGTACAAGTGAAGGAAATTTTGAGGAAATCCCAAGAAATCTTAAGAAATAGGAAGTACAGGGAAATTAGAAAATATAAAAAATACTAAGTATATTATAGACGAGTATTTTTTTGAATTTTCTAAGATTTCATTCGCTTTTCAAGATTTTCTAAATTTCTTAAAATATCCTAAAATTTTCTACATTTTCAGGAATTCTCTATTTCATAAGATCCTGAAATTTTTTAGATTTTTCTAAGATTTCTTAGGATTTTCATGAGTTCTTAAGGTTTTCTTGATATTTCTATTTCCTAAGGTTTTCTAGAATTTCCTAGGATTTCTTAAAATTTTTCCGGTTTTCTTTAAATTTCTTTTCACTTGTATACCAAATTTTACTTCGATTTTTACTAAGTGGAAAACAAACTGAAAATCGTCATACACAAAACTAAATGGAAGTTTGAGGAAATCCTTTTCATTTCCTAGAATTTCCTAACATTTTCTGAAATTTCTTAAGATATCCTAGAAATATCTGCATTTTCTTAGATTTCCCTCTTCTTCAAGTTTTCTTGAAATTCATGGATTTCTTGAGATTTTCAAAGATTCTAAAATTCCTTGTTATTCTTCTGATTGTTTTTGAAATTTTTCTGGCAATTTTTCTTTAATTTGTTGTTGGAAATTTAGAAGGGAATCCTGGGGAAAGCGTGATATACAAAAGTAAAAGAAAATCTTAAGATTACTCATGGTGAGCTTAGCTTTTTAGATTTTTAAAGTTTGTGAGATTTCCTTGGATTTTCTGAGTTATCCTACAATTTTCTAAATTCTTTGAAGGGCAAAACCCAACAAAATCTACCAATTTTTTTTAAATCTCAAAAATATACCTAAATTTATCCCTCCTCGCCACCCTCATTTATTTCCTTATTAACTTTGCCTGGACCCGTCCTTAATTTCTAAACTAGTTCCAATACAACGAATTTCAATGATTTCCAAGGATTCCGGAAATTTCCACTGGATTCTATAGATTTCCAAGAGAATTCCAAACAAGTCTACACAAAATTTTCGAGATATTTACCCCTTGTGTATCTATTTAGATGTTTTAATTATAGTGTTTTAATGTCATGCGTCTCTACTAGATTCTGAGAGGGGATGGGTATTTTCTATCCCCTGGTGCGTACCACAGTAACTTAAAGATATGTTTATTCTGGAAACCTACTATTTAATAAACTCAATTATAGAACTCACATTCAAACTTTCGGTTGCCAAACCGGGGGGTCTGGGGGGTATGGAATACCCCCCAGTGCCGTACAAATTGTGTGAAACACTTTCTTGAGTTGGAAGATTAAAATTGCAAACTTTAAAAATCTTTAAAGATTTCAAGATCGAAGTCTACGTTCAAAGTTAAACGATCCTATCCATATGTTTCTCAAATTCCAATTTTCTTCAGCCGAACATTTTAATTTCCCTCACTTTTTTCCAGCATTTTCTGACAAAATTGATATAATTATTCGGTCTTCTGTTACACTTTTGACAGTTACCTTTTAAAGTAATGCAAAAGTTGCTACTAAACTCTGAGCAGTAAGGCTCTTAAATATATGTTCTCTAGCCAAAGCTTTAAATTTCTCTCACTTTTGCTTAAAATTCAATTTCCCGGTTTTCCCTAGCGAAATTTGTAAAATTATAAATTCCCTATCTTCTCCAAATTCTGCGATATGTACTGGAGGGAGGTCCACACCCCCCAGACCCCCCGGTTTACAATTTTGCCTTTATACTTTTATATTATATTTATAATTATTATAAATAAATTAAAAGTAAACAGGGGAGTCTGGGGGGTGTGGAACACCCTCCAGTACATATTTTTATTCAAATCATTAATTAATTTAATTTATAAAATTATATTTTTGATTAAAATGTCTAACTAAAAATTAGAAATTTATCCCGATAAAAGTAAAGTAAAATTTGGAACCTTCGCTACTTTATCACATTGTGCCAAGATTTATCAGTCATTTGGTGAAGAGATCTGTAGTGTGATAACGTCTTTAAATTTATGAATAGTAGTGTAGATAAGATCGTAGATTTGATTTTCAAACAAGCTAATGGTAAATTAATTGTCACAATCGTCATGTGTAATCAGATGAAAATTCTCGGTATTATGGATTTTCGATTAATACGGGGGATGATGGGTTCATAAAGATTACCTTTTGTGTTTGCTTTTTCTAGAAATACCCCGAAGACCTAATGGAAATGCATGTCAGCACTAGGAATTAGGAATATGGTTAACAAGTAGTAAACGGTTTGTCGTACAAGATGTTACAAAGGAATTAAGTTGTCGATTTTTTCCTTGCAAAATTGGACTTTAAAATTGGCTACATTTCTCTTTGTTGCAATTTGTATTTAATTTATTATACCAAACTTTCGAAAATGACAAACACACATGTTCCATTTATACTGTACTCTCATAGAGAATATAGTCGGATCGATATTTAAAGTAATAGTGTATTTTAATAACGGTCCGTTTTACAAATACGTTTCAATTGTTCAGTTGTATGCAGGGAAAACAATAAGCCCTCGACGGACCTTTACAAATATTTTGATACTTTTTGAAGAGAGAAACAAAAATAACACCAAATAAACGGTTGGAGCAGTAGAAAATGTTAAATATAAATTTAATTTAATTAAACGATTTTATGTCTATTAGTTGTAACGTTAGTTGATTATCTTCGTTCTTTAAAATAATTCAAATATATCAGGATCACGCACACCTGTATTCAACAATGGACACGCAATATATTTTCAACCGCCATGTATGTTATGTATTAATCGTGGGAGTAACTCTACATGCAGTGTTTCTCAACCGGAGGTCTGCAAATTACTGCTGCAGGGTTCGCAAGAGTAAATAAAACACGAGGTACTTTAACTTTATTTCGACAATTTGTAACAACTAAAGACCAGGTAGCGCCTTTTTCTTTAAGTAACACTAGCAATTATAAATTTCGATGTCGTAAAGAGTGGCAAAGTTAGAGAGGAAGTATCGGGGATCAGTTTTTAATCGCTGCGCCAAACAGGAAGAGGGTAAGTTGGTTAAAAAATGAAACTCGAAATTGTGTTATCGAACTATGGAAGTCGGAAAACTTGTTATGTTAAGTCGTAATAAATTACTGCGACTAAAATAAGCGTCCAGATAACATGTAAATTACCGAACACAAAACAATCGAACCTTATAAAAAGCTAAATTGTATGTTTTTCCATTATATAATAAATTAGATAATGCTGAAATGTTAGAAACTTCAGTAAATATTAATTAACGAACATTTCTAATGTGAATGTGTTAAGTGTGAGCGTCGTTCGTGGAGGGTTGATAAATTAAGAGTTATGTCTGGCCAATACAGCAGCGATGCGAATTTCTTACGAAAAGACAATTTGCGAAAGCTCTGTAATTAAATTAAATTTATTTCCAATTTCAATAATTTAATTCCAACTTATACTGATTAAGTTTCCCAATCTTAATGTAACTTTAGTTTCGATAATTTTACTTTAATTTGTTTGTTTGTTTGCTACTTGCGAAGTAAATTGCGGAATAAATTATTGTATGCTGCAGAGAAAAATGAATAGGTAACAATTGTCGGTTTTAAACAAGACGACGTGTTCGGAATAGGGAAAAGTTGAAAAATTGACAGTGGAAACTCAATATACATGTTAAACATCAAATATATAGAAAAACTACTGACGACAGAACCATTATAAATTTTTTCGTCTTCCGAGAGAAGTTTAAGAACCTTTTGAATGTCATTCTCGTTTATCACTAAAATCAGATTATAGCTTCTTGTTTTAGCAAGTATGTTCAGAATTGAGTTTGCTTGGGGTCAGGCAACACGCACTCTTTGCAGCCGTCGTGACGCCGACGCTACTACACGACTTGACTGACATGTATTATCATATATCTCTCGCTTCTATTTTCTCGAGGCAATATGTGGCGGCATTTTCGCTTTTGACTCAAACATAACTATTGCAATATGAGGAAAAATGTACCATGGATATATGAAAATGACACAAAAATACAATAGGTCACGAATTCTATTCATGACACTACAGACTGGAGCGTAGACATTACTCAGGCATAAATTTTCACAATTGTCAGTCACGATGGAACTCGAAAACTCACTTATGTGTGTGTAAATAAAATGTTGAAACTTTTATTTTTCTATAGTAGTCGATATTTTTACAATAAAACGGACAGAGTCTCTTATTTTATATTGTTTGTTTTTAAACTTTTTTCTCTTCCTTTTAAAATTCAAAATTTAACCCCCGAAACATAAGAAAATGTTAAATTCCTCCTATATTATAAATTAGGCCGGCCGAAAGAATTAAGTCGCATTAAGTAGTACGAGTTTTTGTGAAAAGCTTTTTGATTTATTTACCACAATAAATTAAAAGCATAAATTCTAGTTTTACATGTTCAAAAAATTGAAAGTTTTCCTACGCGAAAACCTACATTATTTATCTGCATATGCTTTTAATGTATCTAATGTACATATATGTTACATGTTTAAATTGGAAATAATTTAATTTATAAACGAAAAAGCTAATAAAATATTTTTAATTTAACAATTTCCCGAAGGCTTTCATTTCATATTAACTATGACTACCCGATCGTTTGTCCAAATCCCGTAGCTCTTACCGCTTGTACGAGGGTCGTTCAAAAAATAAAATTGGTAATAAGTAGGTAATATTATTATGATGAAGAAAAAAAAGAAGAGTATTATAATAAAATCGTTTAGATATTCTACATTATAATAAATCACTGAAAATACGAGGTCAAACATTTACGATGCATAAAATGTATATTTTTACCCATTATTATTGAATATATTTTAATAATGGAATATCGTTTAAAATTGAATAGCAATCAAAGTTATATACAATAATGTAGCTAAAAAGGTTATGTATATCAATTTTCTGAGCTATCAAGAATTCATATTTAACATACAATCGATAACGTAAACGATGTATGACAACCGAGAATAATGAAAAGATAAAATTACACAATGCCTTATATTGATGAACATTTATTATAACTATACCATTATGGCGGAAAATTGCGTTGGAAATTTTTTTTAATAACAATAATGAATTTGATAAAATTATTCATAAATCGATATTACCACATACATTTCAGCTACTTTAATTAATTAGTTGCTTTGATTCATATGATAATTAATTGGCAACTCGAAAGCATTTAATTGTCAAAGTAAACCGCATATAGAGCTAAAGTCAATTGCTATTGTTGCGACCAATCAAGGTAGCTAGAGGTATTCATCGTTCTTGTTAATGATGATTATGACGTTAACAAGTTATCCTTCCATTCACTTTATAATGGGAGAATCTCCAATGGTCCGCGTTCTCGAGCGCCACTTCGGAAGCATCGATAATTATTTAAGGACGCCATTAGCATTTAGTTTTGCAACCTTTTCGAATAATATGTCAAACGATATCGAATGAATGGAATATTAAATTAAACACTGTGGCGGTTTCGATGGCTCTATTTGTTTGCTTTAAGCTAAAGCATATCAATAAATGCCTGTCTACATCGGTGACGCTAAATCACGTTAATGATAAAAATTGTTGACACAGCAGAACGCCTGCTTGCCATCAAATTTTTATAAAATTGCTAAATATTAATTCGAATTTGAAGAAGAAAGAAATAAAGAAAGAACCGAGAAGAATGTGTTTATTGGCATTTGAAGGAAAAGCTATCGCGCTACAGAGACAAAAAGGAAACAAGTTTAACGTATTCAAATCTGAGGAAATTTCATTTCTCGTTAATAACGTCGGATTAAAATTTGTTTTGTATATTACTCAATCATAGCCGGCGCTTTTCCAATGTAGGCCATCCAATTGATGCTTAATTTAGCGACATTGCTGAAAAATTTAATGTCAAATAAGAATTTAGTACATTTTGTTGCAATCGAACTTTATTTGAAAAGCAAGGTGCTTAGAATTTTAAATTTCATTTTAAGTAGATTCCAGTTCGCGTTTCTCTTACGCACGCGGAAGCAATAAAACACACCTCACTTTGTCTAACGCAGATATTGCTCAAGGCGAAACGGGCGACGTTTGAAATTCAAATCCAAAGATTTAGCATGTTAGGTAGATTCTACGCCCTTGTGAGATAAGTATAAGAAGCAATCATGTATATTACATTTTAAAATGCAGCCTTTATCATAAAATCCCGTTTCTTGGCTCTCTTTCAACCCTTTTCAGTGTCAAATAAACACGCTGCTTCTGTTCTTTCTTTTACCAAATAGTTTTACTCCGCTGATTTTTACTTTTTTCATTTAATTATTATTTTTTTATTTTAATTTTTACTAATATTAATAATTAGTAATACTTTTCGATACTCGTTTGAGTAAGGTAAAATAAGTGTTTTCCACACTAGTGCGGAAATGCAATATTTTCCTTTTCGCGATTCTCTTTTATAGTAATAAGTTGCAAAATATATTTTCGTCGTTCTATTGATTTTTCCCATCGGTTTTTGTACATAATTACTTTAATTAATTTAAAGTATATTATTTAATAACCGTAATATCAAACCCGTTTGGATATTTTATAACAATTTTTTGGCGAGCTATGGATTTATATAAATTTTTAATATAATTTGGACGACCGATTTCCAACAGGAAATTCGTAATATAGAAGATAAATTCTCTTGAAAAATTTAAATAACTTTTTTTTTCTAAAAATTAAACATTTATATAGGAAAAATTCGATTTGGTGAGCAATTTAGAAGATTATTAACTTGAATATGCTAAAATGTTACCTAGCTACGTTATCCAAAAAATTTAAATAAATATTATTTATACAAAGTATTTTAAAAATTCAGAATAAAATTAACTTTCAAATTTAAAAATAAATTAAGAAGGTTGAATCAGAAAACCAAAATACTTTTCCCTTATTTGAACGCATAATGTCCAGGAGACCAAACAAAACACAAGAAAGAAGTATTATGGTTGGTTATTATTCTAGATAAGTTAGTTTATAAAATTATGCCTAAATTTTCGGTGCAGGAAATCTGACTCTGTTTAGATGGTCTAGAACACATCTTTATTTAACAGATACAAAATTATTTATAATAATAAAATATTAAAAATTTATGTATTAATACAAAATCGATCGGATTTGACACTTTTATTAACTCTTCGAAACTTTTATCAGGGATTTATTTCCATATGAATGGACTAAGATTCAGACCATTTAACTTTTTCTAAAATAAAATTTTCAATATAGCAAATGTAAATAATCAAGTGAGAAGTAGCTAGTTTTATAAACCGAATCATTTAATCATAGACATTCTCTTCAGTCAGCGATTGAGATGATTGACGAGTGAGTAAAGAAGCAGTCTACCCTTTGGTGCATACCCCCAAACCCTCAAGTTAACATTTTTTCTGGATTACTTACCCTTAGTTGCAAATAATTCGCGTGTAATATTAGAGTTAAAAAGTTCCTTCAATCATAAAACGCAGGAACCTTTACTTTGTTATTTATAGATTCTGTTAAAAATTTAGTAAAACTTTTTTTTAATCTAATCTATAATTTTGCTACCTAAATAATATTTAGATTATATTAGGCTCAGAAGGGATTAGATTTTCCGGTCTATTTACAGTTAAGCTGAGTGCTTTCTCTAACTCTTTTATTTCTTTTGATCCTTTTAAATATGCTTCAAAGAACTAACCTTTTATAAATTTAAAAATATTTTGTAGACAGAATGTTTACAACACCAAAACTGTTAATGCAGTATAATATGAAATTTTTTGAAGTTTGAAGAATAAAAGTCAATGTTTTGCCCATTCTGTTGGCGGTAAATGTGCTCGACTGGTGCAGCAGCTTTCTAGCCGTGCTAGTTCGAGCGTCTTCGGTTCAAACCCGAAACAATTGTATAACAAAAAAGGCGGGGCTAACCTTATAGAGCAGCCAATCGACTAATCGCATTAGGTTTTTTGACTTTTTTACTCGAAATTATAAATAACACTGATATTTCTTTACCTCAAGTTCTGTTGTTACGCCACTGGTTGGGATGTAGCACGGTTGTTCCGCACCTGAAAAGAAAGATAAAATTAATTTGTAAAAATTCGAAAGTCAGAAAATCGTAGATTCTTTTTTAAAGTAATAATTTATCTAGTTGCACCAATCACATCTGTCAGTATCAAGTGCGCCTGACATAGGATTGATGTCTTTGATCACGTGCAGAGCGGAGATGAGTTTCGAAACAAAGAATCCGGAACCGGATTTAGTCTCCGGATGAAAGATGTGCAAGCCATTTCGACGCAATTACATAAAAATTACTCTACTTTGCACATCGCACACATTTGATGAAGCTTTGATGGAATAAAATGTTATGAAATGGATAAAATGAGCCCGCATTAGGGCTTAATCAGGACGAAGGTGTTTATTTTTAATTGATTATGTCACATCTGAATGTAATAATGCATTTCAGTAAATTCCTGAAGTGCCGCGACGTCTCGTCTAATCTGTGCAATCACCCTGGCTAATCGGGCGTCGTTGTTTACCCGATTACAGAATGATGTCTATTGGGAGAAGAACGTGCTGTTTCAAAGGTTGGGTAATCGAAATCTATCAATCGTGGCTCGTACTAATCAAGCCGTATTGGAAAATTCAGTTACGAAGGAAAGGGTCGAGTTGTTTGCGTTCGCTTTAAATAGCAAGCAAATTTTGGATATCTGTAGTAGCACTAACTTAAGATTACTTATCGTGGCCATCAAGCCAATTTGAAACTAAATTAATCTTCGACTGCAATCTCAAACACGGAATAGGTAAAAATTGAAGTCAACCCTTCCAGCCCGAAAACCATAAACAAGTTACACTTAATTAGTTTCATCGGCAATTTTGTCTTCCGTACATTTTTGGCCCGAATTTACATCGGAATAATGCGGTTTCTTCGCAGGCATTCTAAAGCTCGCCGTTATCTTTCACATGCTTTAAGGGTTTTCCTCTCTATACCTTTCTAATAACTTTCGCACGCCTGAGTCTACGACGAACCTCATAACTAGTTCACGGATGAGCTATGCATAATGTATCGTCGAATTTTTCTTATAACTTCTGAACGTGATCAAGTCGCCAAGTATATTTTAATAATTTAGTAGGCCGCCTTCGTCGTCAGTTGGGATAGCGTGACGAGTGCAGATATCAAGCTATATCAATTCTGGAGTGTGAGTTAAGGGTGAAACGCCTTAAGCCTTTTAATTTTCTTTCGATATGATTCAGTGCTCGCTGCCACGCCAAATAATAAAAGAAAAGCGTTTACCCTTTATGTACCTACCTACCGACAATTTTTGCGACGACGACCCTTACCTCGACGCACACAAAACAACATAACAATAAATTTGCCTTTGTTCTTTCAGAAATGGCCAAAATTTCGAAATTAAATAAACGAACCTTCCCCAAAAGTGAAGCTCGAGCCAAATTAAATTTGAAAGTGAAAACTGAAAAGCTTTCACGTCGTGCGTCATGTAAATACCGATGTCATTAATTTCATTTTGGATGAGATTAATGATGAATCATCTTACAAAATCCCCTTTCTACAAATTTAAACAAATTTTAAATGTATTTATAGGTTAAATTTTCAATTAACAGCGAAATCTGAGGTTTAAATTTTCAAAGCTCGCAATTAAAAACATCTGCCCGAGCCGCAACGTTATAAATGTGACATTCAAAAATAACTTCCAACTAAAAATTAATATTTATTTTTATTTTAATTGAAATCATTTTATTGCCCCATTAATTTCATAAGCAAAGAGGTGCAGCGGAAATTTTTCGATAAAACTATCATCGTCGCCAATTTCAAAACGACCGGAAAATTTATGTCGTCGCAATTTGCCACAAATTATTCTACAAGAATTTTTTCAACAGGGTGGTACTCGGTGAATTTTATAAAATATAAGTGAGAAACAATACAGTTGAATGGAAAGCTCACGGAACTGCGAGTTAAAGCTTAAAGCTAGCTGACATGTTTCACCAGATATTCTATTCTACTGTCTGTTATTAATATAATACTGTAAATAACTCTCAATTAGATACCTACTTTCTTTTTTTATTTTTTAAACAGTTATCCTCCCGTTTGGTTACTTTTTTTAACCGGAAAAAACGATTTCCAGGATATTGTATTCTCCGTCCTAACATATTTTTGTGTAAAATCTTAAGAAACGACAACTTGTCGTGTTTATTTGAAATGCAGAATGCAATTCTACTTGTAGCTGAAATAGAAATGGAAAATGCTTTAAATTCATATTTGTTTTGCCTTTATTCTTATTCCTGTATTGTTTGCGTTACAATTTAAAATATTTCAGATTAACTTTCTTTCAAGTATGAACTACGTGCACTATTTATTTTGTTTGTAATTTGCAGAAGGGAATTATATAAAAGGAACGTAAAGAAACGCTAGAAACATTATTAGAATTGCAAAAGTTGTTGTTGACGGGTCTCAATTAGCTAGTTAGTGATGTATTTTCAAAATAAATTTTAATTTTATCCAAAATCCCAGAGTTACAATTAATTCGATTTCATTGTCTGTCCAGGTTCAAATCTAAAAATAAATTGCTTTTTTTGTAAAACATGCAATGATTGTAATGGCCAGGAGATCTGGGGGGTATGGGGATACCCCCAAGTACGTTTATTTGAACATGATCTACCCTAAATATTACATAAACCAAATCAGCTATTAAAACTAGAATAAATACGTCAGCACATTGAGTAATTATCGAGATTTTAAGTTTAATCCTCAACTGCAGCCACCCCAACTGTATCATCCCGAATGGTAGACTGCTTTGTGTTAGTGCTAATTAAGTTTCTGGAAATAGGTTATTTGGAATAAAATACATTTTTTAATTTTTTTATAAACTGAATATATTATATTATACAGAGAAAGCTTACTAAAAAGCTCTAGGTATATTTTATTAGCAAATTGTCTGGAAAACATAAGGCCGAGAAAGAATAATTAATAGAATCGGGTTCGATTCCTGCTGAACTGCATACTGCAAACTGTTGTGAGAAATCCGTCACGAGTAAAATGTTGAATAATTTTAAATATAAATTAAGTAGACAAAAGCAACCAAAAATCCAATTGTTTTACCTCAAAATTGATATTCCCCGAAAACTAATTAATTTTTAAATTATTTCGAGTAATTTAACCAAGGTAACATTTTCACAGCGAATTGTAAACAAATCCTGACTTACTATAAAATAATTACCCCAAAACTCGGATATTTATTTACCAAAATTGTTAGGTTTAAGGGATGGTCATAAAATTATTACTATTTTATGGTAGTGGCAATATCCTTCGGATTTAATAAGACATTTAATTTTAATTCAGAATTCTTGATGTAAAATTAAATCTGTGTTGTTTATATCTTTTCGTGATAAGCAAAACACTAGGATTTAATTTAAATTCTTCCTTTATTAGATCTTTTTATTACCAGCATAAAATCTAAAACTTGAGAGGTTTCTTTCTGCAAATTGGAACGATTCTAATTGATTTACTAATTTCAAATTACGAAGCAAGCTTCAATTTCGTAAAATTACTTTATAATGTACTTAGGTAATTACAGATTTGTTTGTGCATGGAGTAGGTAAACATTTTCCAATATCGAATTTTCCATATTATTAAAAGGAATTTTTTTTTTTTGAAAATTATTAGCGGTCGCAGCAAAAACTTAATTGAATACCGAAAGTGTAAGATAACAAAATTCAAAAATCGCGAGAGGTATTTTTAATCTCACTATACTTTGTTTCCTCTTCAAATTGTTTTCTTTAAACACTTCTCCAACTTCTTATTGCATCGTTCATCCTAACAACCTTCTCGCTCTAAACCACGTTATTCTCTGTTTAAGTAATTTCCTCGGCTTCCCTTTCTCGCTCATTTATATTGAAATTTTAATTTGTTTTCCTGTTCTATCTCGGCCAGTTTTCTACAACATTTTGTTACATTTTAATTAATTAAACAAACTTTTAAAAATAAATTTTTATTCCGCCAAGCATTTTCAAATTTCGTAAAAAATGCTGCTGCGCTTCTCGGGCGAGATAACGAACTTATTTCATAAGTTAAGTGTTTCGATAATTTTTAACTTGTCGACTTACTTAAAAATTAAAATCTTAATTAAAGTTACACAAGTTATCGATATTTTTCTTCGAAACTCTAGCTTTCTTGTATCAAGAAAAACTATTAACAATTTAGTGAGATGTGCAGGCTACAGCAATTTTCTGCAAAATTCCATCTTCCTGGGAGTAGTAAAAAGGAAGCCTAAGAGTGATGGCTCGTATTTTTACAATAAAGCCTGGAAATTGTAACTTATGACTTTTTTTCAAAACAAATTTTTATTCCAACAAAACCAATTTTTTACCGCAATAACAAAGAAAATTGAAAAATCAATTAGGTTATTTTTAAATTCTCGATTAAAAAGGGGTTTATGTGTTTACTACGTACGGATGTTTGGTTTTAATTTCATGATTGCTTTCCTTTTGTCCTCCAAGAATTATTATTATAAACATTAGAAGGTTCTACCGGACTGTGTTTACTCAAATTCTGATAAAACGCCTTGTTTGCTCAAGACTTGACTTTTCAGCAACCAAACGTTTATCAAATCCTATAACAACTCCCTTAATTACCTAAACAAAGTTGATCCTATTACCCCTTAGGACCTTAAGCACTTTAAACTCAAGCAGAAAGGAATTATCGAATTTAAAACTAAAATGATAATTTTCTAATAAATTAAGAATCCATTTAAAAAACATGGAATTTTAATACTCGCTCGTGTAATAGACTGAGGCAAAAAACCTTTGATTGAATTTATAGTACATATAACAAAGGAACGCCGACATTTTAGGGAGATGGTCCCGAGGGACTTAAGAGTTTCTAAATCTCTTACTACTATAGGGATTTCCAAAAAAAATCGATGTGGGTTGTTTAAGCTTTTTTATAAAAATTCGACAGGATTATAAAAATTAGTTTTACAAGAAGTCGGAAAAACTAGTTATAACTTTGAATGGTAGGTACCTGCTAATGAGAAAATTTGCCGACGTGAAACTTTCAGCATAAAATAAAATTAAGTTGCTATAGAAGTATTTTTCTGTTGATCGAAAAGTTTGTATTTGAATCTTGGATTCATTACATATCTCAGCTGTCTACTGCAATCAATAGAGAATAGAGATCCTCCGTAATTGCAACAACTGAGTAGAAAGTTTTCCTAATAATTTATAATTTTCCGCACAGGGCTCAGACATCTTTGTGATGCAACCAGTTCTAGGTCAGATCTCTCTGGTCCTTTTGTCTACCTGACTCTTTTTTTTCAAATTATAATTGATGCTTTTTAATTGCAATCGGAAAAGTAAATCTAATCATAAATTCATAAAATAAAATAATAAATCTACAACCTACGTTTCTCGAGGTTTTGGCAACATCGAATTCAAAATTCGTTTTCTACCCATTCCTCCTCTAAAACATTTTTCAAAAATCCAACTTCATAAAATCAAGAGCGCCAATTTCATCTTCTCATTCGAAGTTTTTATGTAATTTGAAAACATCTTTGATCCACCATAATTATTATTATTATTAAATAGCGTTACATTCCGAAGAATTGAGCTACCCCTTGGGGTTTACAAAATCCTTTTCTGAGGGGATTGGTCCTCTTACAATTTAAAGTAATATACTATTCGCTTTTTAGAGATTGCGGTGTTTTTTCGCCTCATTCACTATGTTCCTCCATCTGTCTCTGTCGTGTATCAGTTGTGACCATTCGTTTATACCCATCTTCTTCAGGTCATCCTTCGCGCAGTCCCACCATCTCAATTTGGGTCTACCCTTGAATCTTTTCCCATCTGGTCTCCACGTCGTCAACACTTTTATCGGTTCAACATCATTACTTCTCATTACGTGTCCCAGCCATTTAATTCTTTGGGCCTTGATGACTCTAACAATGTCTTCTTCTTCCATTTCGTCTCGTAACTCAAAATTCATTCTCGGTCTGAACTCACCCTCTACTTCTATTCCTCCCAAGATTGTCCTTAGAATTCTTCTTTCGAAGATCCTCAACATTTCTTCTTCTCTTTGTGTAGTGCACATGACTTCCGAAGCATAAGTGAGCACAGGTCTTATCAAAGTTTTGTATATTCTGATTTTTGTGTCCTTTGCTATTCTTTTATCTTTCAAAATGGTTCTGTTTGCACAATAAGCCTTATTCGCTGCCTGTATTCTTGCCTTCACCTCTGTGCGCCTGTTGTTTCTACTGCTTATTTCGACTCCAAGGTAATTGATTTTCTCGACTTTCTCAAAATTGTGTTCTCCAATCTTTATTTTGCTTCTGGTATCATATGACGTTCTTTCGCATTTCATGTATTTCGTTTTGTTACCATTTACTATTAATCCCATTTCCTTTGCCGCCTTTTCTATAGTTTGGAACACCTCTGTCATACCCTTTTCTGTTCTTGATACTATCACCACGTCGTCCGCATAAGCAACCAATTGTGTCTCTTTATTTACTATTGTTCCGCTGCAATGGGTTTGTTTTATTATTCTTTCAAGTGCAATATTAAAAAGGTTTGCAGACAGTGCATCGCCTTGTCTTACACCACAATTCGCTTCAAAGTTATCTGTCTCTCCTTCTGTTGATCTCACGATTACTAATGTTTGTTCAAGTGTCATTCTAATCAATCTTACTAATTTAGATGGTATTTTCCATTCCTTCAATATTTTCACCAGCTGAAATCTATTCACTTTGTCGAAGGCCTGTTTAAAATCAACAAACAGCATATGAATGTCCATGTCGAACTCATAGCTTTTTTCTCCGATCTGTTTAATAATGTGTAAAGCATCAGTTGTAGATCTGCCTCTTCTGAAACCATATTGATAGTTACCGATTATTTTATCACTATATGTGGTGTGTCTGTTGTTTATTATTATTGAGAGTATTTTGTATGCGACATTGAGGAGTGTAATGCCTCTATAGTTATCACAAATTTCTGCGTCTCCCTTCTTTTTAATTGTTATTATAACTCCTTCTCTCCACTTACTTGGCATCTTCTCGTTCGATCATATTCTCTTTATTAGCTCACATATTTTGTTGTGTAATGTCTCACCTCCGTTCCTAATCATTTCAGCCATTATACCATCTTTACCCGGTGCTTTTCCGTTCTTGAGTCTTTCTATTATTGCTAAGATTTCCTCATCTTTGGGTTCCGCGACTTGCTCTTCATCTTCTTTGGTTTCTAACTCAATTTTCTCCAGTTTATTACTTTGATGTGTTCTCAACAGCTTCCTAAAGTGATTCATCCAGATTTTTTGTATTTCTTCTGGTCTGCTTTCTAGTTCACCTTCGTCGTTTTTCATTCCTCGTGTTTTGACCATATGTGTTTTCCTTGTGTCTTTGATCTGTTTATAAAAATTTTTCATATAGTTTCTCTCGTTGTTTTCTTCTATTTCTCTCATTTTCTCATCTAACCATGTATTTTTTGTTTGTTTGTACAGTCTGTTTGCTTCTTGTCTTTTGGTTTTATAATTATCTAGATCTTCCGTTTTATCTGTTGCTAACCATTTTAGCCTTAACGCTCTTTTTTCTTTGTTAATTTCAATACAGTCGTTGTCGAACCATGTTTTCCATCCTAATTTTTTTCTTTGACCTATCACCTGTTCCACACTTGTTGTGATGTTCTCCACCATGTGGTTCCATTCCTCGTTTATATCGATATCTCTTGTAGTTCCTGTCTTTTCCATTATTTTATTTTTTACCATTTCCTGATACTGTTTTCTAAGTGCTTCGTTGATAAATTTTTCTATTGCGATACGTTTCTGTTCCTTGGTTTTTTTATATTCTGTTGCAGTTTTTTGTTTAATTGTTGTCACCACCAGATAGTGATCAGTGTCAGCGTTTGCTCCCTTAAACGTTCTCACATCCATTATTGATGTGGCTCTTCTTTTGGATACCAATACGTGGTCTATTTGGTTGCCTTCTGTGTTGTTTCCTCCCGGCCATCTCCAGGTAATCTTGTGTTGCTTCTTGTGTATAAATTTGGTACTACTGATTATCATGCCTAGTGACTCCGCCATATTGCACAGTCTGGTGCCGTTATCATTTGTGCTATCGTGGATTGTTTGTTTGCCAGCTACCTCACTTATATGCTTCTCTTTTCCGATCTTCGCATTGCAGTCGCCCAGGATAATCGCTGTGTCATGTTTTGGTATCATTTCATATAATGTTTCCAATTCATAGTAGAATTGTTCCTTCTCTGCATCGTTGCTCTCCTCAGTTGGAGCATACATATTTATGATTGATAGGTTATTGGGAGCCATCTTCATTCTTAAATATGAGAGTCTTCCTCCCATCGGCTTGAAGTGCAATATATCTTTTATCCTTTTTCTCATCACCAGGAAGCCCGTGCCGTTACTTCCCTGCTTATTTTCTCCAGAGTACAAGAACTTGAAACTATTACCATTTATTTCTCCTTGTCCTCCCCATCTGATCTCTTGTAGTGCTGTAATTTCAATTTTGTAATTATTTAGTTCCCTTGCTACTTCATTTATTTTTCCGGGTTTCAGGAGTGTCCTCACATTCCACGTACCGATTTTTACTGTTTTGTGTTTGTATGAGTGAGATGAGAAAGAGAGCAAGAGCAGAGAGAGAAAGAGGAAACCAGGTAAAGGTGGGTCACATGAAATTGATTATGAAGGGGAGGATAATAACCTGGGATAAAAAGATTAGAGGAATGGTTGAAAAAACAACAGAAGAACTACACCCCTAGTCAAAAAACTAAACCAAAACGAAACGGATGATGAAATTATGACGAACAGGCGAGGAAACGGAAAAACGAATAATGGTGAAAACGAATCGGTTCAGGAATCAACGAGGAACAAGCGAAGACTCGATAATGCAAAGAACCAGAAACACCATAATTAAATAAATGAATTTATCACCAATTTTCAGGATTTTTTAGGATTAATGAACTAAACTAAATTGACTTATGAAAATTATTTAAAAAAAAAAAACATGACAATATCTTGAGTTTAGAATTTTAAAAATGCCATTCCTTTTATCTCTTTCTGTTTGTGATTTAATAAAGTAAACTTTTTTGTTTTTTGATCTCTGTTGAATTAAATAATGGAATTAAGAAGTCAATTATTTCTTAAAAGACTAGAAGATTTAGGTAACCGTTCTTTAACATTATTATTTTATGATCAAAGATCAAAGATCAAAAAGAAATTTTTAAATATCTCATTTTTAACATATTTTATGCATTTGCAGTTTTAAAAGTCATAGTAGAATAAAACAAATTGCAAAAATCTAAGTTGTCGGCACAGTTTGACCAAGAAATCTTATTTAAAATAAATCCTATAAGAAGTGTATGTGTAGAGGCAACAGGACAGACGCACCCCAAATTTAAGAAAAAAAAATCGAAAAACTTTCCAAGTCGAGACAAGTTTAAGAAAAAGTTATTGATAATAAATAACATTAATGACTTCAACTAATGGATAAACAAAAAAAAATTATAAAAAATTACTTCCGACAACAAACAGGATGTTAATCACTTGAATTTGGGTTTGGAGGTCTAAAATATGTTATTTTGAAAATTTAAAAATCAATATTCGCATTTCGTCTCAAGATAACGAGAAAAATAATGTTGGTTTTTCAAACAACCAACATTATTAAGATATAAAGATAAGTTTTTGTAATGCTTTACATGTAATACACCGTCATTATTAAAATATTTTCATTTTAAATATTAAAAGCTATCGTGCAAGATACTATATCAAACGAAGTATTCTTGCCACAATTAAGTGAAAACACGAAAGCGCATTAAAATGTATGCGCTAAATTGTTTTTTTATTTGACCGTTTAGTAGAGCTACCGAAATCAAAACTCAGTTACGTATCAAAATTTACAAATCCCATTACTTTAATTTAATTAGTGGCAATTTACGTGTTTTTTACTTTGTGGTTATTTAATTTGCAATGCAAATTTTGACAAAGTGTTTATTATGCCCACAATAAAAATTTACGCTCTGGGGTATATCACACATTTTTGTGATTTCGAATGATAAATTAGGCTCTACGAGTAGATACAATTTTCGATAATATAAAAAAATCCACTTGTTAATGTTTAGAGTTTTGACAAAAAATAACGTCACCTGCACGTCGAATCAATCAAATGATGAAGCTTTCGCTAATTTTCAGCGCAAAAGTTATAAAATGCGTTACTTTGAAGCAAAGTGCAGGCTGATGTTGTTTAGGACGTGTAGACGAATGTGTACCTCAACGGTGGTTCCATTAAACCTACAAAGCAATTAACCGGCGAGGGTAAACTTTACGACAGTCGTCACATTTTAACATTTTGCAATTCTTCCTCATAAAGCAAAATTAGAACTCACAGTGCTAAGCTCTCTCCCAAACGTAATCAAAGTATTATCGCTATTTTTTAATTTGGTTTAATTGAGGGAAAAAGTATTTTATTGGATTGACGATGGTGTAAGGACATACCTACATACATGTGTACCTGTTTCGTCGGAAAACGGAGGCGAAAACAAAGGTGTGCCGCATTACATATCGATCAAGAGAGCCCAGTGAAGGGTTTATTACTAGGGACTTGTGTGTCCACTTCCATTTCTGAACCTATTATGTATCTCCGAGCTTTGTGAATTTCCTAACACTCTGTAATTGTGGACCGTACAGACTGAATTCCTGATTAAAAGGATTTTAGCATTTCGTATAATTGAATGTGTTTGAATTTGGCATCGGGTTAAATAACTGAATTTACGAAAATATGAAGTAAAAATTACTTTCGGAATTTCCCCAGTAATATCAAAGCTTTCAAATTTAATCGAAACAAAAATTATCATTGTTGTGCGTCTTTTTTTCCTGATGAATCGCCTTTTGTTAATTTGACGAACCGATTGAATAAATATTCAATTATTGGATTAAAAACGCAATAATAATAAAGTTTCGGAATGGAAGAAACATAAAATTTTCCCCGATATTACATAATATTACGCGTCAACACAATTGAATATGTAAACACAGGGTTTGATAATATCGACGAGTCGATTCAATTTTTTTAAAAGCTTCACATTAGGAAAGTAAAATTTAAAGCGACGATAATACTATTACACCGTATATTGTAGTGGCGCTAAGTAATAGTGTGTGGATAACCAAATTGAATTTTTCATTTTATTATGGATTATAAAGCTCGGAAGTAAGTTGCAAGAGATACTCTATCTGCATAGACGTTTCGCATCTTTCCAATGACAACGGAATCATGATTGATATACCGATGCGAATCGGCTGCGCCACAAAAAATAACAATTTTTAGCTGCGTTATTTATAACGGCGGATATATAAATTGACAGCGGGCCATAAAAAAGACAGTATAATAGAAGAAAATGCGATATTTGTAACGAATGCGTTTCTCTTCCGGAACCTCTGTTGTTCGCACTCTCCTCTAGAGGGTACTGCGTGTTCTCGAAATTGGCGTGCAAATTTGACAATAAAAATCTGAGATCTACATTGTCGGATTGTTGGTAGTTTTGTAACTAAGGTGTTCTATTACTACGCTCGTTACCGAGAGCGAATACCGTTATGGCTCCGCAGGAGCGTTCCGACTCTAACAATGCTCGTAATTGATAGCAATAAGCGACAGTCGCTAACAAGGGACATGCGACGCTCAATTCCTAGTTCTGCTCTCTCACATAGCCGACTAAATAGAGACAAACCTATCCGATGCATATGATGTGTCTCTGTTTGCAGGATACATCCCGTGGCGTTAATTATGTCGCATGTAATTAGTACCATTTCGAAATTTTCTATACCCCAACTCATGTACAATTAAATAAGTCTATTGAACTGTCACTACCAACAATTTATCCTCAAGATTAAATTGAATACTGTTAACCCATACGACATACGCTAAGCGCAGGTTTGCATTGATTTTGCTGCAACCCATGAGTATACACATAATATTAACAAATTAGGTATCTGCCTTTGGCAATTTACCTACATACAACTCGATATTAATACCAGAGAGCTGATGTAAATGCAAAATTATCATTTACAAAGTCAAATTTCATCTTAATGGTGAAGATTATAATCATCCAAAAGAAACCTCCCCCATCAATCAAAACTCAAAAATGTTCTGCATCCGAAAAAAAAAGTATGGAAAGATTATTAAAATACTAGCTGGAGAGCCCGAATAATATTTTTTGTTTTCCACTTCTGGGGGATTCCCCGTTTCTCTATATTTTCAACGTAACGCAAAAAGTTGCTGTTTACTTTGATGTGCCGTCGGATAATTAAAAATTTCTTTTCAAGCTTCTCAAATTTTAATTTTCTTTAGCCGAACGTTTTAATTTCCCTCACTGTTACTCAAAAATAAAAAATTTCCCAGCTTTTTCCGACAAAATTTGTATAATTATTCTGTCTTCTGTAAGTTTTCTAGAAGAGTAGGAATTTTATTATGAACTGGAGGGTGTTCCACACCCCCCAGACCCCCCGGTTTACACTTTTTACTCTAATTTCGACAGTTGACTTTCAAAGTAACGTAAAAGTTGCTGCTAAAACTCGGAGCAATAAGCTATAAGTAAGTATTTTCTATCCAAAGGTTTACATTTTCCTCACTTTTGCTTAACAATTCAAATATTTTTAGTCTTATAGTCTTAGTTTAATATATTTTTCGGTTTGTAAAAAAAATCAACCAATCAGAGTGCTTTTTTTCACCAAAAAATGACACGCTGCAGCAGGAGCAGGAGCAGCGTGCTGGGATTTTATAGATTAGGATAGTATTTTTATCTAATAAGGGCTGCTTTATAGCATTTGATTCATGATCTGGCGGAAAACCATATACTATACATACTACATATAGCAAATCTTAGTCGTTAACTCGAACGCCTGCACTGAAAATCATAACAGTTTTCAAATACTTCATTTTTTCAGTCCGACATAATCCTGTCCTAATTTTTACGTTTAAACTTATTTATCATACTTTTTTTAACATTTTTACTTTGCCTTCTCTAAAGCTTGCTTTCTGGTAGTACACACCGGTGTCCAGGGGTTGGACGTAATTATCCAAAAAGCTTCAGATGCTTTAATATTTAACCGGAACAAAAGTTTGTAAATCTTTAATTCCGATTCACCGATTCCAAAGCTAGACCTCTTAAAAAGTGAATGTGATTGAGGGCGGAAAACAGACTAAAATAAAATATAAGCCCTTGAAGATATACAGATTGAAGAGAGAAGTACATCTTAAGCAATTTTGTTTTTACCAAATTATTATGATATTTGCCTTTTTATCAATCCTTTCACTTAAGAATTACAAAATTGTTTTTTGGAATTTGGAAAAATAAACATAGTCAGGATGTAATTTGTACTTGATATCATCGTTTGTACTCACGTGCATTTTTCAATTACTAATCTTATCCACACCAATAAATGCAGTAAAACACTGAAACCATAATATCTTTAATCTCACTTGAATTTATCGCTCCCTTAAGGCTTCTAATGCTATTTAATTTTGATGTTAATTTCCAATTTCAAAAATTTCCAAAAGGTTCAAATGTAAAATTAATTAATTTGTTCATATAAATTCAAATTTCACTGAAATAAATAGCAAAATCAGCAAAATTAGTAATGAAGACTAAATAACTTTTTAAATTTGAGGAGAGAACTCTGAGAATAAACATTAAAGAATGCACTGGGGGGTATAGAATACCCCCCCGACCCCCCGGTTTGAAATCAACATTTTGAGCTTTTATAGTTTAATTTTACACTCTGAGCAGTAAGGCTCTTAAATAAATGTTTTTCCAAGCTTTAATATTCTCTTGCCAAAAATTTAAATTTCTCTCACTTTCTTCTTCTCCGTTTTCCTCTTTGCAGAGAAGTCGTGGTCGAACTTGGCTGAAGCCAAGATGACTTTTCTCGGGAATTTTAATTAGTGGAGTGGTTTCCAGTTGCCTTCTCCACAGTTCTTTGTTGGGCTTTAGATCACAGCAGTGTATACTACGCGACCAGGATTTGAACCGTGGTTACCCGCTTCACAGTCGGCCGGTGTAGGCTTTACGCCATACTGCTGTGTTTATAAATTCGTTAGCTCCTCCAAATTCTGTGATATGTACTGGAGGGTGTTCCTCCCAGACCCCCCGGTTTACAATTTTGACTTCATATTTTTATATTATTTTTATAATTATTATAGATGAAATTAATTAAAAATTATTATAAATAAAATGAAAGTAAACCGAGGGGTCTGGGGGGTGTGGAGCACCCTCCACTACATATCGCAGGATATCCACTCATTTAGAATATTGGACAAATATTTTTAGTCCTAACTTTACTTACTTTAATATATTTTTAGGTTGGTAAAAAAAATTCACCAATCAGAGTGTTTCTTTTGTCACCAAAAAATGACACGCTGGAGCAGGAGCAGCGTGCTGAGATTTTATGTATTATGATGTTCAGTTAACTCATTCAGTTTTGATTACTATGATTGCTAAATTTTAGTTGTTTCCTCTTATATACCGGAATTATTCATTATTTTATTTTTAAAATATTTTTAGTCTTAATCTTAGTTTAATATATTTCTCGGTTGGTAAAAAAAGTCGTCCAATCAGAGTGTTCCTGTTTTCACCAAAAAATGACACGCTGGAGCAGGAGCAGCAGCGTGCTGGGATTTTATATATTAGAATTTTTCAGACAATATTAAAATCAGGTTAAGTCGATTGACCCAATAGTGAAGTCAATGAAGTGAAGCTGCAGTAAATCAGAAGAAACGGAAGTTAGTAAGTTAGTTAGTAAGCTAACCATTTGTGCAAATTCCTCAGCTTCCATTTACTGTAGCAAAAATTTTGTAAATTGCATTGCAAGGAATCAAATAAATTGATCAACATGTTTATTTCTATGTAAATTTAATCGCATCTGACTTAGGTAGTTATTCTGTAACTGTAAAGAATCCTTTAATGACAGACTGTCCTTTAAAGATCGATTTTTAATCATCGACAAAACACAACATAAAGGTGCTGTTAAAGAATTCGTCAGATTCACAAAATGAGCAAATTCTTTACATGAATATGGCCTTTATTACCAATCCTTTAACATAAAGGCAATCCTTTGTAAGATTCCGTCATAAAGTTCAATCTTTAAAGGCTCCTTTATGAGTTACAGAATAACCACCTTAAACAATAATAAAAATTGAAATCGAAGGAATGTAAAAAAATATAAAATTATTAACCCTGACCTTATTCAAAATTTTCATTAGCACAATTCTTTATAGTTTATGTTTTTTTAAAAGTTTATGTTTTATCTTGTGTATTCTGAGAGAGATCTCATAGTTTATCTACTAATGCATATAACAATGCAGTAAATTGAAGTTCTTGGCCAGACACTTTGAGAAGTGCTAGTAAAGTATACCAGCTGTAAAATTTGCAAAACTGCTCTTGCACTGCAACCTTTTATTAATAAAAAATTTCGTTATTTATCAAATTGTCAGGAGTATCAAGGATTTGCTACTTTGTAGACGCCGCACATAAGTAATGGTTTCTTGGTTTTGAAAACTTATGGGTTCCACGCTCTCACACAGGGTACACCAATTAGCTGCCATAACATCTAAATGACATAAAGTGTGATATTTTGTTATTACTTCCTTGTAATAAAGTTTAGCTGTTGGGCATAAATTATTATTACATCTTCGAAAAGCGTTTCGTTCTGCTGCAACGTACACGAAACAATGCACTTCAACGAATTAAATGTATTTTTCGAGCTAAAATGTGTGGGCAATAATTTAAAAGTTTATTTTTAAAAAAAGTAACGCAATTGCATACATTTAATCGAGTGCGCCACATATGTTTTGTTATACCGTATACCCATATTAAAGTGATGATACGAAAAAGCTTACAATGTTTAATAAAGCAGCTACTCTGTTGCAAACACATCGTAAATATTATGACCTGTTTTTATTTTGAGCTTTATTTTAATTTAGAAATGGATTTCCATTAATTGGGAATCGTAGCGGTTCGGTTGCGGAACTTCACTTAATTAACTGATTTTAGTGCGAAAGGCAAATTTGTAAACTAGTCCGGCAGGAACGAAATAAACAACATTGTTGTTTTAATGAAATTTTTAATTTTCTAAATTTGCGAACCCACGCAGAAAGGTCGGACCGCTGTGATTTTAAAGAAATAAAATGGAAATCCGTTATCGGGCATAACCGAAAGGGTCGATAAAAAATTTAATAATCCAATTCGAGAAGATGGAAGAACAATGTTATGCAATAAGTTTAAACCTTTAAGGATGTTATTTGTCGATGTCGATATTGGGAAACTAGTTAAACTATAGAACGTTTAATAAACAGATTGTACATGACTGTATGACGCAGATTGTGGTTAAATCTATTTCGATGAAAATTCAAATTTCATCTCGGAGAACTTGAGTGAATAACTAAACGGATAGAACACAAGTACTACAATAGCGAAGTGGTATAGAGTTTCGTGTTTCACAATAACAAAACTCCTTTCAAATATCTCTTATGGATATATCAACGCAACTACATCAAAATCACAAGCCATATACCCGAGTGGCACGTTAACTGGGCTATCTCCATTACTGTCGCAGACAGATACATAGTATTGCTCTCAACCAAAGTACAGTTCTTCAGTTGTAGAACCTCCCCGATATCGCCAAACTACAATCGCATTCACGCTCTACTTAACCCTACCGTAACACCTAACAAAAAGGATGTGATATCCAACGCCGCCTGCCCAGGACCAATAACCCCGACACAAAGGAAATTTGAAAAGTATAGAAAACCTACACATCAATTCACACTTTTATATCCACACCTAAACGATTATTTTCAACAACAAAACCGCACGAAATTTTCGTTCCATAAATTAAAAATTTAAATCATTACCTCCGAGCAAGTTGCGCGTGTGGAACGAACGCAGCCAAAAAATCGAGTCTCCATCATTATATACGGGTAATTCCCCGCGGGCACCGTTTTAATTTTTAATCAATATGTAGGAGATGAAATAAAACCGGCTCGAAAGTAAGTTGAAGAAATCTTAATAAAATAATTAAAATTGCATAATTTTTAAATTGTGACTGCATTTTCTATTACGCTAATTTAGCATCGTGTAACGTTCTAAGTTTTCCTCTTGGGAAATTAATGGCTCAGATGA
Source organism: Cantharis nigra (assembly GCA_958510845.1). Classification (NCBI taxonomy): domain Eukaryota; kingdom Metazoa; phylum Arthropoda; class Insecta; order Coleoptera; family Cantharidae; genus Cantharis; species Cantharis nigra. The sequence goes on along the minus strand of OY294033.1, from coordinate 1,787,781 downwards.
TTTTGTCATTGTTACAAGCTTCAATGAAATTTTTAATACCGTCATAATTCTTTTATGCTAAATTTGGTAAACATTGTAAAACGGATGCTTTGCTCCAAAAACGTTGCAGTCGACAGTAGTAAATTTCGAAAAAAAAAACTTCGCAATTGTTTCCCTCAGAAAATCTGTTTGTATAATCACGCTTCAATTATATTTTTTACGTCTAAGAAATGATTGATTATTTTATGTTTTGCTCTCAAAGAAAATATTTTAGGATAATCCATCTTACGGCATTTTTTTTAATTCAAAATGTAATTATCGCTGTTCCAGTTATTAATGCACTTTTCACTTTTCAGGTTGATGAATGAGATTGTTCTTTAATTATCTTGTTATTCTTTTCCTACCACCACGATTTCAAATTTCGAAAGAAATTTCTTGAAGATGATGGGCTGCCAGTTTCGCATTTGATGCATCGTCAGGCAGGAAGAGACGTCTCGAAATTAAATATTTTGTATTTTTCTACAAAATTACTAATTTAATAATTTTGTGCCGAAAGAGATTTTCGTTACTTTTCCTAAACTAAAGAAAATACTCGAGCATTTTCGATGAAACGAAGCAAAGCAGATATTAAATTTTTTTTTATCGTAAATTAGATTTTACATTTTGCGTATGTTGTTCGGAGAAGCAGGCGCATCATTATTAATTTCAATTTGAACGCAGAAATCTCCCTTAAAATAGTTGGATGTGAAATATGGCAAATAAAATTATATTAGTAACATAAAATTTGAATTTAAAAGTTATTTATATCATTTGACCTAGAAAACAAAGTAACCCTTACCGACGTTTTCTACAAATAAGAAGTAAGACTCCGCTTGTTCAAGTTGTAGAGGGTTTTGCGTAATATACACTAGGTGGTTTATTCGGGTTATCGATTTTACCTTGTAACCGGCTGACACCAAGCCACTACTTAGATAAGCTAACACATTAACATAGACATCGCTATTTTACTGTCTTGTCATGCAAAATAACCGAGGTCGAGTCGACATTACACAGCCCTCATAAAAAGATATTGGACATTATAGTCGATATTTTGTACAATACAGTTCGATACACTGTGTTTTAGGGCTGCAATTTTGATCTTATACAAAAATTAAGATAACCAAGCCACCCCTAGCAAAGCGGGTTAGTTTTTCGCCAACTAATTTAAAATTAGTTATACAAATTAATTTGTACTTTCGAGTGTACGACACACCATTCCTTAGCAAATTACATTTCGGTATACCAGATGTGGAAATACAGAGAAACAATTATTACACCTACTAATTAAGAAACTTAACCAGATTTAGCCAATTTAAATCCCAACAAAAAACATTAAATTGAAAGGCTCGAGCAGATGTATTCAAAATTACATTTAGCATAAATTATATTATTTCGAAAAAGAAAATTCTTACATTTTGACGCCCAACGTGCTAATCTGTTTCAGAGTTTTGAGGTTCTTTAACCAAACTAAGGGGTAACGGTCGGAATTAATACTAACTGATTGGTTGTATCTTCCCTACAATATTGAATTGAAGGACGACAGAGGTGGAACATGTTGAGAAAGTCAGGTAATAAAGATATGTATTTCAAAATTATAATTAAAGAGGATAAAGTTAAACGTTGGATGCAAAGAAGATTTCGAAGCTGAACAAAGCTTTGTGAGTAAATATTGAATATTTATAGTAACACAAATCAATTAAGAAAGAAAACAAGTAGCAGACATTTATTCTATATATAAGTCGAGTATTTATCGTTTGACGAGAAGATAATGAGGTGCTCGAATTTCTGAAGAAGTTTTAACAAAGCTTCCGAGTAATAACACGCTTTTAAAAATATAATAAAATTTTACTGCATTGGATGTTGGTTAAGCCAGCTAAATAAATTATTTTGGGAAATTTCCTCTAAGTTTCGGTGCACTTCTTAAAAATCTAATTATACTTTGAATAGTAGGAATAAGTTTACAAGCCATAAGTCAACTTCTTGGAAAATAATGTGGCTAGTCAACATTACAATAAACGTGAACGACATTGTTTCAGCAACTTGAATTCAGCTAATGGCAAAGCTGATGGTTTTAGTAGCAACTGTCGTCGTTAAGTCTCTAAACTTTCCAACTAGTGATTTGTTTGTAGTGTATGTTTGTTTACAAATGTAATTTTAAAAACTTTCACTGTCCAAAGGAAAATACAAGAGTGAATAAACGATCCGATACAGGCAATAAAAAATGCTAATTTTACACGACTTTTAAAAAGTACAGAGACTCCATAAAGTCTTCACATATAAACGAACAAAAGGATATCCGTTAACAATTTAATTTGCAATTTTATTTTCGCTCGATTACAATATTACAGTTTGCTTTTTATTTTTTAATATCAAATACACAAACAATTCTGACGACAAAACAACAGATATTTGATATTTCCAAGATTCGCTTCGGTGATGCTGCCTCTTCTGCTCTCACCCTCGCACAGAAGGCATATATCAATGAGATTTTAATAAAGTGACACGATAAGAAGGGGAGACGATGTTAATAATGTCTTACGTATGTTATTACTTGCTAACAACCATGATAAATAACAAGATTGGAATAAGAAAAATAACATCCAAGCAATTGGTTGCACTTCGGGGTGAGTTATGAGCCCAAAAAATCGTGAGATCTAAAAATAAAGTCTGGTCAGACAGGAGATTAGGATAAGCTGCATTTGAAACAGGATTGTTGAAAAAACCGGAATTCCGATTCTGTTTAAAAATTAAAACTGTCCTGGCCAGGACACTCTAGCTTGGTCCTATGCTAATTCGTCCTATAGTTTTATAGGTATATTCCACGTAGGTATCTTTAGGGCAGTCTCAGCTGTCTGAAAGAAAAACTGCAAGCAACTGGAATCGTAAAGAACCTACGATATATTATTTGACATTCAGTAGTTTTGCAACTGCAGCAACTTGTCATTATTAAAACTTATGTGACGTTACCGATGCTGCTATCGAAGCTACAAATATTAGTTTATAAAAATGTGAAGCATTTTAATTACATTAAAAATTAATCAGCTATCGACAACAATGTACTTCCATCTTTCAGGTTCTAATTATATTGTTGTTCTACAAAGGAAAACCTTCGGAGAACATTCTGAACTGCTGTAGAAAGCTTCTAAATTAAATTTAATTAATTGGCGTTGTTTAGCTGGTTAATTTAGAATTTCCAACCTTTTTTTCTGTATTTTGTTTAATAAAGAAAACAAGATAACGTAAATTTTCCTAATTATACCAAAAAAGCACTTGTATAACATAAAGACACGCAGACAGGCAACCTTCTGGAAATCACGATGTTATCCACGTATTTAAAAAACCAAAGCCTTCAAATGTTAACTTTAAAACAAAGTATATGAAGCTAAATGTTTAATAAAATTACTTTGTTAAACAAATCGAGTTTGTTCGTTACAAAATTAATAATAAATTACATTAAAAATTCAAATAAATAATGGGACCTCAAAAGTGAGCCGCTTTAAAAATGGGTTTTATGAAAAAATTTCCCCGTGGAAAAAATTAATATAGCTTTTTGTTGTTTAATACTTAATAAATGAAATTTGTAAATATTTTAAAAACAAATTTCGAGAAGGAAAAGTTGGTAAAGTCAACATAAAAATGAAATATCGATGACCGTAATATTAAGCAATGTTTTTTTATTTGGTAAATCTAATTAGGTTTAAAGCTTTCATCAAATTTGCATATTTATCTCGTTCGAGGCACTTCATTTAATTTTAAATTTTTTTTACCATTTTCCAATATACTTAAAAGCTCGTTAGAAGATATCGACGTTTTCTGGTGCTCATCTCAATCTCGACCAAGCACTTGTTTTATATGTTGAATAGAATAAATTTGAAATTTTTTTAGATGTAATCGTCGAGTTTCAAATTAAGTGCACCAAATTACACGAAACAATGTGACGAACATTTATTTTAATATAGCACACAAGACTCTACAGGTAAGAGTTGACAAGTCAACACAGAATCTTGTTTTCTTTTCTAAACTCCTTAGGATAAGTTAGTGGTACACAAAAAGTCCTTGTTTGTGGTGAAGCTGTGGAGAGAAAGCTTAGTGCAGTAACGGATCACAAAGCTCGATCTCGAGTGCGGGAAACAGTCAAAAGCCGAAACTTATAGGAGGCCTCGAGTGGCAGATTTATAGTGGTCGTCGTCTTACAGCCTGGCGTGTAAAATACACACGGAAACTCAAGTTTTGCAAAATCTAAAGCTACAAGAAACTCCTACCCTGATATATAGCGAAAAGGAAGCACGAGATTATTTACTCACATTACATTATAAATTACTTCCTAAGTCAAATTGGCAAATATTAATTTGATTTACTATTCTTGATTACCACATTCATTCATCATTCGGATTCCCAAATTCTCATCACCTTGCCAGCGTCGAGGGGGGAAATTTAAAAAGGTTTTTAGGTCACCGATTTTAGGCCCAAAGCTGTTACAAAATAAAGGAAGACGCTCGAATGCTTTCAAATGGACCGCATAAAAATAACAAAAAAACTTTTTAACCCCTCAATTTTTAGCTTCAACCTGAATCTCACAATGTAAATTAAAGCAGACTTTCGAGTTTTTCAATAAAGCATTTTTTGTTTATTCTAGACAAGCGATAAACTTTTAGGAAAATTTAAAATGGCTTTTTGAATTTAGCGCGCGATGACACTAAAGTTGCATGATTGATGCCCGATGTACTTAACTAAATTAGAGTAAACTGAATCCAGAAGGTCTTCAACTAAAAGCTGGACACTTACATCACATCAATATGATTTATAATGATAGATGGCTCGAAATTAATTTTCCTAGACTTTTTCATCGCAAACAACGCCTCGAAAGAAAATTCATCATTATTTTTCGTAAAAGGTACTTGTTTTCCGACGAGACTAACTGAATCTTGTTTTTCGATCCTAATCTCATAACTTTTTGCACAACTCGCATTAACAAAGTTAAGTAGGAAGCCAACAGTAAGTTCCAAGTTTAGCTAGTCGATATTTTATGAAACTAACTCGAATAGGTCATTCGGAAAACTTAATAAGCTGTACTTGCAACTAAACGTTAACATAAAATTATTTCGGCATTGTAACACTAAATCTGGTTCGCTAATCTGCCATAAACTATCAAGCGATCAACCAGAAGCGAAATAAACAAGACCGAATCTCTATTATCCTACATTATTTGTTTGTGCACACAATCAAGTTTAAAACCTCGAAAGATTTTCCAAACTTTCCTGCCGAACAATAGCAAAAATTAAATTAAAAATATTATATTAATGGCGAAACAAGATTTTAAGCTTTTTCTTTCAAAAACAAGAACAAACTTTTTGAGAAATCTGAAGGGAATTTTGCTTCAGATATAAAGCTTTTAGAAATTAGAAAAAGCTCCCTCACCTGTATAAAGCTGAAAATTCAAAATTTGCTGTTTAACCCAAATAAATGAAATTGGGAAACTTTCAGCGAAGGAATCAAATTGATATTTGTATCAGATAACATGTGAATGTGCAAGAATTAATAAATTGTGGTAGGAAGGTGAACGGCGGATCCTAAATGTTTCAGGCTGTTTATGGAAGTTTAAAGCATTTTTAATTTTGAAAGTACAAAATAATGAAAACTTAACTGTGGTTCGGTGCTTCCAACTTACCATACTATACGATACTATTAATTATTCAGTTTTAAATTAAATATGAAGCGGATGTGGTTTACGTTTCTGGCAACGACCCATTCTCTAGTAAAGTGTTAACTTTGATCTCGAATGTTATTCTCGTTAGCTTAATTATTTTTTTAACAATTTGTAGCTTTTTTATTTCCGTCCTTTTAACTATTATTATCATTATGTACACCAAGTTTATATTGTACATACACTGGAAAACTCTTTTGTATTTTATACAGTACTGCTACCCCGAATATGCTACAAAGAATACTGTTTATACTGTTTGTACTATGTTTTATGGCTGTATTATTATGTATAACTAACCAGCACGGCCATTCTAACCTGCTGGCTGTTATTTTGGGGTTCTATTCTGTAGCAAATAATATTTTATTCAAAATTTGTTATACATTTACGTTTTAATCCATAATTAAATAGCAAACATCAAGTTTAACATTGTAGAATAATTTTATAATCGCATTTCCAGTTTTCTGTGAAATCCCAGATTTGTTGTTATTATTTACCTGTCGACATGACGATTTCCAAACTTATATCATTATTATTGTATTAACCTTCAGCGATAGGGCAATGTTGCTTGCTTTGTTTTATTATTTGTTAGTAAGTGTTTATCCATTTATTTTGTCTATTTTCTAATTCCCCACCTCGCCAGAACTGCAAATTAATTTGTAAGTAACTTATAGGAGCTTATATGTAGTAAAAAAAGTGAAACAAGATGAAAATGACCATTAATTAAAATGAGGTTGTTGCGGGTGGTGTACCGTCAATTCGTCGCAGACAATTCGTCGCGCGACAATTCGTCGCGGACAATTCGTCGCGGCAAATTCGTCGCACGCGACAATTCGTCGCACACGACAATTCGTCGCACACGACAATTCGGCGCAAGCGACAATTCGGCGCAAGCGACAATTTGTCGCAGTAGAGAATTCGTCGTATGAAACGATTTGATCGCGATTAAATTCGCCAAATGTAACTGAGAGTTGCCAAAATGTCACTTCAATTTGTTATCTTCTATTTTCGGTTATACGGGGTACCCGTTTTTCTAACTTCACCACGTGGGGTGAATTTAAAAAAAATATATTAAGTTGGTATAAAATATACCAACTTAATATTTTATCTAGTATATAATAAACTAAAATCAAAAAAGAAAAAAAAAATTAACAGTTCACTTCCACAATGGTGCTTGAATATATGGAAAGTGAGAAAGGCCGCCAGTTATTATTATTTAAAGGCTATATTCATAGACGAGAAAGAAGCATAGAATCGAGTGGAAAAGTGATTTGGAAATGTGTCGAATACCACAAGTCGCGTTGCTCGGGGCGTGTTCACACCATTGGTGAAGAAGTTGTAAAAGACACTAGCCACAATCATGTTGCTGATGCAGTAGATATTGAAGTTCGGAATACACTAACAAGAGCGAAGAATATTGCAACAGAAACAGGACGAACTACTCAAAATATCATTGCAACAATTTCAGAAGAAGTATCGGTTGCTGCCTCAGGCCAATTACCACCGCTTTCTGCAATAAAAAGAACCGTTCAACGTGCACGCGTGGAAAAAGAAACCGTGCCTGCAAATCCTATGTCATTGCAGGAATTAGTCTTTCCACAAGAATTAACCATCACGTCTTCTGGAGAACCGTTTTTATTACATGATAGTGGACCCGGTGAAGACAGAATTTTAGTTTTTTCTACTGAGGCGAACCTAGAATTTATGTTGAATTCCGACCATTGGTTCGCGGATGGAACTTTCACCACTGTACCACAATTGTTTGCTCAATTGTATACAATTCATGGCGTGCAATACAGCAATGTAATTCCAACCATATATGCCTTGCTGCCGAATAAGTCTCAAGATACTTATAGTCGTTTATTTCGAATTATAAAAATGTTGAAGCCTGCGGTTCAACCCTTAACCATTCTATTCGACTTCGAAATGGCTGCAATGAATGCATGTCGCAATGAATTCGAAAATATTGCGATACGAGGATGCTTTTTCCACTTTACTCAAAGCATATGGAGACATATACAGCAAGGGGGACTGCAAGTTCGTTATACTCAAGATGCAGATTTTGCGTTGAATATGAGACTACTTGCAGCTTTGGCGTTTGTGCCGGAGAACGACGTCGTTGAATCGTTTCAAGTATTATTAGACAGCGCATTTTACATACAAAATGAAGACATTTTGACGCCATTAATAAATTATTTTGAAGATACTTGGATAGGTCGATCAGACAGAAGAGGAAGAAGGCGTCCTCCATTATTTTCAATAAATATATGGAATTGTTACGAAGCGGTCGCACAAAATATTCCGCGTACCAACAACGCAGTTGAAGGATGGCACAACAGCTTTTCTTCAATAATCAACGCCGCCCATCCTAGCATATGGAAATTTGTAAAGGGGCTTCAAAAAGAAGAAAGTTTGAATAAGTTGAAAATAGAACAGTTTATAGCTGGAATTGAAGTACACCAAAAAAAAAAGTACAAAGACACTGCCGTACGAATAGCAGTTGTGGTTGAAGATTATCAAAACAGACCAATTTTGGATTATCTTCGAGGAATTGCGCATAATTTTAAATTACAAATATAATTTATATTTGTTATTTTATTGTTTATTATTTTGTTATTTTTGTTATTTTGTTATTTATTGTTTTGTTATTATTATATTGTTAATTATTTTTTTCGTTGTTGTTTATTGTTTATTAATAAAGTTTTTTACTTTTAAGAACAAAAGAGAAGAGAAAAGTACAATTAATTGCGACGAATTGTCTCATGCGACGAATTGTCCGCGACGAATTGTCCGCGAAGAATTGTCCGCGAAGAATTGTCCGCGACGAATTGCCCGCGACGAATTGACGTGGATCCGTTGCGGGTAAGTAGTTGGATAAAAATGGTGTTCGTTTTAAAAATTCAAACTGAAACTCCCTATTGAATAATTTTAATACGTGTCAAGCTTTATAAAAGTAATCAAGTATTCAAAATACACTTTACAAACAAACTCAGAAGGTATGCATTATATAAGATTTACAATGGCCCGAGATTCTATTGTTTCAGACTTGGCGGCATTAACTAACTCAAAGTTTGTCTTGGTTCTTGTTTACAACAGTCTGAGAATGTAATTCTCATGTGCAGTGTTAATTATCCATAATTTAGTAATTCTATCCAGACGTTCGCGTTATCCCAATGGAAACCTTAAATGTTACTCCCTGGTCCCTGCCATCGAGTTATGAAATAATTGGATTTTTATGGAAAGAACGGTGTATTTGCCTTACACGTCAGCGACGACAGCTTCGTGAAAAGCTAAAGTGATAGGATTGGCGGACGATAAAATAGTGTTTAGCACGGGACCTCTTATTGGAAGAATTAGAAACGCTAAAATCCAGCGTCGTCGTATATTTTTGCGTGACAAACATTTCTTGACAAACTGTACATGTCATAGACAGAGGTGCTATAAGCAAACAAATATACGCTCTTTTCAAACTGTTATTTACTTCATTTAATATTTTATAAACCTAGAGCGAGTGCTGGAAAATATCGACACAATTTCCTTTCTATAGGAAGAAAAAATGTTTAGAACGCTTTTCGATTAACCGAATATTAAAACATTATTTCTAATATTTACACACAGTCACAAAGCGAATAATTTAAAATCTATCGATAACAACTTTAGTTACTCTCTTATTTCCTACTTTTTACTCCTAAGCGATTTTCTCTTTTTCCACTTCTTCATTTATAATTCAATCTCATTCGAAAACTTTCGCACTATTCCATGCACAATTTATCTTAATTGTTGTTATTTATTTGTATTTCCCTGCCTCGGTTATCCTACAGCTTTGATTTTTGCAAATCTTTGCCATTCTTTGCTTAAGTTTCCTTTTCTCTCGAGTTTTTCCATTGTTAATTTTCGTCTGTCGAACGACGTAAACAAAATTTGAAAACAGCATACAATTGTCGAATAATGAAAAATGCAATTCACGTAAAATATTTCAGATCTGCTAGTATCGTTTTAGTTGAACCTTTTAACCTTACCTTGCGCCTACATTTGTTAACACTTGACCCATTTTTTAAAAACTCATTCAAGCTCCGTCAACGTTACAGCACCCCAAATAAACTTATAGATTTTAGCGACTGAAAAGCTGTTGATTTTAGCCGTGTTCAGTCAAACGCCCAAGCCATCTCAAGATGTAACATTTCAAAGTCTTCGGTATTTTCAAACAAATAGTTTTTTCCTTATAATTGAAATAATTTCTAATGGTATTGGTTTATTGACTCTCTCTGGCGCCCATTCATAATTTTATTTTACATTATATTTTATACTTTTTTGTTTTCCTCGTTTTTCCTCATTTTAAAGGCTGACTTATTCGCTTTACATTTACTTCAATTTTTAAGTCAAATTCGATTTTAAAGTTGACATTTCAACAGATTGTTATATAGGCATTACGGAGGGTATTGCAATACCCTTATGTCTGGCTGTTCCGCCAGAGGTCGTATTGGTTCAAGTTGGACGTCTATTAATAAACTGGCGAAATTTTCGAAAAGAGAAGATATAAAAAGAAACTATAGAGCTTAGCTGCTTAGCTTAGTTTAGCGTTTAAGTAGCCGGCTATTATATCTACGAGTAAGCTAATTCCCAAGTTTAGATGAGGTATCTTTCGGTACTTACGAGTTAAACTGAGAGATAATACTAAAATTTACGATGAAAATGAAATTGGAATCGTAAAATGTAACATTTAATATGAATTAAAGAAAATTTAACATTTTAGTGTTGTAATAATTAAATGTTGTTTATTATTACGAGTGTTTGGGAATTTGGCAATGTGGGGTAGGTAGGGTAGGTCTGTTTGCTTGCGGTAACTAGGTTATTAATTTGTGAAAACTGAAAGTTCCATTTAGGTTTAGTGCACACAAGCTCATTCGGCTTTATAGAATATAACCCAGAAATGGTTTTACATCAGCGGCAACGCGAAGTTTTACTTATTACGACGTACAGCGATGTGTATGAATGAGCATGTGTGTTGGTGCGTTGTTAATTTTGGGAGAGCAAATGAGGGGTAGTTGGAGTTGGATTTGTTAATGCGCCTCCAGGTATCACGCAACAGTAAACGTGATCGTGTTGTAATGTGGGAGCATAGAATTGCTCTCGAACATTTCATTCCCGATAGAACATGCATTTTAAATAATGCTTTTTGTTCGTATCAAGCGAGTTATACGTAAAACCTCGGAATTGATGAGACCATCAACTTGATCTAGTGCACTATTGGTTCCAACGCATTTGACAACGACATCACTTTTATTACTATACTTTCGATTCGAATTTGCGAATTAAATTAACTTGATGATTCGACGAATTTTCTCGACCTCAATACTGCGGACAAAATACAATTTTGTCTACTTTATTATAAAAGGAGCTTAACGTATTTTTCCAATAAGATTATTACGCCAAAATAACTATGCTCATTCATCGTTTAATTTCAATTTGGAGGAATAGCATTTTTTTTCTCTAATCCCGAAAATTTTTATAATTTGCCCTTTTTTGTTATATCGTGCTCTTTTGTTATATAGTATTATTATGTTAGCAAACAATGTGCACAACAAAACATGATGGTACGTGTGGATCCAGAGAATCGAACGATAATTGAATTAGAAGAGCTCGCAAACCAGACCGGCAATCACAAGTTAGTAATTTACATTTTCGTATGAACTAATTACAAAATTGAGTTTTGATATATTTATCCAGAGCTTAGCTTGTAACATTTTCCATCCAAATTGTTTACCTTACAAATTTAATATATAATTTCTTAAAACCAACACAAGGCCGAGAGAGCCTGATCCTCGACTTGATCTTCCGCCAAATAAAGCACGTCGCAGTAATAACCTTTGTGTTTTAACTCGAACGCGAAATATTTAATAATCTAACTACCGGATGAACAAAATCTCACAAAATATTTTATAAGTAACAAAGTTTCCAAACAAACTCCTTGCTTACTAAAATTATTAGCATTCAAGTTGTAAAAACATACAGCTTCTCTAAAATATGGATCGTAACATTTTTATCTCGAAAACTTTCAGCAAACGCTTAACTTTTGCAAGCTTTATGATAAAGATCGACAAACAACGCATACAAAAAGAATAATTAGTGTTATTCGCCAACGGTTCCCTTTAATTTATTTTCTCAACAAAAAAAATCGACCCACTTCAACTTGCCAACTTTCTTTTTTCCATTAGTCCCAACAAACAATAATTGTTACTCTAAGGATTTTTTCTTTCCAATATTTCACCTATTCAAAGTTTTCTTGGTATAATACAAAAATTTTCATGTTCGACCTAATAAAATAAAGTCAGCTTTTTATTACCAACAATAATTATACAACTGTGGGACAATGTAGCGGAAACAATTACCACGCAGTTGTTTATTTGCTATTAATAAAAACAGCGAATTTTATGTGTTTGTTTTATTTTATTACATTATGTACGAACCACTAAATGAAACTCCCTTTAATGACCTATTAAAAATGATCGAACAGCGCCCCCTGGACGAATTCACTTCGAGACGTCGTCGTGGGGCTCCCCGCTTTAAAAACCGAGTGTTAAGTTTTCGACAAAAGTAATGGTTAGAAATTGTATATGGAAGCTTTTAAACTGAACCCCTTGTTTGCGTTTAGCACACACGATGTAATTAATGGTGTTAACTTAATTTAGTACATGTGCGCCAACATGAGGGTCAAAACCAGCTTCAGAACAAACGATAGTTCCAAACAACCGCTTTCTGTGGTTCCCTTGAAAAATATCACTTTCCAACCATCAAAACTTATGGATTATCCATAATTTTTTAACGAACAACGGTAAGTTCAAATGTTGGACCGAACTGAAAGTTACAGCTTGGGCAATAACAATAAAAACTAAGCCAGGTTTCAATATTTATTTTTACGTGCCACCAGCGGTGTTGTGTAATATTAATTTTTCAACACAACATCCAGCCCGCCTGTAAAACAACGGTTTTACCGCTCACTGTTTACGTGATGTGCCCCAAGTCGAATTACCTCCGATGTAAAAAGCAATCGATAAAACTAAACAACTAATATTTTTTACTTGCGCCTCGTTTACCCCAAATTTAATTAATTTTTAATAATTAAATAGGAGTAAATGGATAATCCAAACTTTAAGGACAAACTAAAAATCAAGGATCAGGATCCAACCGTAAGCCTTTAGCACTTAACCCACAGACCTATATATATAAGATATAGGTCCGCCAAACACAGCACAAAATTTAATCAAATTAAAAGTTATTCAAACTAGAGCAAATTACAAATAAAATCCATTTTCTCCTTGGGCCGTAAAATTGCAAGATACAATAAAATAAATTATTTATTTTATTGTGGAAGTGACCTTTACCTGCGTCACGTGATAAGATGTTTCAGCGTTTCAGCTGCAGATCCCGAAGTTTTAAACCGCAAATATATGAGGTAACCTTTAGGTGCTTACGTCACACAACTTTTTAAAATAACATTTTCAAGTTGTAAATATTTACTTTTAAAAGTTTAAAGAAACATTCCAAAATGTCAGTCAATATTTTATGCTTTATTTTACTTTATTTCTGCAACTCGTGCAAAAGTGCACATAAAACAAGGTATGAAACTATGACGAAATAAATGTTTTCGTTGAGAAATTAAATCGGATGTACTGATTTGTTAAAAACCAAAAAAAATCAGAAAACTAAGCGGATTCTGCCTTTCGCACAATTTAAATCTTGTTTCGGATGATTATCATATGAAATATACAGTCGCCTGGTTTCTTAATATATTGACATGCATAAACACAAGAATTTTATTTACTATGGTAAACAGCAGAAATACAAAAATATAAATAATAAAACGAAATTTTAAGATAATATATTATCCTAAATTCCCGAATCTAATGACTGCATTAGAGCAACGAGACTCTCAATCCAGCTCTAAATAATTCAAAACCTTTCCAAACCTTCTTCAAAAATATAGTTTCATTTTTCAAATTTAAAATATTCAATTCCAAAATTATAATACTAAATGAATTTTTGGAAAGCTAATTGTTAAAAATCAATTTCAATTTATTTTTCTTTTTGCAATGTAAATGGAAACGCAAATTGAAAAGATCATTCGACTGAAACCACAACACTTTTTTTTTATTGAATATTCAAATTGTAATATTAAGTTTAAATTTGAAAAGATAACTTGTCCATATGTTACGGTATCAAATTACACTTCGCGATACTTTAATTCTTAATTAATTGGGCAAAAATAATTCAAAATTATGTTGCATATAATCAAATAACTTTTATTTCTCGAAACTGACGGACAAAATTTCGTCCAGCCGCTCAGGTGGCCATCTTGGCTTCGAGAGCCTGGTTTTTCTTCCTAACTACATGCTAACATGATTTGTAAATCTTACATTTACGCTAAATGTAAGATAGCTAAAGGTTGTGAGTTCACCTCGAGCTGAATCTTGTTAAACTTTAAAATGATGTAAGTGCTGCTGGTGCAGAACAAAATAGCTAGTCATCTAGTGGAATTAGTAGAAAAACCAGCGACTTCTTATGCTCATAAAACATAAAGATTTTGTTTAGTGATGCTAATGGATTAAATCACAAAAATGCATAAAACCGAAGCAACAACCGGGAATTGTAGACGAACTATCTGCACTATACCAAATTGTTAATGGGAGGGGGGGGGGTGTTCGATCTCGAATTGCGCATAAAACTTTTAATATTCTGTAAAAGAGCAGCGATAAAAGTTTTTAATTGATTAGAGGGTAAGTAAAATCAGTGTATAATATAAATTAATTAATATAGCTAAAATATGAAGAGCTTACCTTTTTCGAGTGTGTAGGCTAACGAGGTTATCCCGCGTATTCTGCAACAAAAGAGAAAGCATTAAATTTTAAAATGTTGTATACATAAAACAGGTCTATATAAAAGACACTCAAAGCGTATCTTGAAAAGAAGGTTTTATATCCAAAAAGTGAGATCTTTTATAATGCTAAGAAAGAAGGCTTTGGCTAATGGCCTTTTTGTTTCGTCTAAGAGTTTCTCCTTGGGAAAATAAATAACGAGAACTGGCATAAGTAACCGGGTTAAATTTGTCATTAAACCAGTGGCGCAAAAAGTCGACACTAACAGTTTCATAACGCACGACAGTAACCTTATCAAAAGTTAAGGAATATCCAAAAATAAGAAATCGATATTGAAAGGGGAAGCGGCGCTCTCTCCTCTATCTTCTACACGAGTGATAAAATACAAGAAGTTATACTCATGTTATTCCTCACGACTCGCTAATTCCAATTTATGTAGGACGTTTGTTACCAAACCGAATATAGGTGATAGAATTTTTTGCATTTTTATGAGCGTGAAAACGCAAAAACTTTAAGAAACCTAATCCAACTTTTTCGCAAAACTTTTTGGCTCATAATTGTAATCCCGGAGTCCACACGTGTCTGCGATTTTCGAAATGTTAATTCGGATTGTCTGAGCACAGACATCGTACATCTTCTTCCGCTTTTTTATTTCAAGTAGCAACATTTATCCGGTATCAAATGGATTTTTCTTGAAGCTTCAACTTGTCCGTTAAATAAACAAAGATAAAGAACGGGATGCGCCCTTGCGAAAATAACTGACTCCACTAAATGATTGGGCGTTTCCGAAACGCATATCCGATAAACACTCTTGTCCAATTTTCCCCTTGGTCCTATTTCATTATAATTATTATCCTAATCCAAAACAAGGGATATCTCGTAATGAACAGCTTTATCATAAAAACATCTAACCGACAGGTAAATTGTATTGTAGGAACGAAACCCGCCAGTAAATAGAAAGAAACATGCAACAATAAGAATTCGATCATACACTGAAAATATTCAAATTATATGTTAGCTAACTTTCAATTTAAACACATTAAAAATGCTTGATTATAGAACGCCGTGCTCTAATAATCACGCCTAACAGATTATTGATAAATTGATTTCTCTTGCACTCTCTTATTTATTCCTTCTGGATTGCAAAGTAACATGATATAAATTATTTTACCAAATCGATTCAGATATACTGTGGGTTTCGGTTTTGAAAATACAAATTTTTCAAAAAAAAAGAGTACATCAGGATTTATCCGTCACTCAAATCCCCCTCCCCTTGCCGAGTAAATTTAAAATGTAAGTAAGTTCTTATTTATTTGAAAAACAAAAAGTTAACATCAAATTTGGAAAATCGGGTCAAAGTTGTTTAAAGAAAATAAAAATTTTATTTTTATTGTTAGTAGAAAAGTTTCGCTCAATTTTTTACAACTTTTTAACTGTGTTGAAAGTTTCGAAAAACCACAGTTTCCCCCGAAATTTTAAACATCCTTTTAGTGTGTGCGCGTTAATTATTAAATATTTTAATGAAACAAAATTGGATTAAATCAAAAAAGTCGTTTTTTATAAAAACTACAAAAAGGATTAGCACCGATCGGATTTGTTAAATTAACAGTTAACCAATTAATTTGTAAAAGCTCTTGCGAGCTTTCGAGATTTGCAAAGCTTTTCATAAAACAACGAAAAATAATTAAAAAGTTTTTTAAAGCTTTGATTAATATTTGATTCGTAAGTCGACAAATTTTTGTGCTATCGTCAAATCACATTCGTGCACTAGAGTAAACGTCAGAAACAAAAGTTGTAATAAAATTTAGCGAGGTGGCTCTTCTCCACAGTAATTACTGTCAACAACCGTCAATTTTAGCAACTCCTACTGAAAAAAGTAAAATTTACTTTTGAAAAATCCGTATAATTTAAGTTATATTAGGATGCAATGCACGTCAGTGGCGCAGTCTCGAAACCTATAACCCTATTACTTCTTGTTTATTAGTTTAGAAGAGAACCGCACAAAATGTAATTGATGGTAGCGGTTACTCTTGGATTTTGATTAAAGTTATTAATTTTTTCATGCCTGCTTTGTTACCGAATCAATTCTTTAAATCAAAATCCACCAATAATAAACCTAAAATTACTTCCATACCATAAAAGGTACTTACCCCATCCCCCATGTAAATGAAGTATCAAAAAGTATTACGATTAATAATATACGATTGAGAATATAATTTCTACCTTAATATTGATTACATAATCAACAATGTAAATTCGGTGCTATTTTTGTTATTAATATGCGATCATACAACACTGCTATATATCGTCACTTTCGTGTTATTAAAATGTTGATTAACAGGCTAATATTAAATTTATCATGTTAATAATTTATTATATATCCATTAATATCAATAGATAGATTTTGGGATGTTCCTCGTGGGTTTTTGGGTCAAATAAATAAAACACAATTATATCTTTACTGACTAGTTTCGATTTCTATGTAAATCCTCTTCAAAGTCTACAAAAAAAAAAGTACTTCAAAAACCCTCGAATACCAGTACACATGCATCGCATCAACCTCCCCATACATAACAGTCAAACTTACCAAAAAGAAAAAACAAACTTTACAATTTAAAATACAAGCAAATTCTTTCAACAATTTTGTATAATAATCAAAAAGCATATCACACCTATGTGAATATAAATGTATGTGAACGACCAACTAACGTTATCTTCTTGTCTATTTAATAACCCCGCATAAATTTTGTTCAACCCTATCGTGTCAGTATTAAGATTGAGTGACGTTTCTTTATTCTCATTGATGTATATCATCTCTAATATCAATCTTTTGTGGAGGTCTCTCTCATAATCCAAGATCTTCACATTATCCTTACATATTTTGTGGCCTGTGTCTATGGTGTGTGTTGATAGTCCCGTATTTCTTTTATTTGTCCTTATGTCATATTCATGTTGGTAAATGCGTCGTTTCAAGTATTGTCCCGTTTGACCCACATATGTGGAACCACATTCACACTTCACTTGGTATACTATATTGCTTCTTAGTTGTTCTTCCAAACTATCCTTCCCGTATGTGAAAAGTGTGCCCACTTTTTTGGTACTATAGCAAACCGTTTTTTGCTCATCGGTGTTCAATAACTTGACCAACCGGTTTGACAGGCCTGGAATAAATGGAATTTTACCATATGTTAATTTTTGCTTCTGTTCAGATTCCGCTAGTACTAATTGCTTTTTCTTGTTTGTTCCTTTAAAGATGTTATTAATGAACTTTCTAGGGTATCCATTTTTTATCAAAATGTTTGTTGCGATTTCATAGTTTTTTTCTTTAAGGTGGTTACTGCAGAACATTTCTATTTTGTCTTTGAACATTTTGACAATGTTAATTTTGAACGAAATCGCATTGGACGATTCAAAATTCAATATTCGTCCTGAACTACCTTCTTTTCTAAACCATTCTGTAGTAATAGTACCAACATCCGATCTCAACAGTCGTAACTCCAAGTATGAAATCGATCCATCAGTTTCCTTTTCCATTGTGAATGACAGTTCTTTTCCATTATGATTGAGTATACTCAACATTTCACATTCTTGGTTCTGGGGAACCGCTGTGAAGATATCGTCCACGTACAAATACAAAAACGGCAGGTCAAACGGTACCTTTCTCACACAATCCGTCAACAAGTCTTCCATGACCAATTTTGCTAACGCTGGTGATACAGGACTACCCATTGCACACCCTGAGGTCTGTCTATAATATTTTCCATCAAACATAAAGAAATTCTTTTCATACAACAATTTAATTATTCTAACAAAATATTCCCTCTCAATGCATGTCCATTTCTTTATTTCATTCCAATGCTTTTTAATAGATGTTAATATGGCGTCTAAGGTAATATTAGTAAATAATGATGTAACTTGTAACATCATATGATACCAATCTATAACCCATTGGTAGATTTAATTCCCTTATCCCATTCACGATGCTTTTCGAATTTTCAATACTGAACTGATTTTCAATTGCAACATTTCTCAGGATAGCACTTACATATTTGGCCAATTTATATAATGGACCTCCTATTGCGCTAATAATAGGACGTAGAGGGATACCCGGTTTGTGAATTTTAGGTAAACCATATGCTCTTGGTAACGTGGCATTGTTAATTTTCAAATTTCGTTTAGTATGTTCATCGATAAAACCCTCCTCATATAGTTCCTCAATCAGTTTGTTATTGATCTCCTGCACCCTATTTATTGGGTTAGTCTCGATCCTAGTGTATGTTGCCTCATCATTCAGTAACTCCAGCATTTTACTCTTGTAGTTTTCATCATTCATAATTACTGTTTTATTACCCTTATCTGACCTTGTGATAATTAAATTTTCATTTTTCTTTAGGAATTCTTTAGCTTTCCGTAAACTAACATCCAATAGGTCTACTTTTTTATTTTGTTTCATTTTATTCATGTGATTGGTAATTATATTGACCGCCTCTGATCTTAATGTGTTACCATCCTTACCTTCTACACCCCCTCTTCTTTTTATGCAAGCTTCAACATCCGTTATCAATCTGTATAACGGAAAATCCTTTTTATTATGTTGCACTGAAAACCCTGGTCCCAGTGCGAGAACACTTCTAACTGTGGCAGGGATTCTTACTGGTGTCAAATTTACAATCCAATCCTCAATGTCGGTTATCTCCCCCATTATGGTATGATTCTTCTTTCTCAACCATTCCAACTTTCCAATTTGCTTATGCTTAATTCTGTTAAAATGACATTCGTTTCTACGATTTTCAAACTCTAAAAATCTTCGTAGCACTCTCATACTAACCATAGTCCGAGCCTCGACTTTCAAATTCGACACCACCGTCTCCATCTCACGTAACTCCCATATCACTACTCTAATTTCCAAGTTGAGTATCGATCTTTTCAAATTTTCGATTATTCCATCTATTGCAAACTGAAATGGATGGCCTCTAGGAATAATAGGCCATACACATTTAAGATTTAAGGAACATCCCAAAATCTATCTATTATATTGGGGGTCACGAAATTGGAATATATTAATATCAATATTATGTTTGTCCTAAATTATCGGTATTTTATTATAAACACCTTGGTTCAACTACTTTAACAAACGTTAACCAAGCCCATGCTTTCGGTGCTGATGAGATAAATCTCCAAACTAGCTAACACATTCTCGACATGGAAAAGTTTGAAATTCAGAAAAATTTACACTTTAGATCAATTCTAATCTGAGCAGATCAAAAATGAAAATGAAAACATTAAAACGGCCCTCGAGAGGACTGGGTCCGTGCGGAATCGTCCGCATTGTGCACACCGACTGTGGGGATGTCCGCTCCTGTGATGGTAAAATACATTCTATGTTAAGTTTGGCGTAAAAATATGACCTGCAATTATTATTAGCATTTTTTTAAATAAATTGTTCGCCAGCCTAATAAATATTAATTTAGTTTATGCATAGAAAAATGCAAAAAATAAATCTCAAAGTGAAAATGTATGCGAGTAACTCAATTTTGCAAGCATTATTTTAAGACAGATTTTTCATTCGGTCGAAACACAGAAGCCTATAGTACTCACATAAATCAGTTGAGATTTCATACAACAAAAAAGATATCTTCCATTAAATAGAACGCTTTCCATCGCTTTAGATTTACCTAAGAGTCACTCTATTAGACAATATGCAAGTTTTCGGTATCTCGATGTCAGAAACACACGAGGGATTAAGTAAAGAAAGTAATTGGATGAAAATTTAGAAAATCAAAAACCTTTGCCCAAAAAAATTTAACTAAGTAAACAAATGAATTGTTAATTTATAATGCAGCCGTAAAAAAGTAATTACTTTTTAATTACGCTGCTCTTTGAGTAATTTATAGAGATACCTACAATTAATTTTTAAAAATCCATGTTTTATGCATAACTTTATGCTCAAAGAATTTTAAGCGAACTCGTATAACGGCCCTTTCTGTAATATAAAATTTATTTAAATATTAAAAGAGACCTCTTACGATTTTATCGCTCAAGAAATAAAAAGCTGCAAATAAATTAATAATTTCTAGGACACAACCAGAGCAGATACATTTTCTTTTTGTTTTTTTTTTTTCTCTTTTTTTCAAAACGTAAAGGACAAACTGATAGTAGATGATTACCGTAAAGTAGTGATCCGTGTCGTGAGGGTCAGAGTAGGTCAACATTTGGGAAATAAGGTTAAATGTTCGAGAAGAACTACAAGTAGTTGGGATAAAACGGTGAACGTTGTTTACTGTAGCTTAGAAGCGAGCGGATTTTCAATTTACGTGGAGAGTTAGTTTTCAATACGTTTCAGTATTTTTTAAAACTTGCTGACATGAGAGAGTTACACGCGGATCTTGAGAAGATTACATGTTTTATATAGAAAATATAAATGTATTGTGTCACGCGAGGGGCTGCACACTGTACCGCTGGCGATGGACGTAAACGTTTCTTCGCAAAATATGAAGTGGATCTGTGGATCTCTTCCATCTGCGGCGAATTTTTTTAATAAAATTTCTCCTAGAAATGGTGAATCGTCGTGGTTCCTTAATCGGCAAAGGTTGGAGTAATGTAGCTTGACGCTTCTCGACGTTTCTTTGATGCCGCTCAAATGAGTGTAGATAACACACGTATCGGTAACTCCATGGAGGAACGCAATGACAGTCTGTTCTCCCCGAAGCTGTTACATGAAATATTCCAACATGTTTTCATAAGAGCATCGATTAGGGACCACCCAGGAGGCATTAACGGCCGCTATACGGACATGCGCGAGTCGAATGCGGCTGAACGTTGTTCTCCTGGGGCAGTCATCGATTTGTCTGTAAAAACTGTCGACCCGCATTCACCATCCGACATTGACACCATCAACAATCAAACGCATTCGAAGATAATCAGGTTCGATTTGGAAATTGCACCGACGACCGCTATTAGCGGCGTTGGCAAAACTTCCCAAGTTGCACTTAGTACAAACATCTCCGCGGAGAATTGCTTCATCCAGCCTAAATTCGTTCTCGAGCCTAACGCCAAAGAGATAAAAAATTAGCTTCGGAACGACCCTTCACCTCGCGAAGCAAATTTTTCATTCCAATATTCAATTCGTCAAAGTGATGGAATAATGTTGGAGGATAAACTTTTGTTATTATGCTAAAAGCAGCTAACTGCTTTGTTCGTGGCGTTTAATAGCGGTGACTAAATATGTAATATTGATCAACGTCATACTTTATGTATTATGTGCCAAATACGTTTGAGTACGATAATGGTCATGAAACTGCAATAATGCTGTAGCAACTCCGAGACAAATTACAGGCTACGAGCAGAAATTGCGACCGCTGTCATCAGCAACAAATCTGCAGGAGGAGCCGAAACCGCAAAGTCTCTCTCGCTGCTTAGAATAATTGAAACATCAGAGACAACTAAAAATTCTGCAACCAACTCAAATCGTGAGCCGAATCAACTTCACGTCTTTCTTTGGATCGAACAAATTTTGTCTTATTTCCGTATGTATATGACAGGCCATTTGTTTTTCCTCGAACAACACCTACTTTCATGTTTGACACCTGAAAAATTTATGTTTGTTTTTCCATCCTTTTCGCAAATAAAACTTTACTCTTGCAGTATTTCAACCAAATCCAATCCCTTTTTCCGCACTCCCATAATCCTTAAATTCGACACAAAACCCATGCTCCAAATCTCCTTCGATTTTTTTTCATAAAACATAATTAATATAAAATTATGGCGGTTTAGAGTGATCAAAATTAATTTTCTTATTTTTCATTTTGATACGATACACTCAAGGAAAAACGTTATGAAAATATATTTTGTGCGTTTTATTTTCCGAGTAAACGTTATAAAAAAACTTTATTTTAAGCTTATACGTAAATATTATGAAAGATGATAAATTTCGCCGCTGTTTTATTATGTTTGTTTACATTTATTGTTCACCGAGAAATTTTCAAAAACCCACCGAAAACTACGACTGATGCTCTTCACGTACAATTAATTGGCAACTTTACTTATTTTATTTTTTTAAATTCCAAGGGGAATTTTTTTACATTTTAACTGTCCAAACTCGAGCGTGGTTCTTCACTTCATTAACCCAAAACAGACTTTCGACGATGAAGATGTTGCCGTGTATGACGAAATCGTCACGCTCAAGTGTCGGTAAGAGAGTTCTGTATTTTTACTTAATGAACTGTAAAATCCATTAAAATTTAATTTCAGGTGAGGCTGTGTAATTTTCCGCACACTTTCTGCTCCTCTACAAGTACAAAATTAAACTCACAATAATTAAAACAAGCAAAGAAATTATTGATTTTTTAAGCGCACGCCCTTGATAAAAGAAAATTATTCTGCTATGTAGTTTTGAATTTTAGTCTATAATCTGTCAGAAATTAAAGTATAATTTTGGAAATATATATCAGAAGATAAAATAACGAGCAGATGCATGAAAAATTTATAAAAGAAAATCATGTTCCTAAATCTCCTTTTGAGTTTTTGTATTTTTATTTTTAATTTCTTTTGTAAATTTTTTACATTTTTGGTTGTGGAGAAAGTCTATTCCATTATTTTTGAATTTTTGAGAATTTGATTTGCAGAATAAATTGATATTTGGTAAATAAAAACATTTAAAATGTAAATAAATTTAAAATTCATTTAAAGTTAAACCGAATTTTACTTAAAAACATAGATTCCGGCTTTTTAAATCCGAAATTTTTTAGTTAGAGGGCTTTAGGGATGTTTTTAATGAGTAAAGCGACTCAAAAATCATTTTTTCGAAATTTAACGTTCGTATTTATAATTTACACCTTTAGTTGCTACAATTTCATTAATCGTGGGGGCACTTTGCATACTACTCCCAATAGAAGCACATAAAACAACAATAAAATGGCTCGATTTACTTTTTAATCCGGCGGCAATAAAGAAAACTTTCAGAACTTTAAAGAAAGAAATTAAAAAGAAGGATAACTACCACAAAGTCACATTTGAAGAAGTTTTACTAATTCTTATTGATGAGTGAAGAACTTAAAACTCGATAACTTCCAGTAACTTTTCTTTCAAGTCTTCTCGGTTTATTCTTCAAAAGAATATAAAGTCCCCATGTACATCGCAGAACCAATGAGATTCATTGTGTTAATAACACAGTAATACAAAAAAATTAAGCAAAATCGAAACAATACCAATTTAAAATCAACCTGATTCCGTTTGGGAATCCTTTTAAGTAAATAACAGAGATTTCCTGTTCAAATTAATAGGCATGTCGGCTACCCAAGCGGTTAACAGCTGAAATTGAATATATTCAGTTATAAAAATGTTTTTCTAGTTATTTACATTGATAGGTTAATTTCATATTTTCTTATATTTACATACATTGTATGTATTTACAAAAATTTGCTTTATTTGCAAAAGAATAACTAATGCATGAAATTGGGAGGAATTATTTATTTATCCGGCATTCCAAGTCCATAAGTAACGAAACTCAAAATTTAAATTTGTTTTGAATGTTAATTTATTTCAAAAATTTTAAACCGAACCAATGTAAACAAGAAGAATGGCTCAATCTTATTTATTTTCACTTATACTGTTATAACGAATTTTTAGCAAAAATAGACGAATTAATTAAGCTCGTATTTATATAGAGCAAAGTAAATTTTGTATGCAGAACAACCCAATAACATTCTAGTCTGCGTTTATCAATTTTTTTGCAATTTGAAATACATAAAATTAATTTCACTCGTGCAAGTGGCGGCTAGCTTTTTCAGTTCGGAGGTAGAGAACGTGGGTATATACTACTACTATTTATGTTTTAATCTAATGCAAATCGAAAAAGCACACACTTTTTGTCAGAAGATAATTAATTTAAGTAAGTTAATGTGACGAGGACCTTCCGAGGTTGTTAATCGTCAGTAATTTTTAAGTTTAATCTCGTCGATCTGGGTTATTATAATTTTTTTTTATAACGCAACATTAAGCCAAACAAGAAAATTATCAAAAGATTTGATCGGGATAAGCGTAAAATATTTCGATGCCCGATTTGGATAGGCGTTTAATACTTTGTGTGCGTTTGGTATTTTGCTATTACTCAATTAAAATTTTATATAGTGTCTGCTCTACCCTTGCGATAAGTCAAATTTCAAAATATAATTTTCGGCAAAAGAAGCGTGCGCCTACGCATTAATTTAACCGTTCGTGTTAAATAAGGAATGAAATGTAGAGCGTGGCATTGGATACAGAATCTCCTGGAGACGCCTGAATATTTGATGCGACCCGGACTTGCTCCGGGTCGGGTCAGATCACAAATGCATAGCTTGCGTAGTCGGTGTACGTAATATATGCCGGGTTGAGGACTCGATTTATGTAGGTACCTACTTTTGATATTTTTCTTCAAACTTTTTGTAAAAAGAAGCAAACTTCGTTTATATATTCCTCCGACAAAGATCATAAATGTGCTTATAAAATTCAGAACTTAATTTTCTATTTTTATGTTCTTTTTAATAATTTTATTTTTCGAACTCGTGCTTATTTAAAAGATTCTTCAGGATATTAAATATTCCTTTGGAAAAAATATCTTGTCAGGCTTTATGTTTATCCAAATTAAATAATCTCAAAACATGACGTTTCAAATATTGCCGTTGTCGTACTACAAAGCTCAAAACTTTCACTATAATATTCTACGTTTGTTTTTAAATTGACTGTTATTATCTTTACTTAATAATACTTGACGTTTAAAACCTTTCAGAAAGGTTTTGTTCAAATAATCGACCCACCGTGCTTTTAAAGTACCTGCCACCCTCACAATCTATATAATCAAATTTATATTACTCCGACAGTAAATTGTAATCAGTCTAATTGCATTTCCAATGAAATTTTTGCGTTAAACTTAACAACTGACCCGCTGCTGTCTCTTGTTTACAGCCGGAGGTAGATACAAGACCTTAAAGCTCCATTTCGCTCCCAGGAGGCAACATGGCTGCTATATACCAACTCGTCAAGACATAAAAATACAAGTAGTACTGCTGCTGCTGCTTTTCCAGCTAGAAAATTATTGCAGTCTGCATTATACTTGGAAAAGTTTTCATCCCTTAATCGATAAAGAAACTATTTATAATAATAATTAAACGGCTAGGTTAGTAGCGCGGTCGAGTCGAAACTTTGTTGGCGGTTTCGAATCTCGAAATTGATTAAGTATATATACAACAACCGTTTTCTCTGCCGTGCTATTTTATTATTAAGGGATGCGTAGATCAATTAGCCCAGTTACTTAGTAACTAACAGATGAAGAGACAAACAGAAAAGTTTCTTTCTAGAAATCGATACTCTGGGTGTATAGTAGTGGGTTTATTCATAGGTCCGCTGTGCTATACAATCGAATTGGTTACAATTAAAGACATCCTCTATACATAATGGGATTTGAAACAATCGCGAAAGTAATTAAAAGATAGTTTTTGTCTGAGGATGACCCTAAGAATCAATTAACTGCAGATGGCAGTATTAGGGACGGGAATGTTGGTCTGTATCTGACTGAAACCAGCAGGAGCACTCGGATGTCGCCAGGATAATAGAGCTTCTGAAAGAGAATACGCTTTCTATTGGAACCCCTCAGAGGCCAATAGTGATTGGACCGTTTCCGACTGACAACACAGGATTTTATTAAGGAAGTAGGTGAAGAATATAAAAAGCATTCCATTCTTTGTTAAACGAAATCCCGCGTTTCAGATGTTGTTATTTTAAACTTTCTTTTGATGAATTTGCCTTATAGACTAGAAAATTCACTAAAGTACCCAATTTTAGATAAGAAACGATAAATAAAGAAATAGAATTTTTTTTCAGCAATAACACACATTTTTTTCAGCCAAAGCTCCCACAGTTAATTCGATTATAATTGCGCAAAAAGGAAAAAACTGCTGGGTCGTTGCCGTGCCTTTAATGAAGTGTAGTTTTGAATTAACAGTCGTTATGTACACCTGACCTAACGCAAGCAGTCACATGTGAATTCCAATATCGCTGACAATACCGACAACTTGTAATACAATTTGTGTAAAATTTAATTTTAGCACCCCGAACTTAACACGACCAAGCGAATTCGGCTTGCGATTTAAATAATGGAAAACTGGTATTAAAATTAATTTACGAAAATTTATTGGTTCGTTTGTTCCAAACAAACACTAAATAAACGCCGGAAGGTGGTGGCGAGTAATTTTTCGTAGAAATAATTAGAAAAATTGTTAATGCATAATGCAAGAAACAATTGGTCCTTTAAAATAAAATTAATTCTATAAAATTCAACACAAACTCCCAACTTTCCCGCTTGTTTACAGAAGTTGATATAAAGAATAGCCCCGAAGGTTAAACTTTTTAAAAACTTCAAGTCACAGAAAATAGGGTTCAAACAGATAAATTTTTCTAAATCTCTGTAAAAAGTTTTCACGTCAAAAAAATTGATTGTAGTAATTTAATATAACAAAAATAAGCACAAGTTTCTTTTTAGTAAAATCTTTCGCGCTTCAGTATTTGATTATTTTGTATATGAAATAATAATTTGCTTGTCGAAGCAAAATTTCTGTAAAAAGACGAAGAGGAAATTTTATTCTGTAATTTAATTTTACAACTGCGACGTGAAAGTACAGCAGCGACATGTTAGTTGCTATATGGTCAATTGAATATTGGCGAGACCGCTACGTGCCTGGGTCGAAATTTCGAAAAATTATTATTTTCGAATCCGCTGCCTCTAAGATAAAGGCTCACATCGGTTCGGTTAATTAATTGCAAAGCGAAATATTGATTGGAATAATTCATGCAGTAGCTTCTATTGCCAATATTGGTGGGTCATAACTCAATGATCACAATTTGCAACTGACGTTAATTTTTGTTTTTTGCTCAAAACATGAGCATTTAATTAGTTTCAATTTCGGTTGATTACCGATCATTTCGAATAATTTCTCGTGAAATAAAAAATCAATTAGCATTTCGGTTTAATTAAATTATTCACTTTTATGCTACCTTGTGTACACGAATTAAGTTAAAATCAACAATCAACAAGTATTTTAAACTTTTCGTGAAAATAATAATTCTCAACCACAATTATAAAACATGGTAGGCATAATTTTCAGTTCCCACAGAATTTTGTAAACATTTTAGCTCAATTTAACAGCGATTGTGAAGTTTCTAAAAAATTTGCGTACCGTAGTTTACGTTACCATAATTTTAGCATTCTAATGTAAGAAAATCGCCATTGATGTAAATGGAAATGCCTTGTAGCTGAGATTAGCGAGAACTTTAAAATAGAACTCATAAAAGCATTTTGTGCTAGTTTATTTTGAAAATTAAAGCTACGACGTGTGCGGAATAATTATTATAACATTTTTTATTTAAGGCTGCGTTTAAAACTTAACTTTTATTGTGCAGATCAGATTTTTTGCATCGTCATCTCACTTGTCGAATTAAAAATCACTTTGGCGCAGTTTACAAACTAATTTTCGGAACTAACAGCCATTCATCAGTCATTTTCTTACATCGATATTGTTATAAATTTTAGAAACCATGTAAAACTCATCCTCTTTTGCAAAATAAGATTTTCCTGTTATAAATCATACTTTAGAAAATGCTCCTTGGGATCCTTGTTCTCAATTTTCAAATTGCTTGCAAGACAGCTAAAGAATTACACAAACTTTAGTGAAAGATATTTCGGTATATGTAAAACAGAAACAAAATGTAGACCATCTTCAGATCCTCTTGCAGCTCCAAATTTATTATCGTTTTAGTATACAACCTTATTTCATTACCTCTAGTTTTACCTCGCCCAGCTTCTTATCGTATCTCTCATGCTCTCGCATACCGAATTTTTAAAAATTATTGACTTCCATTTATATAATATATCATTTTCTATTTTATTATTGTTTTGTGCTAGCCATTCATTTCAATTTCACGTTATGTCGTAACAAACTTGAGATTTAAGATTTTATATTGCCATAAATTTATAAATTGTTCAGCAAATGTTTTGTTCATTGTTTTAACTTAATTTTCTGACTTCTTAAAAATGCGTACGTTCTTCTTAACAATTTGTTTTAATTAATTTATCACTTAGATCTTCAATACTGTACATTTCAGATTACAAATCATCAATAATCAATCATCATCGTTCTTTTTTAAATAATTACAAAACAATTCAACTGCTGTCTCAAATTGAAGAGATTTTGATGATGGCACAACTTTGATAAGTTAAGTATTTCTATCTTAATCTTAACTAATTCTTACATTTTCAGTTTTAGGAAAAAATAATCAACAAGCTCACCATACTGACAAGAAACATTTTTACTTCGAAAGGGAAGTGAAAAACCTTCAACTTAAATTTTTTTTTGCTTACTAATTAGCTCAATAATAGTTAGACAAACAACTGCTAATTTTAAAGTACCCGCTTCGAATCAGGGAAGAGAGAGGGTGCCCTGCTTCGGAGGGCACTTAAAGCTGACGATTGCTCTGGATTCATGAATGCTACCATCAACAAAAGAAAAGGTTTACAAGCATTCCCCAATCCCCCAAACGTTGAGATATTTCTCCAAGGGGTAAATATCTCAAAATAATTTTGTACACAGAACTCGGAATTCCAATAATTTTCAAGGAAATCCAAGGGTTCTCAAAGAATTCCAATAATTTCCATGAAGGGGCAGGTAACGGGGTAACTCCCCCCACCCCCATTATTCATCAAAATCAATAAAATTCCAAACCTCATTTACCTCACCCATGAAATTCTCCTGTATCTGCTCTTGTATACAACTGAAGGGAAATTGAAGGAAATTTGAAGAAATAGAAAATTAGAAAATCTTCAGAATACTGCAGATATGTAGATGAACTATTTTTATTTTTTCAATTTTCTGAGATTTCCTTGGATTTTCCACAATTTCTGAAATGTCCTAGGATTTTCTACATTTCCTTGACTTTTCAAAGATTTTCTTAATAAATATATCCATTCCTTGGATTTCCTGGGAGATCTTAACATATTTCCGGTTTTCTGTAGATTTCCTTTCACTTGTACCCCAGAATCCCTGTCGATTTTAACAAAGTAGAACGAAGAGTTTTTTGAAATTTTCAAAGATTCTAAAACTTTTTGAGATTTTCTGGAATTTCCTCGCATATCATCAGATTTCTCTTCAGTAGTACATGTAAGTTTTTTGATGACTTCTCCGTAATTTGTAGCTGGACAACCGAGGGAAAATCGTGAAATACAAAAATGAAGAAAAATCTTACGAAATTAAGAAATCTTAAGAATGATCGAGATATAAGCTTTAATTATATCTTTTTCAATTTTCTGAGATTTCTTTGGCTTTCTCGATTTTTTAAAATAATAGAATTTTCTAAATTTTTTTTAAATTTCCCATATTTAAGATGTTTGAAAAGGGGAAACTTTTTAAAAAAAAAATATACCTAAATTCTTATCAAAATGTATTTATTTACCCCCTCCTCACTATAGCCCCGTTTACCATCTCTGCTTTTGATTTCCCAACTAGTTCCAATCTAATAAATAAAAAAATTTGCAATGAATTCCAGACATTTCCAAGGGACAAAATTTTAGAGATATTTTCCCCTTGTATTTCTCTATAACAAGGAGGCCTATCCGCCCTTTTTGTTTCTATAACTGTTGCTGAGCACAGCTAAACTTAAATTCAACAAATTAATGCAGCTAAAACTGACTCTTAAAGATGTACCGTTGCCAATCCGGAGGGTCTGGGGGGTATGGAATACCCCCCAGTGCATGTTTGCGTTTTATTCACTTGATGTAAAAACTGTGTGACGTCGAAACGTTCTGTTTTATTCATAAAAAATATTGTTAAATGAAATGCTGGGAAATTTCACAGGTTAACGTTTAAATGGCGAGGTATCTGATAAAAATTGGGCAAACGAATAACTTAAAAATTCTGCTTTAAAAACTCATTTGTAATTGGAACGAAAGTAATATATACTATTAGTTAATTGATCATTACTAATCGTTCGGATGGGCTCCAAGTGTCCAATGTGTTTGAGTGAGTGATGACCATCAATAGATGAGTTAATATAACTCCAAATAAAATTGCCTTTCATTTTTACAAAACATTCTATCGTTCACTTATAATATTAACTTAATATTCGCTTCGAAATCTAATTTTTAATCTTTTTAATCAAACCATAAATTTCGAAGACCAACATCATTAGAAAACCATATTACCAATCTAAGTACATCTGATGAGATGCCAGTAGGACATAATAATGACTATATAATACTACCAGTCAAATGTAGTAAATATTACGACAGTCAAATAACTTTTTTTTAAACAAATGTTTACTTATTTGTAAACCTCAAAATACAAATATAAAAAGAATTATTGATGTGTATTAATAAATAATCAATGAATAAATAATTAATAACAAAAATTATTCCATTCATTCAAACGGAATAAATTGAAAATATCAAATAATGTAAAAAAACATAATTATATCTGCGTAGAAAACTTTTGTTGACTTTTTTCAAAATTTGCTGAAACGTGGAAAGCGGCTACGGTTTCTAATAGTTGCCTATTTTTCGTGGGTAGTTTTCAAAGAAAAATCGCTTTAACAAATTAACAAGACTGGAGAACAAAAAAAAAGTTGAAAATTTCCAACTTGAAACAAAAGATCGCGGGAAAAGATGGAGTAAAAATAAAAAGTGTACATGATATTTGGTACAGCATCAAAGAATAACGTTTTGTAGTCTAAAGAACATAATTGCATACCACAGAAAAAACGGCTTGAAAAGAAGCTGAAAAGAAAGTTGTGCATATTGTTACAATTTCCAAGTTTCGCCTTAATGAAAAGGAAACGAATTCTTTATAAATTTTAAACTTGTCACTTAATCAGCTCGCAATTAAAATTGTAACCGGTACGCTTTGGTTTACTAAAACCGAGCACGACTTAAATTTTGTCAAACTACTTCGCCTTAAAATGGATTATTAATAATGGAAGAGAAAATCTGAAGAAAACGCGCATTATTATTTTTATACGGCTCGATCAAATAAACCCTGCTATATTATTAATATAACACGAAACGATATGAAAGTTGGATAACTTCGAGATATTGATTACACGCTTCAGTACACATACAAGCTTTGCTATTATCTTTAGATTTTATTTTGCAAGATTATAATAGGCCGGTTTGCATTCGAAATAGGTTGATTTTTAAAATCTCCTTTTATTCAATTAAAATGCTCGTCCGGGCAAACATAGTTGGCTCATATAGTACGAGAAAATGTATATTATATTATGATGGTTGAGGAATAATAAAAATGAAAAATGAAAGAAAAAGTGCAATCGTACAATGGTGGGTTAATTTTGCATGTCTCGAACACGGTGTAGCAAATTAGCTGTAAATCTGCAGTAGTGATGGATGCTCAGGGTAGCCGGGCTGTCAGACCGAGCCTATCCTTCCTTTATTTCTCCTGCCACGCTATCCCCTCAAGGATCTCTCTCAGAAGGTGAAGCAATTTTTAAAAAGTATCATTCAATTATTTTCGATATTCCACTACAGCGAACTAATTTCTCGTATCAAGTGTCAAAACCAATTATTGCAGTTATCAGTCTTCGTTATAACTTTTTTAATCAATTAATTCCACTAGTGAAAGACCTTTTGGACGACCGACGCTTTATTACCCACATTATTTCGATTACAAAATGCTGCAGTTTTTCATTGATAAGGACGATAAAGGACCACCGCCGCAAAAGTTATTCACTGATAAAGA
This sequence comes from Cantharis nigra, assembly GCA_958510845.1. NCBI lineage: Eukaryota > Metazoa > Arthropoda > Insecta > Coleoptera > Cantharidae > Cantharis > Cantharis nigra. Next base: position 1,755,418 of record OY294033.1, on the reverse strand, counting down.
CAAACATAAAACCTTCCTTCCGACAAATCCACATAGTGTTCATTAATTTTAATTAGAGATCTGTTGACATGCAGACGTTTCCATATAAATTATAAAGAGATATAAGATATACGAAACGAATTTAACCCACAGTTAGATTAGGAATAGCGTTAGCTTTGTTCTAATTTTAAATCTGAATCGTCGCTACTTATTCGCATTCCTTCTTCCTACGAGCATCAGGACGAAAAAATTTGTTCGAACTTATTTACCACTATTAATCATTTCGTTTTGCTAATTTATGCATCTGATAACGTAATGCTATTAGAGTGTGTGATAGCGTGATGTATTGCCGATTACGGTTTAAATTTCAAATCAGCGTTTTCAAAGCGCCACTACATTATTACCCAATTTCGGTTAAATCGTAATTTAAAAACTTTTATCATTCCAAGTTTTAAAGAAGTTATTTGTTTACGTTTAAAAATTCTCGAGAGCCAATTTAATGCCAACGCTAATTAATTTTCCAGAGAAAATTATTCCACCGGTAATTAATCATAAGACCCAATTTTAGATTCAATCCATTGACAGTTACCTTCCCTTCCAAAACTTTCTTCTTTAAGTAGCTTTTTCAATGCGCACCTCGCTGCCACCACCACGTCTTTGTTTTATTTACATTTTTCCTACAACCGAACCAAATTAGCACGGTCTATTTTAGCCGACGACTTTACTGAATGAACCCATTCACTTTTCCGACACGAAATGGTGCCAATTTTTTAGTTACCTTATTAGAATTAAATATCCGGACCAGGCCCAACCGGTGGGGAGCGCTCGGGGACTTGTCTCCCCGAAATATAAGCTCCCCCAAATATGAGTCGACCACTGTTTTTTTTTCTCGTCTCATTACAGTCACTGCAAACCACATCTTAATATTCAACTTGGCCAAATCCAGTTTTATATAGTTTTTCTGTTGATTTTTTGTTTATTTCAAAATTATAAATAGTTCATTGTTGTTTTGAAAAAGTTGAGTAATATCTCCACAAAGAGCTTTTAAAAAAACAATCGTATAATATCAAAATTTGTGTATTTTTATAAAAACAATAAACAATCTGTTACCAAAGGAATCAATTAAAGCTTAACTTTGAAATTTTTTTGATAATAAATTGACGATTGATTATTACCAGTTGATTAAAATTCTATTTTCAAAGTTTTATATTTTTATTTTCTAGCTCTAAATGCGCAAGAGAAACTCAAGTCTTAACTCTCTGCATTTATGGATTTTCAGTATTTAAATTTCTTCATAAAAATATTTCCCTGTCACTGTCACTTTTTGAATTTTTACAAAACAGTGGGGGAATTCCTAACACCCAAGAAAACCACAAGATGTATAAACATCCACATATCAATTTAAAAGTTAAATTTTGCCAAAAGAAAGTGACCCCAAAATATTAAAAAATCAAAAGAATAATTAACTCAGAAATTAAGTGATTAAAACATATTTTACTCTCGTCTTTGTTGTTTATTTGGGAAATATGTTTGTTTCCCAGTTTTCCTGCTCACCTGTTCACAGGGCCTATTTTACCTATAGATAAGAAAGAACAAAATCATAAAATAAAAATTAAATACTGATAAAATAAACCAAAAATTGGGCCTTCGATGCTATTAGTTACACTCGAATATAAGGGGCCCGAAAATTTTCTAAAGCCAAGGGCCCAACTCTGTTAAAAATAGGCCCTGGGAATAGATTAAAATTCTGACCCTGTTATGTACAATGCCTGGTATTTTTGAAAAAAGGCCAGATTTTTGTTTTCTGAAATTTTCTGCAAACTGGAGATTGTAGAATACCCCTAGCATTAATTTTGCTGCGCGAACAAAGAGCACTGGAGGGTATTCCATACCCCCCCCAGACCCCCCTGTTTACCGATAGCTGCATCGAAGCTCAATTATTAATATTTTCAATTATAATAATAAATGCATTAACTTCAAAAGTTCAACAACAGCTAAAGGTGCACGGATTGCCGTAAAACAGTTTTATAACTAAATCTCAACAAAGTTTTACAACCAAATTTAGAAGTTTTTAACAAGTAATTACCTAATTTGCTATAGAAAACTGGTTTAGACACAAAATGTAAGTGGAAATCCGGGGGGTGTGGGCCCAATTTTTGGGTTTGGGTTAATATTTGTTAATAAAAATAATACCTTAATTCGGATGAGGGAATCCGCACCCCCCAGACCCCCCGGATTGCAACAAAACAGTTTTTTAGTAGCAGCTGAACTGAAGCTTATCGAATCAAAAATAACAAATTTTAGAAAATTCTATAGCAAACTAGGTAATTAATCGTTAAAACTTTTAAATTTGGTTGTAAAGCTTTGTTGAGACTTGTTCAGCTGCTACTATAAAACTGTTTTGTGGCAATCCGGGGGGTGTGGAACACCCCCCAGTGCATCTTTTGTTTTTTATTCGCGCATCCGAATTAAGGTATTATTTTTAGTAACAGATATTTTTTATTTAGTAAAAAATATGCAAGACTTTAGATTCTATACAGTAAACTGTGCACCCCCCCGGTTCACCATTAGCTGCATTGAAGCTCAATTGTTAATATTACTTGTGTGGTTTGGTAGCGGAACTTAAAATTAAACTGTGGACCTATTTTACCATTAGACGAACATAAAATAATAGTAATATTAATAAATAATTAAATAAAAAGTAATAACATAAAACATAAAAGAACATAAAATCGGAAAATAAAAATCAAATACTGATAAAATAACCCAAAAATTGGGCCTGCGATGCTATTCGAAAATTTTCTAAAGCCTAGGGCCCAACTCAGTTAAAAATAGGCCCTGCCTGTGCATATCTATCCACCAATAAAAACAACAAAACTACGAATTAACAAGCAATCATCTCAATATATTAACCCGCTATAAATTTGGCTCAGCTTCCTTGAGTCTTCCTTAAAATTTTCTCAGTTTCGCGTTTTGATGAAAACCTTTGTCCCCTACATCTTCATTATTTTTCCTCAAATTAATATTTTTATCCAACTCCTCACTGTCTCTTCTGTGTTGGTATGGTCTATAGCAGGCGTCGGCAACCTATGGCACGCGTGCCAGGCTTGGCACGCGATGGGGTTCTGAATGGCACTAAAATTCTTCTCCTCTAGAACCCCATTATATAATTTAGAATTAAGGCGGCACCCTGAATCATATTGGTAGAGTGGCTTGGCACACCACAGCTAAAAGGTTGCCGACCCCTGGTCTATAGTCTATGTTACAATCTTTGCTTAGTCTGGCCAATATATGGCAAATTGCAGCCAAAACTCGGAATTTCATAAATTAATTCTGAACTATCTTCAGATAGTTATAAGAGATCATAATTTGTTTTTACACTATAGATGCCCAATCTACAGTGGTCTCTCAGCATCTCTTGAATCCTCTCCATTAAGCCTCTTATGTAGGGGAATCCAAAATATGATTTTTCTCACGATCTTTCTCCACTGGATGTTAATCAACCACTTCAGTTATCCATTCTTTATAAATATATGTATCTTCTATTCTTTTTTTGTTTTCTTTCAGGAAATCAGGATGGCTAAGTCTTATCATCTTTTTTAACATTCCTGTCACCATGTCCGTACGGTATGGTTATCTTTGAATTTAACGTTTTCATTCAAAATTGCATTTTCTGCCGATTATGATGTTGGGAAAATACGGTTCAGTATACACAAACTGTTGTTTTTCAATCCGGGGGGTCTGGGGGGTATGGAATACCCCCCTGTACATTTAACTAATTTTGTTTGATTATAATAACAGGAAAAACTATTTACCCTCAAAATTTACATTTTATTAAAGAGTACCTACGAGTATATAACAGTTTGCGTGAATAAGAGTCTTCGAAAATAACTACACAGCGCAGTTGAAAATAATTTTTATGATTATCGCGTTAATAACTTAAAAGATGTGATGAAAAGATTAGAAACAACACATAAAATAATTCTTTGAGTTTTATGGGAAGCACGAAAGACAACCAAATAGACTAGAAAATGTTAATTACTTTTGATAATGCTGGTGACAATTGTAGCCAACCCTTTATTACGAAAAGCCTAACGCTCAACGTTATGACTCTTTTAAAATAACACGTGCTCTAAATTTAACTTGCTTTTTATTTCGAAGCATTAACCAAGTTGACAATGATTCGGTTTTCGAATGTCTGTTTTATATTAGTAAATTGTTTTCAAAAGATCTTATAAATTGCGACGCTCTCCAAGTGTTCTCTTCCACCAATTCACTTTATTTATGTTGTTTTCGATACCTACTCTTATTTCGAAATCGATATATTTCCGTTACATTAAAAAGATATTATTATGTGGCACTACATGGTATATCAATAAAACCGTCGAAAAAACAATTTTATCAATAAGGATATACGAGAAACTTTTCTTTCGTCTCCCGAGCAGGATCATCAAAATTTTATACATACACATATAGGTTCCCACAACAATACTCGACATACATACATATATATATATAACACCTTTCAGAAACTTCTCTTTTTTAATATTTCGAAGCTCTTATTGTATTCGCTTTTCTACTTATATAAACACCAACATTATATTAATCCCTAATACAAAACGTGTTTCCCATTTTAAATTTTTATCTCGCCCGAACATCGTCACTATTGAATTCTGAATTGCGCTAAAAATTGGCCAAGTCACCAGGTTTTAGGCCTCCGAGCTTAAATGAAACATGTTTCATTTGTATGCCGTAAAAGTAATCGCCAATCAAATTATTGGAGTCCATAGAGGTTCAAGTACCGAATCGAAAGTGGCTTCCTTTCAATTCTTTCGCTGTCAATAACTTTTTGTATCGACATAATTAGCGTGGTTTTCACGTACTGGCTATTTAGCTTTGGCGACCACGACATGAAGGTTCCAATCCAACGAGAAATTGTGCGGTTTCTCTCCTATCTGGAGACGTCCGATTTTTTCATTAGAATAATCACAAAATTCCATTTTTTGTTAGCACTAAAACCTAACAACATTCATTTCCGACTTCGTTCCATCACACATTATGCATACTAAATACACATGAGCGAAAGTAGGACCGAAAATGATTGATAACATGATTACACGAAAAACAAATGCAAATACATTACGGAACAAACTGTGTAAACAAAAAATTTTTTGTTGTGATTTAATTGTCTTTTTAATTCAAACATATTTTTCGAGTTGTCCATAAAAGTTTCAAACTTTAATTCGCCACTGAATAATAAAAAAGTTGCTGGGAGCTGTTTAAAAGAGACTTAAAGTCAACGTTTAAAATTTAAATATTTTTCTTTTACGTGTCGAGTTAATTATTATTATAATGATAAATATTCGGAAGTAATGAGGGCAATATTTGCAAAATCTAAGCTATTCGCAGGGTCACGAGCGACGTAGTCGGTGTTCATGATACTGACTCCCGGACCCAAATTGAGAATTAATTATACGAAATGTCGTTTGGCAGGCAGCCGCCACAGAAAGCAAATCCTGGTGTATAATTTATTGCAGGAAACTGTGGATAAAAGATGATCGTAGGTCACTAGATATATACTTCCTGTCTTGTAGATTAAGCGGCAGATCTTAAGAGAAGCATAACAAAAATGATGCATAAATAGAAAGACAACTTCTTCATCCGCTTCTGTTTTCTTTTTTCTTTTATGTTTGTTGAAAATGCCAATAAAGAATTATTATTTATATTTAGAAAATAATATGAGCTTCTACTTCAACAAGGAATAATATTGAATAACAAAAGCATCGACTTTGTTTTGTATTTTTAGCTCCAATTATTTTAATGAACATCGCGGATCAGTAGGTACATCTTCCGATGAAATTTTAGTTGAAAATGCTTCTAAACAGATTATACTCCAATTTAAGAAACAGGAAATTATTTATTGTTTACACATTTTAATTTTTTCGACTTTCAAGTCGGAAAAGGCTTTAAATTATTTCTAACCGAAGGCTTCTCGGCGCAGCGAAGCAGAATGCGGACACTTCGTCGTAAAACTTTCAGTGCTTGACAGCAAATTTTTAAAAAATCACCTGCAGCGCTGTTTAACTAACTTTGTAGATTGTAGATAAATTTATTATTAGGTATCGCATAGAGCTTTTTGTATTTTATTTATCTTCGTTTAGCCGAATGCCTGAACAACTCACGACTCTCGCTTACCGGGAGAAAATAAACCTATATTCTATTTCTCACTAATTTGTAAGATTCCGTTTTTATTCTCATGGTATGATCAGTGATCACAATAATAGTATTTCATAATTTATTATAATAAATAAAAATTCTAAACCTCAGTATCTCATTATCCTAGATATACGATAATTCTGATTGGATGCCCTAAGCCAGGGGCGGAACTACCGGGGTGCGGTAGTTGCGACGCACGCGGGCCCCCTGCTAAAAGGGCCCCCAGTTGTACTGTGACCTTTTCAATCTTAAAAAAATTCTCAAAAATAGGAGGTGCACAACTATAGATGCTATTTGAAATCTAGGGAGGTATAGAATACCCCCAGGTCACCAACAATTATGTTCAAATGTATGCAATATTGCTATTAAACTTGTTACGTCCGTATCAGGAATTTTACTATAAAATTCTGTGGGGTGTTCCACACCCCCAAACCCCCCGGTGAGAGTTATCACGACGCATAGATATATGCTGTATAAATATGCACTGAAACTTTTTGTTTGTATACAAATGATAATATGTAGATGGATTTGTTCTAAAAGAATAAAAAGTTTTCATATGAAGGTAAATCACACAATATATTGTCATGTTATTAAATGCTTAGGGGTTGAATTATTTGTAAATTTTTAAATTTAAAAAAAATGTTCTCATGTTTTATTCTGAATTTAAAATTTGCAGCGAAAATTGATTGAAGACCGAGCAATTTTGAGGAGGGGGAGATTGGAAAATGAGGAAATGATGATGTGAATTTTTGATGAAGAAAATCAGTAAATTATGAAAAATAAATATTAGTTTAGAATAGAAGAGTTGTTTAATTTGTATAGTGATTGGTTGTTTGAAAAAAAACTATATTATTTAAACAAGGTAGGATTTTGTATTTTGGAGTATTAAAGTGAAAATTGGTGGACTATAAACCATACGCGGTCGCATGGTTATCGAATGGCGGATAAAGAAAATTGAAAAAGTTTGAATAACGTCCATTTGATTTTAAGTGAAGTTAAAAATTAAATTTAATTTGAAAAATGTACAAAACATAAAAAAAAACATTACAATATACACACACACCTGTGGGTTTTCAAACCGAGGGGTCTGGGGGGTATGGAATACCCTCCAATGCACCAACAATTATAGTTAAATGATTTTCCATTTCAGAAATTTAACTTTCTAAAAGGTCTTACAATTACTATGTTCTGAGGGGTGTTCCACACCCCCAGACCTCCCGGCACAAATTTTTAAGGTATACACACACTTTTGGGCTTTCAAACCGGGGGGTCTGGGGGGTATGGAATACCCTCCAGTGCACCAGCAATTATATTTGTTGAAAAAACAAATTCAAGATAAAACCCCTTGTTTTAAATCAAATGTTTGATTTTATTTTACTTTTCGATCCCAGGCTCAGATCATTTTTACAAGGAATTAAAAATTTTGTTTTTTTAAGGCTCATGAGTGGGGGTTGATATCCTGTTGTTACTGCCTATGCCAGGCAATCTCAGAAACGGGGAAATTTAGAATATTCTAGAAAATCTTAGGAGAGCCAATAGCCTTAGAAATCTCTGAAAATTAAAAAAGGAAATAATAGAATTAATCTATGGTATTCTAAAGAATAGAATTCCCTTCGGTTTTCCAGTTAGTACAAAACTACGGGTAAATCGCCGGAAAAATTGTATGTACTAGTGAATGGAAATCTGCAGAAATTCTGAAAAATTTCAAGACTTTCCAAGAAACAGATTTTTAGAAAATTTGTAGAAATATAGAAAATCTCAAGAAATCCATAGAAATTTCAAGAAATTTAGGAAACTCGAGAAAATCTTAAAGCCAATGAAATCTCAGAAAATGGAAAAAGCTAAAAAAAGCTACATATTCTAGATTTCCTCAAATTTCTCTTTAGTTTTGCATTATGACAATTTCTCCTTCATTTTTCCACTTATTAGTAAAAACCGAACGGGAAAAAAAAGAAAATCTATAAAAAGGTCACTAATTTTACAATTATGAAATGTAGAAAATGAGAAGAAGTAGGAAATTCTAGAAATCATAGAAAATTCTAGGATATTTTAGGAAATTTAGACAATCTCAGAAAATTGAAAAATAAAAAACTAATAAAATTAAATATGGAGGAGGGTAGTTACTCGTCTCTATATTCTCTCTTGATTGGAAGAAAGTCTTTGGAAATCACTGGAATGGCATGGAAATCGTCGGAATTTCAAATCCGGTATACAAAATTTTTTTGTGTTTTATAAAAGCATGGCCCCCGTTACGCCACTGCCCTAAGCTAAGTTGAATACTTAATAAAATATTAAAAAGATGGAAAGATTGGAAATTATATTTTTATATTTTATATACTGAATTACCATGCAATGACAGTTCCTGAAAGATCAAGATTTCCCCTCCCCTTCTTATTGTATCTTGTATCCGATTATTGCTGGTAAATAATTTAAAAATGTATGAACAATTGTTTTTAGTTTTATAAATAATATATAACAAACGTTAACTAAATAATATTTACTCAACATAATAAACAAATTTATAATTTTGAATTCAAAAATTAAGCTTTTATTGTTGTCGAATTTAAAAATCAGCAACAGAAAATTAAGAATTAAAATAACGTTTACCGGATGACGATTTTAATTTCATTCGCCATTTTTTGCATAAAATCGGTCCACGTGAAAAATTGTGATTTTCGTGAAAAATCGATTCGTGTAGAAACAAAATTATTTAAAAAATTTGAATTTTCCGAGCTTTAATTTCTGAAATTAGTTGAAAACAATTGTTTGTTTCATTTTTTCTTGTGCTATATTCATTTGTATGAAATAGAAACTTAACGTCATATTGTGATCCTTTAAATATCCTTCTTCATTGAATCAAAAATAAAATAAAAAATAAAAATATTTAAGTTGAATGAATAATTAATATCAATAAATGATCGATAGCAATTGGGGATAAAAGCTGAAAGAATTATTGTAATCTCAATTTCAACCGTTTTTAGCTGAAACAAACCCTCTGAAATGTTTTTATTTATCAAACGTAGAATTAATTGTTTATTTGCAAATTCGATACCAAATATGTATTTTCAATTCTAGTTTTGTTACATAATAACCAAGTTGACACCAATACCTTCAAATAAATAGCTAAATTTTCAGAAAATTAAAATTTTGGAGGTTTAAATTCCGCTAACGAGAAGCTGCAAAAAATAGCAAATAACATTGTAGTATTATTAACCCGTTGAACACTGTTTTACGTCCAATTATTTTAATGAAGCAGATGTATCGATACGATAGCCACATAACGTTTATTTTGACCGAATTATTAATAAAATTTTCATGAATTGCATTGAATGCACCGTATCATCAATTTTAATTAGTATTAATCTGTTATCATCGTGTAGAGACATATTATATATACAAACACAAAATTTAATTATTCCATCCTTCTTGCTATTACTCGATCAAGCAATTAATGCAATTGTAGTATAAATTTCTAAATTCGTTACAACAGTTTAGGTGGATAGCTCCCCATTCCCCAACAATTTTAGTACTGCAGATAATAATCAAAAAATTAGGAATAATTGTGGCAAATTATATGTATCGAAGTAATTGGTTTGAACAAGCATAGTTTGTTAAAATAATTTAATTAGCAATTAGCACGCACTCGCTTTTTCAAGTGTATTACTTGTAATTTTGATTAATAAGGACGATAATATGGGGGCGAACATAAATAACATCTGAACTGACGAGTTTTCTTGGTTGTTTTTTTTCGTAAACGACCATGTACTATGTTTAACATTAACAGTAACCACTTGGTTAGCGTCTGAAAAAAGTTTGAAAAGTGACACAATCTACGAGATCGCGCAAAGAACCAACGGCATCTGTAAATTTTCACTTTTCCCATTTCAACCTACACTTTTCATCGTTAAATAAATTTTATGGACGTGCAAGTTTTAACTATGCCATTTGCTTATTATAGTAATTTTTGAAAAATGTTAAGTGCATTTTGGAAAAAAAAAGACGAGCAAAGTTGGGCGTAACAAAAGTTTAAATGTAAAAGCGATGTTTTACATGAAGTTTTTATAAAGTTAACTGAAAGCTGAAAAGCAAGTTAGTGTAAAATACTTAATTTTGTAACGTACGTTTTATACTATAAATAACAAAAATAGTCAACAGGTTAACCAGGAATAACTGCGCTTTTTGCAATATGTATCTGTAGCCAACAAGCAAAACGTGTTTTGGAATAAAGCAAAATTTATTTTTTATACATTTCGAAAAATCTCGACAAACATTAATGTCGCCTTTTAATAATCTCGTTAAAAGCTTTATACGTTGTCGTATGCAAATATGTTAATAGTTTTTATGCGGTACTTTCATTAAAATTTTAATAAAACGAAACAAAAATTTAATTAATAAACAAAAAATGTTCCCAACAAATCCCTTCAGAATTTTTTAGCTTATTAAACCAAAAACCTAATTCCTGAGGAATTTAATGTCGCTTAATTGTCTCGTGATCGAAAATCTTGGAGCTTATTAAATTTTTGAAATATTTGTCGAAAAAAAATAAGTTTTTCTCGTAGTGAGCAATAACCATACTACTTTCGATGATGCAGAAATTACAAGTTGAGTGTTTTAACATTTTTACTTTTAAACGGCTTTTTAATGATTCAATTGCCCGAAACGCAGAAAAGTTTTACAAGCAGTTAGCTATGAAAGTGCTGGGAATTGCTGATTGATTATTCATGGTATTTTATTTGGTGATCGCGTACAGCTTGCCGAAACGTGTCTATGAAAAATTAAGCCCAACTTTCAAACCGTCGTCGCGACGGCTTATTCAGATAAGCGTCCGTTGCTATGATGAAGCCTCTGGTAAGAATTATATCGTGCTTCAATGCTTGTGAAAGAAAACACCTGTTTATTTCGCAACAGGATATAATTCACTTAATTTAATAACGTTAGTTAAAACGTAAGGGAATTAAGAACGCCACGTTAAATTGTAGTTTGATATCCAGAAATGAAACGTATCGGTCATCATTTTTGTTAAGTTTTTTGCCACTTTTCTTTCTTTCTCCTAATGATCGCATAGAAGTGTTTCTAAAAGTTCACAAAATTTATGTCGGCGTTTACGCCCAATTGTATAAGAAAAAAAGTATCCCAAATCTGGAGAGACTTGAATATTTTTTGTAATCAGATAAATCTCGTCCTGTTTGTTTCTTCTTAATAAATTGAAAGAAAATTTTACCACATCGCTTCGGCTTCACGTTTACATTATTTACCCGGATAAAAATACACAAAAAAATTTATTTTATTTTTCTATTACTCGATTTATGTACTTTTAAGCTTCAAAGCAGGAAATCAAATAACCAAAAACATTGCAATTGACAATTGGTATTTTAATTTATCTAATTATTGAAATGCTTTTAGAAACCTACTTTTCATGCCACTCCTTTTCAATTTTTTATTCTCTTCTTCACAAATATTTCTTGTCATATCCTGTGACAAGGCAGTAAACAAATAATCTCTTTGAAGTAGGAATTTTTTCTAAATAAAAAATTCTACGTTAAATTCAACTGTTTTATTTAAATTAAAATGCAGTTCTACTTTTGTAAAACTTTATAAATAATTTGATCCAACAATCTCTCTTGCATAAGTTCACAATGGCTTGACTTCAGTTTCCTTTTACTTACGCCATTTCAAAAATAACTAAAATTGGTTTGGTGCTGAGTTAGCAGATGATTATTTTAAATTTCAATATTTATACAGGGTGTGCATTTCCCAAGTAGCATTTTGATGCTAAAAAGCAGCTGCCAATTTCAATAGCTGTTTTTTTGCTTGCTGGCAGCAAGCAAATTTAAAGCTATGGTGCCAGCGGTGATCAATTTAGAAAAATAACTGCAAATTAGCTATTTATTAGCTATTGAAAATTGCTTGCTGGCATTTTGAATAGCATTCAAAAATAGCCAGAATAGCTCAATTGGTGTTAATAAAATCAAAAAATTATTGGCTTTTTTTTCTTTTTTTTGGAATCCATATTCCAATATTGAAAAATTTATATTTGATTTTTAACTTCAATTTAAAAAAAGTATTTTATGAAACTTACGTAAGGAATACGTCGGACCCCCTCCCCAAATATAACAATATATGTTGTAATAGAAGACTAATTTAACATAAATATTATTTGAAATTAAAATTATTTTCCGCAGTTTTATTATGTTGGTAGCATTAAATCCTGATATATAAAATCCCAGCACGCTCCTGCTACAGCGTGTTATTTTTTGGTGGAAAACCCCTCTGATTTTCCTCACTTTTGCTTAAAAATTCAAATTTCCCGATTATTTCTGACAAAATTTGAAACATTATAAATTCCCTGTTTTCTGCAAATATTCTAAAAGAGTGGAAATCCTGCGATATGTACTGGAGGGTGTTCCACACCCCCCAGACCCCCCGGTTTACAATTTTACCAACCGAAAAGTATAATAAACTAACTAAGATTAGGACTAATCGGGAAATTTGAATTTTTAAATAAAAGTAGGGAAATTTAAACTTTGGGTAGAAAAACTTAAAACTTGGAAAGCATATTTATTTAATTACCTTACTATACTCATGGAGAGGAGGAACAAGTGAGGATCTTTGAGAGGAAGGTGATTAGAGCAATCGCGGGATCAAAAAGGATTAATAACACAGAGCTATGAATAAGAAAGAACGAAGAGATAGAGAAATTGCTAGAAAATAAAAATATTGTCAGGTTTACCAAGTCACAGCGAATAAAATGGTTAGCACATATAATGCCAAGAGAAAAAGATGAAGCAATAAGATTGGTGACTGAATGGAAGCCAGATAAGGCATGAGATGGTGGGATAGCTTAATGAAAGACTTAAATGAGATGGAAGTTAAGCACTGGAAAAAAAGTGTGCGAATAGAAAAACTTGGAGACTGATTGCGAAAACAGCAAAATTACACGAAAAGTTATAGTACAGAGTAACAACAGAGGAGTAATCCACCTCATAAAATGGATTGTGAGGACTTCTAAGAAGTGGTTATATTCCGACAGGAATGGAAGCCTTTGATTGATTGACTATACTCATGGAGTTTAGCAGCAACTTTCTGTGTTACTTCAAAAGTTAATTATAAAAATATAATGCCAAAATTTTAAACCGGGGGGTCTGGGGGGTGTGGAACACCCTCCAGTACATATCACAGGATTTCCACTCTTAGCTAAATAATAGCGCTATTAGCTAGCTAAAAACACGCTATTTAGCTAGCTAAATCGCACTAATTAATAGCTGTCTGGCAGCAAGCAGATTGCTTTTAAATAGCTAGCTATTTGCTTAAAAATAGTGAGCCATTCTAGCAATATTGCTGTAATAAGGATGCAATTTACACGCTATTTTGCTGGCTACCGCAGCGGTGATGCTGCCAAATATAGCTAATTAGCTGCTATTTAGCTATTTTTTAGCATCTAAACGCTACTTGGGTTAACAACGATTTATCTTGTGTACTTTTAATGCAGAAACCTCTTTTGCATTTTTCCTGGTTTAATCTTATTTTTCACTTTTTTAATCTACTCTTTCACTTTGAAGTGAAAACTTACGAATGAAAGTTTTTATTTTAATAATTAAGGAAACTTGAGTGGGCACACAAACAGACAGACAAACAATATTGGTATTGGTTAAAATATTCGCGAAAACTAGTCTGACAAAGTAAAAAGTTTCCTGTTTCTACGATTTTAACGTGATAAGCCACTACTTATAACAATTGGAAAATTAAACAAAGAAATTATTACGTAAAAATACTAAAAAATGTTATTACTGGTAATAGTTTTCGGGGATCGAACCCAGGACTGTGACTGTGACGAAGGAAATTCTTCCTTATCGACTGAATATAATTATATTATTCCAATTAAAACGTGTGTTTTTAAAAATTGCAAATTTATTTAATAATTCCTACCTTACTATACTCGACTTTTTGGGTTTTAAATTGCTGGGTGGATTCTCACCTGAAACAAATTAACGGTTATAAAAATGTCTGTAAAATTTATCTCTAAAAATGAAAGAAAAAGATATTTTCGGGTATAAAAGTAAAATTTATGCAAATTTAAGAGTCGACATTAAAAAAGATTTTAAGTTCACCTACTCATTTCTGTGTAATAAGTCTGGCAAATTTATTGACCAACATCAGGTCGAAAAGTTGTGAGAGCGATTTTCCATTACGTTCTGTGGAAAAGCGAAATTAAAATTGTCCTTTTTATATAATCATCAGACCCTAGACGCACTTTACTAATTGTTGTATTAAATATTCAAGAAGAAATTTTTAATTGAAACAATTTGGAAAGAAAATAATAAGTTTAAAATTTTATGAAGAAAACAATTTTAAAGTTTCTCGATCGTCTTTCAATTTATTAATATTAAATAAAATACTTAAAGTTTCAATCGAATATTAATACCTAATTTTATATGGCCTTTGTTCATTGTTATGCATAGCTTTTCTTGAATTTCTGTTATCGCCTGTTCCCAATTACACCGTCGTTAATAACTAATCTAAATTTGTGGAGTGGCTCATCAATATTTCCACCAACTAAGTTTTAACAATTTTGTAGTTGAAAATACAGAATATCGAGATTTCAAGTTTTTCAAACTTTGATTCGAGAAAGATTTCCAGATAAAACTTTTTAACCGAATTTTGTACTTTAAATAAAGTAAAAGTTGCTATATAATAAAATTCTAAATTTCATAATATAACGTTTATGTTTATTTTACCGCATCCAGTTTTCTACGTGACCTTTGTCCTTAAAATCGCTAACAATAATAAACTTGCCCACCTTATTCTCACCTACCTACCCACTCCCATTTTCGGCACCGTGAAAATGAGCTCATAACCTACACTTTAACATCACCCGAAGTTGTAGCAAAATATCTTCTTCGTTTTAGGCTATACATTCAAATTTGAGGTTGGCAGGAATTGGAACAACCGCGATGTGGTATCAGGATAAATGAGTGCATTGTGAGCAAAAGCAGATGAAATACGCCAGCTACACGATCATAACAACCAACCTCAGGAATCTACCCGATCGATGAAAATTTTTATACATTTTTTATGTCTTCGCTTTAAGATACAACTAATAAGTTATTAAATATTGCATTATTATACTACTAAAATATTTTTACGACGCTCGTAACTTTTAAATAGATTCAGCCAATAAAAAACTCTTCTTTTTTTCTTTTCCTTTCGTTGACAGAAAATATCGCGCCCTGTCTATACATTGTGAAATTACTTTTCTTTTGCTAGCAAACATTGATAATGGAGTATTTATGATGTCACGACATATGTCTCTGTTCGAGAAAAATCACATTTCATTATTTCTTATTTTATGATAAACTCAATTGATTTATGTGTTTCCAATACGTTTTCTTTTTCTCGCTTCTTTAATTTGAACTTCTGTCACAGAGATCCTATATTATCAGTATACTACAAGACATAATATTTTAGGTTTTGCACCACTCTGTATGCTCGAATTTGCATTTATTTATAATAATAACAATTAGCTCTGTCCGATGCTGGAAATAAACAATGCAGATCAATCGGACCCAAGTCCCAAGTCGTTTGACCACTAAACGGTTTTTCCCCTACCTTCGGTACTTTAGGTTTGCGTATCTAATTAACCCGATCATCGATCGCCCGGTGATACTTAAAAAGCTTTTCCACTCGAATTTGTTACTAATTCGTTTTTTACTAATTGAAGTATTAAATCTTAAAAAGCTAGGCCTAGATTATTTGTTAAAATGGCATTGTTTCGTGCTTAGCAGTAATTGATTTACATAATTAAAATTCACTTAGACTTTTTCTTACCCAGCTACAATTAACAAAGACTGGCTAATTTAATTTACGTCACCTTTCTGAGGTAGAAAGCTAACGTGACAAGTCCACGAAAAAAACTATTAAATTGTGTATTCTAAAAGCGGTACAAATAAAAAATTTAATAAACTTTATGAACCGCTCGTAAAATATAAGGGTACATTTAAAAGAAAAAGAAAAATATTGCTAAAGTTCTAAACAGTTTTGTTTTTGTTTTTTGTGAATAAAATATGATGAGAATATAATGGCGCTAATAATTTTAAGTTAAATAATCGCCTTCTGGCAGTTGTTCGTTATAATTTGGCTGGAAATTTTCGATCGATTCGAAGTCAGGTTAAAAACTAACGTGCTTAGGTGTTTACCTAACTTTTCAGATAAAAACAAATTTTCCCGTTCGATGACTGCTAAGTAGTTTCGTTCAATATTGTTCTTCAAACTATTCAACCGCTCCCAACTGCCCCACAACCTCTTAAATTACATATTTAAATATTTTAAATTAAAAATTCCATCTTGTACAGTAGCGGCCTTATATAACAGTGGTTTTATGCTGATTATTATTATTTCTTTTCAAACCTCAAAAAAAATACTTAAGGTTGGATTGGGTTAGGTTAGTATAAATTTTTATTATTATCTATTGAAGAATTCCTTCAATAGAATGACAAATATTGAAATATATTTGTACTTGTTCGTTTTCTTTCTTTTAGATTTCATTATCTACCTTTTCTTACAGTCTTTCCATTTGTTCGTTGAACTTTTTCTTTCTTTCTTGAAGAGTTGCCGTGATTTGGATTGGGAAATAATGAATTTTAGTAAAAAATCATTAGTGGCCGCAAGTAATTACAATTTTATTTAAAATTGCAGAAAGTTAAAATTTAATTTCGACAGAATATTGTTGTAAGTAAGTGGTCCGAGAAACAGATGATAAAGCTCTGGTTTTCATTATGCTAGAACAGTCCCATCCCATGATTAATGAACGAGGTAGGTCAGCTGTAAACTTCCTACAAAGACTGTATTTTCGTTCTCGGAAAGAGAAACCAACCAGGCTAGAAGAATATTGTTGTGTACCAAAATGTTATACGCAATAAAAGGTCGTTTTAAGTGAAACTAAAATTAATGAGTCGAAATAAATGCGCGATACTTAGCTATTATTGAACGTTGGAGATTGCTTTCGAGTCAGACGAGCACCCTCGACGATTTAAAAACAGAATTTTTGTAAAAAAACTGGATTTTGATTGAACTGCAGCGAAAGGCTCTCTAGAAATTTTAGTTTTTAAAAGGAAGGTGCTCTAGGAGGAGAGAAATGGACGCGTTAAAGGTAGAGAATGTACAAAAGCAGCAAGCTTAACTTATTAAAAGCATAAATAAGTAAATTAAGAAGGGTTTAATATCGTACATCAACACTTAATTTCTTTCAAAATTAAATCTACGAAAGGGTGCAAATGTAATCTCTTTTAAGTAAAAGTTAAGCACCCTCTATTAAAGAGCTCTAAACTTTGCAAACATCATAAAGTCAAATACATATACGTTTTGCGTTTTCAACAACTTTCAACCATCACGCCCCTTACATTAAAGTAATTCACGTCATCCGCAGAAGTGCCCCACAATCAAAGAAATAACAAGAGCAACCATATCACTCTCTCTTTAAGAAGAAAATCTTGGGAAAGTGAATTAACAAGTTTTTACTTTCTCGTCGGAGACTTTTTTGTTGGGTATCACAATTGGGGCTAATTAGGGGTCGCGTTATTCGGGCGCACGTGTAGAGGAAATTGTTAAATAATTAAGGACGAGGACTTAAGTAAACCATCGGTAGGTACCTAAGTTGGAGGAATTTCAACAATAGGCATTCGATCACCATATATTGGCATGCTTTATATTACAATATTACAATAGTTGTTCTTGGTGATGAGGGGCGGATGTTAGGGAGGAAATTGCATATATCATTAGTGAGCTATTGAAAGCTACATGTTCTACATTTTAGAACACTGATTAATAATGGTATTAGAAATTGAATAATTAAGCAAATGATTTGCATTCTCTTTCAATACAAAACAATTCAATCGAAAATATTAGCCAGAGAGCATAGATATATTAATAAATTTCCATTTCGTCGAGGAGGAAGGTCGGTAAAAAGTCGTTCGAGTGCAAAATATTTGTCAGCATCAATTAAAAGTTATTTAAAGTTTTGCATAAAGCAAAACTAAATAATTACGTGTTAATTTATCATTTAAAAGTTTAATTTGAATAGCCGAGCTGGGATGAGGAATAGGTAGTTACTACTTTAATATTATCACAATGGACCCGACTGCACAGTTGTAGCACTTTTGAAAAAGTATTAATTTATTTTGTAATTGTTGTGTCGGCATCGCACTGCTATACACTCCAATTAAAATTTTCACAATGGAAAACTAGTTGCGCTTATTTTCTCAAAAGTTTCCACTTCTAATTAAACCGTCTTACAAATCTACGACAACTTTTTTATGAATATTGAATTGAAACTTTCAATGAAATACGGTTACATTTTTTATTCCAACAAAACGGAAGGAAACTTTAACAAGCACAATAAAAGTTGGTAAGGAAAACTAGCGGAATAAAGTTTGAAATAGTGTGACGACAAAATTGTAATATTTATTTGAAAATTTGAGACAATAAATAAAAAGATAAAAGTGGCCAAAAAAGCAAAGGACGGCACGAAAAACTTTTATCACTGCAAGAAACGTACAAATAATAAAATATATTGACAGTATTTCACCAAAACTTTGTCGATATTGTCCATATACCGGATGTTTTGCTGTATTTTCTTTCGGTGTTCAACTTTAATCGCTTCGAATTCAATATAAACATACCAGCCTACTCGCGTTTGTTGTCCAATATTCAGGCTTACTAGCATGCTGAAGGCTGAAGGCTGAAACATTTTATCTTTAATAATTATTATTGAAGATATACTAAACCTAATCCATTACACTTTTATAATACTCTAGTTAAAAATTTCAAAAATCATAAAACATGAAAGCTCTACTTTATTTAGCTGCCTACCCCCCTCCCCAGACCTGCCAGTTTAATTTTTGAAAAAGTAGGTTTCGTTCCTTCTTTTTTTTACCGCTACAGTATTAATAATTAATCAAAAACAAAAGACTACCCGACCTAAATGTGAAAATGAATCTAAACGCTCCGAATTCGGTTCGAAACCTGAATATACATACATAATAAAATGAACTAGAACATTAATAATAAAAAAACACAAAGCCTGATACAAAAACAATTAAATTTTAATCTTCAAACCAAAAAAAGTGGGAGTTTAACCGTAGGATCCCCGAAATTCTTATCTAGGAAAATATGGAGAGCCAGCCAAAATTTATTAATTAGGCTCAAGTACCCCCAACATACATTTTTAGCTGTTTTGAACTGTAATTTAATTTCCAACAGCTAAAAATGTTGTTGGAAATGTAAACATAAACACATACACAACAAACTGATGTACATAATTTATCGACAATTTGGCAAACTGAGTGTATTTTGGGTTTTTTATAAAATTCTGTTAGACAATTCGTTACAAAGAGTAACAAATAAATTTAGAATAAAAAGCTTTTTAGCATAGTAGTTTATTAAACAAATAATAATTTGCCGGTAGCTGTACGGAATTCATATATTAAATTTTATCAAATTAACAGTAATTACTGAATAACTAAATCACTTTTTGTATAATTAGCTGTAAAATTTTACAATTATTATCAATTAATGATGCATTTAACTCACGAGCGCATAATTATTAACAAATTTGTATGCAAACAGATGCAGCTTTATTGTGCAGGTTTCAAACGACTCTCACGAAAAAATTTATCAATAATACATTCGAAAGCAATTTCTAATTACAATAATTGTAATTTAAATTAAACCACCCTTTAAATTATTTGTGGGTCATGTATCCATAATGTTACAGTTACGCTCGACGTAAAAGCCACAAATGACTGTTATAAAATGAACAACTTTGATTAAAATATGTTGCTTTGTTGTTAATTAAAATCCATTTTAAAATACTTCGTCTTGTTACAATTAGTAACAATTTTACATCAAAATTCATTATTGTGTAGGGAACATAACTCGAATTATTGCATAATTATTTTAGGTTTCGCTTTCCGGTTCAACGATTTTCATTTTCACAGAACGCGTTACATAATTTTACTGTTTTATATCAACACAAATTTTTATATGTTATGTACGTTTTCACATTATTTATTTTTCATTACCCAAAGCAAATTAACTTTTTGGGTTTAAATTTTCGCAGCAGGATTTTCAAGTTTCATAAACCAAATAATTAAAAAAATTGAGGCTCCACAAGAAATGTTTTACGCAAATTGTTCCTATATTTTACATATATGCTGCTACCGGGCAGGGTTTTTCGTGATATACTTCGTGGGATCCTCTATAAGTCCTAATTTTAAATTGTAAAATCAGGCTCTACGGTTGAAAACATTAACAACTTTGCGTCACAAATGCTGAATTACTTCCCGATCTACATTATTCAGACGCAGGGTTAGCGTAGTCTTCTCGCCTTTGGCTTTGCATACCAGGTTTTTAATCCTTCAACGCTAGAAAACGTACCAATTAATTGTAGAAGAACTAAACTGGGTAGCTCCGGGAGCGCGGCCAGGGGTTGGACCGCATTGAAGTTTGATGATTGAATGGGTGACTCGGTTAATCAATAATTGCTTTAAAAACATTAAAATTTAATGTTTCATTTGTATATGTTTCAGTTTAAATCCATTTGCACGCTCCCGGGGTGTAATGAAAAATAAGCTTCCTAAATTTTTCAATCGGAGGTACTGGTTTGTAAATTTTAATAATATTGTTTATCGCTATGTTATTCCTGTTAGCTTAAGAGCTAATAAAATCTACGTTTTGTTAAATAAAATTGCAATTATGTAGTTGTATTCAAAATTCGAAAAAGGCAAAAATTAATATGTCGAACTGATACACACGAAGCATTTCGTGACGTTACAATACTTCATCATATACTTTTAAAATTCACATCTCGTTGTGTCACATCCATTTCGTATTATACAACTCAAATTTTAACCTTTTCATATTTTTCAATTGAAAAAAGCAAAACAAGGTTATATATGCGCCCTAATTTAAATATTGTTAATTTTTAATTGCGAGGGTTTAGCAGAAAGCGTGACATTTATTTCAAAACAAATTATTGGATCTGTCACTATTTTTCAGTGCAGAATTGCAAATTAATGGATGCATTTTTGTTTGTTATTCAAAATTGACATATAATCGTTCTCCAAAGTGCAATAATCCTGGTAATTACCTTAGCGCCGGTATAAGTTTATGGCTTGGTACGCAGGATTAATAAATTTGATGAGAGAGGTAGCTTTAAATTCAGGGTAAGGAGTCGTCTAGCCCATCGTTCTACTTTATTAATTTAATTCTAAGGGTCAACTGAAAATGAAACGTAAGCTACAAAAAATGGTTGTTCTAACTTCCATCTCCGTCGACGCATTGGCTATATATGCGAACGCATAACTCACTTTTCAACAAGAAAAAAATTTGGACAGTTAAAAAACTACAATTAAAATTTAATGAAATTGCGAGTGTTTTCCGAGAGCAAGTATATATATATAGTCATTTGTGACAATTTTGTCTCCGAGCCTCTGTAAACAAAACTCATTATTCTTTTCTTAGTCAACATTAATCAATCCTCACTCGGCGGCTTAAATCCGTTCATACGCAAAATCGTCTACAATTTGAACAACTCCGACGAGCAAAAAATAAGAATTTAATTGGCAACCACCCTAGATATCGTATTATGTTTTCTATCAATAGATGGCGACGGGAAATAATATCTCTTATCCAATGGGATCATAAATAACCGAACTATCTCCAACGAATCACAAACGATAATACAATTCACATGTAAACTATTCCAGGTACAAAGCAACTCATAAATACAAAATAATCGCGCTTCCATTTGTATTTGGAAAGATCGTGTTTTAGTTGCGACAATTCAGTATCTACTAGGTCAGATAAGGGTTGGTTCCTGTAAGTGACTACCCTTGTCAGCGCTAAATCTTCTCCGAGAGTACATTTCATGCAATATTTGTACATGCGGTGTAAGCGGGTTACAATAACCGCATCTACTTACATGAAATAAACCCAAAAAGTTTAATAAAGCATCTTGTAATTTTCCAACAGTACAATTTCAAATTGCTAGCTTAACTTTTGGTTTAATGAGAACGAAATTATCAATATTCTTGTTGTTCTTTCAGGCAGACACTGGAGTTAAAGCTGTAATCGCCGGTAGCTTTCCTTTGAGGTCAGAACAGATATAATCCAATGGAAGATTTAATTATTCTAAAAGGAAGAAGAAGATACTTGGAAGAAAAAGCAGAAAAATATTTGCCGATTAAGCTATTTTGAAAGTTTGCGGTTCGGTAACTTATGGAATTGCACATTAAAACTATGCACCTGCTTCGGAGGTTAAGGTAAGTGTGGGACCGCTATAATTTGACAAGAATTGCCTAACCGGGATGATTTATGAAGACTCTGCAAGGATTATACCTATATATTTCCAAAAATTTCCTTCAGGATTGCAGGTTGTGCAGAACAAGAGTGTCCAGTTGAGAAAAAACTATTTACTGAAAAGCGCATTTATTATGAAAATTTGAAGGCATTTCATCCGAATCACATTTTCAAACAACATCTGAATGATTTATCATAATTTAAACGATAGCACACCACAATCAATCACTTGTCACTTTTTCAGTAGTGATATCACTTATGCATCGCGGTAAATTGACAAATTGTTTATACAAAGAATATTTTTGGTATAATTTTAAACCCTGAAATATGGCGCACAATTTAAAATTTTTTAATGCTTTCATACCCAATTTGTATGGGGTATTTGATCTTGGCGCTTTCATCCACCGCTCTTATATTTTTAGTTTCAGCGTGTGACGACTGGTGAGGGCCCGCTTATCCTAGATGAAAGAAATTTTGTGTTAGATTTAGTGCACGGAAAATAGTAAGATAGAGTGGCAGTTTTTAAACAACTTAATCTTTGCTATAGCATATTTTCAAAATAAATTGCCCACTAATATTAGAAGCGGCGGTATTTGAGTTAAAAATACAATTTCAAATTTTGCTTCCTATTAAAAAATGCCTTCTCGTAAATTAATACATCTAGCGTTTGCGGAAAACCAACAAACGATCTGTAATTATACTTAATGTGAAGCCATTAAAGACTATTTACTAATTAGAACGGTACACATACGCCTTTCAATAAACTAAATAAGCATTACATCGACTTTAGCTTTAACGTCAATAAAAATAACACCAATGTCAACCCACAAAATAAACATCGTAAGAAGGTATTTAGTTACTTCAGTTTTGAAAAATTCCGAATAGTAAATAAAATTTCCACATCACAAAACTAAAAAAAAAAGATTATACCAGCATTCTTTGCTGATGTGGTTGATTTTAGACAATAAAGGGTTGATAATTTTCTATTTGCATGCTTGGAAAATTTTAATAGAATGTAATATCTCTGCTATTTAGAAATAATAATTATATTGCATATTATTTTATTCAGAAAATGCAAGAATTACTGTTGAATGGTTAATTGTATACTGGACTGTAAATTTAGCTAATAAAATTCAAATTGTGAACTCAAATTAAACTAAACGTGAGTCCTAGAAGCGAGTTATATTTATATTTTTAATTTATTGGTAGTTATTCATATTAACTATAAATAACAGCAAATATACATACAACAAAGCTCCTGTGCAGAATTTTGATTAATATAATTAGATTATAATTAATAACCAGTCTATATACTGTTTTATACGCTCCAGGAAAATCAATTTCTCTATCTCTCCATAATGTGAGATAGATATTTTTAAATTTTTTTAATTTGAGTTTTAATAAATTTACTAGGTTTTTCCACTCCGATTATAAGATTTTTTTATTCGAATATTACACGCGAATGTTGATCAAGAGCAAGGCCTATTTTACCATGAGGCGCATTAGGTACGTGGCTAAGACCCAATCAAATACTGATAACATAATCCAAAAATTGAGCCTTTGATGCTATTAGAATGCCATCGGCATGCCAGAATGCAAGACTGCATCATTGGTTCCAGTTGTATTACAGATCAACCTCAGATCAGAGTTAACTCATGAAATTCGCAAAGTTAACTCCAGCTTTGGCCACTCTGATTGCTTTGAAAGTTGAACTAGTCCTTAGTGTTGGTGCAGATAATTTCGCCCAGCTAAAGATATGATTCATAGCTGTACCTGGGCTCTCCATGCTTTCTTATGGGAGCGTTTCCTTAGAATGCGATTGTCTCATAAGAAAAAATGAAGATCAGTCACTGCATTTGCAGAGCTTCAGTTGTAGCTAAGGAATTACACCTTCAGCTAGTCATCTGTGCTTTTTTTTCTGCAACCCAGAATCGAATCGAAAACCGATGGAATACAAAAAGTTAACTCTAGCTTTGGTTAAAGATAGGTTTACTTAGCTGCGGTTGGGGCTCTGCGACTGAAGTCGCAGTGGCTGATCTCCATGCCTTATTATGAATGTGTTTCCTTAGAATGCAATCTTTGCAGGCGACTCTAAGGTCTTATAAGAAGACATAGAGCGAAGTCACTGCGACTTCAGTCGCAGAGCCACAACTGCAGCTAAAGAGTCTCATCTTTCATGCTTTTATATCAATCATGGAAAGCAACCACTGCGACTGCAGCCGCAGAGCCCCAGCCGGAGCTAAGAAATCACACCTTAAGCTAGTCATATGTGCTTTTTCGTTGTATCGAATCGAATACCCCTGGAATACCAAAGGTTAACTCTAGCTTCGGCCACTCTGATTGGATCCACATCAGTTGACCCTGGATTTACTTTTATCTAAAGTTTAACTAGTTCTTAGTGTTGGTGCAAATACTTTCGCCCAGATAAAAATATGAATCCTTAGCTGCGGCTGGGGCTCTGCGACTGAAGTCGCAGTGGTTGCTCTACATGCTTTCTGATGTGCGATCTATGCAGGCGACTTAAGAGAACACTGCCAAAAGAAAGCACGGAGAGCAGTCGCAGAGTCCCATCCGCAGCTGAGGAATCATATATCTTTCATGCTTTTTTATGGAAGTGTTTTCTTATAGTCGTCTGCAACGATCGTATTCTCGGGAAACACTCCCTTAAAAAAGCATAGAGAGCAGTCACGCATTAGGCACATACCTAGGGCCCAATGGCCAGAGAAGCCCGAGAAGAAAAAACAAAATCGTATAATAAAAATCAAATACTGATAAAATAATCCAAAAATTAGATCTCTCATTGGATCAACATTAGTTGACCCTGGATTAACTTTTATCTAAAGTTTAACTAGTCCTTCGTGGTGTTGCAGATAATTTCGCCCAGCTACAGATAGGTTTACTTAGCTGCGGTTGGGGTTCTACGACTGAAGTCGCAGTGGCTGATCTCCATGCTTTATTATGGATGTGTTTCCATCTGTTACTCTAAGGTAACAGTCTTACAAGAAAGCATGGAGCGCAGTTACTGCGACTTCAGTCGCAGAACCCCAACTGCAGCTAAGGAGTCACATCTTTCATGCGTTTATATCAATAATGCTTTCTTATGGGAGTGTTCCCTTAGAATGCGATCGTTTCATAAGAAAGAATGAAGAGCAACCACTGCGACTGCAGCCGCAGAGCCCCAGCCGAAGCTAAGAAATCACACCTTAAGCTAGTCATCTGTGCTTTTTCATTGTATCGAATCGAATACCCCTGGATTGGATTGGATTGGATCCACATCAGTTGACCCTGAATTAACTCTGTTATCTAAAGTTTAACTAGTTGTTAGTGTTGGTGCAAATACTTTCACCCAGATAAAAATATGAATCCTTAGCTGCGGCTGAGACTCTGCGACTGAAGTCGCATGCTTTCTTATGTGCGATCGTTGCAGGCGACTTAAGATAACACTACCTAAGAAAGCATGGAGAGCAGTACTGCGACTTTAGTCGCAGAGTCCCATCCGCAGCTAAGGAATTATATCTTCCATGCTTTCATATAAATTATGCTTTCTTATGGAAGTGTTTCCTTATAGTCGTCTGCGACCAGGCCGATTTTACCATTAAACGCATTCGGCACGTGCATAGGGCCCATGGCCAGAGGGGCCCGAAAAGAAAACATAAAATCGTAAAATAAAAATTGAATTTTGATAAAATAACCCAAAAATTGGACCTTCAATGCTATTAGTTACTCTCGAATATCTGGGGCCCGAAAATTTGCTAGAGCCTAGCGCCCAACCCAATTAAAAATAGGCCCTGATCAAGAGTTATTAGCAACTAATATTAACAATCTATTAATTTAGACATTTAGACATTTGGACTGGGGTTGTAATTTTGCTACATCGATTGTCGACTGCGAATGATCTATAGGACATCCCTTAAGGCTTCCGGGTTTGTAACAGTTTAAAGCAGTGCTTTCCAAACTTTTTCGAACCGCAGTGTCCTGTTTGAATTAAATTTTTTTTATTATTTTACCCCAAAATTTAAGCATGAGATTAATAATATATTAATTTTTTACAGTTCAGTTCTACATCTGCTGTCCCAGATATCCTAGAATCTAGATAAACAAAAATAAGGGTAGGTAGGTATATAGATATTTCGTATCACAGTGCTTACATGAAAGCTTTCGGTTTTTGAAACCAGGGGTATTCCATACCCCCCAGGAACCCTTTCTGAAAGCGTAATCAATTAATTTACGACTTTGAATTATAAATTTTCAATTTGTGACAGAATTACAAATTTAAATTCATTGTTTGTTTTCGTTTTATTTAGATATGTTTAATCATCAAATTGGCAAAATGTAACGTAATTAATAGACCTGCATAGGTATTTTTAGCCTGGCTTTCATTGTGATTTATTTGATTATTTTCAATTGTACTTCTGAATGTTATTCAACGACACAATAAATAGATTAAATAGAAAAATCATCCTTTTCGTCATTCAATACTATTTGGAAGATGAGAATAAAAGCTTCACTCAGTTTTGTATAAGTCAATACTTTTGCCAAGCATTCTCATCCCCTAAACAATATGTGCCTGAAATACAAATTTACCTTTTCTTTCTATTTGTGTTTTATTTATTTTACTTGGCGCCCGTTTCATTTTTTAATGAATAAGTTGTTATATTCTAAGGTAAAAAACTTAAAGCAGTCGAAATTCGCGAATGCAGCAGAAAATGTTTTTTTTTTAATTTGAAGAGCTTGACACTGCGTTAAATTTTCGGCATTTAGGCAGGCTAAGGGAAATTTTTAAGCAAAAAATTCTGTGATTATTGCATAATAATTTTCAATTAACAGCAATGTAAGATTGAAAATATGTAGGTAATTAATTGGATGCGTCGGCGTCGGTCGTATGGGGTTTTATTAAAATTTAAAAATACCTTAATAAATTGTTACGTCATCAGGTTTATTTTTGATTTGATAAAACACGTTGTATCTCGCATTATCTACAATACAAAATTTAAATGATCATAAATCTTGACAATAATTTATATTAGCAGTTTCGTTTTAAATGAAAATTAATTTAAACTTGGCTAGTGATGTATGATTTGCGTGCCTGGTCGTAATAAGTTTAATTTATTTATCAATTTTATTGTGAAATTAACTTAATTTTCTTTTAGGTATCCGAGAGTTGGCTGTTTTATATATAGGAGAGAGATAAAGTGTAGATTGCAAGACAGTTTTAGGACGAGTGGTTTAACCCATGTATTCTCCAACCCATTTAATCTACACTTCATGGTGTTATTGTTTCCAGACGGTTGCGTATCGAAAAGAAGGCTCTTATTTTCCCACCGAGATATTCCTATCTTATAACCCTAACGTTATCTTTCGAGTATTTTCGAAAACAATTCACGGACCTTACAACTTAATTGGTTCATTTAAAAAATTGGATTCTTTATTCTTGTAAAAGAAACACAGCCCTCGTTAATGCTATTAAAATGTACATAATAGAATCTTGCTCGGAATTAAGTTCTCTAATCTTTATAAAGTTAAATGCTTTTGCATTTTATTTAAGTAATAAGATGCAAAAGAAACGGACTACATTTTCTCTAGTTTGTCTTGAGGAAAAGCGACCATCTGAACACTTTTTCTCGGTTCTTAGGTAAACACAAAACAGCAAATATATGGGACAACGACACAGATTTGCTAACGCGATTATCTGATTTTTACTATCGCACTCCCTTTTTTTATTTGTTGCAGTGGCATAAACACGCAAACCCTCAAAAACTAACTCGCTTCGAGGGAATAAAATTATTTTTTTGTTTTAGTTAAAACTATAAATATATAGGAAAAGTCTCAAGTCGGGTTAAGCCCGAGCGCTTAGTGATCAGCGCTCACTGATTGGGTGCTTAACGTGTCGGTTTATACGGAGTCCGTAATAATGAAATTAAAGTATTATAATTTCTTATATCGTTATCCGCCAGGGTATTATTACGATCAAACAAAGAAGTAAGTACGAGGAAAGCAAACTAAATAAATGGAGTTTGTAATTAAAGAAATTTTAAGATGGAAAGAAAAATTCCCAGTAGATAAACTGTTGGAAACTAAATCTATATAGTTACACTAACAATTTGACCCATTAAAGAGAAATAAATTGTGGTGCGGTAGTACTTTAAGAGCTTTAAGAGAAAATCCCGCACGTATAATTTAGTTACATTAATTACTGCACGTGTAGGTAATTGGTTAAATTTTTATCGTAGCTGTTGAATAATTGCATCAAAGAAAAATGAATGCATGTTATGAAATTTAATATTAAAAATTTAATTTTTAGATCCTCCACTTTAAAACAGCGCAGATTTTTATTAAATATAAAACCGTAACATTTATCAAAATGCATTTACTAATGCACTCCTTGTTTATTTTTACAAACCTCGGGCCTCGTATTTATAAACCTGCGCCATTAAAGAACTCGCAAAAATAAATTAGATTGACAATAATGAAATTTTTTAAATTGCAGTAATCAAAATTTTATTCGATTTTACTTTTTACCTTTCGATATTACTCTTAAAAATATTTTAAAAGCCTAGTTTTGATTCTGGCGTCAAGTCTAGCCGATCCGTACCTACCATCGACGATAACTAGTGTTAGTCTGATCAATTAGCATTAATTCTAGTGTTTATTAGTTCTCTTCAGAATTCCATGATAATAACGTTGGATTTATTAGCAATAAATGAAATTATCGAATAAGGAAAGATAAACGAGGAAAAGTTTTGTGAGTATGCTGCAAACAAAGTTCCAAACAAAATAATGAAGACATACCATCCTTGGAACTTGCAGTTAACTAATCTTTAAAGTGTACTTACACCGGCGTAAACTACTACACGATTATTTATAAACTTTAAAAAATTTTATTATTTAAAAACAACTTTACCCTGACGTGATACGCTTTAATGAAGAACCACTCGAACAGTTTATATTAACGTCGAGAAAATTTATACTCTGGAAAGTTGTTAATGAAATTTTAGAAAACGTTAACTTAGGTAAATACTGAGTGTTTTACATAAATTTTACAGTCGCGACACTTTGATTTAAAACTTTATATGAAAAACTAGGATGTTTTTATTCCTATACATTTTTTAATTAAATTAAAAAAATGCTTAATAAAGAGAAAATATCGGCTATATGTATTGTTTGAAGCAACTGTTTGAAGAAAATTTAATTATCCAAACAATTATGGATAAATTTAATTTTTTTATGTTCTTTTCTTATGGTTATCGCAGCGTTTCGAGCGAGAATCTGCGGGTACATCTGATACTTTTGATGATTTTCATGTACTTTTGTACGTTTCATTTTCAAAATTGCTTTTTGTATTGAAGGATATGGTGTATATTTGATTGAATGAAATATGTTTCCATTCGACCCTAATTTCATTGGCCTAAAAAAAAATTCATCGTAAAATTCAAAACATATCACGTAGTGAACATAATTTTATCTTTAAAAAATGTACTGTCTTGTAGCTTTTCAAATTTTTCTTTTTGCAATTCACCAAAGAGACTTAATTTAATTACACAGGTAAACAAAAATAACAACCGACTGAAAAACCAGGGTTTAAGAGTTTGGAGTGAAATATGTATGTGATCCTGTAAGAAAAGAAATTTTATATAAATATATAAATAGTGGGAGGATATTTTTAACCGCAACACAACTCTGCGTAGGATTATACATCTTTTGAGAGATAATTGCGAATAAATTTATAAATCACAAATGAAAATGAAATAAATTTAAAAAAACTAAAAGAATATTTTAAGACGATGTAGGTAGGTAATACCGAGGAGGGAATATTATTAATTTTAAGTGAAAATTAATGTTTGGATAAAACCGGCGCGAAAGCAAATACCTTTTAATACAAAATTACTGTTAATGGAAAGTAATGTTTACATTAACTTTTATTAAGCAAAAATAAGTATTTTGTGCGCGCAAAATTAAATATTGACGTCTTTATGCATAAAGAAAAAATTGCTAATCGATAATACAAATTACTTTGCGAGGGCATTAGCAGAAATTTTTCAGGACATCGACAACGACATAGACGTCGGCATCGGTGGTGGTTCAGGTTGCTAGGAAATTCCGAAAGCTCTTACCACTATTGTTTGATAGAAAGTTTTGCAGCTAACCTTAATAACGCCGTTATGGTTGACACGAAATGCTTTGTTTGTTAGTTTGACAGAATTTATTGATGACCGTTCATTACCGCTATTTTACTCGAGGTGACAACCAGTAATTGTGTTCTCCAACAATGACCGAGACGCTGAAGGTTCAAAACTTGATAAAAGTATGTAAATTAAGAACAGATATTTTGACAAATTTGTTTGTCAACCAATACTTCAATGCAATTAACTTTTTCCTAAAACTCTTTGATGTTGCGCTCTAAATATGTGCTTTGTTTTTTAAACTCTAATTTACTACTATTTACCTTGGCTGGAAGCTACGAAACACGGAAGGCTTATTTCATGTTCATAATATTTAATTTGTAATTAAATAACCCGTCTGGATTATTTAAATGTTGCACAAGCTTTGCAAATTTAAATAAATAATTTTATTTCGGATATAATTTCTAAAAGAATTCACTTAGAAATTCAATGATGATGCCCCAGGAGAACTTTTCTTTGACAAAAAATTATTTCCTAGGATCCATAAAACCCAAACAAGTTTTGCTGGAAAATTCATTTCATGAATATGTGATTTTCTTGTAAACTGCGCATCTTGATGAATAAATTTAATTAATTTTTTCCTTCTTCCCACATTGATACTGTAATTATTACTAGTATAGGTTTCTCATAAACAGAGACCGGATTTGGATGCATTTCAAATTCAAAAATATAAGATTTTAATTTTTAAACGACCCCGCACCATTTTTATGAAAAAATGTCCTTCTGTAGATTTGGATGATTCATGATGCATTCTGAACAAATATCTCAATAGGCACAACTTGCTGTTATGGGCAGTTTCCGAGTTATAAGTTCTAAAAGCTCTTGATTAAACATAAAAAATTTACCATTATGTTATTTATTTTTTATATTATTTACATTGCCAACGAATTAATAGGTAAGTGCTGGTAGAAATTGCAAGTAAACGTCAGAATGTTATAATTATTTGTAATTATTGCAAATTTATTATTTTATTATTATTATGTAGGTACAGTAAAAGTTTAAATTTTTTCACATGTTCAATCATCCTGATATATAAAATCCCAACACGCTGCTGCTGCTCCTGCTACAGCGTGTCATTTTTTGGTAGAAAAGAAACGCTATGATATTCCTCACTTTTGCTTGAAAATACAAATTTCCCAATTTTTCCTGGTGAAATGTGAAAAATTATAAGTTCCCTATCTGCACCAAGTATTCTAAAAGAGTGAAATCCTGCTATATGTACTGGAGGGTGTTCCAGACCCCCCGGTTTACAATTTTACCAACCAAAAAATATATTAGGCAAACTAAGATTAGGACTAACCGGAAATTTGAATTTTTAAGTAAAAATAAGGGAAATTTGACTTGAAAAAATTAAAACTTGAATATCATATTATTATTCAATTACCTTACACCTCATGGAGTTTAGCAGCAATTTTCTGTGTTACTTGGAAAGTTAATTATAAAATAAAGTCAAAATTGTAAACCGGGGGGTCTGGAGGGTGTGGAACACCCTCCAGTACATATCATAGAATTTCCATTCCTTTAGAATACCTACTTGGAGAAGATGGGAAATTTATAATTTTACAAATGTTTCCAAGAGTGGAAATTCTTCGATATGTACTGGAGGGTGTTCCACACCCCCCAGACCCCCCGGTTTATGCTCCCTAGTCTACATCTGTGTGATTTACGCCCAAACAACCTCGTCGAACTTATGTTGGAAAGTGAGGGAAACTGGGCAGCCATAGGAAGGATGTTGGCGGCAATATTGTCCGCCAAAGCATAAGACGACTAGAGAAATACATGAAGAACAAAGACCCGAAAGGGCAGAACCAAGATGGAAGCTGAAGATTTTGCGGAAGATATGCGTCAGCGTTTCCCGGCAACTTCTTGGAGTGGGGTTTTAGTCGGTAAAAATCCGACAATACCACCCAAACACCAGGGTGGTGTCTTTTGAAAATTTCCCCACTCCCAACGTACCAAAAAAAAAAAAGAAAAAAAAATTCCCCCCGGTTTATAAGTTTACCAACCGAAAAATATATTAAACTAACTAAAACTAACACTAAGCATATTTATTTAATTACCTTACAGACTCATGGAGTTTAGCAGCAACTTTCTGTGTTACTTTGAAAGTTAATTATAAAATAAAGTCAAAATTGTAAGCCGGGGGGGTCTGGGGGGTACATATCACAGGATTTCTATTCCTTTAGAATACCTACTTGGAGAAGATGAGAAATTTATAATTTTACAAATGTTTCCAAGAGTGGAAAATCTTCGATATGTACTGGGGGTGTTCCACACCCCGCAGACCCCCCGGTTTAGAAGTTTACTAACCGAAAAATATATTAAACTAACTAAAACTAACACTAAGCATATTTATTTAATTACCTTACTACTCATGGAATTTAGCAACTACTTTCTGTGTTACTTTGAAAGTTAATTATAAAATAAAGTCAAAATTGTAAACCGGGGGGTCTGGGGGGTGTGGAACACCCTCCAGTACATATCACAAGATTTCCATTTTTTTAGAATACTTGAAGAAGACTGGAAATTTTAATTTTACAAATGTCTCCAAAAGTGGAAAATCTTTCATATGTACTGGAGGGTGTTCTACACCCCCAGACCCCCCGGTTTAAAAGTTTACCAACCGAAAAATATATAAAACTAACTAAGACTAACACTTAGTTTATTTATTTAATTACCTTACTGCTCATGAAATTTAGCAACTACTTTCTGTGTTACTTTGAAAGTTAATTTAAAATAAAGTCAAAATTGTAAACCGGGGGGTCTGGGGGATGTGGAACACCCTCCAGTACATATCACAAGATTTCCATTCTTTTAGAATACTTGAAGAAGACGGGAAATTTTAATTTTACAAATGTCTCCAAAAGTGGAAAATCTTTGATATGTACTGGAGGGTGTTCTACACCCCTAGACCCCCCGGTTTAAAAGTTTACCAACCGAAAATATATTAAACTAACTAAGACTAACACTAAGCATATTTATTTAATTACCTTACTGCTCATTGAATTTAGCAGCAACTTTCTCTGTTACTTTGAAAATTAATTATTAAATAAAGTCAAAATTGTAAACCGGGGGGGTCTGGGAGGTGTGGAACACCCTTCTACCCTCCAGTACATATCACAGGATTTCCATTTTTTTAGAATACTTGGAGAAGATGGGAAATTTATAATTTTACAAATGTTTCCAAGAGTGGAAAATCTTCGATATGTACTGAAGGATGTTCCACACCCCCCAGACCCCCGGTTTAAAAGTTTACCAACCGAAAAATATATTAAACTAACTAAAACTAACACTAAGCATATTTATTTAATTACCTTACTACTCATGGAATTTAGCAGCAACTTTCTGTGTTACTTTGAAAGTTAATTATAAAATAAAGTCAAAATTGTAAACCGGGGGGTCTGGGGGGTGTGGAACACCCTCCAGTACATATCACATAATTTCCATTCTTTTAGAATACTTGGAGAGGATGGGGAATTTATAATTTAACAAATGTTTCCAAGAGTGGAAATTATTCTATATGTACTGGAGGGTGTCCCACACCCCCCAGACCCTCCGGTTTAGAAGTTTACCAACCGAAAAATATATTAAACTAACTAAGATTAACACTAACGGAGAAATTTGAGTTTTTAAGCAAAAATGAAGGAAATTTAACCTTCGGCTAGAAAAAATTAAAACTAGGAAAGCATATTTATATGATTACCATACTACTCATTGAGTTTAGCAGTAACTTTCTGTGTTGCTTTTAAAGTTTATTATAAAAATATAAAGTCAAAATTGTAAACCGGGGGGTCAGGGGGTAAATAAAATTCCCACTGTTCTAAAATACCTACAGAAGACAGAAGAATTATACAAATTTCGTTAGAAAAAGCTGGGAAATTTTTTGTTTTTGAGCAAAAGAGCGAAAGAAATTAAGACGGTGGTCGACTAAAGAAAATTTGAATTTGAGAAACTTATTTATTTTTATATTATGAAAGAATTTTTAATTGCTTTTAAACTTTTTGCGTTAATTCGAAAATATAGAAGAACGGGGAATCCCCCAGTAGCGGGAAACTAAATTGAATGTTTAAATATTATACCGTTAAAAAACGCTTAAAAGAGATCCACCGTCTAACTGCCCATCTCCGGACGGGCTTTCCATCGATACCGTTTTGTGTTGTTGTGTTGTTTTATTTTATTGACACACACATACATCCGCAGCCATATTCGAATGGCGATCACACATAATATCGAGTCGAAAATTAATTTTTTTCTGTTAAATCTGGAGCTTTTAGAACTTATAACTCGGAAACTGCACATAACATCAAGCTGTACCCATTGAAATATTTGTTCAGAATGATGAGAAGTACAACATACCCAAAAATCAGTCAATTCTACAAAAAGACATTTTCCCATATGATTGAAAAAAAAAACCTATTTTTTAATTTTCAAAAACTGCCCTTCATAGAAATTCGGTGTCAATTCGAAGAGATATAAAAATGAAACTCAATTTGATACTTTTCAGAAAAAAAATACATTTTAAGGTGAAAAA
Source organism: Cantharis nigra (assembly GCA_958510845.1). Classification (NCBI taxonomy): domain Eukaryota; kingdom Metazoa; phylum Arthropoda; class Insecta; order Coleoptera; family Cantharidae; genus Cantharis; species Cantharis nigra. The sequence goes on along the minus strand of OY294033.1, from coordinate 1,720,159 downwards.
TTAAAATTTCAAATGTAAGCTACTCTACGTGAATTTGTTTTAAAAAGCACGTAGTAATTAATGAAAATTGCCTTTAGCTTTATTTTTAATAAAATGTAAAATGTTGACCTTACTTTAGCTGCAATGTCGGTAAAGAATAAATTACATATAAGCCAATTTGAAATTTTTGTTTTTCTCCTAACGGGTCACAAATTCACTATTTAGCCAATAATTTAGTGGGTTGCACGCTACACACATAAACATTTCAATTTTATTTTTTATTTAACCGAATAATAATAAATCATTTACTTACGGCAGTTGATTACGGGTCAAAATAATGAAAGGTTGAAAAATTTAATTTTTTACGCCAAGAAAACTACGCTGTGGTTTTTCAGGCGGTAATTAGAAATTTTTTAAATTAATATTCCGGACACAACATGGATTAAAAATGCAATTACTGGCAATCTTGGACCATTAGCTCACTTAAGCTGAGTTGAAAGCAAAAATAATAAAAATACAGAAAATTGCCTTCATTCCTAATTGAGTGAATATCTGCGTTGGGGTAGTATAAGAAATTGTGCTTCTCCTTTTTAGTTCTTTTATTCATTAATCATGTTCCTATTACCTTATATATGTATGTCATCTCACATATCAAGTGAATGATATATTTTCATTTAGAAATAAAAAAATTTTACAACTAGAAATGCTCCACATCGCACCCCGAAAAGCAATTGTATGGCATTTCATCCCTTATCAAATGAAATCTTATAAAATGTATAAACAAAAATTGGTTGCAAGTTTAAACTGCAATCGGCGTAATTTTGTTGTACAAACTTGGACCTAGCGGGTGTCCAGGGGTTGGACATGATTGTGGAAAGAATAAAACTGTTAGATATAAGAAAGCATTTTTATAGATTTCATGCTGCGCTAGTTAAGCGCAATAAATTAAAATTTATTTAATTAAATTTTAATTAAACAAATATTTGAAGTATTTTAATAAAACGTGTTTGCATTGAAAAATTGATAGATATCGAATTTGTAAGTAAATTTACTTAAACATTAGAATGAAGAAGCGCCGAGCGGCGTAAAGGAATGGGATAACTATCGATCATTAAAATGAAACTCGAAAGAATATTTTTAAAACGATTTGAAACGTAATTTCGGTCCTATTCTGAATAATAATTGTTAACGCAAATGTTTTGTATGAATTAATCTTCCTCTCAACTTTAAAGCATGTGCAAATATGTGAGCTATAGTTAAGAGAGATGAATTCGAAATGAGAGCTTCCTTCGTTAGTTAAACGAAGGCTAATCTTAATCCTATTTTGCAGGTATGATTGCTTACACTGTTTGCTACCCTACTAATTATGTGTACTCGTATGTGTGTGAAAATAGACACCACTGCAATTCAGGAATTCGTAAGATATACCAGCACCGCACATACCACCATACCAGACAATAGTCACGGATACAATAACTTGTCACTTTGGTAAAACAATGCTTAAAGAAGAGAAATAATTAATTCCAGAGCTTGGTCTGGTGTGTATATCTAAGCGGCTGTAGATGGGAATGGGAAACAAAATTGAGGTCATCATTTTGCTAACTTGTTTGGCTAAACCGGCAAGCTTTTTAATTAACAATAAATTTGTAGAATTGCCGCTCGTTCGAAACTAAATTACTTTCGAGTTATTTAATTTGGCAACACAAATAAAAATTTTGTTAAAAATTCGCCAACAGGTAAATCTTTGAGCATATTATATGTAAAATTGTCACAGCGGTACCGCAGTATGTGTTTTATAATAACGCTTATAACAAAGAGGGTCATGAATCAACTCCACAATGTGCTGCGCTTCTGCACGGGAAATTTTAGATTTTTGTAGAGGCTTTGTTTCGCACTGACTTTTATGTGCTATTATACAAACTGCTAAAAAAGGGCTGCAGGAAGTCGACAATGCTGTGATTTATGCCAAAAGTGCGTGAATTTATTGAAAATCTGCTCTCAGCTTTGTAGTATAATCAAATCACTTTCTTAGAAAGAGACAAAGCCGTCTGAAACAGTCACTTTGTGACGAAACCGTAATCGTCAGATAGCAAAAGATTCGGAGATTCGTTCTTTTGACATTCAAGTTTTAAATGATTCAATGCCGATTACATTATTGCTTTCCCAATTTTCATATCCCTCATCGGTTATTTACTTTTTCCACTATAGCCTATGAAAGTTTCACTTAGCTCACAGAACTGTTTTCTAAATAGACAAACTTAGCTGTTACGCGTAATAAAATTTACTAATTATTATGTCGAGAAATGCTAATTGAAGCTTTCGATTGGTTTTTCGTATACGCTAACCAAAATGGGACGTATCCTGATTAAGTCCTAATACATAAAATCCCAGCACGCTGCTCCAGCGTGTCATTTTTTGGTGAAAAAAAACACTCTGATTGGTCGATTTCTTTTACCAACCGAAAAATATATTAAAGTAAGTAAAGTTAGGACTAAAAATATTTGTCCAATATTCTAAATGAGTGGATATCTTGCGATATGTACTGGAGGGTGTTCCACACCCCCCAGACCCCCCGGTTTACTTTTAATTTATTTATAATAATTTATAATAATAATTATAGAAATTGTTTACCGGGGGTAAACACTCTACGGTACATATCTCGGAATTTGAAGAAAATAGGGAATTTATAATTTTACAAGATTCGCCAGGAAAACCGGGAAATTTGGATTTTTAATCAAAAGTGAGGGAAATTTAAATCGTAACTTAAGAAAACATTTATTTAAGTGCTTTACTGTTCGGAGTTTAGCAGCATCTTTTGCGTTATTTTGAAAATTAACTGTCAAAATTATAGTCAAAAATGTGAACCGGGGGTTCTGGGGGTGAACATATTTTGCAACATGTACTGGAGGGTGTTCCACACCCCCCAGACCCCCCGGTTTACATTTATTTTATTTATACTAATTTTCAAATTAATTTAATCTATAATAATTATAAAAATAATATTAAATATGAAGTCAAAATTGTAAACCGGGGGGTCTGGGGGGTGTGGAACACCCTCCAGTACATATCGCAGGATATCCATTCTTTTAGAATACTTGGAGAAGTATATCGCAGGATATTCATTCTTTTAGAATACTTGGAGAAGTATTCTAAAAGAATAGATATCCTGCAATATGTACTGGAGGATGTTCTACACCCCCCGGACCCCCGGTTTACTTTTAATTTATTTATAATAATAATAATTATAGAAATAATATAAAATTATAAAGTCAAAATTGTTTACCGGGGTAAACACCGTCCCAGTACATATCGCGGAATTTGGAGAATATAGAGAATTTATAATTTTACAAGATTCGCCAGGAAAACCGGGATAATTTGGATTTTTAATCAAAAGTGAGGGAAGGTTCAACCTTAACTTAAAAAAACATTAAGTTACTGTTCGGAGTTTAGGAGCATCTTTTGCGTTATTTTGAAAATTAACTGTCAAAATTATAGTTCAAAAATGTGAACCGGGGGTTCTGGGGGTGAACATATCCTGCAACATGTACTGGAGGGTGTTCCACACCCCCCGGACCCCCCGGTTTACATTTATTTTATTTATAATAATTTTTAATTAATTTAATCTATAATAATTATAAAAATAATATTAAATATGAAGTCAAAATTGTAAACCGGGGGGTCTGGGGGGTGTAGAACACCCTCCAGTACATATCGCAGAATTTGGAGAAGCTAAAGAATTTATAATTTCAGAATGTAGCAGCAACTTTTGCGTTACTTTGAAATTTAACTGTGCAAAGTAAAACCGGGAGGTCTGGGGTTGAACACCCTCCAGTACATATAATAAAATTCTCTCTTTTCTAGAATACCTACAAAAGACAGAATAACTATGTATATCAATTTCGTCAGAAAATGCTGGAAAATTTTTTGATTTTGAATAAAAGTTAGGGAAATTAAACCGTTCAGCTAAAGAAAATGAGAATTTCAGAAACTTATTTATTTTAAAATTATTTAAATAAAATTTTAATTGCCCGTCGGCACATCATGTTTAGCAGAAATTTTTGCGTTACTTTAAAAATATAGAAAAACGGAAAATCACCCAGTAGCGGGTAACGAAATTAAAAGGTGATCCACCACCGTCTAGCTGCCCATCTGCGGACGGGCTTTCCAGCTTTCACTTCTAGCTTTCCAGCTAATATATTATTATAAAATATATAATAAATATTGGGGGTGGGGTTTGTTATTCCGTTACCTTCTTTGTTCTGCTTTCCCTTGCCGATTTTTTCTCTAATGAAATTTTTTTAAATTTTCGATCCGAAGATCCGAAATTCCAATAATAGCTCAGCATAGAGAAGATTTTTATACTTTTATATTTACAAACATCAGTTAATAGCTCGAAAATTTAAAAAAGCTCTGAAGCACGCACACCGTCAACAGAATGGCATTCGCTGATTTTTTAAGGAAATCAAAGAAAACTTTTAGGTTGATTCCGGCCGTCTACATTGGTAGCAACAATTAACTAGTACTTAAAGGAAAATCAAAGCTTCCTATAATTATGCGAAATTAATTAATATCGGTGCAATCACGGAATCGTCCGCATCCCATTATTATCCCGAAATTGTAATTGCGTAGGTAACCAGATATTGGTGGCTTTATCGCCAAATCTTTAATCAAAGACGAAACCTCGCTTGAAATGTAAATTGTCGAAAATTGATATGCCGTGTAAGATGCAAGATATAATTCAGAAAACGGATTTGTATGCAAAGTTAACAAAATGGTCGAAATCAAAGGTTCATTGATGGCAAACAAAATTATCTGACGTGTTATTTGCATTATACGACTGCAATCATGTTTAATTCGATACATGTTCGAGGTAGCAAACGCGAGGCAATAGATTCGCCCCAATTTTATCACGTAGAGCAGAAGGTGTTTCGATAATTTAAAAAATTTATATCCTACCTTTTAGTTCGGCAGTCCAATTTGTTTGGTGGCCTCTGAAAACAAAATCAATCGTCAGTTCTTCAGGCGTACAGTTAAATTTGGAAAGGTGCAGTTAGTTTCAGATGAGGAGGGACTGCAAAATTAATTTCCAGATCCAAGTGGAGATTAACGTACCAAGTTATTGCATGCAGTGTACAATAAAATTGAAATATAATTTTGAGTTATCCGGTAGCCACGTGATTAGATATTCATGGAAAGCCATGCAAATCAGTGTAACACAAGTTGATTTAGACGTTCCTTATAATTTGAATGTGCTCCGGTTATTTTAAAGTTGGATGGGTCATAGAAACTAAAATCGACACGACCGACATTAAGTATGCAGTCAATTCTCGACACACGATATTCAGTTAATAACTCTCCGAATGGCCTTTATTCAAATGACTTTGAACGGAGTTTAATTTAATGACTCGTAATTCGCTTACATTGTTATAAATAACTCGTTAAAAAGCTTTTACGCTATATTACGTTAAATCAAATCGTTATCAGATAATAATTTCTTTGTGTAAGTAAGCAATTTGGAAAAAACCCAAGCTTTAAGTAACATCATATTTATAATATAATAATATGTAATAAGTAAATCCGCGTCGAGAACTGCCGAAAGTTCTTGGAAATAATTTTCGACGCGTAAAGATACGCGAGATAAAGTGAACAGATTATAAAAATCAAAAAAGTTGGAACCGACGTAAAATTTGAAAATTTAGAGCGCATAATAGGCGTAGACACGTGACAGAAGGTTGTCAAATTCACTTTGCAAACTTTTATTTTTAAAGTTTGTGTAAGTCTTTATACGAGATATTTTTTACCATCAAACAAAACTTCTGGCTCACTTTCATAAAAATTTGTTAAGAAAACTTAAAAACTTTTCCAACATCAATTCCATCTTTTATTTTAATTAAGCATCGCATTTTTCTGAGTGTGACTCGAGTAAGCGGAAGGTTAATTACGGATAGTTTTATAGCCGAAAATAACTGCGCGGGAAGTTTGCTTGTTCCAGTTAATTTATGTTCTAATAATAAAATAATTAGTAAATATTTTGTTTCACCGAGTAATTAGGAAATTTTTGAGTCATTAACGAAGACGCATCTCTTGTACTGCACATAATGAAAAACCGAAACCCAAATTTTAGGTCCGAACTTTGTCAGTCTTTGACTTAAGCCAAACCGTAACTTTAATTACTTTTTAACAACTGCAATAATTACAACAACTTTATTGCTTACTAAAAAAGCTTAATTATCTTCGTACGTAAAGACCTTTTTAGTGTTTGCTTTGCGAAATTGCCCAATTTTTAGTTCTAATTAAGAAAAGCATAAACAACGACGAACAATTTAGCTAATTGATTTAACAAAATAATTACCAATGGCTGAGTGCTTCAAAGTATCGACTTGCTCAGGGCCTATTTTGCCAATGGCCAAAGAAGCCCGAAAAGAGAGAACATAAAATTATAAAATAAAATTCAAATACTGATGAAATAACCCAAAAAGCCTAGGGTCCAACTCAGTAAAAAATAGGCCTTGGGAATAGATTAAAATTCTGATCCTGTTATGTACAATGGTTGGTATTTTTGATTGTGGGGTGTCCTGAGCAAAAACTATACTATTCGTTAGGATCAGGGCCAGCAAACTTTTGCCGCAAAAATGCCAGATTTTTTTTTCTGGTGCCTGGAGATCGTAGAATACCGCTAACATTAATTTTGCTGCGCAAACAAAGAGCAAAAGATGCACTGGGGGGTATTCCATACCCCCAGAACCCCCGGTTTACGAATAGCTACATTGAAGCTCGATTATTAATATTTTAAGTTATAATAATAAATACGTTTAACTTGAAAAGTTCAACAACAACTTGAAATTCAACATAAACTGGACGGCTTTCTGCAGAAAGGAACCAACCCGAATATTTTAGTTTTGAGTAATTGATGGTTAAAGTCTAAGCTTAATGTAGAATTAAATGAGATGTTGGTTGGTTTATTCACATACAAATGACAGTATTTATTTGATATGTGGGTTGGTTCCTTTCTGCAAAAGACTTTATTACATTTAGGATCAAATGATTATAAAAAATTTTTTCTTATTTTGCAATTTAGAATTACTTGTGGGCTTGGCAGCGGAACCAGATTTTTTATTGCTTAAAATTAAACTTAAGTTTTAAAAACACAAAACAATGTATAGCGGGGGGTCTGGGGGGTATGGAATACCCCCAGAAGTATTCAAAAATTATCCCTGTCCTAGATCAGAGCTATTTTTAATAAGTGCGTGGACTTAGAAACTCACTCACTTGAAAAACTCTCCACTTTAGCCCTATGAGGCTTTTAAGTTACATCTCATCCATAGATGAGACTATTGTAAAAGCGGACCGTAATACTATGAATTTTTCTGTGAGCTTGTAGAGAGCTGGCAACAGGCTAATAGGTCAGTTTCTAGTTCCTTTTTAATTTTTTCCGAAATATGGGAATCCTAGAATAATCTCAGCATTGATTTTGCTGCGCGAACAAAAAGCTAATGGTGCACCCCAGACCCCCCGGATTGCCACAAAACAGTTTTATAGTAGCAGCTGAACTAAATCTCAACAAAGCTTTATAAGCAAATTTAGAAGTTTTAAAAAATCTGTCTTAAAGATTCGATAAACTTCAGTTTAGCTGCTATTACAAAACTGGCTTAGACACAAAGTGTAGTGGCAATCCGGGGGGTCTGGAACACCCCCCAGTGCATCTTTTGTATTTTATTCGAGCATCCATAGTAATAATTCAAAGTTAAATCAATATAATCAAGAACACAACAATGATACACATGAGACCTTATTACGTCTCATCAGTATCATATAGTTGCATTCTTGAAAATAATGATTTGATTTTTTACCTTATATAATATAACTGACAGGGGTCAGTTCGTCCCCTTCGGAAAGTGCTCCGTAGAACACCCTGTGTTTATATTTTGATTTTATAATCGGGGGTCGATACCAACATATAGCATTGCGCGAAAAATGCTATATATAAGGTAAAAAATCAAATCATTATTTTCAAGAATGCAACTATATGATACTGATGAGACCTAATAAGGTCGAAACATGTCTATCATTGTTGTGTTCTTGATTATATTGATTTAACTTTGAATTATTACAATTCTCAGTAGCTAGAATAAGCTACGGCCATAATAACCTTAAGGTTATGAGTGAGGTTCAATCCTCAACACCCCCCTGTACTGTCCTTATGACATGTCAGTTCGACCCCTTCGGAAAGTGCTCCGTAGAACACCCTGTGTTTATATTTTGAATCCATAGTAATGAAATAAATATCCTAGAAGGCAGTACAACCATCCAGGGTTCCCACTAAATTTTTCAAAACAAATTCCCTGACTATGGAGGGTTATTTCTAAGAAAATAACCAAAATAGTAAAAAATATGCAAGACTATGTAGCAATAGCTACATTGAAGCTCAATTATTAATATTACTTGTGCTGGGGCTTGGTAGCAGAATCAGTTTTTGTTGCTTAAAATTAAACTCAGGGCTTATTTTACCATTAGGTGCATTAGGCACGTGATAGGGCCCAATGGGCAGATGGGGTCAAAAAGAAAGAACATAAAATCGTAAAATAAAAATCAAATACTGATAAAATAACTTAAAAATTGGGCCTTCGATGCTAACTCAGTTAAAAATAGGCCCTGGACTTGCTTGCATTCGATTAACCGTCGTAACGTTGCAAATGCAAATTTCCAGCGTTCTATATGATGGTATAACTTATTTCTAATTTCGATTACTTCAACTTGAAACTTTCGGGCACTTTACATAATCGAACGTGGAAGCATCATTTTGGTGTGATATAGAAAAACGCTTGACATTTTTATCATGAGGAAAAAATTGATAAACTGGGCCAAGTTTAATAAAATACCAATATTGAACTAATCAATAAAAATTTTAATTGACTAGCGGGGTAGTCATTAAAAGTTGGAAACGTAAAACTAAAACAAATGTTGAAATTTGTGAACGGTGACAAGTTTCATGATTAACTTTTCAACAAAGCGAGCAAACATGAACTCTAACATAATTATTTTTAGTACCAAACAAACACTACCAGCTAAAATGTCAAATATAAAACTAGCAACAGAATCTAAATGGTTTAGTAATTATTAAATAGATTTTTCGTTAATAAAGTGAGTGACGAACCCATCCAAAAAATTGATACGGCAACAACCGATTCCGGAGCTTCCAACTACCCAAGTTTTTTTTTATTTATAAAAATGCGAGATAAAATCAATTTATGATTGATATAACCAAATGGTTAACTATATAGAGATAAATATAAAAATGTTACGTTCAATTTTTATAAAGAAATTGAACATTTTATAGATTCGGAAAAAGAACATCAAAATTTTATGAAGGACGTAAATCTAGCAACGCATCAATGAGACACACGATATGTATAATATACAAATGGAAGAAGAGTCGTTCGTGATCGTAAATATAAATTAACGTAATTTTAAATATAGAATATTGGTTCCAAAGAAAGGGATGTCAGACATTTATGGATCTTTTAAGTTTACAACTCGGGCAACTAAGGAAAGTGCCACCCAACCAACTTCAAGCGCCGACTGTACCAAATATCGATGAAAAGCGATCGCTAAGTGATCGCTTCTTAATTACGCCCTCACAAAATTTGTTTTTCATAACTTGAAAAAGGGAAAACAAAAGAAGAAAAGTTAAAAAAATCGTAAATAAGCATGTCAGCGGGTGAGTCGATCCAGGTAGGATTAAAGGAGCAAATTTATCTTGATAACTAGAATTGGTAAAGTTAGGATTTCGGCTTGAACAAATTCGTATATTTATTGTGACAACTTTGTAGGTCAATTTTTTTCTGTTCCTTCTGTTCGTATAACAATAAAAGTACATAATACGCGTTTGGTAACTCGATGAAGACAGTTTACAAGAAGTAACATTTTTATTATGTGCCGCCTTGTATTAAAAAATGGAAAAGCTTTCTTCTGTATTAATTTAGACCGAAGGCTCTACATTATTTATTTAGCATTAATTACATTCATTTGCATATGAATATTTTCCCCGAATTAATTTACATATACATATCTCACACATGCATGAAATTCTCCTTCTTAATCTCTTTCCTTGAAAATGTGACATGAATTTTACACAAGTTTACATAAATTAATAAAAATTTTCATTATTCCGAATTATGGCATTTATGTATTTCATTTTTGGAAACATAATATGGAATAATGAACCGACGTACATTATATGGGTCAACCTGTCAGATTAGCTGCAAAATTAGATGTTCCGTAAGTGACACTTTCAAAGTGAGTTTGCTCGTTGTTTGCCTTCTAATGAAAACATGAAAGTTAGAGTAGCACAATTTTTGCTACATTTTCAGCCAATTTAAGAATTACATCAGACAGATGAAGTGTGAGAAATGATATATTGCATGTGTGTCAAAATAAAATCTAACAATTTTCGAAAAAGATTTGGAAATAACCTAGATTTACTTGCAAAACTGATGTCATAAACTACTATTTTGTTTATTACGCTCTTCCCGATCTCAAAATTGTGTCCATAAAATAATTAAGGTAAACTTCGAACATGACAACGCAGATTTATCATTTAAAGATGTACACCGTTAACATTTAACTTTAAATAAGTTTTTTTAAGCTAAATTTCTGAAGTTGAATTCCTCTCACAAATCAGGTACTTAGACAGATCTACTTGAAATTTTTTATACATCTGGACCAAATTCCATTCATTTTATTATGTCTAAATATTAATATTAATATAAAATTGATAATAATCAGTCTGAAATGGTCACTGAACTACACTGAAAATATGCTTCATCATATTGATGTACAAAATTCATCAATACAATGATTTTTTCATTATTACGTAAATTCAAAGAAATCCAGAGAAAATCTTAAAAAATCAAAAAGAATATAATTAGCTTTCCTTTTAATCTTCTACTTTTGCGTACTCAACGTTTGACCATTCAAAATGGTCTTCCTTTCTTTGTTCTCTTTCGTAGAAGTCTGCTGAAGATATATAGAAATTCCAGGGAGATCTGAGAAAATTCTAGGAAACCTGAGGAAATATCTCTTAAAAGAAAATCTGTTCTACAAAAATGTATGTTGCAGTTTTCTTCTCGGAGGTCAAAGTAAGTGTGTTTCCCCACATGAAATTATTAAAAAAGATTATGCTGGAGATTAATAGTATCTTGTCTACTGAGGAAGCTAAGTGGGTAATTTTCCCCTGACTTAACGTTCATGAAGTCAGTAATCGACGTCAGAGAACTTCGTCCCTGGAGTATTCATCCTGCGGACAATTCATTCTGCGGACTTTCATCCAATGAACTGTAAATTAATTACAAAACTTGTATGCAAACTTTCCATTTTTGAAACAGGGAGGGGGGGTCTGGAGTCTGGGGGTAAAACCAGAATTTCTCAACCTGGAGAACGTACTATCGCCTATTATGTACATATCTCTTTAGGGTCTTTCAATTATTTTTGTAGATTACCTACCTTGTTCACTTTGGTTTTGTTTGTTTTGCTTTTTGTTTTTTGAACCCAGCTCTCGGAACTGGGTTCCGACATAGACAACGTAGTTAGGGCCTTAATATTTATATTTTGGTGGGAGCTAAGTAAAAATTCCAAATCAGAGAATTATTAATAACCTAAAGGAATTCACTACTGACGTGTTTGTGAACCATGTCGTCGAGATCTTTACGGTAGGCTGGACAATCTGACCGGAGGTGGGTGCGGATAAGCTAACAGAAAATGGAACAATTCGGTTCATTTTGTAATGGTGCTTTGGAATATTGAACGGATCTCGCAAGAGGAACAGAAAATAAACATTTACACAAATTAGCTACATCAGAGATTAATCTTTCAGAACTGAAAATTGGTTCATTCCTGACACTGAAAGTTAAAATTATCATCCAAAGTTTTGATTAACTTGTATATTACTTTACGATTACTGCTACATCTATCGCGTTCCACTTTCTAGCCGACTACGTTTTATTTTTATTTTGATTGCTCTGTCAATCTTTAATCCCAAACTACCGAGTGTTTAAAATGTTGTGCACAATATTTAAACGGTTAGAAAAACTTTTTCATTTGAGATTACTTTTTTTCTAATTTAAAGTAAAAGCGTTTTACTCGAAACGCTGTTAATAAACTGAAATGAAGATTATGCTAGAAAAGCTGGAAACTTTTATTTGCCAAGTGACGTGTGATTAAATGTAGATCTGGAAATTTAAATAACAAACAATTCAGTTTGAGCTTTTATTTTGAAAATTTCAATTTGCGAAAGTCGCAGGTAACGTTTAACTCTGCCCAAAACCCTTTCTGAGTTGGGTTTAAGTAGATTCTAGTCCGATTCCCGAATCCTAAATTTTAATTCTCTCAGGTGTCGGTTCTTGACATTTTAAATTTCGATTCAAGTTTAATTTCGCCTTGGCTATTTTTTATTTCTAATTCAATTCTTATTTCGAACGTAAACATGGGTCAATAATAAATAATTTCGGAAATTAAACTATAGAAAAAGTTTTTCGTCCCTCCGGAACTCTAAAAGTCAACTTGGTTGCTTTTATTTAACGGACAGCGGTGCTACAAGTAACGTAAGAAAACATGGCTTCGATTTAAGAAATATTTTCTTTAAAGGTGGGCATAAAATTTAAATTTGGGTTTGCTCTCCATCAGATGAAATCGGTGGGGTAATTACCGAATTGGGGATACCCCGTCGTAATTCGATAAAACTCATGTTAACAAATTCGGGCATAATTGACACAATTTTAATAATTTGAATTAATTAAGAAGTGTCTCGTTATCAACCATAAGCGATTATACCAAGTGTTTTACATCAAATTATGTAAATGAATTTTATTATCCTAATTATTTTGTCAATACGCAGGTTGACATTAAACGACGAATTGTATTAATTTTCCGAATCAAACATTTATTTTGGCAAAAAATGTCGATGAATACTTCATTCGGTACCTAATTAATCAGATCAAAGGAAAAGTGTTGTCAGTTTTTAGTTCCCACCAGCGCCGACCGACCGGAAAAAGATTATTGGTATCTTAACTTTTCTATTATTAAAAAACAGAGAGAAGCTTTGAAGAATTTAAATAGCAAAGTAAACTGTACTATCCACAAATTTTCGGTGGTAATAACGTTTTAATGAAAATTAGCGGAAGCTTTTTGCAGATCATTCCTGCGTTCGTTTCTCTCGCAAAATTTCGCTCTAGAATAATTAACGTTCATAATTAAAGTTAACAGATATACCGAAAGAATAGAAAATGTACACCAAAAGTAGGCTCAACACAAACTGTTGTGACCATTTTAAATATTTATAAGAAGGCTTACCTATAAATTATTGCAAAAAAGTTAATAAAAGATAATTTCCATTTTATGCAAATCACATAAAGCTTTAATACTGTAAATTCAGTTTGAAATTTCACTTTCAAACCATCCGACGTTGTATTTGAACGTCAACTACCTAAATTAATAGTCTAAATCAAATTTTGATATTCCCGTTTGGTTGCGAATTCATAGAGCATCCGGTATCGCATGCGAAAAAGCATGGGAACCCGCACGTTACGAACCTTCAACTTCGACGTTCCAACACCCACAATGTTAACGATGGACTGAGCGACGCTCTCGACGCTCTATACACAGCACCGACGCGCACGACCTGTCCGATATTATTAAGTATGCGTGGCAAGCACAATTCTAACAAAAAGTTAACAAATTTTAGTAATTATCTGTTGTCTCAAAAATTATTTTCAAAAGTAATCTGATGATGCCAGTTTGCGAAAATTAATTCTGTTTTAAGTTGTCTTTACCAAACTTTTAATTGAACCCCTTTTTTTAAACCCAAACCTTTTTTCGAATAATAAAAATAATTGCTTTCGTATTCTTTCAAAATAAACAATAAATAAATTACAACTTATGTATTTGTTTATTCACTTAAAATAACTGAAAGAAAGAAAAATAGTCAGGTTCGGTGAAAATGTTAAGCTATGTAAAAAATTAATTGGCTGGTAAATTGACCTTAATTACATTTTTATAAAACAAATAAAGACAGACGAATTTTCGGGTAGTAAATAATGCAAAATGCTACATCTAGGTACTTTATTATTATTTTTTGTAAAAACAATCATAGAGCATTAGAATATCCTACCTATTGCAGGGTTTACATAATTAAATTTAAAAAATTCAATTTATTTAGTTTTTATTCAGCAATAACAATGTAATTGAATCGAAGAAGAACCATTTAATCATGGTTTTTATTACATTCAAATTCTGGTTTTATTTTTTTATAATTTGTAATACTAAAATCAATACCTGATCAGCCTATATAACGAAATTTAATAGTTTTTAACACCACGATAACAGGGCCGGCTGTGAAAAATATGGGGAAGAAACGAAGAATTTTCATTGTGGGCTCAGTGGAAAATTTCAAAAAAATGTTACAACATTCAATTATTCTTGTTAAGTGCAAATTATTTGTTTTTGTTTTCGTATTTCGCCTTGAGTGTTTTGTTGTTTTGTTCCAGTCTTGTTATACATTTTACGAGTAAATGGTTTTCCACGTGAAAAATCAAATCACACCTGGTGACACTCTCTATTTCGTCGAAAATCTATTCTGCCAAATAATAATATATATTTTTTAATTTTGCTAGTTCCATTTAATCGTTTCGGGAAAACCTTTCAAAACACAACTTAATTATAACCGTGGTAAACACTGGTTGTTATGAAAATCAATGAAATAATCATTTGTCATTCGAAGCATTAAATATAAAAGCTAATAAAAAATTCTTACATTAATTGTTCTTTAACAAGCCACCATGGTTAATAATATATGTTACATGGTTATGGTTAAATTATTGTATAATGACCGAAAAAAATTAGTAATTGAGGTGGCGCTCGAGTAAATGATGATTTCTCTTCGATAGATCAGCGGTGGAAAGCTCTAATAAATAAGCGATATAAATAGAAAAAATTATATATTGCCACTACGAAAATTGTAAATTTAAAAATAAGAAACTTCGCCCTAATGTTTTGCATTCGACCATTGTTTTCGTTAATCACTTCCTCTTTGAAATCTTTCTTTCTCTATGAAATAATTTGAATTTGTCACGAAATATTTCGTTTCAGCTGGAGAACGTTTAGGAGAACTTAAGCGACATGCTCGATCACACTTCATTCATAAAATCAACACAAAATTTTTTTTCTTATTATTTAATAGGTACATATTTTCTTTAGGGCAATTAAAGTGTTAAATATAGCAAGCGGTAACTAACATTTCGGTGTGTGTGTTTGTTAAAATGTGGTTATTTGAAAATTATTCATTAAATAGTAGTTTGGTCGTGTAATCACACCTAGTTAGAACGATGTAATTTTGCAATAAAGCTTTGATTAATGCCGTTTTCGTGTATTTTAAACCTCCAGAGAATTTTCGGCGCGTCGAAATGTGTAGCAATAAAATGATGCAGCAAAAATACAAATTTGTATTAACTATTAGATAAATTGCACAAATTACTTTTAAAACAAATATAAGCTTAATTTAAAATCCACCTGAAATTCCAATAAATTCCGAAGCACAGCTCCAACTTAATAAGTTTGCATTAGAGTAAGATTACTGCCGTGGTAAATTTATGCACTTCTGGATTGTTTGTCGAGTTATTATGGTTCAACGCAATCGTAAAGCTAAAGGTTTTAATAGAATTGAATTGAATTTCTAGATGACGAAGAATGCAAGAATTCGGATGGATCTAATTAAAATAAAAGCTCATAAATTAAGCTCTCCAAAGGACAGAAATTTTCCAGAAACACTGCAAAGGCCTCTTGTAATTCTTGTGGTTACCTCACAATGGCTCTCCTCCACGACGAGACAATAAATAGTGCCGAACAATCCAAAATTTGACGAATTATTTATTCCTCTTTATCTAAACCAGGACGAGTAAAGTGGCGTTCACATCCAGATTACTTTTATTGTAACTTATAAGAGTTTGCAAGATCCAATCAAATTCAAGTATAAGGTAGACGAAGAGAAAATAGATGTTCTTTACTTTGATTGGTTCGTGCAAGCTTTTCCAAGTTATCTATGTGAAATTGTGAATGCTACTTTACTGTTTTAAAGCGAAGCAAATTAAAAAAGAATCAATTACATTGTTTAAAGCGGCTAATTTTTTTATTACAATTAAAGTTGACTAATTCCTTCGAAATTAACAATAAAATTTTTATTTCTTTCATAAAAATTCAATATTTAAAAATGTTTAATGTTTTTAGATTATGTGCAATAATTTCCTAATTAAGCAACGTTTCCTGCTGGTCTGAATGTTCTTTTATTTATTAATATTTTTCCATAAACGATGTTTCAGCTCAACTTTACGAGTAAATGGCACTAAGACTCGTGAAGTTTAAAATTTAATTTAAAAATGCTTTCTTGCTCGACAGAGAAGTTGAATTTAAACGAGATCCATCGTTGACCGTAAACGTTAGGAAAACCTACAGCCAACACAACACTGCAGGGTTACAATTTCAAATTTAATTTTCACGTTTACAAAACATCAAAAGTGCTAACTTCACCGATTTTTTTTCAAAATAATTCTATTGGAAAAGTAACTTCCTGTTATATGTTACATATACATTATAAAAGAGATCAGACTGAATGCACAGAGTAAATTCAATTTTATTGCATACGCCAAGGAATACATGCTCAGGGCCGGACTTACCCGCTGGAAAATGCAAAATATTTCTCGTTTTAAAAATCACTATAGATTATTTAATTTAATTTCTTATAAGTTTAATTATGCTTACATCGAGCGAAGCCGGGTACGTACGATAGCCAACCAAAGCGGTTTTATATAATAGTTGCAAAAATTGTCTCTTTTGATTTTAGGTAAATTTACCACAATAAACATTATTTATACCTTTCAGTTTTTCAGTTTCATCATATTTCAATTTATATCTACTAAATTCTAATAACAGGTCCAGACTAGTAATAATTTAACTTAAAATTTCTAAACAGAAAGAAAATTTGTTAAAGAAATTCCTGAAACCAATTCTAAGCGACATCCACGTGCTGTTTGCACGATTATATCTCGACATTCTGATATTTTGGAATATCAGGAATTTTCGGGAAATTAGTGCTGTTAGAGCCAATTATATCCCGCCTCCCTAATATTAATATTTTTTTGCACAGATGGTAAATCTCCCACGTCGCTGGTTAAGAGATTTAACAGGTTAACACGTCATCCGAAGGATAAAATAAGGAAATTTATACAGAGCGACCTGGAAGCGATGTAATTTTATTTGAAAAAAGTCAACTCTGTGTAATTACCGTTAATTGTGTATGTTCAAATATGGTAAGTTTTGAACAAACAATGTCGACCGTTTTCAAAGTGCCTTTGTGTACTACTAACATGAGCAAGCATTAAATAAACAAACAGCAGTATAACGAGTTGGGTTTAGTTTAGTAGGACAACTGTAAAATATGAAAAGTTTCTAAAAAAAAAAAAATCGAAAATATCGTATGATCTCCCCAGCCAGCGCCGGTTAGCTTTAATCGTGTTAGCGTAAAATTGAAAATTTGATAGTTGCAGGACTTAAGATTAGAAAGGACAAAGTAATTATAAGTTGGTGAAACTAAGACAAGCGACAAAATTAATATATTCGTCGTGTCTAGTTGAACCGCAAACAAGTTAAGATAGTAAGAACATCGCGGGGTCACGCTTAAGCTCCAGGAATCCGGTCGACCTTAGTAGATAAGGGCAGAGGTGTGCGGTGCGTGCTTTGCTTTAGATTATCCTCGGACATATGAGGGTCCGGGTTTGTTATCCCGAGCGGCACGCGTACTCCCCTGAGATCCCCCAAAGACCAAGATTGCTAAAGTTAGCGGGCTACTCCACCGTCCAATATATACGACCAGAAACATTCAACTTTTCTTCAGTACACTCCGTTTAAAAGCTCAAGCGAATTAATTGACTTTTGTGGTTCAACTCCCGCTTGTCAAATACTTTATGCGTGCCAAAATCATTTCACTTCCGCAGTGAAATATCTGCAATGTTATTAAACAAGAGCGGGCTATAACCGCAAGATGTTGTATAAGCTGAAAACATGTCCGATTTCAGACTGTACTGCCAATGATCTACTGAGCAAAACCAACTAGTTTCTCTGCGCTGTCAAACTTTGTTTACGTTGTTTGCAGGCCAGATTTTCACTCCGGAGGTATCTCACCGGAAACGGACCCGGGAATATTGAGAAGACCAAAAAATATTGGATTACTTTCGTCCGTTTTATTTTACTCTTTCTCTATGTTTCCCTTTTCATACCAAAGCTTATTTATGAACACCGCCTGTCATTAATTTAATAACTTTTCCAACCTTCACTTTGTTATTATTTTTCCAAACGTTAATTACTCTTTAATTTTTTTATCGAGAATTTAACTTTTTCCGATACAAACACAACTAAATTTTTATTTTATTTTGTCCGGCAGTTCCAGAATAAATTTATTTAAAATATTTATCAGCCGAAACTGCATTTCCTGATGAAACCGTTAACATCCTTGTTTCATTAGCAAAACGTTCACTTTGTTATGCTTATTTTCTTTGCGGGGATGAGTTTCAACCCCACTGGTTATCTATTAAAAGAGGACATGTGACGTTTCCAAATCACTGTGTCAGCCGATTTCTCCATTACTTGTTTCCTTCCTGTCCTCAATTTACTGCAATATCAATTGCAACGAAACTTGTCGTTTCGCATTCGAGATATTTCAAGCTACTTCATTACGAGAGCGGTTGACGTTGAGTTGGTTCTGCTCTTTTTTTTGGGGAGATGGATCGACAAACAAAATTCAGTTATACTACGGAAGAGAGGAAACAAATGCTTTTAAAATTTGAATTCTAATATTTTAGCATTTATGCATTGAGTGATAAGTTTATCAAGAAGCGAAACCGGATCTATTGCATGTTCCGAAACGAAGATGGCGTTAGTGATTGCAAGATTTATATTGCTCCTGGGAATTTATTAAACTGCAAATTTGTAAGCCGTGTATGAATAAACATTAAACAAGGAATATATTATTTTATGCAATTCGCAGTTTACTCTTGAATCGATATGTTGTGCTAATTTATGTAGCGTTAATTCGTATGATTACGTTTATTGTGAATGCAAACGAAAATCGTCAGGAATTTTGTTCAGCCCTCGTAGGATAAACGAAAATTAGCACCGGAAGCGTTGAGCAATAACTAGGTAAATTGATAATAGACTTTAATTTTATAAATTGGAATTAAGCTTGGTAGTTGTTGTTTGATTTTATTTCGTGGTTTGGAAACGGTTAACGATAAATAGAAATGGTAATAGAAGGATTACATAAGCAGCGAAGATATTAATTCGGGGCAAACATATCCTCGCAGCAATAACAATTTCACCTAAGTTTCCTAATATAGATTAGTTCTTGCTATACTCCTTCCTTTATCGAGTTGAGCCTCTATAAAGAATGCTTGAGGGAAATTACGTTGGTGAATCCTTTTAACTAAATATAAGCACTTTGCGGGAACGAATTCAAATTACGTTTGGTTTTATGAGACTTCTCGATTTTCTTCATACTTGAGCGACGAAGGTTTTCTAAATTTTGTTATTTAAATATTGAAATGTAATTTGTTTAATTAAAATTGGATTTTATTTAGAAGCCAAGTAATTTTGTCTGACAATCGTCGGCGGAAGCTCTTGTAAACACAAGTCGGATCTGATCCCGGATTCGCCCCCGTAGTTTTGCGTGGTTCCAATGTTGAAAGTGTACGCCGGAAATGTTTAGTTTGCCGGCTTAGAAAAGCAAGAAACGCTAGCAACTCCAAACTAAGAGACAACATGTACTGTGTTTAAATTGTGTTTATTTTGTAATTTGTAAGGGGATCTCGAATTTACGCAATTACACTGTTTTTCTATGCAAAATTGATGAAATCGGAAAAGTATCCATGTTACGCAAACTCGAGTGGAAGGTAAATAGACGAGTTTGTCTTAACGTTGAGAAATCCCCGGTGCAACTGCATTCAAAAGCTGGCTTGGTTGCTCTTAGCAAATATTGAAACTAAAATAGCCTGAAATTTTGTTTGCAAAACCAGTTTCTCAATGTTTACCAAAGTCATGACAGTTAAAATACATCAAATAATCACAGCAGTGGATTGCTGTGATCACTGGCTGAGTCGCAGCGCGGCAATTCTGGGTTCAAAACTCAGATCTGACAAAATTTCATGCAAAGTACCAAAGTACTAGATATATATTTTTTGTAAAAAATTAACTTCGACTTTCTCAAAAAAATCTAATCTAAGTCAGAAATGTCTCATGTTCCTGATCTTGCTTTGTAATCGGTTTCACTAGGACTCAAAGAAAAGTTAAGGCAGCTAAGGGTAAATGTCAATAAATCTTCATACGAAAGGAAAAGATCGTTTACAGACCGGATCTGACCAGTTACTCGAAGTTCGCAACGTCCACCAACAGAATTCGATTCAAACTAATTTAGTGCACTTATTATCATAATTACAGAAGATTTTCTGCATTTCTCTCAAATCAATACAGTTCCTTGTGATGTAATGATTCAAATGCGATAGAAAATCATATAGTACAGTATAATTAGACTAAAAAACACCCAAACCGGGAAATCCAAAAAATATACGGTTTAATTGCCACAACATGTTCATTACTCGTTCCTCTATAAGTACTAAAAAGTCTCCCGTTCCAGAGCGACGGGTTTGGGTGGGGCGAAGGGGGTAAGGAGTCAAAACCATACGTTTCTACAGTTTTTGTCATATATCTCGAAAATGATGGAAGATACAGAAAATACCATTGTATACAAAATTAAAGACCGTGAAATTTTCTACAAAAATGCTTGTATAAATTTTTTTCTTAAACTCTATAGATTAGGAGATATGGAGGGGGAGGACAGTTTTGATAATTTTCTTACTTACTTTTTGTTTTTACTATAATTTTTAATTAATTTTAGAATTTTGTAATTACTGATGGAAGTGATGGAGAAGAGAAGTGATATTAACCCTGTAATGCACGTTTCAAATGGAATCTCGCTAACCTATTCATGCGCGTCACAAACTATGACCAAAATCTGTACTAAAATCTGTTTCTAATAGGATTTTCGTAAATAGAAACCTTCTCCTGACAATTGCAAACACAACGAAAAAATAATCAGCCAAATCGGTAGATTCGTTCTCAAGTGATGAGCGTACATACATTTTTTACGTTTCATTTTTATATATATAGATTTGTATGTCCATATGTAATTTTAATTAAATGTATTAAAATGCTTTTTACAAATGCCAGTTTGTAAATATATTAATCCTGGAAAAAGTATTTAAGACAGGCAAAAATTCATTAAAACTTTCCTCCTCCATATCTTCTAATCTGTGGGGTTTACCAAAAACAGGTTTAAGACAATTTTTCTAGAAAATTTAACGGCCTTTAATTTTGTACAGGGCGGAATTTGCTCTATCTAACGTAATTTTCGAGATATTTGACAAAAACTGTGGAAATGTATGGTTTTAACTCCTTCCCCCCTCGCCCCACCCAAACCCGTTCCTCTTAAGCGGGAGACTTTTTAGTACTTATAGAGCAACTGATAATAAACATTTTGTGACAATCCAACCTCTTATTTTTTGGATTTCGGGGTTCACATCTAATTATACTGTACTAATATTTAAATTTGATAAAACAATATTGAACTGATGCTCTGGTCTTTAGACGTACCGTTTTAATCAAAGACATCAAAGAACCTCGAACTAGCCAAGTTTTTCTATATATCATAGCTTGTAGTTGCTTCCAGTTTTCTCGATATTAAGATCCTGCTCACCAAATGAATTCCAAATGGGTTTCGATATACCTACTTTTTAGCTAATATGTATAATTCTAATTTTTAATCAGAAATCTTTTTTGATTTATTTTAAAATTTAATAAACCGGCTGGTGGTGATTTCTTTATTTTGTTCTGCGATAAAAGTATAAGTTAAGTTGTGTGGTTATAAAAATTAAAGATAAAAAAGTTAATATTAGAAATTTTGTGTTAGAATTAAGTGTGAGCTGAGGTATAATAAAACGAAATAAGAAGTGGACCGTGCATAAATCAAAAGAATAATTTTTTATGTGGGTTGTAAGAATAAAAGTAGTAACTTGTGTTGTTAACATGACAAGAATTTACAATCCATAAAAACAAAGAAAAACAATATCGAGAAATAGCCAAGTCACCAACTCCGTAGTTATTAAGGTTAATCTAAAACTTGAAAAACCGAACGTCGTGAATGCGGTAGAAGTCCGAAAGTCGAGTACGCCTAGAGGGCTCAAAATTCTCTAGAGAGTAGTTCGAGCTCGAAGCACGTGGACTTGCGAACATCTTATTTTAGTACACACTAACTCAAAGAATGATCCGAATTGCAATGGCTAGGCCAACTCAGTCGCTCAATATTGATCAAAGCTTTCCCATATTGCATGTACTACACGACTTTTCCTATTTTTAAATTTGTTCCATAATTTTTCACAAGAAAGTTGCAACAATTAAAATTTAAATTTGGCGCTGACAAGGGAGTCGTTAGTATGCAAAAAAGGATTTGAACCGTTGTACTTGGATGTTTCTCAAGTTTCAAGTACCTTCATACCTGTTTTTGTTAGAAATAGAACAAAACGTGAATAATTTACTCACACAAAGTGGTAGCTTTAGATGTGGTGGTAATGAAATATATGAACACAGTGTGACCGGGTGCACTGTATAATTTCGAAGCCATCACCTTGTAAAATGGGCACAGAGCCAGCAAACTCGGCACTATTGTCAAGCAGCCAACAATAATTATAAAGGGATTACAAACAATATGTAATTAGTTTTTGTTCCATCTCGCTCCTCCAAGTCCCATATCATCAGGAATGCGCTCCTCCGCTGCTGCATCCGTTCCCCCTTTTCTGATCAAATCTCATTCCAAGTAATGGAGATCCGCACGCTTTTCCGACAACTCCTAACCCACCAATACGAGACAATATCGTTTACAAAATTGAATAAACATTTCCTACAATTGCTACGCTACCGTTAAGCCGTCTTTAAATCCAATTTACCAAATGTGATGGCATCGTCGACTGGCTCACTAAAAATTTTAATAACATAAACTTCCGGCGGAACGCTCGCGATAAAAGTTTTTCCAAAAATGATTGTCCCTTATAATGCGAAACAACGTTTTTTAAATCATAATTGGTTAATGATTCGGTAGCCATCGCAGTTTAAATTGGGTCTCTTTCAGTTTCCTGGTGGCAACGTGACCGGCTTCCTGACCACCTAATGAACTCTCATCAATTCATAAGCTCCGCATTACCGGTTTAGCCCTTTCGAGTAAACTGCATCTGAAAGATGTTAACGAAGATGATCTCGACGTAAATTCCGGTGTGAAGTTAATTAACTTGGCGGAGGCAACAGCCTGCTAGATACTAAACAGATCCACTAAAGCAGTTTCGTCTCAAAAGCATTAATAACTGAAAGTTCAACTCCGGTAAAAGTGCATTTTTCTTTTTGTTTCAAGTTAAGTAACACTAGAATGATATTACGATACTGGTTAAATTCTCCACTTCAAACACTAAGTACACTTACGGTACATGTTTTCATTATTTTATCCTACATGGATGCCTCGAGCCATGTGCACTTGATGAAATTTGCAATGCAAAACTCTTCAAAAGTTAATATCAACTTTTACGTGTTCTTAGGCTAAACGAAAGTATATTTACGTTTGCCATTAAAACAATTATTTATACAAAATTAGCTATTCCTGTTATGCTTCCAAGCCGGCAGGGTTGTGAAACGTTGATTTTTATACATGGAAAAGCCTAAAATTTACTATCGATAACAAAATAGCCCACGGACGAAACAAACATTTTAATACCGAAAACATTTTTCAATTCATCCAGCAATAGAAATGTTAAATTAAATTAGATGGAATTCAGTTTGTAATAAGTTCTTTGCAGTAACCATTCCTGAATAGAACCAACAGGAACTAGTTGGCACCAGCAGAACAGGAATAACAAATTGAGATCCGATTGAATTTCTTGAGTTAACTAATTAAACTGTAACCTTCATAAGATGTACAGAGAAGCAACTGTTTTTCATATAAAATTCGATTTTACAGCAAAACCTTTTTGACATTTTTTGTTGCAAATTTCATTGCCTTCAATTTTGTTTATATGAATTTTTTTATTTTATCGCGCCGTTTTTGACTGACTGCGACTTAACCAAGACTCTGTAAAACACAAAAAATATTCTCGTCTATATCTCGGAAACGGTGCAATAACATAGAAAAATGTATAGAAACAAAAATGTAGAGAATAAAATTTACAAGGAAAAATGCTTATTAATATTTCAATTTTTTCGCACCGTTTCCGAGATATAGATGAGAATATTTTTTGCATTTTAAGTGTGCATTTAAGTCGCTTAAGTCAAAACCGGCGCGACAAAATGAAAAAATTTATATAAACAAAATTGAAGGCAATGAAATTTTCAACAAAAAATGTCTAAAAAGTTTTGCTGTAAAATCGATTTTTATACGAAAAAAGGCGGCTTCAAAATGTTAGACACATAAGAGTGTCCAACTTCTTTTTTTACTCACTACAGGTTGCTAACTCCGCGCAGTTGTATGAGTTTGATTCGGATTTCGGAAAGACATTGTATGAAAGTTAGTATGTACGTTCAAGACCACGTTTTCGATTTGGTTATAACTTATAATAAACTTGCTAAATTTGTAATTAATGTGTATTTTGCTATAATTTATTTTGTTTGTTGTTATTATGTAATGTTTATTTGAAGCTAAGTTTGCCGCCTGTTGTTTTTATCTTTAACTTTGGAAGTTTTGACTGTTTTATTTGAATTTATTTTTTTAAATTTAATTTAATTTTTTTTGTCTGAAACAAATAAGGTTACAGCAATGACCAATATATGCTTATATAGAGAATTAAACGATCTACAAAAAAGATCTCTTATGATTTTTCGATAAAATCACTCCTCCGAAAGTTATTCAAGATTAAAGTGGTATTAAATTCCCATTTAAATAACATGTGATTTTTGTACTTTTTGCATTTAATTTTTTTCTTTGAAACAAATAAGGTGAAATAAACAATAAGCAACGATCAATATATAATTTTATAGAGAATTTAACGCTCTACAAAGAAGATCTCTTATGAATTTTCGATAAATTTACTCCTCCGAAAGTTATTCAAGATTAAAGTGGTATTCATGGTAGATATTCTAGTTTTCTTGAATAACTTTCGGAGAAGTGAATTTATCGAAAAATCATAAGAAATCTTTTTTGTAGAGCGTTCAAATCTCTATATAAATATACATTGGTCATTACTGTAACTTTAACTGTTTCAGAGAAAAAAAATTAAATGCAAAGTCCAAAAATCCCATATTGTTTAATTGGGAATTGTAAAGGGCTGTTCACAAATTACGTAACGCAATTTTTGACGTTTTTTAACCCCCCCCCCCTTTGTAACAGATCGTAACAAATTGCGAACTCCCCCCCCCCCCCAGAAGAATAACGTAACAACAAATTTTAAATATTATGATTCTTGATTGAATGGATCTCTTTGGGTTAATTTATCAAATTAATGAAAATTTAATATCTACAAAAATATCTAATATTTTGATAAAAAAGAAATTTTTTCATTACGTAACATTTTGAAAAACACCCCCGCCCCTCACAGCAATAAATTGTCAACCCCCCCCCTAAGGCCGTTACGTAATTTGTAAAGAGCCCCTTAAAATATTTGACCTATAAATGAAAGAATTTCTTCCTAGAATTTTCTGTAAACAGTCTCGTCGGTGCATTTTTACGGCTTCCAGGACCTAATAAATCTTTTAAAATATTTGACCTATAAATGAAAGAATTTCTTCCTAGAATTTTATATAAACAGTCTAGTCGGTGCATTCTTCCAGGAAGTAATAAATCTTCTAAAGTATTTGACCTATAAATGAAAGAATTTCTTCCTAGAATTTTCTGTAAACAGTCTCGTCGCTGCATTTTTACGGCTTCCAGGACCTAATAAATCTTTTAAAATATTTGACCTATAAATGAAAGAATTTCTTCCTAGAATTTTATATAAACAGTCTAGTCGGTGCATTCTTCCAGGAAGTAATAAATCTTCTAAAGTATTTGACCTATAAATGAAAGAATTTCTTCCTAGAATTTTCTGTAAACAGTCTCGTCGCTGCATTTTTACGGCTTCCAGGACCTAATAAATCTTTTAAAATATTTGACCTATAAATGAAAGAATTTCTTCCTAGAATTTTATATAAACAGTCTAGTCGGTGCATTCTTCCAGGAAGTAATAAATCTTCTAAAGTATTTGACCTATAAATGAAAGAATTTCTTCCTAGAATTTTCTGTAAACAGTCTCGTCGCTGCATTTTTACGGCTTCCAGGACCTAATAAATCTTTTAAAATATTTGACCTATAAATGAAAGAATTTCTTCTTAGAATTTTATATAAACAGTCTAGTCGGTGTATTCTTCCAGGAAGTAATAAATCTTCTAAAATATTTGATCTATAAATGAAAGAATTTCTTCCTAGAATTTTCTGTAAACAGTCTCGTCGGTGCATTTTTACAGCTTCCAGGAACTAATAAATCTTTTAAAATATTTGACCTATAAATGAAAGAATTTCTTCCTAGAATTTTATATAAACAGTCTAGTCGGTGCATTCTTCCAGGAAGTAATAAATCTTCTAAAATATTTGACCTATAAATGAAAGAATTTCTTCCTAGAATTTTCTGTAAACAGTCTCGTCGGTGCATTTTTACAGCTTCCAGGAACTAATAAATCTTTTAAAATATTTGACCTATAAATGAAAGAATTTCTTCCTAGAATTTTATATAAACAGTCTAGTCGGTGCATTCTTCCAGGAAGTAATAAATCTTCTAAAATATTTGATCTATAAATGAAAGAATTTCTTCCTAGAATTTTCTGTAAACAGTCTCGTCGGTGCATTTTTACAGCTTCCAGGAACTAATAAATCTTTTAAAATATTTGACCTATAAATGAAAGAATTTCTTCCTAGAATTTTCTGTAAACAGTCTCGTCGGTGCATTTTTACAGCTTCCAGGAACTAATAAATCTTTTAAAATATTTGACCTATAAATGAAAGAATTTCTTCCTAGAATTTTATATAAACAGTCTAGTCGGTGCATTCTTCCAGGAAGTAATAAATCTTCTAAAATATTTGACCTATAAATGAAAGAATTTCTTCCTAGAATTTTCTGTAAACAGTCTCGTCGGTGCATTTTTACAGCTTCCAGGTACTAATAAATCTTTTAAAATATTTGACCTATAAATGAAAGAATTTCTTCCTAGAATTTTATATAAACAGTCTAGTCGGTGCATTCTTCCAGGAAGTAATAAATCTTCTAAAATATTTGACCTATAAATGAAAGAATTTCTTCCTAGAATTTTCTGTAAACAGTCTCGTCGGTGCATTTTTACAGCTTCCAGGAACTAATAAATCTTTTAAAATATTTGACCTATAAATGAAAGAATTTCTTCCTAGAATTTTATATAAACAGTCTAGTCGGTGCATTCTTCCAGGAAGTAATAAATCTTCTAAAGTATTTGACCTATAAATGAAAGAATTTCTTCCTAGAATTTTCTGTAAACAGTCTCGTCGCTGCATTTTTACGGCTTCCAGGACCTAATAAATCTTTTAAAATATTTGAATTTGAAAAATTGCTTCTTAGAATTTTATATAAACAGTCTAGTCGGTGTATTCTTCCAGGAAGTAATAAATCTTCTAAAATATTTGATCTATAAATGAAAGAATTTCTTCCTAGAATTTTCTGTAAACAGTCTCGTCGGTGCATTTTTACAGCTTCCAGGAACTAATAAATCTTTTAAAATATTTGACCTATAAATGAAAGAATTTCTTCCTAGAATTTTATATAAACAGTCTAGTCGGTGCATTCTTCCAGGAAGTAATAAATCTTCTAAAGTATTTGACCTATAAATGAAAGAATTTCTTCCTAGAATTTTCTGTAAACAGTCTCGTCGGTGCATTTTTACAGCTTCCAGGAACTAATAAATCGTTTAAAATATTTGACCTATAAATGAAAGAATTTCTTCCTAGAATTTTATATAAACAGTCTAGTCGGTGCATTCTTCCAGGAAGTAATAAATCTTGTAAAATATTTGATCTATAAATGAAAGAATTTCTTCCTAGAATTTTCTGTAAATAGTCTTGTCGGTGCATTTTTACGGCTTCCAGGAACTAATAAATCTTTTAAAATATTTGACCTATAAATGAAAGAATTTCTTATTCTTGGAATTTTTTGTAAACAGTCTTGGTCGGTGCATTTTTACGTCTTTCAGGAACTATTAAATTCTTTAAGGGGCTGTTCACAAATTACGTAACGCAATTTTTGACGTTTTTAACCCTCCCCCCCTATTTGTAACAGATCGTAACAAATTGCGAGATCCCCCCCCCCCCCAGAAGAATAACGTAACAACAAATTTTAATTATTATGATTCTTGACTGAATGGATCTCTTTTGGTTAATTTATCAAATTAATGAAAATTTAATATCTAGAAAAAATATCTAATTTTTTGATAAAAAAGAAATTTTTTGGTTACGTAACATTTTGAAAAACACCCTCGCCCCCCACCGTAACAAATTGTCAATCCCCCTCCCCCCCTAAGGCCCTTACGTAATTTGTGAACAACCCCTAACTTGTAAATTACAAAATTTTTTTGTTTTTTTAGGTTGGATATTCTTTCAAATGTTTCCAAATCCTATTTGTTCGAGTGAATTAGTCCCCATGTTTTTTCTTACTTCAAATTATCTCTTAAGTCCTTTCATCTGTCCTTGCATCCTGCACGACCCTTTTCCATGCTTTCCATTCTTGCTTCACATCCATTCGCCTCAGATCTTCAATCGTGTCTTCTCTCCCCCCTCGGTCTGTACGCGTCGGGCTTCCACCTCATTCCTCTTGTAATTGCTCTTTCCTCTTGCGCTCTCTCCACATGTCCCAGCCATCCCAATCTTAGAGCTTTCACATGTCTGACTATATCAGTCTCTCGTATCTCACTCCACTGTTAAATTCAATTTCTTCTGTGTTGTCTACTCTTGTTTTCACTATTTTCCATGTTTTCCTTGAGTTTTGCCATTTAATCGATCGAAGGCCTGTTTGAAATCAATAAGCAATGCCTCAATGCCTATATCATTATTATTATTGCCGAACGGGTTGTGATTCCATGCCCACTTGCACTGAAGCTCGAAGCTTATTGTACCCCACCTTCCAGGTTTTACTCCATCAGCTTTGTTTCCTCAATAAAGTTGAGTATACAGCTAATGAGTGCTTGAGTTATTTCCTCAGTTGTCGGATATGGCCAACCGAGGTGTCGTAGCCTCAGCGAGACTAGAACTGGACACACACACAGCAAGTGTGTCTCTTCCTTCTGTAGGGTCTTCTACAACCCCAATTATATTGAGGTGCCTGTTCAGACAGCAGTGTCTTTTTCCTTAGCTGTGGTGTACTCAGCTTGAGGATTTCAAGTTTTCTTTTGCTTCTGGAGGGCCCCCCAATGAACATCCGCGATTGCCTCAGTCCCGGAAGGTCTCTCCAGTACTCAAGATGTTGTTTCCTTAGTAGTTCCTTTTTAGTCCCTTTTGCGGTCAGATATGCTATCCCGCAAGTTGGTTCTGGTCCTACTAGATGTCGTTTTGCTACAGCCTTAGCAAAGGTATCTGCTTTTACGTTGCCTTTTATTCCTGAGTGTCCCGGCATCCGCACCTCAGTGTTAAGCTGTTCTGTTGTGCAAGTGGATTACGTTTCCACTCTCTCAAGGGATTTTATATTTTCATAAGCCTTCCTTGTCATTTTCTCTGCATAGGCTGTTACAGCAGTTATTTCTGCCTGAAACCCAGCAGCGAGGCAGCCCAGGTTAATGCTAAACGCATCTCCCGTTCTACGTCCACTAATCCCTGCTCCAGAATTAATTTCCGTTTTGGATCCATCTGTGTACCAGATGATATCATATCGAGCCCCAGCTCCTGCTTGGTGCCTTCTGCTCCTCTATCAGGTATGAGAACCTTCAAAGGTTTTTGGAAGTTTCTTACAGTGCTGGTTGAAGTTGAAGATCATGGTGTGATAGCTCTTTCTGGGGATCACTCCTCCACGATCATGTCTATATCATACTCGGGTGCTTTTTCCACAATTTGTGTTACTATGAATAGAGCATCGATCGTTGATCTTCCGGGTCTGAATTCTTGTTGGTAGTTTTGCATTTTCTTGTAGATCGGAATCAGACCAGCTTCTCTCCATTGGTCTGGTATTTTCTCATCTCTCCATACTTTTACTATCAGGTCGTATATCTTTCTCATTATAACTTCGCCTCCTTTCTTTATCAGTTCCGTATTTATATCATCGGTTCCTGGGGCTTTCTAATTTGTTATTTTCATTACTGTTTTATGGAATTCTTGGTAGTCTGGTTCATTTTCCATATCCACTTCCCCTTGTTCTTCCGTTATCGCATATTCAAATTTCTTCTCTTTCTTCTGAATTTGAGTTGATGTTCAGTAATTCTTTGGACTGTTCTTTCCATCTATTTTATTTCGTGTTCTTCGTATCTACTTCTCCGTTTTTGTTTCTCAATCCTCTTACTTCATTTTGTATTTTTATCCTTTCGTTTTTTATTTTTTATGTAGTTCTCTTGAATTGCTGTGGTTCTTTTCAATCTCTTTCATCTCTATCTGTGCCTTTTTTTCTTTCTCTCTTCTTCGTTCCTATCGCTGTCTCTGCTGGTTTTGTTATGCTTTTTCTTATGTTTGTCCATTCTTCATTCACTTCCTCTCTCAGCTCTTTGTTAATTCTTGTCAATTTTTCTCCTTTTGTCAATATTTTTCTCGCTTTGGTATTGTTTATTTCCATTATCAACAAGTTGTAATCTGTTTAACTTTTTTTACAAATTTAAAAATATATTTAAGACTGGGAATTTACAAAATCAAAAATGTGTTTTGTCCAACTGCTTTCTTGGTGAACAATTTTTTAATTATTAAAAAGTTTTCTTTTATCTGTTGCTTGCATTTCCGCGTTTAATTTAAAATTAATTAGATTACTAATCCCAGTTGCTTATAATTTGTAATACGCAGTGGAATAATTCGGCTGCAATATTTAACTTTAGAAGTTTCTTAAACTTCTATGTAGATTTAGGAATTAATTATTAATTTTTTATATTTTATAAAAATTTCGAATCACGAATTACGCCGATTGGAAGCACCTACTGAAGGA
The DNA here is from genome assembly GCA_958510845.1 of Cantharis nigra. NCBI lineage: Eukaryota > Metazoa > Arthropoda > Insecta > Coleoptera > Cantharidae > Cantharis > Cantharis nigra. Next base: position 1,688,888 of record OY294033.1, on the reverse strand, counting down.
TACAGAGTTTCTCTGTCATAAATTTATATACATCTATGTATGGAGGAATAATGTTAACAATCTTCGTGGAGGTAGTTGTGTTGTATTTAGAGTGAGTCGCCAGAAAACTGCATGTTAGGTACCTACTTATTTTTTGCTTTCTACCTTTCAGTAGAATTGTTTGAGTCTTCAATTTATCTCTCAACTCAGAGCAACTCTTGAATAAATTCTTATTAATTTTATTATTCATTACTAATGGAGATGGATTTATTTGAAAGCGAAATTTTCTTCCGCGCGAAGCCACTATTTGATTGATTTATAAAAGTTGGCAGGTAAATGACGGAATCCTCTTCCTGCATTGCTTTGTTCCCTGCATTTCATTTGAAAAATGCAGGGAATTGAATGGATTTTCTTGTCCATGTGAGTTACCGTCCGAAATTGAAGTGTCGATAAATCCAAAGTAATTTAATCGTAGTGCAGAGCAAAATCATCAGTTGGAAGAAAAAACACAAAAAATTGTTAGTTTTGTTGGAATAACAAAGAAATCGTGAGCTGCAGGCTTCCACTAACAAAGCATGAAACCAGGACGTGTGAGATAATCTCTGAATAATTTAAAAACGCAGAACTTACACTGTAAAAACAAGCACATGACGATTAAAGCATCCAGTTGAGGTAATTAACGACACGAGTAGTGGAGAAGTTTAATATTAAGGATTTGAAAACAAAGAAAAACTATAAATACAAAGCACTCGGAAAATCATGAAAAATTTCTTTTTCGTCCCACACCACTCGAGTTTTCGTTGCTTAGACCAAAGTAACATAACTCGAAACTTAAAATGTCATTACTGTAAATCCCTTCCTGGGTATCAGCTTAGCATGATAGGCACGAACGCGCACGTGTTCTCCGTCATCTCTTTTTTAATTTTTTCTTTCAAAAAATTGTTCAATCCATATTGAAACACATTTTTCATTAATTTAAATTAAAAAAGCATCGAAGAGAATTTTTGACCAACTAACTTGGCGGACCTTTTGCAACAAATTCTAACGCTACGCGTTAATCTTGCTTTACGACCACCATTTTCCTTTGTCTATTTTTTCAAATTAGGTTTTATGGTCGTCTGCAAGTCACACGTGCTTGTGTAACTAAGAATATTACGTTATTAATTAGCGCTACAAAGTTTTTATTCTCTCTGGGATAAAATTTTAATCTCGTCTCTCGTTGTGCCCTGTTAACTTAATCACAACAGAATATGTTGTTACTTTTATTTTTATCAAAATTTACTGGCATAACCTTTATAAAAACGAATCTCTGCTTTTACTTCTGACACCATGTAATATTATATTATTACTCGCAAAAGCTCATAAAATATTTTTGAAAATTGCACTTAATTATAAAAATACATTGGCATCGTCGTTGGTTGGGTGGCTTAAAGGAGCACACAAATCCACACCACAAATCAGGGCAAAATTTTCCTGCCAGGATAAAAATGTTATATTATAATGAAATAAATAATAAATTTTCTAAAAGTAGTTCCGAATAGACAGGGCAGAATTGTAAATTAAATTAAATTCTTGTACAGTGTCTATGGTGATAGAAATCACGTAGAAGGTGTCAGGGAAAACTAACACAAAAAAAATGTAGGTATATGGAATGAAAATGTAAAAGATAAATTAAAATATGGACTAACTATAATTTATAACGCTTTGGTACTATTGCTGGTGCAGCAATGCAATTTAGTTTTTCTTTACCTTTGTATTCTTAATCAACATTTACTTAACAAATGTGAAGTAAACGTGATTCATTTTCCATAAACTGAAAAATTAAGTTGCCAGCAAGTAATTAATGTTAAGGTGAGGTATCTAGAGTTACATGCTAATTTAATTTATGAATCTCGAGATACTGGCAAATTACTTAGTTTTTCTTGTATAAATTATTATGCTAAATTGAAATTACTATTTTTCGAGCTTTTTTAAGGAATATGTATATAGTGGTATCCTGTGCTCATTTTCCTATTGGAAGTTTATGCAAATTTTTATTTAGTGACTGCTTTATTGATGGTGCCAGTTCACGATTTGTATTTTTATGATTAGGTATTGACAGTCAATGAAATTGTATTATATTATATTCTGTTAGAAAAGTTATAATATGTAAGCTTTAACTACTTGCGGCAGTCAACTCGGCGCTTTCAAGCGCCAATATGGCGGGATACAGCCCAAGCAAAGGTAATCCCACAAGCTTTTCATTTTTTTTAAATAAATTTTCTTCAAAGTGAAAATCAAGCTAAAAATCCTGATATATAAATACTACTATAGCGTGTCATTTTTTGGTGAAAAAAAACACTTTGATTTCTCACACTTTTGCTAAAAATTTCCAATTTCCCGATTTTTCCTGGCGAAATTTGAAAAATTATAAATTCCCTATCTTCTCCAAGTATTCTAAACGAGTGGAAATCCTGCGATATGTACTGGAGGGTGTTCCACACCCCCCAGACCCCCCGGTTTACAATTTTACCAACCGAACAATATATAAACTAACTAAGATTAGGACTAACCGGGGAATTTGAATTTTTAATTAAAAATGAGGGAAATTTAACCTTCGGATAAAAAAATTAAAACTTGGAAGGCATATTTATGCTCATGGAGTTTAGCTTTTAGTTTAGAGTTTAGTTTTTAAACCCTCCAGCACATCTCCCAGGATTTCCACTCTTTAAGAATACTTGGAGAATAAGATAGGGAATTTATAATTTTTCAAATTTCGCGAGGAAAGAAGCTATTGCGTTACTTTGAAAATATAGAAAAACGGGGAATCCCCCAGTAGCGGGAAACGAAATAAACTGTTTAAATATTATACCGTTAAAAAGAGATCGACCGTCTAGCTGCTTCCAGCTAGTCTAGAATAAAACTGAACAAAAAACGTACATTGTAATTCGAACTTAAATTTTATATTATTCTCGTTATCAAGTTGACATTTGCAGATTAGCCAGACAGTTTTTTACAAAGCATGGAATTAATAAACACTAGAGCTTATATTTTAATTATAATTCTACTTTTTAATAAATTTTCAGCCCAGCAGAGGAGTATTGGGAGGAATAATTAGACGTGGGTTTGAATTCCGGATCAGCCTGTTAGATCATAAACCCTGGATAAAAAATATTTAAATGTTAGCTTTCCATATTAGTCGTCCTACCTATTCGTCATTTTCAAAATATTTGTTGATCCAACTTGCACTTTTTATAGAGGTTTTTCCGACTATTTCATGCGGAAGTAGGAGTTGCTTCCGGAAAATTTATTTACGGCCCAGACCATTTTGTAAAGAAACGTATTTATTACACGGATCACTTAACACGAGATGGTATAAAAACTTTGTAATTTTTTATGATATGTTAAAATGATAATCGAAGGGAATTCAAAATAGCCAAACAAATCAATCACAATCGAGGAAGTATTATGCGACGCGTGGGAAATTCAAAATAAAAAACGACGGAGCGACGTCGCTCCCGGGTTCTTCGTAGAAATAATGCAAAACCATTAATCGATTAAAGTATAAATCAAGTAGATAATAAAGAAGAGTATAAATAATAATTAAAATGTTCATAACTTTACAAGTTCGGCCCTTAAATATAAATATCTCAATATCAAAACGGAACACGTCGTCACTGCTTGAGCTTGGTACAGAATAATAATGTTCGGTAATTTGTAAGTAAATGTTAAATTTTTAAAATCTTAAGCAATAAAGTATGAAGTTATCGTTACCCTACATTTTAAGGCCGTTTTAGTGGTTTTTTTTTACCGAGGAACCCGCATTTAATTTGCATATTCGTTATATTAATTGGTCAAAATTTTTGGGGAAGAATTTTGAATGTTAAATTGAAACTTTTTATCTTGACTGGAAAACGTGGTGGATTATTTCGATAATCCACTCAAGATGGATTGTTTCACAATTTGGTAAACCATCTAAGATTAATAAAATATTTATTTATATGGGGCAGTTTGTTTGTACGTGAAAAATCTTTCAAGTGTCCAATTTAAAAAGAAAAGTCTATTTTCTATTTTATGACCTGGAGAAAGTGTAAAATTGTGAAATTTTGCAGAAGTTGCTTGATTTGTTTACGTCGGGGGTTTTCCACTTCTAAAGCTACTGAAGATCCACCTCCATGACCAACTAAATTGAGTAAAGTGGATTAAAAAGGATTAAAATTTCAAGATTATATTGAAACTTTGGTTAAATATGCTCTTTAATCTCTTGAATTCAAATATGAATTTTAAAAAATTCTAACTTGTATGGTTTTTGAGTTATTTAATTACAAAAATCGTAAAAACGATACTTTCTTGACTCAAGCTCAATCATACAAAATGTTATAACTTCAGTTCTATAAGTGCTACAAAGTTGTATGATAACTCATTTTAAAGAAAATTTAAAGGGCTTTAATTTGATACTAATCTTGGCCACTTTATAATAAAAATGAATTATTTTGAAAACTTCAAAAAATGTTTTTGAAAAAATTTTTGAGTTGGTGTTTTTTGAAAATTATGTTGAATACTTCATAAAACTTTCAGAGTGGGACCATGATGGGATCAGCAGTTATGATAAAAAATTCAACTCGATGTTTCAGCTCAAGTACTATTTTTATTACAGTACTATTAAGAATATATAAACAGGGTGTCCTCGGAGAGATTCTACTTTTTTAAAAAAAATATTTGATAAATATTTTAGCTCCGAAAATATTGACTTTTTAGTAAAAATGGTTTAGTACTTTTTTAAAGAGCGTGAAATAATCTACAAAGAAGATTTATACCTTTATTGTCTAAAATCAATGGCTTTCGAGTTATGCATTAAAATTGGTACAAAAATGTTGAAAAATTTGAACTTTCCTTTTTTTGGATTTTTTCAAAACCTGAATCTTTTAAAGGAAACATTTTACAAATAATATGATGCACCATTCCGTATAGGAAATTTAAAGGACTACAACTTTCGATAGTAAAATTTTTTGAAGAACTAAACCATTTCACAGAAGTATTTTTATGAAGTATTCACCAAAGCACCACTATAAATTTACTAGCTGGAAAGCCCGTCCGCGGACGGGCAGCTAGAAAATTCTAATTTTCTTTAGCCAAACTTTTTAATTTCCCTCACTTTTGCGCTCAAAAAAAAAATTTTTCAGCGTTTTCTCACGAAAATTAATTCATTATTCTCTCTTCTGTAGGTATTCTAGAAAAGTGGGAATTTTATTAAATGTACTGGAGGGTGTTTACCCCCAGACTCCCCGGTTTATAGTTTTGACAATTAACTTTCAGAGTAACGCAAAAACTGTGAGCAATAAGGCACTTAAATAAATATTTTCCCTAGCTTTAATATTCAAAGGTTTGAATTTCTATCCCTTTTGCTTAAAAATTCAAATTTCCCGGTTTTTCCTAGCGAAATTTGTAAAATTATAAATTCCTTACCTTCTCCAAGTATTCTAAAAGAGTGGAAATCCTCCCAGACCCCCCGGATTACAATTTTGACTTTATATTTTATATATAATTACGATAAATTAAATTAAATATAAATTATTATAAATAAATTAAAAGTAAACTGGGGGGTTTTTGGGGGATGTGGAACACCCTCCAGTACATATTGCAGAATATGTTCACCCCCAGAACCCCCGGTTCACATTTTTTACTATAATTTTGACAGTTAATTTCAAAGTAATGCAAAAGTTGCTGCTAAACTCTCAGCAGTATGGCACTTGAATAAATGTTTTTTTAAGCTAAGGTTTAAACTTCTTCCTAATCTAAAAAAAAAAAAAAAAAAAAAAAAAAAAACTAAAAACCTAATCTTAGTTAAATATATTTTTCGATGGGTAAAAGAAATTAACCAATCCGAATGGTTTTTTTTTTTCACTAAAAAATGACACGCTGTAGCAGGAGCAGGAGCAGCGTGCTGGGATTTTATATATTAGGATATTATTTTTATAATTTTCAAAACACACTAACTCAAAAAATTTTTCAAAAAAATGCATTTTTATTAGAAAGTGGTTAAGATTAGTATCAAATTAAAGCCCTTTAAATCCTCTTTAAAATGAGTTATCATACAACTCTGTAGCAGTTATAGAACTTAAGTTCTATAAGAACTATAAGCCAAGAAAGTGTCGTTTTTGCGATTTTTATAATTAAATAACTCAAAAACTATAAAAGTTAGAATTTTTGAAAATCATATTTGAATTTTTCCAAGTTTCAAAAAAATCTGTGATAGTCAATTTGAGTGACTTGTTGGTTTGACATGGAATGACCTGTACGTCAAGATTTTTTCGTTTTGCTTCAGTTGCATCTTCGAGCTTGTAAGCCCCAAAAGATTACGGTTTAATAAAAGTCAAAATAACTTCTTAAATTTTATTTCCTTCAACATGATAGATAAAGTAGATACCATCGATATTCAATTATAACGAAACATAACGAGGTGATATTGCTATAATATTTGAATTTATACATCCAAATTTTCATCAAACAAACCTTAAATGACAAAGATGATGATTTAGGCACCTTGCATATATCATTATTGTTGTTTTGGCTTTCTATATCATTGCTCCAAACATACAATCATGATGCAGTGATATGACGATTAACGTAACACAATAAATCGGTGTTTCCCAAAAACCGACGGTAAGCAAAGCACAAACCTACTTTAGAACGGAAAAACTATTAGGTTCGACTTATTTACAAAACTCTTGGTGCTAAAAGATACGGGCGATTTTCTAGTGACGTCGGTCGAGAAACACCGCAACAGATAATCAACCAACTTATTGCCATACCTCTCTTCGACCGATAAATATTTTTCTATTTACAATTAATTTAATTATTCACAATATTTTTGCAGTTTAGAAAACTTTTGGTGTGATATATGACTTCATAATAATTTTAAATAATTCAAAAGATACCTATTAAGTTGCTTACAAACGTTTACAAAATATTGTCTCACATTTATCTATACAAAACATTAAAGATGTTTCCTAATTCTAAAAATTATGTACAACAATTTGTATGTTTCAAAAATATAAACTTTTCCGTCAACAAACAACTAAATTTTGAAAAAAAAATTTAGAGGAAGTCGTCGGTGCTGTGCACGTCCTTCATCCAAGGAATGCACGAGTTAAGTAAGCAAGTGTCGTTACCGTAAATGAAAGGTAAGGAATACCTGCCACTTCGGCGTCACTGAGGTCTCGGTGGAGGTGGTGGAATAGATGGAGATCTGGTCGATAAGCTTCTGACGGGAACCGGAGGAGGACGTGAAGGTCGCGCTATGCTTGGTGGTGGTGCAGGTGGTTGGACGCCCGGAGGTAACGCCGGAGGAGGATACGCAGGAGGACCTCCTGTAGGGGTGACCGCACCAACCACTTCTTCCTGTTTTGAAGGTTCCGGTAAAGTTTGAACTGGCATGCCAACCGACGCGGGTTTAGCTTTGAGCGGACTACTAGAAGAAGGGGAAGGATGAGGAGATGAAGCCTGATGGTGATGTGGTGATGATGAAGGTGGACGTACCGCTGGCGCTGTGGTTACATCGTTACTTTTAGCAACACTTGGAGTAGCGTGAAAATGTCTCGAATCTGCTTTTTCCGTTCCAGCCGCCAAGTAAGAGAAGAGACACAGAACCGCATAGCAAATTTCATCCGCCTATTAAAAAAAATCGGCATTAAAATAGATTTCCAGACGCTCAGCAGAAATAAAAATAAAAAATAAAAATCTTACGCCAAAATAAAATCATGAAGAAAAGTTGCCGGGAAATTCGGAAACTCTGTTAGCCATACATATCGAAAATATTCTGTTAAAGGATAAGATAATTTCCTGAGCCTACAAACATCAAAGGAAAGAATGCAAATCAAAAAATAAAAGAAATACAAGCAAATTGACCCGATAAAATCAAACCAAAACGTATAAAATGAAAAACTCGGTTTTTTTGGTTTTCAAACTCACCATGGATGATTTAAATTTGCGTTGGATTGATTGCCTCGTTTTTGGATCTGAAAAATAACCAGATTTATTAAAAAGAAATAATTTTCATATAAGATTTCTTAAATTTTGAAAATATGCTTTTTACTATTTTTTTGTACTTGTAGCGGTACGAACAACGGTACTTTTCAATCATTCTATACATCAAATTCTATGTCGACGATCGAAGTTGTTTTGAGGCGGCAGTTTTCCAAATTTTCCTGTATATCCTCAATTTCTGGTTCGTCAGTTCCCAATGTTCCCAATATTTTCATTTTGTATTTTTTGCCGGTCAATCAGAAGTAGGTACTAAAAGACTAAAACAAGCTAGCCTCCTGATAATTAGGAATGAAGAAGAATCTGGCAGAGTGAAGGCTGTAGTTTGGCGACAATCGGTGGGGAATATTTTGTTTATTAATAAACACCATAATGTGGTGTAAAGGACGATTCAGATACCCGGCATGCACAGACCTGCAACAGCACATACCGGACCAACAAACTCCCCCCCCCCTTATTTCATTTTATTAAATATTTAAAAAATAAATAGATGAGTTTTTTATTTATTTACAATTATCTGAGATTGTCTAAATTTCCTAATATATCCTAGAATTTTCTGTGATTCCCTACTTCACAAGATTTCTTGGATATTTTTCTAAGTTTTTCTAGAATTTTCTATTTTCTCTAATTTTCTACATTTCCTACATGTAAACTTAGTGACATTTTCATGGATTTACTAAAATTTTCTGGGATTTTTTTTAAATTTCCCGTTCTTTGTTTACTAATAAGTGAAAATATGATGAAGAAATTGTCATATCAGTCGCTTAAATGCAAAACCCGACAAGTCCAGTGAAATATAAAACTAGATAATGCAGAAAAACTCCCAAAATCTTTATCTAACCGAATTAAGCAATGATTTTTTTTAGCATAGTTTCCTACCCATAGATCAAAATATAAAAATCAATTGATAAAATCTGGGGTAGTCAGAAGCCTTTAAGAATTAATTGCTAGAATAGAATTAATCTCCTTTCTAAAAGAGTTTCGACATGTCGGCTTTTGCATCTAAGCGACTGATATGAAAAACTAAAGAGAAATTTGAGGAAATCTATTCTTTTTGATTTTTCCAATTTCTGAGATTTCATTGACTTTAAATATTTCTAGATTTTCTAGAGTTTTTGATTTTGACAATAAAAATAAAAAACTGGGGGGTTTTAACTTTAATTTTTTTTCTGCAACAAATATAATTGCTAGTGCAGTGGAGGGTATTCCATATCCCCCAGACCCCCCGGTTTGAAAGCCCGAAAGTGTTTGTATACGTTTTGTGATTTATTTATATAATAAAAATTTTCACTCTGTCAGAACAAGTACGTTTATATTTGATACGTCATTTGTATACAATTCATACCCCCAGTTTTATAAACAAAAAGTCTTAATGCATATTCACACATATGTACCTACTGTAAAAATTTGCACCGGGAGATCTGGGGGGTGTGGAACACCCCTCAGAACATAGTAATTGTAAGACCTTTTAGAAAGTTAAATTCCTGAAACGGAAAATCCTTTAACTATAGTTGGTAGTACACTGGGGGGTATTCCATACCCCCCAGACCTCCCGGTTTGAACCCGAACAAATACATCTACATACATATCATTTGTATACAAACAAAATGTTTTACTGTACATTTATACAGCATATATCTACGCGTCGTGAAAACTCTCACCGGGGGATCTGGGGGGTGTGAAACACCCCACAGAATGTTATAGTAAAATTGCTGGTATTGAAGTCACAAGTTTAATAGGTATAATAGATCTGGGGGTATGATATACCTCCTCAGACTTCAAATAGCATCTAGTTGTGCACCTCCTACTTTTGAGAACTGCCCTCCCCCAGGAAAAAATTCTAGATGATTTAAATTTTTAATTTAAATTTGGTTTGATGATTGTTGAGTTAGCTTCACTAAACCTGTTAGCCAGCAACCATTAGTAGGATAATATCGTTGATTCCTAGTTCTACTAATTTTAGAAGCTAACACCAACTTAGTGTATAACACATGGTGTAGGTGTCAATCCGGGGGGTCTGGGTCTGGGTCCCCAGTGCATCTATTCTTCTTTGTTCTCGTGTCGGAACCGAGAAGTTAATCAGTTATTAATACTTCCACACCGTAGCTGTAACTAGATCCCCCGGATTGACACCTACAGTTTGTCTTACACTAAGTTGTCGATAACCTTTAAAATTTGGGACTGACGGCTGTACGTTTTCCCCCGAAGAGTGGAGACCGCCATAAGAAAATTGAGTTTATTTTAGAAATTCAAACTGAGTACTTTCTTGCAAATGATCGGGGTTCAGGGGGCCTGAATTGATTGATTAACTTACGAGTTGAAAGGTCACAGTACAACTGGGGGCCCTTTTAGCAGGGGACCCGCGTGCGTCGCACCCACCGCACCCAGGTAGTTCCGCCTCTGGGTTTGGCGACAATTGGTGGGGAATATTTAGTTTATTAATAAACCGCAGATCAAAGTCTGGTCGCGCCGACTACACTACACTGCTGTGATCTAAAGCCTATGTTAGATCTTTGGGCTTATGGGGAAGGCAACGGTAAACCACCCCATAAATGAAATTCCCTAGTACATCATCTTGATTGAATACCAGTAGTATGGCGTAAAGCCTACACCGGCCGACTGGGAAGCGGGCAACCGCGGTTCAAATCCTGGTCGCGTCGAATACACTGATGTGATCTAAAGCCCAAAATATATCTGTGGGCTCAGCCAGGGGCGGATCCAGAATTTTTTTCTGAAGGGGCACAAAGGGTCGAGACGGGCAAAAAGTGTTCTCAAATTTGGGATCGTTTCCTTGTTTAAGCGTCAAAATTGTAAGTGTCTAGGTGTCCCACCCTCCTAAATCAGCCTATGGGCTCAGCCAAGATGATCGCTAACATCCGGTAACGGATAGGCACACGAAGAAGATGAATAAAAAATAATGTTTAGGTATACTTACTAAATTCCTCGAGTACGAAGATGCCTCCCTTTTGAGTAAAGCATTTTCTGATATGGACGAGCCTGACAAACAACTGCAACGTAACAAAATATACATGTGTATTACATAACGAAAAGTGGTGTAAAATATAAAAAGAGAAAACAATGCAAGCACATAAATATCATGCAGCGCGTGTCATGCGTGAAGCAATAGGCAACTTCAGAGATGGTTTGCTTTATGTAAGATGGGCCTATTCTAAGTGTAAGATGTGTGTGTTAAAATTGTGCAGTCATTTGCGATTGATATTGCCATGCGGTGTTCTGCACAAAGCAGCAGTCTACACTACAACTATGCGAACACCTGGCAGCAGCATAATTGATGAAAATTAGTATGCATCGAAAAAGGTAAAAAAATTCTACTAATTTGTGTAAGTACATAAGGAAGGAATTTTGGTACAGAATGCAGCAAGAACAAAACAAACTACAGGAAAAAGCGCTAAACTAAACAGTGACTATGCTAAACTAACGACCAGATTAGACCAGATCTTTTATATACCTCAAAGTCCTGCCAAGCAGCCAGCGATCGACGTAGACGGGAATAGAAACAACAAAAAACACAACATTAGTGACGATATCAGTGCCCGAACAAGGACCATCTCAAAAGTTCCTAAGCTTCGCTGCAGAGCTTCTTTGAAAAAATTTTCTCTCACAAATTTGACATCAAAAAAGCTCAAAAAAGCTCTGCGTTTGCCAAACATGACCACTCATCGACATCGATAAAAAAAAGAGAAGAAAAGAGCATTCAACATTCAAATGAAAAATATTTGAACAATTAGCGATTATAGTTTTTTGCACACTGAGCTGCATGCAGATCAATAAAAAATACATCGACAATATTAGGTTCACACGAAGATTAATAGAAAAAATAAAAAAAAAAGTTATTTACAATACAAAATAAAAAATAAACATTACTACCTGACTTTACGACATCCATTAAATATGATGAGACTTCGGTAAATCATAACCTAAGCTTGGTCGAGAAAATAAAGACTGAGAAAATAAACCGAGCGAGTGGCAAATCGGTAGGAAGTTTGAGTGGTCCTTGCAATACAAATGCATACATCATAGCGTACCCCACAACACTTAACAAATAGAAAAATATTTCTTTTACGAAGAACTAACAAACAACTCTTGGTCAACCGTCCAAAACGATTTTTCTTGCTGTTCTTCGTAAAATTTTCATTTTTTAACTTTTTGACAATTCTTTTCTTACTACCTGTCTTACTCTACTATATAAAATATAATATAAAAATTTGAATAATAGTCTAAAAAGATAACAGCATGTCATAATAAAATGTAAAATTGAAAGCCATTGTACCTTACTGTTGGCGAAAAGCAATCCAACACCTTCCATACAAACTTGCAGTAACCCTCCTTCGCCGGTACTCATATCCTGCACTGGAAACTCTCCGCCCAGTTCGGCGGCTTTCTCGTTTCGAGTTCGTTTCGACTCCAACAGTTCCTTAACGCACAGGTACATTGCTCTGCAGTTCTAAAATTGCAATCCCTTTTCGGTAAACTTGCAAAATTTACCCAAGAGCCTTACCTTTTTGGAGTAGTACCGATGGTACCGAATCTCCTGACCGCTGCGCTTACCGAAACACACCACTTTCGTTTTCGGACAAAAAGTTATGTTGATGATCCTCTCGAACCACCATCGTTCCACGATGACTCCATTCACCGAACGAAAAATCAAACCGTCGTCGCGTACTTCCAAAAACCTCAAATCGCCGTTTCCGTCCACGCCCTCGTGAACCGTAAACGTTTGCCTGTTCAACAACCGGGAGCCCAACGGTTTCAAATCGATATCGTTTCCTTGCTAAATCACAGAACATAGATCCAAATTTATAACATTCCTTCCGTTCAAATCAGCATTACTCACCAAATGATCCACTTGATCCAACAATAAATTGACCTCCTGACTGTACACCAGTCCGATATGACACTTTCCTAAAAGTCTACGAACTTTTTTTTTCAGTTCCGTCTTATTTACATTTAACATGACCAAAACTGCAGTCAAATTGTACAGCATCGTCGATAACAAACGATCCTCGTCGTGTTCCAGTCTTTTCCTCTCGGTATCGCTCAACTTCTTGTACCTTTCCATCATTTCTCGCGGCCCCTTTAAACAATATTGTCTCAAAAATGATTTAAACGAATAAATACCAAGCTTACTTGATCTAATCCAATCATATCTCGCTCTTGAGACACCGCATCCAAAAACGCATCCTCCCAGAACTGCATTTGGTCCCATAGTCCCGACCGCTCTTTACCCAAAAGCCCCTCAAATATATACGTCCGGATCGCTTCCGGCGAAGGCGAAGTCGTCGTGTTAACTATCTGACCCCCGTGGTACCGAAAACCTGTACTCAGAGAAGACTTGCTCGACCAAACGCTCGACGTTCTTTGCTTATTCGGTTTTGGAAACTAAAAAAAATAAAGCTGTTCAATAAAAATGCTAAATTCGTTTAAAGTGAACTTGAAGTCCTGGCTTGACTACTAATCTATTTAGATACAACATGAAGGTTACCTGAAGATTGTCAACTTCCGTATCCGAAACCGCAGAACGGAACGACGATTGCAGGCCGCCACGATTTAGATTAAACGCTGGCCCAGTCGTCATCGAACCTCCTGGCGATAACGATTCTCCAGAACCATGCATTGTACTTTCAGCCTGTCGGATAACACATAAATCAGGCATATTCCATGTTTTAAAAAATGTTGATTTAATATCATGTATATGCCTGATGATACACTCGCACGAAACTGATTAAACGATACATGCATTACAAAAATATTTCACTTACATCCGAGTCAAAAGACGTGAGTTTGTTGAACAACAAGTTCTTCTTTTGGGTCAGCATATCTTTAAACATGTCCGCGGTCGATTGTTGATTGTCCGTTTCAGATTCTTCGCCTTGGATTAACCGCACTTGCGGAGGATCTACCAACAATCAAAATTTAGTCGTCTTGAGCTTTTTCCTCTTAAAACTTACCTGTTTGTGACGATTTTCTCGAGCTATCCCAGTCGGGAGACGGAATCATCCTTGGACTTTGAGGCGACGCTAAATTTTCCCTACTTCCAGTTGGACTCGAACTCTGCGAGGAAAGCAGATGGCCCGCGTGATCGCTCAACGTCGATTCGGTCGTTTCCTTACACCAATAATGGGTGTGAGCAATTTCGTGTAATTGAAACGCAGATGCCATTCCTCCCAATCCATAATTACTGTAAGTAACTTCCAAACCATGAACTACAGCAACTAGAGCTTTCAAGGTACCTTTCCAAACAGCCTTGGGTAAACACTGAAATAAAACTCCCGATTACTCCAAATTTTGGTGAAAAATCTGAAAACTTACCACGTCGTCGATGTGATCATCCGGGCCGACCTTGCGATCTAACGATTTATTTATTTTACTAAGAACCAGCGTGCGATATGATTCGTCTTCCATTAATTTTTTTAATCTGTTCAACTTTAACCATCCAACTCCTTCTCCTTCTATTACTTGAGTAGTTACGTCTTTCAAAAATTGTGTATTTTCAACATTGGTGATGGATTTCTCGATCGAGGCATTTCTATTAATTTGCTCTTGCTTTTTCGGTGTATGCTTTATAAGAGAACTCTTCTCTACGAGTCCTTTGGGTCCTCGTGGGAACGGTCCGAATACTCCACTCTTGGAATCGGCCTGTTTCGGCTGGGTTTGTTTCTGTACGTTCTGTTGTTTTGCCGTTCTCGGTGCGGGACCACCCTTTTGATTACCTTTACTACCAACCCCGAACAAATCCGAAAACATGCTCGTCGTCGACGCCGCTATGCCGTTCAAATCTGAGCTGATATTCGAGAAAAAATCTCTGCTCGTTCCCGCAATTAAACTCGAACCGGCGGTTTGCACAAGAGACGTGCTGGTGGAACCTCGCCTTCCTTCCTTCTCGCTCGTAATGGAATCGTTCTGAAATGTCCAATTACAAGATCTCTATTGAAACTGTTGGAAACTTACCCTAAGAAGCCCCTTCTTGGCCACCACTTCTTTTGCACCTTTCGTTAGATCTCCCAGTGTAGATTTACCCACGTAGGTCAGATCATCCAACGTGGTTTTGCTCGCACCGGCCGCACTTCTGCTAGCCTCCATCGCGCTTTTGCCGGCTTCCTGTACACTTTTCGTCGCCTCCTCCGCCGCTTTCTTTGCGTGACTAGCAAACTGTAATTTAAAACTGTTAGTAATTTTCCCCAAAGACCCAACTGAATTTTACTTTATCGAACGGCGCAAAAATATTGCTGTCTTCGGCTTCGTTTAATCTTTCTTTGGCTTGCAATTTCAACTGAAAAAAATTTTCATGTGAACAAGAAAATGCAAAAATGTTAGTGTAAGCAATAAGCACCTTATCCATTTGGGCGAGCAAACCATCCTGACTACTTTGCCGGGTAGTTTCTCGTACTAATTCCTTTGCTTGGGACGCAAACTGTTCAAAAATTGACCCTTGGGAACCCTGTCTTTGTACCCCGCTTCCACTTCCAGCCGAAGAAGGAGCCGGACTTGGCGACCCCGAAGATCCAAAACTAGATGTTCTAGCTAACACGTTTCCTACGCTTGGTTGTTTTTGCAAGCAAGGGGTAATTGGGGGAACCTATGTAATTTGCAAGATAAGCCATTCTAGTGCTAAACTAACATTCAGAAAGACTTACAGGTGTCACGGAACGATTAAATCTGTTTTTCTTGGAAGCGGAAGGTTCACTTGTCGTGCTGGTAGGAGATCCTTGCCTTACGGAACCGCTCACTATAGTTTTTGGAGTGGTAGTTGAATTTGAATCCGATTCGTTTTCGAAACTTCCACCTTCTTCCTTGTCCACTTTTGTTGGAACCGAAGGTTCGCTTTTGGATTTTATTGCAAATTCCAATTCGGAGTCTCGATTGAACGAAGGTGAACTTAAGTCGGAATCGCTGTTGGAAGAAGATTCCGTAGTGTCCGGCTTTTCGTTACTGATTACTTCGGGCGGTTCGGCATATTGCAACGTCGAAGGCGGATGGTACACGGATTGCGGATCTAAATTTGATGATAACGACATGTTTTGAGCCGACTGACGAGCCTCTTGATGTGATAACCCTGTATGTATAATAGTAATTATTATTGTTTATCGCGAATTTAGTAGGTTACGCACCTGGCGACAAGTCGGAAGAAGCCATTTCGGATACGAAGTCGCTGAGAGAAGAGTAACTCGAACTGGTGCTTTCCGCTCCTTCGGAATCCGATCCGCTCTCGTCTGTCGGTTGACTCTCTTGGTTTTGAACACTCCTGAGAGCACTGTTTAAAGAACTTCCGTCATCCCAAACGACAAATTTAATAGGATCCAAAGTGTGGATGTACCACTTGTATTTATCTCCTATTTGAGAAGGGTCCGAAATTCCAGTGTGGATCCTTTGGAAAGCAACGTTCGTTGGGGTCAAAGACCATTCTGCTAGAAATTCTACTGCTTGGGTTCGGGCAAATCGATTCAGAAACTGGGATGATCTAGGTCGAGATCTGAGAAAACTATTAATTTGAAATGCCACCACCGGACGTGGATACAGTCGCAAAGTGCGTGCGTGCTCCGTAAAATTTGCTAACAAATTCTGTGAGTTAAAGAAGCGAACCATGGCGACCCTTGTAGCTACGTCGACGGAATCCACGTCGTTGCCATAAATAGTTGGAGTGAGAGCCGAAGGAGGCGAAAAAGATGGGCGATGACCAGGTTGGGAAGATAGCGAAGACCTTTGACTTGAACTTGGTCCTACGGGCGATTGCGAAGGAGTTAGATCGGGCGATTTATGTTTTCCTGGAGAAACGCTAAGAAAGAAAGTAATTTTACTTAGAGGTATCGGTAATTTTACCGTGACCCACCTGAGAGTATTTGGGCTTTGGAAACTTTCTCTTCTAGAAGGCTGTAGTTGAGTATTAACTGCAGAGGGTGCGGTTAAACTTCCGAGTGCCTAAAAATCCAATTTAACAGTTAAAATTTAATATTATTGGACTTCTGGAAAGGCAATCTAATCAGCTCTACCTTAACGTTTCACGTTATCATTACTGATGAGCCGCTACGAAACCGATCTATTAGCCGATCTATTATAATGGAGTAACAGAAAAATTAAAAAAAAAAACTAGAGAAGCGGAAGGTCTAACATGCGAGTCATGCAAAGTTATATATAAACAATATTTACTCCTGAGCCGACTTGATCCATGAGTTGCATGGCCTGGAGGTGAAGTTAGAGAGAGTGGTAAAGGGCGGAAAATTAAAAAATGTTCTTTAAATTTAATAAAATAAAGATTGCATACCTGCTTCAAGTGGTTCTTTAGCATCGTTACTTCTGGCTCTGGAAGTGATGGAATATCGGAACTTCCGCTCGAATGAAGTTTATTGGAGTCCAAATCCACTAACCAAATATCGTCTGGAAGTCTAAAATTTTTTTTGTACATTAAAAAGCTTGCAGGAAGGCCAATTACGAAAGGCGTCGGTGCCAACAGCAACTGAAAGAGGTTATTTTTAGTAACAACATGAAGAATGCTTAAGCTTGAGTTACCTGTTCGGCACAACTCATACACGTGGGTAGGAGGGGTATAACTGGGAACATGTATTCCAATGGATAAATCATCATGACGAACGCCATCACAGACATTGATAAAGCATTGTAATCTCTCGATTGCAAAATTATTTTATTTTCTAATAAAATTAGTGTTATCACTTTTAAACAAGTGTCCACTCCTGAAATGCAAACATTTAGCCGACGAAGATCTACTAACTTCCTTCCAGCTCACCTAATAACTCTAAAGGCAAATGCAAAGGAAAGTCCACCAGACTGAACCTGGTGTGATCCGGCAGAGCAAACGTAAGAGGATCGTGCACCGACGAAGATAAAATCTCCAGTTCCAATCTGAAATTGAAGAGTTAAATAATCTTCGAAGATCTAAAATCCGAACGCTTACCTAGTTTTACCAGGTATTGGAACGGGAGCCGAAAGTAATCGCAAAATCCACGTTTCTATTTCTCTGATGTCGTACAACACTATCGAAGGGGTTTGTTCGGTCGCTTGTCCAGTAATAACACCCCAAACCGTATCGCGTCCAACTTGTTTGGAAGCTCCAACGCGTTTCGAGCTGGACGATTCGTTACACGCATCGATCAGCTTCCTCAGTATAAACAGACATTCACGAAAACTAGTAAAAAACGGATGATGAGACAGCAGACAAAGCGACGTTAAGGAATGGTTTCGAATTTTTTGCCGTTTTCTGCTCGCGCGAGGTGAAGGCGAGTGACTGCCGCCACTTTCCGAATCGTTACTTGGAGCGGTAATTCCTAACCTGGGTGGATGTGCCACAATTCCTTCCGAATCCCTACGGCTCGGGCAGTCTTTTTCCGAATCGCTGGGCCCCACGTTACTACTTCTGTAATCACTAAAAGCCCCATTAATGCCAAAACATCTCAAATCTGTCGTAATATGTATTACCTCGAAAATGCAGAATCGGAACTTTTTTCCATGCTCTTCCTCCACGAGTCCCGTCTAAACGTCGTCGTGTTCCTTCCGGTTCCAGTGCAAGAGCTCGAGACTTTTTCGATCGGTCGATAAAAATTCACGCATATTCCGAACCTGGTTTTTCCGGAATCCTTATCGGTGAGCGTAAATACGAAGGATGAAGCTTCGCGAAGAGCACTTCGCCGTGGTCCAACCGTCGAACATCCTTCTGGTTGGCAAAAGTAAACCATGTCTAAAGGCATTGGAAAGTCCTTGTGGTCCTGAGTCGGATACCTTCGTAACAACTCAGGAACCTGAAATAGAAACATAGGTGGTAACTTCAAATAGAGTTTTGGGCCATTGGGTCTATGAAGCAACATTGCGCAATAATTGATAATTTACCTGAATTGGAGAATTTGAACTTGTTCGGGTGTTGTTGGATCTTGCCCCAACGATTGCGAGGTAATCGATCAATCTGGGGCAAAGAAATTGTCTCTCCACTTCCGTCGACATACTTATTTCGTTAATTGGGTCACCTCTTCATCACATGAAATTTGTGTTGTTCTGATGCATAAAATTTTGTGCATAGAAATGAAATGTGTGCGTTCATTTTCCAATCATGAGCAACCTAAAATAATTAATTTCTTTACTGGAACATTTTTTACACTTTTTCATTATCACACGAATTGTTATCGTATGCGGGTTTTATCAGTTACATCCGCTTTTATTTTTGTTTACGAATCAGAATGTAGCATGCAATATTGCTTTTCATTTTTTACATCAACCAAGTTAATTTAATAATATAAAATTGTGGCGTAAAACTGAACATAAAATAGGAGCGTCGGAACACATGGATCAATACCGGCGCCCTCGATAGACGCCATAACAACCTCTACGTGGACGAGTTCATAAAAAATTGTTTTTTATTTTTTAAATTCAAACGTTTCAGATTTTGCAATCGATTAAATCAAATTAATTATAATTAAAAAAAAAATTTCCATTATAAAAATTTTATTTTTAGAACCACAAAGCCGGAAAACAGGAAAATTAGTAAATTATCACTTACCTCGTGTGTGTAATAAAAAAATATAGTATCCAATTGCAAGAAACCACTGCAAGTCGTGGCCTACGAAACTAAATCCTGCAGGAATATCCTGGAACTTTTAAGGCATGCGCCCGAAAAGCTTCCATTACACAAACTCTTCGTTGACGCAATTCTAGGGAGTAATGCGTACGTAGCACGGTTTCATTTTATAATTTAAAATTTCACGCTTAATTATTTTATACTTTATTAGAACGTTAAGAAAGTAGGGCAGGTCCCGTGGCGAGCAAGTAATTTTTTATCCAATAAAATTTTCACAATCCTGTAACTAATTTATTTCACGATTCGAAATTAAAACCACCAGAAACACTTGTTGACTCTGCTATGAGCAAATTTTATAATGCACATTTTAGTAAAACCTGACGACTTGGAAAGTAGGAAAAACAAAGTCTTTGTATTTTATTAATGGAATTAATCAAGGGGTAAATAGCCCAAAATAATTTTGTACACAGGAGTCGGAATACCAATCATTTCCAACAAAGGGGAGGGTGAGGTAACGGACCTATCAAAACCAATAAAATTACTCAATTTTGTAAATATTTAATAAATATGTATTTACCTTCACCAGCCTCATTTATCTCACCCATGGATTTTTCATGAAGCTGCTCTTGGGTACAACTGAAGAGAAATTTGAAGTAGTATTAAGAAACAGCATATACAAGAAAATTTTTCTACATTTTCTGGAATTTTCCATTTCACAAGATGTCTTAAGATCTGAAATTTTCTAGATTTCTTTCGATTTTCAAGAGTTCCTAAGGTATCCTCATATTCCCTGGTTTTTCTAAACTTTTTTCCGGTTTCCTGCACATTTCCTTTCACTTGTACCCCAGATTTACCATAGATTTAAATTCACACTTTCATTTTTTGGGGTCAAAACGCACCAAAAGGGTTGACCTTTCGTTTTTTCATAAATCTTAAAAAATTTATGTTGTCATTTTATTAGTTAATTCGGCGTATTTGAATGCCAGCACATAAAAAAACAGCCTGGGACTGGCGGAAGAGCTCCAAAGTCAACTAAAATGCAAATCAAATATTGGAACTTTAAAGCTGCATAAAACGAAAAATATCTTACTTGAAGAAAATTCTGACTGCGCCATTCGAATTTTCTCAACAATTTGCATAAGAAACCGCAAAAATTTTAGCTAAATTCAAACTTTCATTTTTTGGGGTCAAAAAACACCAAAGGGGTTAACCTTTCGTTTTTTTCAAAAATCTTAAAAATTTTAGGTGGTCTTTTTATTAGTTTATTCGACGTATTTTAATGCCTGCATATAAAAAAAACAACCTGGGCCTGGCGCGAGAGCTCCAAAGTCAACTAAAATGCAAATCAAAAATTGGAACTTTAAAGCTGCATAAAACGAAAAATATCATACTTGAAGAAAATTCTGACTGCGCCATTCGAATTTTCTCAACAATTTGCATAAGAAACCGCAAAAATTTTAGCTAAATTCAAACTTTCTTTTTTTGGGGTCAAAAAACACCAAAGGGGTTAACCTTTCGTTTTTTTCAAAAATCTTAAAAATTTTAGGTGGTCTTTTTATTAGTTTATTCGACGTATTTTAATGCCTGCATATAAAAAAAACAACCTGGGCCTGGCGCGAGAGCTCCAAAGTCAACTAAAATGCAAATCAAAAATTGGAACTTTAAAGCTGCATAAAACGAAAAATATCATACTTGAAGAAAATTCTGACTGCGCCATTCGAATTTTCTCAACAATTTGCATAAAATACCGCAAAAATTTTAGCTAAATTCAAACTTTCTTTTTTTGGGGTCAAAAAACACCAAAGGGGTTAACCTTTCGTTTTTTTCAAAAATCTTAAAAATTTTAGGTGGTCTTCTTATTAGTTTATTCGACGTATTTTAATGCCTGCATATAAAAAAAACAACCTGGGCCTGGCGCGAGAGCTCCAAAGTCAACTAAAATGCAAATCAAAAATTGGAACTTTAAAGCTGCATAAAACGAAAAATATCATACTTGAAGAAAATTCTGACTGCGCCATTCGAATTTTCTCAACAATTTGCATAAGAAACCGCAAAAATTTTAGCTAAATTCAAACTTTCTTTTTTTGGGGTCAAAAAACACCAAAGGGGTTAACCTTTCGTTTTTTTCAAAAATCTTAAAAATTTTAGGTGGTCTTTTTATTAGTTTATTCGACGTATTTTAATGCCTGCATATAAAAAAAACAACCTGGGCCTGGCGCGAGAGCTCCAAAGTCAACTAAAATGCAAATCAAAAATTGGAACTTTAAAGCTGCATAAAACGAAAAATATCATACTTGAAGAAAATTCTGACTGCGCCATTCGAATTTTCTCAACAATTTGCATAAGATACCGCAAAAATTTTAGCTAAATTCAAACTTTCTTTTTTTGGGGTCAAAAAACACCAAAGGGGTTAACCTTTCGTTTTTTTCAAAAATCTTAAAAATTTTAGGTGGTCTTCTTATTAGTTTATTCGACGTATTTTAATGCCTGCATATAAAAAAAACAACCTGGGCCTGGCGCGAGAGCTCCAAAGTCAACTAAAATGCAAATCAAAAATTGGAACTTTAAAGCTGCATAAAACGAAAAATATCATACTTGAGGAAATTCTGACTGCGCCATTCGAATTTTCTCAACAATTTGCATAAGAAACCGCAAAAATTTTAGCTAAAGTCAAACTTTCATTTTTTGGGGTCAAAAAACACCAAAGGGGTTAACCTTTCGTTTTTTTCAAAAATCTTAAAAAATTTAGGTGGTCTTTTTATTAGTTTATTCGACGTATTTTAATGTCTGCATATAAAAAAAACAACCTGGGCCTGGCGCGAGAGCTCCAAAGTCAACTAAAATGAACTAAAATTCTGACTGCGCCACTCGAATTTTCTCGACAATTTGCATAAGAAACCGCAAGAATTTTAGCTAAATTCAACCTTTCATTTTTTGGGGTCAAAAAAAACCAAAGGGGTTAACCTTTCGTTTTTTTCAAAAATCTTAAAAATTTTAGGTGGTCTTCTTATTAGTTTATTCGACGTATTTTAATGCCTGCATATAAAAAAAACAACCTGGGCCTGGCGCGAGAGCTCCAAAGTCAACTAAAATGCAAATCAAAAATTGGAACTTTAAAGCTGCATAAAACGAAAAATATCATACTTGAGGAAATTCTGACTGCGCCATTCGAATTTTCTCAACAATTTGCATAAGAAACCGCAAAAATTTTAGCTAAATTCAAACTTTCATTTTTTGGGGTCAAAAAACACCAAAGGGGTTAACCTTTCGTTTTTTTCAAAAATCTTAAAAATTTTAGGTGGTCTTTTTATTAGTTTATTCGACGTATTTTAATGCCTGCATATAAAAAAAACAACCTGGGCTTGGCGCGAGAGCTCCAAAGTCAACTAAAATGCAAATCAAAAATTGGAACTTTAAAGCTGCATAAAACGAAAAATATCATACTTGAGGAAATTCTGACTGCGCCATTCGAATTTTCTCAACAATTTGCATAAGAAACCGCAACAATTTTAGCTAAATTCAAACTTTCAATTTTTGGGGTCAAAAAACACCAAAGGGGTTAACCTTTCGTTTTTTTCAAAAATCTTAAAAATTTTAGGTGGTCTTTTTATTAGTTTATTCGACGTATTTTAATGCCTGCATATAAAAAAAACAACCTGGGCCTGGCGCGAGAGCTCCAAAGTCAACTAAAATGCAAATCAAAAATTGGAACTTTAAAGCTGCATAAAACGAAAAATATCATACTTGAAGAAAATTCTGACTGCGCCATTCGAATTTTCTCAACAATTTGCATAAGAAACCGCAAAAATTTTAGCTAAATTCAAACTTTCATTTTTTGGGGTCAAAAAACACCAAAGGGGTTAACCTTTCGTTTTTTTCAAAAATCTCAAAAATTTTAGGTGGTCTTTTTATTAGTTTATTCGACGTATTTTAATGCCTGCATATAAAAAAAACAACCTGGGCCTGGCGCGAGAGCTCCAAAGTCAACTAAAATGCAAATCAAAAATTGGATCTTTAAAGCTGCATAAAACGAAAAATATCATACTTGAGGAAATTCTGACTGCGCCATTCGAATTTTCTCAACAATTTGCATAAGAAACCGCAAAAATTTTAGCTAAATTCAAACTTTCATTTTTTGGGGTCAAAAAACACCAAAGGGGTTAACCTTTCGTTTTTTTCAAAAATCTTAAAAATTTTAGGTGGTCTTTTTATTAGTTTATTCGACGTATTTTAATGCCTGCATATAAAAAAAACAACCTGGGCTTGGCGCGAGAGCTCCAAAGTCAACTAAAATGCAAATCAAAAATTGGAACTTTAAAGCTGCATAAAACGAAAAATATCATACTTGAGGAAATTCTGACTGCGCCATTCGAATTTTCTCAACAATTTGCATAAGAAACCGCAACAATTTTAGCTAAATTCAAACTTTCAATTTTTGGGGTCAAAAAACACCAAAGGGGTTAACCTTTCGTTTTTTTCAAAAATCTCAAAAATTTTAGGTGGTCTTTTTATTAGTTTATTCGACGTATTTTAATGCCTGCATATAAAAAAAACAACCTGGGCCTGGCGCGAGAGCTCCAAAGTCAACTAAAATGCAAATCAAAAATTGGATCTTTAAAGCTGCATAAAACGAAAAATATCATACTTGAGGAAATTCTGACTGCGCCATTCGAATTTTCTCAACAATTTGCATAAGAAACCGCAAAAATTTTAGCTAAATTCAAACTTTCATTTTTTGGGGTCAAAAAACACCAAAGGGGTTAACCTTTCGTTTTTTTCAAAAATCTTAAAAATTTTAGGTGGTCTTTTTATTAGTTTATTCGACGTATTTTAATGCCTGCATATAAAAAAAACAACCTGGGCCTGGCGCGAAAGCTCCAAAGTCAACTAAAATGCAAATCAAAAATTGGAACTTTAAAGCTGCATAAAACGAAAAATATCATACTTGAGGAAATTCTGACTGCGCCATTCGAGTTTTCTCAACAATTTGCATAAGAAACCGCAAAAATTTTAGCTATATTCAAACTTTCATTTTTTGGGGTCAAAAAACACCAAAGGGGTTAACCTTTCGTTTTTTTCAAAAATCTTAAAAATTTTAGGTGGTCTTTTTATTAGTTTATTCGACGTATTTTAATGCCTGCATATAAAAAAAACAACCTGGGCCTGGCGCGAGAGCTCCAAAGTCAACTAAAATGCAAATCAAAAATTGGAACTTTAAAGCTGCATAAAACGAAAAATATCATACTTGAGGAAATTCTGACTGCGCCATTCGAATTTTCTCAACAATTTGCATAAGAAACCGCAAAAATTTTAGCTAAATTCAAACTTTCATTTTTTGGGGTCAAAAAACACCAAAGGGGTTAACCTTTCGTTTTTTTCTAAAATCTTAAAAATTTTAGGTGGTCTTTTTATTAGTTTATTCGACGTATTTTAATGCCTGCATATAAAAAAAAACAACCTGGGCCTGGCGCGAGAGCTCCAAAGTCAACTAAAATGCAAATCAAAAATTGGAACTTTAAAGCTGCATAAAACGAAAAATATCATACTTGAGGAAATTCTGACTGCGCCATTCGAGTTTTCTCAACAATTTGCATAAGAAACCGCAAAAATTTTAGCTATATTCAAACTTTCATTTTTTGGGGTCAAAAAACACCAAAGGGGTTAACCTTTCGTTTTTTTCAAAAATCTTTAAAATTTTAGGTGGTCTTTTTATTAGTTTATTCGACGTATTTTAATGCCTGCATATAAAAAAAACAACCTGGGCCTGGCGCGAGAGCTCCAAAGTCAACTAAAATGCAAATCAAAAATTGGAACTTTAAAGCTGCATAAAACGAAAAATATCATACTTGAGGAAATTCTGACTGCGCCATTCGAGTTTTCTCAACAATTTGCATAAGAAACCGCAAAAATTTTAGCTAAATTCAAACTTTCATTTTTTGGGGTCAAAAAACACCAAAGGGGTTAACCTTTCGTTTTTTTCAAAAATCTTAAAAATTTTAGGTGGTCTTTTTATTAGTTTATTCGACGTATTTTAATGCCTGCATATAAAAAAAACAACCTGGGCCTGGCGCGAGAGCTCCAAAGTCAACTAAAATGCAAATCAAAAATTGGAACTTTAAAGCTGCATAAAACGAAAAATATCATACTTGAGGAAATTCTGACTGCGCCATTCGAATTTTCTCAACAATTTGCATAAGAAACCGCAAAAATTTTAGCTAAATTCAAACTTTCATTTTTTGGGGTCAAAAAACACCAAAGGGGTTAACCTTTCGTTTTTTTCAAAAATCTTAAAAATTTTAGGTGGTCTTTTTATTAGTTTATTCGACGTATTTTAATGCCTGCATATAAAAAAAACAACCTGGGCCTGGCGCGAGAGCTCCAAAGTCAACTAAAATGCAAATCAAAAATTGGAACTTTAAAGCTGCATAAAACGAAAAATATCATACTTGAGGAAATTCTGACTGCGCCATTCGAGTTTTCTCAACAATTTGCATAAGAAACCGCAAAAATTTTAGCTATATTCAAACTTTCATTTTTTGGGGTCAAAAAACACCAAAGGGGTTAACCTTTCGTTTTTTTCAAAAATCTTAAAAATTTTAGGTGGTCTTTTTATTAGTTTATTCGACGTATTTTAATGCCTGCATATAAAAAAAACAACCTGGGCCTGGCGCGAGAGCTCCAAAGTCAACTAAAATGCAAATCAAAAATTGGAACTTTAATGCTGCATAAAACGAAAAATATCATACTTGAGGAAATTCTGACTGCGCCATTCGAATTTTCTCAACAATTTGCATAAGAAACCGCAAAAATTTTAGCTAAATTCAAACTTTCATTTTTTGGGGTCAAAAAACACCAAAGGGGTTAACCTTTCGTTTTTTTCAAAAATCTTAAAAATTTTAGGTGGTCTTTTAATTAGTTTATTCGACGTATTTTAATGCCTGCATATAAAAAAAACAACCTGGGCCTGGCGCGAGAGCTCCAAAGTCAACTAAAATGAAAATCAAAAATTGGAACTTTAAAGCTGCATAAAACGAAAAATATCATACTTCAGGAAATTCTGACTGCGCCATTCGAATTTTCTCAACAATTTGCATAAGAAACCGCAAAAATTTTAGCTAACTTCAAACTTTCATTTTTTGGGGTCAAAAAACACCAAAGGGGTTAACCTTTCGTTTTTTTCAAAAATCTTAAAAATTTTAGGTGGTCTTTTTATTAGTTTATTCGACGTATTTTAATGCCTGCATATAAAAAAAACAACCTGGGCCTGGCGCGAGAGCTCCAAAGTCAACTAAAATGCAAATCAAAAATTGGAACTTTAAAGCTGCATAAAACGAAAAATATCATACTTGAGGAAATTCTGACTGCGCCATTCGAATTTTCTCAACAATTTGCATAAGAAACCGCAAAAATTTTAGCTAAATTCAATCTTTCATTTTTTGGGGTCAAAAAACACCAAAGGGGTTAACCTTTCGTTTTTTTCAAAAATCTTAAAAATTTTAGGTGGTCTTTTTATTAGTTTATTCGACGTATTTTAATGCCTGCATATAAAAAAAACAACCTGGGCCTGGCGCGAGAGCTCCAAAGTCAACTAAAATGCAAATCAAAAATTGGAACTTTAAAGCTGCATAAAACGAAAAATATCAAACTTGAGGAAATTCTGACTGCGCTATTCGAGTTTTCTCAACAATTTGCATAAGAAACCGCAAAAATTTTAGCTAAATTCAAACTTTCATTTTTTGGGGTCAAAAAACACCAAAGGGGTTAACCTTTCGTTTTTTTCAAAAATCTTAAAAATTTTAGGTGGTCTTTTTATTAGTTTATTCGACGTATTTTAATGCCTGCATATAAAAAAAACAACCTGCGCCTGGCGCGAGAGCTCCAAAGTCAACTAAAATGCAAATCAAAAATTGGAACTTTAAAGCTGCATAAAACGAAAAATATCATACTTGAGGAAATTCTGACTGCGCCATTCGAATTTTCTCAACAATTTGCATAAGAAACCGCAAAAATTTTAGCTAAATTCAAACTTTCATTTTTTGGGGTCAAAAAACACCAAAGGGGTTAACCTTTCGTTTTTTTCAAAAATCTTAAAAATTTTAGGTGGTCTTTTTATTAGTTTATTCGACGTATTTTAATGCCTGCATATAAAAAAAACAACCTGGGCCTGGCGCGAGAGCTCCAAAGTCAACTAAAATGCAAATCAAAAATTGGAACTTTAAAGCTGCATAAAACGAAAAATATCATACTTGAGGAAATTCTGACTGCGCCATTCGAATTTTCTCAACAATTTGCATAAGAAACCGCAAAAATTTTAGCTAAATTCAAACTTTCATTTTTTGGGGTCAAAAAACACCAAAGGGGTTAACCTTTCGTTTTTTTCAAAAATCTTAAAAATTTTAGGTGGTCTTTTTATTAGTTTATTCGACGTATTTTAATGCCTGCATATAAAAAAAACAACCTGGGCCTGGCGCGAGAGCTCCAAAGTCAACTAAAATGCAAATCAAAAATTGGAACTTTAAAGCTGCATAAAACGAAAAATATCATACTTGAGGAAATTCTGACTGCGCCATTCGAATTTTCTCAACAATTTGCATAAGAAACCGCAAAAATTTTAGCTAAATTCAAACTTTCATTTTTTGGGGTCAAAAAACACCATTCGTTTTTTTCAAAAATCTTAAAAATTTTAGGTGGGCTTTTTATTAGTTTATTCGACGTATTTTAATGCCTGCATATAAAAAAAACAACCTGGGCCTGGGAAAAATATCATACTTGAGGAAATTCTGACTGCGCCATTCGAGTTTTCTCAACAATTTGCATAAGAAACCGCAAAAATTTTAGCTATATTCAAACTTTCATTTTTTGGGGTCAAAAAACACCAAAGGGGTTAACCTTTCGTTTTTTTCAAAAATCTTAAAAATTTTAGGTGGTCTTTTTATTAGTTTATTCGACGTATTTTAATGCCTGCATATAAAAAAAACAACCTGCGCCTGGCGCGAGAGCTCCAAAGTCAACTAAAATGCAAATCAAAAATTGGAACTTTAAAGCTGCATAAAACGAAAAATATCATACTTGAGGAAATTCTGACTGCGCCATTCGAATTTTCTCAACAATTTGCATAAGAAACCGCAAAAATTTTAGCTAAATTCAAACTTTCATTTTTTGGGGTCAAAAAACACCAAAGGGGTTAACCTTTCGTTTTTTTCAAAAATCTTAAAAATTTTAGGTGGTCTTTTTATTAGTTTATTCGACGTATTTTAATGCCTGCATATAAAAAAAACAACCTGGGCCTGGCGCGAGAGCTCCAAAGTCAACTAAAATGCAAATCAAAAATTGGAACTTTAAAGCTGCATAAAACGAAAAATATCATACTTGAGGAAATTCTGACTGCGCCATTCGAATTTACTCAACAATTTGCATAAGAAACCGCAAAAATTTTAGCTAAATTCAAACTTTCATTTTTTGGGGTCAAAAAACACCAAAGGGGTTAACCTTTCGTTTTTTTCAAAAATCTTAAAAATTTTAGGTGGTCTTTTTATTAGTTTATTCGACGTATTTTAATGCCTGCATATAAAAAAAACAACCTGGGCCTGGCGCGAGAGCTCCAAAGTCAACTAAAATGCAAATCAAAAATTGGAACTTTAAAGCTGCATAAAACGAAAAATATCATACTTGAGGAAATTCTGACTGCGCCATTCGAATTTACTCAACAATTTGCATAAGAAACCGCAAAAATTTTAGCTAAATTCAAACTTTCATTTTTTGGGGCCAAAAAACACCGAAGGGGTTAACCTTTCGTTTTTTTCAAAAATCTTAAAAATTTTAGGTGGTCTTTTTATTAGTTTATTCGACGTATTTTAATGCCTGCATATAAAAAAAACAACCTGGGCCTGGCGCGAGAGCTCCAAAGTCAACTAAAATGAAAATCAAAAATTGGAACTTTAAAGCTGCATAAAACGAAAAATATCATACTTGAAGAAATTCTGACTGCGCCATTCGAATTTTCTCAACAATTTGCATAAGAAACCGCAAAAATTTTAGCTAACTTCAAACTTTCATTTTTTCGGGTCAAAAAACACCAAAGGGGTTTCCCTTTCGTTTTTTTCAAAAATCTTAAAAATTTTAGGTGGTCTTCTTATTAGTTTATTCGACGTATTTTAATGCCTGCATATAAAAAAAACAACCTGGGCCTGGCGCGAGAGCTCCAAAGTCAACTAAAATGCAAATCAAAAATTGGAACTTTAAAGCTGCATAAAACGAAAAATATCATACTTGAGGAAATTCTGACTGCGCCATTCGAATTTTCTCAACAATTTGCATAAGAAACCGCAAAAATTTTAGCTAAATTCAAACTTTCATTTTTTGGGGTCAAAAAACACCAAAGGGGTTAACCTTTCGTTTTTTTCAAAAATCTTAAAAATTTTAGGTGGTCTTTTTATTAGTTTATTCGACGTATTTTAATGCCTGCATATAAAAGAAACAACCTGGGCCTGGCGCGAGAGCTCCAAAGTCAACTAAAATGCAAATCAAAAATTGGAACTTTAAAGCTGCATAAAACGAAAAATATCATACTTGAGGAAATTCTGACTGCGCCATTCGAATTTTCTCAACAATTTGCATAAGAAACCGCAAAAATTTTAGCTAAATTCAAACTTTCATTTTTTGGGGTCAAAAAACACCAAAGGGGTTAACCTTTCGTTTTTTTCAAAAATCTTAAAAATTTTAGGTGGTCTTTTTATTAGTTTATTCGACGTATTTTAATGCCTGCATATAAAAAAAACAACCTGGGCCTGGCGCGAGAGCTCCAAAGTCAACTAAAATGCAAATCAAAAATTGGAACTTTAAAGCTGCATAAAACGAAAAATATCATACTTGAGGAAATTCTGACTGCGCCATTCGAATTTACTCAACAATTTGCATAAGAAACCGCAAAAATTTTAGCTAAATTCAAACTTTCATTTTTTGGGGTCAAAAAACACCAAAGGGGTTAACCTTTCGTTTTTTTCAAAAATCTTAAAAATTTTAGGTGGTCTTTTTATTAGTTTATTCGACGTATTTTAATGCCTGCATATAAAAAAAACAACCTGGGCCTGGCGCGAGAGCTCCAAAGTCAACTAAAATGCAAATCAAAAATTGGAACTTTAAAGCTGCATAAAACGAAAAATATCATACTTGAGGAAATTCTGACTGCGCCATTCGAATTTTCTCAACAATTTGCATAAGAAACCGCAAAAATTTTAGCTAAATTCAAACTTTCATTTTTTGGGGTCAAAAAACACCAAAGGGGTTAACCTTTCGTTTTTTTCAAAAATCTTAAAAATTTTAGGTGGTCTTTTTATTAGTTTATTCGACGTATTTTAATGCCTGCATATAAAAAAAACAACCTGGGCCTGGCGCGAGAGCTCCAAAGTCAACTAAAATGCAAATCAAAAATTGGAACTTTAAAGCTGCATAAAACGAAAAATATCATACTTGAGGAAATTCTGACTGCGCCATTCGAATTTACTCAACAATTTGCATAAGAAACCGCAAAAATTTTAGCTAAATTCAAACTTTCATTTTTTGGGGTCAAAAAACACCAAAGGGGTTAACCTTTCGTTTTTTTCAAAAATCTTAAAAATTTTAGGTGGTCTTTTTATTAGTTTATTCGACGTATTTTAATGCCTGCAAATAAAAAAAACAACCTGGGCCTGGCGCGAGAGCTCCAAAGTCAACTAAAATGCAAATCAAAAATTGGAACTTTAAAGCTGCATAAAACGAAAAATATCATACTTGAGGAAATTCTGACTGCGCCATTCGAATTTACTCAACAATTTGCATAAGAAACCGCAAAAATTTTAGCTAAATTCAAACTTTCATTTTTTGGGGTCAAAAAACATCAAAGGGGTTAACCTTTCGTTTTTTTCAAAAATCTTAAAAATTTTAGGTGGTCTTTTTATTAGTTTATTCGACGTATTTTAATGCCTGCATATAAAAAAAACAACCTGGGCCTGGCGCGAGAGCTCCAAAGTCAACTAAAATGCAAATCAAAAATTGGAACTTTAAAGCTGCATAAAACGAAAAATATCATACTTGAGGAAATTCTGACTGCGCCATTCGAATTTTCTCAACAATTTGCATAAGAAACCGCAAAAGTCTTTTTATTAGTTTATTCGACGTATTTTAATGCCTGCATATAAAAAAAACAACCTGGGCCTGGCGCGAGAGCTCCAAAGTCAACTAAAATGCAAATCAAAAATTGGAACTTTAAAGCTGCATAAAACGAAAAATATCATACTTGAGGAAATTCTGACTGCGCCATTCGAATTTTCTCAACAATTTGCATAAGAAACCGCAAAAATTTTAGCTAAATTCAAACTTTCAATTTTTGGGGTCAAAAAACACCAAAGGGGTTAACCTTTCGTTTTTTTCAAAAATCTTAAAAATTTTAGGTGGTCTTTTTATTAGTTTATTCGACGTATTTTAATGCCTGCATATAAAAAAAACAACCTGGGCCTGGCGCGAGAGCTCCAAAGTCAACTAAAATGCAAATCAAAAATTGGAACTTTAAAGCTGCATAAAACGAAAAATATCATACTTGAGGAAATTCTGACTGCGCCATTCGAATTTTCTCAACAATTTGCATAAGAAACCGCAAAAATTTTAGCTAAATTCAAACTTTCAATTTTTGGGGTCAAAAAACACCAAAGGGGTTAACCTTTCGTTTTTTTCAAAAATCTTAAAAATTTTAGGTGGTCTTTTTATTAGTTTATTCGACGTATTTTAATGCCTGCATATAAAAAAAACAACCTGGGCCTGGCGCGAGAGCTCCAAAGTCAACTAAAATGCAAATCAAAAATTGGAACTTTAAAGCTGCATAAAACGAAAAATATCATACTTGAGGAAATTCTGACTGCGCCATTCGAATTTTCTAAACAATTTGCATAAGAAACCGCAAAAATTTTAGCTAAATTCAAACTTTCAATTTTTGGGGTCAAAAAACACCAAAGGGGTTAACCTTTCGTTTTTTTCAAAAATCTTAAAAATTTTAGGTGGTCTTTTTATTAGTTTATTCGACGTATTTTAATGCCTGCATATAAAAAAAACAACCTGGGCCTGGCGCGAGAGCTCCAAAGTCAACTAAAATGCAAATCAAAAATTGGAACTTTAAAGCTGCATAAAACGAAAAATATCATACTTGAGGAAATTCTGACTGCGCCATTCGAATTTTCTCAACAATTTGCATAAGAAACCGCAAAAATTTTAGCTAAATTCAAACTTTCATTTTTTGGGGTCAAAAAACACCAAAGGGGTTAACCTTTCGTTTTTTTCAAAAATCTTAAAAATTTTAGGTGGTCTTTTTATTAGTTTATTCGACGTATTTTAATGCCTGCATATAAAAAAAACAACCTGGGCCTGGCGCGAGAGCTCCAAAGTCAACTAAAATGCAAATCAAAAATTGGAACGTTAAAGCTGCATAAAACGAAAAATATCATACTTGAGGAAATTCTGACTGCGCCATTCGAATTTTCTCAACAATTTGCATAAGAAACCGCAAAAATTTTAGCTAAATTCAAACTTTCAATTTTTGGGGTCAAAAAACACCAAAGGGGTTAACCTTTCGTTTTTTTCAAAAATCTTAAAAATTTTAGGTGGTCTTTTTATTAGTTTATTCGACGTATTTTAATGCCTGCATATAAAAAAAACAACCTGGGCCTGGCGCGAGAGCTCCAAAGTCAACTAAAATGCAAATCAAAAATTGGAACTTTAAAGCTGCATAAAACGAAAAATATCATACTTGAGGAAATTCTGACTGCGCCATTCGAATTTTCTCAACAATTTGCATAAGAAACCGCAAAAATTTTAGCTAAAT
Organism: Cantharis nigra; assembly: GCA_958510845.1. Taxonomy (NCBI): domain Eukaryota; kingdom Metazoa; phylum Arthropoda; class Insecta; order Coleoptera; family Cantharidae; genus Cantharis; species Cantharis nigra. The sequence continues at coordinate 1,655,499 of OY294033.1, read as the reverse complement.
TCAAACTTTCAATTTTTGGGGTCAAAAAACACCAAAGGGGTTAACCTTTCGTTTTTTTCAAAAATCTTAAAAATTTTAGGTGGTCTTTTTATTAGTTTATTCGACGTATTTTAATGCCTGCATATAAAAAAAACAACCTGGGCCTGGCGCGAGAGCTCCAAAGTCAACTAAAATGCAAATCAAAAATTGGAACTTTAAAGCTGCATAAAACGAAAAATATCATACTTGAGGAAATTCTGACTGCGCCATTCGAATTTTCTCAACAATTTGCATAAGAAACCGCAAAAGTCTTTTTATTAGTTTATTCGACGTATTTTAATGCCTGCATATAAAAAAAACAACCTGGGCCTGGCGCGAGAGCTCCAAAGTCAACTAAAATGCAAATCAAAAATTGGAACGTTAAAGCTGCATAAAACGAAAAATATCATACTTGAGGAAATTCTGACTGCGCCATTCGAATTTTCTCAACAATTTGCATAAGAAACCGCAAAAATTTTAGCTAAATTCAAACTTTCAATTTTTGGGGTCAAAAAACACCAAAGGGGTTAACCTTTCGTTTTTTTCAAAAATCTTAAAAATTTTAGGTGGTCTTTTTATTAGTTTATTCGACGTATTTTAATGCCTGCATATAAAAAAAACAACCTGGGCCTGGCGCGAGAGCTCCAAAGTCAACTAAAATGCAAATCAAAAATTGGAACTTTAAAGCTGCATAAAACGAAAAATATCATACTTGAGGAAATTCTGACTGCGCCATTCGAATTTTCTCAACAATTTGCATAAGAAACCGCAAAAATTTTAGCTAAATTCAAACTTTCATATTTTGGGGTCAAAAAACACCAAAGGGGTTAACCTTTCGTTTTTTTCAAAAATTTAAAAATTTTAGGTGGTCTTTTTATTAGTTTATTCGACGTATTTTAATGCCTGCATATAAAAAAAACAACCTGGGCCTGGCGCGAGAGCTCCAAAGTCAACTAAAATGCAAATCAAAAATTGGAACTTTAAAGCTGTATAAAACGAAAAATATCATACTTGATGAAATTCTGACTGCGCCATTCGAATTTTCTCAACAATTTGCATAAGAAACCGCAAAAATTTTTGCTAAATTCAAACTTTCAATTTTTGGGGTCAAAAAACACCAAAGGGGTTAACCTTTCGTTTTTTTCAAAAATCTTAAAAATTTTAGGTGGTCTTTTTATTAGTTTATTCGACGTATTTTAATGCCTGCATATAAAAAAAACAACCTGGGCCTGGCGCGAGAGCTCCAAAGTCAACTAAAATGCAAATCAAAAATTGGAACGTTAAAGCTGCATAAAACGAAAAATATCATACTTGAGGAAATTCTGACTGCGCCATTCGAATTTTCTCAACAATTTGCATAAGAAACCGCAAAAATTTTAGCTAAATTCAAACTTTCAATTTTTGGGGTCAAAAAACACCAAAGGGGTTAACCTTTCGTTTTTTTCAAAAATCTTAAAAATTTTAGGTGGTCTTTTTATTAGTTTATTCGACGTATTTTAATGCCTGCATATAAAAAAAACAACCTGGGCCTGGCGCGAGAGCTCCAAAGTCAACTAAAATGCAAATCAAAAATTGGAACTTTAAAGCTGCATAAAACGAAAAATATCATACTTGAGGAAATTCTGACTGCGCCATTCGAATTTTCTCAACAATTTGCATAAGAAACCGCAAAAATTTTAGCTAAATTCAAACTTTCATATTTTGGGGTCAAAAAACACCAAAGGGGTTAACCTTTCGTTTTTTTCAAAAATTTAAAAATTTTAGGTGGTCTTTTTATTAGTTTATTCGACGTATTTTAATGCCTGCATATAAAAAAAACAACCTGGGCCTGGCGCGAGAGCTCCAAAGTCAACTAAAATGCAAATCAAAAATTGGAACTTTAAAGCTGTATAAAACGAAAAATATCATACTTGATGAAATTCTGACTGCGCCATTCGAATTTTCTCAACAATTTGCATAAGAAACCGCAAAAATTTTTGCTAAATTCAAACTTTCAATTTTTGGGGTCAAAAAACACCAAAGGGGTTAACCTTTCGTTTTTTTCAAAAATCTTAAAAATTTTAGGTGGTCTTTTTATTAGTTTATTCGACGTATTTTAATGCCTGCATATAAAAAAAACAACCTGGGCCTGGCGCGAGAGCTCCAAAGTCAACTAAAATGCAAATCAAAAATTGGAACTTTAAAGCTGCATAAAACGAAAAATATCATACTTGAGAAAATTCTGACTGCGCCATTCGAATTTTCTCAACAATTTGCATAAGAAACCGCAAAAATTTTAGCTAAATTCAAACTTTCAATTTTTGGGGTCAAAAAACACCAAAGGGTTAACCTTTCGTTTTTTTCAAAAATCTTAAAAATTTTAGGTGGTCTTTTTATTAGTTTATTCGACGTATTTTAATGCCTGCATATAAAAAAAACAACCTGGGCCTGGCGCGAGAGCTCCAAAGTCAACTAAAATGCAAATCAAAAATTGGAACTTTAAAGCTGCATAAAACGAAAAATATCATACTTGAGGAAATTCTGACTGCGCCATTCGAATTTTCTCAACAATTTGCATAAGAAACCGCAAAAATTTTAGCTAAATTCAAACTTTCAATTTTTGGGGTCAAAAAACACCAAAGGGGTTAACCTTTCGTTTTTTTCAAAAATCTTAAAAATTTTAGGTGGTCTTTTTATTAGTTTATTCGACGTATTTTAATGCCTGCATATAAAAAAAACAACCTGGGCCTGGCGCGAGAGCTCCAAAGTCAACTAAAATGCAAATCAAAAATTGGAACTTTAAAGCTGCATAAAACGAAAAATATCATACTTGAGGAAATTCTGACTGCGCCATTCGAATTTTCTCAACAATTTGCATAAGAAACCGCAAAAATTTTAGCTAAATTCAAACTTTCATTTTTTGGGGTCAAAAAACACCAAAGGGGTTAACCTTTCGTTTTTTTCAAAAATCTTAAAAATTTTAGGTGGTCTTTTTATTAGTTTATTCGACGTATTTTAATGCCTGCATATAAAAAAAACAACCTGGGCCTGGCGCGAGAGCTCCAAAGTCAACTAAAATGCAAATCAAAAATTGGAACTTTAAAGCTGCATAAAACGAAAAATATCATACTTGAGGAAATTCTGACTGCGCCATTCGAATTTTCTCAACAATTTGCATAAGAAACCGCAAAAATTTTAGCTAAATTCAAACTTTCATTTTTTGGGGTCAAAAAACACCAAAGGGGTTAACCTTTCGTTTTTTTCAAAAATCTTAAAAATTTTAGGTGGTCTTTTTATTAGTTTATTCGACGTATTTTAATGCCTGCATATAAAAAAAACAACCTGGGCCTGGCGCGAGAGCTCCAAAGTCAACGAAAATGCAAATCAAAAATTGGAACTTTAAAGCTGCATAAAACGAAAAATATCATACTTGAGGAAATTCTGACTGCGCCATTCGAATTTTCTCAACAATTTGCATAAGAAACCGCAAAAATTTTAGCCAAATTCAAACTTTCATTTTTTGGGGTCAAAAAACACCAAAGGGGTTGACCTTTCGTTTTTTTCAAAAATCTTAAAAATTTTAGGTGGTCCTTTTATTAGTTTATTCGACGTATTTTAATGCCTGCATATAAAAAAAACAACCTGGGCCTGGCGCGAGAGCTCCAAAGTTAACTAAAATGCAAATCAAAAATTGGAACTTTAAAGCTGCATAAAACGAAAAATATCATATTTGAGGAAATTCTGACTGCGCCATTCGAATTTTCTCAACAATTTGCATAAGAAACCGCAAAAATTTTAGCTAAATTCAAACTTTCAATTTTTGGGGTCAAAAAACACCAAAGGGGTTAACCTTTCGTTTTTTTCAAAAATCTTAAAAATTTTAGGTGGTCTTTTTATTAGTTTATTCGACGTATTTTAATGCCTGCATATAAAAAAAACAACCTGGGCCTGGCGCGAGAGCTCCAAAGTCAACTAAAATGCAAATCAAAAATTGGAACTTTAAAGCTGCATAAAACGAAAAATATCATACTTGAGGAAATTCTGACTGCGCCATTCGAATTTTCTCAACAATTTGCATAAGAAACCGCAAAAATTTTAGCTAAATTCAAACTTTCACTTTTTGGGGTCAAAAAACACCAAAGGGGTTAACCTTTCGTTTTTTTCAAAAATCTTAAAAATTTTAGGTGGTCTTTTTATTAGTTTATTCGACGTATTTTAATGCCTGCATATAAAAAAAACAACCTGGGCCTGGCGCGAGAGCTCCAAAGTCAACTAAAATGCAAATCAAAAATTGGAACTTTAAAGCTGCATAAAACGAAAAATATCATACTTGAGGAAATTCTGACTGCGCCATTCGAATTTTCTCAACAATTTGCATAAGAAACCGCAAAAATTTTAGCTAAATTCAAACTTTCAATTTTTGGGGTCAAAAAACACCAAAGGGGTTAACCTTTCGTTTTTTTCAAAAATCTTAAAAATTTTAGGTGGTCTTTTTATTAGTTTATTCGACGTATTTTAATGCCTGCATATAAAAAAAACAACCTGGGCCTGGCGCGAGAGCTCCAAAGTCAACTAAAATGCAAATCAAAAATTGGAACTTTAAAGCTGCATAAAACGAAAAATATCATACTTGAGGAAATTCTGACTGCGCCATTCGAATTTTCTCAACAATTTGCATAAGAAACCGCAAAAATTTTAGCTAAATTCAAACTTTCAATTTTTGGGGTCAAAAAACACCAAAGGGGTTAACCTTTCGTTTTTTTCAAAAATCTTAAAAATTTTAGGTGGTCTTTTTATTAGTTTATTCGACGTATTTTAATGCCTGCATATAAAAAAAACAACCTGGGCCTGGCGCGAGAGCTCCAAAGTCAACTAAAATGCAAATCAAAAATTGGAACTTTAAAGCTGCATAAAACGAAAAATATCATACTTGAGGAAATTCTGACTGCGCCATTCGAATTTTCTCAACAATTTGCATAAGAAACCGCAAAAATTTTAGCTAAATTCAAACTTTCAATTTTTGGGGTCAAAAAACACCAAAGGGGTTAACCTTTCGTTTTTTTCAAAAATCTTAAAAATTTTAGGTGGTCTTTTTATTAGTTTATTCGACGTATTTTAATGCCTGCATATAAAAAAAACAACCTGGGCCTGGCGCGAGAGCTCCAAAGTCAACTAAAATGCAAATCAAAAATTGGAACTTTAAAGCTGCATAAAACGAAAAATATCATACTTGAGGAAATTCTGACTGCGCCATTCGAATTTTCTCAACAATTTGCATAAGAAACCGCAAAAATTTTAGCTAAATTCAAACTTTCATTTTTTGGGGTCAAAAAACACCAAAGGGGTTAACCTATCGTTTTTTTCAAAAATTTAAAAATTTTAGGTGGTCTTTTTATTAGTTTATTCGACGTATTTTAATGCCTGCATATAAAAAAAACAACCTGGGCCTGGCGCGAGAGCTCCAAAGTCAACTAAAATGCAAATCAAAAATTGGAACTTTAAAGCTGTATAAAACGAAAAATATCATACTTGAGGAAATTCTGACTGCGCCATTCGAATTTTCTCAACAATTTGCATAAGAAACCGCAAAAATTTTAGCTAAATTCAAACTTTCAATTTTTGGGGTCAAAAAACACCAAAGGGGTTAACCTTTCGTTTTTTTCAAAAATCTTAAAAATTTTAGGTGGTCTTTTTATTAGTTTATTCGACGTATTTTAATGCCTGCATATAAAAAAAACAACCTGGGCCTGGCGCGAGAGCTCCAAAGTCAACTAAAATGCAAATCAAAAATTGGAACGTTAAAGCTGCATAAAACGAAAAATATCATACTTGAGGAAATTCTGACTGCGCCATTCGAATTTTCTCAACAATTTGCATAAGAAACCGCAAAAATTTTAGCTAAATTCAAACTTTCAATTTTTGGGGTCAAAAAACACCAAAGGGGTTAACCTTTCGTTTTTTTCAAAAATCTTAAAAATTTTAGGTGGTCTTTTTATTAGTTTATTCGACGTATTTTAATGCCTGCATATAAAAAAAACAACCTGGGCCTGGCGCGAGAGCTCTAAAGTCAACTAAAATGCAAATCAAAAATTGGAACTTTAAAGCTGCATAAAACGAAAAATATCATACTTGAGGAAATTCTGACTGCGCCATTCGAATTTTCTCAACAATTTGCATAAGAAACCGCAAAAATTTTAGCTAAATTCAAACTTTCATATTTTGGGGTCAAAAAACACCAAAGGGGTTAACCTTTCGTTTTTTTCAAAAATTTAAAAATTTTAGGTGGTCTTTTTATTAGTTTATTCGACGTATTTTAATGCCTGCATATAAAAAAAACAACCTGGGCCTGGCGCGAGAGCTCCAAAGTCAACTAAAATGCAAATCAAAAATTGGAACTTTAAAGCTGTATAAAACGAAAAATATCATACTTGATGAAATTCTGACTGCGCCATTCGAATTTTCTCAACAATTTGCATAAGAAACCGCAAAAATTTTTGCTAAATTCAAACTTTCAATTTTTGGGGTCAAAAAACACCAAAGGGGTTAACCTTTCGTTTTTTTCAAAAATCTTAAAAATTTTAGGTGGTCTTTTTATTAGTTTATTCGACGTATTTTAATGCCTGCATATAAAAAAAACAACCTGGGCCTGGCGCGAGAGCTCCAAAGTCAACTAAAATGCAAATCAAAAATTGGAACTTTAAAGCTGCATAAAACGAAAAATATCATACTTGAGAAAATTCTGACTGCGCCATTCGAATTTTCTCAACAATTTGCATAAGAAACCGCAAAAATTTTAGCTAAATTCAAACTTTCAATTTTTGGGGTCAAAAAACACCAAAGGGTTAACCTTTCGTTTTTTTCAAAAATCTTAAAAATTTTAGGTGGTCTTTTTATTAGTTTATTCGACGTATTTTAATGCCTGCATATAAAAAAAACAACCTGGGCCTGGCGCGAGAGCTCCAAAGTCAACTAAAATGCAAATCAAAAATTGGAACTTTAAAGCTGCATAAAACGAAAAATATCATACTTGAGGAAATTCTGACTGCGCCATTCGAATTTTCTCAACAATTTGCATAAGAAACCGCAAAAATTTTAGCTAAATTCAAACTTTCAATTTTTGGGGTCAAAAAACACCAAAGGGGTTAACCTTTCGTTTTTTTCAAAAATCTTAAAAATTTTAGGTGGTCTTTTTATTAGTTTATTCGACGTATTTTAATGCCTGCATATAAAAAAAACAACCTGGGCCTGGCGCGAGAGCTCCAAAGTCAACTAAAATGCAAATCAAAAATTGGAACTTTAAAGCTGCATAAAACGAAAAATATCATACTTGAGGAAATTCTGACTGCGCCATTCGAATTTTCTCAACAATTTGCATAAGAAACCGCAAAAATTTTAGCTAAATTCAAACTTTCATTTTTTGGGGTCAAAAAACACCAAAGGGGTTAACCTTTCGTTTTTTTCAAAAATCTTAAAAATTTTAGGTGGTCTTTTTATTAGTTTATTCGACGTATTTTAATGCCTGCATATAAAAAAAACAACCTGGGCCTGGCGCGAGAGCTCCAAAGTCAACTAAAATGCAAATCAAAAATTGGAACTTTAAAGCTGCATAAAACGAAAAATATCATACTTGAGGAAATTCTGACTGCGCCATTCGAATTTTCTCAACAATTTGCATAAGAAACCGCAAAAATTTTAGCTAAATTCAAACTTTCATTTTTTGGGGTCAAAAAACACCAAAGGGGTTAACCTTTCGTTTTTTTCAAAAATCTTAAAAATTTTAGGTGGTCTTTTTATTAGTTTATTCGACGTATTTTAATGCCTGCATATAAAAAAAACAACCTGGGCCTGGCGCGAGAGCTCCAAAGTCAACGAAAATGCAAATCAAAAATTGGAACTTTAAAGCTGCATAAAACGAAAAATATCATACTTGAGGAAATTCTGACTGCGCCATTCGAATTTTCTCAACAATTTGCATAAGAAACCGCAAAAATTTTAGCCAAATTCAAACTTTCATTTTTTGGGGTCAAAAAACACCAAAGGGGTTGACCTTTCGTTTTTTTCAAAAATCTTAAAAATTTTAGGTGGTCCTTTTATTAGTTTATTCGACGTATTTTAATGCCTGCATATAAAAAAAACAACCTGGGCCTGGCGCGAGAGCTCCAAAGTTAACTAAAATGCAAATCAAAAATTGGAACTTTAAAGCTGCATAAAACGAAAAATATCATATTTGAGGAAATTCTGACTGCGCCATTCGAATTTTCTCAACAATTTGCATAAGAAACCGCAAAAATTTTAGCTAAATTCAAACTTTCAATTTTTGGGGTCAAAAAACACCAAAGGGGTTAACCTTTCGTTTTTTTCAAAAATCTTAAAAATTTTAGGTGGTCTTTTTATTAGTTTATTCGACGTATTTTAATGCCTGCATATAAAAAAAACAACCTGGGCCTGGCGCGAGAGCTCCAAAGTCAACTAAAATGCAAATCAAAAATTGGAACTTTAAAGCTGCATAAAACGAAAAATATCATACTTGAGGAAATTCTGACTGCGCCATTCGAATTTTCTCAACAATTTGCATAAGAAACCGCAAAAATTTTAGCTAAATTCAAACTTTCAATTTTTGGGGTCAAAAAACACCAAAGGGGTTAACCTTTCGTTTTTTTCAAAAATCTTAAAAATTTTAGGTGGTCTTTTTATTAGTTTATTCGACGTATTTTAATGCCTGCATATAAAAAAAACAACCTGGGCCTGGCGCGAGAGCTCCAAAGTCAACTAAAATGCAAATCAAAAATTGGAACTTTAAAGCTGCATAAAACGAAAAATATCATACTTGAGGAAATTCTGACTGCGCCATTCGAATTTTCTCAACAATTTGCATAAGAAACCGCAAAAATTTTAGCTAAATTCAAACTTTCAATTTTTGGGGTCAAAAAACACCAAAGGGGTTAACCTTTCGTTTTTTTCAAAAATCTTAAAAATTTTAGGTGGTCTTTTTATTAGTTTATTCGACGTATTTTAATGCCTGCATATAAAAAAAACAACCTGGGCCTGGCGCGAGAGCTCCAAAGTCAACTAAAATGCAAATCAAAAATTGGAACTTTAAAGCTGCATAAAACGAAAAATATCATACTTGAGGAAATTCTGACTGCGCCATTCGAATTTTCTCAACAATTTGCATAAGAAACCGCAAAAATTTTAGCTAAATTCAAACTTTCAATTTTTGGGGTCAAAAAACACCAAAGGGGTTAACCTTTCGTTTTTTTCAAAAATCTTAAAAATTTTAGGTGGTCTTTTTATTAGTTTATTCGACGTATTTTAATGCCTGCATATAAAAAAAACAACCTGGGCCTGGCGCGAGAGCTCCAAAGTCAACTAAAATGCAAATCAAAAATTGGAACTTTAAAGCTGCATAAAACGAAAAATATCATACTTGAGGAAATTCTGACTGCGCCATTCGAATTTTCTCAACAATTTGCATAAGAAACCGCAAAAATTTTAGCTAAATTCAAACTTTCAATTTTTGGGGTCAAAAAACACCAAAGGGGTTAACCTTTCGTTTTTTTCAAAAATCTTAAAAATTTTAGGTGGTCTTTTTATTAGTTTATTCGACGTATTTTAATGCCTGCATATAAAAAAAACAACCTGGGCCTGGCGCGAGAGCTCCAAAGTCAACTAAAATGCAAATCAAAAATTGGAACTTTAAAGCTGCATAAAACGAAAAATATCATACTTGAGGAAATTCTGACTGCGCCATTCGAATTTTCTCAACAATTTGCATAAGAAACCGCAAAAATTTTAGCTAAATTCAAACTTTCAATTTTTGGGGTCAAAAAACACCAAAGGGGTTAACCTTTCGTTTTTTTCAAAAATTTAAAAATTTTAGGTGGTCTTTTTATTAGTTTATTCGACGTATTTTAATGCCTGCATATAAAAAAAACAACCTGGGCCTGGCGCGAGAGCTCCAAAGTCAACTAAAATGCAAATCAAAAATTGGAACTTTAAAGCTGTATAAAACGAAAAATATCATACTTGAGGAAATTCTGACTGCGCCATTCGAATTTTCTCAACAATTTGCATAAGAAACCGCAAAAATTTTAGCTAAATTCAAACTTTCAATTTTTGGGGTCAAAAAACACCAAAGGGGTTAACCTTTCGTTTTTTTCAAAAATCTTAAAAATTTTAGGTGGTCTTTTTATTAGTTTATTCGACGTATTTTAAAGCCTGCATATAAAAAAAACAACCTGGGCCTGGCGCGAGAGCTCCAAAGTCAACTAAAATGCAAATCAAAAATTGGAACTTTAAAGCTGCATAAAACGAAAAATATCATACTTGAGGAAATTCTGACTGCGCCATTCGAATTTTCTCAACAATTTGCATAAGAAACCGCAAAAATTTTAGCTAAATTCAAACTTTCATTTTTTGGGGTCAAAAAACACCAAAGGGGTTAACCTTTCGTTTTTTTCAAAAATCTTAAAAATTTTAGGTGGTCTTTTTATTAGTTTATTCGACGTATTTTAATGCCTGCATATAAAAAAAACAACCTGGGCCTGGCGCGAGAGCTCCAAAGTCAACTAAAATGCAAATCAAAAATTGGAACTTTAAAGCTGCATAAAACGAAAAATATCATACTTGAGGAAATTCTGACTGCGCCATTCGAATTTTCTCAACAATTTGCATATGAAACCGCAAAAATTTTAGCTAAATTCAAACTTTCATTTTTTGGGGTCAAAAAACACCAAAGGGGTTAACCTTTCGTTTTTTTCAAAAATCTTAAAAATTTTAGGTGGTCTTTTTATTAGTTTATTCGACGTATTTTAATGCCTGCATATAAAAAAAACAACCTGGGCCTGGCGCGAGAGCTCCAAAGTCAACTAAAATGCAAATCAAAAATTGGAACTTTAAAGCTGCATAAAACGAAAAATATCATACTTGAGGAAATTCTGACTGCGCCATTCGAATTTTCTCAACAATTTGCATAAGAAACCGCAAAAATTTTAGCTAAATTCAAACTTTCATTTTTTGGGGTCAAAAAACACCAAAGGGGTTAACCTTTCGTTTTTTTCAAAGATTTAAAAATTTTAGGTGGTCTTTTTATTAGTTTATTCGACGTATTTTAATGCCTGCATATAAAAAAAACAACCTGGGCCTGGCGCGAGAGCTCCAAAGTCAACTAAAATGCAAATCAAAAATTGGAACTTTAAAGCTGCATAAAACGAAAAATATCATACTTGAGGAAATTCTGACTGCGCCATTCGAATTTTCTCAACAATTTGCATAAGAAACCGCAAAAATTTTAGCTAAATTCAAACTTTCATTTTTTGCGGTCAAAAAACACCAAAGGGGTTGACCTTTCGTTTTTTTCAAAAATCTTAAAAATTTTAGGTGGTCCTTTTATTAGTTTATTCGACGTATTTTAATGCCTGCATATAAAAAAAACAACCTGGGCCTGGCGCGAGAGCTCCAAAGTTAACTAAAATGCAAATCAAAAATTGGAACTTTAAAGCTGCATAAAACGAAAAATATCATACTTGAGGAAATTCTGACTGCGCCATTCGAATTTTCTCAACAATTTGCATAAGAAACCGCAAAAGTCTTTTTATTAGTTTATTCGACGTATTTTAATGCCTGCATATAAAAAAAACAACCTGGGCCTGGCGCGAGAGCTCCAAAGTCAACTAAAATGCAAATCAAAAATTGGAACGTTAAAGCTGCATAAAACGAAAAATATCATACTTGAGGAAATTCTGACTGCGCCATTCGAATTTTCTCAACAATTTTAGCTAAATTCAAACTTTCAATTTTTGGGGTCAAAAAACACCAAAGGGGTTAACCTTTCGTTTTTTTCAAAAGTCTTAAAAATTTTAGGTGGTCTTTTTATTAGTTTATTCGACGTATTTTAATGCCTGCATATAAAAAAAACAACCTGGGCCTGGCGCGAGAGCTCCAAAGTCAACTAAAATGCAAATCAAAAATTGGAACTTTAAAGCTGCATAAAACGAAAAATATCATACTTGAGGAAATTCTGACTGCGCCATTCGAATTTTCTCAACAATTTGCATAAGAAACCGCAAAAATTTTAGCTAAATTCAAACTTTCAATTTTTGGGGTCAAAAAACACCAAAGGGTTTCGTTTTTTCTTTCTTCTTTCGTTTTTTTCAAAAATCTTAAAAATTTTAGGTGGTCTTTTTATTAGTTTATTCGACGTATTTTAATGCCTGCATATAAAAAAAACAACCTGGGCCTGGCGCGAGAGCTCCAAAGTCAACTAAAATGCAAATCAAAAATTGGAACTTTAAAGCTGCATAAAACGAAAAATATCATACTTGAGGAAATTCTGACTGCGCCGTTCGAATTTTCTCAACAATTTGCATAAGAAACCGCAAAAATTTTAGCTAAATTCAAACTTTCAATTTTTGGGGTCAAAAAACACCAAAGGGGTTAACCTTTCGTTTTTTTCAAAAATCTTAAAAATTTTAGGTGGTCTTTTTATTAGTTTATTCGACGTATTTTAATGCCTGCATATAAAAAAAACAACCTGGGCCTGGCGCGAGAGCTCCAAAGTCAACTAAAATGCAAATCAAAAATTGGAACTTTAAAGCTGCATAAAACGAAAAATATCATACTTGAGGAAATTCTGACTGCGCCATTCGAATTTTCTCAACAATTTGCATAAGAAACCGCAAAAATTTTACCTAAATTCAAACTTTCATTTTTTGGGGTCAAAAAACACCAAAGGGGTTAACCTTTCGTTTTTTTCAAAAATCTTAAAAATTTTAGGTGGTCTTTTTATTAGTTTATTCGACGTATTTTAATGCCTGCATATAAAAAAAACAACCTGGGCCTGGCGCGAGAGCGACAAAGTCAACTAAAATGCAAATCAAAAATTGGAACTTTAAAGCTGCATAAAACGAAAAATATCATACTTGAGGAAATTCTGACTGCGCCATTCGAATTTTCTCAACAATTTGCATAAGAAACCGCAAAAATTTTAGCTAAATTCAAACTTTCATTTTTTGGGGTCAAAAAACACCAAAGGGGTTAACCTTTCGTTTTTTTCAAAAATCTTAAAAATTTTAGGTGGTCTTTTTATTAGTTTATTCGACGTATTTTAATGCCTGCATATAAAAAAAACAACCTGGGCCTGGCGCGAGAGCTCCAAAGTCAACTAAAATGCAAATCAAAAATTGGAACTTTAAAGCTGCATAAAACGAAAAATATCATACTTGAGGAAATTCTGACTGGGCCATTCGAATTTTCTGAACAATTTGCATAAGAAACCGCAAAAATTTTAGTTAAATTCAAACTTTCATTTTTTGGGGTCAAAAAACACCAAAGGGGTTAACCTTTCGTTTTTTTCAAAAATCTTAAAAATTTTAGGTGGTCTTTTTATTAGTTTATTCGACGTATTTTAATGCCTGCATATAAAAAAAACAACCTGGGCCTGGCGCGAGAGCTCCAAAGTCAACTAAAATGCAAATCAAAAATTGGAACTTTATAGCTGCATAAAACGAAAAATATCATACTTGAGGAAATTCTGACTGCGCCATTCGAATTTTCTCAACAATTTGCATAAGAAACCGCAAAAATTTTAGCTAAATTCAAACTTTCATTTTTTGGGGTCAAAAAACACCAAAGGGGTTAACCTTTCGTTTTTTTCAAAAATCTTAAAAATTTTAGGTGGTCTTTTTATTAGTTTATTCGACGTATTTTAATGCCTGCATATAAAAAAAACAACCTGGGCCTGGCGCGAGAGCGACAAAGTCAACTAAAATGCAAATCAAAAATTGGAACTTTAAAGCTGCATAAAACGAAAAATATCATACTTGAGGAAATTCTGACTGCGCCATTCGAATTTTCTCAACAATTTGCATAAGAAACCGCAAAAATTTTAGCTAAATTCAAACTTTCATTTTTTGGGGTCAAAAAACACCAAAGGGGTTAACCTTTCGTTTTTTTCAAAAATCTTAAAAATTTTAGGTGGTCTTTTTATTAGTTTATTCGACGTATTTTAATGCCTGCATATAAAAAAAACAACCTGGGCCTGGCGCGAGAGCTCCAAAGTCAACTAAAATGCAAATCAAAAATTGGAACTTTAAAGCTGCATAAAACGAAAAATATCATACTTGAGGAAATTCTGACTGGGCCATTCGAATTTTCTGAACAATTTGCATAAGAAACCGCAAAAATTTTAGTTAAATTCAAACTTTCATTTTTTGGGGTCAAAAAACACCAAAGGGGTTAACCTTTCGTTTTTTTCAAAAATCTTAAAAATTTTAGGTGGTCTTTTTATTAGTTTATTCGACGTATTTTAATGCCTGCATATAAAAAAAACAACCTGGGCCTGGCGCGAGAGCGACAAAGTCAACTAAAATGCAAATCAAAAATTGGAACTTTAAAGCTGCATAAAACGAAAAATATCATACTTGAGGAAATTCTGACTGCGCCATTCGAATTTTCTCAACAATTTGCATAAGAAACCGCAAAAATTTTAGCTAAATTCAAACTTTCATTTTTTGGGGTCAAAAAACACCAAAGGGGTTAACCTTTCGTTTTTTTCAAAAATCTTAAAAATTTTAGGTGGTCTTTTTATTAGTTTATTCGACGTATTTTAATGCCTGCATATAAAAAAAACAACCTGGGCCTGGCGCGAGAGCTCCAAAGTCAACTAAAATGCAAATCAAAAATTGGAACTTTAAAGCTGCATAAAACGAAAAATATCATACTTGAGGAAATTCTGACTGGGCCATTCGAATTTTCTGAACAATTTGCATAAGAAACCGCAAAAATTTTAGTTAAATTCAAACTTTCATTTTTTGGGGTCAAAAAACACCAAAGGGGTTAACCTTTCGTTTTTTTCAAAAATCTTAAAAATTTTAGGTGGTCTTTTTATTAGTTTATTCGACGTATTTTAATGCCTGCATATAAAAAAAACAACCTGGGCCTGGCGCGAGAGCTCCAAAGTCAACTAAAATGCAAATCAAAAATTGGAACTTTATAGCTGCATAAAACGAAAAATATCATACTTGAGGAAATTCTGACTGCGCCATTCGAATTTTCTCAACAATTTGCATAAGAAACCGCAAAAATTTTAGCTAAATTCAAACTTTCATTTTTTGGGGTCAAAAAACACCAAAGGGGTTAACCTTTCGTTTTTTTCAAAAATCTTAAAAATTTTAGGTGGTCTTTTTATTAGTTTATTCGACGTATTTTAATGCCTGCATATAAAAAAAACAACCTGGGCCTGACGCGAGAGCTCCAAAGTCAACTAAAATGCAAATCAAAAATTGGAACTTTAAAGCTGCATAAAACGAAAAATATCATACTTGAGGAAATTCTGACTGCGCCATTCGAATTTTCTCAACAATTTGCATAAGAAACCGCAAAAATTTTAGCTAAATTCAAACTTTCATTTTTTGGGGTCAAAAAACACCAAAGGGGTTAACCTTTCGTTTTTTTCAAAAATCTTAAAAATTTTAGGTGGTCTTTTTATTAGTTTATTCGACGTATTTTAATGCCTGCATATAAAAAAAACAACCTGGGCCTGGCGCGAGAGCTCCAAAGTCAACTAAAATGCAAATCAAAAATTGGAACTTTAAAGCTGCATAAAACGAAAAATATCATACTTGAGGAAATTCTGACTGCGCCATTCGAATTTTCTCAACAATTTGCATAAGAAACCGCAAAAATTTTAGCTAAATTCAAACTTTCATTTTTTGGGGTCAAAAAACACCAAAGGGGTTAACCTTTCGTTTTTTTCAAAAATCTTAAAAATTTTAGGTGGTCTTTTTATTAGTTTATTCGACGTATTTTAATGCCTGCATATAAAAAAAACAACCTGGGCCTGACGCGAGAGCTCCAAAGTCAACTAAAATGCAAATCAAAAATTGGAACTTTAAAGCTGCATAAAACGAAAAATATCATACTTGAGGAAATTCTGACTGGGCCATTCGAATTTTCTCAACAATTTGCATAAGAAACCGCAAAAATTTTAGCTAAATTCAAACTTTCATTTTTTGGGGTCAAAAAACACCAAAGGGGTTAACCTTTCGTTTTTTTCAAAAATCTTAAAAATTTTAGGTGGTCTTTTTATTAGTTTATTCGACGTATTTTAATGCCTGCATATAAAAAAAACAACCTGGGCCTGGCGCGAGAGCTCCAAAGTCAACTAAAATGCAAATCAAAAATTGGAACTTTAAAGCTGCATAAAACGAAAAATATCATACTTGAGGAAATTCTGACTGCGCCATTCGAATTTTCTCAACAATTTGCATAAGAAACCGCAAAAATTTTAGCTAAATTCAAACTTTCATTTTTTGGGGTCAAAAAGCACCAAAGGGGTTAACCTTTCGTTTTTTTCAAAAATCTTAAAAATTTTAGGTGGTCTTTTTATTAGTTTATTCGACGTATTTTAATGCCTGCATATAAAAAAAACAACCTGGGCCTGGCGCGAGAGCTCCAAAGTCAACTAAATTGCAAATCAAAAATTGGAACTTTAAAGCTGCATAAAACGAAAAATATCATACTTGAGGAAATTCTGACTGCGCCATTCGAATTTTCTCAACAATTTGCATAAGAAACCGCAAAAATTTTAGCTAAATTCAAACTTTCATTTTTTGGGGTCAAAAAACACCAAAGGGGTTAACCTTTCGTTTTTTTCAAAAATCTTAAAAATTTTAGGTGGTCTTTTTATTAGTTTATTCGACGTATTTTAATGCCTGCATATCAAAAAAACAACCTGGGCCTGGCGCTAGAGCTCCAAAGTCAACTAAAATGCCAATCAAAAATTGGAAATTTAAAGCTGCATAAAACGAAAAATATCATACTTGAGGAAATTCTGACTGCGCCATTCGAATTTTCTCAACAATTTGCATAAGAAACCGCAAAAATTTTAGCTAAATTCAAACTTTCATTTTTTGGGGTCAAAAAACACCAAAGGGGTTAACCTTTCGTTTTTTTCAAAAATCTTAAAAATTTTAGGTGGTCTTTTTATTAGTTTATTCGACGTATTTTAATGCCTGCATATAAAAAAAACAACCTGGGCCTGACGCGAGAGCTCCAAAGTCAACTAAAATGCAAATCAAAAATTGGAACTTTAAAGCTGCATAAAACGAAAAATATCATACTTGAGGAAATTCTGACTGGGCCATTCGAATTTTCTGAACAATTTGCATAAGAAACCGCAAAAATTTTAGTTAAATTCAAACTTTCATTTTTTGGGGTCAAAAAACACCAAAGGGGTTAACCTTTCGTTTTTTTCAAAAATCTTAAAAATTTTAGGTGGTCTTTTTATTAGTTTATTCGACGTATTTTAATGCCTGCATATAAAAAAAACAACCTGGGCCTGGCGCGAGAGCTCCAAAGTCAACTAAAATGCAAATCAAAAATTGGAACTTTATAGCTGCATAAAACGAAAAATATCATACTTGAGGAAATTCTGACTGCGCCATTCGAATTTTCTCAACAATTTGCATAAGAAACCGCAAAAATTTTAGCTAAATTCAAACTTTCATTTTTTGGGGTCAAAAAACACCAAAGGGGTTAACCTTTCGTTTTTTTCAAAAATCTTAAAAATTTTAGGTGGTCTTTTTATTAGTTTATTCGACGTATTTTAATGCCTGCATATAAAATAAACAACCTGTGCCTGACGCGAGAGCTCCAAAGTCAACTAAAATGCAAATCAAAAATTGGAACTTTAAAGCTGCATAAAACGAAAAATATCATACTTGAGGAAATTCTGACTGGGCCATTCGAATTTTCTCAACAATTTGCATAAGAAACCGCAAAAATTTTAGCTAAATTCAAACTTTCATTTTTTGGGGTCAAAAAACACCAAAGGGGTTAACCTTTCGTTTTTTTCAAAAATCTTAAAAATTTTAGGTGGTCTTTTTATTAGTTTATTCGACGTATTTTAATGCCTGCATATAAAAAAAACAACCTGGGCCTGGCGCGAGAGCTCCAAAGTCAACTAAAATGCAAATCAAAAATTGGAACTTTAAAGCTGCATAAAACGAAAAATATCATACTTGAGGAAATTCTCACTGCGCCATTCGAATTTTCTCAACAATTTGCATAAGAAACCGCAAAAATTTTAGCTAAATTCAAACTTTCAATTTTTGGGGTCAAAAAACACCAAAGGGGTTAACCTTTCGTTTTTTTCAAAAATCTTAAAAATTTTAGGTGGTCTTTTTATTAGTTTATTCGACGTATTTTAATGCCTGCATATAGAAAAAACAACCTGGGCCTGGCGCGAGAGCTCCAAAGTCAACTAAAATGCAAATCAAAAATTGGAACTTTAAAGCTGCATAAAACGAAAAATATCATACTTGAGGAAATTCTGACTGCGCCATTCGAATTTTCTCAACAATTTGCATAAGAAACCGCAAAAATTTTAGCTAAATTCAAACTTTCATTTTTTGGGGTCAAAAAACACCAAAGGGGTTAACCTTTCGTTTTTTTCAAAAATTTAAAAATTTTAGGTGGTCTTTTTATTAGTTTATTCGACGTATTTTAATGCCTGCATATAAAAAAAACAACCTGGGCCTGGCGCGAGAGCTCCAAAGTCAACTAAAATGCAAATCAAAAATTGGAACTTTAAAGCTGCATAAAACGAAAAATATCATACTTGAGGAAATTCTGACTGCGCCATTCGAATTTTCTCAACAATTTGCATAAGAAACCGCAAAAATTTTACCTAAATTCAAACTTTCATTTTTTGGGGTCAAAAAACACCAAAGGGGTTAACCTTTCGTTTTTTTCAAAAATCTTAAAAATTTTAGGTGGTCTTTTTATTAGTTTATTCGACGTATTTTAATGCCTGCATATAAAAAAAACAACCTGGGCCTGGCGCGAGAGCGACAAAGTCAACTAAAATGCAAATCAAAAATTGGAACTTTAAAGCTGCATAAAACGAAAAATATCATACTTGAGGAAATTCTGACTGCGCCATTCGAATTTTCTCAACAATTTGCATAAGAAACCGCAAAAATTTTAGCTAAATTCAAACTTTCATTTTTTGGGGTCAAAAAACACCAAAGGGGTTAACCTTTCGTTTTTTTCAAAAATCTTAAAAATTTTAGGTGGTCTTTTTATTAGTTTATTCGACGTATTTTAATGCCTGCATATAAAAAAAACAACCTGGGCCTGGCGCGAGAGCTCCAAAGTCAACTAAAATGCAAATCAAAAATTGGAACTTTAAAGCTGCATAAAACGAAAAATATCATACTTGAGGAAATTCTGACTGCGCCATTCGAATTTTCTCAACAATTTGCATAAGAAACCGCAAAAATTTTAGCTAAATTCAAACTTTCATTTTTTGGGGTCAAAAAACACCAAAGGGGTTAACCTTTCGTTTTTTTCAAAAATCTTAAAAATTTTAGGTGGTCTTTTTATTAGTTTATTCGACGTATTTTAATGCCTGCATATAAAAAAAACAACCTGGGCCTGGCGCGAGAGCTCCAAAGTCAACTAAAATGCAAATCAAAAATTGGAACTTTAAAGCTGCATAAAACGAAAAATATCATACTTGAGGAAATTCTGACTGGGCCATTCGAATTTTCTGAACAATTTGCATAAGAAACCGCAAAAATTTTAGTTAAATTCAAACTTTCATTTTTTGGGGTCAAAAAACACCAAAGGGGTTAACCTTTCGTTTTTTTCAAAAATCTTAAAAATTTTAGGTGGTCTTTTTATTAGTTTATTCGACGTATTTTAATGCCTGCATATAAAAAAAACAACCTGGGCCTGGCGCGAGAGCTCCAAAGTCAACTAAAATGCAAATCAAAAATTGGAACTTTATAGCTGCATAAAACGAAAAATATCATACTTGAGGAAATTCTGACTGCGCCATTCGAATTTTCTCAACAATTTGCATAAGAAACCGCAAAAATTTTAGCTAAATTCAAACTTTCATTTTTTGGGGTCAAAAAACACCAAAGGGGTTAACCTTTCGTTTTTTTCAAAAATCTTAAAAATTTTAGGTGGTCTTTTTATTAGTTTATTCGACGTATTTTAATGCCTGCATATAAAAAAAACAACCTGGGCCTGACGCGAGAGCTCCAAAGTCAACTAAAATGCAAATCAAAAATTGGAACTTTAAAGCTGCATAAAACGAAAAATATCATACTTGAGGAAATTCTGACTGCGCCATTCGAATTTTCTCAACAATTTGCATAAGAAACCGCAAAAATTTTAGCTAAATTCAAACTTTCATTTTTTGGGGTCAAAAAACACCAAAGGGGTTAACCTTTCGTTTTTTTCAAAAATCTTAAAAATTTTAGGTGGTCTTTTTATTAGTTTATTCGACGTATTTTAATGCCTGCATATAAAAAAAACAACCTGGGCCTGGCGCGAGAGCTCCAAAGTCAACTAAAATGCAAATCAAAAATTGGAACTTTAAAGCTGCATAAAACGAAAAATATCATACTTGAGGAAATTCTGACTGCGCCATTCGAATTTTCTCAACAATTTGCATAAGAAACCGCAAAAATTTTAGCTAAATTCAAACTTTCATTTTTTGGGGTCAAAAAACACCAAAGGGGTTAACCTTTCGTTTTTTTCAAAAATCTTAAAAATTTTAGGTGGTCTTTTTATTAGTTTATTCGACGTATTTTAATGCCTGCATATAAAAAAAACAACCTGGGCCTGACGCGAGAGCTCCAAAGTCAACTAAAATGCAAATCAAAAATTGGAACTTTAAAGCTGCATAAAACGAAAAATATCATACTTGAGGAAATTCTGACTGGGCCATTCGAATTTTCTCAACAATTTGCATAAGAAACCGCAAAAATTTTAGCTAAATTCAAACTTTCATTTTTTGGGGTCAAAAAACACCAAAGGGGTTAACCTTTCGTTTTTTTCAAAAATCTTAAAAATTTTAGGTGGTCTTTTTATTAGTTTATTCGACGTATTTTAATGCCTGCATATAAAAAAAACAACCTGGGCCTGGCGCGAGAGCTCCAAAGTCAACTAAAATGCAAATCAAAAATTGGAACTTTAAAGCTGCATAAAACGAAAAATATCATACTTGAGGAAATTCTGACTGCGCCATTCGAATTTTCTCAACAATTTGCATAAGAAACCGCAAAAATTTTAGCTAAATTCAAACTTTCATTTTTTGGGGTCAAAAAACACCAAAGGGGTTAACCTTTCGTTTTTTTCAAAAATCTTAAAAATTTTAGGTGGTCTTTTTATTAGTTTATTCGACGTATTTTAATGCCTGCATATAAAAAAAACAACCTGGGCCTGGCGCGAGAGCTCCAAAGTCAACTAAAATGCAAATCAAAAATTGGAACTTTAAAGCTGCATAAAACGAAAAATATCATACTTGAGGAAATTCTGACTGCGCCATTCGAATTTTCTCAACAATTTGCATAAGAAACCGCAAAAATTTTAGCTAAATTCAAACTTTCATTTTTTGGGGTCAAAAAACACCAAAGGGGTTAACCTTTCGTTTTTTTCAAAAATCTTAAAAATTTTAGGTGGTCTTTTTATTAGTTTATTCGACGTATTTTAATGCCTGCATATCAAAAAAACAACCTGGGCCTGGCGCTAGAGCTCCAAAGTCAACTAAAATGCCAATCAAAAATTGGAAATTTAAAGCTGCATAAAACGAAAAATATCATACTTGAGGAAATTCTGACTGCGCCATTCGAATTTTCTCAACAATTTGCATAAGAAACCGCAAAAATTTTAGCTAAATTCAAACTTTCATTTTTTGGGGTCAAAAAACACCAAAGGGGTTAACCTTTCGTTTTTTTCAAAAATCTTAAAAATTTTAGGTGGTCTTTTTATTAGTTTATTCGACGTATTTTAATGCCTGCATATAAAAAAAACAACCTGGGCCTGACGCGAGAGCTCCAAAGTCAACTAAAATGCAAATCAAAAATTGGAACTTTAAAGCTGCATAAAACGAAAAATATCATACTTGAGGAAATTCTGACTGGGCCATTCGAATTTTCTGAACAATTTGCATAAGAAACCGCAAAAATTTTAGTTAAATTCAAACTTTCATTTTTTGGGGTCAAAAAACACCAAAGGGGTTAACCTTTCGTTTTTTTCAAAAATCTTAAAAATTTTAGGTGGTCTTTTTATTAGTTTATTCGACGTATTTTAATGCCTGCATATAAAAAAAACAACCTGGGCCTGGCGCGAGAGCTCCAAAGTCAACTAAAATGCAAATCAAAAATTGGAACTTTATAGCTGCATAAAACGAAAAATATCATACTTGAGGAAATTCTGACTGCGCCATTCGAATTTTCTCAACAATTTGCATAAGAAACCGCAAAAATTTTAGCTAAATTCAAACTTTCATTTTTTGGGGTCAAAAAACACCAAAGGGGTTAACCTTTCGTTTTTTTCAAAAATCTTAAAAATTTTAGGTGGTCTTTTTATTAGTTTATTCGACGTATTTTAATGCCTGCATATAAAAAAAACAACCTGGGCCTGACGCGAGAGCTCCAAAGTCAACTAAAATGCAAATCAAAAATTGGAACTTTAAAGCTGCATAAAACGAAAAATATCATACTTGAGGAAATTCTGACTGGGCCATTCGAATTTTCTCAACAATTTGCATAAGAAACCGCAAAAATTTTAGCTAAATTCAAACTTTCATTTTTTGGGGTCAAAAAACACCAAAGGGGTTAACCTTTCGTTTTTTTCAAAAATCTTAAAAATTTTAGGTGGTCTTTTTATTAGTTTATTCGACGTATTTTAATGCCTGCATATAAAAAAAACAACCTGGGCCTGGCGCGAGAGCTCCAAAGTCAACTAAAATGCAAATCAAAAATTGGAACTTTAAAGCTGCATAAAACGAAAAATATCATACTTGAGGAAATTCTGACTGCGCCATTCGAATTTTCTCAACAATTTGCATAAGAAACCGCAAAAATTTTAGCTAAATTCAAACTTTCATTTTTTGGGGTCAAAAAACACCAAAGGGGTTAACCTTTCGTTTTTTTCAAAAATCTTAAAAATTTTAGGTGGTCTTTTTATTAGTTTATTCGACGTATTTTAATGCCTGCATATAAAAAAAACAACCTGGGCCTGGCGCGAGAGCTCCAAAGTCAACTAAAATGCAAATCAAAAATTGGAACTTTAAAGCTGCATAAAACGAAAAATATCATACTTGAGGAAATTCTGACTGCGCCATTCGAATTTTCTCAACAATTTGCATAAGAAACCGCAAAAATTTTAGCTAAATTCAAACTTTCATTTTTTGGGGTCAAAAAACACCAAAGGGGTTAACCTTTCGTTTTTTTCAAAAATCTTAAAAATTTTAGGTGGTCTTTTTATTAGTTTATTCGACGTATTTTAATGCCTGCATATAAAAAAAACAACCTGGGCCTGGCGCGAGAGCTCCAAAGTCAACTAAAATGCAAATCAAAAATTGGAACTTTAAAGCTGCATAAAACGAAAAATATCATACTTGAGGAAATTCTGACTGCGCCATTCGAATTTTCTCAACAATTTGCATAAGAAACCGCAAAAATTTTAGCTAAATTCAAACTTTCATTTTTTGGGGTCAAAAAACACCAAAGGGGTTAACCTTTCGTTTTTTCAAAAATCTTAAAAATTTTAGGTGGTCTTTTTATTAGTTTATTCGACGTATTTTAATGCCTGCATATAAAAAAAACAACCTGGGCCTGGCGCGAGAGCTCCAAAGTCAACTAAAATGCAAATCAAAAATTGGAACTTTAAAGCTGCATAAAACGAAAAATATCATACTTGAAGAAAATTCTGACTGCGCCATTCGAATTTTCTCAACAATTTGCATACAATACCGCAAAAATTTTAGCTAAATTCAAACTTTCTTTTTTTGGGGTCAAAAAACACCAAAGGGGTTAACCTTTCGTTTTTTTCAAAAATCTTAAAAATTTTAGGTGGTCTTCTTATTAGTTTATTCGACGTATTTTAATGCCTGCATATAAAAAAAACAACCTGGGCCTGGCGCGAGAGCTCCAAAGTCAACTAAAATGCAAATCAAAAATTGGAACTTTAAAGCTGCATAAAACGAAAAATATCATACTTGAGGAAATTCTGACTGGGCCATTCGAATTTTCTGAACAATTTGCATAAGAAACCGCAAAAATTTTAGTTAAATTCAAACTTTCATTTTTTGGGGTCAAAAAACACCAAAGGGGTTAACCTTTCGTTTTTTTCAAAAATCTTAAAAATTTTAGGTGGTCTTTTTATTAGTTTATTCGACGTATTTTAATGCCTGCATATAAAAAAAACAACCAGGGCCTGGCGCGAGAGCTCCGAAGTCAACTAAAATGCAAATCAAAAATTGGAACTTTAAAGCTGCATAAAACGAAAAATATCATACTTGAGGAAATTCTGACTGCGCCATTCGAATTTTCTCAACAATTTGCATAAGATACCGCAAAAATTTTAGCTAAATTCAAACTTTCTTTTTTTGGGGTCAAAAAACACCAAAGGGGTTAACCTTTCGTTTTTTTCAAAAATCTTAAAAATTTTAGGTGGTCTTCTTATTAGTTTATTCGACGTATTTTAATGCCTGCTTATAAAAAAAACAACCTGGGCCTGGCGCGAGAGCTCCAAAGTCAACTAAAATGCAAATCAAAAATTGGAACTTTAAAGCTGCATAAAACGAAAAATATCATACTTGAGGAAATTCTGACTGCGCCATTCGAATTTTCTCAACAATTTGCATAAGAAACCGCAAAAATTTTAGCTAAATTCAAACTTTCATTTTTTGGGGTCAAAAAACACCAAAGGGGTTAACCTTTCGTTTTTTTCAAAAATCTTAAAAATTTTAGGTGGTCTTTTTATTAGTTTATTCGACGTATTTTAATGCCTGCATATAAAAAAAACAACCTGGGCCTGACGCGAGAGCTCCAAAGTCAACTAAAATGCAAATCAAAAATTGGAACTTTAAAGCTGCATAAAACGAAAAATATCATACTTGAGGAAATTCTGACTGGGCCATTCGAATTTTCTCAACAATTTGCATAAGAAACCGCAAAAATTTTAGCTAAATTCAAACTTTCATTTTTTGGGGTCAAAAAACACCAAAGGGGTTAACCTTTCGTTTTTTTCAAAAATCTTAAAAATTTTAGGTGGTCTTTTTATTAGTTTATTCGACGTATTTTAATGCCTGCATATAAAAAAAACAACCTGGGCCTGGCGCGAGAGCTCCAAAGTCAACTAAAATGCAAATCAAAAATTGGAACTTTAAAGCTGCATAAAACGAAAAATATCATACTTGAAGAAAATTCTGACTGCGCCATTCGAATTTTCTCAACAATTTGCATAAGATACCGCAAAAATTTTAGCTAAATTCAAACTTTCTTTTTTTGGGGTCAAAAAACACCAAAGGGGTTAACCTTTCGTTTTTTTCAAAAATCTTAAAAATTTTAGGTGGTCTTTTTATTAGTTTATTCGACGTATTTTAATGCCTGCATATAAAAAAAACAACCTGGGCCTGGCGCGAGAGCTCCAAAGTCAACTAAAATGCAAATCAAAAATTGGAACTTTAAAGCTGCATAAAACGAAAAATATCATACTTGAGGAAATTCTGACTGCGCCATTCGAATTTTCTCAACAATTTGCATAAGAAACCGCAAAAATTTTAGCTAAATTCAAACTTTCATTTTTTGGGGTCAAAAAACACCAAAGGGGTTAACCTTTCGTTTTTTTCAAAAATCTTAAAAATTTTAGGTGGTCTTTTTATTAGTTTATTCGACGTATTTTAATGCCTGCATATCAAAAAAACAACCTGGGCCTGGCGCTAGAGCTCCAAAGTCAACTAAAATGCCAATCAAAAATTGGAAATTTAAAGCTGCATAAAACGAAAAATATCATACTTGAGGAAATTCTGACTGCGCCATTCGAATTTTCTCAACAATTTGCATAAGAAACCGCAAAAATTTTAGCTAAATTCAAACTTTCATTTTTTGGGGTCAAAAAACACCAAAGGGGTTAACCTTTCGTTTTTTTCAAAAATCTTAAAAATTTTAGGTGGTCTTTTTATTAGTTTATTCGACGTATTTTAATGCCTGCATATAAAAAAAACAACCTGGGCCTGACGCGAGAGCTCCAAAGTCAACTAAAATGCAAATCAAAAATTGGAACTTTAAAGCTGCATAAAACGAAAAATATCATACTTGAGGAAATTCTGACTGGGCCATTCGAATTTTCTGAACAATTTGCATAAGAAACCGCAAAAATTTTAGTTAAATACAAACTTTCATTTTTTGGGGTCAAAAAACACCAAAGGGGTTAACCTTTCGTTTTTTTCAAAAATCTTAAAAATTTTAGGTGGTCTTTTTATTAGTTTATTCGACGTATTTTAATGCCTGCATATAAAAAAAACAACCTGGGCCTGGCGCGAGAGCTCCAAAGTCAACTAAAATGCAAATCAAAAATTGGAACTTTATAGCTGCATAAAACGAAAAATATCATACTTGAGGAAATTCTGACTGCGCCATTCGAATTTTCTCAACAATTTGCATAAGAAACCGCAAAAATTTTAGCTAAATTCAAACTTTCATTTTTTGGGGTCAAAAAACACCAAAGGGGTTAACCTTTCGTTTTTTTCAAAAATCTTAAAAATTTTAGGTGGTCTTTTTATTAGTTTATTCGACGTATTTTAATGCCTGCATATAAAAAAAACAACCTGGGCCTGACGCGAGAGCTCCAAAGTCAACTAAAATGCAAATCAAAAATTGGAACTTTAAAGCTGCATAAAACGAAAAATATCATACTTGAGGAAATTCTGACTGGGCCATTCGAATTTTCTCAACAATTTGCATAAGAAACCGCAAAAATTTTAGCTAAATTCAAACTTTCATTTTTTGGGGTCAAAAAACACCAAAGGGGTTAACCTTTCGTTTTTTTCAAAAATCTTAAAAATTTTAGGTGGTCTTTTTATTAGTTTATTCGACGTATTTTAATGCCTGCATATAAAAAAAACAACCTGGGCCTGGCGCGAGAGCTCCAAAGTCAACTAAAATGCAAATCAAAAATTGGAACTTTAAAGCTGCATAAAACGAAAAATATCATACTTGAGGAAATTCTGACTGCGCCATTCGAATTTTCTCAACAATTTGCATAAGAAACCGCAAAAATTTTAGCTAAATTCAAACTTTCATTTTTTGGGGTCAAAAAACACCAAAGGGGTTAACCTTTCGTTTTTTTCAAAAATCTTAAAAATTTTAGGTGGTCTTTTTATTAGTTTATTCGACGTATTTTAATGCCTGCATATAAAAAAAACAACCTGGGCCTGGCGCGAGAGCTCCAAAGTCAACTAAAATGCAAATCAAAAATTGGAACTTTAAAGCTGCATAAAACGAAAAATATCATACTTGAGGAAATTCTGACTGCGCCATTCGAATTTTCTCAACAATTTGCATAAGAAACCGCAAAAATTTTAGCTAAATTCAAACTTTCATTTTTTGGGGTCAAAAAACACCAAAGGGGTTAACCTTTCGTTTTTTTCAAAAATCTTAAAAATTTTAGGTGGTCTTTTTATTAGTTTATTCGACGTATTTTAATGCCTGCATATAAAAAAAACAACCTGGGCCTGGCGCGAGAGCTCCAAAGTCAACTAAAATGCAAATCAAAAATTGGAACTTTAAAGCTGCATAAAACGAAAAATATCATACTTGAGGAAATTCTGACTGCGCCATTCGAATTTTCTCAACAATTTGCATAAGAAACCGCAAAAATTTTAGCTAAATTCAAACTTTCATTTTTTGGGGTCAAAAAACACCAAAGGGGTTAACCTTTCGTTTTTTCAAAAATCTTAAAAATTTTAGGTGGTCTTTTTATTAGTTTATTCGACGTATTTTAATGCCTGCATATAAAAAAAACAACCTGGGCCTGGCGCGAGAGCTCCAAAGTCAACTAAAATGCAAATCAAAAATTGGAACTTTAAAGCTGCATAAAACGAAAAATATCATACTTGAAGAAAATTCTGACTGCGCCATTCGAATTTTCTCAACAATTTGCATAAGATACCGCAAAAATTTTAGCTAAATTCAAACTTTCTTTTTTTGGGGTCAAAAAACACCAAAGGGGTTAACCTTTCGTTTTTTTCAAAAATCTTAAAAATTTTAGGTGGTCTTCTTATTAGTTTATTCGACGTATTTTAATGCCTGCATATAAAAAAAACAACCTGGGCCTGGCGCGAGAGCTCCAAAGTCAACTAAAATGCAAATCAAAAATTGGAACTTTAAAGCTGCATAAAACGAAAAATATCATACTTGAGGAAATTCTGACTGGGCCATTCGAATTTTCTGAACAATTTGCATAAGAAACCGCAAAAATTTTAGTTAAATTCAAACTTTCATTTTTTGGGGTCAAAAAACACCAAAGGGGTTAACCTTTCGTTTTTTTCAAAAATCTTAAAAATTTTAGGTGGTCTTTTTATTAGTTTATTCGACGTATTTTAATGCCTGCATATAAAAAAAACAACCAGGGCCTGGCGCGAGAGCTCCAAAGTCAACTAAAATGCAAATCAAAAATTGGAACTTTAAAGCTGCATAAAACGAAAAATATCATACTTGAGGAAATTCTGACTGCGCCATTCGAATTTTCTCAACAATTTGCATAAGATACCGCAAAAATTTTAGCTAAATTCAAACTTTCTTTTTTTGGGGTCAAAAAACACCAAAGGGGTTAACCTTTCGTTTTTTTCAAAAATCTTAAAAATTTTAGGTGGTCTTCTTATTAGTTTATTCGACGTATTTTAATGCCTGCTTATAAAAAAAACAACCTGGGCCTGGCGCGAGAGCTCCAAAGTCAACTAAAATGCAAATCAAAAATTGGAACTTTAAAGCTGCATAAAACGAAAAATATCATACTTGAGGAAATTCTGACTGCGCCATTCGAATTTTCTCAACAATTTGCATAAGAAACCGCAAAAATTTTAGCTAAATTCAAACTTTCATTTTTTGGGGTCAAAAAACACCAAAGGGGTTAACCTTTCGTTTTTTTCAAAAATCTTAAAAATTTTAGGTGGTCTTTTTATTAGTTTATTCGACGTATTTTAATGCCTGCATATAAAAAAAACAACCTGGGCCTGACGCGAGAGCTCCAAAGTCAACTAAAATGCAAATCAAAAATTGGAACTTTAAAGCTGCATAAAACGAAAAATATCATACTTGAGGAAATTCTGACTGGGCCATTCGAATTTTCTCAACAATTTGCATAAGAAACCGCAAAAATTTTAGCTAAATTCAAACTTTCATTTTTTGGGGTCAAAAAACACCAAAGGGGTTAACCTTTCGTTTTTTTCAAAAATCTTAAAAATTTTAGGTGGTCTTTTTATTAGTTTATTCGACGTATTTTAATGCCTGCATATAAAAAAAACAACCTGGGCCTGGCGCGAGAGCTCCAAAGTCAACTAAAATGCAAATCAAAAATTGGAACTTTAAAGCTGCATAAAACGAAAAATATCATACTTGAAGAAAATTCTGACTGCGCCATTCGAATTTTCTCAACAATTTGCATAAGATACCGCAAAAATTTTAGCTAAATTCAAACTTTCTTTTTTTGGGGTCAAAAAACACCAAAGGGGTTAACCTTTCGTTTTTTTCAAAAATCTTAAAAATTTTAGGTGGTCTTCTTATTAGTTTATTCGACGTATTTTAATGCCTGCATATAAAAAAAACAACCTGGGCCTGGCGCGAGAGCTCCAAAGTCAACTAAAATGCAAATCAAAAATTGGAACTTTAAAGCTGCATAAAACGAAAAATATCATACTTGAGGAAATTCTGACTGCGCCATTCGAATTTTCTCAACAATTTGCATAAGAAACCGCAAAAATTTTAGCTAAATTCAAACTTTCATTTTTTGGGGTCAAAAAACACCAAAGGGGTTAACCTTTCGTTTTTTCAAAAATCTTAAAAATTTTAGGTGGTCTTTTTATTAGTTTATTCGACGTATTTTAATGCCTGCATATAAAAAAAACAACCTGGGCCTGGCGCGAGAGCTCCAAAGTCAACTAAAATGCAAATCAAAAATTGGAACTTTAAAGCTGCATAAAACGAAAAATATCATACTTGAAGAAAATTCTGACTGCGCCATTCGAATTTTCTCAACAATTTGCATAAGATACCGCAAAAATTTTAGCTAAATTCAAACTTTCTTTTTTTGGGGTCAAAAAACACCAAAGGGGTTAACCTTTCGTTTTTTTCAAAAATCTTAAAAATTTTAGGTGGTCTTCTTATTAGTTTATTCGACGTATTTTAATGCCTGCATATAAAAAAAACAACCTGGGCCTGGCGCGAGAGCTCCAAAGTCAACTAAAATGCAAATCAAAAATTGGAACTTTAAAGCTGCATAAAACGAAAAATATCATACTTGAGGAAATTCTGACTGCGCCATTCGAATTTTCTCAACAATTTGCATAAGAAACCGCAAAAATTTTAGCTAAATTCAAACTTTCATTTTTTGGGGTCAAAAAACACCAAAGGGGTTAACCTTTCGTTTTTTTCAAAAATCTTAAAAATTTTAGGTGGTCTTTTTATTAGTTTATTCGACGTATTTTAATGCCTGCATATAAAAAAAACAACCAGGGCCTGGCGCGAGAGCTCCAAAGTCAACTAAAATGCAAATCAAAAATTGGAACTTTAAAGCTGCATAAAACGAAAAATATCATACTTGAGGAAATTCTGACTGGGCCATTCGAATTTTCTCAACAATTTGCATAAGAAACCGCAAAAATTTTAGCTAAATTCAAACTTTCATTTTTTGGGGTCAAAAAACACCAAAGGGGTTAACCTTTCGTTTTTTCAAAAATCTTAAAAATTTTAGGTGGTCTTTTTATTAGTTTATTCGACGTATTTTAATGCCTGCATATAAAAAAAACAACCTGGGCCTGGCGCGAGAGCTCCAAAGTCAACTAAAATGCAAATCAAAAATTGGAACTTTAAAGCTGCATAAAACGAAAAATATCATACTTGAAGAAAATTCTGACTGCGCCATTCGAATTTTCTCAACAATTTGCATAAGATACCGCAAAAATTTTAGCTAAATTCAAACTTTCTTTTTTTGGGGTCAAAAAACACCAAAGGGGTTAACCTTTCGTTTTTTTCAAAAATCTTAAAAATTTTAGGTGGTCTTCTTATTAGTTTATTCGACGTATTTTAATGCCTGCATATAAAAAAAACAACCTGGGCCTGGCGCGAGAGCTCCAAAGTCAACTAAAATGCAAATCAAAAATTGGAACTTTAAAGCTGCATAAAACGAAAAATATCATACTTGAGGAAATTCTGACTGCGCCATTCGAATTTTCTCAACAATTTGCATAAGAAACCGCAAAAATTTTAGCTAAATTCAAACTTTCATTTTTTGGGGTCAAAAAACACCAAAGGGGTTAACCTTTCGTTTTTTTCAAAAATCTTAAAAATTTTAGGTGGTCTTTTTATTAGTTTATTCGACGTATTTTAATGCCTGCATATAAAAAAAACAACCTGGGCCTGACGCGAGAGCTCCAAAGTCAACTAAAATGCAAATCAAAAATTGGAACTTTAAAGCTGCATAAAACGAAAAATATCATACTTGAGGAAATTCTGACTGGGCCATTCGAATTTTCTCAACAATTTGCATAAGAAACCGCAAAAATTTTAGCTAAATTCAAACTTTCATTTTTTGGGGTCAAAAAACACCAAAGGGGTTAACCTTTCGTTTTTTTCAAAAATCTTAAAAATTTTAGGTGGTCTTCTTATTAGTTTATTCGACGTATTTTAATGCCTGCATATAAAAAAAACAACCTGGGCCTGGCGCGAGAGCTCCAAAGTCAACTAAAATGCAAATCAAAAATTGGAACTTTAAAGCTGCATAAAACGAAAAATATCATACTTGAAGAAAATTCTGACTGCGCCATTCGAATTTTCTCAACAATTTGCATAAGATACCGCAAAAATTTTAGCTAAATTCAAACTTTCTTTTTTTGGGGTCAAAAAACACCAAAGGGGTTAACCTTTCGTTTTTTTCAAAAATCTTAAAAATTTTAGGTGGTCTTCTTATTAGTTTATTCGACGTATTTTAATGCCTGCATATAAAAAAAACAACCTGGGCCTGGCGCGAGAGCTCCAAAGTCAACTAAAATGCAAATCAAAAATTGGAACTTTAAAGCTGCATAAAACGAAAAATATCATACTTGAGGAAATTCTGACTGCGCCATTCGAATTTTCTCAACAATTTGCATAAGAAACCGCAAAAATTTTAGCTAAATTCAAACTTTCATTTTTTGGGGTCAAAAAACACCAAAGGGGTTAACCTTTCGTTTTTTCAAAAATCTTAAAAATTTTAGGTGGTCTTTTTATTAGTTTATTCGACGTATTTTAATGCCTGCATATAAAAAAAACAACCTGGGCCTGGCGCGAGAGCTCCAAAGTCAACTAAAATGCAAATCAAAAATTGGAACTTTAAAGCTGCATAAAACGAAAAATATCATACTTGAAGAAAATTCTGACTGCGCCATTCGAATTTTCTCAACAATTTGCATAAGATACCGCAAAAATTTTAGCTAAATTCAAACTTTCTTTTTTTGGGGTCAAAAAACACCAAAGGGGTTAACCTTTCGTTTTTTTCAAAAATCTTAAAAATTTTAGGTGGTCTTCTTATTAGTTTATTCGACGTATTTTAATGCCTGCATATAAAAAAAACAACCTGGGCCTGGCGCGAGAGCTCCAAAGTCAACTAAAATGCAAATCAAAAATTGGAACTTTAAAGCTGCATAAAACGAAAAATATCATACTTGAGGAAATTCTGACTGCGCCATTCGAATTTTCTCAACAATTTGCATAAGAAACCGCAAAAATTTTAGCTAAATTCAAACTTTCATTTTTTGGGGTCAAAAAACACCAAAGGGGTTAACCTTTCGTTTTTTTCAAAAATCTTAAAAATTTTAGGTGGTCTTTTTATTAGTTTATTCGACGTATTTTAATGCCTGCATATAAAAAAAACAACCTGGGCCTGACGCGAGAGCTCCAAAGTCAACTAAAATGCAAATCAAAAATTGGAACTTTAAAGCTGCATAAAACGAAAAATATCATACTTGAGGAAATTCTGACTGGGCCATTCGAATTTTCTCAACAATTTGCATAAGAAACCGCAAAAATTTTAGCTAAATTCAAACTTTCATTTTTTGGGGTCAAAAAACACCAAAGGGGTTAACCTTTCGTTTTTTCAAAAATCTTAAAAATTTTAGGTGGTCTTTTTATTAGTTTATTCGACGTATTTTAATGCCTGCATATAAAAAAAACAACCTGGGCCTGGCGCGAGAGCTCCAAAGTCAACTAAAATGCAAATCAAAAATTGGAACTTTAAAGCTGCATAAAACGAAAAATATCATACTTGAAGAAAATTCTGACTGCGCCATTCGAATTTTCTCAACAATTTGCATAAGATACCGCAAAAATTTTAGCTAAATTCAAACTTTCTTTTTTTGGGGTCAAAAAACACCAAAGGGGTTAACCTTTCGTTTTTTTCAAAAATCTTAAAAATTTTAGGTGGTCTTCTTATTAGTTTATTCGACGTATTTTAATGCCTGCATATAAAAAAAACAACCTGGGCCTGGCGCGAGAGCTCCAAAGTCAACTAAAATGCAAATCAAAAATTGGAACTTTAAAGCTGCATAAAACGAAAAATATCATACTTGAGGAAATTCTGACTGCGCCATTCGAATTTTCTCAACAATTTGCATAAGAAACCGCAAAAATTTTAGCTAAATTCAAACTTTCATTTTTTGGGGTCAAAAAACACCAAAGGGGTTAACCTTTCGTTTTTTTCAAAAATCTTAAAAATTTTAGGTGGTCTTTTTATTAGTTTATTCGACGTATTTTAATGCCTGCATATAAAAAAAACAACCTGGGCCTGACGCGAGAGCTCCAAAGTCAACTAAAATGCAAATCAAAAATTGGAACTTTAAAGCTGCATAAAACGAAAAATATCATACTTGAGGAAATTCTGACTGGGCCATTCGAATTTTCTCAACAATTTGCATAAGAAACCGCAAAAATTTTAGCTAAATTCAAACTTTCATTTTTTGGGGTCAAAAAACACCAAAGGGGTTAACCTTTCGTTTTTTTCAAAAATCTTAAAAATTTTAGGTGGTCTTTTTATTAGTTTATTCGACGTATTTTAATGCCTGCATATAAAAAAAACAACCTGGGCCTGGCGCGAGAGCTCCAAAGTCAACTAAAATGCAAATCAAAAATTGGAACTTTAAAGCTGCATAAAACGAAAAATATCATACTTGAGGAAATTCTGACTGCGCCATTCGAATTTTCTCAACAATTTGCATAAGAAACCGCAAAAATTTTAGCTAAATTCAAACTTTCATTTTTTGGGGTCAAAAAACACCAAAGGGGTTAACCTTTCGTTTTTTTCAAAAATCTTAAAAATTTTAGGTGGTCTTTTTATTAGTTTATTCGACGTATTTTAATGCCTGCATATCAAAAAAACAACCTGGGCCTGGCGCTAGAGCTCCAAAGTCAACTAAAATGCAAATCAAAAATTGGAAATTTAAAGCTGCATAAAACGAAAAATATCATACTTGAGGAAATTCTGACTGCGCCATTCGAATTTTCTCAACAATTTGCATAAGAAACCGCAAAAATTTTAGCTAAATTCAAACTTTCATTTTTTGGGGTCAAAAAACACCAAAGGGGTTAACCTTTCGTTTTTTTCAAAAATCTTAAAAATTTTAGGTGGTCTTTTTATTAGTTTATTCGACGTATTTTAATGCCTGCATATAAAAAAAACAACCTGGGCCTGGCGCGAGAGCTCCAAAGTCAACTAAAATGCAAATCAAAAATTGGAACTTTAAAGCTGCATAAAACGAAAAATATCATACTTGAGGAAATTCTGACTGCGCCATTCGAATTTTCTCAACAATTTGCATAAGAAACCGCAAAAATTTTAGCTAAATTCAAACTTTCATTTTTTGGGGTCAAAAAACACCAAAGGGGTTAACCTTTCGTTTTTTTCAAAAATCTTAAAAATTTTAGGTGGTCTTTTTATTAGTTTATTCGACGTATTTTAATGCCTGCATATAAAAAAAACAACCTGGGCCTGGCGCGAGAGCTCCAAAGTCAACTAAAATGCAAATCAAAAATTGGAACTTTAAAGCTGCATAAAACGAAAAATATCATACTTGAGGAAATTCTGACTGCGCCATTCGAATTTTCTCAACAATTTGCATAAGAAACCGCAAAAATTTTAGCTAAATTCAAACTTTCATTTTTTGGGGTCAAAAAACACCAAAGGGGTTAACCTTTCGTTTTTTTCAAAAATCTTAAAAATTTTAGGTGGTCTTTTTATTAGTTTATTCGACGTATTTTAATGCCTGCATATAAAAAAAACAACCTGGGCCTGGCGCGAGAGCTCCAAAGTCAACTAAAATGCAAATCAAAAATTGGAACTTTAAAGCTGCATAAAACGAAAAATATCATACTTGAGGAAATTCTGACTGCGCCATTCGAATTTTCTCAACAATTTGCATAAGAAACCGCAAAAATTTTAGCTAAATTCAAACTTTCATTTTTTGGGGTCAAAAAACACCAAAGGGGTTAACCTTTCGTTTTTTCAAAAATCTTAAAAATTTTAGGTGGTCTTTTTATTAGTTTATTCGACGTATTTTAATGCCTGCATATAAAAAAAACAACCTGGGCCTGGCGCGAGAGCTCCAAAGTCAACTAAAATGCAAATCAAAAATTGGAACTTTAAAGCTGCATAAAACGAAAAATATCATACTTGAAGAAAATTCTGACTGCGCCATTCGAATTTTCTCAACAATTTGCATAAGATACCGCAAAAATTTTAGCTAAATTCAAACTTTCTTTTTTTGGGGTCAAAAAACACCAAAGGGGTTAACCTTTCGTTTTTTTCAAAAATCTTAAAAATTTTAGGTGGTCTTCTTATTAGTTTATTCGACGTATTTTAATGCCTGCATATAAAAAAAACAACCTGGGCCTGGCGCGAGAGCTCCAAAGTCAACTAAAATGCAAATCAAAAATTGGAACTTTAAAGCTGCATAAAACGAAAAATATCATACTTGAGGAAATTCTGACTGGGCCATTCGAATTTTCTGAACAATTTGCATAAGAAACCGCAAAAATTTTAGTTAAATTCAAACTTTCATTTTTTGGGGTCAAAAAACACCAAAGGGGTTAACCTTTCGTTTTTTTCAAAAATCTTAAAAATTTTAGGTGGTCTTTTTATTAGTTTATTCGACGTATTTTAATGCCTGCATATAAAAAAAACAACCTGGGCCTGACGCGAGAGCTCCAAAGTCAACTAAAATGCAAATCAAAAATTGGAACTTTAAAGCTGCATAAAACGAAAAATATCATACTTGAGGAAATTCTGACTGGGCCATTCGAATTTTCTCAACAATTTGCATAAGAAACCGCAAAAATTTTAGCTAAATTCAAACTTTCATTTTTTGGGGTCAAAAAACACCAAAGGGGTTAACCTTTCGTTTTTTTCAAAAATCTTAAAAATTTTAGGTGGTCTTTTTATTAGTTTATTCGACGTATTTTAATGCCTGCATATAAAAAAAACAACCTGGGCCTGGCGCGAGAGCTCCAAAGTCAACTAAAATGCAAATCAAAAATTGGAACTTTAAAGCTGCATAAAACGAAAAATATCATACTTGAGGAAATTCTGACTGCGCCATTCGAATTTTCTCAACAATTTGCATAAGAAACCGCAAAAATTTTAGCTAAATTCAAACTTTCATTTTTTGGGGTCAAAAAACACCAAAGGGGTTAACCTTTCGTTTTTTTCAAAAATCTTAAAAATTTTAGGTGGTCTTTTTATTAGTTTATTCGACGTATTTTAATGCCTGCATATAAAAAAAACAACCTGGGCCTGGCGCGAGAGCTCCAAAGTCAACTAAAATGCAAATCAAAAATTGGAACTTTAAAGCTGCATAAAACGAAAAATATCATACTTGAGGAAATTCTGACTGCGCCATTCGAATTTTCTCAACAATTTGCATAAGAAACCGCAAAAATTTTAGCTAAATTCAAACTTTCATTTTTTGGGGTCAAAAAACACCAAAGGGGTTAACCTTTCGTTTTTTCAAAAATCTTAAAAATTTTAGGTGGTCTTTTTATTAGTTTATTCGACGTATTTTAATGCCTGCATATAAAAAAAACAACCTGGGCCTGGCGCGAGAGCTCCAAAGTCAACTAAAATGCAAATCAAAAATTGGAACTTTAAAGCTGCATAAAACGAAAAATATCATACTTAAAGGGGTTAACCTTTCGTTTTTTTCAAAAATCTTAAAAATTTTAGGTGGTCTTTTTATTAGTTTATTCGACGTATTTTAATGCCTGCATATAAAAAAAACAACCTGGGCCTGACGCGAGAGCTCCAAAGTCAACTAAAATGCAAATCAAAAATTGGAACTTTAAAGCTGCATAAAACGAAAAATATCATACTTGAGGAAATTCTGACTGCGCCATTCGAATTTTCTCAACAATTTGCATAAGAAACCGCAAAAATTTTAGCTAAATTCAAACTTTCATTTTTTGGGGTCAAAAAACACCAAAGGGGTTAACCTTTCGTTTTTTTCAAAAATCTTAAAAATTTTAGGTGGTCTTTTTATTAGTTTATTCGACGTATTTTAATGCCTGCATATAAAAAAAACAACCTGGGCCTGACGCGAGAGCTCCAAAGTCAACTAAAATGCAAATCAAAAATTGGAACTTTAAAGCTGCATAAAACGAAAAATATCATACTTGAGGAAATTCTGACTGCGCCATTCGAATTTTCTCAACAATTTGCATAAGAAACCGCAAAAATTTTAGCTAAATTCAAACTTTCATTTTTTGGGGTCAAAAAACACCAAAGGGGTTCACCTTTCGTTTTTTTCAAAAATCTTAAAAATTTTAGGTGGTCTTTTTATTAGTTTATTCGACGTATTTTAATGCCTGCATATAAAAAAAACAACCTGGGCCTGACGCGAGAGCTCCAAAGTCAACTAAAATGCAAATCAAAAATTGGAACTTTAAAGCTGCATAAAACGAAAAATATCATACTTGAGGAAATTCTGACTGCGCCATTCGAATTTTCTCAACAATTTGCATAAGAAACCGCAAAAATTTTAGCTAAATTCAAACTTTCATTTTTTGGGGTCAAAAAACACCAAAGGGGTTAACCTTTCGTTTTTTTCAAAAATCTTAAAAATTTTAGGTGGTCTTTTTATTAGTTTATTCGACGTATTTTAATGCCTGCATATAAAAAAAACAACCTGGGCCTGGCGCGAGAGCTCCAAAGTCAACTAAAATGCAAATCAAAAATTGGAACTTTATAGCTGCATAAAACGAAAAATATCATACTTGAGGAAATTCTGACTGCGCCATTCAAATTTTCTCAACAATTTGCATAAGAAACCGCAAAAATTTTAGGTAAATTCAAACTTTCATTTTTTGGGGTCAAAAAACACCAAAGGGGTTAACCTTTCGTTTTTTTCAAAAATCTTAAAAATTTTAGGTGGTCTTTTTATTAGTTTATTCGACGTATTTTAATGCCTGCATATAAAAAAAACAACCTGGGCCTGACGCGAGAGCTCCAAAGTCAACTAAAATGCAAATCAAAAATTTGAACTTTAAAGCTGCATAAAACGAAAAATATCATACTTGAGGAAATTCTGACTGGGCCATTCGAATTTTCTCAACAATTTGCATAAGAAACCGCAAAAATTTTAGCTAAATTCAAACTTTCATTTTTTGGGGTCAAAAAACACCAAAGGGGTTAACCTTTCGTTTTTTTCAAAAATCTTAAAAATTTTAGGTGGTCTTTTTATTAGTTTATTCGACGTATTTTAATGCCTGCATATAAAAAAAACAACCTGGGCCTGGCGCGAGAGCTCCAAAGTCAACTAAAATGCAAATCAAAAATTGGAATTGTAAAGCTGCATAAAACGAAAAATATCATACTTGAGGAAATTCTGACTGGGCCATTCGAATTTTCTCAACAATTTGCATAAGAAACCGCAAAAATTTTAGCTAAATTCAAACTTTCATTTTTTGGGGTCAAAAAACACCAAAGGGGTTAACCTTTCGTTTTTTTCAAAAATCTTAAAAATTTTAGGTGGTCTTTTTATTAGTTTATTCGACGTATTTTAATGCCTCCATATAAAAAAAACAACCTGGGCCTGGCGCGAGAGCTCCAAAGTCAACTAAAATGCAAATCAAAAATTGGAACTTTATAGCTGCATAAAACGCAAAATATCATACTTGAGGAAATTCTGACTGCGCCATTCGAATTTTCTCAACAATTTGCATAAGAAACCGCAAAAATTTTAGCTAAATTCAAACTTTCATTTTTTGGGGTCAAAAAACACCAAAGGGGTTAACCTTTCGTTTTTTTCAAAAATCTTAAAAATTTTAGGTGGTCTTTTTATTAGTTTATTCGACGTATTTTAATGCCTGCATATAAAAAAAACAACCTGGGCCTGACGCGAGAGCTCCAAAGTCAACTAAAATGCAAATCAAAAATTGGAACTTTAAAGCTGCATATAACGAAAAATATCATACTTGAGGAAATTCTGACTGCGCCATTCGAATTTTCTCAACAATTTGCATAAGAAACCGCAAAAATTTTAGCTAAATTCAAACTTTCATTTTTTGGGGTCAAAAAACACCAAAGGGGTTAACCTTTCGTTTTTTTCAAAAATCTTAAAAATTTTAGGTGGTCTTTTTATTAGTTTATTCGACGTATTTTAATGCCTGCATATAAAAAAAACAACCTGGGCCTGGCGCGAGAGCTCCAAAGTCAACTAAAATGCAAATCAAAAATTGGAACTTTATAGCTGCATAAAACGAAAAATATCATACTTGAGGAAATTCTGACTGCGCCATTCAAATTTTCTCAACAATTTGCATAAGAAACCGCAAAAATTTTAGCTAAATTCAAACTTTCATTTTTTGGGGTCAAAAAACACCAAAGGGGTTAACCTTTCGTTTTTTTCAAAAATCTTAAAAATTTTAGGTGGTCTTTTTATTAGTTTATTCGACGTATTTTAATGCCTGCATATAAAAAAAACAACCTGGGCCTGACGCGAGAGCTCCAAAGTCAACTAAAATGCAAATCAAAAATTTGAACTTTAAAGCTGCATAAAACGAAAAATATCATACTTGAGGAAATTCTGACTGGGCCATTCGAATTTTCTCAACAATTTGCATAAGAAACCGCAAAAATTTTAGCTAAATTCAAACTTTCATTTTTTGGGGTCAAAAAACACCAAAGGGGTTAACCTTTCGTTTTTTTCAAAAATCTTAAAAATTTTAGGTGGTCTTTTTATTAGTTTATTCGACGTATTTTAATGCCTGCATATAAAAAAAACAACCTGGGCCTGGCGCGAGAGCTCCAAAGTCAACTAAAATGCAAATCAAAAATTGGAATTGTAAAGCTGCATAAAACGAAAAATATCATACTTGAAGAAATTCTGACTGCGCCATTCGAATTTTCTCAACAATTTGCATAAGAAACCGCAAAAATTTTAGCTAAATTCAAACTTTCATTTTTTGGGGTCAAGAAACACCAAAGGGGTAAACCTTTCGTTTTTTTCAAAAATCTTAAAAATTTTAGGTGGTCTTTTTATTAGTTTATTCGACGTATTTTAATGCCTCCATATAAAAAAAACAACCTGGGCCTGGCGCGAGAGCTCCAAAGTCAACTAAAATGCAAATCAAAAATTGGAACTTTATAGCTGCATAAAACGCAAAATATCATACTTGAGGAAATTCTGACTGCGCCATTCGAATTTTCTCAACAATTTGCATAAGAAACCGCAAAAATTTTAGCTAAATTCAAACTTTCATTTTTTGGGGTCAAAAAACACCAAAGGGGTTAACCTTTCGTTTTTTTCAAAAATCTTAAAAATTTTAGGTGGTCTTTTTATTAGTTTATTCGACGTATTTTAATGCCTGCATATAAAAAAAACAACCTGGGCCTGGCGCGAGAGCTCCAAAGTCAACTAAAATGCAAATCAAAAATTGGAATTGTAAAGCTGCATAAAACGAAAAATATCATACTTGAAGAAATTCTGACTGCGCCATTCGAATTTTCTCAACAATTTGCATAAGAAACCGCAAAAATTTTAGCTAAATTCAAACTTTCATTTTTTGGGGTCAAAAAACACCAAAGGGGTTAACCTTTCGTTTTTTTCAAAAATCTTAAAAATTTTAGGTGGTCTTTTTATTAGTTTATTCGACGTATTTTAATGCCTGCATATAAAAAAAACAACCTGGGCCTGGCGCGAGAGCTCCAAAGTCAACTAAAATGCAAATCAAAAATTGGAATTGTAAAGCTGCATAAAACGAAAAATATCATACTTGAAGAAATTCTGACTGCGCCATTCGAATTTTCTCAACAATTTGCATAAGAAACCACAAAAATTTTAGCTAAATTCAAACTTTCATTTTTTGGGGTCAAGAAACACCAAAGGGGTAAACCTTTCGTTTTTTTCAAAAATCTTAAAAATTTTAGGTGGTCTTTTTATTAGTTTATTCGACGTATTTTAATGCCTGCATATAAAAAAAACAACCTGGGCCTGGCGCGAGAGTTCCAAAGTCAACTAAAATGCAAATCAAAAATTGGAACTTTAAAGCTGCATAAAACGAAAAATATCATACTTGAGGAAATTCTGACTGCGCCATTCGAATTTTCTCAACAATTTGCATAAGAAACCGCAAAAATTTTAGCTAAATTCAAACTTTCATTTTTTGGGGTCAAAAAACACCAAAGGGGTTAACCTTTCGTTTTTTTCAAAAATCTTAAAAATTTTAGGTGGTCTTTTTATTAGTTTATTCGACGTATTTTAATGCCTGCATATAAAAAAAACAACCTGGGCCTGGCGCGAGAGCTCCAAAGTCAACTAAAATGCAAATCAAAAATTGGAATTGTAAAGCTGCATAAAACGAAAAATATCATACTTGAGGAAATTCTGACTGCGCCATTCGAATTTTCTCAACAATTTGCATAAGAAACCGCAAAAATTTTAGCTAAATTCAAACTTTCATTTTTTGGGGTCAAGAAACACCAAAGGGGTAAACCTTTCGTTTTTTTCAAAAATCTTAAAAATTTTAGGTGGTCTTTTTATTAGTTTATTCGACGTATTTTAATGCCTGCATATAGAAAAAACAACCTGGGCCTGGCGCGAGAGCTCCAAAGTCAACTAAAATGCAAATCAAAAATTGGAATTGTAAAGCTGCATAAAACGAAAAATATCATACTTGAAGAAATTCTGACT
This sequence comes from Cantharis nigra, assembly GCA_958510845.1. NCBI lineage: Eukaryota > Metazoa > Arthropoda > Insecta > Coleoptera > Cantharidae > Cantharis > Cantharis nigra. Next base: position 1,613,270 of record OY294033.1, on the reverse strand, counting down.
GCGCCATTCGAATTTTCTCAACAATTTGCATAAGAAACCGCAAAAATTTTAGCTAAATTCAAACTTTCATTTTTTGGGGTCAAGAAACACCAAAGGGGTAAACCTTTCGTTTTTTTCAAAAATCTTAAAAATTTTAGGTGGTCTTTTTATTAGTTTATTCGACGTATTTTAATGCCTGCATATAAAAAAAACAACCTGGGCCTGGCGCGAGAGCTCCAAAGTCAACTAAAATGCAAATCAAAAATTGGAACTTTAAAGCTGCATAAAACGAAAAATATCATACTTGAGGAAATTCTGACTGCGCCATTCGAATTTTCTCAACAATTTGCATAAGAAACCGCAAAAATTTTAGCTAAATTCAAACTTTCATTTTTTGGGGTCAAAAAACACCAAAGGGGTTAACCTTTCGTTTTTTTCAAAAATCTTAAAAATTTTAGGTGGTCTTTTTATTAGTTTATTCGACGTATTTTAATGCCTGCATATAAAAAAAACAACCTGGGCCTGACGCGAGAGCTCCAAAGTCAACTAAAATGCAAATCAAAAATTGGAACTTTAAAGCTGCATAAAACGAAAAATATCATACTTGAGGAAATTCTGACTGGGCCATTCGAATTTTCTCAACAATTTGCATAAGAAACCGCAAAAATTTTAGCTAAATTCAAACTTTCATTTTTTGGGGTCAAAAAACACCAAAGGGGTTAACCTTTCGTTTTTTTCAAAAATCTTAAAAATTTTAGGTGGTCTTTTTATTAGTTTATTCGACGTATTTTAATGCCTCCATATAAAAAAAACAACCTGGGCCTGGCGCGAGAGCTCCAAAGTCAACTAAAATGCAAATCAAAAATTGGAACTTTATAGCTGCATAAAACGCAAAATATCATACTTGAGGAAATTCTGACTGCGCCATTCGAATTTTCTCAACAATTTGCATAAGAAACCGCAAAAATTTTAGCTAAATTCAAACTTTCATTTTTTGGGGTCAAAAAACACCAAAGGGGTTAACCTTTCGTTTTTTTCAAAAATCTTAAAAATTTTAGGTGGTCTTTTTATTAGTTTATTCGACGTATTTTAATGCCTGCATATAAAAAAAACAACCTGGGCCTGGCGCGAGAGCTCCAAAGTCAACTAAAATGCAAATCAAAAATTGGAATTGTAAAGCTGCATAAAACGAAAAATATCATACTTGAAGAAATTCTGACTGCGCCATTCGAATTTTCTCAACAATTTGCATAAGAAACCGCAAAAATTTTAGCTAAATTCAAACTTTCATTTTTTGGGGTCAAGAAACACCAAAGGGGTAAACCTTTCGTTTTTTTCAAAAATCTTAAAAATTTTAGGTGGTCTTTTTATTAGTTTATTCGACGTATTTTAATGCCTGCATATAAAAAAAACAACCTGGGCCTGGCGCGAGAGTTCCAAAGTCAACTAAAATGCAAATCAAAAATTGGAACTTTAAAGCTGCATAAAACGAAAAATATCATACTTGAGGAAATTCTGACTGCGCCATTCGAATTTTCTCAACAATTTGCATAAGAAACCGCAAAAATTTTAGCTAAATTCAAACTTTCATTTTTTGGGGTCAAAAAACACCAAAGGGGTTAACCTTTCGTTTTTTTCAAAAATCTTAAAAATTTTAGGTGGTCTTTTTATTAGTTTATTCGACGTATTTTAATGCCTGCATATAAAAAAAACAACCTGGGCCTGGCGCGAGAGCTCCAAAGTCAACTAAAATGCAAATCAAAAATTGGAACTTTAAAGCTGCATAAAACGAAAAATATCATACTTGAGGAAATTCTGACTGGGCCATTCGAATTTTCTCAACAATTTGCATAAGAAACCGCAAAAATTTTAGCTAAATTCAAACTTTCATTTTTTGGGGTCAAAAAACACCAAAGGGGTTAACCTTTCGTTTTTTTCAAAAATCTTAAAAATTTTAGGTGGTCTTTTTATTAGTTTATTCGACGTATTTTAATGCCTCCATATAAAAAAAACAACCTGGGCCTGGCGCGAGAGCTCCAAAGTCAACTAAAATGCAAATCAAAAATTGGAACTTTATAGCTGCATAAAACGCAAAATATCATACTTGAGGAAATTCTGACTGCGCCATTCGAATTTTCTCAACAATTTGCATAAGAAACCGCAAAAATTTTAGCTAAATTCAAACTTTCATTTTTTGGGGTCAAAAAACACCAAAGGGGTTAACCTTTCGTTTTTTTCAAAAATCTTAAAAATTTTAGGTGGTCTTTTTATTAGTTTATTCGACGTATTTTAATGCCTGCATATAAAAAAAACAACCTGGGCCTGGCGCGAGAGCTCCAAAGTCAACTAAAATGCAAATCAAAAATTGGAATTGTAAAGCTGCATAAAACGAAAAATATCATACTTGAAGAAATTCTGACTGCGCCATTCGAATTTTCTCAACAATTTGCATAAGAAACCGCAAAAATTTTAGCTAAATTCAAACTTTCATTTTTTGGGGTCAAAAAACACCAAAGGGGTTAACCTTTCGTTTTTTTCAAAAATCTTAAAAATTTTAGGTGGTCTTTTTATTAGTTTATTCGACGTATTTTAATGCCTGCATATAAAAAAAACAACCTGGGCCTGGCGCGAAGGCTCCAAAGTCAACTAAAATGCAAATCAAAAATTGGAATTGTAAAGCTGCATAAAACGAAAAATATCATACTTGAAGAAATTCTGACTGCGCCATTCGAATTTTCTCAACAATTTGCATAAGAAACCGCAAAAATTTTAGCTAAATTCAAACTTTCATTTTTTGGGGTCAAGAAACACCAAAGGGGTAAACCTTTCGTTTTTTTCAAAAATCTTAAAAATTTTAGGTGGTCTTTTTATTAGTTTATTCGACGTATTTTAATGCCTCCATATAAAAAAAACAACCTGGGCCTGGCGCGAGAGCTCCAAAGTCAACTAAAATGCAAATCAAAAATTGGAACTTTATAGCTGCATAAAACGCAAAATATCATACTTGAGGAAATTCTGACTGCGCCATTCGAATTTTCTCAACAATTTGCATAAGAAACCGCAAAAATTTTAGCTAAATTCAAACTTTCATTTTTTGGGGTCAAAAAACACCAAAGGGGTTAACCTTTCGTTTTTTTCAAAAATCTTAAAAATTTTAGGTGGTCTTTTTATTAGTTTATTCGACGTATTTTAATGCCTGCATATAAAAAAAACAACCTGGGCCTGGCGCGAGAGCTCCAAAGTCAACTAAAATGCAAATCAAAAATTGGAATTGTAAAGCTGCATAAAACGAAAAATATCATACTTGAAGAAATTCTGACTGCGCCATTCGAATTTTCTCAACAATTTGCATAAGAAACCGCAAAAATTTTAGCTAAATTCAAACTTTCATTTTTTGGGGTCAAAAAACACCAAAGGGGTTAACCTTTCGTTTTTTTCAAAAATCTTAAAAATTTTAGGTGGTCTTTTTATTAGTTTATTCGACGTATTTTAATGCCTGCATATAAAAAAAACAACCTGGGCCTGGCGCGAGAGCTCCAAAGTCAACTAAAATGCAAATCAAAAATTGGAATTGTAAAGCTGCATAAAACGAAAAATATCATACTTGAAGAAATTCTGACTGCGCCATTCGAATTTTCTCAACAATTTGCATAAGAAACCGCAAAAATTTTAGCTAAATTCAAACTTTCATTTTTTGGGGTCAAGAAACACCAAAGGGGTAAACCTTTCGTTTTTTTCAAAAATCTTAAAAATTTTAGGTGGTCTTTTTATTAGTTTATTCGACGTATTTTAATGCCTGCATATAAAAAAAACAACCTGGGCCTGGCGCGAGAGTTCCAAAGTCAACTAAAATGCAAATCAAAAATTGGAACTTTAAAGCTGCATAAAACGAAAAATATCATACTTGAGGAAATTCTGACTGCGCCATTCGAATTTTCTCAACAATTTGCATAAGAAACCGCAAAAATTTTAGCTAAATTCAAACTTTCATTTTTTGGGGTCAAAAAACACCAAAGGGGTTAACCTTTCGTTTTTTTCAAAAATCTTAAAAATTTTAGGTGGTCTTTTTATTAGTTTATTCGACGTATTTTAATGCCTGCATATAAAAAAAACAACCTGGGCCTGGCGCGAGAGCTCCAAAGTCAACTAAAATGCAAATCAAAAATTGGAACTTTAAAGCTGCATAAAACGAAAAATATCATACTTGAGGAAATTCTGACTGCGCCATTCGAATTTTCTCAACAATTTGCATAAGAAACCGCAAAAATTTTAGCTAAATTCAAACTTTCATTTTTTGGGGTCAAAAAACACCAAAGGGGTTAACCTTTCGTTTTTTTCAAAAATCTTAAAAATTTTAGGTGGTCTTTTTATTAGTTTATTCGACGTATTTTAATGCCTGCATATAAAAAAAACAACCTGGGCCTGGCGCGAGAGCTCCAAAGTCAACTAAAATGCAAATCAAAAATTGGAATTGTAAAGCTGCATAAAACGAAAAATATCATACTTGAGGAAATTCTGACTGCGCCATTCGAATTTTCTCAACAATTTGCATAAGAAACCGCAAAAATTTTAGCTAAATTCAAACTTTCATTTTTTGGGGTCAAGAAACACCAAAGGGGTAAACCTTTCGTTTTTTTCAAAAATCTTAAAAATTTTAGGTGGTCTTTTTATTAGTTTATTCGACGTATTTTAATGCCTGCATATAGAAAAAACAACCTGGGCCTGGCGCGAGAGCTCCAAAGTCAACTAAAATGCAAATCAAAAATTGGAATTGTAAAGCTGCATAAAACGAAAAATATCATACTTGAAGAAATTCTGACTGCGCCATTCGAATTTTCTCAACAATTTGCATAAGAAACCGCAAAAATTTTAGCTAAATTCAAACTTTCATTTTTTGGGGTCAAGAAACACCAAAGGGGTAAACCTTTCGTTTTTTTCAAAAATCTTAAAAATTTTAGGTGGTCTTTTTATTAGTTTATTCGACGTATTTTAATGCCTGCATATAAAAAAAACAACCTGGGCCTGGCGCGAGAGCTCCAAAGTCAACTAAAATGCAAATCAAAAATTGGAACTTTAAAGCTGCATAAAACGAAAAATATCATACTTGAGGAAATTCTGACTGCGCCATTCGAATTTTCTCAACAATTTGCATAAGAAACCGCAAAAATTTTAGCTAAATTCAAACTTTCATTTTTTGGGGTCAAAAAACACCAAAGGGGTTAACCTTTCGTTTTTTTCAAAAATCTTAAAAATTTTAGGTGGTCTTTTTATTAGTTTATTCGACGTATTTTAATGCCTGCATATAAAAAAAACAACCTGGGCCTGACGCGAGAGCTCCAAAGTCAACTAAAATGCAAATCAAAAATTGGAACTTTAAAGCTGCATAAAACGAAAAATATCATACTTGAGGAAATTCTGACTGGGCCATTCGAATTTTCTCAACAATTTGCATAAGAAACCGCAAAAATTTTAGCTAAATTCAAACTTTCATTTTTTGGGGTCAAAAAACACCAAAGGGGTTAACCTTTCGTTTTTTTCAAAAATCTTAAAAATTTTAGGTGGTCTTTTTATTAGTTTATTCGACGTATTTTAATGCCTCCATATAAAAAAAACAACCTGGGCCTGGCGCGAGAGCTCCAAAGTCAACTAAAATGCAAATCAAAAATTGGAACTTTATAGCTGCATAAAACGCAAAATATCATACTTGAGGAAATTCTGACTGCGCCATTCGAATTTTCTCAACAATTTGCATAAGAAACCGCAAAAATTTTAGCTAAATTCAAACTTTCATTTTTTGGGGTCAAAAAACACCAAAGGGGTTAACCTTTCGTTTTTTTCAAAAATCTTAAAAATTTTAGGTGGTCTTTTTATTAGTTTATTCGACGTATTTTAATGCCTGCATATAAAAAAAACAACCTGGGCCTGGCGCGAGAGCTCCAAAGTCAACTAAAATGCAAATCAAAAATTGGAATTGTAAAGCTGCATAAAACGAAAAATATCATACTTGAAGAAATTCTGACTGCGCCATTCGAATTTTCTCAACAATTTGCATAAGAAACCGCAAAAATTTTAGCTAAATTCAAACTTTCATTTTTTGGGGTCAAGAAACACCAAAGGGGTAAACCTTTCGTTTTTTTCAAAAATCTTAAAAATTTTAGGTGGTCTTTTTATTAGTTTATTCGACGTATTTTAATGCCTGCATATAAAAAAAACAACCTGGGCCTGGCGCGAGAGTTCCAAAGTCAACTAAAATGCAAATCAAAAATTGGAACTTTAAAGCTGCATAAAACGAAAAATATCATACTTGAGGAAATTCTGACTGCGCCATTCGAATTTTCTCAACAATTTGCATAAGAAACCGCAAAAATTTTAGCTAAATTCAAACTTTCATTTTTTGGGGTCAAAAAACACCAAAGGGGTTAACCTTTCGTTTTTTTCAAAAATCTTAAAAATTTTAGGTGGTCTTTTTATTAGTTTATTCGACGTATTTTAATGCCTGCATATAAAAAAAACAACCTGAGCCTGGCGCGAGAGCTCCAAAGTCAACTAAAATGCAAATCAAAAATTGGAACTTTAAAGCTGCATAAAACGAAAAATATCATACTTGAGGAAATTCTGACTGGGCCATTCGAATTTTCTCAACAATTTGCATAAGAAACCGCAAAAATTTTAGCTAAATTCAAACTTTCATTTTTTGGGGTCAAAAAACACCAAAGGGGTTAACCTTTCGTTTTTTTCAAAAATCTTAAAAATTTTAGGTGGTCTTTTTATTAGTTTATTCGGCGTATTTTAATGCCTGCATATAAAAAAAACAACCTGGGCCTGGCGCGAGAGCTCCAAAGTCAACTAAAATGCAAATCAAAAATTGGAACTTTAAAGCTGCATAAAACGAAAAATATCATACTTGAGGAAATTCTGACTGCGCCATTCGAATTTTCTCAACAATTTGCATAAGAAACCGCAAAAATTTTAGCTAAATTCAAACTTTCATTTTTTGGGGTCAAAAAACACCAAAGGGGTTAACCTTTCGTTTTTTTCAAAAATCTTAAAAATTTTAGGTGGTCTTTTTATTAGTTTATTCGACGTATTTTAATGCCTGCATATAAAAAAAACAACCTGAGCCTGGCGCGAGAGCTCCAAAGTCAACTAAAATGCAAATCAAAAATTGGAACTTTAAAGCTGCATAAAACGAAAAATATCATACTTGAGGAAATTCTGACTGGGCCATTCGAATTTTCTCAACAATTTGCATAAGAAACCGCAAAAATTTTAGCTAAATTCAAACTTTCATTTTTTGGGGTCAAGAAACACCAAAGGGGTAAACCTTTCGTTTTTTTCAAAAATCTTAAAAATTTTAGGTGGTCTTTTTATTAGTTTATTCGACGTATTTTAATGCCTGCATATAGAAAAAACAACCTGGGCCTGGCGCGAGAGCTCCAAAGTCAACTAAAATGCAAATCAAAAATTGGAACTTTAAAGCTGCATAAAACGAAAAATATCATACTTGAGGAAATTCTGACTGCGCCATTCGAATTTTCTCAACAATTTGCATAAGAAACAGCAAAAATTTTAGCTAAATTCAAACTTTCATTTTTTGGGGTCAAAAAACACCAAAGGGGTTAACCTTTCGTTTTTTTCAAAAATCTTAAAAATTTTAGGTGGTCTTTTTATTAGTTTATTCGACGTATTTTAATGCCTGCATATAAAAAAAACAACCTGGGCCTGGCGCGAGAGCTCCAAAGTCAACTAAAATGCAAATCAAAAATTGGAATTGTAAAGCTGCATAAAACGAAAAATATCATACTTGAGGAAATTCTGACTGCGCCATTCGAATTTTCTCAACAATTTGCATAAGAAACCGCAAAAATTTTAGCTAAATTCAAACTTTCATTTTTTGGGGTCAAAAAACACCAAAGGGGTTAACCTTTCGTTTTTTTCAAAAATCTTAAAAATTTTAGGTGGTCTTTTTATTAGTTTATTCGACGTATTTTAATGCCTGCATATAAAAAAAACAACCTGGGCCTGGCGCGAGAGCTCCAAAGTCAACTAAAATGCAACTTCAAAAATTGGAACTTTAAAGCTGCATAAAACGAAAAATATCATACTTGAGGAAATTCTGACTGCGCCATTCGAATTTTCTCAACAATTTGCATAAGAAACCGCAAAAATTTTAGCTAAATTCAAACTTTCATTTTTTGGGGTCAAAAAACACCAAAGGGGTTAACCTTTCGTTTTTTTCAAAAATCTTAAAAATTTTAGGTGGTCTTTTTATTAGTTTATTCGACGTATTTTAATGCCTGCATATAAAAAAAACAACCTGGGCCTGGCGCGAGAGCTCCAAAGTCAACTAAAATGCAAATCAAAAATTGGAACTTTAAAGCTGCATAAAACGAAAAATATCATACTTGAAGAAAATTCTGACTGCGCCATTCGAATTTTCTCATCAATTTGCATAAGAAACCGCAAAAATTTTAGCTAAATTCAAACTTTCATTTTTTGGGGTCAAAAAACACCAAAGGGGTTAACCTTTCGTTTTTTTCAAAAATCTTAAAAATTTTAGGTAGTCTTTTTATTAGTTTATTCGACGTATTTTAATGCCTGCATATAAAAAAAACAACCTGGGCCTGGCGCGAGAGCTCCAAAGTCAACTAAAATGCAAATCAAAAATTGGAACTTTAAAGCTGCATAAAACGAAAAATATCATACTTGAAGAAAATTCTGACTGCGCCATTCGAATTTTCTCATCAATTTGCATAAGAAACCGCAAAAATTTTAGCTAAATTCAAACTTTCATTTTTTGGGGTCAAAAAACACCAAAGGGGTTAACCTTTCGTTTTTTTCAAAAATCTTAAAAAATTTATGTTGTCTTTTTATTAGTTAATTCGACGTATTTTATTGTAATAATAAATATAATAACTATATAAATATATTCCATAAAAGCATCTTCAAAACGCAAAGTAAACTTTGTATCTTGTATCAAACCAAAAATTAGTTGTTTACTGTTTTTTCTTTTTTATTTATGAAATTTTTAAGAGCAGGAGTCCGCGAAATCTTGCTACGGAGCCCGACGGGGCTCCCACCGGCCCTGTAGAGAATTTTACTTGTAGAAGTCTTGTAATTTAAATGTAGGATCGCTATTTGGGTCAATGTGTTGAGAAAATCCCAGATTAAGTGACGATAATTAATACAAAAGTTCCCCAATAAGCATCATGCCCAAATTGTGAAGTCACAATTGATGATTTCTTTAAACGAGAATTCAGTGCTGTAATCTACAAGTTTCTGTAAACAAGAAATTTATATTCAGTAATTCAGTGGTTCAAGAACGTATTCGTAGACCATGTTAACAATGTAAATAGTACTTTTTAAGCCTTTTTTGTCACATAAAAATTGCTTTTATAGAAAAAAACTGATTCAAGTTTTTTTGTTGAAAATTTTAATCTCTTCAGTTGACGTTTTATAGATTTTTCTGTTTTGTCGCACCGTTTTGGAGTAACAAATATTCAAATTTTTTGCTTTCCTAAGAAATACCATAGTATTAAATTTTTTTGTTATTGTTTTGAAAAAAGTCCGTAAAAAATAAAAAGATTCTTGGAACTGCAAGGAATTTAATTCTTTTACTGTTGTTTTGAATAAATTCCACGCAAGTATTCTTTATTTGTTTTTGTTTTGAAAAAATTCTGCGAAGGGATTCTTTTATTTACCTTTTCATTTCTTTTCAGAAGCCGTAAAAAACTTCTCGGAAGTGCGAGGAATTTAATTCTTTGTTATTATTTTGAATAAATTCCCGGAAAGCATTCTTTATTTGTTATTGTTTTGAAGTAATTCTACGAACGCATTCTTCTATTTACCTTTTTATTTCTTTTCAGAAATCATAAAAGAATTCTCGGAACTGGGCATGAGGAATTTAATTCTTTTATTATTGTTTTGAAAAAGTTCCAGGAAGACATTCTTTTTTATTTTTTTATTAAATTAAATTAAAAAATTGTTACAAAAATTAAATCTCAGGAGGGGATTAATTTTAAATCCTAATTTATAATTTATTTCCTCCACTCTTCCTGCATTTAATAATTCTTTTGCTTTTGAGATTTCCCCAATTTCCTTGCACAATTGGACAGCACTTGGGAAGAACTTTTTTAAAACTTAAAGAAGATACCTACAAGATCGGTCTTACCTGCTTAACAACCAAAAGTTTGCAAAAACCGTGAAGAGGTCCTACAATAAAAGCAAAAAAAAACTGCAAATTAACTGACTATCGAGTAAACTGATTTATTGAAATATTCATGTAATACAGGCGACACAACATAAGTATAGTTGAACCACGCAACATTTTAATCCGTACCAGGGTGCATCAAATGCTCTGAACAAATAATAAAATTGATATTTTAATCAAGAGAGGAAGCACAAGTTTACGTCGAGTTGGTTCTGAAACTAAATAAAAAATTTAGTTTTTATAATATTAAAGAAACCAACTGTACATTCGCATCAGATGTGCTTGACAAGTTTACAATTTTGTTACATTCACATTATTGGTAAATTAAATTAAGCAAATTAAAATTTATAAGTAGTAGCTGGGATCCTGCACACAAGAAAGAGGGTTGTTTCATTCCAATGCACATTTGAGTTGCAAAAATGCATTAGTAGGAGCAAAGCGGATTTCTTTTGTGCAGGATCCGACTAAAATGCAAGTTTTCGTTTAATTCATCCCGATCTGTCCTACAATAATTAGATTATCTATAGTAAAATGCAAAATCTAAGTTACCAGTACATTAGTTTTATTATTTAAAATTTTTTTCATATAAATACAATCACAGTAACAAACGGGAACCGATTAATATTTTTTAATTAAAATTATTTGTAAGCAAATTTATTGACGTAACATCAATTTTACATAAAATAAGTGTGAAAACGATCGAATTGAACCTATTAGTGACGTGGTCTATGACCGAGCGCCTTTAATTTACTTATAAAATAGAAAACATTTCGTTCACAGCAGAAAGTTACTAGCTCGCACCGAGTGTCTAGCAAAAAATGTTTATATCAAAATTGCCACTTTTATCACTAACAGAAAACAGTGCCCTATTTGTTCCCGAGTATTCGAGATGAAAATTTGCAAACTAAAGTGCCGAGCTCGAATTTCTTAACTTATGCTAATTTAACTATCACGACGTGATTTGCCGTGCCGTTCATAAAAATACTTACACAGTGTCACAATTATCAGTTCTGTCCCAACGAAAATGTTGGAACCGAGCGCATCACATTCATGCATTTTGTATAACCTATCCTAAAACTTTCACAGATTTGAATTAATACACACGAGAAATGGTGAGCGAAATGTTTTTACATTCACGAATCTAAAAAGCATTCGGCAGATTATATAAACTTCTACATTATTTTTTATTATTTAAAGTGTGGTGGCGTGTAGTAGCCCCGCTCACATAACCATCATCCAAAATAATCTCAAAATCAAATCCGTTCACTCGATTATCTTACAGCCCTTTTATTTATTTAACAACAAATTTTATTAACACCTTTAAATCAATCAAATTTCGATTCAATTTTGAGATAAATTTGTACATAACCAAACCTTAAAAGTCTACTCTCTTATTTATACAGGCCAAACAAATTTCCCACTTTTGCAAACTAATCGGGTGACTCGGTGACTCCACCTTTAAAATAAAACAGATTTTATTTTACCCCCATCATTTTTGGGAGCAAAAATCACGAAATTTACTCGGCCTGTACATAACAAAAACAATAATAATTTCTCAAAACGCGATCAAAAAAAAGATTGTAATATTTAAAAAACCAATATGCTTACAAAGTAAAAAACAACAAACAAATAATGGAAAAAAAAGAAAAGTAACGCGTACGAGTTTTACCTCGAAAGTGCGTAAGAAGTACAACTATTCCATAAAATGACAACTATGCCTAAATTATAGTATATTATATTATGTATAATATATTATAAGGTATATACTTTCTTTATACCATACTATGTACAAAAAGGAACGAAACGTTGCGCATCTAACACCATCTAAATTTTATCCTTACAATAAATATCATTTTTTGGCGCTTCAATTAAAAACAAAACTCTCTCTCATTTATTTACTTTTTAAGTAACAAAAACGTCATGATTTCAAAATCTTAAATCCTAGTACTAAAAGAGACACACAGAAATTTGTGTAATTTTTCCCACCATTTTTATAACTAAATTCCTCTTCAAAATTGTGATTATGTTGTTGCTCTAAACCAGGCCAAAACTTTTGCATTTTACCAGGGTTAAAGGTCAAAAAAGCAAGCTATTCCTGTTTAATTTAAATTTATAGTTTCCTCCCCCCCTTTCATGTGTAACTCGCCCTTATTAAAAAGTGTGCGCCCGCCTTTATTTGTCAGTTGGCTGACATTGAATGACAGTTTTTAACTACTTGTGGACTGGTGGTTATTTATTTCACCCCTGCCATGACTTGGAAATAATTTTCCATAGTAACTGGAATGAGAAGGTAATTTTTCAAAGTGAAATAATGTATTCTTGGAAATTGATAATTCTTTCGTTCCTAGGTGACCCCTACAGTGAAATGTCACCTACAGAAGTGAAATTGAACATTCGATAAACCACCAGGTATGAAAGTTTAGACTTGAAAAAGAAATGCATGCAAATTCGTAAATTAATTCATTTCATGTTCGCTTGCTTTGTTTAACTCATCCCCCGGACAAAAGATTTCAAGTCAAGATTTTCAAAAGTTAGAGCCAACAGTTTGTTACATCACAGCGCCCATTAATTATTATAAAATAACAAATCAATAAAAAATCACAAACATAATAACCTTCTAAACAACTCTTACTTTGTTCATAAATTCAAACAAAATTGCCTAATCAATCGTATACTCCTTATCACTTTGTTCCCGCTTTGCACAAGCAAATGTTACAAAATTTTCCTAACTTTCTTTTCTAATTAAAGTGCAGGTACAGTGAAATCGTGTCCGAACTTTACCGGAGTAACATTTATATCTCAATCCATCTCTTAGTTTTCTTTTTCTAGTAGTACTTGAGCCGTCTCCCCGTGGTATTCGAATAAACCACCTAATTTACCGTGTTACTTCCAAAATTAATTTTACAAACCGATTAACGTTTTTTTTTAATAAGTCTTTCATCAAGCTCTCTCCATTTAAATCGTCGTCGCTGGGGTTCCCAAATTAAATTTTGTTGGATTTAAAAAAAATTATTTCTGTGTGTTTCTTTTGCTTGAAATGTAATAGTAAACGGCCAGCAGAGTTCTGTTTTAGAACTAATATTATAATATGCATTATGAGATTCATACCTACGAGATAGGAATGCAGTCAGATCTCCACCAGACGCAATTTCAAGTATTTTACATCTGCAACACCTAAAGTTGCTACCGTGGAACATATGACCGGAAACTAAACCATTTAAATTTGGTGACAAAATTAAAGGTGCGATCACGATGCTGATTTTACTACTATTACGCCTGGTCGAGACTGCTGCTGTAGTTGTATAGATGGCGTTGTGTGAAATTCTAAAAATTGGTTCATTTCAACTTTTAGAACGCGTTCCGGCGTTCGCGTGGTAAGTGCAAGAGGCACGTCTTGAGTTTGTTGGGGTTCTTCTGCAAACATGTGGTCGCCCTCCAAGTGACGAATGGCTTCCACTATCGTTTCCAAATTTTGGCGCGACGTCGTGTTGGGAGGTGGATACATGCGACTCGGCGTGTTTTCTTCGTGCGCTGCCGTCGGCGATGGTAAACGTTCCACTTCCACCTTCGGTTCCGCCTTTATTGCAGCCTCCAAAACGGAGGGTAGCCTTTGCTCCACGGAAGGTTCGGGACTCGGCGAACGAGAAGGGGGCGGCGAACACACCACCGTTTGCGTGTGTCCTACAGGAGGAAGACTTTCAGCTGCTACAACCTAAAAACAAAAATGTATAATTATATTGTCTTTTCACGACGTTTCGCTTGACGAACCTGAAGGGTAGCAATTTCTTCATTTTCCTCTGTCGAAGATAAATGGTAAATTTGATGCTGATAAAGTTGATTCTCGAGTTGTCTAATTTGCTCTTCCAAAACGACGCGTCGTCCTCGCTCTCTGTCCAACTTCCGTCGCAAATCGTTCGGCGTTTCCACTTGCTCCACAACGGCAACCGACATAATTTTGACCGGTTCTGGAGACAGTGGGTCCATGCACTCGTCCGAATCCGTAAGGGAAGGTATAATCATATCCGCTTTGCGTTTTTTCGGCGGAAGTTCGCCCACCTCGTGTTGTTGCTGATTAACCAATCGCTTCAATTGACAATTTTGCGACAGCAACCTCGTCTTCTCTTGCTCCAAAGAGTAAATGTACTCGGCAGTTTGTTGCAGAATTGCAGCCTGAAACAAAAAATAGTATTGAAAAAAATTTAAAGGTCTCGGGGCAACAAACAACTGGATAGCTCCTCATAAATTTGCAGAATTTACTACTTGTAATTTATTTATTTAAAAACTAGTTTGGCAAGTCGATTCTATTAATAGATTTTAATAATCGTCTGACCGTAACGTAAGCCCGATACGTTTGCTAGAAGGTATGCGGTATAACGCAACATACTAAAAACTTGGTCCTTCGAGCCGGATTGCTATTGCCCTACGCATTTCGCGCAATTTAAAGGTAAAAATTCCATTTAAATGTGAAAAGAAAGCCTGTTAAATTTAAATGGCCATTATAATGAACCATCAATGAAACAAACAACGCGAAAGATGGGATCAGATTGTGGTCGGGCTAGCGTGGATAATGGCATGTTGTGTCTACAACAGAGCAGCGGTTGTTACATAAACACGTACACGGTCGTGCATTTCTATTTTAAGAATGCTTTTCACACAATCACGTGATTAACCTTGGCCGCGAACGGCGCCATCGACTTTGTTTTGTTGTTCGTGTCAGCTGTTTTGCCTATTATTTTTGTTTTGATTATCATTGTTGCATAACTACCTACTACGATAAACACAAAATTTGAACCGAGGTCCCGACAAGTTGCGACCTCCCGTGTTCCATCTGGAAGTCCAGAGAATTATGCAAAAACAAAACAGAATGTCGTATTTCAAGGCCGTTTTAAAAATCTTCTGGATGAAGTAGATCGGAGTTTGCCCTCAAAGATGAAAGCCCACGTGCATTATTTAGAAAACATAAAAATTTAAACCTGTTTAGACGCGATATGACGACGATTAGTTGAATAACTGACCTGGGGCGTTTATTTTATTGCGCGCAGCACCCAACTAATATGCTTGGCACGCCACGAGATGTTAATTACACCGTAGGGTCTTTTTACTAAATTTTTATTTCCAAAAACGATGATCTGCAAGTGCCTTGATTGGACAGCTTCGACCTCGAGGACGATCGGCAGAAGTTCCAAAAATTGAGAATGCCGAAAATCTCGATTGTCCAAGCAACGAGGTCAGATGTGCCTACCTACGTGCCAAGTCACACACCGTGTTCATCCTTGACCCATTTTCATGACAACCAACTTTTTCGAACCGATTTCTCCATACCCACCGAAACCCTGAACGTTAAACAAGGACATTCTTCTTGTCCAATTTTTATTAGTATTTCCATTTCAATGGCAGGAAATCGTGGAGACTTGGACGAGACTGCAAGGTTCAAGTGAAAATGCCTCGTAAGGAAAATACAGTTTAATCCACGATGGTCCTGTCCAAATACCGGATCGTTTTTATGTTTCGTAATGTGTAATCTTATATTTGCATAAAATATTACTTTGTTCGTAGTTCAACAATAAATAAAGTACACGAAAGTTGTTGACCTAAGACAAGTTTCTTTGTTCGCGAGGCTGCTTTTCTTAAAGGTCTTCTCACTTGATGATGTACCCAACACAAAAGATAAATTTGCGTTAAAAACCAAATGAATGTTTCTTTATGGTGCCAGGCGAACGAGAAATCGTGCTAGGTATACCGTGACAGACTCTATAAGCAGCTGCTGGGCAGCAGGTGAAAGACCTAGGTAGGCTAGGTGCATCCGCCATATGCGCGATGTGGAGGCGTTTAAATCCCAGTTAAATCCAGCCTAGCAACAACGAGGTCGGTGCTACTTGCAATAATTGCAAGCAGCGATGCACGAACAACAATTTTATTAGCTAGGTCGGAATTCTGCTCGAGAAACAATTTTGGAGATGAAAAAGATCAAATTGTTGTTGATTGAATAATAAAAAGGGAAATTATTATCGGAAAAATACGCATCGCGCGAGTGTCCAACTAGGGTATTCACCCCGTGACGTCAACAGTGCGGGTTTATGTATCGAGCGTCCCGGCGCCGGGTGACGTCAGTGCGACATCAGCTGGGCGTGGCGCCGATCCGAGCTTTTCTGATCCGCGACCAGATGTTGCTGATTCACCGGCGTTTAAATATCTCCCGAAATATTACGTCCAATTATAAAATTAACTTGTGGATGGATAATGCGCCAAAGTGAAAAAATTGGAACTAAAATCAAAACTGGAAAATTTTACCAGATTACAAAATTGCGTTTTTTCTTCTTTTCTTCTACATACAAATAAGTGCGTGCTCCCATCCCACCGCTTGTATCAAAATGATAAATGGATGTTTAATGATGTTTCTTGCATGCACGTATAAGGGAGGATCATTAAAAGCCATTACGAAGTTCTCTTTTGGAAACTAAAAGGCGATCTGCCGAAATTTCGGCTCCAAATTTTTTGAAAGATTCCTCTTCCGCCGTTGGAGGTGAGAGGTTACGAAAAATTTAAATTAAAATATTTTGCAAGTAGCGGATGTAATTTACAGTTGGTAACTCGTAAGAACGGATGCAATGTTTATTTCAATACTGTCGTGAGAAAACACTTTAAGATGAGAGAGAACCAACGTCCGTCTTTAACTAGACAATAGATGGATAATCGTCAATAGACGTAACAATCGACAAAAAGCAACAAACAACTCTATTATTATGCAAGCTGCATTCTTAATTTTTATCGGGGGTCTTCCAGTTTTAGCACTTCATAATGAACAATTTTTGGATTCGGAATTAACATCCAATTATGGTATGCAAAACAAGAGGCCATAAAAATAGTGTGAATTTGGCACAGTATTTTTCATAAATGATGTCAACAAAACACGAGTGCAGACATCAGCTGATATCTGTTGAGGGGCCTTCGCAAGGTTTCGTTATTAGTCATCGAAAACTCTTATTTTCAATAATACAATTTAATTAATTTCTGGCAGTCTACAACAGAAACTTTCTACTTAAAATTCAACGATCTTACTAAATTATTCCAAATTTTGTACTTTGTACGTTTTTTAAGTTGACATTTACAAATCGACTCCAATTTCTCATGACTTTTTATTTACATACATCCTAATTTTCGGCTGGAAAAGCCATTCCGCGTTTTATTCAACGAGAATTTTCTGGTTTTGATTGCAGAATCTTTCAAAATTAATTTCGATCAGAATTAAAAAGGAAAACATTACATATGCAGGGGTCCCAATTGGAGTGCCGAATTTAGATTTCAGTCAAGCTTTGTCGTCTACTTCTGTGTTGTCTGTAATGTCATTTCCGTCTCAGTTTAACAAGGTTGTGGTCTACTGAGAGGTGGAATCTACGTTCCAGCGTTTTTGGATAAATTTCGATCCGGAAGTCACTTAGTGAAGTACGCATATACGAAGGTTTGCATATGCATATATAAGCATATTTTTGCTTGAGTCTTTACACCAGCTAAGAAGCCACCGAACTTAAGTTTTAACTAGGTGGTTGATTATTCAAACAATAGGAGGGAGAGCTCACGAGGATTTCATAATTTAAAAACAAGTGGCACATTTTCGTGACTTTAATTTTTGAAAGCAATTCTCGTGAAAATAAAGTGATGTAAATTAATAATTCAAACGGCGTCCTCGAGGGGAGTCGTAAATAGCTCCAAGAAGTCAAAATTAATCGATACGTACGACAGACTGAATTTTGACGACCACGCTCTGTCTTTCTCATTAAAATGGCTTTCAAAAGGTGTAAGAAGCTGTGTCATTATTATTTGTTCTAAACGTTCTTCTTGTTCGGCCATCTTTTCAAGATTTTTCCCAATTAAATCAAAACACCCTAGGTGAGCCATAAAAACGCACCTCCGCGGTAATAAAACGTTCGTTACAAATTAAATCGTAACTTGTACCAAGTGCAGATATTTTTGAATTTTAAATTAGTTTAGCTTGGAGCAATGCATATGGTCGAAGATTGTTCCACTTTTAAAAATACCTACACATGTTTCAAAATTCTCGAAATAATTTCTAAATTACCAGCCGGGTTCAATTTTAATTATCGATTTGGCATTTAACAAATTTTCAAGCTTTCGTGGAACCAAATGCATAATGTACAACTTTCCAAGCTGGCACAAGTGTTTTACTGGTTTCCAAAACCAGTACTATCCTGGTAAAACCAGTACGAATGGTCACCTTCTCCTTCTTTGGTCGAGATTGTCGAACTGATAGTCTTTGTCATCAGACCAGAAGGAAATGTGGGAAAAGCTGAATTTGAACCGGAGTTCTTCCTGCGTTGAAAATTATGCAAAAACGCAATTTTTATGCTGGAGTTTACGTTATCGTTTAGCTTGTTAAACGAAATCTCTTGAGACTTGACACTGATAATGGGGAAGAGCATCGTTAACAATATTATCGCAATGATACTTCCTTTATTACACAAACCATATCCTTCAATTCATTCTTTGTGCTTAACTGATTACATTAGGAAATGGCTAACATCTTCTGTCACATTTTAAGTGGCAGTTAAACTACTACAATAACGGTAATGCCTAAAGACCGCACACATTTGATTCCTTCTCGAGTGCACGGTTTAATTTCTAAACCCCAAAACGATCGTTCCGAAACCGTCCGCTTGGTCTGTTCTTCCAATTAAACAGATGGGTTTTTAAAGGAAAATGTCTGCCGGCTCAAAAACTAGAAACATATCGATGAATACATAGGTCAATAGCTTTGGTAAAATCAAGGACAATCGACATTAAATTTGAAAAGTTTCCTGTGTATGATGATGACACGTGCATAGAACTATTTATAAGACACACTAAACGACATCGATTATCTGATGGCGTTAAAATTGTGCATGTACAATGATTTTGTGTCACAGGATGTAGACGAGTTTGGAATGTGTTACGTCAACTCGGGCAACCAATGACCGAGTGCAATAATTTTAATTGTCATTTCTTGGTAAATATTATTGGTTTGTGACTCACGAGGTATTTTCGAAAACAGTATTGGGTGTGCTTTCCACAAGAATGCAGAAAATTTCCTGTCGATCGTCAAACGGTCAAGTTGGTGTTGCAACGCACACGCTCGCTAGTTTGTTTTCTATTCTTTGTCATTGCTGGGTCGAGTTGAATGCTCGATTTCTAACCACATCAAATTAATAATTTCGGGCTTGGGTAGGCATTCCAAAAAATGGCATTGCAAGTTGTGTGCGACAATCAAGGTTGCAGAGAAGAATGCAAGGCCGAACTTGTTGCAAAAACTGAATCAATTCGATTCGATGACCA
The DNA here is from genome assembly GCA_958510845.1 of Cantharis nigra. Classification (NCBI taxonomy): domain Eukaryota; kingdom Metazoa; phylum Arthropoda; class Insecta; order Coleoptera; family Cantharidae; genus Cantharis; species Cantharis nigra. Next base: position 1,593,754 of record OY294033.1, on the reverse strand, counting down.
AAATTCCTTTGCGAAATCCGGCGACTTATTTACTTTGGACCACAAAATTATCACATCAAAGAGCGTTCGCTATTGTTTTGACGGAATCTAAAATTCTAAATTGGCGAGAAGTGGCAGCAGCAGCAACAAGAGAACTCGGCCGCATCAGGAATTTCGTAGCGGATAGTTACCATGGCAACCGCTATCAGCAATCGTCAGATGTGACCTTGGCCGATGGAAGGGTGAGTGCATCGGATAAAGAATGCTGCTTCGCATACCGGTTAGACAGCGTTTCTTGACCGGATAATTTTTATTATTGCAAATATTTTCTAGGATGGCTATTCCATTAAAAGCTACGACCACCACCATATTGCAAGACAACTAGGAAATGACAATTTGCGGATGTGAACTCCCCGAGATAAGCCGTTCTGCGTGTAGGCGACCCTATACACGTAGGCAGGATAATTTTATGCGCTAATATAAAAAAATAATACATAGTAGGCGATGAGTTTCAACAACCGACTTTGCCTTATCAAAAAATCGATAAAATAAACCGATCCAAATTTCCCGGGTAAATGTGTTTGCAGTTTGTACCTGCTGAAATGGAAACGCTGTTTTTCAAATGCTAATTTTCGATATTTCTTCAATCACCGAATAAATGAGGTACTTCAACATGCAAAATCGAGGGGCTTACGGCCGAAACTAATACAGGGCGTTTACTCTATTTGAATTTCAAATTTTAAATATTTCAACCATTTCCGATTGAATTGCTGAAATGCCAGTAACTTGTACAAATACACACCCATTTTGATTTTGTTTATCCAATCAACTATTTTAAATGAAAATGCGGCTTCATTTCCAACATATTTCAAGTCTAGAAGGTTGACCGCTACACCATCCTGTTGTATATACTTCATTTGTTGTACTAAAAACATTACAATCCAGCTTGCAAGCTGGGGAAAATTCTACGTAAAGCAAAAATGGTCTAAACCACGTCCTGTGGTTTATTTTTAGTAACTAAACCGCTTTTCATTTTGATTTTTGGTAATTTAATCCAACATAACAGGTTTGTGGCTTAACCGGTTGTTGCAGAACACTGTTCAACTACCCTTAATGACATTTCTCTAGTTGAAGATCGACAAAATTAAAAAAGAAAACCTCTATCAGATTACTTGGAAGTTCCGTATTTCAATTTTAGCCACTTAATCGGACCATCATATTCCATCAAGTTTTCGTAAATTCACACAATGGGGAAGCTTTCCTGTTCCTTTTTTTAAATTTTACTGGAATACTTCTTTAATTCACCACTTCCTCCTCGAATATATTAAGGTTAAGAAAGCGAAAGTGAAAACTAAAGGAAAATGGGAAGATTATAAACGTCGAAACTCGAGTTCACGGCTGGTCAAAATGAACTCGATCGATCGACCTCCTTACATTTAAGGAAGGTAAAGTTTTCGTGTTATTTTGTTCAAAAATTCTACTTGCAAACTCTTTCCTCTTTCTCGAATTTGAATTACACTTCACGAAAGTCCAACTTGAGTAATCCGAAATGAAAAACTGGGGCGTCGTTCGAAACTTCAATTACGCTGTAGCATTAATGAACGAATCTGGCACTACATAGTAAAGTAGGTATTTATGAAATATCAAAAAAAATGTCCTTAGAAAAATTGAAAGAACGTAGTAATAGTAGAGTACTATTTACTACAAGCATTTGATGTAGTAAAAATAATTGCAGTTAACTTTCCGACGAGAGAAACTCGTGGCTTGTAATTATTCTAAAATGTATTCTCGAATTTGGATTTCGTTTCTTAAAATTGGATAACGGCAAGTTAGAATAGCTCAGCTGATTTACAGAAAGTCTCACGAGCGAATAGTAAGCTAGGTCGCGACTGGAAAAATCTGGCGCGCAATTCTTAAAAATTGACGAACGTATCCCACCGCTGATACCATAATCCCGATGGACAGCATTTTGGAATAAAATATATAGTTGGCAAACAGGATCTGCGATGTACTAGCTCTCGTAAGAACCTTCAATTCTTTAAACTTACCGAATATTACAATTACACCTTCAGGGATTTACGAGTACAAGAGTACCGTACGACCTTTAGAGCACCCAGCAGATCGATACAGGCCGTCGGGGGGTGGCGACCAAGGCCGCCCGCGCAGTACCGCCTAAATCCAAGCATCCCCGCCGTTCAAGGACACCGCCGAGACGCCACCTTCATAAATCCCCCACATCGAATCGCCCGATGTCTAGAGAAGACTTGTCTGCCACATATTATTTTAAAATTTACGTCAGGAATCGCTTTGTTATTTTTACGAAAGTGCGTGCATCGTCAACCCCCTCCGTCCTCCAAACGCACATTATGTTAATGAAATGTCGTCTCCGGAGTGTACCGCTTAAAAAATCTTTCATAGACAAGTTTTAAATACTACTCGGTCAAAAAATACAAAAGCTGGAATTTTACTCAGTTTTCAAATTGTTACGTGCGAACGTAGTAGTAGGGCCGTGGTATTTCCATGACAACCGAGTGGCGGGAACAGCAGACGTACCGGGGTCACTCTACCACGCCCTGCTAGACTTATGTAATTCCGGGAACCCGGAATCGTGAAAAATTAACGTCGCTTTACTATAATTGTGTTCATTTCAAATAACCATGCCACGTAACACTGTAGATGCTCCGATTAAATGTGCAGTTCCTTACTCCCCATTAAAAATAATGAATCTATTCGTCATACATAATGGCAAATTCCTTAGAGGGCGTTAAAGAATTTAAAACTCAAAAAAAGAAAGAGCAGAGAAAGATTTATTCCAACGGAGAAGCAGCGAAATGAATAAACCTGGATGATGAACGACATAAAAACTGAAAAATTCCACTGAAATATTAATTCAAGATTAATTATTGTTAAACAAATCGATAGTCCGTTATTTCGAAAATGGAGTTTCTCCAAATAAAGGGCGTGCGGGTAACTACCCTCCTACGACCTCTGACCTTTAATAACTGCAATTCCACCCCCGCAGACTTAACTGATCTATCTAGACAGATAGAATCGTCTCAGACTAAAATCGTTTATTTAACCAACAATAATTCACCGCTGAAACCGGCAAATGATGTGTTCTCGTCAGTCTGTCAGTCAAACCGTCACGAGTCCTTTTAAATCCAAGCGACTTGTAGAGAAATCGATTCACTTTTAGTTATGAAAAGTGTTATCAACCGAGACGATCGGCAAGTTTTTCCCTAAATTGGTAAATCACGCCAACAGCAATAAGGCCATGTCCTACGAGATTAGGAACGTGTAGACCGGCTCGATGTATACCTACCATTTTGCGTGGCGGGAAATTATACAACACCAAGTTTCCAGACCAAATAAATTTTGCGGATGTTTGATAACCAGAAAGGTTCGAACAAGCTAACAGGTCCACATCCCTCCAAACGGTACACTAGATCAATGCAGCATCGTTGCCAGGGTAACCGTTGGAAAGCTGACGTCAACAGATCGAAGAACTATATGCCGGGGGATGGAATATACCTAGTACTACACTAAAAATCAAACTCCAACACAAATCGAGGATTAGTTAGTCGTCGAACAATTTAATAACATCTACCTACGTAATGCATTCATCTATAGTGGGACCAGCTGACACCATCCGAATCGATTTGCACGAAATTGCTGTACTATATACATTAGGTATTCAAGCGAAGGTGAAGGATAAGCATTTTTAGCCGGAAAGAGAACCTCTTGGTTATAGAGTGCCCGATGTGTAGTAATTTTATTTCTTCTCTCGCCCTAAGCCATAACCCCGAGTCCCGTGGGAGATAAAAAATCATGAGGTTCCAGAAATATTTTTTTTCTTTTGCCCACTCACAACATTTGCATTTAGATGGGTACATCTACGTTTTCAAAACATGAACTTGTTCATAAAAGCTTAACTAATTATGTTACAAAATACAATTCACTTATTTCGTTAATAATTCTCAGGTGAATGTACGAATTCGCTAGACTTCCAAGTAGATTGAACTCTTGTGCCAAAACTTACGTCATAACCTAATTCTCATTCAAGGTAACGAAAATTGCGAATATATATCGACAATTACAAATGAACAATGCTCGATCGTTGGGACGAGAACTGCAAATTTTGTATATCATGGGAATATTATTTTGTGCGGGCTACAAATTTAAATGGTTCAGTCTACGGAATTGCGGGTTTTGGCGGGAGTCCAGCCAGACATGACGTCACTAGTTAAAAGGGCAATGGGCGCGGTTAAGAGCTCCTCTCTTGTTAAGGAAGGTAGATATAGCGTAAAATGCAACGTACTATACTGCATACACAAATGCACCACCAAGTCAATAATCGATGTAATGCGCAACTTGCAACGCGCAACTATAATCGCTAAATGCACAATTTAGAGCGCCGATGAATTGTGGACCAGTTTACTAGATTTACAACATTACAAACCTATCCAATAAGACACGCTGACACACATGCAATTGCATTGCACCAATTGACCCAAAAAAATTTATATCCAACTGATTCGGCATCTCGGTTTATTCAACGAAATTTCACCTTCTTCGAGGATTTTAAACTTTGCATTGCGAAACAAAGAGTTATTTCAATTTTTGAACGACAGGGCAATAATAATAGGGTAACGAACTCTAACCTTGATGCCACTCTACCATGTGAGCACTCAAGAACAGTAGCTTCTGAATTAGACAGACCATAACGATTTCGAGTTACCTGAAGAAACCTAAGATTGCCCAATACGAAACAGGTGCTTCTGAATTCTATCTAAAATGGAAAGAAGAGTTCGTCCAACGACGAAGACTCGATTTATGAATATTAAAGCAAGTAAAATATGTACATATCGTAAATAATCGAACGAAGGTCGCTGTTTTTTAATTTTTTGACAAGAATAGTAGTCGTCTGTCGGTAAAATGAAAACCAATAAGAATATGCTAATAAACAGACGGATGCCGTTCAAGGCTAAACCTATGGGCGTGAGACGAGAAAAAACTTGGAAGCATGTGAACTCGTAGCTTGTAACCTTGAAAATGCTTGGCGGGAAAATGTCTTCTCTCCAGTTTAATGTAAATTATGGAATATATCGAGAATATTTGATGACGACAAGCAGGTACTTAAAAGAATAATAATATCAGCAACTGCCGCTTCCCAAGACAAATAAAATATTCAATTAACGCACAAACACCCACCAATTTTAAAGCCCGACCCTATTATTACCCAATAAAAAAGTTGGTAGACACGCACCAGCGTAAATAATTTAAATTTTTTTAACTATATTTAGCAACCATATTTGTTGAAATAGAAAAGAAGTGTTTTTCCAAATCGTTAATGAATGACCTTGATAGTTATCGCTCTAAAACTTGAATGAGTTGAAAAAAAAGTTAAAGATCCTGATAACCTTTGTTGCCACTTCAGCTGTTTCAAACCAGAACGTGAACGATGATTTGAGTCGATGATGTAAATAACAAAAATCCTGATATAGTTGTTTTCTAAATATGTTAACTAAATTACATCAGGTTATGGGCAGTACGCATCAGAGGTGGTTGAAGAAGAAATTGGAATTGTCAAGTGAAACTGAAAACAATTTAATTAAATATGAAACCATCCAAATGCAAAAATCTCGAAGTTTGGTCGAAAAGAATTCAAGAAAGTCGACGAATGCTGTGGGAGTTCGACCTAAACATGGTAAGGTCTGGAGTAAAAGGCCTAGCGAAGGCTGTCTGCTTGGGTGACTCATGTTTAACCAAGATCTTAAGTAAAAATACAATGGCTATTTAAAGCTATGACTGTACAGTTACGACCTAATAAAGAATTTATTTAAAAAAATAATAAATCCTGTAGCTGGAGAGGTCTCCTTATTGAGACCACTACCGAGATGTATTCGAAAGAGTAACAACTTTTTAATTGCCGAAATTTTTTTCAGAATTCTCCTCTGAGAATCCTTAGCTTACAGATCTTTCAATTGCAGAACGTGGTCGGAAGACATTGGTCTTCATGGACATGGTAGGTGAAATTTTAACAAAATGGCTATATATCGATCGACACATAAAAACAATTGTACATTAAAACAAAAACCATGTAATTGATAAGAAAACACACCTTAACATTTACAACTGGGCTCATAAACGGACCTACCACAATATAATTCATTCAACCATCCACAACCGAACTGTATTATTATCCTAAAGCACCAAGCCGTAAACGAATGCAGTTATTATCGATCAAGCCATACATAAGTAAGAGATTCGTGTCTTCGAGTCTTGGTCACTTGGATTTTCCAGTTAATTAAAATCTTATGGTTGACGAGAGAAATTCAGCTTGTAAAATTTTAATAATGATTAAATCTTCAGCAAGACGAGAAAATTCACACTAGCTGATGAAATTGGCCAATCGGAGAGAACGCTTCGTGCTGAGAAGTATAATTTCTTTCAACGGTAATTAGTCGTTTCGAAATTGTACATCACAGCTTGCCAAAAGGAAACCTGCACACAAACATGTCAAATAATGCACAAAACAATAAAAGACAATTTATTTTTATGTTGTAATTACATTTTTATTGGTAGAAACCGAACGGTATAATCATACACTTTCTTTATAAATCAACATCCAATAAGAGACAACGAGTCGATTGTTCAAGTTTTTTATTTATTTATTTATTTATAACTTAATTGGTTAACTTAGGTCTCCAAGTAGTATGTAATTACACGGTATAAAGTTGAAGGTACGATAAGGAGACGATTCCTTTTCTTTTCAACAGTGTAGACCCCAGTTCGTCCCTGCGGAGTACCCTTAAAATATGTATGGTATTAAAGCTGGCTTTTATCGTAGGTCAGGAGCTGCAGAAGTATCAAATAGCATCATGAATTCTAAATGAAATATTGGAAGTTAATTTCCATTTTCAATGCCAGTTCGAGATAAATTAATATAAAGAAAAGGTCAACAAAGCATCTATTAGTTTATAAATTATAACTTTTTCTTACGAAATTCCAATTATCTAATCTCCAGTAATGGACTCGACTGTGACAAGGTTCGAGTGTGTCGCGTATGCCGAAAAGTGGAACACGATATAAAAAATTGTCCCTCGAATCGATAAAATTAAATTAGTTGAAGGGTAAAAAATCTTAAATGGCCTCGGACCATTTAGAATATTCATCAGACAATTTCTGATCATCATCCAAGCAGACTATACAAAAATAACCTGACCTACTTTATCCGTCTGGCTACAGTTATGCCTACGGAATTACGGATAGAGTCACGGACTCAACCGCCAATAATCAGCTGTATCTTGGTGCTTACAAACAACCTATCTAAATTAAGATAGTTAATTTAGGGCAAATGCCATTGTACTACTACAAAATTTGCACACAATTTAGAGCGTAGACTAAAGCGTACCTACGCTTCTAGCTAATAGCCGGATTACATTATATTTGTGTGATTGCCAAAATGTTAAACGATCCTTGCAGACTACGCCCGCTTAAATTGATTTACTTTATCGAGACTGGGTCAGGCAACAAGAAACAAAGAAATTAAGAGGCGTCCGTCCTCGTGTTCTGCTCCAAGTTTCTCCGCTTCCTTTTTTATGCACGCAAAACTGACATAATTCGGCCACTTTCTCTTACCTCATCAATTTAGTTTTGTCTGAAAATCTCGGCTGTGATGAGAAGAAACAAACTAATATAATAAACTCGGCAATCATACTTGATGATGGCGTATAATCACATCAGCTGTAGAAAAACAGTTTCATTCTGTGACTCTTTAAACTGGATGGGTGGTCTGAAGCAGTCAGTGGCCTTCGTTTTGCCTCGAGCACTTACAAATGCGTCATATCCGCAAAAAAAAATTAAAGGTATAATTAAATATTTTGACTATGCAAAGGTTGGCAATAAATTTCGATTTTCAAAGAGGCAAATAACCTCGTCGCGTTACTTCCAAACTATTCAATCGATCCCAGGCCAAGACGAAAATCGGCGAAAACCGATGATTACACGTCAACAACATATGATTACTATTTTTATTTGTTGAATCAGCTGGAATATTATGTTGAACCCACTACGATAGTGAAGTAATGAGTCATAAAATTAATTAATCGTATTTATCACGTTTTCCCCGCCAGATAAACTATAGCGGGTGCTGTAGTGGTTTCAAATTGCTTAAAAAAAAATTAACTAACCTTGCTCAATTTTTCGCCTTCGTGGTGCGGTAGTAGCGATCTCAGAGACTGAAATCCGGCATTTATGCTCTGCATTCTTCGTCTCTCGTTGCTATTAGCGATCTCCCTGCGGATTCGTTTTTCTGCTTCCATTGTTGTTGGCGGTTCACCGTCTTGCTTAACTCGACTAGAACAAAAAAGATTCTCAATTGAAAAAAGCCTAAGAAGTGTGACGTGTTACGTCGAAGACTACGAGGGGCCGCGTTTGGGAAACCCCGAATTATTGTTATCTAATTTTCAGCTAAACACCAAACCATTTCCCCTTCTCTTCCGATGCATTATTTTTATTTCGGTACAAAGTACAGAAAAAATAATGCGTTTGCCGAGTTCAAATGTCAAAAGCTCGGCCGACAAGAAAAACATTTTATTATGTTGCATTTATTATTTAAAAAAAATTATTCCATCATAAATAACCCAGTCAAAATATCAACGTGATGATAATGAGAATGGAATAATTTAGGGTGTAACGTGAACGAACTCGAATATCGACGATATCAAACACTCAAAAAATAGTGTAGGAGTAACAAACGAGAACAATAAAAATTGGAACAACTCCACAAAATATGTCACCGACTTAAACACGCACGCCATATTGAAATATATTTTCAATTAATAACTGTCAGGTCGGCGATTACGACGAACAAATTGCGTCGTAATAAATATGAGAAATTAGGAAATGGAAATCGAACCCGTGAGAATGCCAAAAAGTTTACAACAATTCGTGATTGGGAAAAACAGAATTCGGTCGGGAAAAGATCCAAAAATCTATTTCGCAAACCAGGAAATTAATGATATATTCAAATAGAAATCGAATTTGATTTATCGACTGACACAGGTTCTCATATATTCGCAATCGATCATTTCGAAAACGCCAACTCCTCTGTAGTACAATTCCGACTAATCACTCGAAAATGAGTTAACAATGGCACAATTATTAGAATGATGAATGAAGTTATATCGTGAAAGCGTTTGCAAAAAGTTTTGACATTTCTTTACAAAGAAATGCGGCGCCACGCAATTATATGCAATTTAATAATAGGAAAAAATCTTGGGAAAGCGGTCTGTTTGTTGCCAAAACAGAATGACATGCGACGGCGTTTCTTGCATGTCCATAAATACAATACATATTGGGAAAAGATCGTGGTTTACCTTTTAAAAATGCTTCTCGGCCTAACAAGGCAAAATAAGTGATTAAGTAATAAATGGAATGAGTTGCATAATTTGCATCCATTACAGGTGTATAATTGTAAAATTATTCAATAATATTCTTCACCTCGTTAAAATTGATATATTATATGTATTACAAATTATTTTCTTTGATATGTAGAAACATACTATATGTAGGAAACATAATTTTTTTTGAATTAAGAAACAAGAAACACGCGATGATACAAAACATTAGCCGTAATCGACTAAAAAATATTATAAGTATATACTTGAAAAGTTACGTATCACAAACTTGACCCAATTTAAAATGAAATTTTAGAGGAAAAATCCTCACATTACCACCCTCGTGTGTTAAAGCGAAGTTGTCCCCAAATTTACGACAAGGAATATTTTAATCAAAACTCTAAAAAAATAAGGAAGCCAGACGAGCACCTATAATAAAAAAAAAACTATGCGATCAGATGTTTTAAAGGGCGTCGTTCTGGCGACGTTAGATCGTATTACGGCGTCGGGACGGATAAATTTAACTCAAGGTTCGACCGCCTACACCCACCACCGCCAAATTACGAATATTTTAGCAATCATCAAAAAGCGATATAGTATTAATTTATAAAAAAACACCTAATTAAATTCAAGGAATTACCTATAATGTCGCTAGTCATGTGTTTACCTGAACCAGGTGAAAAATTACACAATAATAAACTAAACGTTCAAGGTTCTTGGAACTATAAATATCGTAAAATTTAAATAGCTGTTAGTATTTCTTATAAATCGATATTTCAATTATATGTTTGTAGAGCAGTGCTCCTAAACCTTCACAGCTAAAGCATAATATTATGTTTTTCTACGACTCCGGGCGGAGTCACCAGTTTGAGAAATGAGCAAAAATAAATATATCTATCAATATTAGTGAAACATATTGCAGATCAACAAAACATATAATTTGACCCAATTGACTTCTATAAGATAAAAAATCGCAAACAGAATCAGCTGGTTGGAAACTACACACACAGTCGAGTTAATAACCTCGCAAATATTTTCTCCTTTCACGTACCCACTGCACTGGTTTACAATTTTTAAATCTCCTCGATGAATCACGGTCGGCCAAATGTAATTTTAAATTACATAATTAACAGATAATAATGTTTTAGGCGACGAACAGGTGCGTCGGGTAGAACAAAGAGGCGACGTGGTAAACGGCGTCCGTCGATGGCGTCGTGACCTGCTTTCGACGCCAGCGATAACACGCCACATTGTATTTTATCCATGACCGAGACTGGCTATTGTGTTACTGATAAGTATATTGTGATAAATAGCGGCGTACTATACAATTCCTATGCTCCATTTTGAAAATATTGAAAACAAATCACGATTCTACCAATAAATAACAAACTACAATTTTAATCGAATCCCAAATAAATTACGTCTAATAGAATGCCTTCAATTTCTAAATTATTTATTAGCTCAATCGAAGCCTTCTAAATATAAAATTCCATTATTTTTTATTGGGTGCGTGGCGTTTCGGAAATAACTCCTCTTCAAAACTTCAAGTTGGGTAAAATCGTCCCTCTCCATTGTGCCGCCGCATATTTCGCTCTGCTAATCGTTTGGGGTTTGCGATTTCGCAAACCAATAACCATCATCTGGTTTGTTTACAATAACAAATCAATTTGTGGGAAGCATCATAATCGTCTGTCATCGTTCACGAATCCTTCAATCGTCTCCACATGAATGAAGGTTTTTATTTTTTGTATAAGGTTGTGAAAACCCCATGTGGTCAAATTTTTTGTAGGGACGAGTTTCAGTCAAGGCAAAAAATGTAAATTAAATTCTCTAGCGTCTAGTGGATTCGCTATAAATAAATCGACATTCTTATGCACGATCATGTGTAAATAATAATTCCGACATAAAAAATTACCTTCCATGGCCTTGCAAAAAATCACTCTTGGAGTTATCTTTCAAGTGGAAAATGTTCGACTTCCACTGCTTCAGTTTTTCTCTGACGAGCATCGCAAACGTGTTTTGTTCGGATTAAAAACACAAAAACATCATTAGACAATTTGAAACGATTTGTCGATCGTTAGCCAAGCTCACCTGACGATCCATTTTCAAGGAACGAACGAGTTTTAGTTTTTTACATGTAGTTTTCTAATAATAAAATGATCTAAAAATAAAGAGACTAAAAATAAACTGACAACAATAATTTGTTCCGCCTATTAATCATGTAAATTTCACAAAGGATATGAATAATTTATTCCAAGTTGCAGAAAAAGTGACGCTCCAAGAAGGTATCCGATTGATTTCTCTTAATTGAAAGCTTAAGACAAAATCTATTCTATTTTACGCTTTGGACAACCAGCTTATGAAAACCTTCTTCCTTTGGGATAGATATCCCAAGGAAATAGAGGGTTCCACGTTTGAGAACCACTGAATGCAATCAAAAACAACACCAATTACCCACATAACGTACCTACTACGATGTTGCAGTTTTTTACAAATCAAAGTACGACAATATGATAATTCTCATTATGTAATTTAATAAAATTTCCCTAGTCATGCATAGTGGCGCCTACCGAAGTAATCGCACTGATACACCTGACATTCCCGCGCGATAATTCACAACACCTAAAATTATTATTTAATGACTAATACCAATTATTATTGCCAGTCGGCGCCAACACCAAATAAACTGTAAGCGTAATTAGTAAAACCAAACAAGTTAATCTGTTTATAAGACGGCATTATTGCGCGCCTAAAAATTAAGGCAATATTGATTTTCAATATCGCATTGTATGCCGTCACGTGTGAAAACACTCCCGAAAAGTATTTTCTTCGACCAGAAATAAAAATTGCAATTTCTACTGTACGTCTGAGATGCTGAACCTTCCTTCAAATTTGTTAAATTTAGACTTGGGGACGCCTACTCTAATAAAAATATTGTCGGGGGTCGTCGCACCATCACAGCAAATGGGCGATATTGAAGTGTGAAAAAGGCGCAGTTCTATTTATAAAGGGTATGTTCAAGGTGAAGTGCGATTAGAACAGTTTGCCCCTTATATTAATTTTGTGGTTTCCCATAAAAAAATAAGCTCTCATCTGGCATGACGTGAACAATTGATTATTGATCTATCGACGTATTAGGATGTTGGGATCCTTCTCTCCTATGTGGACTCCAAGCCATGAAAGCGAAATACACTTCGATTTGAGAAGGATCAAGGCTTTCCAAGGGGAAAACCAAAAATAAAGGATTACTTCGTCCGAAATCGAACCGGGTATATGGCATCTGCAGTCAGAATATCTTCCAATAACCACTGTGTATTAGCTTCTGAGGAAACACAACAATGTAAGTTGCAGCAAATACATACATTCTTTTTTTTTAATGTTAACATCTATAAAATGTTTCGATTGTTTTTCAGGCTATTTAATACCCATTCTGGGTTTGTGAAAAATTCAACGTTCTGGTACGTTCGGTTGAGGTTGTGGATTTTAATGAACCAATGAAGCTAAACTTTTATTGTCTCCGTCGGCAGTGCCGGATTAAACATTTGTGGGCCCCTAGGCAGTTCAATTTTCGGGGCCCTCTAGAAAATTATTAGTTATTACTTATTAAACAAAGAAAGTTTTCACGGGGCTCCTAGGCAGCCGTCTTTTCTGCCTAATGGGTAATCCGGTACTTTTTTTGTAGGTTGGCTCTTCATAACAAAAAATGAAGGTGTAAAGCCGGGGGTCTCCTCCAGTGCATCTCTTGTTAATTATCTCGATGGAAAATATCTCCAAACGTTGATAACCGAATAGCCCCTGTAAAAATGCAAATATTGCACTGGAGGGCATTCCATGCCCCCCAGACCCCCCGGATAATTTGTACGCTTCGCGTCTTTCTATATTTCTTTTGCAATAATGTACACTCGGGCATTAAAAATCAAAATTACTGCCACATATTCAGATATAAAGCAGAATAATACACTCAGAGTGCTAACAGTATGCGTTTTTCTAGGTTGGCCCTTAATAATATAAAATTAAGGTGTAAATCCGGGGGGTCTGGGGGGCGTGGAACGCCCTCCAGTGCATCTCTTGTTAATTATCTTGATGGAAAATAACCCCAAACGTTGATAACTAAATAACCCATGTAAAAGAGCAAATAATGCACTGGAGGGCATTCCATGCCCCCCAGATAATTTGTACGTTTTGCGTCTTTCTATATTTCTTTTTCAATAACGTACACTCGGACACTAAAAATCAGAGTTACTGCCATATCTTCAGATATAAAGCAGAATAATATACTCAGGGTACTAATAGTATATGCGTTTTTCTAGGTTGGCCCTTAATAATATAAAATGAAGGTTTAAATCCGGGGGTGCATCCAGTGCATTCTTTGTTAATTATCTCGAAGAGTATCTGGATACGTTGATAACTGAATAACCCGTGAAGAAAGAGCATATTGTAGTGCAGTGGAGGCAGTGCCGGATTAAACATTTGTGAATTTCACGGGGCCCCTAGGCAGCCGCCTTTTCTGCTTTATGGGTAATCCGGCACTGCTCCGTCGTCTGAGGATTTCTAAGAAATCTTTACTTTAACTTATGTTTTTTAACAGTTATTTCAAAATGTGGTAAAAACCATATTAGTGTCTCAAAGCATAGTCTCTATGAGTGGTTTGCTTGGGGCTTAGCTTTTAGAGAAGCTTATACGCGAGTGTTTTTCAAATTCATCATCTTCCTTTATTCCATAATTTTCATCAACTCTTCGTTTTAAGCTATATTTCTAAACTTGATTCAGATTGGAAGCTAAATTTATTTCGAATATTTCAGTCATTTAAACCTGCCGTGGGTGTCTTGGTACAAGTAGGAGGACAATATGTATGGGCAGTTCTAACAACCAACACTCAAAATACAATACAACCATGCATTTATGCATTCAAACGAGCTCTTTAACTTTTGATAAAATAAAGCAGCTAAATAAATACGAATGAGAGAAAATTGAAATAAGTAAGTTATAATTTATAAATTTTGACACCGAGACATATGGACAACAAGGTCCCTTTTCATTTGAATAGCCCCAAGGGCAAGGGTCCCAAGACCTTCTTTTTACCTGTAACACAAAGAAAAGCAATACCCTACGCACCTGGCGCTATTCTTTAGGTAGCTCGATAACAACGAACCAGATGTAACTTACAAAATTCAAGACTCCCTTCGTATGGGGTTCTATTTTGTAAAATTAGAGCAAGCATAATGTGTAATTTTCTAACGCAAAATTTAAACTATCAGGTTCAGGTGAGATTACGATCTGAAGAAACAGGAAGTCGTTTGTGGTATGGGGTGAAAATTTTGCATAATATATAAATATTGCATAGGCGAGGTTAGGGGAAACCTTTGAAAAGCTTTCAACACCTGCTCGATGAATTTGTTCTTGGTTCGCAAGAAAACATTAGATCCAGTTTGCAGCAAACAAGTCTATAAAATTTGTATTCCTATTATGCTTTTCGTTCCTCGAGCCGTAAATCAAATTTATTGTAAAGGAGAAGTTTGCGTGACTGACGAATAACATACGTTTTTAATTTATTTTACTGTACATTTCATTTAGGTCGCTGGCCAAACCAAGAAGACATATTGTATAGATGATAGAATTCAAAATCGAAATTCCTGCGTACGTGCACTCCTGCAGTTGGTCGATGAACAATAAAATAAATCGAGTTAGCTAATAGAATAAACTGGATGAAGCGAATTGGGACAAAATCGCTTTAGTACCTTAAGATTCAAGTTAGATAAACGAAAAAGTAGAAGAATCGTCCAAATTTTACTGTGCATCGTAAAATAAATGTTCCTCTTCCTATCGTACAAGATCTTAACGGTCACAAGGAATAATACGTCGTAATAAAATCGGAAGTGGTTATTCGAAACAGAAACAATTTGCGATATCGACGATTCCGCTTTCACATTTAATTCAATTAAATATCAAACCGCTGACGTCATAAATTTTGTTATTATGAATGACTTCCTCTTCACATGGACAAGCAAAAAAAATTGTAAAAAGTTTTTCATTCATTTTCATCATTACCATTGATTGCGTATCCTTGAGCACGCATCGTTGTAATAGCACACCGTGTAATTATTATCAATGTGCATAACCGATACAAGTAAACAATTCCAGTTTTGTTATCGTCATTATCAATTTTACGTAACCTGTTTACAAAATGATAAGGGAATCATATGTTTCAAAGCAAGCGAAATAATGCCCAGTATCCTTGATCGGGGTAAAACGATGTAAGTGTCTCTGTACACAATATCCAGGTGTTGAGAAAACTTACACGTGGATCCACGTTAAATTTCTCACACTTACATAAGAGAGAAACAGGAAGTTGGACACCGAAAAATCAAGACCTCAAATACTACTATACTATGTATGTAGGTCGTCGAATTGGTAAAAAGAGTTACGTTTCACGATATTTATGGATGTTACAGTCAGCTGCACTCAGCTGATAAGCTAAAAATAAAGTCATAGTTATAGTTGTGGGTTGTTGTTGCATTGCTCCGTCAATTATCCTGAAAACAAACGAACAAGTCATATTTAATAATTGGTCGGTCGGTCGATTATCTCTCATTTTTTTATGAAATCGAATTATTTATAAGTATGGAAGTCTAAATCCTACACAATTTTAAAGTGAATGAATGAATGAAAACGCGACGTCCTTGCTTGTATCGCATTTCTGTATATTTTTGGTGTCACTGCACCTAATTTCGTAAGCGAGGTTTTACGTCGTCTGAAATTCGACAAGACACAACTGCATAGTTGCAAAACATGCAAATTGAAAAGCCAAGGTGGGTTTGCGAAAATAATAGTGGAGAAGAAATCGCGAGACGCCGCCACGTTGCTTGCAGTTTACATGGGCATTCCGATCTAGAAAGCTATGAGGGCGTGAAAACAGCAGGGCGTCGGCAGGGTGTGGTGCATTCAAATTCACCCACGTGACTGCAATGCAGTAATACCCCTATTTCGTGATTCATAGGCAATCTGCATTTTATTCCATACACAATGATGACATGTAATCGCATCAGCTGTTTATTGTTACATCACCGGCAGTCAGTCAGACAGTCATATGACTGGGGACCCCGTCTTTTAAAATATTAAATAACTGGCGTTGTGTTTACACGCTCAAACTTTTCTCGTCGCAAAAGCCCAAGTGATCTCGATCTAGAATAAAAACAATCGCCGACTTCGCATCGATAAGGTACGTAAGAGGAAACAATTGATAAAAAAAATTTCGGTTGGCGAGTAAACAAGTGAACAGCAGCGAGTTTTAGAATCCAACGTACGCTAGACTTAAACATGGCGCGACAACAGCTGAGCAACGCCGGTAGTTTTAAAGTGCACAGCTCATTCAAGTTCGTTCGACGTCTCCAGCAACTTCCCGCGCTCAAAGTATAAATTAAAATATTGTGCATCACATAATGGCATAAACTGTAACCTAGTGACGCACAATTTTAAAATTCGCAAACGTCAAAAACATGTGCGATAAAAAAAGAATTGCCACAACTTACCACTGGATTTTTCCCAAAATATCGGCGTTTTCTTTCTGATTGGAGTCGTATACAATTCGATCGCCGTTAATTAAAGCTGACATAATATTCCAAAAACAACTATTTTAACACTGGCTATTTTAATATCCGTAATTAAATCACTTGAATTCACTATTTTGTACGCCGCAGCGCGGGACACCTAACATACGCTACGCCTCACAGCGGTTTTCTGGTAGAAGGCTTTGGCGGGAAACAGCTGAGGCCCGGTGACGCCACTCTAATGTATTCACACGCTCCGGCATTTTTAATTTTCATCGAATTTCGCCATTTTTTGACTCGCAATAGGTAAAATAAGTTTCGTTATTGCACGCGCGACTTATCGCCTAGGCAAAAAGGCACACAATAATTGATAAAATTGATTTAAAAGTTGGTACTATTTCTGGCGCGGAGGAAATTAATGCTAAAGTGCGCTCATCGTCTGCCAGCTGGCGACATAACCCCGCCTTGTACATTCCAAACCAACATACCGCGCTCACCCTTCCCGCCATACAACGTACCACCACGACCAATAAGAAGTGTTCCCGTGCCCTCGCTTACAAATTATCTTTATACGCCATACAGAGGAATAAAATAAAACTCCAAAACGGGAACGTAGTTTTAGAACAAATTACGATCGATAATAAAAAATAAAACGCCACAACGGTCATAGAGACCGATTTTTCAAACTTTTATTTTTTACAAAACTGAAGACGTTGCAATTTTTATTGTCTTTTTAAATTTATAAAATATCTCAAAAATAAAACCAAAACATTATTGCCGTTTCGGTTCCGTTGAACCCGCAAGAATTTTGTCAATAACTTTGCCGGCCAAAATTTTGGTAATTTATTTTGGATAAAATAGCGATCGCAATCGGTCACGTTTCTTCCAAAAGTTCGTTGTTTCCTTTACAAAACATTTATTATGTGGACGCAGCAGTTTCAATTTTATCAAGAAGAAAGTCGGCGTCTAACCATCAAGTAAAAATGAACAAAAAATTTAATTCTTTCTGTTTACCACCGTAAATAATCGTTCTGATCAGAAATCCAAAAACCGGGTGGTCGAGCATCCAGAAGCATTTTCTTAAATCTTACGGAATTTCCGCAGAAAACCTTTGCTATAATCCTTTTAAGCGCTCGCACTTCGGACATCCGCCCAAATCAACTTTATTGCAGACTGATTTAAATTTATCATTTTCGTTATCAGTTTATGGACTCGACAGTCAAGATTATCGGCGCCGTGGTTTGAATTCCACATCAAGTTGTAGAATTATTTCCAACTGCAAAGAAATTGCGCACAAGACGTAAACTGGTTGAAGAAAATCGTGGAAAACTCTTGGAGATATAAGGCTATTTTCCGTGTTGCGCATATTAAAATTTGGCACGATCTCTACGTCCTTGATGTAGTTTGTAAATAAAAACTGTAATTTGTAATTCCGTCGCAATAGTTTTCCTCAACAATACGGCTAATTTACCTTTTAAAAAAATCATGAAAAAATCCTTTTTTATATCATTCAATCCAGTTTTTACATTTTGCTGTGGAAAAGTGACGATCAGGTAGTTGCATCGATTTTTGCACCTTCAGCAGTTTCTACATAATACTCTGCTGATGGTTACCGATGAGTCAGAAACGCACATCTGTTATTCCTTCTTCATCTTCTTCCTTCGTGACTTGCCACACGTTTCAAGTAATCTTCTCTTGCTTTCCATTTACTATTCTCTCTACTTAATCTCTCATTTTCTCTCAATTAACCCCTTCTTCCAAACCTCTCTAGCTTTGTTCATTTTAAATCATCTGGGACCTGCTTATGCCTTGAATATACTTGAATTCTTATAATCCAAGCAAAATCTTAATCCTCCTTTAGGTGCGCTATTTTAACCTTCATAAGAAATACATCAATGTGGTCTACGATCCTAGACCAATTGCCACTTTAGTTTTAAAAATATTTACTCTGTGCACTCTTCGAAAAAAAGCAGTTTTGGTCTTTTATACCCAAGGAAGGAACGCGAGAATCTCAAATCTGCATGTTTGAAACTACTATCAGTAGCTTTCTGTACTTTTTGACTTTTCGATTTGTTTCACTTTATTTCTTGCGGGTTATAACAATCTAAAAAAGACCAAAACAATACAATTTTAACAATTATAATATTTCCTAAGCTCCCATGTGGAAGGTAGTGTCCTATTGTAAATGGGCAAGAAACAGTTCAACGTACATTTTCTAGATTTTGTCATATCAAAAGGGCGAGAACACGTATGTGCAAAAACAATTATATTGCCATTTGTAACTGGAGGAGAGTGTATCTAAATGAAAATTAAAGTTTCTGGCTCTTTTGAATTTCCCCTCAAACCTTCATTTTTGAAATTAATTTCACCAATGAAACATAAAATAATTTACTGGAGAGATTCCACAAACCACAAATAGACAAACATCAAACAAACTTTTAGATTGTGAGAAACAAATGTGGGTGTGGAATTGCTACTCCGGCAGATGGAGGAGGTGAAGATATCAGAATATAGATGGATACAAAGTCTTCAAATGAATTATGGGATTTAAATTTCTAACTCATTAAGGACGATTCAGATATACCCGGTATGCACAGACCTGCAACAGCAGGTACCAGACCGACAAATTGCCGAGTGTTCACATTAGCACAGACAGATTTTGAAACGTACATACATATGTATGTAGAAGCTGTGTAGGTATCGTAAAGATTCCGATGTGAAAATATTTAAACATTTATTTTTGGAAGATTTGGCTATAGTAGCTGTTATAGATAATGAAGAACAAAAAAAAAGAAAGAAAACATGGGTACACGACATATTACACATATGTCATACACATACAATACATACAGACATGTACCGGCACCTGCAAAACATTCCTCAAAAGTATATCCACCGTTGTCGATCCGTTCCGTGCTGTGTCGGTCGACTAGCTGTGAATTAAACTATTTAAAATGCTTGCTTAATATTTTGTCGGTCCGGTACATGCCGTTGCCGGTCTGTCCATGCCGGGTATATCTGAATCTTCCTTTAATCTTCAAACGTAAAAATTTGGTTCAACTCAACTTCATTTTAAATTTTTAATTATAAACCGGTAAAATTCGCCCGGAGGAGCTCTCGAAAACCTCAATAAGATAAAATGTCATTTTAATTGTAAAATAATTATTTTCGCTAATTATCGCACGTAAGCGCGACATCAATGGCTAACTATCAGAATTAGTCACCGACTTTTTTAGCAGAACACATGAAAAATATAAAAACACAATTTTACGATCATTTGCTGCCTGCAACTACCTGCAATGTTCAAAAGTAAAATTCCACCAACTTGTCGAGAGTAGTTTTCTTTCTTACTTACCTGTGCTGAATTATTTTGTTAAAATAGGTTTCCACAACTTATTTTTCATTGCAAATCTTGTTTCCCTGAAACACTTTAAGTTTCTCTTAATATTCAAGATGTTGAAAGGTTGTTAGTTTGCCAAAATGGAGTTAGAAAGTGAAAACATGGATGTTAGTAAAGGGCTTACCCGACAAAGCAATTTAAGTCTTTCCATTCATGCTGCACAAATTTGAAATAAATAAAATTGCGTTGCTTATATAAATATATTTATATACTTTAAAACAAAGTGATACGATTAACGCAATTTGTATTATCTCGTAAAACTAATCTTGTAAGGGAACCTATTAATGTGAATCCACATATCGAAAATATAAATTAAAATTAAGCACTATAAAAAGTTTCTTTTGTTGGTTTTCATATGGCGCATTTGAGCAGCATTAGCTTTCACTTTTAGCTGCTGTATGAGGTCGTAAATTTTAAGCGATGGACCCACTTTACCGCCCATCACCTTGACTATTTCGTCTTTACTTAGACTTAGCAATGATTTCCCATCAATTTTCTGTAACAAAATAAATGTTAAGCAGGCTAAGCTTCTCTGTAATTAATGAAATTTACCTGTTTACTAAAAATATCGCAATAGTTTACCCAATCGTTTACTCTAAGAAATTGAGCTACGTCAAACACATTCCATTCTTCCGGGCAGATATTACCATTCTCACAAAATCCTCCAGAATTGTCAATTAATCGTGGTATTACCTTTGTACTGACCATTTCGTGAGTCTGAAATAAAATTAAATGAACTAATTGCCCACAAATCAAAAATCAGTCAGAGCTGTTAGTATTCAAATAAAAAACTTGAGAACTCAGTCCCACTTTAGAACCTTCAAAATGCTCTTTATAAACTTTTATTAGACAGCTCTGTCTGAACATAAAGAAAATTTAGTTAAAATAAAAAACTTACATTAATGTAAGAAGTTGCCTTTCGTTCCGCTGGAGGTTGAGGATCGGAAGAGATGGGCATGCTCTGTTCAGGTCCCAAAGGCTCTTGTGCAGTTTCGGGTTCCTGAACATCATTTTCGGGCAATCGTAATTCGAAATCATCGTCGCCTAAATCCTGCGTTTCCGTTTTAACTGATTGCGTAGTAGGAAGTTTCACTGGAGGTGCATCTCTGATTTTTTTCTTCCTGCCTCTTTTTTTCGGTATTTTAGGAGATTTGATTACCGGCACTGTGTATTTATATGCAGCTCTAGGACCTTCAAGCTTGTAACCGACACTATGACACCACCCGACTGGGTAAATATCGGAACTTTCATAATCCAACCACTGGTCGTATTCGTCCTCCCAGCCATCAAAACGCACCTTCAGCAAACGTCCCACTACTCTTGCGACGGTCGCGACGCAAACCAACCTAGGATCCATCAAATCAGTAGCTTCCATTTTCATTCCTTCCACGAAACCGTGAATAGAAGTTTGTGAATTAAATAAACTAGAATTTACAGCTACAGAGTTGGTTTCTCTGAGGTAGGTGTCCCATTTAAACATGGCAGTCGAGTATCCGCTCGGTGGCACCAACGGAATGTTATTTCTTTCGCAAAATCCAACAGGAAATATGCACGGAGATGTTACATGGTAACAGAACCAATCTCCACCTTCAAATTTTAAATTTACTATATTACTTTGGAATAAACTGATATCTGCGAAAATAAATGATTTAGAATGCAAAATTTTAATTTTTCGAATCGTGAAAATTTAATTGAGGAGAATAAGCTTTCTTCACTTGAAGTGGCGTTTCCACACCTTAAATTATCACAAATGTGAACTAAGTCGACTACAAACAGTGTTGCCACAGGTTTATTACTCGTGGTCAATCAAAGTAAAAAAGAAAGTTAGTTTTAATTATTTAAGCTTTTAAAATGTAGAGGAAGTCTAATTGAACAAAATTAAAGTTTAGTAAATTTTCCAAACATTGCATATATCCAATGCGATTGCATTCACACTTTGTTTGGATATGATGAATTACCAAAATAAAGAATGTTTCTAAAGAAAACTCGAAAAACCAAAACTTTATGATGAATAAATGAACGAACACGTGGCAACTCTGACATGAGACATTGAAATAAAAATGGTGAAAATAAATACCTGTGGATTCGGATTCGTACATATCGATTCTAATCATGATGTAACCATACCGAAGAACTTCCATAACTGTAGCCACGCAAATCGACGACAAATTTAAGGGATCTATAGCTTCCAATTTCATGCCAACACCGAATCCGTTACTGGAACCGTTGTTAGCTATTCCCACTTGAATTGGAATAAATAAATCCTCTAAAGCGTCGTCGTCATCCCACATTCCCTCGTTAACGCGTTCCAAGTAATATACAGGAGCTACCAGGCTATGACCAACCTTTTTGGCCCAACCAACGGGATGCAGCAACGGAGAATCTTCATAACACCAAAAACCAGCGTCATCAGGTAAATCGTAGTATCGAACATTTAGACGTTTTCCTATTATGTTATGTACCACAGCAACTTTGACCTTAAACAGCGAAAAGTCAATAAAGTGAACAAAAAATAAGGCATCGGTTTACTTGTGATATGCGATTTTTGTCGACGACTTCAAGATTAAGGCCACATTGAAAGCGAGACTTCATACTATCGGTAACTTTGGCACTAAAGCTTGAAGGTAAAGTGCGCGCACCGGTTAAACGTTTACACAAAAACTCTTTCCAATCGCTATATTTATCCTCGATTGTCTTGGGAGGTATAAGAGGCTTCCCTCTCGTCGCACACCACCCAACCGGATGAACCTGATTTGAACACAAGGAAACCCAAAAGTCTTTACTTTCATTCCCACCAAACCCTTCGTACCTTAGCAGTGCCTTATACCCTATAATTTTTAAAACCGTTGCAACCCAAAACGAATCGGGAAACGCTTCCGACATATTATCACAGTCGGTATTTTCCACTTCCACTTTCATACCCACTAAAATGTTACTCCAAATGTCCGAAATTGGAGCATGCTTAAAACACGTCACAGGCGCTGCCACAAACTTTGAATTAGATAACTGCGGGTCCCAATCATAAGAATTTGCTATTTCAGTCATGTTTCGACGACTTAATAGGATGCCGTCGTCGGTAGAAGTGGTTTGAGGCGGGGGAGGTAATTGAGGAAACGGTTGATCCGCCAAAAGACCTGTATAATCTTCTTCCACTTCCATTTTAAATTTGTGATCCATAAAATGTTTCATGTACGGCGAAGACTGTAAAGAATTTTGAGGCACAGTTTGCATTCCAGCATCTATCGGTTGCATTAACGGTTCTGGCAATAAACCGCTGTAGCCGCGCGCACAGGCCATACTACAAAATCGTCTTTCCCTCGTATAAAAAGCGTGCTTGACTCCAATTGCTCCACATTTCTCACATATCGCTGAAAAAATCTCAAGTTATATTCTCAATAAAGAAAGAAAAATGGTTTTGAAAGTAAGCTAATTTTACAAATTCAGTCAAGATGTTAGGCATAATAAGCCCATAATTATTTTATTTTAATTAAATATTATTTATTCAAGGGGTAAATATCTCGAAAAATTGTGTACACTTATTTGGAATTCTCTTGGTAATCTCTGGAATTCTTAAGAAATCATTGAAATTCTTTAGATTGGAATTTGTTTGGAAATCATTTGAGTTCTTTAGATTGGAAATAATTGTAATTTATTGAATAATATAATAGTATTACATATTGCACCACCTATTCTTAAAACTTAAGTTTCCTTAAGCTTATGGGCCTGGCAAAAAATTCACAGTCTACCCTTGACACTGACCCACTAGTTTCAAAGGTCAATGTTTTATTGCTACAATTGATTCCAAGATTAAAACCCGTCTCGGTTCAACGTTTATATATTTAATATTAAATATTTAACAAAAGCAGCCCACCCAGACCGTCGTGGTAAAACCACGCCAGCATAATTCCAAAGAATTTCATTGCAACATTCCATCACCAGTTGAAGAAAATCAAAGTGCCTCCGGCATTATACGCTAACAGAAAATTTATATAGGCAAACTTAAAATTTCCCTGATCTGTAATGCCCCCTGACAAAATTCGTATAATTTCAATTTCCAAATTTATTTATTTGAAATAAATTGGAAAGCTTAACGTGGAACTCACCTATGCCATCCTTTTGTATGGGAATAACGGACGGATCCGTATTGCTTTGATAAGCAATTGGAGTTTTGAGCACCAACCCTGGATGCTTGATTGGCTTAATTTTTCTTGTAGGACTTGAGGTTTGTGTTGAGGTAGTTATGTAAGTAGGCGGGGAGCTATCATCTTCTAAGTAACTACCATCACTGCTTTCTTGTTTAAAATCTGAATAAGGCAATAAATCCATTCCTTCCATTTCCTAAATAAAGAAACTTGTAGTAAGAGAAAAGGTGAATTAGTTGCTTTTACCATTGGCGAATCGTGAACTGCTCCAATATCTTCCAACGACTGATTCGATGCGCTATTATGTGAAGGCGTAAAGTAGGGATTATCATGGTCCAGCATTAAATCGCCACTGTCGTTGGCCACCAACCCCATTGATAGGTCTTGGCTAGTAGAACTGGCCCCCATCCAAACCATGCCCATATCGGCAACACCAGGCATCGTGTACACTGCATGCAAATGATCTCCAATTAATTTCGTAAATATAAAATAACTACGTGTCGCCTTTATAAGTTTAAAAAAAAACCCACAAAGTAAGACATAAAGAATTTGGTTAAGAACGTGCAAAACACAAAAAAATACTTTTTTTAGATAAAAACTCGTGCTACTAAAATGGTCACCGTACCGTTCATTTTCGTTCGAGGCTTATAAATACAGCCAAGCAATGTCGGATTTCAACTAAATTTCATCTTGAAAAATTAATTATCTATTTAATTAAAGTGTAACCAACACAGCAAGCATCGTAAAATGCTCCAATTTTATGAAAACAATCGAAACTCCTGAATCGGTTTTGTTATTTTGTTACCAACCGAACGCAAATAAACACAAAATGTTCGACATATCGCGAATTTAACCGTAATCTTATACCGAGTGCTACTAAAGTTGTTTACCAGATTATTTTTATTAAATTTTTTGTAATATATTTTTATTAAATTTTATGTTAGATTAATCAAATCAAATTTTTATTTGCGGTGGTGTAACTACCGGAATTCCGTGGAACCCAACATGTTGGGCAGAACCGGAATTTGGTGAAAAAGTTTGGGAGTCACTGTAGAAAATTTTATGATTCAAAAATTATTAATTATTGTTGGTGAAATGTAATGATAACGAAAAATACTTCAAATGTTCTATCGAAATAATGATGAAAACTAACTAAAGTTTCGTTTCGTTCATGGACGATCGAAAACCTTGAACTCTGCTTCTGGTTTTAATGGAACGCTAGTTTATTTCTCATTATATTTTATTAATTACTTTATAACTTAGAAATTATAATTAGCATCGTTAAATAATTTTATACGTAAATAATAGTAAGAAAAAGTGATTATGAACATAAAAGAATTTCAAATACCTGTTCCTTGGGGCCATATTGCAGGTAAGAAAAATTAAATTTATAATATATTTAAAATTATGGTAGAAAAAAAAAACTGGGTTACTTTATTCAATTTTGTCATATCTGATTAAAATTCTGTATAATCCTAAAACTTTGCTCCCATTTTTATCAAATTAAGCGGGAAATTTAAAAAGAAAAAATAACAAGCAGGACCGTGTCAAGATAATATTGAAAATACTTTCCTAAAAGTTTTTGTTTTTAGGAAAAACCTGGGGAAACGAAGAAGATGACGCCATACTGGTAATACATGGATTATCCGACAACGCAGGAACGTTTGATCGAATTATACCGTTACTGTTGCCCAATTATTGCTACATATGCATTGATTTACCAAGTCACGGATTTTCCAGTCCCTACCCACCCCATTTATTTATATCGGCTTTGGATAACGTTTTTACTATAAAATTAATTGTTGAATATTTAAACAGACCAAATTTAATAATCATGGGGCACAGCTGGGGTGCCCAAACTTCAATGATCTACTGTCAGTTGTATCCACAAAAGATAAGCAAATTAATATTGATCGACTCAATTTATTTGTTTCCCTTGGAAATCGAAAAGTTTAGAGAAATTATGGTGAGGCAATACGAAGGTTTAACAAAAATTAGTAAAAATAACACCAAAAGAGTTACATATACGAAAGAGGAAGCCATAAATAAGCTAATGGAAGGAAGGTCGTTGGGTCCTATGTCGAGAGAATCGACTGAAATTCTGTTTAAACGGTCGGTTGTTCCTGTTGAAGACAACAAATTTCAATTCACTGCCGATCCGAGGCTAAAATATTTCATAAATGCCTTGTTTGATATGAGATTTATCGCTGATTTGATGGATCAGTTTCCTGTCACCTGCCCAATTCTGTACATTTCGTCTTCCAGAACACGTTTTCAATATACTTACTTCAAGCCACTCATAGAAAAATTGATGCTGCATAACAAAAATTTCTTTGTTGAACGTGTAGAAGGTGGTCACGATCTACATTCCGACAAGCCCGAAGTCGTGGCTCCTTTGATAAATAAATTTTTATTGAATTTTAAAAATAAATTATAAATTAATTATTTTTTAGGAAATCTAGGAAAATATTTATGTACATCCATAATGTTGCGGTTTTTTTTAAATAAAATAATTATCAGCAATTTCCTTTGCTATTTTGTCGCCCCGTTTCTGAGTGACGGTGACTTAAAATATACCCTGTACATACATTGACATTGTAAATCTCAACTTGTTTTAAATTAAAAAAAAAAATCTAAAACCAAAATTTGGTTAGAAAATTTATACTACTTTTTGAGGTAGAGTACACACAAAATTTAATGACAGACATATTTTGAAAATGATGATTTTCAGTTTCCCCAAATGTCTAAATTCACTAAAACTTCAACTTTTTTGTGACGATAAAGTAACAAGTTAGTTTTATTGGATGTTTATAACCATAATAAAACATAAATAATAACATTTAAATTATTATTACACTAACTTATCAGTTACCTTAAATATTTTTATGCAGTCATCTTAAAGAAAAGTTATCATGAACATTAAAGAAATACAAATACCGGTTCCTTGGGGACATATCGCTGGTAAGAAAATAAGAATTTTTATTTATTACCTACCCCCTTTAGTTTGAAGTTTAAAATTTTTTTCAATTATTGAATAATAATTAAAAATTAAATAAAATGAAACCTAAAAAAACTGTTGTTGTGTAGCAAAAGCCTGGGGAGCCGAAAAAGATGATGCCATTCTGGCGATACATGGTTTGGCCGACAATGCTGGATCGTTTGATCGAATCATACCGCTATTGTTACCCAATTATTACTACATATGCGTCGATCTACCAAGTCATGGATTTTCCAGTCCCTACCCACCTCATTTACTTATATCAATTCTGGATAACGTTTTTGCTGTTAAGTTAATGGTCGAATATTTAAACAGATCAAATTTAATAATCATGGGGCACAGTTGGGGTGCTCAAACTGCAATGTTGTACTGTCAGATGTTTCCGCAATGCATAAGTAAATTAATAGTGATGGATTCAATTTACTTGAGTCTATTAGAAGTTTCACAGTTTAAAAAAACTATGGTAAAACGATTCGAGGGTTTAATTAAAATCAATAAAAATAGTAACAGAAGATTGTCATACACAAAAGAAGAAGCCATAAAAAAACTAATGGAGGAAAGATTATATGGTCCTATGTCGCGAGAATCTGCGGAAATGTTATTTAAACGTTCAGTTGTTCCAGTGGAAGGTAACAAATTTCAATTCACCGCCGATTCAAGGTTAAAATATTTTATAAATGCCTCGTTTGATTTGAGATTTGTCGTCGATTTGATGGATAAGTTTCCTGTGACCTGTCCAATTTTGTATATTTCATCTTCGATAATGAGAAGTCACAATGCTTTCTTCAAACCGCTTTTGGAAAAATTGAAGATGCACAACAAACATTTTATAATAGAATCCGTGCCAGGTGGCCACGATGTACATACTGATAATCCCGAAGTTGTGGCTCCTTTGATAAATAAATTTTTATTGAATTTTAAAAACAAATTGTAAATAAGAAAATTTATTTCTTTGTTTTCTTAGAATATAAACAGTACAATTAATCGTCAACTCGCACTTTCATAAGAGCATTTTCTTGCTGAAAATTAATATTACATACCCCATCTCGAAAAACTTTCTTCTTTTTGTCAAAAATAAAGCAAAAGCTTTTGTAATGTGAACTGTCGTATGTGCTAATTTGTAAAGAATCAGAAAAAATTAAATTATACCAACAAAGGATGCCATTCGCACATCCACTGCTTGAAATTCCAATCGCGACTGTATTCGAGATCAACTGGGAGTTGGCGTTAAAATTGGTAAATTTACAGACTGCACTTCCTAATGTTTTACGTTCGTAACCATGTGCTTGGATTTGCCATTCTTCTGAAACCTATAATTCTTTTTAATAAACTGCCCTAAAAAATGAAGACAAAATAAACTCTCTTACTGCATATTTGTTGATCTCTTTGGCCACTTTAAAGTTCAATAAGTTGTTATCATCTACTCGATTGCAAAATTCCAAATACTTGGATTCCACCAACTCAACTACCATTTCTACTTTTATGGGTAACATCAAACCGTCACTCGTCAGCTTCTGATTCAAACTCGTCAGATTATCGAAAGTTTCTTCGTTAAAGTTTCCATTTTCAGACAAGGGGTTTATAACAATGACGTCCAGAGATTCTTTCTCCACACTGGCTAAAAGTTTTTCGTATGTCCGAAATATTGTAAAAGCAACACTGTCAGAACAAAATCCTTGGGTGTTCCACAAGAAAGTCATAAATTCAAAATCGTTTTCACTTTCACACACAAAAAAGTATTCTCCTTTTTGTCCTAATTTTGCAAAATGTAAAGCAAATAATGGAAATGGATTTAAATCTAAAACTCTACATGGACTCTCCTGAAGTTTAAAACTTTCCACAACTTCATTCACCTTTGGATCATTTAAAAATGTCAACATTTTTTGAGACACCCGAAAGCACTTTGCACAATTTGCAACTAAATTTTGAACTTCGATGCACAACTTTCCATTCCTACATGACAACTGTAAGTCAATTTTCTCGCCTTGTACCACCGTTAAAGGATGATCCAAGTAAATCACTGCTTGCTCCCAACACGTCACGTTGTGTTCACGTGGATCGGTTGTAATTCTCACGTTTTCGTCCAAGTACAAGTCGTACCAAACAGCAAACGCATGTAAGACGCCATCCTCTGATACGGTTAAAGAAAATTCAACTTTGTTTTCGTCATTAAGACTCTTGAGTTGCTGCAAGTCACCGAAGGAAACTTTAACAACTTTTTTAGTGTCCGTCAAGATCTTGTATTCAATTTTTTTTAAACTCTCCGCTTCGTATGGTTCATCTGTGTTTTGTGTCACACACAAACTGTTCATAAAGAGATTTTCAAAACGGTAGAGTTTGTGTTGGTTGGTGATGGATATGCTGTTAATACCGGAGACAAATAAATCGGCACAAGAAGGCACAATTACCGCCAAAGGTGTTAGCAAATTTTCCCATGCGTGTATTAACGTCGATAAAGCGTGCTCGCCAAATAAGCCTGCATCAAAAATTTCGGTTACCACTAAGTTAGACAATCCCACATCTGCAACGCTCAATTCGCTTGAATTTTTACAAATCACTCGAATTTTATTGGAGTTTTCAAGCGCTTTCTCTGCTATACCAGCTAGAATCGTACAGCTTTCGATCGATACGATCTGTTCGACAAACTCGCACTCTGAAGCATAGAAACTTAGTAATCCGCAACCTGCACCAATATCTAAAACATGGCCATGCTCTTTGGATATGACATTACGAATAGCTGTTCGATACGCTTCGTTTCTTAAACGATCGTTTAGCATTCGAAAGTGCCATCGTGGTAACAAATTTAGTATGCAGGTTTGTAGATTTTTCTCGCTTAAAATAGAATCGTTGTTTCTTACGGCTTTCTCAAAATATTGTAACGCGGCTCCAGGGTAATCTAATCTGTAAAGAAAACAAACATAAATAAAGATTAACTATCGACTGGCATGATTAACACACCTCAGTAAATGAGAACCTAAATCATTTAGAATTAAAGAATTGGATGGAAAATAATGAAGACCTTGTTCGTAACACTTAAACAAATTGTCGTACTGGCCTTCGCTTTCAAGTTGATTACCCAATAACGATAAAACGTAAGAAAACTCTTCTTCGAATTCCTTTTTATTGCTTGCAAATATTTCCAGGCAAACTAAAAAATGTGGAAACGCTTTCTTCCAGTTATTTTCTTTAAAAAAACGTCTGGCCTTAGATAAGGAACGTGTTCCTACACGTAAATGCCTATCCATCGGTATTTTCTATATATAAAACATATATAAAAGAATAAATTGTTAAAATTATAACATTTTGAACATAAGTGAGGTTATGGCGAGGGTCAATGTTATTCAAAACTAAAATCAGGGGCGTAGGTGGTGATAAAAATTTGTTGATCAGTACACGACGATTAGCCTCGAGGACGGTCAGAATCATATATAAGAGAGAATTGGTAAGAATGAAGTTTTTGCTCTAGTCGGGCTCCAACCAGATTCTAACCACAGAGAACATATTCTGACCTAACTCCTTTTATATGCAACACTTTGTACTTCTTTTTAAACTAATGTGTCGTCAACGCCTCGCGTGGTTACCTGTCGCATTAAAATTTAAATTAAATTTATAACGGCTAAAATTGGCATTACTTCTTTTGTGTTATCAAAAGTTTTGTGTTAAAAAGTTATAAAGTAGTGTAAACTTAAATCGAACGGTTGTTACTTCAAGTAAATTGGTATACTCTGGTTACCCGAGTGATTGTGACGTTTTAATATTATCGACTTACAGTTAAATTGTTATTTTTAAAATTTTGCATGTGTCAGTGTAATTTTGTATTGTTTACGTGTGTTTTAAAGTGTGAATAAAATCATAAGCCATAAAATGGTGAAAACGCAGCCCACAGTAAAATCACCTCGAAAAGCAGTAGCTACAAGTAGTCGTCCACCGAGCACAGTTAAATCTAGTGGATCGGGTAATATTAGAGTCGTTGTGAGGGTTCGTCCAACCAATAATCGAGAATCCGGAGATAATTTCAGGTAACATGTTTGTCAATTTAAAATAGGCTTTCTTCACTGACAATGTTTTCATCATCACTGGAAGCTGTTTTTATTTTCCAACTTTTATTGCAACCTTTTAACTGTCAAATTAATTATTCAATTAAAATTGAAAAAATTTAGCAACGGTGATGTCAGAGGTCACAGTGCACTGACCGGTACACCGTTATCATTGATTAGTTTTAATTTTAACAATAGTCGAGACAATTTAGCTTAACTTTGGTTGAAACTTTTCAAAATTATCCAGCTTCAACATACATTTTTGTTGATAGTATCTACATATCTACAAAATAAATATCTACAACTTTTTTAATTTAAAATTTTGATAGTCCAGCACATATAAGCGTTTTAAGTTTAAAACTTGGAAATGTTTTTTGATGTACCGATTATGTCTCTAGAAGAAAATGTCGAGATCACAATTTTTGACTTGGGAGGTGTTTGGACTAGTTAGGAGGTAAACCTACCAAAAAGCAGGTCCTTGATTTTGTTTTTGGTTGTATCTCAAAAACGGGTAGATGAAGCCAAAAACTGTCCTATATAAAATTGAAGCTAATAAAATTTTCTAAAAGAATGTTTCTATTTGTTTTTGACGTATCTGTTGCAGTTTTTGAGGTATACGATTCGTCTTTCATTGTGAATCACTCATCATCTTCTCATTTTCCTTATTCTATATTTTCGCATTTCTGGCTCCATTTCTTGTCTTCCCTGGTCTCCAGTCCATTATCTGTTTTAAAGCATTGTCTGGCTCTTTTCTTGTTAGGTGGCCAAGTCATCTAACTCTGCGATTTCATATATTTCACGATGTCTTCGTTTCCTAGTATTTTGGCTATTTCGGCGTTTGTTCTTGTTGTAATTTGTATCAGCTTTCTTATTTTCTGAGGTATATTTAGATCGAGCATCACTTTGTCCAGCTTTTCACGTTTAACGGAATCGAACGCCTGTTGGAAATCAACAAACAGGAGATGCAGCTCTATGTTGTGTTCGTATGCTTTTTTTTGGGACCAACTTGCAGCTGAAGCCCTGAAAAAAAAAAAAGAATTAGAATCTCGACATTGCCTTCTCGATTAGGGTGGTTTAGGTCCCGTTTTTTAATTTTACAAATCTGGTGACTCTACTTTAGACATTCATTTTGAGCGTTCATTGCCTGAACTGAATTTAATAAATTTGAAATTGTCCTCAGAAATGTGATCAAAATTGTCGATCAACACACTATGATATTTGATCCAAAAGAAGATGATGAGCCGTTCTTTTACCATGGCGTTCAGCAGCGAAATTGGGACATAACAAAACGCGCCAACAAACACCTAAGTTTTACGTTTGATAGGATTTTTGGGTTCGACACAAAAAACCTCGACATTTTTGATGACAGCACAAAGAGCCTGATCGATAACATTATGAAGGGGTACAACTGCTCCGCTTTTGTGTACGGGGCTACGGGAGCTGGAAAAACGCATACAATGACCGGATCTCTAAATGATCCAGGAATCACGTTTCAAACCGTAACTAAACTGTTTGAACAAATGGAAGAACTATCAAAAGAGCGTGATTTTGAGATTGGCATGTCCTACCTTGAGGTATATAACGAAAACGTCCAAGATTTGTTGAATCCAGGACCGGCATTACAACTGCGAGAAAATGGCAAATATGGAGTGTTTGTTTCAGGACTTGAAGTGCATAGAATTGATAATTCTGAGAAGTTGTTTGAATTATTAGAGAAAGGGAATCGAAACCGGACGCAACATCCGACTGACGCAAATGCGGAGAGTTCGCGTTCGCACGCCGTTTTTCAAGTTTATTTAAAAATGAAGATGAAGGCGTCAGGTGAGGTTAGAGGTGCCAAGTTAAGTATGATAGATTTGGCAGGCAGCGAAAGAGGTGCAGCTACCGGATATACTGGAGATCGATTTACAGAAGGTGCAAACATAAATAAGTCATTACTTGCATTGGGTAACTGCATCAATAGTTTGGCTGCTGGTCAAAAACACGTCCCATATCGTGATTCCAAACTAACGCGTTTATTGAAAGACAGCTTAGGCGGTAATTGTAGAACCGTTATGATCACAAATGTGTCTCCAAGTTCTGCTAGCTACGAAGACACCTATAATACTCTAAAGTATGCACTGAGAGCCAAGAAAATAAAATCTAATATTATTAAAAATGTGGTAAATAGCGAGAGCAATGTAGCATACTACATTAAAGAAAATGAAGAATTGAAGAAAGAAATTGAAGAATTGAAACTTCAGTTAGCGGTAAGTTGCTTTTATTATTAACTTGATGAATTTCTATAAAATTTTTATTTATTTTTCAGCTTTCCACAACCCAAGTACCGAACCTAACGCAAGCTAAGTGTATTGTCGAGACACAACCGGCAATACCTGTAGTGGATGAAAAACTTAGTAAAGAAGTTTTAGCATTCTACCAGGAAAAAATGCAATACGAAGAGAAAATTATTCAATACGAAAGTCTGGACGACATTGTCATGCTGAGAAGGGAATTAAAAGAAGATTGGAATACGAGGGTTAGTGCGATTTCTACAAATAGCGTTGAAAAACGTAGTGGTCACCAGAGGTTTGAAAAATCCGTAAACAATTTGGATCGACAAGCTACAACTTTAAAAAAAGACGTATTGCTTTTAAAGCAACAAAGGGACATAATTAATGATAAAATTAATGAAGCTTTTGAAAGTAATCCTGGTTTGAAGGCCATTGTTGATAGAGAAGAAGCTCGACTAAATGCAATCGTAAGCAGTAAGAAGGTGAGTTGGCTAGAAACAGTTGGATTTTTTTTATTTACCTAAAATATTGTTTGTTTCAGAATGAACACTTGGAAAAAATTTGCGAAGTACAGAGGAAAGATTTGCGGTTGCATGGGCAAGTGGTCGAACAGTGCTGCAAAATATTGAGGCCTTGCTTTATGCAATTAAGAGGATTCGGACATGCGACCGATGAACTTATCGCCGAATATCAATCGCTCATGGATAAATTGCATGGAATTAGGTCGGTGACATGGGATGAAGAAATTGGAGATACAAAAATATGTTTACCAACTACAATCGAAAGCGATACGGTCATGACGCCCACAAGTTCGGATTTGAGTTGTACCATACTGGTGGAAAATAAATCTATAGTTAAAGAAGATATAAATATGGACAGCACGTTTGTTGTACCAAAGAGTAAACCTGTACTCACAAAAACGGTTTTATCTAAAGGTGGGATATTTTTACCCTACTTAAATGTACTTTTTAGCGAAGTAGTCCACACTTTGGTTCTAAGTTATGGCATAATCAGAGGAAGTGATTTCAATGTACAACATGGACATTAAAACAAATACACACTTTAACATTTGTTTTATTGTGTTTCTCGATTTTATACCACAACTTGAAACTAGGAAAGAGAATTTTCTTTTATAATTGTATTGGCCAGCATCGCTTGTAATCACTTTGCTTCTGTCTCTTTATTTTGTCTGTAAATTAATTGTTGTTTTGCTTAAATTGTAGTATGCACAACCATGGCGAAGAAGGATGTCTTGACCAACTTGAATTCTACTTGTACGTTACCATCTCCAAAACGGCAACCAGTTTCGGCCAAAAATCTCATGGTTAAATGTATGAATTATTTTTTTTAAAAGGAACATATGCTTTTTAATCTTGCTTACTTTGTTTATATGAGTTTTTCTCTTTACCTACTTAATGGATTTCCAAATTTCAGTGTACAAAGCGTCGCCACCCAAGAAGCGTCTAGTGAAACATTCGCCAAAAAATAAGGAAAACAAGTGCAGTGTGCGTCCTTTCCAGTCGACAATAATACGTCCAAGTAGTGTACGAACAACTAAAGTGATTCGTTCGTCGTCTGTGTCGAGACCACTAGCACCAATGCGAAAATAAAAGAACCTACTGTATTATGACAAAAGTTACATGCAATACTTGATTTTTTTTTAATTTAAATTTTATCTTTATTATATTTATTGTAAGCTTTATTCAGAAATATTTTATTTATCCGATTTATTAATATAAGTGTAGCTTTAAAAAATATAAGACAATTTATTTTCTGTACATATATTTCGTGTGACATTCGACTGTAATATAATGGCTCCCGTTAGGGTAACAACTTTGAACATGAAATAAAAAGTTTTAATTATCTTTTAGTATTTGTGAGCCCCACACTGATTATTTTGTAAAATAACGAAATTATGCAACTTGGGTAGTTCATTTAAAATTTAAATCTCTCAAAGTAGATCAAATGATCAGATTTCTTCAGTGACATTTCAAGGTTAAAATAATAAAAACAATGGCAAGATGGCTACGAAATTAATACAAAAGGAAAAGTAAATAGAGCATAAAGAAATGCATTATAATTGTTTAGTTAGTTTAATAATTCAAGACGCTTGCAACAATGTGGCTCGATAACAACGCATATTAAAGGAAACTCAATTTTTGCTACTTTAGGGTTAAATTAATATTTTTAAAATTCAAGTCAAAATGAACAGATTTGCCGATTATTTTGTGATTGCTGGATTAGATTTTAATTCTGGATTGGAACCGGACAGACTTTCGGGTGAGTTGATTTGTGTTTTAAGTCAGAATTGCAAGTAGAACTTGTGTTGTCTTTTAGGTGATAATTTACATGCATCTCCGTTGGAACGTTCGTATAAGGGAAAGGTGTTGGCTCATTATCCTAATAATGTGGTGACAAATCCGTTTGATGCTTCAGCTGTCTGCATGGTTAGTTTTTTAAATATTGTAATTTTGTTCGAGAGGCATTATATTATGTGTAGTAGTAATGTAGTAGATGGGGTTCCTCCGAGCTTGATTGCCTTTTCATAAAATATAATTTTAGAAAAATTTCACTCATTTTAATCTTTTTTTTCAATTTTAGAAAAGCTACGTAATAATGAGTATTTTTCACTTGTGCAAATGAAATTACGTAGCTGATAACAATTAACATTTAGATAACTCTTGAATGGTTTGAATTTGACCTTTGTAAATTTACCAAACGATAAATTGCAGATTAAATAATTTTGTAGTAATTTGCAGACAAAACTGCACGTACTACGAACCGAACGTACTAGTCCGGGCAATGAACACTTAACGCTGGGATTTAGAGGGAATTGTCGAGATCTCAATTTTTTAAAATTAAGTAAATTAGTAAAAATAATAATGCTGTTTGAACTAGTTAGCCCATACCTCAAAATTACTCAATAATGATGAATGTCCTCTTTACTTTGTTTTGAGATGATTGCTTTTTAATTATATAAGCGGTCAACGAAAAGTCAGATTTAAAGATATGAAAATAATATTAAATAATAAGGAAGTTTTAAAAATTTTGGACTATAATGATCAACTTTAGATTTTTTTTACATTTGCAACATGAGGAAGGCCTACAGTTCCTTAACTGTATTTCATAACTGATTTAGACAGCTTTTGCTGTTTATCCATCTAGTTGTAAATTTTAATAGATCCATTCAGATTTCTTCACATCCAGGCCCAATCCTTTCGGATTGGGTGAACAATCATCGTTGATTCTTAGCAACTCATAAGAATCACTTTGAATCGGTCTCCTGTTCAGGATGTGGAGTTACATCTCATCATAATGGAACTAACCTAACCAATATCCATACTTGCAAATTTACCGTTCTTGTTTTAAGATAAGTCGATGGAAAAATTTTCCGTGCGCTAATTATCTACGTCGCCATCTGTTAGCTTTGTTGTATGATGGTTAAATTTAATTAATTTTTGCTTGTATTGTAATCCCAATTTTTTTCCGTTTCTAGATTCTGACGGAAATATCCGTTTTGTTGTGCACCTCCTATTTTTGTTTGCCAAAAGGGCATTCATTCATGACGCGCACAAATAAATTAACGAGATTCTTGTACAATCTATCTAAAAATGATAAGGAAGTCATGTGATATCTATATAAGATTTTTTATTTATGTTAAATTATACTTTATTTGAGATAGTAAGACAGACAGTAAGTTTTGGGTTGAATCCAACTGGTATTTATTGTCAAATACATTTTTTTTAAATTATTTAATTAATAAAACTATTAAAATAGTATTGTAATTCAAGCTTCAGAAACAAAGCGGTTCAAAATCACCCAAAGCTTGCCATTTTACTAGGCTTTGGGCTGGAATTACCCAACCACTACGGTTGTACCTGGCTGGTACAACTGGCTACAATTTATTTTGATATATTGCACTTATTTATTATTATAATGATGGCTCAGTTCCATATTGAAGTAAAATAGAAATTACATTAATTTGGCTGAATGAATTTCAAATTTGAAGAGGAAATAAATTTTTAATTTGAAGGTTTCCTGTTTAACTTACGTAATTGTTTGTTTCAGTTGTGTCTACCCAGTGGTTTAAAATTTCGTACTCAAAAGCACTCGGTTACTCAAGCACCCGTTTTTCATTCCTTCCTAATAACGAGAGAAGATGGCAAGCGCTGCTACGGGTTTAGTTTGGTCATGTACGAGGAAGTACGCAATCGAGACATATGCAACGCCATGCAAACGCTACAGGTAATTTGTGACCTTAATCTGCTTTCCGTAATTTTTAACACGTCCAAATGTTACCCAGGCGATGTACGTGACCGAATTATCCAGCTGTTTAAAGGTGAAAGCAGTTCAAGGCATCCAACAAGGACCACAAACGCGCTCCTTACCGAAACATTTTAAACTAACCACACCTAACTCCGGCGGTCCTTCACTAACCTATTATGATATAACAAAAGACAAGCTGTTTGTGTCCAAAAGTATAGCGTTCATAACGCAAATACCATATGTACACTCGGCGAAGCTATTTTTGGAAAATCTGTACAGGTTTGTGGTCGGTAAAATTATTTTTATTGTCGTTATTTGATTTCTTACAGATGCATTCCCAAACGATCAAGCACTTCAAAGAACCTAAGTCTCGACAGTTACGTTTTTAATATTTTGTATGAGGTGCAACTTCCTGCACCTGGCAAAAGCATTTTGGTGCATTTACCACCTTCCGATCCGCTACTACCACCAGCAAGTGTTGTATTGCAGTGCCCCGTATTTCCACTTGAGTTACCTCACTTTGACTATCCACTACGGTTTATGTTTTTGTGGCTCGGAGTTGACATTGTGGTGCAATTATTTACGTGTTTGCTTCTAGAAAATCAGGTCCTGCTGAGAAGTTCAGGTAAATAAAACAATAAATTCAAATGAAAGTTAGTAAAAACAACTTTGTAGATTGCCAAAGGCTGATGATTGTTGCCGAAGGAATAACTTCTTTGTTGTTTCCTTTCACTTGGCCTCACGTTTACGTTCCAATTTTGCCGGCATCGTTGGAACATTTTCTGGACGCTCCCGTTCCTTTTGTTATGGGTAAGTCACTTGTTATTAGCTTTTCTCATGTTAATTTTGAGATTTAGGATTGCACGCAAGTTCTGATAACATAAAAATGGCGTCAGAAGCCAGTCTGTGTTATGTGGATATTGACAAGTGTAGGGTACAACTACCGGAAGAAATGGCGGCTTTTCCGCATTTAGACGCGTTTAACGCGGAAATTTGGGCCGCTTTAGATAAACATGCAGTACACGTTCCCAATGCAGAGAGTAATCGTTCTTGGCAGGTAAAAGTTTTCTTAAATACAAAAGAAATATTTTTTGTTATTACTGCTTTCATAGGAAATGATGTCAAGAAGCTGTACTTTACCCGGACGGCCTCAAAACAGACGGAAATTGTCAATTCACGACACTTTAGAATGCGATCGCCCACCTTCGCCTCCCGGTTCCGCTCGATCCGAAGCCTTACAGCGCATTGCCGACATTGTCAGACGTACCGGCGTCACGCTCGACCAAAACGAATCTGTTCAGCCTTCTGATTTATACGTCGAAGACTTGAGATTCAATAATAGCATCAGGGAAATTTTTCTAAATCATTTCGTCCATATTTTTCATTCGTACGAAAATTTTATCATCATTCCTAGTCAGGTGAGTCAAAACGTCGATTCATTTTTAACATTAATGTATACTTTTATATTTTTATATTATAGCAAGATAAAGACGACTGGTTTAACAACCGCGACTCGGTTCAAAATTTCGACAAAGCCTCTTTTTTATCTGATCAACCGGAACAACACAGACAGTTTTTGTGGCGGTTCTTGGAGACTCAAATGTTTGCCACCTTAATTGACAACAAAATTTTGAGTATCTGGGGTGAAGTGGATAATAATTTGGTGATTTTTGACACGAGAATAAAATATTTGAAGCAGCGATATGGGGGCGAAAATTTGATGAGGTCCTTGACGTACGAACCGTGTACCAGTGCACACGAAACGCAGAAATTGATTGATTATCGAATGGCAAATCCCGATTTTGAGTCGCCCATGCCGAGAGAGATGCTGAACGTAAAACCAAACGTTGCTAGACATTTTCCGTTGCTAGATAAGGAGTTGTTGAATAAAACGCCGGTTGTAAATAAGGGGAGTATACCCAGAGCTAGTGTTGTGAATAAGAGGACTGTAAATGTCAGTAGTTTGAGTAACGAAAGGAATAATGGCACGAAAACGAGTAACAATCAGGATGTTTCCCCGGCGTTGCTTGCTCAAGCGAATTGGACCTTTGTGGAAAAATTACTCAAAGATTGTAAAGCGAAAACGAAACGAATGTTGCTTGCAAAGTTAGGTGCCGAGGGAGTGACGTTGTCCAGTAACAACGGGGGTGATAGTTCAGGGGCTGTCGAAGAAAGCACTTTGGTTGCTTCTTTGTGTGACTTTTTGGAACGTGTATGGTCTCACGGTTTGCAAAGGAAAAGGGGGAAGTCTGCGTTTTGGTCTTACTTGCTGGCGTATCAGGAGCAACATCAGCACACAAATAAAATAGATAACCAGTGCTTTTCTCCAGGTAAAATAAGCTCGTTTGACTTTGCAAGCGTTAATTTATTTTGTTATTTTAGAAATGTCGAGATTGGCGCTACGTTTAGAAAGTTGGAGCACGCCCAGTGGTGAAAATAAAAATTTCAAGTTGGATTTACCGTCGTTGCCTGATTCACTTCTGTTTGATATGTTGTAAGTAACTTAAAGTATTAACCTCACGTGTAGTATTCACTCCATCCGAGGGTTTTTAAGATTTTCTAGAATTTCCAGGGATTACATTTTTTCGAATTCCCTAAAATTTTCCTAGCAATTCAGCCTCGACTCTATTATTGCTTTGTTTCCTATTTATGTGTTATTCAGAGACAACCGGTTTACCTTGTTTTGTATAATAATAACTTAAAATAAGAATATGCCTCCATCTTAGTATCATATTTTTTTAGAAACGTTCAAGCCATGTCGGACGTAAAAACCGGGGTTGGAATGGCCCGTGCGTGGATTCGTTTGGCTTTGGAGAAGAAGCAACTATCGAAACATTTAAGTACCTTATTGTCAGATCAAGGCCTACTGCGTAGCCAATACAAGAGGGCCGCTTTTTTGCGATGCGAGGAAGAGAGGGAACAATTTCTCTATCACTTGCTTTCGTTAAATGCTGTTGATTATTTTTGTTTTACTAGCACCTACCCAACTACTGGTAGGTCATCTTAATGGTTTTTCTTTCAAAATTTTTTACTAATTGTTTTGTTTCAGTGATATCTTATCGATTAGTTATAGTTCCTAGTAGAAAGGGAACGACCACATCGGCGAACGTTTGGGTCGTACTTTCAGGGACTTTGTCCGAAACGAAAAGGGTACCTGTGCCAAAACAGACTTTGAATTTTGACTTCAGGGTAAGAAGTTCCATAAACTACTTATACAATATTTTAGTTACATATTGTTTTAGCATCAAAATTTAGGAGTCATCACTACTTTAAGGATCGGACACGACAATTCGGGACTTTCGGCAAAGTGGATGATTGATTACATTCTCGTCCGTAACGAAATTACAGGCCATACTTACAAGTACGTCGGTTACTTAAAAATAAATCACATATCATAAAAAAATATAACAATTTTTTTTTAAAGGTTTCCTTGTTCTCGTTGGTTAGGCAAAGGTGTCGATGACGGGTCAACGGAGAGATTACTCGTAGGCAACATATTACCCAGACAAACTGAAGGAGAAGATACTTCCACCACAAGAGCTAAGAATTCTGGAGTGCATACTTTACCTCGCTGTCGATCGCCTGGTCCGCCCAGACCGATTGAACTAAAACCGTCGCAAATTCAACACATGTTGGGCGATTGTGTAAATAGGATAGTCAAGTGGCATTATAGAAGGGGTTCCGAGAGGCATACTACTCTGACTGCGCTACTTTGCGGCGATTCGGGCCTCGTTCACTGCTTGGAACTTGTCTTTTTGTTGGGATTCAAATCAGCGCGACTGTTTGGTCGGAACCACTACCTATGGGATTATCTTGGTAAATTGTTTTAAAAGTTTGTTTTCAGTTTGAAAAGAATTCGATTTTAGTGCGTGTAAAGGAGCAATTTGAAATCGATTTATTGGAACAAGGCTCGGGCAGCAGGAGTTCGAGTTTGGATCGAAACCGTCAAGAAACCGTGGCAGTTTGGCGGTGCTACTGTCACTTGATTGACGAAATTCATTCAGCTAGTCAAGCTTTAGGCAAAGATGGAAAATTTCAGTTGTTCATTTGCTTAAGCGTGAGGTAAACTCTTTGCATTTCTAAATAAAGATTTTTAAAAAATGTTTTTTGTTGTGACAGGGAACATTTACTGCATAGGATGCTTTTACCGATGGCGACGTGTAGAGCAACATTAGATATGTACGAAGATAATTCGTTTTTGCGCAACCGAGGTTTGTTAACTTTTTTACGACAAATTTTGTTACCTCTCGACGAACTGGACGTTGTGCTCGAAAGTTCTGTGACTCATGGAATATCGTCGCCGTTGACGCACACATCATAAACTAGTCTTTTTGTTTAGGGTTATTACCGCCTGATATTAATTTTAAGGTGATATTTTTTCTATCGTTTTCTATTCATAAGAAAATTCGATGGATCGGATCTGATTTTGTAGGTACAAATTTTTTCTGTTGTTGAGATGAAAATTATTTAATTTTTTATAGGTCTAAGTTTGACGTGCTAATTTGTAGGCTGTTGGGCAGTGATTCTCAACTTTTTTTTTATAAAAAATAAGAGATTTAACATTTGCTGAGGGGGGGGGGGGATTTGTTGTTAGCGATTAGGAAAAGTAAGCAATTAATCTAGTGATT
Organism: Cantharis nigra; assembly: GCA_958510845.1. NCBI lineage: Eukaryota > Metazoa > Arthropoda > Insecta > Coleoptera > Cantharidae > Cantharis > Cantharis nigra. The sequence goes on along the minus strand of OY294033.1, from coordinate 1,551,083 downwards.
GTAGGGTAGAAAATGTTTGATTATAGGAGTGGAGAATCCCACTTTCTCTGCCAATTATTTCATTGAAAAATGTTTCTTTCTGCTAGCTTATTTCCTTCTTCAAGACAGTCGACTTTGTCGATATTTTTAATTTTTCCTTCTACCCTCTTCCCTTTCTTCTGACTAATAAAATGAAAACCGTTTTCCCCATAAATTTAACAATAAATTTTAAGCAAATTTTTTCCGTCCTTCTGATCTGTTTTAATGGTGCTGTCTGTTCTAGTTGAAAATCACGGCCACAGTTTTTTATTGAGATATTATCAGATTTCCTTTTTTTTTTCAGGCTAGTCGAACTAGTCTGTAAAAACAAGGAAATTTGCCTTTCATGATATTCTAGAACCGAATAGTAGTATTTCACCCTTCCTTCACCTCATAATTGTTAGGCGTGTTCCATAAGTAAGTGTATAGTATGACTTGTTATTTTTGTAATTGCTAGAGTTGTCTTTGTTCCTGTTAATCGTCAAGTTTTTGTGATAAATGTGAAACTTATAAGGTTTAGAAAAAAACTCTTTATTTTTAGTCTTGCCAATTCTTGCTTGCCATTTATTTTTATCCTAGTGACCTCTTTATTATTGTGATTCTTGATATTTTGAAACTGAAAACCTGTGTAAATTTCTCTATTCAATAATTGTTATGATGTAAACCAAAGATTTTATACATCGCTCGAGAATTGTACTACGATTTATGTGAAAAAAATTATATTTATGTAAAAAAGAATTTTATTTTGCAATTTAAGTGATTGTACCTTTTTATTGCGCTAACTTAATCTATAAGTCGGCCAGTGATGGTTTTTCGGGATGATTCAAAAAATAAATTTCTATAAATACGAATGTTAGCTTTATTTTTATCTTTCTCCCTTTTAAAATTCAGTGTTATAATTTTTTAATTTCTGATGACAAATTTAATTTTAATTTATGCGGAAATGCTGTGATTTAATTTGCATTTTTAACCTTGAATTTGTTTTGCCACCAAAATTTGGTTGAGCGGAATCGGTGAAAGATGGCGCACTTATTGTTGACGATATTTTAACATGGCTGATCAAAGTTTGGTGTAGTGTGTGATAAATGATGTATTGTTTTATATATTTCCACAAATATAGCGAATATAATTTAGTTAAATCATTTTTAGAATTAGTCTAAAGTTTGAAATGTACGCAGTGCCTTTTGCGTAACGGGAAGATAATCGTCGCGCTACGATGTCCTTGTGTAATTTTTCGAGTGTTTGTGCATGAAAAGAAATTACATGTTAGTGATATGGAGCCATATTTACGGAATAATTGCAATCGAATAGACATTAATAAGAGGGATTAAATTTTATATCAAGACGTAAGTTGAGTTGCGCTTTATGTGCGATTTACACAGAGCTATTTCGGTGGTTCATTAATATTGTTAAATGGAATACTATTGGTGTGGTCAGCATCGTTCCCAGATCATAGGTCAAATTCATCCCGCGTTTGATTGGTTTTTCTCACAAATTTTTATTTTAAATAATATGAAAACATCGACTCGTCAGCTTTTATTCGTTTTTTAAGGCAGACCATAAAATCGCGACAGGAAAAATTTATCACTTGACATTTAAGTTAACCCCACCAACGAAAATTATTTTTTCAATATTAAAAGTAATTTTTCGAAAAGTCCTTTAGTTTTTCATCGGAACTGCAATAATAGGTCGACGATGGATTTTCGTTTCTTCTTCGCCTTCGAATTTGGCCAACAAGAAATTTAAATTTTTAACGAATTTTTCGAAAAAAAACAAACAACGAATGTTCGTTATTTCGCAGACCACTATGATTTAAAGAAATTCTTATCACTTCTGGCTGTCGGGTATTTTAATTAGAAATGTTTCGTAAATTTGAAAAATCGAATGCTTTTTCAATTCTATTGTGAGCATTTCCCCTTCGCATCTTTCTCGCTTAAACTTACTAAATTTTTCTGTCAGAACCTTTCATGTACAAATGGGGTGAACAACAAAACAGTTTTAACTTCTCTCATACTTAGATCCTATCATTTCTTTTTGTTCATCCTCATTAGTAATAATTGCGTAATTTTTTACATCGGACAGAAGTTGCTAAGTGCTTTTGGGATGTACACACTGTCAGCCATGTGATTTTCTAGGTTAGTGTGACAGTACCGAGTTGTGATTTTCAGTGTTTCTGCTTTTGGTCTGACGTTTCAGATTTGATTATTTTTCATGTACCATTGGCATCAATTAAAATACTATTTTCCAAAATTTGGTATTTAAATCTTTTGACTCTCATGTGGAAAATCAATCCACAGGTGGACCAATTAGTTAAGCAAAGTCGGGTAATTTCTAGTAGAAGAAGAAGAAGCTATTGTTTTGTTTTATTTTCATCTTAGTTTTAAGTTTGTTTATACCTATAGGCAGGAAATTCTCGAATATTTTTTAAAATTAAATTATGACTTCTTTTTCAGATGGGATGGCAACATCGCATATAACATTAGCTTTTTATATCAGAAATGGATCCGGTAGGACCATGGTCGGCTTATGCGTCATATAATCGCTTAGCGGGTGTCCAAGCAGGCGCCAGTGGTGCCGATTTACATCATCACCTTACATCAACTGGAACGCCGGTCACTACGACAGCCCAAATTTTATCAAGCGGTTTTCTTTCACCACCGCACGTTGGCTATGATACCGTTTTTAGCCCATTGTTTCATCCTGGAAGTGCCAAACCGTCCGCACATTATGTTACCCAAGTCCAGCAACATAGACAAGCTCTGGCACAAGCAGCTAATGCCAAACAGACAAACGAGGGAGATTATCATCAAGCTCAGGTATGTTTTTGTTTGTATTGTGGACAGACATTCAGGCATCACAAACGTTATTATAAAGTTGACAGTTATGACATAACATTAAAGGTTTTCGGCAAATTGGTATTACCTATCGTTTTCACAAACCGTTATTTTAACATGATCTTGATAATAAAGGTTTTCTTAACATTTATAGTGCATACCAATTTGCCGAAACCTTTATTTTATTTCATAACTGTCACCTTTATAATAACGTTTGTGATACATAATAGACCGGATTGAGTGTAATGGCAATATAATTATCTTGTAATTTGTTTTAAAAAGGAAAATTATCAATTTGCGGTTACCTACCTAACAAAAATGATAAAATTTTGAATTATCTTTTCTTTATTTCAATGTAAATCTTTGAAAAGCCAAAGGTCTATTGGATTACCTAAAGAAAAAATCTTACAATGTACACACACCTTTAGCTTAGAACAGTTTATTTGTACATTAATATTGATAAGCAAATCTTTAGAAATTATTCTTAGTGAAACTAACTTTGATGCAAGTTGGGTTCATTCCTTTAAAAATATGTCTTCTTATGGACAACATTTCCAAGCTTGGGTAAAGTAGTATTTTAATTATTTTCAATTTTAAATCTGTAACCACTGGTTTCCTTACGGGGTTGGACTACGTGTAAACTTGGGGAATTAATTCAGAAAAAGTTAGTATAAATGCGATTTTATTCATATTTGGTTATGTATTAATGTAGGCTTTTATAAGTACATATTTAAAATAATACGAATAAATTTAATTAATTACGAAGTACCCACTTGGGCAGGATTTATGCAGAAAAAAATGTTGAATATTTTTGGAAGAAAATTTGCAGTATTTTTATGATACTTCTTGAATAAAAATTTAACAAAGCATAATTTTAACAAAACTCTACATAGACCGAAACTACCAGCTTTTTGAAATTATGTATGAAATCCATTAATTGATTGTAGTTTGTAAATTGTAAATATAATTTCGTTTTAATGTTTTAAATTCTTGCTCCATACAGTGGATCTTCCTTTGTTTCTAAAACTGCATTACATTTTTTTATTCAAAATTCGTCAAGTACAAATTTTATTTTTTCTTTTGTAGTAAAAAATAAAAATGCCTGCGAAACGTGATGTTTGAGTTGTAAATTTTAATGTGGATTTAAAATATTTTATCCTACAAAAGCATAATAATAAATTATTGTAGATAATTACCATTCACTCTAAAAGCCTCATTAAATTGTTATTTCTGTAAATTATAAATTGCTATAAAAATAAAATTGAGAACGTCAGTTGGCCGATCATTTTAAATGGTAAATAATTTTATTGTTTTTTAGGCGTTCTTCGAACAAAACGCAAGCGCGTGGCCACAAAACAGCCCCTTTGGAATATTGCCTCACGAAAGTGTCGTACCAAGTACCACATCGGGAAAATCTACAACAGCTTCCTACGAAAATTTCAATGCTCACTTCGTCGCAGCTCAAGGTATAAACCATTTGAATTCTCCATTGGCGGTCGTTAATTCGAAAAATTCCTCAAGAGCACAAAGTCCTCACATTTCGAATACAGTTGCCGCCAAGTCGCCCGCAACTCAACCCAACTCGGCGAATTTCTTCCAATCTTCGTCCACTTACGCGAGTGGTAACAACAGCGACGCTTCAAACAATAACAAACCTTTTCCTTCTTCAAACTCTTCCAATCTTCAACAATCATGCATAGTCTCTTCTTCACCAAATTCTTCCACCGCTTCCAAAGATTATCATCGCGTGCCGCAAAGTCGCACGATATATCTTGGTTCTCCAAATCCGTCAAGACCAACCGATAAACAGTCTTTCACCGCTCCACAAACGAAACAGCTTCCTCAAATTCAAACCAAGGCTCAAACTAAAATTTACCCCGAATTATCAAACCACGTCGAAAGACAACGACAAGCACAACAAAATGAGGATAATACAAGTCAGTCATCTCCAATTAGTTTTTCTTTAATGGACGCCGCCGGACGAATCAGTTACGCCGGTAGTAATTCGTCGGCGAAAAGATCCCAGTTTCAACATTCCGCAGGTTACCGTCACTATCAGTCGGGAAATAATTCGGACACAGATTTTCAAAGATCCAAAAGCGGTTCTGACTACTCAAACGGCCCCGATTGTAACGTCGTCGTTCCGCGACGTCCTAGTCCTTTACAAGCCCACTCCCAAGCGTCTCCTTTAGGTCACGTTCCCAGTCCGGCTTATCCCATGTACAATAGCCCCTTAAATTCTATTTCGTCGCCTCAGAATTCTAATATTGTTACCCCACCTTCTCCATTGGACGTGACGGTCGCTCGTACTCCTCAAACGACTGGAAACGTCGCGTACCCCTCCGTTATTACCCGCGCTTTAAATAGCAACCACAATACAAATCAAAGTTGTTGGGACGAACAGCGCCAACAGCAACAGAGAAAGTTTATCAGTCAATCAAATAATGCAAACAATTATAATAGTAATTCGGAAGCGGCTTCGAGACAAGTGACAAACGAACGACAACAACAAGCTTACTTTGAATCAGGTCAACATCAGGTATCTTTACAAGACTTGTCTAGTTGCAGGGGAGATCCCATGAGTATCGTCAAAAATTTGCAGCAGCAAAGTTGCCAGGTACAGCAGTCGGAAATTAAACAAGAAATTAAGTCGACTGCAAAACGAAGAAAGAGCAACGAAAACAAAATTAACAACGCATCAGTTAATGACGTCGTTGCTGGACCTAATATAGCCGAATATTTTTCTGGTCGAATACCCCCACCCGCTCACGCTGCAACGACAAATCAACCGCAACAAAACGGAGCTTACTTCGATTTTGAAAACAGATGGGCACCGCCTTCCTCGGCGAAAATTTTCGGAACTCAAGCGGCAATTCATCAACAACATCAAGGACTCATGGTGCCTCATCCACATTCTCACCATCCACCACCTCTTCCCTATTTTCCTCCCTTCCATTTAGCTCCTCATCCAAACGAATTCGCCTCCGCCGAACTTGCTCCCATAGCTTCCTACTCTGAACAGCCTTCGCAAGCTGCATCTTCTTCCCAATTTACACAACAAGAAAGCTCACCCAAAGTCATAGTTCCTAACATCGAAGAAGAACTTAATTTCCTTTCGGGTGGTAACCATGCACCTTCTACCGGCGTCGTACCTGCTTCTGCTGCAGTGAGACGTACAAGCACTACAAATCAAATTATCCCGCCAACTAAACCTTCCGATAAAGGTCCAAACACGGGAAGTTCCGACGGCTTTATGAACAGTTACTTAAAGTTTTTAAACGGCGAACGAAACAATTCGCCACCACCACCCGCCCGTGGTAACAGAAAGCAAACCTGGTCGCGCGCAAAACCTATGCAACAGCAACCCCAGCAGCCGCTACAACCGGGCCCAAACTTGGCTACTAAACCAGATGGTTTGAGTGGCAGCAGTAGTGTACCTCTTACGCCGCCACCTTCGCTACAACTCGTGACAACGCCACCTGTGCGCCCAACGATCGGCGATCCTCAAGACGATCCGCGATACTTTCCTCTACCCAAAGAACGTAAGCAGAACATTTTCGACAGCTCCGACGATGGTTTTACCTCCGATGAAGATTTATTTGCGCGAAAGGTTACGCCCGTCGTGAAGGTCGAACCACCGCCCAAAGAGAAGACCAAGAAGAAAGGAAGACCGTCGAAGGGAGTGGGATCTGCCGAACGAAAGCGCTCGCGCGATATTCCAACTTATGTAAAAACCCAAGAAGAAAACGGAAATCGCGATTCTCCTAAATTGCCACCAAGACGCGAGAGTAGCAAAAGAGCGGCGAAAGAGAAAACCAGCATGCAGCAACTGATGAAGCAAACTGTCGACGACGATTTGGACGAACCGATCGAGTTTATGGATTCCGATTCCGATCCTGCGTGGACGCCGCAAGCGAGAGAAGATCTGGAAGAGGAAATTACCATGAAGAAGTCGAAAAAATTGGGGATTAGAGGACGCAAAAGAAGGAACGTAACGTCATATGGGTCGGAATTTGATGAGTATTCCAACGATTCGCAGTCTGGGAAAAAGGCAAAAGTTCCCAGTGGTAAGTGTTTTGTTTATTTTTATTTGTCTGGAGTTACCGAGAGATAAATTATTAAATGTTCAAGGACAGAGAGTTTAACTCGAACTTTTTGTGATTCTTGTAAAGGAATATAACAATAAGTTTAACTCTTTTCTTAGGTAACAAGCAGGTCCAGAAGCAAAATACTGCTCCAACGTTAGAAGACAACATCGCGGCAGCGGTTGCACAACAAAATAATGGACCACATAATCTAAGTGAAGATAATCTTTTTAAGGATGGAGAATTTGTTGCGTTGAAGTCTGAACTTGGTCAGGAATGGCCTGTGATATGGAGGGTCGACAACGTAAATCTTTTACAGAAGTTTGAGTCTTTCGAGCAAAACGGACAAACTTTATATCGTAACGGATCCTCTGTAAGTGTTTTTGATATTTTCGCAATTTCTATCAATAATCCTTTAAAGTTTAAGGCGTGGGCTCCGGAAAATAAAAAATACTACGTAAATGTACCAATAAAATTCATAATGCAGGGTCAATCGGAAGTGATAGTCGAATTATTGCGTAACGAAATGATTTTCATCGATCACGAGTTTGTCAAGCAGGCCATGAAGGAGAGCGAGGGTTATCAGGATAATTTTGAAGTTTATATTCAAACGTTGATATCGCAAGCCCTGGACAGCAACTTTTTGACTGAAATCTTCCAAGAGCAAGGTTAGTAAACTAGAACTTATTCTAGTAGACTATGAAATAAATTTAATTATTTTCAGATGAATATTTTCTTACTAATGTTAAGACTATTGACGATATTACGGATACCAAAAAGTATAAAATGATCAACTTATTGCGTTGGCCGAACCCCGTCGAAATTGCTGTTACGACCTGGCCTTGTCTCAACGTGATTCGTGAACTGGGCGCTGCGGACACTCAGTTTCATCCTTGCGCTGCATGTATGAAGCCTGGTGTTGCTGTGCGCGTTCTCATGTATGGACAACCTTACAACTCAACTACTCTGGAAGGCTGCCAGCCTAGCACACAATTCATCGAAAAAGTATGACGAATGTTTTTGTAATAATTGAACATTTTTAAATCAAACTGTTTTTGTTTTTAGGATTTCTTAATGTGTCGAATATGTGCGAGTCATGTTGAATTGTTCAACAAAATTACTCACCAGAAATACTTGATGTACATCGAATGTGCCAAGAGGGTTGCTGAGAAGCGCACCACGGATCCAAACAAAGATACCACTTGTATCTTAAACGAATTACTGGCCGATGAGCAGTGGCTTAATCAGGTAGGTTAACTTGGTCAAAAATAAGTATTGGGTCTAATTAAAGTCATGGATTTTTGTTTTAGTTGTTTTATGACGTCCGAGGTTCATGGGCCGAAGTGGATAATTTTGAATACAGTTTTAAATTCAAAAGTGTTATACAGTGAGATTTGAAATTGAAATGACGAAAATAACTATTTTATTTTGTGTTGTGGGTCTGTTGGCCTTTATTTTGTTGTTTTTACGAAAATATCAGAAAATTATTGAAAATTGTAATATATTATGGTAACAAGAGTTTTTATTATTAAAGAGTATGAAAGATATAATATTGTAACATTAATTGCATAAATCATCACATTAATATTAATTAGATACTTTTGATTATTATTTTGTTTTTAAGTTTTGTTAAATTGCCATTTCATATCGTGTGCATAGTTTTCAAATGTGCGGGATACAAAAGTGATATTGATTAATAAAAAATAATAATTGTACTACATTTGTTTATTGTACAGTTTAGAATAGTTGTATACATTCATTATTCAAATAAAAACGTTTAAATATTTTATTCTCGAGTTTTATTACATCAAAATTGATTCTACATTCTGTTCTCTTATTTTGTCCTATAATAGTAAGGGGATTCATTTCACTTCATAATCTTCGTACTTATCGTACTTTTAATTTTTGTAGACTTGTGTGACATGAACACATTCATCCTTCAATGTTTCGTAAATTCTTTCGTACTTGCATTTGTAGATTATTTTGAGGTTTTGATGTAGATTATTTAACTAATTAATTCTAATTCACATTTACTGATGTTCAAATTTTTCTTGGTTACTATGTATCGCCAACATATAAATGAAACGAAACTACGACATCTACATACATAAAGTATGATGAGTACGACTGCGTAGATTTCGTAAACTAGATCTGTATTAAAAATTTACAAAAAACAAGATCTACGACATGTACGACAAAAGTACAACGTGAAATGAATCCCCTTAGTAAGTCGTAAGTATGTGTTTTAATAATAGTTTTGAAGCTTAGGTGAAGGTTTCTAGCCCTGAGGCATCCAACCGGGATGATAAAAATAATATGAATATTTTTAAATTTTATTTAAAAAAATGAACTTTTATATATATAGGTAATAAAGTAAGAGTAACGATAAATATTTCTAAAGAAAGTGCTTCGAAAGTAGAAAAATTTTAAAGGAAGGGCGAGTGCCCCGACGCCCTTAGGTTATCGACGCCTATGTACTCAAATAGTTCGACCGATTCAAATTTATTGATCTAAACCGATCGACATGATTAAAACTATTTTCGAAATATTATTTAAAGTTTAGTATTGGTAAAATTCCGATGGACCGTATATTTTTCAGTTTTTATTCAAACTTAACATTTCAATGGTTATCAATATATTGGTTAGGTAGCAGCACTTCGCGCAAACTTTTCCACTACAATTTTGAGTAACTTTCGATCCTAGGCATTGTAAATTTATAAGGTACAGATAAATAATCGATGATTATTATAAAGAAACGAAGCGAGGACGTAATTTTGTCAAGAGCAAATTTGAAATTCCCACTCTGGCGGTGAATGATCGGAGCTTCCGGCAACAAACGTCGTTTCCTTTCGTGAAACTTTTGTGTAAATCGGCCGTTTTTAATGGCAGGTCGTGTGTGCGGGTCTAAGCAGTTTTAAGTGTGGTTTTTTGAATCATATCGATTTGATTAGAAACTTAATTGTAGTAATAAATCTAGAAATTTATTCGCAGTGTCTTATTTAGTGATAAACACACAAAATGCCTTCAGCGGCTAATGTCAAAATTGACAAACAAATTAATTCGGATACGGCTTTAGCTGATAGTTCCACTTCAGCGACACCCATGAGACAAGCAATTACTGTAATAGAACATAAAATTAGGAATTTGGAAAAGCGTAAGGTTAGTTTTAAAATCCATGTGGTTGAAACGGCAAATTTGAGGTGTTCACACGTTTCCAACGCCGCCATAATAATTTCGTTGCGGTAAGTTTTTTTTTTGTTTTTTCCAGGCCAAATTGGAATCTTATCGCGATCTTCAAACCTCGGGTAAGGAGTTAAATCACGACCAAAAGACTGCAGTAGCTAAATACGAGGAAGTAGTTCAAACTCTCGAATTTGCTCGCGACTTGTGTAAACAGTTCCTAGGTATTGCTACAGTTTCCGAAAAAGACGCGAAAAAACAAGCACGAAAAGAGGCGGTAGCAAAAAGTCAAGCCGAGTTGGCCAAGGTAAAATTTATTCGCTTTACTTTTCATCGGGTTTCTTAACATCGCAAGTTCTCTGTTTTAGATTAGGGAAGTTTTGCTGGTACAAGATGCACTCAATCAAATGGGCCACGAAAATGTTAGAGATGATTTTCTTTTAAATCGTAATGGAGCTGTCAGTCTTAGCGAAACCGATCTCAAGTAAGTTGCAATTATAAAGTAATCTCGTGGGTGGTAATTAAATTGCGAAATTATTTACACCCAATATAGTTTTTTTTGTAAACATCATTCTCTTGTTTGTTTGCACCTACTTCAAATTTCGTTGAGTAGAATCAGTGCACCTAAAAATGTCATCTCATGTGTCACATGATTAACATGGCGGACAAATCCGTTTTTATTTCTCTCGAATCTTTTCTAAATAATTACTCAAATGATGTCGAGCAACCTAGTTTTTTGGTTTGATAAATTATACACACCAAATTGTGGTTTATAATTAAGGGGCTCAGAAGCCAAGCGGTCCAAGTTGACTTTTTTTCAAAATCTTCTGATCCCCTCAATCTGATTCTGGACCAAAGCCTTTTAAAATGATCTAAGTTGGGAGATTGTTCACCAAGATTCAGACAAAACGATGTGGTCCCTGGGGAATCAATCTCACAAAACTTGATACAAAATTAAATGATTAAAAATTAAAATTAAGTTAAGGAATGTACGAAAGTACCATACACCAGCAGTCTATACTGAAAAGAAAGTGTAATATTACTCAGAAAATATAAGCTAATTTTCCTTCTATTCAGTTTTCACATTTTTTTACAGTGTAGAGAGTGGTAAACCACAGTTTTTTTCGATCACATTGGATACACTGTTATAATCTAACGTCCTACTTTATATGGCTAATTGTTTAGTTACCAACATTCTTCCTCTTGACAAAAACATGACTTCTCTTCTATGTCTTATCTTATCTGCTGTTTAACTTGGGTTTCAAATCATGTGAAACATAATACACTTAATTTTAATGAGGATTGGTTGTTTGCCTGCCGAGGAAACAACCATTGATCCATGTTTCAATGAATAACTCATTTAAACGTTATGATACAATATTGTTTTGAAGTTACAATCTGTGAGTGAAAAGTAATTTTGATTTACTAATTTTATTATTAACCATTAATTTTATATTAATTTCAATATAAACCTCACTTGTATAGAAGTGTAGAAATTTTATAGATATTAGCAGAATGTCTCATACAACACCACAAAAGTTAAAATCTTTTTTTATGTAGATTACTGGATGACCTTTATCCTGCTGTGACTCCTAAACATGAATTAGGCAACCCTACTGCATTTACTAACCAGGTTCAAGCCGCAGCCGAACATTTGCTTGCCGTAGTCGATGGTAAGCAAAAGGACGTTTTTGGCGGTTCGTATAGTCAGATTAAGGAAGTGATTGGAAAAATTCATGAAAGTGGATATTTGGATCAACCATCGGTAATATTGCTAACGGTGTTTCTTTTTGCACATGTTAAGGTCCTTTTTACTTTTAGAACGAAGAATTCGAAGAGGCGGCGGTAATTGTGGAACCCGAAGAACAAAATTGTAATATTGTCCCCGAATTAATTGAACCTGTTCCGGAAGTACTTCAAACTTTCGAACAGCCCATCATCGAAGCGCCAATACCGCTAGTGGTAGCGCAGCAAATTGAACCTCCATTAGAGCAAATACCTGTTGAACCACAACCCATATATTTCCAACAGGCGCCAAGACCAATTACCGAAGTATTAGGAACGGCAAGTTTTTTCTTCTTGCAGGTATGTTCGTCATTGAGCTTGTGTTAATCGCACTTAACACGAGTATATTTTTTAGGATTCTGAATTAGACACTCCCGATACATTACCAACTCAAACTTTTACGAATACCAGTTACGTGCAAGGTCCACCACCGCCAATTCCTTTACCACCAAACTTTCAGACATACCAACCGCCATCCGGTAATCAGATTGTGCCTCCGACTAATGGAAACGGCATCGAAGAAGTTGTAGTAGTACAACCGCCGTTACAACAACCTCCTAAGACAGAGGAGCCTCAAAAACATCGAGTGCAACAGCAACCACGACCTAACAACAACCAAACTTTTTATCAAAACAACAATAATCATAACAATTACAACAATCGACCCCGTCAACATAGAAACGGACCTAGGGCAGGAAACAACAGACAACCACAATAATAAATAAACGGTTTTCGTTCTTAATTTACTAAATGGCCCATGCAAAATATCTACCACTACTTTTTTTTTTGTTACACACCTTAAGTATTTATGGATAACATATTTAACGATTTTAATGCGGCAAAGTAAGATTTAAGAGAAACTTGGGATTTTTATTTGATACAGTTAAAATAAGCAATATAAACAAATAATTACTCACTCGTCTTGTAGTTTAATTCTTGCATTTTATTTTGCTGCTGCTTTAGTTGAATTCAATAGAAAAACAGAAGGATCGGTAGCTTTTATGATGGTAACAGTTTACTTTTAGAAAAAATTAAAATAATACGATGTGTAAATTATTTTTTGGGTTAAAATTTTTTTTTATTTTTTTTTGAGAGAGAAACATGTACAATTGTGGTATATAAAGTAACATCGACTTGTAGCATTTTTTTACCTCGTCTTTTTGGCATTTATTTATAGAGCGAATTGGTTCCTGGTTACAAATATAACTATCATGTTCATGTTTTTAGCTTAACCCTTTCGGGACTGAATTATTGCAAAGATTCGATTTCGAAATGGTTTTGTAAAATCTAGTAATTATAATTATTCATTGAAACAATTGGAAATTTCCTTTTTGATTTTTCACTAATGCAATGTAACACTCTTTAAATTGTATATGTGTTAAGTTTACGTGCCGACAGGTATCTAAAATTTAACTTTTGAATTTCTTTTTATATTTAAATAAGAAAACCAGTATTTTAATGTTTCTAATAAATCTATTTAGAAGCGATGTCGAAGGTTTTCTAAGCGAGTCTTTGTTTGCCAACCTTTCTGACATTCCCTCCTAAAACACTTCCTTACTTTGGAACTGGCCATTAAATATGACACGAACTCAACACAAAACAATAATATTGTTCTTACTTCATTTTAATAGGATTTCCAGAAATGGGTACCAGGGTAGACGATATACAAGCAAGAAAGAGCTGCTGTAATTATAATATGCAAGGTAAAAGTGTTTTCTATATTGTTAATAAGCATGCTAAGTTACTTCCAGAAAAAAACACTAGCTATTAGACATAATTTTTATTTAAGGATTTGTAGCAAAAACTAAATAATTTGTTTGATTGTTTACTTTTAAATTCAAAAACTTGACACATTTTATGGAAAACGCATGGTAAGTGACTACCTGCCATTCAAAATCTGGATATTTCTCCAACATGATCTGTCTCACCAGATTGCACCTATCAAATTCGCTGCTAAAATACATATAGGCCCTTTTAATTGCTTCAATTGTGTCATCTCTTATGGAAGTGTTAACATTTCTCGACGTTTCCACCAACACCTTAAATAAATAGGATTTTGGCTCTTCATTTTGTTATTTTTTTTTTTTGATTCAACTGCTACTTACCGAAGTTTGTGTACACGATTCAAATAAACAAACCAACACGAAAGTGAAAAAACACACCCGCGAAATCATTTTATAGGATCAGAGTAGGTACATTTTTTTGCCTATATAATTTAAATTAAATGAAATATCGTTTGTTGTGTAAGAATTCATTGGTATTAAATAAATATAATTATCATACGAAAGGGTCAAATGTGAGAAACAAATTACCTTGAATGAAGTTGGGAAATATTGGCGTTTTTAATTGGGTTAAAGAGATAAATTATTGTTGCAAACATCCTAATCGATAATTTGTCCAAAGTATCTAAATATTTTACTCCTTAATAGCTGAGTTTTTGTTATAGAGAAACTATTAACTGGACCAAATAGTTTTTTTTTATAGAAAATGTCAATTGATGTTTCCTCTGGGTTGGAAGCTTATCAAATTTTCCAATATGGATTATGAGTCACATCATTGCCTGTGATTATTTAAGTCGATCTCGTTCAATTAAAATTAACTCTGAGGGTTACTGCAAAAGCAGAATCCTCAGCCAAACACTTTAATCTGTTTTCGCCTTCGGAGTGCCGGGGTAAACCCCATATCTCCTTCATCTCGGTGTTTGCCTGGCGGTTTGGAATTTTGAAGATTGTTTTTCTGCTGATGCAATTTCGTACCTGTGCTTTTACGTAGTTTATACGAAGCTTCGGCTGATGTTTAGTCTCCCATCTGCTTGAGTTAACAAGAGCAGGGGGAGAAACACAAGTCGTAAACTCCCGCATAAATATATGTGATTGAAACTTTAAAAAATGAAAAAGCATACCACGTCCTCTCGCTCGAATAATAATTAGTAGCGAAAGAATTGTTTACAATTTATCGCATACAACTGCGATTACAATTGCGGACGCAAAAGAGGACGTGGTATGCTTTTTCATTTTTCAAAGTTTTAATCACATATATTTATGCGGGAGTTTACGACTTGTGTTTGGCTGGGGATTGAGGATTCTGCTTTTGCAGTAACTCCAGAGCTAATTTTAATTGAATGAGATCGACTTGAATGATGATAGTCAATGATGTAACTCATAATCCATATACAGAAATTGTTAGATGAATACTTGAAATGCCCTATTTCATTTTTTTAAAATTTGTTAGATTTTTACTACCCTTATACTCGATAATTAATAATCGCTTTTTTAAATTTGAATTTACAAATTTTGTGGACAAATTAATGTATATTTTTTATTTTGCAGAGTTTAGAAGACAAACCACAGGAAAGATAAACTTTCCTGTATAGAAGAAGTCAATATATGGAGTTAATAAGCGATGGTGATGTGCAAAATTTGATAACTTTTGTTTGAACTTTTGCTAAGGGTTTACCGGGTTTGTGATATTTTATATTTGCCGTGTACAAAGTAACGCGGCGGCCTCATCCAAAGAACGTCACGTTATTTAAATATCAATTAAGAAAAACATGAAATTTCATTTCTTTTCCGGAAATCTTCATCGAAACAAGATTTCCCTGCTTATGTACGCGCAAGGAAATTGAATTTCCCTGACTAGTCAGGTAATTATTGTAATTGCATTGTTTGTAACTATGGATCCAACAAATTGACGAACTTAATTTTTCCTTATTTCAAAAATGTTCAATCGATAGTTTGCCGCCACTGAGAAATCTGCATTTAAGGTTTGTAGCTTGGCTACAGTTTAGTTTGCAAATTAAACGATAGATGTCGTAGCATATCGTAAAGTTTTCTGTTTTGTTTACAATTTTAAAAATGACATGTCAAATGACCTCATAAGCAGAACTGAAATCACTTGGTTTGGTTATGGGTGTTTACATGGTTAATAGTGTATGAACTTGCAAGAATTATGTTGCTAAACATAGATTTTTAATTTCTCTTAGTATTTATAACGAAGCAAATACTGGATTCTAGAATGGAAAACATACGGTTATTAGAAAATTTGAATAAAATTCATTGGTGAGTCATCAAATGAGATTTTGTAGTTTTGGCTATCCAACATTGAATTATTTATTAAATTTTATTACTATTTTTTTTGTAGGATAAAAGCGGTTTTGTGTGAGGAACGTGCAGAACTTTTAAAATTGGATTGTTACATATTATTCCATAACAACTGTTCGGTTATTGTTGAATATGGTTACGGTGGAGCAACGACAAGATATGATTTAAAAGGTATGTTTGATTTTTTTTGTGCCACGAATAGCTATTTGTTAATTTATAGTAGTTGTCATGTAACTTCTGGCCTCGCCATAATTCTAATTGTGTGGAGATGTCAGGATATTTTATTTCTATTTTTGTTATTGTTCGTATTTGTTAAGGCAAATAATCAGTTGTCTGAGCTACATTCAGTTCAGCACATTCAGCTTATGGCGGAGACTAGAAGCTCTGTGATCACTACTATACAATTATTTATTTGAAATATTCGAACGCAGCAAATATTGAACAAACAAAATTTAAATTTGATTTTCTTTTGCTTCTCATTGGTTGGCAGCATTTGCATAAAATTTCCTATATCGCAGTTTGATGTTTCAACAGATCATTAACGGCAGCGGCACCCAAATAAGCATTTGGAAATTACATTTGAATTGTGAAAACAACAACATTGAACCTCGTTTGTTAAAAACTAAAAAATGCATACTCATTAACAATAGTGAATATAAGTTAAATCGTAGAAGCATGCAACTTATTTTGGTGATTTTTAAATAAATTTATTTCTATCTGAAGTTCTTACCGATTTTAAACTTGGAATTTCTTCTAGATTTCATAACATGTCGAATGGTGCAGTGCATAAAGATTATTGGAAAAATTGGATTGGAAATTGGAGCATTGGAAAAAATATCAAGCTGAACTTCAGTCGATGGATTTGAAATCAAAAGGTGGGTTTTATTTGTACAATATTTTACTACGTTGACATTAATTTGAGCATGAACCCCTTTAACTCAATTATATAGATGCCAGTATGTGTTGTTTTAATGATTTTCTCACATGAGTTAATATATTTTTGTGCGGTATTGTTAAAAGGGCCAAGGTCACTTCTTGTACTTGACATTAGATATTGACCTACCAGATATTAATTTTATTAGGAACCATAACAGACATTATGTTATTGCTAGTGCAGTGAAAGGGAAACTGAACATTTTTTTAACATATCAATGTGAGGTTGAAAGAAATGTATTTACAAAGAAACGCTACAAGATTGATCCTTACTTATTTACACCTAAATGCTTCTTATGTCCTAATGGGTGAAAGTTATCTTGGTGGGGAAGTTTTTGAAGAAAGGAAAGTCGACAAGCTAATATATTTTTATAAAAAGATTTCACCTAGTTTAATAAATTGTTATACCTAATATCAATTCGAAGATTTATACCAACGTTTTTTTCTAAAACTTCTTCAAATTTGTAAATTTACACAATGGAATTTTTTATCGTTGGTAGGAGACCCGATAAAAATTTTAAATTTTGTCTCATAATAGTAGGTACTTTTATTGGCTAAAATTTTAGATTTTTATGGGGTACCCCATCAGCCGCTATTTAGCGTTAAAAATGGCATTTTATTGAATTTCCAAACCTTGTGGTAAACTTGTAAACTTGAAGAAGAAGTGGAATATCCCTTCGAAACAATGTCGTTTGTTTTGTTATGTTTATTTTGTTTAATAAATATACTACACGTGAGTTATGGCCGATAATTATTATCAAAATTATTTTCGATTGTGTACTTTTCGGGTATATATTTTTTTCTCTTCCTGGAGCACACCTACAGCCCCCTCACACGACGCTTATCTTGCTAATGGATTGCTTGCTGGGTGGTGTGATGGTTTCTGTAAGTTGTTGGCTTCACACATGCTTTGTGGTCTCAATGTGCATATGCAAGTAGTGATCTGTAGTAGGTAGTGAAACTCAAAATTTCTCGGTAGCACTCGTGTTTACGACTTCGACGCGACTTTTTTATTGTTTAGCACTGAAATCCATCAACAAAAATAGCACGGAGTCTATCACAGAACTCCAGCACAAAAACAAGCTAGTAAGCTAGCGGTGACGTCATTTTCAATCATAGCAGCCCGCACCGTTGCCATCGAGGCTCCTATCAAGCAATCCATAGCAAAGCAAGGGTCGTGTGAGGTGGACTTAAGTATAAAATGGTGTAAATTTGTGTAATAACACAAATTGTTAAAAGAATACGTGTAATGCCTTATTTCATTATTTTAATTTGTTAAATATTTACCACATTCTTACTTGATAAATTCCAAATTAGCTGCACGGGTAGTGGTTCAATGCCCACTTTGTACTGAAGCTCTAGGCTTAATTGTACCCCGTTTTCCATTAAGATGTTAAGGAAAGTTATTAGTATTTCGATCCACAGTTTGATGTCCACCAGACAGCTGAGCTAAGAAATTCTGCCGAGTCCGGGATTTGAACCCAGAATTTCCGCTCATAACTCAACTAGCGGTCATATCAAGCCACCACTGTGGTCTACAAATTTTGTGGACAAATTATTGTATATTTTTTATTTTGCAAGGTTTAGAAGACAAACCATATGGAAGTTGCAACAGATCTGGGAAAGATGAACTTTCCTATGTAGAAGAAGTCAAGATATGGAGTTAATTATTCATGGCGAACTGCGAAATTTGATAGCAGCTGTTGGATTTGTTTGGACTTTATCTAAGGGTTTACCATTCAGCAGGTTTGTGATTTTTTATTTATGGCGGTGTACAAAGTAACGCGGTGGCATGATCCTATTAACGTTACGTAATTTAAATATCATTTAAGAAAAAACATAAAATATCTTTCCCCAAACTTTGTTTTCATAGATGTATTTGACGTAAATAAGTTAATAAGGGCCAATTTCATAATAAAAATTAACAGGACTTTTAAATTTAAAAGGCGACTTAAGACAAAATAGACCAATAAAACTCATCAGTTTTGTTTTAAGTCGTCTTTTAAATTTAAAAGTCCTGTTAATTTTTATTATGAAATTGGCCCTAAAACAAATTAATATAAATTAACTTAAGGCAGCAGTCACCCCGTGTGATTGTCGTTTTTTTAGCTTTTCTTTGGGATTTTTTTTTGACGAACATTAAATATATAGAAGTTTTAACTTTTTACTATATATTTATTAACATTTCAACAGTAAGTCAAAAAATTTTCAGATAAAAATTTTCATCACAGCGTGTGTTGCGCCACTCCAAATGCACCCATGTCAAAAAAACTGGCTTCCACGATTCCGGCTGATCGGCTTATCTGAAATCAAAAATCCAAACGGCATTTTAACCTGTGTAGCTGTGGCCATCGAGTGAACTAGAATCATTCCAAAATATTGAAAAGTGAAGAATTGAGATGCTTTTGAAAATTAATTATTTAAAATTCATTAATTTTATTTAATTTTCAATATTTTGGAATGATTCTAGTTCACTTGATGGCCACAGCTTTACAGATTAAAATGTCGTTTGGATTTTTAATTTCAGATAAGCTGATCAGTGGAGGCCAGTTTTTTCGACATGGGTGACTTTAGAGTGGCGCAACACCACGCTGTGATGAAAATTTTGGTCTGAAAATATTCTGACTTACTGTTGAAATCTCAATAAATATAATATAGTAAAAAATTTAAAGTGATAGTGTAATTCCGGGATAGTTGGACCACTGGGTTAGATGGACCACCAACTAGAACCGTGATTTTATGAAGTACCGCTGGTATTTAGACACATCCTCCTATTTAGTTGAACAATCTAAGTTGTATAATGTATAAACAGTAAAGATTGGGTGTATTTAACAAGTAAAATTAAGCGTAGATGTGTCGAGGTTGGGTGAAAGTTTTTATAGTGGATGTTTTAGATGGCTTAAGAAGAACCTAAAGGTAACATTTTTTTAAAGATCTCGTTTGTATACGGTAGTTTTGGTATCCGAAATACGTATAACGTAACTTTTTCGTAATTTCTAACAGCGTGACTCGTGTGAAAAAGTGGTCTAACTAACCCATAGTATAAATAATGCTAAAGAAGTTAGATGATGATAGCGATACCTTGTCTGAAAGTGAAGTGGTATTGCAAGATAACGCAAGTACCGACGAAGAATGGAATGAAAACATCTGGAGGATGTGGAGAAAATTATTCACAAACAAAAAGAAGTGATGACTGGTGTAAATGCATTCAATTCGAGAAGTGGTTACATCAAGGATGCATCAAATATGCGAAAATGTGTGAACTATGCTGTAAAGTGGCATCTAAATAAAGAACCTCTGTTCCTCTAAACCTCTGAAAATCCATATTAAGAGCAAACAAATTTTGTTCCGATATTGTTCGTTGCATTTTTTTTTCTGCAAGTACCTCTTGAGTAATTTTGTAGCTTTCGACAATAGTATATTACATATTACATGACTAGTGGAGAAACCGAAAGATTCGCTCACGCATTTGCCAGTTTTGCATTTAAAATATTAAATTTCTCTTTCAGATCAAAAATGAGATTCCTTACATCAAAATTCGTTTTATTACTTTGTTGGTACTTCATATTGCCAAATGAAGCCAGCCCAATATGCAATTACAGATTTTGGAATGCAATTGCTTGCGAGGATATTAATTCTGGAAAAGAATTATTAAATGAAGTTGACAAATGCATTGAAAAAGACAAGGTTAAGATCGAAGATTTTAAAGGATTGGAAATCGAAAATAGCGACATAAATTACTTTACACCTGAGTTGTTCGATACGATGACCCATTTAAATAATGTGAAGTTGTTACGTAACAACATTACAGAAATTCCTGCAAACGTATTTGAAAAACTAACATCTTTAAAAGAAATAAACATGGGATTAAATGCAATTGAAAAAATTGATGAAAACGCATTTTCCAAACTTGGTGCGTTAGAGAGTTTTATATTTTTCAATAATAAAGTGCAGAGGCAAATGCGTGAGCGAAAGGGTTTCTCCACGAGTTATGTATAGCGTTTTGTTCAATCCTGCACTTATAAATCTAAAAAATTTATGAAAATACAATTTATTATAATTCGTGTCATTAATAATTAAATTTGAGATTTTGAATTTGCAATAACTCGAAAACGGCGTTAGATATCGAAAAACTGAGCTAAAAATTTACCCCCCTTTGCTCGTACTCAACCCCCCGTAGCAATTTGTCGTAGGAAGCTTTATGCAAAATTTTAGATCGATAGCGCGCATTTTGCGCGCAAAATAATTTAAAAAAAAGTTAGCTTTGGTTTTAAAACATTTTAATATTATTATAAAGAACGTAGGCAGGTTAATGAATGACTGCATTTTTCACTCACTAGTGGGTGAAAAGTCTTTCGCCCACTCGTTACCATAGATATAATTTGAGTGAGTAAAACAAACGGTTTCTAGTTGCGTATCCAAGTAAGAAACGACATGTTTCAATAGCAGGATTGAACAAACCTTTTTGTTTCTCTTATGTGATACATTGCACTTGATGTTCAAAAATATAAAAATTGAAGAATTTCTGAAGAAACCGAAATTTTTGTAATTTGGTCTTGATTTTATCTAAAATTCAATTATTCCAAATTAAATTGTCAACTTGTTTGTTTACAGAGTAAACCCATTCATTGTCTCTAGGCAGGAACTACCTAATGCTGCCATTGTATTGTTTTATTATTGATTCCTTGTTTTCATAAAATGAACTCAATAATATAGAAAATGATTAATCTTAAAGATGAAAGTCTAAAATTTTGATGTGACTAAAATATGTTTAATTAAAAAACAAAAACTTCAATCAAATGATTGAATCGTGGCCCCGATCCCTGTGTTCGGCGCCACGATTCGATCATCTGACGTTTTAGCAACAAATGTTTATAAAATTCTTTAAATCATTATAATAAATTAATGGTGCATTTCTTACAAAGTTTTCCGATTGAATTTGATAGTAAATTTTCCGTTCTATAAATTGGCTATTTAATTTTTTCGATTGAGTGATTAACTTGGAAGAAATGAAGGGTGAAAGTCGATTAGTCGTAAATCTTGGATTGTTTTTTATTAATTATGAATCATGCCTTAAAAATTGAGCTGATACATTTTAATATGTTCATAAGGGAACCTTTAGCTATCGATTGGTATAACTTTCATCCCCTGAAACGCAACTTTTGGGTTGCCATATATGCAAAGTCTCCATTGACTGGACTACAGGGAAGTATTGTTTCGTAGATGATTTTTGGAAAATAACTAAGTATTAATTGGTTTTTATTATTTTACTTAGCGTTAATCGGATAAGAACGACGCTTTACGGTTGAATTTAAATTGCTTGTGTTTGGCGCTGACATCTAACGTTAAAATTTCAATAGACAACACCGGAATCTGCAATAGGCTGTTTGCCTGTTAGAAGTTAGAATTGTTAGAAGAATACTTGTAATGCCTTATTTCATTTTTTAATTTGTTAAATCTTTATTAAGCTTATACATGATAATTAATAATTGCCTTTTTAAATTTAATTTTACAAATTTTGTAGACAAATTATTGTATATTTTTTATTTTGCAGGGTTTAGAAGACAAACCGTATGAAAGTTGCGACAGATCTGGGAAAGATGAACTTGCCTGTGTAGAGAAGTCAAGGTATGGAGTTATTTATAGATGCTGAACTGCAAAATTTGATAGCAGCTGTTGGATTTGTTTGGACTTTTGCTAAGGGTTTACCACCGTACAACAGGTTTGTGATATTTTATATTTGGCATGTACAAAGTTAAACGGCGGTCACATCTAGTTAACATTACGTACTTTAAACGTCAAATAATAGAATAAATGAAAGTCCTGTTTTCCAATAAAAATACATCAAATGTAAATAAGTTAATAAAACAATTAAAAATCAACTTATAAAATACATCAAAGAAAAGAAAAAGAGGTTTTAAAGAGGAAATTTTAGTTTTGTACCTAACATTAAGGTAGTACTGTCGGTTTTAGAATTACCGTTCAGAATTTAATGAAATTCGGCAGATTAGTAGATTATGATATGATAATGATTCAATTAAATTTTTGAAGAGCTACAGAGAACCAGAAAAAAAAATTGGCATTTGAAATTTCATGTTCTTAACATTGAGGCTTAAGGGAAATTACACGTTTTGATACTATAGTATCATGATCATATTTTACTGAAAGTGCCGTTCAGATTTCAATAAAAACAGAGAAAATGAGAGAACTTATTATATAAAACATTTTAGACACTTAAAAGTACAGCTTCAGAGCTTGTGATAGTAGTTATTAGCAAATAAATTTCAAAAATGTACTTTTTATATCGTAGTTCATTAGATGTGACAACGTTGTAAAAAAGGTAAAAACGCGCACGAAATTTAAAAATTCATGGAATAGGAGAATGTAGGATTTTTTTTTAATAATTGTTGATATATAGTTTTTTTAATAAATTTAATGCTTTTATATTCACACGTAAATTTTTCACAACTGTAATTTTGTTACAAGCATCATCTCAACTAAAGAAAGAACCACCAAGTAAATCATCGTTGGGAATGTTTAATTAAAAGCATCATGAGCTCTATCGTAATTTATGTTCAATTCTTTAGCAATACAAAAACTTGTACAATTTTTGTGTTACTTCTATCTATGTAACGAAATATTTTTTTATTGTGATTGAATGGTTTTGACTGTGACATTGGTTGCGTTTTAGAGAAATTGCTCTGGGCGATTCCTTGATAGAGGGGCGTTTGATAACACGTTCTTCAACTTAATAGAGCAGGCCTGCAATAATAGAGAACGCACTTCGAGTGATCCCCAGAGAGGGCCATCGGCCATCAAACCATGATCTTCAATTCCATCAAGAGTAACAACATGCTATGCGTGCAATCGGACAGAACCAGCACTGTAAGGAACTTCCAAAAACCTTTCAACGTTCTCATACCTGATAAGGAAATGCATGGCACCAAGCAGGAGCTGGGGCTCAAATAATAGCATCTGATACCCATATGCATCCAAAACGGAAATCAGTACTGGAGCAGGGATCAGTGGACGTAGAACAGGAGATGTATTCGGCATAAACCTGGGCTGCCATGCTACTGTGTTCCAGGCAAAAATACTGCGGTACCAGCTTGTACAAAGAAAATGACATGGAGTGCTTATACAAATAAGCGGATCTGTGATTTGATCAACAGCCAGGCAGCTCTAAAAGCTCTGGAGAGAGTGGCAACACAATCCAGGGTTGTAAGTCACTTCTTCGATGTGCTAGTAGCACTTGCACAACAGAACAGCTTAACGCTGTGGTGGGTGCCTGGGCATCCTTGCTAATGCTGCTGCAGAACGATACCTAGTAGGACCAGAACCAACTTGTGGGATAGCATATCGGATCGCAAAAGGGGTTATTAAGGAACTACTAAGTAAACAACATTTTTCGTACTGAAGGGACTGAGGCAATCGCGGATGTTCATTGGTGGGCTCTCCAATAAAAAAATAAAACTAGAAATCCTCAAGGTGAGTAGACCACAGCGGAGGAAGACAGTAGGACCTGTGGTAGGACGTACAGGACATTGCTGCCTGAATAGGTACTTCAATGTAATTGGGGTTGTAGAGTATACCTCATGCCGAAAGTGCGGTGTCGAGGAAGAGACTCCACACCACTGACTATGTGGGTGTCCAACCCTAGCCCTGTTGAGACTACGACATCTCGGCTGGGCATATTTGACAACTGAGAAAGTAATTCATTCACCCATCAGCTGTGTAGTACTTAATGTTATTGAGGAAAGAAAGCTGATGGAGTAAAACTTTGAACGTGGGGTACAATAAGCTACGAGCTTCAGTGCAATTGGGTAAAGAACCATAACCTTTTCAGCAATAATAATAATAATAGTTGCGTTCTATTTTCTATTTACTGAAGATCTAACATAATCAAAGTGCAAAACTGCGTTCTGTTTACAACTTAGCATCTAAGAGGAAATTAGAATCTTATGCTTATTGTGTGCGTTATCTATAAGGTAATTCGATATCAACCTTAGTTCCAAACTTTCATTGCTAAATTTACATGTCATATTTCTGTCAAACTTTATAAAATTAAAGAATTGTATTTCAAATCTATCAAACTCACGTTACGGGTGAATAATAATAACTCGAAACGTCGGTCTTTTATTCGTCGGTCAATTAAATTTATAAAAAAGACCTAAATCTCAACAATTTTTATTATTTAAATATTAAAAAAAAGGTCAACGATAATAAATTATTACTAATAGTAAATATAAGTTAAACGGCAGAAGCATGCAGCTTATATTGGCGATTTTTAAAGTAAATTTATAATGAGTTCTTACTGATTTTAAACTTTAATTTGTTTTAGATTTCAAAACATGTCAAATAGTGCAGTGGAGAAAGTTTATCGGAGAAATGATCATTGGACAAAATTCAAGCTGAAGTTCACTCGATGGATTTGAAAGTAAAAGGTCGGTTTTATTTGTACAATATTTTACTAGGTTGACATTAATTTGAGCACAAACCTCTTTAACTCCATTGTAAAGATGCCGGTATGTGTTGTTTTACTGGTTTTCTTTCTTACGTGAGTTAAGCCCCGTTGACATGGGTAGTGAATAACGATCGTGATCCACATTTGTGAATTTACAAATTTTAATTTTCACAATATGATTCATGGCAAAAAATCACGATTTATATTTTACAAATCAGTAGTTTACATGGCGCGTATTCTACAAAAGTGTGACTCACTGTCGTGATTCACTACCCATGTCAACGGAGCTTAAATTAATTATATTTTTGGGAGGTATTGTTAAAAGGGCCAAGGTCACTTGTACAAGTACAAGGTACTTGTAAATTTTATTAGGAACCATAACAGACATGATGTTATCGTTAGTGAAGGGTAAATTAGGAAAGGTATTTACAAATAAACGGACTACAAGATTGATGCCTACTTATTTTCAACTAAATGCGATCCTAATGGGTGAAAGCTATCCCCAAATGTTTACTTATTTTTTCTAGAAAAGCGTCATCTTGGTGGGGAAGTTTTGGTATACCTAATATCAACTCTTAAGATTTATACCATTTTTTTTAAACCTTCTTCAAGTTTGTAAATTTAACACAATGGCATTTTTATCGTTGGTAGGGGCCTTGATAAATATTTAAAATTTTGTCCCATAATAGTAGGTAATTTATTGGTTAAAATTTTAGATTCTGGTACTCCATCGGGTGCTATTTAGCGTTTAACAATGCCATTTAGTTCAATTTCCAAACTTTGGAATTTTAGCAAAAAGTTGTATAAATCTCTGAAATGATATTTGGTATACCAATACCACTAGGTACAATCTCGAAATAAAAAAAATATTTACTTTTATATACTTTCCCTACCTGCAAAAACTTTCCCGTAAGTTACTAGTTTTTTAGAAGTCAACATTTTCGTTCGTCCTTTACTTTCTCAATTTAAGGTTGGATTTAGTTGAAAATGTGTAAGGAAAACTCTTGTAGCCCGTTTCTTTTTAAACAAACTGATTTTAGTTTTAGTACATGTTTGATTTACCTAGAAATTTTGCACTGTGACAGCTTTAGGATAGGTAAATAAGAAACTGAAAGTTTGCCTGACATTTTTTTATACAGGAAGTACTGTGAATTGAGCAAAAGCACAGCACTAAGGGCAGCAAGGAGTGTGAGCGAGAGTATTTATCAGCAGTTACCGATAACCGCTCTTATTCACACTCTATGCTACTCCAAACGCTTCTCATTTGTACAAAAATATGTCAGGCAAACTTTCAATTTGTTATTTATCTATCCTAAAGGTACTACTGTGAAAGATTCCTACGTGAATCAAACACGTACCGAAACGGGTGTCACAAGCTCTTAAACTATAGGAGCTAAAATATTTACAAGTACATTTTCTGACGATAGTGATAACCTTTGCTGAAAATTCAAAAATAAAATCAATTTTTATTAATGTTTAATTAATCTGTATATTGAAGTTTCGATTAATTAATTTTTTACAACTTAATAATGTATAATATATTTAAAATAAACATAGTTGCATGTGCTTTTCGTGCATTTGGGGTTCACCTCGATAACTGCTTGTATTAGAATTTAAGGGAAGATGTGTTCAAATAAATGTAAACCTCCCGTTATTGTGATTTTTGTAGTTGATAAAGAATTGAATGTTTGTTTGTATTTACAAGTTTGAAATTGATTAGGGAATCGAATAGAAAATATTTGTAAGTTTGACAAATAATTAGAACATAATAATAGATTTTTTTAGGATTAGGTTTGTGCTTCTTCGTTAAATTAGTGAAATGATCTTGATTTCGACGACATGTTTTGTGTAAATTTTTACACATTTTCAAGTCTTTAAAATTAAATTTAATTGGTTTAAATTTAGTATTTCAATATTTTTGGAAATTTGAACTAACATTTTTCAAGTTTAATTTAAACTTTAAAAAATTTTGCTTCAAATTTCAAAACATATTGAAATATCAAATTTAAACCAATTAGAATTTAATTTTAAAGACTTGAAAATGTGTAAAAATTTACACAAAACATGTCGTCCAAATAAAGATCATTGAAACAGTAGTTTCACCAATTTAACGAAGAAGTACATACCTAATCCTAAAAAGAAATTTAACTTTGTAAAATATAAATCCATTTAATTAAAATAATGCCCGATTTACACGTGTACAGTAGCTTAAGCAAGCTGCTAAAATAAATAACTAAATTTAGATACTTGCATCGTGTAGACTACAATTTTAGTACTAATATTGTAGTCTACACGATGCAAGTAACTAAGTAATTAGTAATTTTAATAAGTAAGTAATTTAGTTATTTATTTTAACAGCTTGCTTAAGCTACGGAACACGAGTAAATCAGGCATAATAGAAAGTGAAATTCTTTTATACCTATTTTTTTTGGTGATCCTATTTTAATAGTAAAATGGTTTTGTTTTGACAATGGTTAAATAAGAGCAACTATAAAGTGGTGTCAGATATTTCTGGTTATTTATTATTAAGGCTTACAATGACAAACATTGTAAACAATTATCTTAATATGGAATAGTTATTACTTATTAACATGTGAAAATATTTCACTACATACAATTATTTTTTTACAAGTTAGAAAAATTAATGATTGAAAAATCTTACTGTTTTTTAACATGGAAATAAATACTAATTGTATTTAGTAAGGCAGTTATCCTTGGAAAAATAATAATAATTTTTCGAGAGATATGCATTTCCTAATTTTAACAAGCAGTTTTCTCTTGAAAGATTGGTAGTAGTTTTCTAGGGCTTAAGCCAGCAGTATGGCGTAAAGCCTACATCGGCCGACTGGGAAGCGGGAAACCGCGGTTCAAATCCTGGTCTTGTTGAATATGCTGCTGTGATCTAAAGCCCAAAATATATCTGTGGGCTATGCGGAAGGTAACGGGAAACCACCCCATTAATTAAAGTCCCTAGTGCGTCATCTACGCACTGCATAGTGTATAGTACTTGAAAGAAGAAATAAGTTTCTAGGGCTAGTCAACCATATTGCTTGCGATAGCAATAACTCAGTAACAGGCAACTAATTTAATCAAAAAAATTAAACGTCGGACCCTATTTTTATAGTTGCTCTTCTCCATCTTAAGTCGCAAATACACCATTTTTTTTCAATTGACGTAAATCAAACGCTACGTAATTTAAACATCAATTAATAATAAAAAAAGCACATTTTTTCTTCTTTACAACTTGGATTTTATCTATGTATTTGACGTAAATTAGTTATCAAAATAAATAAAACTTTACTTAAAGTCAAATACATCAATGAAAATGAGGTTTTAAAGTAAAAATGTCATGTTTTTCTATTATTTTTTGATATTTTACGGAGCGTTAATTAGAAGGGACTCAATTTGACTAATATCGTCAATTTTTTGGAAGTTAACTCGGACAAATTCTTTTATTCGATTCCCCAATTAGTTTTCAAAAAGTCAGCTCTCTTTCACTTTTTGTTGCGTAAAACTGGTACACATTCAGAATTACCGAGTGAAACTTGGGAAATATGTTCAGACGTACATCCTTGGTAACATATTAAAAGTTCCAAGTCATCCTGTATGGGATATCCTGCAGGATTCTTGGAGTTTCCTGTAAGCAAATATGGTGACAAACTAGACGTCACCTTTTTTTGTAGAGCAAAGCTTTACAGGAAACTCCCAAGAATCTCAAGGGGTTTTTTCAGTTTTCTGGATGACTTGGAATTTTTAACATGTCCGTCATCGAGGAGAGATGCATCTAAATATTTTCTCAAATATTCATTTGATAATTCTAATTACTTTGCAAAGATTATTTGCTGCATTTTTCTGGTTTGTTTTTTATTTTTCGATCGATTTTCAATTTTTTGATCTTCAATTTCGCATTATTATTTAGGTAACCACTCACAATCCTGCGCTGCAGTACGATTCTGCAGGATGAGACAAAATTGGACTTGGTCGGATCGGATCGCAGACAAGCTGGTCATACTGCAGAAGACTGACCGATCTCATCCGACCCAAGTTCAATCTTGCAAAATCGTACTGCGGTGCAGGATCAGACAAAATTGAACTTGGTCGGATTGGATTGCAGACAAGCCGGTCATACTGCAGAAGACTGACCGATCCCATCCGACCAAGTTCAATCTTGCAGAATCGTACTGCGACGCAGGTTCGTGAGTGGTTACCTTTACGTCCGTATAAAAATTGTCGATAATTTTAGTATATTTTCTTTTTTTGAAGAAAGAATTTATTAAATCTTCTCTTCATTATAAGAATTTATGATGAAATTTTTCCATAATCGACACATTTTTGTATGTACAAAAAATGGAGAATTCTAAAGTAAAGGCTGGTGGCCACTTTTGAGACTGTTTTGTCTCAAGTCTCGAGACTGTTTTGTCTCAAGTGGACACCAGTCATAAGACCATGAAATCGAAAATGGGCCCAGCGATAAAAACATGTACGGCAGAATATTCTGTTTGCAAAATTCGAGCAGATCAAAATCGTGAACTAGAAAATAAACGATCGACAAAAAGTAAGGGAGACTAATTATTTCAACTTTGGTAAATCTGTAACTGCGTGACAATTTTGTGAAACTTTGTATTTTGATTTAGATATTATTTTTTAATGTTTTGTAATTTTCATCCAATATTTTTAAATATTAAAGTTCATTCGCCAATACAATTTGCACTTATTTCATAATAATGTTGGAATTAAGTTCAACGAAGAATTTATTAATTGATAAATTTAAATATGATTGTACTTGTTCGCAATTGTAATAAATCTATTGTTTTATTAGAAGTAAATATTTAAATTTATGTTATTAAACTATTCACCGCACACCACTGATTGTATCTTGTGCATCTCGAGATTGGTCTTGGGGGGGGGATTGTAATTAAAGGTAGATTCAAATTCGTCCGATGTGATGTGACACGTCAGAACGTATCATTTATTTGGAGGCATCACGTCAGACAAATATCAATCTACTAAAAGACAGGTGTGTCTGACGTTACAATCTAACGCCTTATTTATAAGTTTTATTTGTTTACCATTATGCACATGTACATAGTATGTGGTTGGTTGGTATGTATCCAACAGTAGTTAGTAGGGTACTCATGTGTGATTGTACATATTATTATAACATGTATTTATTATGAGACATACTCATTGCTCATTGGATAACGACATACCTACCGAGTGACGCTCACATCAGTTGTTGTAGTTGTTTGTTATATTATATTACCAATTACTTTGTATTAGGTTAAGTATAAGAAATAAAAGTAAAACACAATGAACTGTACTCGTGTGTGATTATACATATTACGTATTATAACATGTATTTATTATGAGACATACTCGTTGGACAACGACATACCTACCGAGTGACGCTCACATCAGGTGTTATACTTCTTTGTTATATTATATTATTATATTACCAATCACTTTGTAATAGGTCTTTAAGTATCATGAATAAAAGTAAAACACAATTAACTGTATCATTATTTATTTGTATGCATCAACATAAGTATAAGCCATGTGACATTCACATAATATATTACAATGTATAAGTACAACAATGACAAATTTAATTATTCAAAGTGCAAAATGTCAAATAAAAATTTGACATTTCGGACTTAGGACTTAGAAAAATTCGGGACCTCTCCTCGCCGCTCGCAGCGGCAAGAGTTTCCCCTAGAACAAATGGTTTCTTGGTGGTCCTCGCTTCGCTCGGACCAAGCTTCTCCGTAGAGGAGATCGTTGCTAGTGGTCCTCGCTCCGCTCGGACTATAGTCCCGTCCGCCCTCCCCATGTTCTGCAGTTACTTATATACCCAAAATTTCCCATTACATTTTGGACCTAAGTAGGGGCCTTAAGTGGGGGGGTCACGTGACTCCCCACCAACTTAAGCCGTTTAATCAATACTTTCGTGCCGTTTTATTGTTAACTTATAAGTGCAAGTCATTTTTTTCTGTTTTGCAATATAAACTACAATCTTAACGAACACTTCCCCAAGAAGCTTGGTCCACCAACGAAGACGTTGGCCAAGAAAACCATTTTTTTAGGGGGGGGGGACTCGCCGCCGATATTATGTCCCGAATTTAACACTTTACAGTTTCTTCTTCTCCCCGAAATCTCCATCATCATCCACTCCAATGTCGATTACGTAATCTGCTATGCTCTGCGTTTATCTGAAATTAAAAATACAAATTACAATCGGTTTTTCACATTTACACAGTACACACATCATCAATTACGAGGAATATTTGCGGGGGGTCAAAATCCAGGGATAAAATTTACTACGCCACACTGACTCCTATTTTCAACTACCCACCTTGCCTGATACTACCCCCAACTTTTCAAGACTATCCCCCTTTTCCCTAAACTACTTAACACTTCCAACCACTATCTCCAATTTCTGAGACTACCTCGTACAGGTACAGGGTACAGCCAACTGCCAGGGTATTTACCCTTGGTAAACCCAAATCAATTTTTGACTTAAACATTTTCATGACCCAAATCTAATATTTTCATCACTGCCCTCAACAAACTAATCACATTCTGCCCGTATTGGAACCAGCACATTTCTCGCATTAAGGCCAAGTTTTTCAATAGTGAGTTCACCCAAATTCAACGGTTAACTTTGAATTCTGACCAATCAGGGTAGTCATAAACGTAGGTTAACCCTTGAACTTGGGTTAACTCACAATTGAAAAACTTGACTTAAGTGAGTCCCTTCGCCCCTATTTTTTTGGAAATTAATAATATTCCTCACAATTTAAACAAACAACTTTCAAAAAATAGCAGGTGCATTTACAAATAACTTCAAAGATAACTTTTAAAGGAATATCTTCGCGGATGATTTTATTTTTTCTGGTAATTCCAAACTGCTCAATATATCCTTTAAAAAAATTATTTTTGTGGTTTGTGAAATCGGGCATTAACTCAATTATTGTTAAATGGTACATACCTTTTTTTATCGTATCTGGCTGTTCTTCATTAATCTTCTCTTCTTCCACATCGGCATAATTCTGAAAATAAACATATTTATAAGAATATGTCAACTAATTTTGCAATACAAATTTTAAACTTTGGTGGCAGAACAAAACAACATATCAGAGGACTTATTAAGAGCAATTAAAAATCATGAGCGGAGACTTCAGGTTTTAAAGGACGCAGCGTGACTTCTCAACAAAATGATCTAAAACTTAAATTGGGGATCAAAACCAACTATGCCCAAAGCCCTAACAAACACGATTAAAAAACATTACCAGGGACCTAAATTTGTTTCGCGATTTTACACAGTTTTGATTGATTCGCGAGGTTCTGAGGGCTGTATTCAGCAGTAGGCATCTAAATACGTCCATTTAAGTAATAAAAAGGCCACCTAAATTTTTTAAGATTTTTGAAAAAAAAGTTTTTTGACCCCAAAAAATGAAAAGTGGAATTCGTCAGCTTCTTTCATTGTTTCTTATGTATTTTGATCAGAAAATTCGAATGGCGCAACACCAGATTTCTCGTAAGTATGATATTTTTTATTTTAATTGGCTTTAAACGTAACGCATTCGGGGTCAATTTGACCTACATTTGTTTCGCGATTTTACACAGTTTTGATTGATTCCGCGAGGTTCTGAAGCCTGTATTCAGCAGTAGGCATCTAAGTACGTCGATTCAAGTAATAAAAAGGCCACCTAAATTTTTTAAGATTTTTGAAAAAAACGTAAGGTTAACCCCTTTGGTGTTTTTTGACCCCAAAAAATGAAAAGTGGAATTCGGCAGCTTCTTTCACTGCTTCTTATGTATTTTGATCAGAAAATTCGAATGGCGCAACCAGATTTCTCGTAAGTATGATATTTTTTATTTTATTTGGCTTTAAACGTAACACGCTCGGGGTCAATTTTCCCTTAATTTGTTTCGCGATTTTACATAGTTTTGATTGATTCCGCGAGGTTCTGAGGGCTGTATCCAGCAGTAGGCATCTAAATACGTCGATTTAAGTAATAAAAAGGCCACCTAAATTTTTTAAGATTTTTGAAACAAACGGAAGCTTAACCCCTTTGGTGTTTTTTGACCCCAAAAACTGAAAAGTGGAATTCGTCAGCTTCTTTCATTGTTTCTTATGTATTTTGATCAGAAAATTCGATTGGCGCAGTCGGATTTCTCGTAAGTATGATATTTTTTATTTTATTTGGCTTTAAACGTAACACGTTCGGGGTCAATTTTCCCTTAATTTGTTTCGCGATTTTACACAGTTTTGATTGATTCCGCGAGGTTCTGAGGGCTGTATCCAGCAGTAGGCATCTAAATACGTCGATTTAAGTAATAAAAAGGCCACCTAAATTTTTTAAGATTTTTGAAAAAAACGTAAGGTTAACCCCTTTGGTGTTTTTTGACCCCAAAAAATGAAAAGTGGAATTCGTCAGCTTCTTTGATTGTTTCTTATGTATTTTGATCAGAAAATTCGATTGGCGCAGTCAGATTTCTCGTAAGTATGATATTTTTAATTTTATTTGGCTTTAAACGTAACACGTTCGGGGTCAATTTTCCCTTAATTTGTTTCGCGATTTTACACAGTTTTGATTGATTACGCGAGGTTCTGAGTGCTGTATCCAGCAGTAGGCATCTAAATACGTCGATTTAAGTAATAAAAAGGCCACCTAAATTTTTTAAGATTTTTGAAAAAAACGTAAGGTTAACCCCTTTGGTGTTTTTTGACCCCAAAAAATGAAAAGTGGAATTCGTCAGCTTCTTTCATTGTTTCTTATGTATTTTGATCAGAAAATTCGATTGGCGCAGTCGGATTTCTCGTAAGTATGATATTTTTTATTTTATTTGGCTTTAAACGTAACACGTTCGGGGTCAATTTTCCCTTAATTTGTTTCGCGATTTTACACAGTTTTGATTGATTCCGCGAGGTTCTGAGGGCTGTATCCAGCAGTAGGCATCTAAATACGTCGATTTAAGTAATAACAAGGCCACCTAAATTTTTTAAGATTTTTGAAAAAAACGTAAGGTTAACCCCTTTGGTGTTTTTTGACCCCAAAAAATGAAAAGTGGAATTCGTCAGCTTCTTTCATTGTTTCTTATGTATTTTGATCAGAAAATTCGATTGGCGCAGTCGGATTTCTCGTAAGTATGATATTTTTTATTTTATTTGGCTTTAAACGTAACACGTTCGGGGTCAATTTTCCCTTAATTTGTTTCGCGATTTTACACAGTTTTGATTGATTCCGCGAGGTTCTGAGGGCTGTATCCAGCAGTAGGCATCTAAATACGTCGATTTAAGTAATAAAAAGGCCACCTAAATTTTTTAAGATTTTTGAAAAAAACGTAAGGTTAACCCCTTTGGTGTTTTTTGACCCCAAAAAATGAAAAGTGGAATTCGTCAGCTTCTTTCATTGTTTCTTATGTATTTTGATCAGAAAATTCGATTGGCGCAGTCGGATTTCTCGTAAGTATGATATTTTTTATTTTATTTGGCTTTAAACGTAACACGTTCGGGGTCAATTTTCCCTTAATTTGTTTCGCGATTTTACACAGTTTTGATTGATTCCGCGAGGTTCTGAGGGCTGTATCCAGCAGTAGGCATCTAAATACGTCGATTTAAGTAATAAAAAGGCCACCTAAATTTTTTAAGATTTTTGAAAAAAACGTAAGGTTAACCCCTTTGGTGTTTTTTGACCCCAAAAAATGAAAAGTGGAATTCGTCAGCTTCTTTCATTGTTTCTTATGTATTTTGATCAGAAAATTCGATTGGCGCAGTCAGATTTCTCGTAAGTATGATATTTTTAATTTTATTTGGCTTTAAACGTAACACGTTCGGGGTCAATTTTCCCTTAATTTGTTTCGCGATTTTACACAGTTTTGATTGATTCCGCGAGGTTCTGAGGGCTGTATCCAGCAGTAGGCATCTAAATACGTCGATTTAAGTAATAAAAAGGCCACCTAAATTTTTTAAGATTTTTGAAAAAAACGTAAGGTTAACCCCTTTGGTGTTTTTTGACCCCAAAAAATGAAAAGTGGAATTCGTCAGCTTCTTTCATTGTTTCTTATGTATTGTGATCAGAAAATTCGATTGGCGCAGTCAGATTTCTCGTAAGTATGATATTTTTAATTTTATTTGGCTTTAACGTAACACGTTCGGGGTCAATTTTCCCTTAATTTGTTTCGCGATTTTACATAGTTTTGATTGATTCCGCGAGGTTCTGAGGGCTGTATCCAGCAGTAGGCATCTAAATACGTCGATTTAAGTAATAAAAAGGCCACCTAAATTTTTTAAGATTTTTGAAAAAAACGGAAGCTTAACCCCTTTGGTGTTTTTTGACCCCAAAAAATGAAAAGTGGAATTCGTCAGCTTCTTTCATTGTTTCTTATGTATTTTGATCAGAAAATTCGATTGGCGCAGTCAGATTTCTCGTAAGTATGATATTTTTTATTTTATTTGGCTTTAAACGTAACACGTTCGGGGTCAATTTTCCCTTAATTTGTTTCGCGATTTTACACAGTTTTGATTGATTCCGCGAGGTTCTGAGGGCTGTATCCAGCAGTAGGCATCTAAATACGTCGATTTAAGTAATAAAAAGGCCACCTAAATTTTTTAAGATTTTTGAAAAAAACGTAAGGTTAACCCCTTTGGTGTTTTTTGACCCCAAAAAATGAAAAGTGGAATTCGTCAGCTTCTTTCATTGTTTCTTATGTATTTTGATCAGAAAATTCGATTGGCGCAGTCAGATTTCTCGTAAGTATGATATTTTTTATTTTATTTGGCTTTAAACGTAACACGTTCGGGGTCAATTTTCCCTTAATTTGTTTCGCGATTTTACACAGTTTTGATTGATTCCGCGAGGTTCTGAGGGCTGTATCCAGCAGTAGGCATCTAAATACGTCGATTTAAGTAATAAAAAGGCCACCTAAATTTTTTAAGATTTTTGAAAAAAACGTAAGGTTAACCCCTTTGGTGTTTTTTGACCCCAAAAAATGAAAAGTGGATTTCGTCAGCTTCTTTCATTGTTTCTTATGTATTGTGATCAGAAAATTCGATTGGCGCAGTCAGATTTCTCGTAAGTATGATATTTTTAATTTTATTTGGCTTTAACGTAACACGTTCGGGGTCAATTTTCCCTTAATTTGTTTCGCGATTTTACATAGTTTTGATTGATTCCGCGAGGTTCTGAGGGCTGTATCCAGCAGTAGGCATCTAAATACGTCGATTTAAGTAATAAAAAGGCCACCTAAATTTTTTAAGATTTTTGAAAAAAACGGAAGCTTAACCCCTTTGGTGTTTTTTGACCCCAAAAAATGAAAAGTGGAATTCGTCAGCTTCTTTCATTGTTTCTTATGTATTTTGATCAGAAAATTCGATTGGCGCAGTCGGATTTCTCGTAAGTATGATATTTTTTATTTTATTTGGCTTTAAACGTAACACGTTCGGGGTCAATTTTCCCTTAATTTGTTTCGCGATTTTACACAGTTTTGATTGATTCCGCGAGGTTCTGAGGGCTGTATCCAGCAGTAGGCATCTAAATACGTCGATTTAAGTAATAAAAAGGCCACCTAAATTTTTTAAGATTTTTGAAAAAAACGTAAGGTTAACCCCTTTGGTGTTTTTTGACCCCAAAAAATGAAAAGTGGAATTCGTCAGCTTCTTTCATTGTTTCTTATGTATTTTGATCAGAAAATTCGATTGGCGCAGTCGGATTTCTCGTAAGTATGATATTTTTTATTTTATTTGGCTTTAAACGTAACACGTTCGGGGTCAATTTTCCCTTAATTTGTTTCGCGATCTTACACAGTTTTGATTGATTCCGCGAGGTTCTGAGGGCTGTATCCAGCAGTAGGCATCTAAATACGTCGATTTAAGTAATAAAAAGGCCACCTAAATTTTTTAAGATTTTTGAAAAAAACGTAAGGTTAACCCCTTTGGTGTTTATTGACCCCAAAAAATGAAAAGTGGAATTCGTCAGCTTCTTTCATTGTTTCTTATGTATTTTGATCAGAAAATTCGATTGGCGCAGTCGGATTTCTCGTAAGTATGATATTTTTTATTTTATTTGGCTTTAAACGTAACACGTTCGGGGTCAATTTTCCCTTAATTTGTTTCGCGATTTTACACAGTTTTGATTGATTTCGCGAGGTTCTGAGGGCTGTATCCAGCAGTAGGCATCTAAATACGTCGATTTAAGTAATAAAAAGGCCACCTAAATTTTTTAAGATTTTTGAAAAAAACGTAAGGTTAACCCCTTTGGTGTTTTTTGACCCCAAAAAATGAAAAGTGGATTTCGTCAGCTTCTTTCATTGTTTCTTATGTATTGTGATCAGAAAATTCGATTGGCGCAGTCAGATTTCTCGTAAGTATGATATTTTTAATTTTATTTGGCTTTAACGTAACACGTTCGGGGTCAATTTTCCCTTAATTTGTTTCGCGATTTTACATAGTT
The DNA here is from genome assembly GCA_958510845.1 of Cantharis nigra. Lineage (NCBI taxonomy): Eukaryota > Metazoa > Arthropoda > Insecta > Coleoptera > Cantharidae > Cantharis > Cantharis nigra. The sequence continues at coordinate 1,513,229 of OY294033.1, read as the reverse complement.
TTGATTGATTCCGCGAGGTTCTGAGGGCTGTATCCAGCAGTAGGCATCTAAATACGTCGATTTAAGTAATAAAAAGGCCACCTAAATTTTTTAAGATTTTTGAAAAAAACGTAAGGTTAACCCCTTTGGTGTTTTTTGACCCCAAAAAATGAAAAGTGGAATTCGTCAGCTTCTTTCATTGTTTCTTATGTATTTTGATCAGAAAATTCGATTGGCGCAGTCGGATTTCTCGTAAGTATGATATTTTTTATTTTATTTGGCTTTAAACGTAACACGTTCGGGGTCAATTTTCCCTTAATTTGTTTCGCCATTTTACACAGTTTTGATTGATTCCGCGAGGTTCTGAGGGCTGTATCCAGCAGTAGGCATCTAAATACGTCGATTTAAGTAATAAAAAGGCCACCTAAATTTTTTAAGATTTTTGAAAAAAACGTAAGGTTAACCCCTTTGGTGTTTATTGACCCCAAAAAATGAAAAGTGGAATTCGTCAGCTTCTTTCATTGTTTCTTATGTATTGTGATCAGAAAATTCGATTGGCGCAGTCAGATTTCTCGTAAGTATGATATTTTTAATTTTATTTGGCTTTAACGTAACACGTTCGGGGTCAATTTTCCCTTAATTTGTTTCGCGATTTTACATAGTTTTGATTGATTCCGCGAGGTTCTGAGTACTGTATCCAGCAGTAGGCATCTAAATACGTCGATTTAAGTAATAAAAAGGCCACCTAAATTTTTAAGATTTTTGAAAAAAACGGAAGCTTAACCCCTTTGGTGTTTTTTGACCCCAAAAAATGAAAAGTGGAATTCGTCAGCTTCTTTCATTGTTTCTTATGTATTTTGATCAGAAAATTCGATTGGCGCAGTCGGATTTCTCGTAAGTATGATATTTTTTATTTTATTTGGCTTTAAACGTAACACGTTCGGGGTCAATTTTCCCTTAATTTGTTTCGCGATTTTACACAGTTTTGATTGATTCCGCGAGGTTCTGAGGGCTGTATCCAGCAGTAGGCATCTAAATACGTCGATTTAAGTAATAAAAAGGCCACCTAAATTTTTTAAGATTTTTGAAAAAAACGTAAGGTTAACCCCTTTGGTGTTTTTTGACCCCAAAAAATGAAAAGTGGAATTCGTCAGCTTCTTTCATAGTTTCTTATGTATTTTGATCAGAAAATTCGATTGGCGCAGTCGGATTTCTCGTAAGTATGATATTTTTTATTTTATTTGGCTTTAAACGTAACACGTTCGGGGTCAATTTTCCCTTAATTTGTTTCGCGATTTTACACAGATTTGATTGATTCCGCGAGGTTCTGAGGGCTGTATCCAGCAGTAGGCATCTAAATACGTCGATTTAAGTAATAAAAAGGCCACCTAAATTTTTTAAGATTTTTGAAAAAAACGTAAGGTTAACCCCTTTGGTGTTTTTTGACCCCAAAAAATGAAAAGTGGAATTCGTCAGCTTCTTTCATTGTTTCTTATGTATTTTGATCAGAAAATTCGATTGGCGCAGTCGGATTTCTCGTAAGTATGATATTTTTTATTTTATTTGGCTTTAAACGTAACACGTTCGGGGTCAATTTTCCCTTAATTTGTTTCGCGATTTTACACAGTTTTGATTGATTCCGCGAGGTTCTGAGGGCTGTATCCAGCAGTAGGCATCTAAATACGTCGATTTAAGTAATAAAAAGGCCACCTAAATTTTTTAAGATTTTTGAAAAAAACGTAAGGTTAACCCCTTTGGTGTTTTTTGACCCCAAAAAATGAAAAGTGGAATTCGTCAGCTTCTTTCATTGTTTCTTATGTATTTTGATCAGAAAATTCGATTGGCGCAGTCGGATTTCTCGTAAGTATGATATTTTTTATTTTATTTGGCTTTAAACGTAACACGTTCGGGGTCAATTTTCCCTTAATTTGTTTCGCGATTTTACACAGTTTTGATTGATTCCGCGAGGTTCTGAGGGCTGTATCCAGCAGTAGGCATCTAAATACGTCGATTTAAGTAATAAAAAGGCCACCTAAATTTTTTAAGATTTTTGAAAAAAACGTAAGGTTAACCCCTTTGGTGTTTTTTGACCCCAAAAAATGAAAAGTGGAATTCGTCAGCTTCTTTCATTGTTTCTTATGTATTGTGATCAGAAAATTCGATTGGCGCAGTCAGATTTCTCGTAAGTATGATATTTTTAATTTTATTTGGCTTTAACGTAACACGTTCGGGGTCAATTTTCCCTTAATTTGTTTCGCGATTTTACATAGTTTTGATTGATTCCGCGAGGTTCTGAGGGCTGTATCCAGCAGTAGGCATCTAAATACGTCGATTTAAGTAATAAAAAGGCCACCTAAAGTTTTTAAGATTTTTGAAAAAAACGTAAGGTTAACCCCTTTGGTGTTTTTTGACCCCAAAAAATGAAAAGTGGAATTCGTCAGCTTCTTTCATTGTTTCTTATGTATTTTGATCAGAAAATTCCATTGGCGCAGTCGGACTTCTCGTAAGTATGATATTTTTTATTTTATTTGGCTTTAAACGTAACACGTTCGGGGTCAATTTTCCCTTAATTTGTTTCGCGATTTTACACAGTTTTGATTGATTTCGCGAGGTTCTGAGGGCTGTATCCAGCAGTAGGCATCTAAATACGTCGATTTAAGTAATAAAAAGGCCACCTAAATTTTTTAAGATTTTTGAAAAAAACGTAAGGTTAACCCCTTTGGTGTTTTTTGACCCCAAAAAATGAAAAGTGGAATTCGTCAGCTTCTTTCATTGTTTCTTATGTATTGTGATCAGAAAATTCGATTGGCGCAGTCAGATTTCTCGTAAGTATGATATTTTTTATTTTATTTGGCTTTAAACGTAACACGTTCGGGGTCAATTTTCCCTTAATTTGTTTCGCGATTTTACACAGTTTTGATTGATTCCGCGAGGTTCTGAGGGCTGTATCCAGCAGTAGGCATCTAAATACGTCGATTTAAGTAATAAAAAGGCCACCTAAATTTTTTAAGATTTTTGAAAAAAACGTAAGGTTAACCCCTTTGGTGTTTTTTGACCCCAAAAAATGAAAAGTGGAATTCGTCAGCTTCTTTCATTGTTTCTTATGTATTTTGATCAGAAAATTCGATTGGCGCAGTCGGATTTCTCGTAAGTATGATATTTTTTATTTTATTTGGCTTTAAACGTAACACGTTCGGGGTCAATTTTCCCTTAATTTGTTTCGCGATTTTACACAGTTTTGATTGATTCCGCGAGGTTCTGAGTGCTGTATCCAGCAGTAGGCATCTAAATACGTCGATTTAAGTAATAAAAAGGCCACCTAAATTTTTTAAGATTTTTGAAAAAAACGTAAGGTTAACCCCTTTGGTGTTTTTTGACCCCAAAAAATGAAAAGTGGAATTCGTCAGCTTCTTTCATTGTTTCTTAGGTATTGTGATCAGAAAATTCGATTGGCGCAGTCAGATTTCTCGTAAGTATGATATTTTTTATTTTATTTGGCTTTAAACGTAACACGTTCGGGGTCAATTTTCCCTTAATTTGTTTCGCGATTTTACACAGTTTTGATTGATTCCGCGAGGTTCTGAGGGCTGTATCCAGCAGTAGGCATCTAAATACGTCGATTTAAGTAATAAAAAGGCCACCTAAAGTTTTTAAGATTTTTGAAAAAAACGGAAGCTTAACCCCTTTGGTGTTTTTTGACCCCAAAAAATGAAAAGTGGAATTCGTAAGCTTCTTTCATTGTTTCTTATGTATTTTGATCAGAAAATTCGATTGGCGCAGTCGGATTTCTCGTAAGTATGATATTTTTTATTTTATTTGGCTTTAAACGTAACACGTTCGGGGTCAATTTTCCCTTAATTTGTTTCGCCATTTTACACAGTTTTGATTGATTCCGCGAGGTTCTGAGGGCTGTATCCAGCAGTAGGCATCTAAATACGTCGATTTAAGTAATAAAAAGGCCACCTAAATTTTTTAAGATTTTTGAAAAAAACGTAAGGTTAACCCCTTTGGTGTTTTTTGACCCCAAAAAATGAAAAGTGGAATTCGTCAGCTTCTTTCATTGTTTCTGATGTATTTTGATCAGAAAATTCGATTGGCGCAGTCGGATTTCTCGTAAGTATGATATTTTTTATTTTATTTGGCTTTAAACGTAACACGTTCGGGGTCAATTTTCCCTTAATTTGTTTCGCGATTTTACACAGTTTTGATTGATTCCGCGAGGTTCTGAGGGCTGTATCCAGCAGTAGGCATCTAAATACGTCGATTTAAGTAATAAAAAGGCCACCTAAATTTTTTAAGATTTTTGAAAAAAACGTAAGGTTAACCCCTTTGGTGTTTTTTGACCCCAAAAAATGAAAAGTGGAATTCGTCAGCTTCTTTCATTGTTTCTGATGTATTTTGATCAGAAAATTCGATTGGCGCAGTCGGATTTCTCGTAAGTATGATATTTTTTATTTTATTTGGCTTTAAACGTAACACGTTCGGGGTCAATTTTCCCTTAATTTGTTTCGCGATTTTACACAGTTTTGATTGATTCCGCGAGGTTCTGAGGGCTGTATCCAGCAGTAGGCATCTAAATACGTCGATTTAAGTAATAAAAAGGCCACCTAAATTTTTTAAGATTTTTGAAAAAAACGTAAGGTTAACCCCTTTGGTGTTTTTTGACCCCAAAAAATGAAAAGTGGAATTCGTCAGCTTCTTACATTGTTTCTGATGTATTTTGATCAGAAAATTCGATTGGCGCAGTCGGATTTCTCGTAAGTATGATATTTTTTATTTTATTTGGCTTTAAACGTAACACGTTCGGGGTCAATTTTCCCTTAATTTGTTTCGCGATTTTACACAGTTTTGATTGATTCCGCGAGGTTCTGAGGGCTGTATCCAGCAGTAGGCATCTAAATACGTCGATTTAAGTAATAAAAAGGCCACCTAAATTTTTTAAGATTTTTGAAAAAAACGTAAGGTTAACCCCTTTGGTGTTTTTTGACCCCAAAACATGAAAAGTGGAATTCGTCAGCTTCTTTCATTGTTTCTTATGTATTTTGATCAGAAAATTCGATTGGCGCAGTCAGATTTCTCGTAAGTAAGATATTTTTTATTTTATTTGGCTTTAAACGTAACACGTTCGGGGTCAATTTTCCCTTAATTTGTTTCGCGATTTTACACAGTTTTGATTGATTCCGCGAGGTTCTGAGGGCTGTATCCAGCAGTAGGCATCTAAATACGTCGATTTAAGTAATAAAAAGGCCACCTAAATTTTTTAAGATTTTTGAAAAAAACGTAAGGTTAACCCCTTTGGTGTTTTTTGACCCCAAAAAATGAAAAGTGGAATTCGTCAGCTTCTTTCATTGTTTCTTATGTATTGTGATCAGAAAATTCGATTGGCGCAGTCGGATTTCTCGTAAGTATGATATTTTTTATTTTATTTGGCTTTAAACGTAACACGTTCGGGGTCAATTTTCCCTTAATTTGTTTCGCGATTTTACACAGTTTTGATTGATTCCGCGAGGTTCTGAGTGCTGTATCCAGCAGTAGGCATCTAAATACGTCGATTTAAGTAATAAAAAGGCCACCTAAATTTTTTAAGATTTTTGAAAAAAACGTAAGGTTAACCCCTTTGGTGTTTTTTGACCCCAAAAAATGAAAAGTGGAATTCGTCAGCTTCTTTCATTGTTTCTTATGTATTTTGATCAGAAAATTCGATTGGCGCAGTCGGATTTCTCGTAAGTATGATATTTTTTATTTTATTTGGCTTTAAACGTAACACGTTCGGGGTCAATTTTCCCTTAATTTGTTTCGCGATTTTACACAGTTTTGATTGATTCCGCGAGGTTCTGAGGGCTGTATCCAGCAGTAGGCATCTAAATACGTCGATTTAAGTAATAAAAAGGCCACCTAAATTTTTTAAGATTTTTGAAAAAAACGTAAGGTTAACCCCTTTGGTGTTTTTTGACCCCAAAAAATGAAAAGTGGAATTCGTCAGCTTCTTTCATTGTTTCTTATGTATTTTGATCAGAAAATTCGATTGGCGCAGTCGGATTTCTCGTAAGTATGATATTTTTTATTTTATTTGGCTTTAAACGTAACACGTTCGGGGTCAATTTTCCCTTAATTTGTTTCGCGATTTTACACAGTTTTGAATGATTCCGCGAGGTTCTGAGTGCTGTATCCAGCAGTAGGCATCTAAAGACGTCGATTTAAGTAATAAAAAGGCCACCTAAATTTTTTAAGATTTTTGAAAAAAACGTAAGGTTAACCCCTTTGGTGTTTTTTGACCCCAAAAAATGAAAAGTGGAATTCGTCAGCTTCTTTCATTGTTTCTTATGTATTTTGATCAGAAAATTCGATTGGCGCAGTCGGATTTCTCGTAAGTATGATATTTTTTATTTTATTTGGCTTTAATCGTAACACGTTCGGGGTCAATTTTCCCTTAATTTGTTTCGCGATTTTACACAGTTTTGATTGATTCCGCGAGGTTCTGAGGGCTGTATCCAGCAGTAGGCATCTAAATACGTCGATTTAAGTAATAAAAAGGCCACCTAAATTTTTTAAGATTTTTGAAAAAAACGGAAGCATAACCCCTTTGGTGTTTTTTGACCCCAAAAAATGAAAAGTGGAATTCGTCAGCTTCTTTCATTGTTTCTTATGTATTTTGATCAGAAAATTCGATTGGCGCAGTCGGATTTCTGGTAAGTATGATATTTTTTATTTTATTTGGCTTTAAACGTAACACGTTCGGGGTCAATTTTCCCTTAATTTGTTTCGCGATTTTACACAGTTTTGATTGATTCCGCGAGGTTCTGAGGGCTGTATCCAGCAGTAGGCATCTAAATACGTCGATTTAAGTAATAAAAAGGCCACCTAAATTTTTTAAGATTTTTGAAAAAAACGTAAGGTTAACCCCTTTGGTGTTTTTTGACCCCAAAACATGAAAAGTGGAATTCGTCAGCTTCTTTCATTGTTTCTTATGTATTTTGATCAGAAAATTCGATTGGCGCAGTCAGATTTCTCGTAAGTATGATATTTTTTATTTTATTTGGCTTTAAACGTAACACGTTCGGGGTCAATTTTCCCTTAATTTGTTTCGCGATTTTACACAGTTTTGATTGATTCCGCGAGGTTCTGAGGGCTATATCCAGCAGTAGGCATCTAAATACGTCGATTTAAGTAATAAAAAGGCCACCTAAATTTTTTAAGATTTTTGAAAAAAACGTAAGGTTAACCCCTTTGGTGTTTTTTGACCCCAAAAAATGAAAAGTGGAATTCGTCAGCTTCTTTCATTGTTTCTGATGTATTTTGATCAGAAAATTCGATTGGCGCAGTCGGATTTCTCGTAAGTATGATATTTTTTATTTTATTTGGCTTTAAACGTAACACGTTCGGGGTCAATTTTCCCTTAATTTGTTTCGCGATTTTACACAGTTTTGATTGATTCCGCGAGGTTCTGAGGGCTGTATCCAGCAGTAGGCATCTAAATACGTCGATTTAAGTAATAAAAAGGCCACCTAAATTTTTTAAGATTTTTGAAAAAAACGTAAGGTTAACCCCTTTGGTGTTTTTTGACCCCAAAACATGAAAAGTGGAATTCGTCAGCTTCTTTCATTGTTTCTTATGTATTTTGATCAGAAAATTCGATTGGCGCAGTCAGATTTCTCGTAAGTAAGATATTTTTTATTTTATTTGGCTTTAAACGTAACACGTTCGGGGTCAATTTTCCCTTAATTTGTTTCGCGATTTTACACAGTTTTGATTGATTCCGCGAGGTTCTGAGGGCTGTATCCAGCAGTAGGCATCTAAATACGTCGATTTAAGTAATAAAAAGGCCACCTAAATTTTTTAAGATTTTTGAAAAAAACGTAAGGTTAACCCCTTTGGTGTTTTTTGACCCCAAAAAATGAAAAGTGGAATTCGTCAGCTTCTTTCATTGTTTCTTATGTATTTTGATCAGAAAATTCGATTGGCGCAGTCGGATTTCTCGTAAGTATGATATTTTTTATTTTATTTGGCTTTAAACGTAACACGTTCGGGGTCAATTTTCCCTTAATTTGTTTCGCGATTTTATACAGTTTTGATTGATTCCGCGAGGTTCTGAGGGCTGTATCCAGCAGTAGGCATCTAAATACGTCGATTTAAGTAATAAAAAGGCCACCTAAATTTTTTAAGATTTTTGAAAAAAACGTAAGGCTAACCCCTTTGGTGTTTTTTGACCCCAAAAAATGAAAAGTGGAATTCGTCAGCTTCTTTCATTGTTTCTTATGTATTTTGATCAGAAAATTCGATTGGCGCAGTCGGATTTCTCGTAAGTATGATATTTTTTATTTTATTTGGCTTTAAACGTAACACGTTCGGGGTCAATTTTCCCTTAATTTGTTTCGCGATTTTACACAGTTTTGAATGATTCCGCGAGGTTCTGAGTGCTGTATCCAGCAGTAGGCATCTAAATACGTCGATTTAAGTAATAAAAAGGCCACCTAAATTTTTTAAGATTTTTGAAAAAAACGTAAGGTTAACCCCTTTGGTGTTTTTTGACCCCAAAAAATGAAAAGTGGAATTCGTCAGCTTCTTTCATTGTTTCTTATGTATTTTGATCAGAAAATTCGATTGGCGCAGTCGGATTTCTCGTAAGTATGATATTTTTTATTTTATTTGGCTTTAAACGTAACACGTTCGGGGTCAATTTTCCCTTAATTTGTTTCGCGATTTTACACAGTTTTGATTGATTCCGCGAGGTTCTGAGGGCTGTATCCAGCAGTAGGCATCTAAATACGTCGATTTAAGTAATAAAAAGGCCACCTAAATTTTTTAAGATTTTTGAAAAAAACGTAAGGTTAACCCCTTTGGTGTTTTTTGACCCCAAAAAATGAAAAGTGGAATTCGTCAGCTTCTTTCATTGTTTCTTATGTATTTTGATCAGAAAATTCGATTGGCGCAGTCGGATTTCTCGTAAGTATGATATTTTTTATTTTATTTGGCTTTAAACGTAACACGTTCGGGGTCAATTTTCCCTTAATTTGTTTCGCGATTTTACACAGTTTTGATTGATTCCGCGAGGTTCTGAGGGCTGTATCCAGCAGTAGGCATCTAAATACGTCGATTTAAGTAATAAAAAGGCCACCTAAATTTTTTAAGATTTTTGAAAAAAACGGAAGCATAACCCCTTTGGTGTTTTTTGACCCCAAAAAATGAAAAGTGGAATTCGTCAGCTTCTTTCATTGTTTCTTATGTATTTTGATCAGAAAATTCGATTGGCGCAGTCGGATTTCTCGTAAGTATGATATTTTTTATTTTATTTGGCTTTAAACGTAACACGTTCGGGGTCAATTTTCCCTTAATTTGTTTCGCCATTTTACACAGTTTTGATTGATTCCGCGAGGTTCTGAGGGCTGTATCCAGCAGTAGGCATCTAAATACGTCGATTTAAGTAATAAAAAGGCCACCTAAATTTTTTAAGATTTTTGAAAAAAACGTAAGGTTAACCCCTTTGGTGTTTTTTGACCCCAAAAAATGAAAAGTGGAATTCGTCAGCTTCTTTGATTGTTTCTTATGTATTTTGATCAGAAAATTCGATTGGCGCAGTCGGATTTCTCGTAAGTATGATATTTTTTATTTTATTTGGCTTTAAACGTAACACGTTCGGGGTCAATTTTGCCTTAATTTGTTTCGCGATTTTACACAGTTTTGATTGATTCCGCGAGGTTCTGAGGGCTGTATCCAGCAGTAGGCATCTAAATACGTCGATTTAAGTAATAAAAAGGCCACCTAAATTTTTTAAGATTTTTGAAAAAAACGGAAGCATAACCCCTTTGGTGTTTTTTGACCCCAAAAAATGAAAAGTGGAATTCGTCAGCTTCTTTCATTGTTTCTTATGTATTTTGATCAGAAAATTCGATTGGCGCAGTCGGATTTCTGGTAAGTATGATATTTTTTATTTTATTTGGCTTTAAACGTAACACGTTCGGGGTCAATTTTCCCTTAATTTGTTTCGCGATTTTACACAGTTTTGATTGATTCCGCGAGGTTCTGAGGGCTGTATCCAGCAGTAGGCATCTAAATACGTCGATTTAAGAAATAAAAAGGCCATCTAAATTTTTTAAGATTTTTGAAAAAAACGTAAGGTTAACCCCTTTGGTGTTTTTTGACCCCAAAAAATGAAAAGTGGAATTCGTCAGCTTCTTTCATTGTTTCTTATGTATTTTGATCAGAAAATTCGATTGGCGCAGTCGGATTTCTCGTAAGTATGATATTTTTTATTTTATTTGGCTTTAAACGTAACACGTTCGGGGTCAATTTTCCCTTAATTTGTTTCGCGATTTTACACAGTTTTGATTGATTCCGCGAGGTTCTGAGGGCTGTATCCAGCAGTAGGCATCTAAATACGTCGATTTAAGTAATAAAAAGGCCACCTAAATTTTTTAAGATTTTTGAAAAAAACGTAAGGTTAACCCCTTTGGTGTTTTTTGACCCCAAAAAATGAAAAGTAGAATTCGTCAGCTTCTTTCATTGTTTCTTATGTATTTTGATCAGAAAATTCGATTGGCGCAGTCGGATTTCTCGTAAGTATGATATTTTTTATTTTATTTGGCTTTAAACGTAACACGTTCGGGGTCAATTTTCCCTTAATTTGTTTCGCGATTTTACACAGTTTTGATTGATTCCGCGAGGTTCTGAGGGCTGTATCCAGCAGCAGGCATCTAAATACGTCGATTTAAGTAATAAAAAGGCCACCTAAATTTTTTAAGATTTTTGAAAAAAACGGAAGCTTAACCCCTTTGGTGTTTTTTGACCCCAAAAAATGAAAAGTGGAATTCGTCAGCTTCTTTCATTGTTTCTTATGTATTTTGATCAGAAAATTCGATTGGCGCAGTCGGATTTCTCGTAAGTATGATATTTTTTATTTTATTTGGCTTTAAACGTAACACGTTCGGGGTCAATTTTCCCTTAATTTGTTTCGCGATTTTACACAGTTTTGATTGATTCCGCGAGGTTCTGAGGGCTGTATCCAGCAGCAGGCATCTAAATACGTCGATTTAAGTAATAAAAAGGCCACCTAAATTTTTTAAGATTTTTGAAAAAAACGGAAGCTTAACCCCTTTGGTGTTTTTTGACCCCAAAAAATGAAAAGTGGAATTCGTCAGCTTCTTTCATTGTTTCTTATGTATTTTGATCAGAAAATTCGATTGGCGCAGTCGGATTTCTCGTAAGTATGATATTTTTTATTTTATTTGGCTTTAAACGTAACACGTTCGGGGTCAATTTTCCCTTAATTTGTTTCGCGATTTTACACAGTTTTGATTGATTCCGCGAGGTTCTGAGGGCTGTATCCAGCAGTAGGCATCTAAATACGTCGATTTAAGTAATAAAAAGGCCACCTAAATTTTTTAAGATTTTTGAAAAAAACGTAAGGTAAACCCCTTTGGTGTTTTTTGACCCCAAAAAATGAAAAGTGGAATTCGTCAGCTTCTTTCATTGTTTCTTATGTATTTTGATCAGAAAATTCGATTGGCGCAGTCGGATTTCTCGTAAGTATGATATTTTTTATTTTATTTGGCTTTAAACGTAACACGTTCGGGGTCAATTTTCCCTTAATTTGTTTCGCGATTTTACACAGTTTTGATTGATTCCGCGAGGTTCTGAGGGCTGTATCCAGCAGCAGGCATCTAAATACGTCGATTTAAGTAATAAAAAGGCCACCTAAATTTTTTAAGATTTTTGAAAAAAACGGAAGCTTAACCCCTTTGGTGTTTTTTGACCCCAAAAAATGAAAAGTGGAATTCGTCAGCTTCTTTCATTGTTTCTTATGTATTTTGATCAGAAAATTCGATTGGCGCAGTCGGATTTCTCGTAAGTATGATATTTTTTATTTTATTTGGCTTTAAACGTAACACGTTCGGGGTTAATTTTCCCTTAATTTGTTTCGCGATTTTACACAGTTTTGATTGATTCCGCGAGGTTCTGAGGGCTGTATCCAGCAGTAGGCATCTAAATACGTCGATTTAAGTAATAAAAAGGCCTCCTAAATTTTTTAAGATTTTTGAAAAAAACGTAAGGTTAACCCCTTTGGTGTTTTTTGACCCCAAAACATGAAAAGTGGAATTCGTCAGCTTCTTTCATTGTTTCTTATGTATTTTGATCAGAAAATTCGATTGGCGCAGTCAGATTTCTCGTAAGTATGATGTTTTTTATTTTATTTGGCTTTAAACGTAACACGTTCGGGGTCAATTTTCCCTTAATTTGTTTCGCGATTTTACACAGTTTTGATTGATTCCGCGAGGTTCTGAGGGCTGTATCCAGCAGTAGGCATCTAAATACGTCGATTTAAGTAATAAAAAGGCCACCTAAATTTTTTAAGATTTTTGAAAAAAACGTAAGGTTAACCCCTTTGGTGTTTTTTGACCCCAAAAAATGAAAAGTGGAATTCGTCAGCTTCTTTGATTGTTTCTTATGTATTTTGATCAGAAAATTCGATTGGCGCAGTCAGATTTCTGGTAAGTATGATGTTTTTTATTTTATTTGGCTTTAAACGTAACACGTTCGGGGTCAATTTTCCCTTAATTTGTTTCGCGATTTTACACAGTTTTGATTGATTCCGCGAGGTTCTGAGGGCTGTATCCAGCAGTAGGCATCTAAATACGTCGATTTAAGTAATAAAAAGGCCACCTAAATTTTTTAAGATTTTTGAAAAAAACGTAAGGTTAACCCCTTTGGTGTTTTTTGACCCCAAAAAATGAAAAGTGGAATTCGTCAGCTTCTTTCATTGTTTCTGATGTATTTTGATCAGAAAATTCGATTGGCGCAGTCGGATTTCTCGTAAGTATGATATTTTTTATTTTATTTGGCTTTAAACGTAACACGTTCGGGGTCAATTTTCCCTTAATTTGTTTCGCGATTTTACACAGTTTTGATTGATTCCGCGAGGTTCTGAGGGCTGTATCCAGCAGTAGGCATCTAAATACGTCGATTTAAGTAATAAATAGGCCACCTAAATTTTTTAAGATTTTTGAAAAAAACGTAAGGTTAACCCCTTTGGTGTTTTTTGACCCCAAAAAATGAACAGTGGAATTCGTCAGCTTCTTTCATTGTTTCTTATGTATTTTGATCAGAAAATTCGATTGGCGCAGTCGGATTTCTCGTAAGTATGATATTTTTTATTTTATTTGGCTTTAAACGTAACACGTTCGGGATCAATTTTCCCTTAATTTGTTTCGCGATTTTACACAGTTTTGATTGATTCCGCGAGGTTCTGAGGGCTGTATCCAGCAGTAGGCATCTAAATACGTTGATTTAAGTAATAAAAAGGCCACCTAAATTTTTTAGCATTTTTGAAAAAAACGTAAAGTTAACCCCTTTGGTGTTTTTTGACCCCAAATAATGAACAGTGGAATTCGTCAGCTTCTTTCATTGTTTCTTATGTATTTTGATCAGAAAATTCGATTGGCGCAGTCGGATTTCTCGTAAGTATGATATTTTTTATTTTATTTGGCTTTAAACGTAACACGTTCGGGGTCAATTTTCCCTTAATTTGTTTCGCGATTTTACACAGTTTTGATTGATTCCGCGAGGTTCTGAGGGCTGTATCCAGCAGTAGGCATCTAAATACGTCGATTTAAGTAATAAATAGGCCACCTAAATTTTTTAAGATTTTTGAAAAAAACGTAAGCTTAACCCCTTTGGTGTTTTTTGACCCCAAAAAATGAAAAGTGGAAATCGTCAGCTTCTTTCATTGTTTCTTATGTATTTTGATCAGAAAATTCGATTGGCGCAGTCGGATTTCTCGTAAGTATGATATTTTTTATTTTATTTGGCTTTAAACGTAACACGTTCGGGGTCAATTTTCCCTTAATTTGTTTCGCGATTTTACACAGTTTTGATTGATTCCGCGAGGTTCTGAGGGCTGTATCCAGCAGTAGGCATCTAAATACGTCGATTTAAGTAATAAAAAGGCCACCTAAATTTTTTAAGATTTTTGAAAAAAACGTAAGGTTAACCCCTTTGGTGTTTTTTGACCCCAAAAAATGAAAAGTGGAATTCGTCAGCTTCTTTCATTGTTTCTTATGTATTTTGATCAGAAAATTCGATTGGCGCTGTCAGATTTCTGGTAAGTATGATATTTTTTATTTTATTTGGCTTTAAACGTAACACGTTCGGGGTCAATTTTCCCTTAATTTGTTTCGCGATTTTACACAGTTTTGATTGATTCCGCGAGGTTCTGAGGGCTGTATCCAGCAGTAGGCATCTAAATACGTCGATTTAAGTAATAAAAAGGCCTCCTAAATTTTTTAAGATTTTTGAAAAAAACGTAAGGTTAACCCCTTTGGTGTTTTTTGACCCCAAAAAATGAAAAGTGGAATTCGTCAGCTTCTTTCATTGTTTCTGATGTATTTTGATCAGAAAATTCGATTGGCGCAGTCGGATTTCTCGTAAGTATGATATTTTTTATTTTATTTGGCTTTAAACGTAACACGTTCGGGGTCAATTTTCCCTTAATTTGTTTCGCGATTTTACACAGTTTTGATTGATTCCGCGAGGTTCTGAGGGCTGTATCCAGCAGTAGGCATCTAAATACGTCGATTTAAGTAATAAATAGGCCACCTAAATTTTTTAAGATTTTTGAAAAAAACGTAAGGTTAACCCCTTTGGTGTTTTTTGACCCCAAAAAATGAACAGTGGAATTCGTCAGCTTCTTTCATTGTTTCTTATGTATTTTGATCAGAAAATTCGATTGGCGCAGTCGGATTTCTCGTAAGTATGATATTTTTTATTTTATTTGGCTTTAAACGTAACACGTTCGGGGTCAATTTTCCCTTAATTTGTTTCGCGATTTTACACAGTTTTGATTGATTCCGCGAGGTTCTGAGGGCTGTATCCAGCAGTAGGCATCTAAATACGTCGATTTAAGTAATAAAAAGGCCACCTAAATTTTTTAGCATTTTTGAAAAAAACGTAAGGTTAACCCCTTTGGTGTTTTTTGACCCCAAAAAATGAACAGTGGAATTCGTCAGCTTCTTTCATTGTTTCTTATGTATTTTGATCAGAAAATTCGATTGGCGCAGTCGGATTTCTCGTAAGTATGATATTTTTTATTTTATTTGGCTTTAAACGTAACACGTTCGGGGTCAATTTTCCCTTAATTTGTTTCGCGATTTTACACAGTTTTGATTGATTCCGCGAGGTTCTGAGGGCTGTATCCAGCAGTAGGCATCTAAATACGTCGATTTAAGTAATAAATAGGCCACCTAAATTTTTTAAGATTTTTGAAAAAAACGTAAGCTTAACCCCTTTGGTGTTTTTTGACCCCAAAAAATGAAAAGTGGAATTCGTCAGCTTCTTTGATTGTTTCTTATGTATTTTGATCAGAAAATTCGATTGGCGCAGTCGGATTTCTCGTAAGTATGATATTTTTTATTTTATTTGGCTTTAAACGTAACACGTTCGGGGTCAATTTTCCCTTAATTTGTTTCGCGATTTTACACAGTTTTGATTGATTCCGCGAGGTTCTGAGGGCTGTATCCAGCAGTAGGCATCTAAATACGTCGATTTAAGTAATAAAAAGGCCTCCTAAATTTTTTAAGATTTTTGAAAAAAACGTAAGGTTAACCCCTTTGGTGTTTTTTGACCCCAAAACATGAAAAGTGGAATTCGTCAGCTTCTTTCATTGTTTCTTATGTATTTTGATCAGAAAATTCGATTGGCGCAGTCAGATTTCTCGTAAGTATGATATTTTTTATTTTATTTGGCTTTAAACGTAACACGTTCGGGGTCAATTTTCCCTTAATTTGTTTCGCGATTTTACACAGTTTTGATTGATTCCGCGAGGTTCTGAGGGCTGTATCCAGCAGTAGGCATCTAAATACGTCGATTTAAGAAATAAAAAGGCCATCTAAATTTTTTAAGATTTTTGAAAAAAACGTAAGGTTAACCCCTTTGGTGTTTTTTGACCCCAAAAAATGAAAAGTGGAATTCGTCAGCTTCTTTCATTGTTTCTTATGTATTTTGATCAGAAAATTCGATTGGCGCAGTCGGATTTCTCGTAAGTATGATATTTTTTATTTTATTTGGCTTTAAACGTAACACGTTCGGGGTCAATTTTCCCTTAATTTGTTTCGCGATTTTACACAGTTTTGATTGATTCCGCGAGGTTCTGAGGGCTGTATCCAGCAGTAGGCATCTAAATACGTCGATTTAAGTAATAAAAAGGCCACCTAAATTTTTTAAGATTTTTGAAAAAAACGTAAGGTTAACCCCTTTGGTGTTTTTTGACCCCAAAAAATGAAAAGTAGAATTCGTCAGCTTCTTTCATTGTTTCTTATGTATTTTGATCAGAAAATTCGATTGGCGCAGTCGGATTTCTCGTAAGTATGATATTTTTTATTTTATTTGGCTTTAAACGTAACACGTTCGGGGTCAATTTTCCCTTAATTTGTTTCGCGATTTTACACAGTTTTGATTGATTCCGCGAGGTTCTGAGGGCTGTATCCAGCAGCAGGCATCTAAATACGTCGATTTAAGTAATAAAAAGGCCACCTAAATTTTTTAAGATTTTTGAAAAAAACGGAAGCTTAACCCCTTTGGTGTTTTTTGACCCCAAAAAATGAAAAGTGGAATTCGTCAGCTTCTTTCATTGTTTCTTATGTATTTTGATCAGAAAATTCGATTGGCGCAGTCGGATTTCTCGTAAGTATGATATTTTTTATTTTATTTGGCTTTAAACGTAACACGTTCGGGGTCAATTTTCCCTTAATTTGTTTCGCGATTTTACACAGTTTTGATTGATTCCGCGAGGTTCTGAGGGCTGTATCCAGCAGTAGGCATCTAAATACGTCGATTTAAGTAATAAAAAGGCCACCTAAATTTTTTAAGATTTTTGAAAAAAACGTAAGGTAAACCCCTTTGGTGTTTTTTGACCCCAAAAAATGAAAAGTGGAATTCGTCAGCTTCTTTCATTGTTTCTTATGTATTTTGATCAGAAAATTCGATTGGCGCAGTCGGATTTCTCGTAAGTATGATATTTTTTATTTTATTTGGCTTTAAACGTAACACGTTCGGGGTCAATTTTCCCTTAATTTGTTTCGCGATTTTACACAGTTTTGATTGATTCCGCGAGGTTCTGAGGGCTGTATCCAGCAGCAGGCATCTAAATACGTCGATTTAAGTAATAAAAAGGCCACCTAAATTTTTTAAGATTTTTGAAAAAAACGGAAGCTTAACCCCTTTGGTGTTTTTTGACCCCAAAAAATGAAAAGTGGAATTCGTCAGCTTCTTTCATTGTTTCTTATGTATTTTGATCAGAAAATTCGATTGGCGCAGTCGGATTTCTCGTAAGTATGATATTTTTTATTTTATTTGGCTTTAAACGTAACACGTTCGGGGTTAATTTTCCCTTAATTTGTTTCGCGATTTTACACAGTTTTGATTGATTCCGCGAGGTTCTGAGGGCTGTATCCAGCAGTAGGCATCTAAATACGTCGATTTAAGAAATAAAAAGGCCATCTAAATTTTTTAAGATTTTTGAAAAAAACGTAAGGTTAACCCCTTTGGTGTTTTTTGACCCCAAAAAATGAAAAGTGGAATTCGTCAGCTTCTTTCATTGTTTCTTATGTATTTTGATCAGAAAATTCGATTGGCGCAGTCGGATTTCTCGTAAGTATGATATTTTTTATTTTATTTGGCTTTAAACGTAACACGTTCGGGGTCAATTTTCCCTTAATTTGTTTCGCGATTTTACACAGTTTTGATTGATTCCGCGAGGTTCTGAGGGCTGTATCCAGCAGTAGGCATCTAAATACGTCGATTTAAGTAATAAAAAGGCCACCTAAATTTTTTAAGATTTTTGAAAAAAACGTAAGGTTAACCCCTTTGGTGTTTTTTGACCCCAAAAAATGAAAAGTAGAATTCGTCAGCTTCTTTCATTGTTTCTTATGTATTTTGATCAGAAAATTCGATTGGCGCAGTCGGATTTCTCGTAAGTATGATATTTTTTATTTTATTTGGCTTTAAACGTAACACGTTCGGGGTCAATTTTCCCTTAATTTGTTTCGCGATTTTACACAGTTTTGATTGATTCCGCGAGGTTCTGAGGGCTGTATCCAGCAGCAGGCATCTAAATACGTCGATTTAAGTAATAAAAAGGCCACCTAAATTTTTTAAGATTTTTGAAAAAAACGGAAGCTTAACCCCTTTGGTGTTTTTTGACCCCAAAAAATGAAAAGTGGAATTCGTCAGCTTCTTTCATTGTTTCTTATGTATTTTGATCAGAAAATTCGATTGGCGCAGTCGGATTTCTCGTAAGTATGATATTTTTTATTTTATTTGGCTTTAAACGTAACACGTTCGGGGTCAATTTTCCCTTAATTTGTTTCGCGATTTTACACAGTTTTGATTGATTCCGCGAGGTTCTGAGGGCTGTATCCAGCAGTAGGCATCTAAATACGTCGATTTAAGTAATAAAAAGGCCACCTAAATTTTTTAAGATTTTTGAAAAAAACGTAAGGTAAACCCCTTTGGTGTTTTTTGACCCCAAAAAATGAAAAGTGGAATTCGTCAGCTTCTTTCATTGTTTCTTATGTATTTTGATCAGAAAATTCGATTGGCGCAGTCGGATTTCTCGTAAGTATGATATTTTTTATTTTATTTGGCTTTAAACGTAACACGTTCGGGGTCAATTTTCCCTTAATTTGTTTCGCGATTTTACACAGTTTTGATTGATTCCGCGAGGTTCTGAGGGCTGTATCCAGCAGCAGGCATCTAAATACGTCGATTTAAGTAATAAAAAGGCCACCTAAATTTTTTAAGATTTTTGAAAAAAACGGAAGCTTAACCCCTTTGGTGTTTTTTGACCCCAAAAAATGAAAAGTGGAATTCGTCAGCTTCTTTCATTGTTTCTTATGTATTTTGATCAGAAAATTCGATTGGCGCAGTCAGATTTCTCGTAAGTATGATATTTTTTATTTTATTTGGCTTTAAACGTAACACGTTCGGGGTCAATTTTCCCTTAATTTGTTTCGCGATTTTACACAGTTTTGATTGATTCCGCGAGGTTCTGAGGGCTGTATCCAGCAGTAGGCATCTAAATACGTCGATTTAAGAAATAAAAAGGCCATCTAAATTTTTTAAGATTTTTGAAAAAAACGTAAGGTTAACCCCTTTGGTGTTTTTTGACCCCAAAAAATGAAAAGTGGAATTCGTCAGCTTCTTTCATTGTTTCTTATGTATTTTGATCAGAAAATTCGATTGGCGCAGTCGGATTTCTCGTAAGTATGATATTTTTTATTTTATTTGGCTTTAAACGTAACACGTTCGGGGTCAATTTTCCCTTAATTTGTTTCGCGATTTTACACAGTTTTGATTGATTCCGCGAGGTTCTGAGGGCTGTATCCAGCAGTAGGCATCTAAATACGTCGATTTAAGTAATAAAAAGGCCACCTAAATTTTTTAAGATTTTTGAAAAAAACGTAAGGTTAACCCCTTTGGTGTTTTTTGACCCCAAAAAATGAAAAGTAGAATTCGTCAGCTTCTTTCATTGTTTCTTATGTATTTTGATCAGAAAATTCGATTGGCGCAGTCGGATTTCTCGAAAGTATGATATTTTTTATTTTATTTGGCTTTAAACGTAACACGTTCGGGGTCAATTTTCCCTTAATTTGTTTCGCGATTTTACACAGTTTTGATTGATTCCGCGAGGTTCTGAGGGCTGTATCCAGCAGCAGGCATCTAAATACGTCGATTTAAGTAATAAAAAGGCCACCTAAATTTTTTAAGATTTTTGAAAAAAACGGAAGCTTAACCCCTTTGGTGTTTTTTGACCCCAAAAAATGAAAAGTGGAATTCGTCAGCTTCTTTCATTGTTTCTTATGTATTTTGATCAGAAAATTCGATTGGCGCAGTCGGATTTCTCGTAAGTATGATATTTTTTATTTTATTTGGCTTTAAACGTAACACGTTCGGGGTCAATTTTCCCTTAATTTGTTTCGCGATTTTACACAGTTTTGATTGATTCCGCGAGGTTCTGAGGGCTGTATCCAGCAGTAGGCATCTAAATACGTCGATTTAAGTAATAAAAAGGCCACCTAAATTTTTTAAGATTTTTGAAAAAAACGTAAGGTAAACCCCTTTGGTGTTTTTTGACCCCAAAAAATGAAAAGTGGAATTCGTCAGCTTCTTTCATTGTTTCTTATGTATTTTGATCAGAAAATTCGATTGGCGCAGTCGGATTTCTCGTAAGTATGATATTTTTTATTTTATTTGGCTTTAAACGTAACACGTTCGGGGTCAATTTTCCCTTAATTTGTTTCGCGATTTTACACAGTTTTGATTGATTCCGCGAGGTTCTGAGGGCTGTATCCAGCAGCAGGCATCTAAATACGTCGATTTAAGTAATAAAAAGGCCACCTAAATTTTTTAAGATTTTTGAAAAAAACGGAAGCTTAACCCCTTTGGTGTTTTTTGACCCCAAAAAATGAAAAGTGGAATTCGTCAGCTTCTTTCATTGTTTCTTATGTATTTTGATCAGAAAATTCGATTGGCGCAGTCAGATTTCTCGTAAGTATGATATTTTTTATTTTATTTGGCTTTAAACGTAACACGTTCGGGGTCAATTTTCCCTTAATTTGTTTCGCGATTTTACACAGTTTTGATTGATTCCGCGAGGTTCTGAGGGCTGTATCCAGCAGTAGGCATCTAAATACGTCGATTTAAGTAATAAAAAGGCCACCTAAATTTTTTAAGATTTTTGAAAAAAACGTAAGGTTAACCCCTTTGGTGTTTTTTGACCCCAAAAAATGAAAAGTGGAATTCGTCAGCTTCTTTGATTGTTTCTTATGTATTTTGATCAGAAAATTCGATTGGCGCAGTCAGATTTCTGGTAAGTATGATATTTTTTATTTTATTTGGCTTTAAACGTAACACGTTCCGGGTCAATGTTCCCTTAATTTGTTTCGCGATTTTACACAGTTTTGATTGATTCCGCGAGGTTCTGAGGGCTGTATCCAGCAGTAGGCATCTAAATACGTCGATTTAAGTAATAAAAAGGCCACCTAAATTTTTTAAGATATTTGAAAAAAACGTAAGGTTAACCCCTTTGGTGTTTTTTGACCCCAAAAAATGAAAAGTGGAATTCGTCAGCTTCTTTGATTGTTTCTTATGTATTTTGATCAGAAAATTCGATTGGCGCAGTCAGATTTCTGGTAAGTATGATATTTTTTATTTTATTTGGCTTTAAACGTAACACGTTCGGGGTCAATTTTCCCTTAATTTGTTTCGCGATTTTACACAGTTTTGATTGATTCCGCGAGGTTCTGAGGGCTGTATCCAGCAGTAGGCATCTAAATACGTCGATTTAAGTAATAAAAAGGCCACCTAAATTTTTTAAGATTTTTGAAAAAAACGTAAGGTTAACCCCTTTGGTGTTTTTTGACCCCAAAAAATGAAAAGTGGAATTCGTCAGCTTCTTTGATTGTTTCTTATGTATTTTGATCAGAAAATTCGATTGGCGCAGTCAGATTTCTGGTAAGTATGATATTTTTTATTTTATTTGGCTTTAAACGTAACACGTTCGGGGTCAATTTTCCCTTAATTTGTTTCGCGATTTTACACAGTTTTGATTGATTCCGCGAGGTTCTGAGGGCTGTATCCAGCAGTAGGCATCTAAATACGTCGATTTAAGTAATAAAAAGGCCACCTAAATTTTTTAAGATTTTTGAAAAAAACGTAAGGTTAACCCCTTTGGTGTTTTTTGACCCCAAAAAATGAAAAGTGGAATTCGTCAGCTTCTATGATTGTTTCTTATGTATTTTGATCAGAAAATTCGATTGGCGCAGTCGGATTTCTCGTAAGTATGATATTTTTTATTTTAGTTGGCTTTAAACGTAACACGTTCGGGGTCAATTTTCCCTTAATTTGTTTCGCGATTTTACACAGTTTTGATTGATTCCACGAGGTTCTGAGGGCTGTATCCAGCAGTAGGCATCTAAATACGTCGATTTAAGTAATAAAAAGGCCACCTAAATTTTTTAAGATTTTTGAAAAAAACGTAAGGTTAACCCCTTTGGTGTTTTTTGACCCCAAAAAATGAAAAGTGGAATTAGTCAGCTTCTTTCATTGTTTCTTATGTATTTTGATCAGAAAATTCGATTGGCGCAGTCGGATTTCTCGTAAGTATAATATATTTTATTTTATTTGGCTTTAAACGTAACACGTTCGGGGTCAATTTTCCCTTAATTTGTTTCGCGATTTTACACAGTTTTGATTGATTCCGCGAGGTTCTGAGGGCTGTATCCAGCAGTAGGCATCTAAATACGTCGATTTAAGTAACAAAAAGGCCACCTAAATTTTTTAAGATTTTTGAAAAAAACGTAAGGTTAACCCCTTTGGTGTTTTTTGACCCCAAAAAATGAAAAGTGGAATTAGTCAGCTTCTTTCATTGTTTCTTATGTATTTTGATCAGAAAATTCGATTGGCGCAGTCGGATTTCTCGTAAGTATGATATTTTTTATTTTATTTGGCTTTAAACGTAACACGTTCGGGGTCAATTTTCCCTTAATTTGTTTCGCGATTTTACACAGTTTTGATTGATTCCGCGAGGTTCTGAGGGCTGTATCCAGCAGTAGGCATCTAAATACGTCGATTTAAGTAATAAAAAGGCCACCTAAATTTTTTAAGATTTTTGAAAAAAACGTAAGGTTAACCCCTTTGGTGTTTTTTGACCCCAAAAAATGAAAAGTGGAATTCGTCAGCTTCTTTGATTGTTTCTTATGTATTTTGATCAGAAAATTCGATTGGCGCAGTCGGATTTCTCGTAAGTATGATATTTTTTATTTTAGTTGGCTTTAAACGTAACACGTTCGGGGTCAATTTTCCCTTAATTTGTTTCGCGATTTTACACAGTTTTGATTGATTCCACGAGGTTCTGAGGGCTGTATCCAGCAGTAGGCATCTAAATACGTCGATTTAAGTAATAAAAAGGCCACCTAAATTTTTTAAGAT
This sequence comes from Cantharis nigra, assembly GCA_958510845.1. NCBI lineage: Eukaryota > Metazoa > Arthropoda > Insecta > Coleoptera > Cantharidae > Cantharis > Cantharis nigra. The sequence continues at coordinate 1,490,273 of OY294033.1, read as the reverse complement.
TTTTGAAAAAAACGTAAGGTTAACCCCTTTGGTGTTTTTTGACCCCAAAAAATGAAAAGTGGAATTCGTCAGCTTCTTTCATTGTTTCTTATGTATTTTGATCAGAAAATTCGATTGGCGCAGTCGGATTTCTCGTAAGTATGATATATTTTATTTTATTTGGCTTTAAACGTAACACGTTCGGGGTCAATTTTCCCTTAATTTGTTTCGCGATTTTACACAGTTTTGATTGATTCCGCGAGGTTCTGAGGGCTGTATCCAGCAGTAGGCATCTAAATACGTCGATTTAAGTAATAAAAAGGCCACCTAAATTTTTTAAGATTTTTGAAAAAAACGTAAGGTTAACCCCTTTGGTGTTTTTTGACCCCAAAAAATGAAAAGTGGAATTAGTCAGCTTCTTTCATTGTTTCTTATGTATTTTGATCAGAAAATTCGATTGGCGCAGTCGGATTTCTCGTAAGTATGATATTTTTTATTTTATTTGGCTTTAAACGTAACACGTTCGGGGTCAATTTTCCCTTAATTTGTTTCGCGATTTTACACAGTTTTGATTGATTCCGCGAGGTTCTGAGGGCTGTATCCAGCAGTAGGCATCTAAATACGTCGATTTAAGTAATAAAAAGGCCACCTAAATTTTTTAAGATTTTTGAAAAAAACGTAAGGTTAACCCCTTTGGTGTTTTTTGACCCCAAAAAATGAACAGTGGAATTCGTCAGCTTCTTTCATTGTTTCTTATGTATTTTGATCAGAAAATTCGATTGGCGCAGTCGGATTTCTCGTAAGTATGATATTTTTTATTTTATTTGGCTTTAAACGTAACACGTTCGGGGTCAATTTTCCCTTAATTTGTTTCGCGATTTTACACAGTTTTGATTGATTCCGCGAGGTTCTGAGGGCTGTATCCAGCAGTAGGCATCTAAATACGTCGATTTAAGTAATAAAAAGGCCACCTAAATTTTTTAAGATTTTTGAAAAAAACGTAAGGTTAACCCCTTTGGTGTTTTTTGACCCCAAAAAATGAAAAGTGGAATTCGTCAGCTTCTTTGATTGTTTCTTATGTATTTTGATCAGAAAATTCGATTGGCGCAGTCGGATTTCTCGTAAGTATGATATATTTTATTTTATTTGGCTTTAAACGTAACACGTTCGGGGTCAATTTTCCCTTAATTTGTTTCGCGATTTTACACAGTTTTGATTGATTCCGCGAGGTTCTGAGGGCTGTATCCAGCAGTAGGCATCTAAATACGTCGATTTAAGTAATAAAAAGGCCACCTAAATTTTTTAAGATTTCTGAAAAAAACGTAAGGTTAACCCCTTTGGTGTTTTTTGACCCCAAAAAATGAAAAGTGGAATTCGTCAGCTTCTTTGATTGTTTCTTATGTATTTTGATCAGAAAATTCGATTGGCGCAGTCAGATTTCTGGTAAGTATGATATTTTTTATTTTATTTGGCTTTAAACGTAACACGTTCGGGGTCAATTTTCCCTTAATTTGTTTCGCGATTTTACACAGTTTTGATTGATTCCGCGAGGTTCTGAGGGCTGTATCCAGCAGTAGGCATCTAAATACGTCGATTTAAGTAATAAAAAGGCCACCTAAATTTTTTAAGATTTTTGAAAAAAACGTAAGGTTAACCCCTTTGGTGTTTTTTGACCCCAAAAAATGAAAAGTGGAATTCGTCAGCTTCTTTGATTGTTTCTTATGTATTTTGATCAGAAAATTCGATTGGCGCAGTCGGATTTCTCGTAAGTATGATATTTTTTATTTTAGTTGGCTTTAAACGTAACACGTTCGGGGTCAATTTTCCCTTAATTTGTTTCGCGATTTTACACAGTTTTGATTGATTCCGCGAGGTTCTGAGGGCTGTATCCAGCAGTAGGCATCTAAATACGTCGATTTAAGTAATAAAAAGGCCACCTAAATTTTTTAAGATTTTTGAAAAAAACGTAAGGTTAACCCCTTTGGTGTTTTTTGACCCCAAAAAATGAAAAGTGGAATTAGTCAGCTTCTTTCATTGTTTCTTATGTATTTTGATCAGAAAATTCGATTGGCGCAGTCGGATTTCTCGTAAGTATGATATTTTTTATTTTATTTGGCTTTAAACGTAACACGTTCGGGGTCAATTTTCCCTTAATTTGTTTCGCGATTTTACACAGTTTTGATTGATTCCGCGAGGTTCTGAGGGCTGTATCCAGCAGTAGGCATCTAAATACGTCGATTTAAGTAATAAAAAGGCCACCTAAATTTTTTAAGATTTTTGAAAAAAACGTAAGGTTAACCCCTTTGGTGTTTTTTGACCCCAAAAAATGAAAAGTGGAATTCGTCAGCTTCTTTCATTGTTTCTTATGTATTTTGATCAGAAAATTCGATTGGCGCAGTCGGATTTCTCGTAAGTATGATATTTTTTATTTTAGTTGGCTTTAAACGTAACACGTTCGGGGTCAATTTTCCCTTAATTTGTTTCGCGATTTTACACAGTTTTGATTGATTCCACGAGGTTCTGAGGGCTGTATCCAGCAGTAGGCATCTAAATACGTCGATTTAAGTAATAAAAAGGCCACCTAAATTTTTTAAGATTTTTGAAAAAAACGTAAGGTTAACCCCTTTGGTGTTTTTTGACCCCAAAAAATGAAAAGTGGAATTCGTCAGCTTCTTTCATTGTTTCTTATGTATTTTGATCAGAAAATTCGATTGGCGCAGTCGGATTTCTCGTAAGTATGATATTTTTTATTTTATTTGGCTTTAAACGTAACACGTTCGGGGTCAATTTTCCCTTAATTTGTTTCGCGATTTTACACAGTTTTGATTGATTCCGCGAGGTTCTGAGGGCTGTATCCAGCAGTAGGCATCTAAATACGTCGATTTAAGTAATAAAAAGGCCACCTAAATTTTTTAAGATTTTTGAAAAAAACGTAAGGTTAACCCCTTTGGTGTTTTTTGACCCCAAAAAATGAAAAGTGGAATTCGTCAGCTTCTTTGATTGTTTCTTATGTATTTTGATCAGAAAATTCGATTGGCGCAGTCGGATTTCTCGTAAGTATGATATTTTTTATTTTATTTGGCTTTAAACGTAACACGTTCGGGGTCAATTTTCCCTTAATTTGTTTCGCGATTTTACACAGTTTTGATTGATTCCGCGAGGTTCTGAGGGCTGTATCCAGCAGTAGGCATCTAAATACGTCGATTTAAGTAATAAAAAGGCCACCTAAATTTTTTAAGATTTTTGAAAAAAACGTAAGGTTAACCCCTTTGGTGTTTTTTGACCCCAAAAAATGAAAAGTGGAATTCGTCAGCTTCTTTGATTGTTTCTTATGTATTTTGATCAGAAAATTCGATTGGCGCAGTCGGATTTCTCGTAAGTATGATATTTTTTATTTTAGTTGGCTTTAAACGTAACACGTTCGGGGTCAATTTTCCCTTAATTTGTTTCGCGATTTTACACAGTTTTGATTGATTCCACGAGGTTCTGAGGGCTGTATCCAGCAGTAGGCATCTAAATACGTCGATTTAAGTAATAAAAAGGCCACCTAAATTTTTTAAGATTTTTGAAAAAAACGTAAGGTTAACCCCTTTGGTGTTTTTTGACCCCAAAAAATGAAAAGTGGAATTAGTCAGCTTCTTTCATTGTTTCTTATGTATTTTGATCAGAAAATTCGATTGGCGCAGTCGGATTTCTCGTAAGTATAATATATTTTATTTTATTTGGCTTTAAACGTAACACGTTCGGGGTCAATTTTCCCTTAATTTGTTTCGCGATTTTACACAGTTTTGATTGATTCCGCGAGGTTCTGAGGGCTGTATCCAGCAGTAGGCATCTAAATACGTCGATTTAAGTAACAAAAAGGCCACCTAAATTTTTTAAGATTTTTGAAAAAAACGTAAGGTTAACCCCTTTGGTGTTTTTTGACCCCAAAAAATGAAAAGTGGAATTAGTCAGCTTCTTTCATTGTTTCTTATGTATTTTGATCAGAAAATTCGATTGGCGCAGTCGGATTTCTCGTAAGTATGATATTTTTTATTTTATTTGGCTTTAAACGTAACACGTTCGGGGTCAATTTTCCCTTAATTTGTTTCGCGATTTTACACAGTTTTGATTGATTCCGCGAGGTTCTGAGGGCTGTATCCAGCAGTAGGCATCTAAATACGTCGATTTAAGTAATAAAAAGGCCACCTAAATTTTTTAAGATTTTTGAAAAAAACGTAAGGTTAACCCCTTTGGTGTTTTTTGACCCCAAAAAATGAAAAGTGGAATTCGTCAGCTTCTTTGATTGTTTCTTATGTATTTTGATCAGAAAATTCGATTGGCGCAGTCGGATTTCTCGTAAGTATGATATTTTTTATTTTAGTTGGCTTTAAACGTAACACGTTCGGGGTCAATTTTCCCTTAATTTGTTTCGCGATTTTACACAGTTTTGATTGATTCCACGAGGTTCTGAGGGCTGTATCCAGCAGTAGGCATCTAAATACGTCGATTTAAGTAATAAAAAGGCCACCTAAATTTTTTAAGATTTTTGAAAAAAACGTAAGGTTAACCCCTTTGGTGTTTTTTGACCCCAAAAAATGAAAAGTGGAATATGTCAGCTTCTTTCATTGTTTCTTATGTATTTTGATCAGAAAATTCGATTGGCGCAGTCGGATTTCTCGTAAGTATGATATATTTTATTTTATTTGGCTTTAAACGTAACACGTTCGGGGTCAATTTTCCCTTAATTTGTTTCGCGATTTTACACAGTTTTGATTGATTCCGCGAGGTTCTGAGGGCTGTATCCAGCAGTAGGCATCTAAATACGTCGATTTAAGTAATAAAAAGGCCACCTAAATTTTTTAAGATTTTTGAAAAAAACGTAAGGTTAACCCCTTTGGTGTTTTTTGACCCCAAAAAATGAAAAGTGGAATTAGTCAGCTTCTTTCATTGTTTCTTATGTATTTTGATCAGAAAATTCGATTGGCGCAGTCGGATTTCTCGTAAGTATGATATTTTTTATTTTATTTGGCTTTAAACGTAACACGTTCGGGGTCAATTTTCCCTTAATTTGTTTCGCGATTTTACACAGTTTTGATTGATTCCGCGAGGTTCTGAGGGCTGTATCCAGCAGTAGGCATCTAAATACGTCGATTTAAGTAATAAAAAGGCCACCTAAATTTTTTAAGATTTTTGAAAAAAACGTAAGGTTAACCCCTTTGGTGTTTTTTGACCCCAAAAAATGAAAAGTGGAATTCGTCAGCTTCTTTGATTGTTTCTTATGTATTTTGATCAGAAAATTCGATTGGCGCAGTCGGATTTCTCGTAAGTATGATATTTTTTATTTTAGTTGGCTTTAAACGTAACACGTTCGGGGTCAATTTTCCCTTAATTTGTTTCGCGATTTTACACAGTTTTGATTGATTCCACGAGGTTCTGAGGGCTGTCTCCAGCAGTAGGCATCTAAATACGTCGATTTAGGTAATAAAAAGGCCACCTAAATTTTTTAAGATTTTTGAAAAAAACGTAAGGTTAACCCCTTTGGTGTTTTTTGACCCCAAAAAATGAAAAGTGGAATTCGTCAGCTTCTTTCATTGTTTCTTATGTATTTTGATCAGAAAATTCGATTGGCGCAGTCGGATTTCTCGTTAGTATGATATATTTTATTTTATTTGGCTTTAAACGTAACACGTTCGGGGTCAATTTTCCCTTAATTTGTTTCGCGATTTTACACAGTTTTGATTGATTCCGCGAGGTTCTGAGGGCTGTATCCAGCAGTAGGCATCTAAATACGTCGATTTAAGTAATAAAAAGGCCACCTAAATTTTTTAAGATTTTTGAAAAAAACGTAAGGTTAACCCCTTTGGTGTTTTTTGACCCCAAAAAATGAAAAGTGGAATTCGTCAGCTTCTTTCATTGTTTCTTATGTATTTTGATCAGAAAATTCGATTGGCGCAGTCGGATTTCTCGTAAGTATGATATATTTTATTTTATTTGGCTTTAAACGTAACACGTTCGGGGTCAATTTTCCCTTAATTTGTTTCGCGATTTTACACAGTTTTGATTGATTCCGCGAGGTTCTGAGGGCTGTATCCAGCAGTAGGCATCTAAATACGTCGATTTAAGTAATAAAAAGGCCACCTAAATTTTTTAAGATTTTTGAAAAAAACGTAAGGTTAACCCCTTTGGTGTTTTTTGACCCCAAAAAATGAAAAGTGGAATTCGTCAGCTTCTTTCATTGTTTCTTATGTATTTTGATCAGAAAATTCGATTGGCGCAGTCGGATTTCTCGTAAGTATGATATTTTTTATTTTATTTGGCTTTAAACGTAACACGTTCGGGGTCAATTTTCCCTTAATTTGTTTCGCGATTTTACACAGTTTTGATTGATTCCGCGAGGTTCTGAGGGCTGTATCCAGCAGTAGGCATCTAAATACGTCGATTTAAGTAATAAAAAGGCCACCTAAATTTTTTAAGATTTTTGAAAAAAACGTAAGGTTAACCCCTTTGGTGTTTTTTGACCCCAAAAAATGAAAAGTGGAATTCGTCAGCTTCTTTCATTGTTTCTTATGTATTTTGATCAGAAAATTCGATTGGCGCAGTCGGATTTCTCGTAAGTATGATATATTTTATTTTATTTGGCTTTAAACGTAACACGTTCGGGGTCAATTTTCCCTTAATTTGTTTCGCGATTTTACACAGTTTTGATTGATTCCGCGAGGTTCTGAGGGCTGTATCCAGCAGTAGGCATCTAAATACGTCGATTTAAGTAATAAAAAGGCCACCTAAATTTTTTAAGATTTTTGAAAAAAACGTAAGGTTAACCCCTTTGGTGTTTTTTGACCCCAAAAAATGAAAAGTGGAATTCGTCAGCTTCTTTGATTGTTTCTTATGTATTTTGATCAGAAAATTCGATTGGCGCAGTCGGATTTCTCGTAAGTATGATATTTTTTATTTTAGTTGGCTTTAAACGTAACACGTTCGGGGTCAATTTTCCCTTAATTTGTTTCGCGATTTTACACAGTTTTGATTGATTCCACGAGGTTCTGAGGGCTGTATCCAGCAGTAGGCATCTAAATACGTCGATTTAAGTAATAAAAAGGCCACCTAAATTTTTTAAGATTTTTGAAAAAAACGTAAGGTTAACCCCTTTGGTGTTTTTTGACCCCAAAAAATGAAAAGTGGAATTCGTCAGCTTCTTTCATTGTTTCTTATGTATTTTGATCAGAAAATTCGATTGGCGCAGTCGGATTTCTCGTAAGTATGATATATTTTATTTTATTTGGCTTTAAACGTAACACGTTCGGGGTCAATTTTCCCTTAATTTGTTTCGCGATTTTACACAGTTTTGATTGATTCCGCGAGGTTCTGAGGGCTGTATCCAGCAGTAGGCATCTAAATACGTCGATTTAAGTAATAAAAAGGCCACCTAAATTTTTTAAGATTTTTGAAAAAAACGTAAGGTTAACCCCTTTGGTGTTTTTTGACCCCAAAAAATGAAAAGTGGAATTAGTCAGCTTCTTTCATTGTTTCTTATGTATTTTGATCAGAAAATTCGATTGGCGCAGTCGGATTTCTCGTAAGTATGATATTTTTTATTTTATTTGGCTTTAAACGTAACACGTTCGGGGTCAATTTTCCCTTAATTTGTTTCGCGATTTTACACAGTTTTGATTGATTCCGCGAGGTTCTGAGGGCTGTATCCAGCAGTAGGCATCTAAATACGTCGATTTAAGTAATAAAAAGGCCACCTAAATTTTTTAAGATTTTTGAAAAAAACGTAAGGTTAACCCCTTTGGTGTTTTTTGACCCCAAAAAATGAAAAGTGGAATTCGTCAGCTTCTTTGATTGTTTCTTATGTATTTTGATCAGAAAATTCGATTGGCGCAGTCAGATTTCTGGTAAGTATGATATTTTTTATTTTATTTGGCTTTAAACGTAACACGTTCGGGGTCAATTTTCCCTTAATTTGTTTCGCGATTTTACACAGTTTTGATTGATTCCGCGAGGTTCTGAGGGCTGTATCCAGCAGTAGGCATCTAAATACGTCGATTTAAGTAATAAAAAGGCCACCTAAATTTTTTAAGATTTTTGAAAAAAACGTAAGGTTAACCCCTTTGGTGTTTTTTGACCCCAAAAAATGAAAAGTGGAATTCGTCAGCTTCTTTGATTGTTTCTTATGTATTTTGATCAGAAAATTCGATTGGCGCAGTCGGATTTCTCGTAAGTATGATATATTTTATTTTATTTGGCTTTAAACGTAACACGTTCGGGGTCAATTTTCCCTTAATTTGTTTCGCGATTTTACACAGTTTTGATTGATTCCGCGAGGTTCTGAGGGCTGTATCCAGCAGTAGGCATCTAAATACGTCGATTTAAGTAATAAAAAGGCCACCTAAATTTTTTAAGATTTTTGAAAAAAACGTAAGGTTAACCCCTTTGGTGTTTTTTGACCCCAAAAAATGAAAAGTGGAATTAGTCAGCTTCTTTCATTGTTTCTTATGTATTTTGATCAGAAAATTCGATTGGCGCAGTCGGATTTCTCGTAAGTATGATATTTTTTATTTTATTTGGCTTTAAACGTAACACGTTCGGGGTCAATTTTCCCTTAATTTGTTTCGCGATTTTACACAGTTTTGATTGATTCCGCGAGGTTCTGAGGGCTGTATCCAGCAGTAGGCATCTAAATACGTCGATTTAAGTAATAAAAAGGCCACCTAAATTTTTTAAGATTTTTGAAAAAAACGTAAGGTTAACCCCTTTGGTGTTTTTTGACCCCAAAAAATGAAAAGTGGAATTCGTCAGCTTCTTTGATTGTTTCTTATGTATTTTGATCAGAAAATTCGATTGGCGCAGTCAGATTTCTGGTAAGTATGATATTTTTTATTTTATTTGGCTTTAAACGTAACACGTTCGGGGTCAATTTTCCCTTAATTTGTTTCGCGATTTTACACAGTTTTGATTGATTCCGCGAGGTTCTGAGGGCTGTATCCAGCAGTAGGCATCTAAATACGTCGATTTAAGTAATAAAAAGGCCACCTAAATTTTTTAAGATTTTTGAAAAAAACGTAAGGTTAACCCCTTTGGTGTTTTTTGACCCCAAAAAATGAAAAGTGGAATTCGTCAGCTTCTTTGATTGTTTCTTATGTATTTTGATCAGAAAATTCGATTGGCGCAGTCGGATTTCTCGTAAGTATGATATTTTTTATTTTAGTTGGCTTTAAACGTAACACGTTCGGGGTCAATTTTCCCTTAATTTGTTTCGCGATTTTACACAGTTTTGATTGATTCCACGAGGTTCTGAGGGCTGTCTCCAGCAGTAGGCATCTAAATACGTCGATTTAAGTAATAAAAAGGCCACCTAAATTTTTTAAGATTTTTGAAAAAAACGTAAGGTTAACCCCTTTGGTGTTTTTTGACCCCAAAAAATGAAAAGTGGAATTCGTCAGCTTCTTTCATTGTTTCTTATGTATTTTGATCAGAAAATTCGATTGGCGCAGTCGGATTTCTCGTAAGTATGATATATTTTATTTTATTTGGCTTTAAACGTAATACGTTCGGGGTCAATTTTCCCTTAATTTGTTTCGCGATTTTACACAGTTTTGATTGATTCCGCGAGGTTCTGAGGGCTGTATCCAGCAGTAGGCATCTAAATACGTCGATTTAGGTAATAAAAAGGCCACCTAAATTTTTTAAGATTTTTGAAAAAAACGTAAGGTTAACCCCTTTGGTGTTTTTTGACCCCAAAAAATGAAAAGTGGAATTCGTCAGCTTCTTTGATTGTTTCTTATGTATTTTGATCAGAAAATTCGATTGGCGCAGTCGGATTTCTCGTAAGTCTGATATTTTTTATTTTAGTTGGCTTTAAACGTAACACGTTCGGGGTCAATTTTCCCTTAATTTGTTTCGCGATTTTACACAGTTTTGATTGATTCCGCGAGGTTCTGAGGGCTGTATCCAGCAGTAGGCATCTAAATACGTCGATTTAAGTAATAAAAAGGCCACCTAAATTTTTTAAGATTTTTGAAAAAAACGTAAGGTTAACCCCTTTGGTGTTTTTTGACCCCAAAAAATGAAAAGTGGAATTCGTCAGCTTCTTTCATTGTTTCTTATGTATTTTGATCAGAAAATTCGATTGGCGCAGTCGGATTTCTCGTAAGTATGATATATTTTATTTTATTTGGCTTTAAACGTAACACGTTCGGGGTCAATTTTCCCTTAATTTGTTTCGCGATTTTACACAGTTTTGATTGATTCCGCGAGGTTCTGAGGGCTGTATCCAGCAGTAGGCATCTAAATACGTCGATTTAAGTAATAAAAAGGCCACCTAAATTTTTTAAGATTTTTGAAAAAAACGTAAGGTTAACCCCTTTGGTGTTTTTTGACCCCAAAAAATGAAAAGTGGAATTCGTCAGCTTCTTTCATTGTTTCTTATGTATTTTGATCAGAAAATTCGATTGGCGCAGTCGGATTTCTCGTAAGTATGATATTTTTTATTTTATTTGGCTTTAAACGTAACACGTTCGGGGTCAATTTTCCCTTAATTTGTTTCGCGATTTTACACAGTTTTGATTGATTCCGCGAGGTTCTGAGGGCTGTATCCAGCAGTAGGCATCTAAATACGTCGATTTAAGTAATAAAAAGGCCACCTAAATTTTTTAAGATTTTTGAAAAAAACGTAAGGTTAACCCCTTTGGTGTTTTTTGACCCCAAAAAATGAAAAGTGGAATTCGTCAGCTTCTTTCATTGTTTCTTATGTATTTTGATCAGAAAATTCGATTGGCGCAGTCGGATTTCTCGTAAGTATGATATTTTTTATTTTATTTGGCTTTAAACGTAACACGTTCGGGGTCAATTTTCCCTTAATTTGTTTCGCGATTTTACACAGTTTTGATTGATTCCGCGAGGTTCTGAGGGCTGTATCCAGCAGTAGGCATCTAAATACGTCGATTTAAGTAATAAAAAGGCCACCTAAATTTTTTAAGATTTTTGAAAAAAACGTAAGGTTAACCCCTTTGGTGTTTTTTGACCCCAAAAAATGAAAAGTGGAATTCGTCAGCTTCTTTGATTGTTTCTTATGTATTTTGATCAGAAAATTCGATTGGCGCAGTCAGATTTCTGGTAAGTATGATATTTTTTATTTTATTTGGCTTTAAACGTAACACGTTCGGGGTCAATTTTCCCTTAATTTGTTTCGCGATTTTACACAGTTTTGATTGATTCCGCGAGGTTCTGAGGGCTGTATCCAGCAGTAGGCATCTAAATACGTCGATTTAAGTAATAAAAAGGCCACCTAAATTTTTTAAGATTTTTGAAAAAAACGTAAGGTTAACCCCTTTGGTGTTTTTTGACCCCAAAAAATGAAAAGTGGAATTCGTCAGCTTCTTTGATTGTTTCTTATGTATTTTGATCAGAAAATTCGATTGGCGCAGTCGGATTTCTCGTAAGTATGATATTTTTTATTTTAGTTGGCTTTAAACGTAACACGTTCGGGGTCAATTTTCCCTTAATTTGTTTCGCGATTTTACACAGTTTTGATTGATTCCACGAGGTTCTGAGGGCTGTATCCAGCAGTAGGCATCTAAATACGTCGATTTAAGTAATAAAAAGGCCACCTAAATTTTTTAAGATTTTTGAAAAAAACGTAAGGTTAACCCCTTTGGTGTTTTTTGACCCCAAAAAATGAAAAGTGGAATTCGTCAGCTTCTTTCATTGTTTCTTATGTATTTTGATCAGAAAATTCGATTGGCGCAGTCGGATTTCTCGTAAGTATGATATTTTTTATTTTATTTGGCTTTAAACGTAACACGTTCGGGGTCAATTTTCCCTTAATTTGTTTCGCGATTTTACACAGTTTTGATTGATTCCGCGAGGTTCTGAGGGCTGTATCCTGCAGTAGGCATCTAAATACGTCGATTTAAGTAATAAAAAGGCCACCTAAATTTTTTAAGATTTTTGAAAAAAACGTAAGGTTAACCCCTTTGGTGTTTTTTGACCCCAAAAAATGAAAAGTGGAATTCGTCAGCTTCTTTGATTGTTTCTTATGTATTTTGATCAGAAAATTCGATTGGCGCAGTCGGATTTCTGGTAAGTATGATATTTTTTATTTTATTTGGCTTTAAACGTAACACGTTCGGGGTCAATTTTCCCTTAATTTGTTTCGCGATTTTACACAGTTTTGATTGATTCCGCGAGGTTCTGAGGGCTGTATCCAGCAGTAGGCATCTAAATACGTCGATTTAAGTAATAAAAAGGCCACCTAAATTTTTTAAGATTTTTGAAAAAAACGTAAGGTTAACCCCTTTGGTGTTTTTTGACCCCAAAAAATGAAAAGTGGAATTCGTCAGCTTCTTTGATTGTTTCTTATGTATTTTGATCAGAAAATTCGATTGGCGCAGTCGGATTTCTCGTAAGTATGATATTTTTTATTTTAGTTGGCTTTAAACGTAACACGTTCGGGGTCAATTTTCCCTTAATTTGTTTCGCGATTTTACACAGTTTTGATTGATTCCGCGAGGTTCTGAGGGCTGTATCCAGCAGTAGGCATCTAAATACGTCGATTTAAGTAATAAAAAGGCCACCTAAATTTTTTAAGATTTTTGAAAAAAACGTAAGGTTAACCCCTTTGGTGTTTTTTGACCCCAAAAAATGAAAAGTGGAATTCGTCAGCTTCTTTGATTGTTTCTTATGTATTTTGATCAGAAAATTCGATTGGCGCAGTCGGATTTCTCGTTAGTATGATATATTTTATTTTATTTGGCTTTAAACGTAACACGTTCGGGGTCAATTTTCCCTTAATTTGTTTCGCGATTTTACACAGTTTTGATTGATTCCGCGAGGTTCTGAGGGCTGTATCCAGCAGTAGGCATCTAAATACGTCGATTTAAGTAATAAAAAGGCCACCTAAATTTTTTAAGATTTTTGAAAAAAACGTAAGGTTAACCCCTTTGGTGTTTTTTGACCCCAAAAAATGAAAAGTGGAATTCGTCAGCTTCTTTCATTGTTTCTTATGTATTTTGATCAGAAAATTCGATTGGCGCAGTCGGATTTCTCGTAAGTATGATATATTTTATTTTATTTGGCTTTAAACGTAACACGTTCGGGGTCAATTTTCCCTTAATTTGTTTCGCGATTTTACACAGTTTTGATTGATTCCGCGAGGTTCTGAGGGCTGTATCCAGCAGTAGGCATCTAAATACGTCGATTTAAGTAATAAAAAGGCCACCTAAATTTTTTAAGATTTTTGAAAAAAACGTAAGGTTAACCCCTTTGGTGTTTTTTGACCCCAAAAAATGAAAAGTGGAATTAGTCAGCTTCTTTCATTGTTTCTTATGTATTTTGATCAGAAAATTCGATTGGCGCAGTCGGATTTCTCGTAAGTATGATATTTTTTATTTTATTTGGCTTTAAACGTAACACGTTCGGGGTCAATTTTCCCTTAATTTGTTTCGCGATTTTACACAGTTTTGATTGATTCCGCGAGGTTCTGAGGGCTGTATCCAGCAGTAGGCATCTAAATACGTCGATTTAAGTAATAAAAAGGCCACCTAAATTTTTTAAGATTTTTGAAAAAAACGTAAGGTTAACCCCTTTGGTGTTTTTTGACCCCAAAAAATGAAAAGTGGAATTCGTCAGCTTCTTTGATTGTTTCTTATGTATTTTGATCAGAAAATTCGATTGGCGCAGTCAGATTTCTGGTAAGTATGATATTTTTTATTTTATTTGGCTTTAAACGTAACACGTTCGGGGTCAATTTTCCCTTAATTTGTTTCGCGATTTTACACAGTTTTGATTGATTCCGCGAGGTTCTGAGGGCTGTATCCAGCAGTAGGCATCTAAATACGTCGATTTAAGTAATAAAAAGGCCACCTAAATTTTTTAAGATTTTTGAAAAAAACGTAAGGTTAACCCCTTTGGTGTTTTTTGACCCCAAAAAATGAAAAGTGGAATTCGTCAGCTTCTTTGATTGTTTCTTATGTATTTTGATCAGAAAATTCGATTGGCGCAGTCGGATTTCTCGTAAGTATGATATTTTTTATTTTAGTTGGCTTTAAACGTAACACGTTCGGGGTCAATTTTCCCTTAATTTGTTTCGCGATTTTACACAGTTTTGATTGATTCCACGAGGTTCTGAGGGCTGTCTCCAGCAGTAGGCATCTAAATACGTCGATTTAAGTAATAAAAAGGCCACCTAAATTTTTTAAGATTTTTGAAAAAAACGTAAGGTTAACCCCTTTGGTGTTTTTTGACCCCAAAAAATGAAAAGTGGAATTCGTCAGCTTCTTTCATTGTTTCTTATGTATTTTGATCAGAAAATTCGATTGGCGCAGTCGGATTTCTCGTAAGTATGATATATTTTATTTTATTTGGCTTTAAACGTAATACGTTCGGGGTCAATTTTCCCTTAATTTGTTTCGCGATTTTACACAGTTTTGATTGATTCCGCGAGGTTCTGAGGGCTGTATCCAGCAGTAGGCATCTAAATACGTCGATTTAGGTAATAAAAAGGCCACCTAAATTTTTTAAGATTTTTGAAAAAAACGTAAGGTTAACCCCTTTGGTGTTTTTTGACCCCAAAAAATGAAAAGTGGAATTCGTCAGCTTCTTTGATTGTTTCTTATGTATTTTGATCAGAAAATTCGATTGGCGCAGTCGGATTTCTCGTAAGTATGATATTTTTTATTTTAGTTGGCTTTAAACGTAACACGTTCGGGGTCAATTTTCCCTTAATTTGTTTCGCGATTTTACACAGTTTTGATTGATTCCACGAGGTTCTGAGGGCTGTCTCCAGCAGTAGGCATCTAAATACGTCGATTTAGGTAATAAAAAGGCCACCTAAATTTTTTAAGATTTTTGAAAAAAACGTAAGGTTAACCCCTTTGGTGTTTTTTGACCCCAAAAAATGAAAAGTGGAATTCGTCAGCTTCTTTCATTGTTTCTTATGTATTTTGATCAGAAAATTCGATTGGCGCAGTCGGATTTCTCGTTAGTATGATATATTTTATTTTATTTGGCTTTAAACGTAACACGTTCGGGGTCAATTTTCCCTTAATTTGTTTCGCGATTTTACACAGTTTTGATTGATTCCGCGAGGTTCTGAGGGCTGTATCCAGCAGTAGGCATCTAAATACGTCGATTTAAGTAATAAAAAGGCCACCTAAATTTTTTAAGATTTTTGAAAAAAACGTAAGGTTAACCCCTTTGGTGTTTTTTGACCCCAAAAAATGAAAAGTGGAATTCGTCAGCTTCTTTCATTGTTTCTTATGTATTTTGATCAGAAAATTCGATTGGCGCAGTCGGATTTCTCGTAAGTATGATATATTTTATTTTATTTGGCTTTAAACGTAACACGTTCGGGGTCAATTTTCCCTTAATTTGTTTCGCGATTTTACACAGTTTTGATTGATTCCGCGAGGTTCTGAGGGCTGTATCCAGCAGTAGGCATCTAAATACGTCGATTTAAGTAATAAAAAGGCCACCTAAATTTTTTAAGATTTTTGAAAAAAACGTAAGGTTAACCCCTTTGGTGTTTTTTGACCCCAAAAAATGAAAAGTGGAATTCGTCAGCTTCTTTCATTGTTTCTTATGTATTTTGATCAGAAAATTCGATTGGCGCAGTCGGATTTCTCGTAAGTATGATATTTTTTATTTTATTTGGCTTTAAACGTAACACGTTCGGGGTCAATTTTCCCTTAATTTGTTTCGCGATTTTACACAGTTTTGATTGATTCCGCGAGGTTCTGAGGGCTGTATCCAGCAGTAGGCATCTAAATACGTCGATTTAAGTAATAAAAAGGCCACCTAAATTTTTTAAGATTTTTGAAAAAAACGTAAGGTTAACCCCTTTGGTGTTTTTTGACCCCAAAAAATGAAAAGTGGAATTCGTCAGCTTCTTTCATTGTTTCTTATGTATTTTGATCAGAAAATTCGATTGGCGCAGTCGGATTTCTCGTAAGTATGATATATTTTATTTTATTTGGCTTTAAACGTAACACGTTCGGGGTCAATTTTCCCTTAATTTGTTTCGCGATTTTACACAGTTTTGATTGATTCCACGAGGTTCTGAGGGCTGTATCCAGCAGTAGGCATCTAAATACGTCGATTTAAGTAATAAAAAGGCCACCTAAATTTTTTAAGATTTTTGAAAAAAACGTAAGGTTAACCCCTTTGGTGTTTTTTGACCCCAAAAAATGAAAAGTGGAATTAGTCAGCTTCTTTCATTGTTTCTTATGTATTTTGATCAGAAAATTCGATTGGCGCAGTCGGATTTCTCGTAAGTATAATATATTTTATTTTATTTGGCTTTAAACGTAACACGTTCGGGGTCAATTTTCCCTTAATTTGTTTCGCGATTTTACACAGTTTTGATTGATTCCGCGAGGTTCTGAGGGCTGTATCCAGCAGTAGGCATCTAAATACGTCGATTTAAGTAATAAAAAGGCCACCTAAATTTTTTAAGATTTTTGAAAAAAACGTAAGGTTAACCCCTTTGGTGTTTTTTGACCCCAAAAAATGAAAAGTGGAATTCGTCAGCTTCTTTGATTGTTTCTTATGTATTTTGATCAGAAAATTCGATTGGCGCAGTCGGATTTCTCGTAAGTATGATATTTTTTATTTTAGTTGGCTTTAAACGTAACACGTTCGGGGTCAATTTTCCCTTAATTTGTTTCGCGATTTTACACAGTTTTGATTGATTCCACGAGGTTCTGAGGGCTGTCTCCAGCAGTAGGCATCTAAATACGTCGATTTAAGTAATAAAAAGGCCACCTAAATTTTTTAAGATTTTTGAAAAAAACGTAAGGTTAACCCCTTTGGTGTTTTTTGACCCCAAAAAATGAAAAGTGGAATTCGTCAGCTTCTTTCATTGTTTCTTATGTATTTTGATCAGAAAATTCGATTGGCGCAGTCGGATTTCTCGTAAGTATGATATATTTTATTTTATTTGGCTTTAAACGTAATACGTTCGGGGTCAATTTTCCCTTAATTTGTTTCGCGATTTTACACAGTTTTGATTGATTCCGCGAGGTTCTGAGGGCTGTATCCAGCAGTAGGCATCTAAATACGTCGATTTAGGTAATAAAAAGGCCACCTAAATTTTTTAAGATTTTTGAAAAAAACGTAAGGTTAACCCCTTTGGTGTTTTTTGACCCCAAAAAATGAAAAGTGGAATTCGTCAGCTTCTTTGATTGTTTCTTATGTATTTTGATCAGAAAATTCGATTGGCGCAGTCGGATTTCTCGTAAGTATGATATTTTTTATTTTAGTTGGCTTTAAACGTAACACGTTCGGGGTCAATTTTCCCTTAATTTGTTTCGCGATTTTACACAGTTTTGATTGATTCCACGAGGTTCTGAGGGCTGTCTCCAGCAGTAGGCATCTAAATACGTCGATTTAGGTAATAAAAAGGCCACCTAAATTTTTTAAGATTTTTGAAAAAAACGTAAGGTTAACCCCTTTGGTGTTTTTTGACCCCAAAAAATGAAAAGTGGAATTCGTCAGCTTCTTTCATTGTTTCTTATGTATTTTGATCAGAAAATTCGATTGGCGCAGTCGGATTTCTCGTTAGTATGATATATTTTATTTTATTTGGCTTTAAACGTAACACGTTCGGGGTCAATTTTCCCTTAATTTGTTTCGCGATTTTACACAGTTTTGATTGATTCCGCGAGGTTCTGAGGGCTGTATCCAGCAGTAGGCATCTAAATACGTCGATTTAAGTAATAAAAAGGCCACCTAAATTTTTTAAGATTTTTGAAAAAAACGTAAGGTTAACCCCTTTGGTGTTTTTTGACCCCAAAAAATGAAAAGTGGAATTCGTCAGCTTCTTTCATTGTTTCTTATGTATTTTGATCAGAAAATTCGATTGGCGCAGTCGGATTTCTCGTAAGTATGATATATTTTATTTTATTTGGCTTTAAACGTAACACGTTCGGGGTCAATTTTCCCTTAATTTGTTTCGCGATTTTACACAGTTTTGATTGATTCCGCGAGGTTCTGAGGGCTGTATCCAGCAGTAGGCATCTAAATACGTCGATTTAAGTAATAAAAAGGCCACCTAAATTTTTTAAGATTTTTGAAAAAAACGTAAGGTTAACCCCTTTGGTGTTTTTTGACCCCAAAAAATGAAAAGTGGAATTCGTCAGCTTCTTTCATTGTTTCTTATGTATTTTGATCAGAAAATTCGATTGGCGCAGTCGGATTTCTCGTAAGTATGATATTTTTTATTTTATTTGGCTTTAAACGTAACACGTTCGGGGTCAATTTTCCCTTAATTTGTTTCGCGATTTTACACAGTTTTGATTGATTCCGCGAGGTTCTGAGGGCTGTATCCAGCAGTAGGCATCTAAATACGTCGATTTAAGTAATAAAAAGGCCACCTAAATTTTTTAAGATTTTTGAAAAAAACGTAAGGTTAACCCCTTTGGTGTTTTTTGACCCCAAAAAATGAAAAGTGGAATTCGTCAGCTTCTTTCATTGTTTCTTATGTATTTTGATCAGAAAATTCGATTGGCGCAGTCGGATTTCTCGTAAGTATGATATATTTTATTTTATTTGGCTTTAAACGTAACACGTTCGGGGTCAATTTTCCCTTAATTTGTTTCGCGATTTTACACAGTTTTGATTGATTCCACGAGGTTCTGAGGGCTGTATCCAGCAGTAGGCATCTAAATACGTCGATTTAAGTAATAAAAAGGCCACCTAAATTTTTTAAGATTTTTGAAAAAAACGTAAGGTTAACCCCTTTGGTGTTTTTTGACCCCAAAAAATGAAAAGTGGAATTAGTCAGCTTCTTTCATTGTTTCTTATGTATTTTGATCAGAAAATTCGATTGGCGCAGTCGGATTTCTCGTAAGTATAATATATTTTATTTTATTTGGCTTTAAACGTAACACGTTCGGGGTCAATTTTCCCTTAATTTGTTTCGCGATTTTACACAGTTTTGATTGATTCCGCGAGGTTCTGAGGGCTGTATCCAGCAGTAGGCATCTAAATACGTCGATTTAAGTAATAAAAAGGCCACCTAAATTTTTTAAGATTTTTGAAAAAAACAGAAGCTTAACCCTTTTGGTGTTTTTTGACCCCAAAAAATGAAAAGTGGAATTCGTCAGCTTCTTTCATTGTTTCTTATGTATTTTGATCAGAAAATTCGATTGGCGCAGTCGGATTTCTCGTAAGTATGATATTTTTTATTTTATTTGGCTTTAAACGTAATTCGTTCGGGGGCAATTTTCCCTTAATTTGTTTCGCGATTTTACACAGTTTTGATTGTTTCCGCGAGGTTCTGAGGGCTGTATCCAGCAGTAGGCATCTAAATACGTCGATTTAAGTAATAAAAAGGCCACCTAAATTTTTTAAGATTTTTGAAAAAAACGTAAGGTTAACCCCTTTGGTGTTTTTTGACCCCAAAAAATGAAAAGTGGAATTCGTCAGCTTCTTTCATTGTTTCTTATGTATTGTGATCAGAAAATTCGATTGGCGCAGTCCGATTTCTCGTAAGTATGATATTTTTTATTTTATTTGGCTTTAAACGTAACACGTTCGGGGTCAATTTTCCCTTAATTTGTTTCGCGATTTTACACAGTTTTGATTGTTTCCGCGAAGTTCTGAGGGCTGTATCCAGCAGTAGGCATCTAAATACGTCGATTTAAGTAATAAAAAGGCCACCTAAATTTTTTAAGATTTTTGAAAAAAACGCAAGGTTAACCCCTTTGGTGTTTTTTGACCCCAAAAAATGAAAAGTGGAATTCGTCAGCTTCTTTCATTGTTTCTTATGTATCTTGATCAGAAAATTCGATTGGCGCAGTCGGATTTCTCGTAAGTATGCTATTTTTTATTTTATTTGGCTTTAAACGTAACACGTTCGGGGTCAATTTTCCCTTAATTTGTTTCGCGATTTTACACAGTTTTGATTGATTCCGCGAGGTTCTGAAGGCTGTATCCAGCAGTAGGCATCTAAATACGTCGATTTAAGTAATAAAAAGGCCACCTAAATTTTTTAAGATTTTTGAAAAAAACGTAAGGTTAAGCCCTTTGGTGTTTTTTGACCCCAAAAAATGAAAAGTGGAATTCGTCAGCTTCTTTGATTGTTTCTTATGTATTTTGATCAGAAAATTCGATTGGCGCAGTCGGATTTCTCGTAAGTATGATATTTTTTATTTTAGTTGGCTTTAAACGTAACACGTTCGGGGTCAATTTTCCCTTAATTTGTTTCGCGATTTTACACAGTTTTGATTGATTCCACGAGGTTCTGAGGGCTGTCTCCAGCAGTAGGCATCTAAATACGTCGATTTAAGTAATAAAAAGGCCACCTAAATTTTTTAAGATTTTTGAAAAAAACGTAAGGTTAACCCCTTTGGTGTTTTTTGACCCCAAAAAATGAAAAGTGGAATTCGTCAGCTTCTTTCATTGTTTCTTATGTATTTTGATCAGAAAATTCGATTGGCGCAGTCGGATTTCTCGTAAGTATGATATATTTTATTTTATTTGGCTTTAAACGTAACACGTTCGGGGTCAATTTTCCCTTAATTTGTTTCGCGATTTTACACAGTTTTGATTGATTCCGCGAGGTTCTGAGGGCTGTATCCAGCAGTAGGCATCTAAATACGTCGATTTAAGTAATAAAAAGGCCACCTAAATTTTTTAAGATTTTTGAAAAAAACGTAAGGTTAACCCCTTTGGTGTTTTTTGACCCCAAAAAATGAAAAGTGGAATTCGTCAGCTTCTTTCATTGTTTCTTATGTATTTTGATCAGAAAATTCGATTGGCGCAGTCGGATTTCTCGTAAGTATGATATATTTTATTTTATTTGGCTTTAAACGTAACACGTTCGGGGTCAATTTTCCCTTAATTTGTTTCGCGATTTTACACAGTTTTGATTGATTCCGCGAGGTTCTG
Organism: Cantharis nigra; assembly: GCA_958510845.1. NCBI lineage: Eukaryota > Metazoa > Arthropoda > Insecta > Coleoptera > Cantharidae > Cantharis > Cantharis nigra. The sequence goes on along the minus strand of OY294033.1, from coordinate 1,469,417 downwards.
AGGGCTGTATCCAGCAGTAGGCATCTAAATACGTCGATTTAAGTAATAAAAAGGCCACCTAAATTTTTTAAGATTTTTGAAAAAAACGTAAGGTTAACCCCTTTGGTGTTTTTTAACCCCAAAAAATGAAAAGTGGAATTCGTCAGCTTCTTTCATTGTTTCTTATGTATTTTGATCAGAAAATTCGATTGGCGCAGTCGGATTTCTCGTAAGTATGATATATTTTATTTTATTTGGCTTTAAACGTAACACGTTCGGGGTCAATTTTCCCTTAATTTGTTTCGCGATTTTACACAGTTTTGATTGATTCCGCGAGGTTCTGAGGGCTGTATCCAGCAGTAGGCATCTAAATACGTCGATTTAAGTAATAAAAAGGCCACCTAAATTTTTTAAGATTTTTGAAAAAAACGTAAGGTTAACCCCTTTGGTGTTTTTTGACCCCAAAAAATGAAAAGTGGAATTCGTCAGCTTCTTTCATTGTTTCTTATGTATTTTGATCAGAAAATTCGATTGGCGCAGTCGGATTTCTCGTAAGTATGATATTTTTTATTTTATTTGGCTTTAAACGTAACACGTTCGGGGTCAATTTTCCCTTAATTTGTTTCGCGATTTTACACAGTTTTGATTGTTTCCGCGAGGTTCTGAGGGCTGTATCCAGCAGTAGGCATCTAAATACGTCGATTTAAGTAATAAAAAGGCCACCTAAATTTTTTAAGATTTTTGAAAAAAACGTAAGGTTAACCCCTTTGGTGTTTTTTGACCCCAAAAAATGAACAGTGGAATTCGTCAGCTTCTTTCATTGTTTCTTATGTATTTTGATCAGAAAATTCGATTGGCGCAGTCGGATTTCTCGTAAGTATGATATTTTTTATTTTATTTGGCTTTAAACGTAACACGTTCGGGGTCAATTTTCCCTTAATTTGTTTCGCGATTTTACACAGTTTTGATTGATTCCGCGAGGTTCTGAGGGCTGTATCCAGCAGTAGGCATCTAAATACGTCGATTTAAGTAATAAAAAGGCCACCTAAATTTTTTAAGATTTTTGAAAAAAACGTAAGGTTAACCCCTTTGGTGTTTTTTGACCCCAAAAAATGAAAAGTGGAATTCGTCAGCTTCTTTGATTGTTTCTTATGTATTTTGATCAGAAAATTCGATTGGCGCAGTCAGATTTCTGGTAAGTATGATATTTTTTATTTTATTTGGCTTTAAACGTAACACGTTCGGGGTCAATTTTCCCTTAATTTGTTTCGCGATTTTACACAGTTTTGATTGATTCCGCGAGGTTCTGAGGGCTGTATCCAGCAGTAGGCATCTAAATACGTCGATTTAAGTAATAAAAAGGCCACCTAAATTTTTTAAGATTTTTGAAAAAAACGTAAGGTTAACCCCTTTGGTGTTTTTTGACCCCAAAAAATGAAAAGTGGAATTCGTCAGCTTCTTTGATTGTTTCTTATGTATTTTGATCAGAAAATTCGATTGGCGCAGTCGGATTTCTCGTAAGTATGATATTTTTTATTTTAGTTGGCTTTAAACGTAACACGTTCGGGGTCAATTTTCCCTTAATTTGTTTCGCGATTTTACACAGTTTTGATTGATTCCACGAGGTTCTGAGGGCTGTCTCCAGCAGTAGGCATCTAAATACGTCGATTTAGGTAATAAAAAGGCCACCTAAATTTTTTAAGATTTTTGAAAAAAACGTAAGGTTAACCCCTTTGGTGTTTTTTGACCCCAAAAAATGAAAAGTGGAATTCGTCAGCTTCTTTCATTGTTTCTTATGTATTTTGATCAGAAAATTCAATTGGCGCAGTCGGATTTCTCGTTAGTATGATATATTTTATTTTATTTGGCTTTAAACGTAACACGTTCGGGGTCAATTTTCCCTTAATTTGTTTCGCGATTTTACACAGTTTTGATTGATTCCGCGAGGTTCTGAGGGCTGTATCCAGCAGTAGGCATCTAAATACGTCGATTTAAGTAATAAAAAGGCCACCTAAATTTTTTAAGATTTTTGAAAAAAACGTAAGGTTAACCCCTTTGGTGTTTTTTGACCCCAAAAAATGAAAAGTGGAATTCGTCAGCTTCTTTCATTGTTTCTTATGTATTTTGATCAGAAAATTCGATTGGCGCAGTCGGATTTCTCGTAAGTATGATATATTTTATTTTATTTGGCTTTAAACGTAACACGTTCGGGGTCAATTTTCCCTTAATTTGTTTCGCGATTTTACACAGTTTTGATTGATTCCGCGAGGTTCTGAGGGCTGTATCCAGCAGTAGGCATCTAAATACGTCGATTTAAGTAATAAAAAGGCCACCTAAATTTTTTAAGATTTTTGAAAAAAACGTAAGGTTAACCCCTTTGGTGTTTTTTGACCCCAAAAAATGAAAAGTGGAATTCGTCAGCTTCTTTCATTGTTTCTTATGTATTTTGATCAGAAAATTCGATTGGCGCAGTCGGATTTCTCGTAAGTATGATATTTTTTATTTTATTTGGCTTTAAACGTAACACGTTCGGGGTCAATTTTCCCTTAATTTGTTTCGCGATTTTACACAGTTTTGATTGTTTCCGCGAGGTTCTGAGGGCTGTATCCAGCAGTAGGCATCTAAATACGTCGATTTAAGTAATAAAAAGGCCACCTAAATTTTTTAAGATTTTTGAAAAAAACGTAAGGTTAACCCCTTTGGTGTTTTTTGACCCCAAAAAATGAAAAGTGGAATTCGTCAGCTTCTTTGATTGTTTCTTATGTATTTTGATCAGAAAATTCGATTGGCGCAGTCGGATTTCTCGTAAGTATGATATTTTTTATTTTATTTGGCTTTAAACGTAACACGTTCGGGGTCAATTTTCCCTTAATTTGTTTCGCGATTTTACACAGTTTTGATTGTTTCCGCGAGGTTCTGAGGGCTGTATCCAGCAGTAGGCATCTAAATACGTCGATTTAAGTAATAAAAAGGCCACCTAAATTTTTTAAGATTTTTGAAAAAAACGTAAGGTTAACCCCTTTGGTGTTTTTTGACCCCAAAAAATGAAAAGTGGAATTAGTCAGCTTCTTTCATTGTTTCTTATGTATTTTGATCAGAAAATTCGATTGGCGCAGTCGGATTTCTCGTAAGTATGATATTTTTTATTTTATTTGGCTTTAAACGTAACTCGTTCGGGGGCAATTTTCCCTTAATTTGTTTCGCGATTTTACACAGTTTTGATTGTTTCCGCGAGGTTCTGAGGGCTGTATCCAGCAGTAGGCATCTAAATACGTCGATTTAAGTAATAAAAAGGCCACCTAAATTTTTTAAGATTTTTGAAAAAAACGCAAGGTTAACCCCTTTGGTGTTTTTTGACCCCAAAAAATGAAAAGTGGAATTCGTCAGCTTCTTTCATTGTTTCTTATGTATCTTGATCAGAAAATTCGATTGGCGCAGTCGGATTTCTCGTAAGTATGCTATTTTTTATTTTATTTGGCTTTAAACGTAACACGTTCGGGGTCAATTTTCCCTTAATTTGTTTCGCGATTTTACACAGTTTTGATTGATTCCGCGAGGTTCTGAAGGCTGTATCCAGCAGTAGGCATCTAAATACGTCGATTTAAGTAATAAAAAGGCCACCTAAATTTTTTAAGATTTTTGAAAAAAACGTAAGGTTAAGCCCTTTGGTGTTTTTTGACCCCAAAAAATGAAAAGTGGAATTCGTCAGCTTCTTTGATTGTTTCTTATGTATTTTGATCAGAAAATTCGATTGGCGCAGTCGGATTTCTCGTAAGTATGATATTTTTTATTTTAGTTGGCTTTAAACGTAACACGTTCGGGGTCAATTTTCCCTTAATTTGTTTCGCGATTTTACACAGTTTTGATTGATTCCACGAGGTTCTGAGGGCTGTCTCCAGCAGTAGGCATCTAAATACGTCGATTTAAGTAATAAAAAGGCCACCTAAATTTTTTAAGATTTTTGAAAAAAACGTAAGGTTAACCCCTTTGGTGTTTTTTGACCCCAAAAAATGAAAAGTGGAATTCGTCAGCTTCTTTCATTGTTTCTTATGTATTTTGATCAGAAAATTCGATTGGCGCAGTCGGATTTCTCGTAAGTATGATATATTTTATTTTATTTGGCTTTAAACGTAACACGTTCGGGGTCAATTTTCCCTTAATTTGTTTCGCGATTTTACACAGTTTTGATTGATTCCGCGAGGTTCTGAGGGCTGTATCCAGCAGTAGGCATCTAAATACGTCGATTTAAGTAATAAAAAGGCCACCTAAATTTTTTAAGATTTTTGAAAAAAACGTAAGGTTAACCCCTTTGGTGTTTTTTGACCCCAAAAAATGAAAAGTGGAATTCGTCAGCTTCTTTCATTGTTTCTTATGTATTTTGATCAGAAAATTCGATTGGCGCAGTCGGATTTCTCGTAAGTATGATATATTTTATTTTATTTGGCTTTAAACGTAACACGTTCGGGGTCAATTTTCCCTTAATTTGTTTCGCGATTTTACACAGTTTTGATTGATTCCGCGAGGTTCTGAGGGCTGTATCCAGCAGTAGGCATCTAAATACGTCGATTTAAGTAATAAAAAGGCCACCTAAATTTTTTAAGATTTTTGAAAAAAACGTAAGGTTAACCCCTTTGGTGTTTTTTGACCCCAAAAAATGAAAAGTGGAATTCGTCAGCTTCTTTCATTGTTTCTTATGTATTTTGATCAGAAAATTCGATTGGCGCAGTCGGATTTCTCGTAAGTATGATATATTTTATTTTATTTGGCTTTAAACGTAACACGTTCGGGGTCAATTTTCCCTTAATTTGTTTCGCGATTTTACACAGTTTTGATTGATTCCGCGAGGTTCTGAGGGCTGTATCCAGCAGTAGGCATCTAAATACGTCGATTTAAGTAATAAAAAGGCCACCTAAATTTTTTAAGATTTCTGAAAAAAACGTAAGGTTAACCCCTTTGGTGTTTTTTGACCCCAAAAAATGAAAAGTGGAATTCGTCAGCTTCTTTGATTGTTTCTTATGTATTTTGATCAGAAAATTCGATTGGCGCAGTCAGATTTCTGGTAAGTATGATATTTTTTATTTTATTTGGCTTTAAACGTAACACGTTCGGGGTCAATTTTCCCTTAATTTGTTTCGCGATTTTACACAGTTTTGATTGATTCCGCGAGGTTCTGAGGGCTGTATCCAGCAGTAGGCATCTAAATACGTCGATTTAAGTAATAAAAAGGCCACCTAAATTTTTTAAGATTTTTGAAAAAAACGTAAGGTTAACCCCTTTGGTGTTTTTTGACCCCAAAAAATGAAAAGTGGAATTCGTCAGCTTCTTTGATTGTTTCTTATGTATTTTGATCAGAAAATTCGATTGGCGCAGTCGGATTTCTCGTAAGTATGATATTTTTTATTTTAGTTGGCTTTAAACGTAACACGTTCGGGGTCAATTTTCCCTTAATTTGTTTCGCGATTTTACACAGTTTTGATTGATTCCACGAGGTTCTGAGGGCTGTATCCAGCAGTAGGCATCTAAATACGTCGATTTAAGTAATAAAAAGGCCACCTAAATTTTTTAAGATTTTTGAAAAAAACGTAAGGTTAACCCCTTTGGTGTTTTTTGACCCCAAAAAATGAAAAGTGGAATTCGTCAGCTTCTTTCATTGTTTCTTATGTATTTTGATCAGAAAATTCGATTGGCGCAGTCGGATTTCTCGTAAGTATGATATTTTTTATTTTATTTGGCTTTAAACGTAACACGTTCGGGGTCAATTTTCCCTTAATTTGTTTCGCGATTTTACACAGTTTTGATTGATTCCGCGAGGTTCTGAGGGCTGTATCCAGCAGTAGGCATCTAAATACGTCGATTTAAGTAATAAAAAGGCCACCTAAATTTTTTAAGATTTTTGAAGAAAACGTAAGGTTAACCCCTTTGGTGTTTTTTGACCCCAAAAAATGAAAAGTGGAATTCGTCAGCTTCTTTGATTGTTTCTTATGTATTTTGATCAGAAAATTCGATTGGCGCAGTCGGATTTCTCGTAAGTATGATATTTTTTATTTTAGTTGGCTTTAAACGTAACACGTTCGGGGTCAATTTTCCCTTAATTTGTTTCGCGATTTTACACAGTTTTGATTGATTCCACGAGGTTCTGAGGGCTGTATCCAGCAGTAGGCATCTAAATACGTCGATTTAAGTAATAAAAAGGCCACCTAAATTTTTTAAGATTTTTGAAAAAAACGTAAGGTTAACCCCTTTGGTGTTTTTTGACCCCAAAAAATGAAAAGTGGAATTAGTCAGCTTCTTTCATTGTTTCTTATGTATTTTGATCAGAAAATTCGATTGGCGCAGTCGGATTTCTCGTAAGTATAATATATTTTATTTTATTTGGCTTTAAACGTAACACGTTCGGGGTCAATTTTCCCTTAATTTGTTTCGCGATTTTACACAGTTTTGATTGATTCCGCGAGGTTCTGAGGGCTGTATCCAGCAGTAGGCATCTAAATACGTCGATTTAAGTAATAAAAAGGCCACCTAAATTTTTTAAGATTTTTGAAAAAAACGTAAGGTTAACCCCTTTGGTGTTTTTTGACCCCAAAAAATGAAAAGTGGAATTAGTCAGCTTCTTTCATTGTTTCTTATGTATTTTGATCAGAAAATTCGATTGGCGCAGTCGGATTTCTCGTAAGTATGATATTTTTTATTTTATTTGGCTTTAAACGTAACACGTTCGGGGTCAATTTTCCCTTAATTTGTTTCGCGATTTTACACAGTTTTGATTGATTCCGCGAGGTTCTGAGGGCTGTATCCAGCAGTAGGCATCTAAATACGTCGATTTAAGTAATAAAAAGGCCACCTAAATTTTTTAAGATTTTTGAAAAAAACGTAAGGTTAACCCCTTTGGTGTTTTTTGACCCCAAAAAATGAAAAGTGGAATTCGTCAGCTTCTTTGATTGTTTCTTATGTATTTTGATCAGAAAATTCGATTGGCGCAGTCGGATTTCTCGTAAGTATGATATTTTTTATTTTAGTTGGCTTTAAACGTAACACGTTCGGGGTCAATTTTCCCTTAATTTGTTTCGCGATTTTACACAGTTTTGATTGATTCCACGAGGTTCTGAGGGCTGTATCCAGCAGTAGGCATCTAAATACGTCGATTTAAGTAATAAAAAGGCCACCTAAATTTTTTAAGATTTTTGAAAAAAACGTAAGGTTAACCCCTTTGGTGTTTTTTGACCCCAAAAAATGAAAAGTGGAATTCGTCAGCTTCTTTCATTGTTTCTTATGTATTTTGATCAGAAAATTCGATTGGCGCAGTCGGATTTCTCGTAAGTATGATATATTTTATTTTATTTGGCTTTAAACGTAACACGTTCGGGGTCAATTTTCCCTTAATTTGTTTCGCGATTTTACACAGTTTTGATTGATTCCGCGAGGTTCTGAGGGCTGTATCCAGCAGTAGGCATCTAAATACGTCGATTTAAGTAATAAAAAGGCCACCTAAATTTTTTAAGATTTTTGAAAAAAACGTAAGGTTAACCCCTTTGGTGTTTTTTGACCCCAAAAAATGAAAAGTGGAATTAGTCAGCTTCTTTCATTGTTTCTTATGTATTTTGATCAGAAAATTCGATTGGCGCAGTCGGATTTCTCGTAAGTATGATATTTTTTATTTTATTTGGCTTTAAACGTAACACGTTCGGGGTCAATTTTCCCTTAATTTGTTTCGCGATTTGACACAGTTTTGATTGATTCCGCGAGGTTCTGAGGGCTGTATCCAGCAGTAGGCATCTAAATACGTCGATTTAAGTAATAAAAAGGCCACCTAAATTTTTTAAGATTTTTGAAAAAAACGTAAGGTTAACCCCTTTGGTGTTTTTTGACCCCAAAAAATGAAAAGTGGAATTCGTCAGCTTCTTTGATTGTTTCTTATGTATTTTGATCAGAAAATTCGATTGGCGCAGTCAGATTTCTGGTAAGTATGATATTTTTTATTTTATTTGGCTTTAAACGTAACACGTTCGGGGTCAATTTTCCCTTAATTTGTTTCGCGATTTTACACAGTTTTGATTGATTCCGCGAGGTTCTGAGGGCTGTATCCAGCAGTAGGCATCTAAATACGTCGATTTAAGTAATAAAAAGGCCACCTAAATTTTTTAAGATTTTTGAAAAAAACGTAAGGTTAACCCCTTTGGTGTTTTTTGACCCCAAAAAATGAAAAGTGGAATTCGTCAGCTTCTTTGATTGTTTCTTATGTATTTTGATCAGAAAATTCGATTGGCGCAGTCGGATTTCTCGTAAGTATGATATTTTTTATTTTAGTTGGCTTTAAACGTAACACGTTCGGGGTCAATTTTCCCTTAATTTGTTTCGCGATTTTACACAGTTTTGATTGATTCCACGAGGTTCTGAGGGCTGTCTCCAGCAGTAGGCATCTAAATACGTCGATTTAAGTAATAAAAAGGCCACCTAAATTTTTTAAGATTTTTGAAAAAAACGTAAGGTTAACCCCTTTGGTGTTTTTTGACCCCAAAAAATGAAAAGTGGAATTCGTCAGCTTCTTTCATTGTTTCTTATGTATTTTGATCAGAAAATTCGATTGGCGCAGTCGGATTTCTCGTAAGTATGATATATTTTATTTTATTTGGCTTTAAACGTAATACGTTCGGGGTCAATTTTCCCTTAATTTGTTTCGCGATTTTACACAGTTTTGATTGATTCCGCGAGGTTCTGAGGGCTGTATCCAGCAGTAGGCATCTAAATACGTCGATTTAGGTAATAAAAAGGCCACCTAAATTTTTTAAGATTTTTGAAAAAAACGTAAGGTTAACCCCTTTGGTGTTTTTTGACCCCAAAAAATGAAAAGTGGAATTCGTCAGCTTCTTTGATTGTTTCTTATGTATTTTGATCAGAAAATTCGATTGGCGCAGTCGGATTTCTCGTAAGTATGATATTTTTTATTTTAGTTGGCTTTAAACGTAACACGTTCGGGGTCAATTTTCCCTTAATTTGTTTCGCGATTTTACACAGTTTTGATTGATTCCACGAGGTTCTGAGGGCTGTCTCCAGCAGTAGGCATCTAAATACGTCGATTTAGGTAATAAAAAGGCCACCTAAATTTTTTAAGATTTTTGAAAAAAACGTAAGGTTAACCCCTTTGGTGTTTTTTGACCCCAAAAAATGAAAAGTGGAATTCGTCAGCTTCTTTCATTGTTTCTTATGTATTTTGATCAGAAAATTCGATTGGCGCAGTCGGATTTCTCGTAAGTATGATATATTTTATTTTATTTGGCTTTAAACGTAACACGTTCGGGGTCAATTTTCCCTTAATTTGTTTCGCGATTTTACACAGTTTTGATTGATTCCGCGAGGTTCTGAGGGCTGTATCCAGCAGTAGGCATCTAAATACGTCGATTTAAGTAATAAAAAGGCCACCTAAATTTTTTAAGATTTTTGAAAAAAACGTAAGGTTAACCCCTTTGGTGTTTTTTGACCCCAAAAAATGAAAAGTGGAATTCGTCAGCTTCTTTCATTGTTTCTTATGTATTTTGATCAGAAAATTCGATTGGCGCAGTCGGATTTCTCGTAAGTATGATATATTTTATTTTATTTGGCTTTAAACGTAACACGTTCGGGGTCAATTTTCCCTTAATTTGTTTCGCGATTTTACACAGTTTTGATTGATTCCGCGAGGTTCTGAGGGCTGTATCCAGCAGTAGGCATCTAAATACGTCGATTTAAGTAATAAAAAGGCCACCTAAATTTTTTAAGATTTTTGAAAAAAACGTAAGGTTAACCCCTTTGGTGTTTTTTGACCCCAAAAAATGAAAAGTGGAATTCGTCAGCTTCTTTCATTGTTTCTTATGTATTTTGATCAGAAAATTCGATTGGCGCAGTCGGATTTCTCGTAAGTATGATATTTTTTATTTTATTTGGCTTTAAACGTAACACGTTCGGGGTCAATTTTCCCTTAATTTGTTTCGCGATTTTACACAGTTTTGATTGATTCCGCGAGGTTCTGAGGGCTGTATCCAGCAGTAGGCATCTAAATACGTCGATTTAAGTAATAAAAAGGCCACCTAAATTTTTTAAGATTTTTGAAAAAAACGTAAGGTTAACCCCTTTGGTGTTTTTTGACCCCAAAAAATGAAAAGTGGAATTCGTCAGCTTCTTTCATTGTTTCTTATGTATTTTGATCAGAAAATTCGATTGGCGCAGTCGGATTTCTATTAAGTATGATATATTTTATTTTATTTGGCTTTAAACGTAACACGTTCGGGGTCAATTTTCCCTTAATTTGTTTCGCGATTTTACACAGTTTTGATTGATTCCGCGAGGTTCTGAGGGCTGTATCCAGCAGTAGGCATCTAAATACGTCGATTTAAGTAATAAAAAGGCCACCTAAATTTTTTAAGATTTTTGAAAAAAACGTAAGGTTAACCCCTTTGGTGTTTTTTGACCCCAAAAAATGAAAAGTGGAATTCGTCAGCTTCTTTCATTGTTTCTTATGTATTTTGATCAGAAAATTCGATTGGCGCAGTCGGATTTCTCGTAAGTATGATATTTTTTATTTTATTTGGCTTTAAACGTAACACGTTCGGGGTCAATTTTCCCTTAATTTGTTTCGCGATTTTACACAGTTTTGATTGTTTCCGCGAGGTTCTGAGGGCTGTATCCAGCAGTAGGCATCTAAATACGTCGATTTAAGTAATAAAAAGGCCACCTAAATTTTTTAAGATTTTTGAAAAAAACGTAAGGTTAACCCCTTTGGTGTTTTTTGACCCCAAAAAATGAAAAGTGGAATTCTTCAGCTTCTTTGATTGTTTCTTATGTATTTTGATCAGAAAATTCGATTGGCGCAGTCGGATTTCTCGTAAGTATGATATTTTTTATTTTAGTTGGCTTTAAACGTAACACGTTCGGGGTCAATTTTCCCTTAATTTGTTTCGCGATTTTACACAGTTTTGATTGATTCCACGAGGTTCTGAGGGCTGTATCCAGCAGTAGGCATCTAAATACGTCGATTTAAGTAATAAAAAGGCCACCTAAATTTTTTAAGATTTTTGAAAAAAACGTAAGGTTAACCCCTTTGGTGTTTTTTGACCCCAAAAAATGAAAAGTGGAATTCGTCAGCTTCTTTCATTGTTTCTTATGTATTTTGATCAGAAAATTCGATTGGCGCAGTCGGATTTCTCGTAAGTATGATATATTTTATTTTATTTGGCTTTAAACGTAACACGTTCGGGGTCACTTTTCCCTTAATTTGTTTCGCGATTTTACACAGTTTTGATTGATTCCGCGAGGTTCTGAGGGCTGTATCCAGCAGTAGGCATCTAAATACGTCGATTTAAGTAATAAAAAGGCCACCTAAATTTTTTAAGATTTTTGAAAAAAACGTAAGGTTAACCCCTTTGGTGTTTTTTGACCCCAAAAAATGAAAAGTGGAATTCGTCAGCTTCTTTGATTGTTTCTTATGTATTTTGATCAGAAAATTCGATTGGCGCAGTCGGATTTCTCGTAAGTATGATATTTTTTATTTTAGTTGGCTTTAAACGTAACACGTTCGGGGTCAATTTTCCCTTAATTTGTTTCGCGATTTTACACAGTTTTGATTGATTCCACGAGGTTCTGAGGGCTGTCTCCAGCAGTAGGCATCTAAATACGTCGATTTAAGTAATAAAAAGGCCACCTAAATTTTTTAAGATTTTTGAAAAAAACGTAAGGTTAACCCCTTTGGTGTTTTTTGACCCCAAAAAATGAAAAGTGGAATTCGTCAGCTTCTTTCATTGTTTCTTATGTATTTTGATCAGAAAATTCGATTGGCGCAGTCGGATTTCTCGTAAGTATGATATATTTTATTTTATTTGGCTTTAAACGTAATACGTTCGGGGTCAATTTTCCCTTAATTTGTTTCGCGATTTTACACAGTTTTGATTGATTCCGCGAGGTTCTGAGGGCTGTATCCAGCAGTAGGCATCTAAATACGTCGATTTAGGTAATAAAAAGGCCACCTAAATTTTTTAAGATTTTTGAAAAAAACGTAAGGTTAACCCCTTTGGTGTTTTTTGACCCCAAAAAATGAAAAGTGGAATTCGTCAGCTTCTTTGATTGTTTCTTATGTATTTTGATCAGAAAATTCGATTGGCGCAGTCGGATTTCTCGTAAGTATGATATTTTTTATTTTAGTTGGCTTTAAACGTAACACGTTCGGGGTCAATTTTCCCTTAATTTGTTTCGCGATTTTACACAGTTTTGATTGTTTCCGCGAGGTTCTGAGGGCTGTATCCAGCAGTAGGCATCTAAATACGTCGATTTAAGTAATAAAAAGGCCACCTAAATTTTTTAAGATTTTTGAAAAAAACAGAAGCTTAACCCTTTTGGTGTTTTTTGACCCCAAAAAATGAAAAGTGGAATTCGTCAGCTTCTTTCATTGTTTCTTATGTATTTTGATCAGAAAATTCGATTGGCGCAGTCGGATTTCTCGTAAGTATGATATTTTTTATTTTATTTGGCTTTAAACGTAACTCGTTCGGGGGCAATTTTCCCTTAATTTTTTTCGCGATTTTACACAGTTTTGATTGTTTCCGCGAGGTTCTGAGGGCTGTATCCAGCAGTAGGCATCTAAATACGTCGATTTAAGTAATAAAAAGGCCACCTAAATTTTTTAAGATTTTTGAAAAAAACGTAAGGTTAACCCCTTTGGTGTTTTTTGACCCCAAAAAATGAAAAGTGGAATTCGTCAGCTTCTTTCATTGTTTCTTATGTATTGTGATCAGAAAATTCGATTGGCGCAGTCCGATTTCTCGTAAGTATGATATTTTTTATTTTATTTGGCTTTAAACGTAACACGTTCGGGGTCAATTTTCCCTTAATTTGTTTCGCGATTTTACACAGTTTTGATTGTTTCCGCGAAGTTCTGAGGGCTGTATCCAGCAGTAGGCATCTAAATACGTCGATTTAAGTAATAAAAAGGCCACCTAAATTTTTTAAGATTTTTGAAAAAAACGCAAGGTTAACCCCTTTGGTGTTTTTTGACCCCAAAAAATGAAAAGTGGAATTCGTCAGCTTCTTTCATTGTTTCTTATGTATCTTGATCAGAAAATTCGATTGGCGCAGTCGGATTTCTCGTAAGTATGCTATTTTTTATTTTATTTGGCTTTAAACGTAACACGTTCGGGGTCAATTTTCCCTTAATTTGTTTCGCGATTTTACACAGTTTTGATTGATTCCACGAGGTTCTGAGGGCTGTATCCAGCAGTAGGCATCTAAATACGTCGATTTAAGTAATAAAAAGGCCACCTAAATTTTTAAAGATTTTTGAAAAAAACGTAAGGTTAACCCCTTTGGTGTTTTTTGACCCCAAAAAATGAAAAGTGGAATTCGTCAGCTTCTTTCATTGTTTCTTATGTATTTTGATCAGAAAATTCGATTGGCGCAGTCGGATTTCTCGTAAGTATGATATATTTTATTTTATTTGGCTTTAAACGTAACACGTTCGGGGTCAATTTTCCCTTAATTTGTTTCGCGATTTTACACAGTTTTGATTGATTCCGCGAGGTTCTGAGGGCTGTATCCAGCAGTAGGCATCTAAATACGTCGATTTAAGTAATAAAAAGGCCACCTAAATTTTTTAAGATTTTTGAAAAAAACGTAAGGTTAACCCCTTTGGTGTTTTTTGACCCCAAAAAATGAAAAGTGGAATTCGTCAGCTTCTTTGATTGTTTCTTATGTATTTTGATCAGAAAATTCGATTGGCGCAGTCGGATTTCTCGTAAGTATGATATTTTTTATTTTAGTTGGCTTTAAACGTAACACGTTCGGGGTCAATTTTCCCTTAATTTGTTTCGCGATTTTACACAGTTTTGATTGATTCCACGAGGTTCTGAGGGCTGTCTCCAGCAGTAGGCATCTAAATACGTCGATTTAAGTAATAAAAAGGCCACCTAAATTTTTTAAGATTTTTGAAAAAAACGTAAGGTTAACCCCTTTGGTGTTTTTTGACCCCAAAAAATGAAAAGTGGAATTCGTCAGCTTCTTTCATTGTTTCTTATGTATTTTGATCAGAAAATTCGATTGGCGCAGTCGGATTTCTCGTAAGTATGATATATTTTATTTTATTTGGCTTTAAACGTAACACGTTCGGGGTCAATTTTCCCTTAATTTGTTTCGCGATTTTACACAGTTTTGATTGATTCCGCGAGGTTCTGAGGGCTGTATCCAGCAGTAGGCATCTAAATACGTCGATTTAAGTAATAAAAAGGCCACCTAAATTTTTTAAGATTTTTGAAAAAAACGTAAGGTTAAACCCTTTGGTGTTTTTTGACCCCAAAAAATGAAAAGTGGAATTCGTCAGCTTCTTTCATTGTTTCTTATGTATTTTGATCAGAAAATTCGATTGGCGCAGTCGGATTTCTCGTAAGTATGATATATTTTATTTTATTTGGCTTTAAACGTAACACGTTCGGGGTCAATTTTCCCTTAATTTGTTTCGCGATTTTACACAGTTTTGATTGATTCCGCGAGGTTCTGAGGGCTGTATCCAGCAGTAGGCATCTAAATACGTCGATTTAAGTAATAAAAAGGCCACCTAAATTTTTTAAGATTTTTGAAAAAAACGTAAGGTTAACCCCTTTGGTGTTTTTTGACCCCAAAAAATGAAAAGTGGAATTCGTCAGCTTCTTTCATTGTTTCTTATGTATTTTGATCAGAAAATTCGATTGGCGCAGTCGGATTTCTCGTAAGTATGATATATTTTATTTTATTTGGCTTTAAACGTAACACGTTCGGGGTCAATTTTCCCTTAATTTGTTTCGCGATTTTACACAGTTTTGATTGATTCCGCGAGGTTCTGAGGGCTGTATCCAGCAGTAGGCATCTAAATACGTCGATTTAAGTAATAAAAAGGCCACCTAAATTTTTTAAGATTTTTGAAAAAAACGTAAGGTTAACCCCTTTGGTGTTTTTTGACCCCAAAAAATGAAAAGTGGAATTCGTCAGCTTCTTTCATTGTTTCTTATGTATTTTGATCAGAAAATTCGATTGGCGCAGTCGGATTTCTCGTAAGTATGATATTTTTTATTTTATTTGGCTTTAAACGTAACACGTTCGGGGTCAATTTTCCCTTAATTTGTTTCGCGATTTTACACAGTTTTGATTGATTCCGCGAGGTTCTGAGGGCTGTATCCAGCAGTAGGCATCTAAATACGTCGATTTAAGTAATAAAAAGGCCACCTAAATTTTTTAAGATTTTTGAAAAAAACGCAAGGTTAACCCCTTTGGTGTTTTTTGACCCCAAAAAATGAAAAGTGGAATTCGTCAGCTTCTTTCATTGTTTCTTATGTATCTTGATCAGAAAATTCGATTGGCGCAGTCGGATTTCTCGTAAGTATGCTATTTTTTATTTTATTTGGCTTTAAACGTAACACGTTCGGGGTCAATTTTCCCTTAATTTGTTTCGCGATTTTACACAGTTTTGATTGATTCCACGAGGTTCTGAGGGCTGTATCCAGCAGTAGGCATCTAAATACGTCGATTTAAGTAATAAAAAGGCCACCTAAATTTTTAAAGATTTTTGAAAAAAACGTAAGGTTAACCCCTTTGGTGTTTTTTGACCCCAAAAAATGAAAAGTGGAATTCGTCAGCTTCTTTCATTGTTTCTTATGTATTTTGATCAGAAAATTCGATTGGCGCAGTCGGATTTCTCGTAAGTATGATATATTTTATTTTATTTGGCTTTAAACGTAACACGTTCGGGGTCAATTTTCCCTTAATTTGTTTCGCGATTTTACACAGTTTTGATTGATTCCGCGAGGTTCTGAGGGCTGTATCCAGCAGTAGGCATCTAAATACGTCGATTTAAGTAATAAAAAGGCCACCTAAATTTTTTAAGATTTTTGAAAAAAACGTAAGGTTAACCCCTTTGGTGTTTTTTGACCCCAAAAAATGAAAAGTGGAATTCGTCAGCTTCTTTGATTGTTTCTTATGTATTTTGATCAGAAAATTCGATTGGCGCAGTCGGATTTCTCGTAAGTATGATATTTTTTATTTTAGTTGGCTTTAAACGTAACACGTTCGGGGTCAATTTTCCCTTAATTTGTTTCGCGATTTTACACAGTTTTGATTGATTCCACGAGGTTCTGAGGGCTGTCTCCAGCAGTAGGCATCTAAATACGTCGATTTAAGTAATAAAAAGGCCACCTAAATTTTTTAAGATTTTTGAAAAAAACGTAAGGTTAACCCCTTTGGTGTTTTTTGACCCCAAAAAATGAAAAGTGGAATTCGTCAGCTTCTTTCATTGTTTCTTATGTATTTTGATCAGAAAATTCGATTGGCGCAGTCGGATTTCTCGTAAGTATGATATATTTTATTTTATTTGGCTTTAAACGTAACACGTTCGGGGTCAATTTTCCCTTAATTTGTTTCGCGATTTTACACAGTTTTGATTGATTCCGCGAGGTTCTGAGGGCTGTATCCAGCAGTAGGCATCTAAATACGTCGATTTAAGTAATAAAAAGGCCACCTAAATTTTTTAAGATTTTTGAAAAAAACGTAAGGTTAACCCCTTTGGTGTTTTTTGACCCCAAAAAATGAAAAGTGGAATTCGTCAGCTTCTTTCATTGTTTCTTATGTATTTTGATCAGAAAATTCGATTGGCGCAGTCGGATTTCTCGTAAGTATGATATATTTTATTTTATTTGGCTTTAAACGTAACACGTTCGGGGTCAATTTTCCCTTAATTTGTTTCGCGATTTTACACAGTTTTGATTGATTCCGCGAGGTTCTGAGGGCTGTATCCAGCAGTAGGCATCTAAATACGTCGATTTAAGTAATAAAAAGGCCACCTAAATTTTTTAAGATTTTTGAAAAAAACGTAAGGTTAACCCCTTTGGTGTTTTTTGACCCCAAAAAATGAAAAGTGGAATTCGTCAGCTTCTTTCATTGTTTCTTATGTATTTTGATCAGAAAATTCGATTGGCGCAGTCGGATTTCTCGTAAGTATGATATATTTTATTTTATTTGGCTTTAAACGTAACACGTTCGGGGTCAATTTTCCCTTAATTTGTTTCGCGATTTTACACAGTTTTGATTGATTCCGCGAGGTTCTGAGGGCTGTATCCAGCAGTAGGCATCTAAATACGTCGATTTAAGTAATAAAAAGGCCACCTAAATTTTTTAAGATTTTTGAAAAAAACGTAAGGTTAACCCCTTTGGTGTTTTTTGACCCCAAAAAATGAAAAGTGGAATTCGTCAGCTTCTTTCATTGTTTCTTATGTATTTTGATCAGAAAATTCGATTGGCGCAGTCGGATTTCTCGTAAGTATGATATATTTTATTTTATTTGGCTTTAAACGTAACACGTTCGGGGTCAATTTTCCCTTAATTTGTTTCGCGATTTTACACAGTTTTGATTGATTCCGCGAGGTTCTGAGGGCTGTATCCAGCAGTAGGCATCTAAATACGTCGATTTAAGTAATAAAAAGGCCACCTAAATTTTTTAAGATTTTTGAAAAAAACGTAAGGTTAACCCCTTTGGTGTTTTTTGACCCCAAAAAATGAAAAGTGGAATTAGTCAGCTTCTTTCATTGTTTCTTATGTATTTTGATCAGAAAATTCGATTGGCGCAGTCGGATTTCTCGTAAGTATGATATTTTTTATTTTATTTGGCTTTAAACGTAACACGTTCGGGGTCAATTTTCCCTTAATTTGTTTCGCGATTTTACACAGTTTTGATTGATTCCGCGAGGTTCTGAGGGCTGTATCCAGCAGTAGGCATCTAAATACGTCGATTTAAGTAATAAAAAGGCCACCTAAATTTTTTAAGATTTTTGAAAAAAACGTAAGGTTAACCCCTTTGGTGTTTTTTGACCCCAAAAAATGAAAAGTGGAATTCGTCAGCTTCTTTGATTGTTTCTTATGTATTTTGATCAGAAAATTCGATTGGCGCAGTCAGATTTCTGGTAAGTATGATATTTTTTATTTTATTTGGCTTTAAACGTAACACGTTCGGGGTCAATTTTCCCTTAATTTGTTTCGCGATTTTACACAGTTTTGATTGATTCCGCGAGGTTCTGAGGGCTGTATCCAGCAGTAGGCATCTAAATACGTCGATTTAAGTAATAAAAAGGCCACCTAAATTTTTTAAGATTTTTGAAAAAAACGTAAGGTTAACCCCTTTGGTGTTTTTTGACCCCAAAAAATGAAAAGTGGAATTCGTCAGCTTCTTTGATTGTTTCTTATGTATTTTGATCAGAAAATTCGATTGGCGCAGTCGGATTTCTCGTAAGTATGATATTTTTTATTTTAGTTGGCTTTAAACGTAACACGTTCGGGGTCAATTTTCCCTTAATTTGTTTCGCGATTTTACACAGTTTTGATTGATTCCACGAGGTTCTGAGGGCTGTCTCCAGCAGTAGGCATCTAAATACGTCGATTTAAGTAATAAAAAGGCCACCTAAATTTTTTAAGATTTTTGAAAAAAACGTAAGGTTAACCCCTTTGGTGTTTTTTGACCCCAAAAAATGAAAAGTGGAATTCGTCAGCTTCTTTCATTGTTTCTTATGTATTTTGATCAGAAAATTCGATTGGCGCAGTCGGATTTCTCGTAAGTATGATATATTTTATTTTATTTGGCTTTAAACGTAATACGTTCGGGGTCAATTTTCCCTTAATTTGTTTCGCGATTTTACACAGTTTTGATTGATTCCGCGAGGTTCTGAGGGCTGTATCCAGCAGTAGGCATCTAAATACGTCGATTTAGGTAATAAAAAGGCCACCTAAATTTTTTAAGATTTTTGAAATAAACGTAAGGTTAACCCCTTTGGTGTTTTTTGACCCCAAAAAATGAAAAGTGGAATTCGTCAGCTTCTTTGATTGTTTCTTATGTATTTTGATCAGAAAATTCGATTGGCGCAGTCGGATTTCTCGTAAGTATGATATTTTTTATTTTAGTTGGCTTTAAACGTAACACGTTCGGGGTCAATTTTCCCTTAATTTGTTTCGCGATTTTACACAGTTTTGATTGATTCCACGAGGTTCTGAGGGCTGTCTCCAGCAGTAGGCATCTAAATACGTCGATTTAGGTAATAAAAAGGCCACCTAAATTTTTTAAGATTTTTGAAAAAAACGTAAGGTTAACCCCTTTGGTGTTTTTTGACCCCAAAAAATGAAAAGTGGAATTCGTCAGCTTCTTTCATTGTTTCTTATGTATTTTGATCAGAAAATTCGATTGGCGCAGTCGGATTTCTCGTAAGTATGATATATTTTATTTTATTTGGCTTTAAACGTAACACGTTCGGGGTCAATTTTCCCTTAATTTGTTTCGCGATTTTACACAGTTTTGATTGATTCCGCGAGGTTCTGAGGGCTGTATCCAGCAGTAGGCATCTAAATACGTCGATTTAAGTAATAAAAAGGCCACCTACATTTTTTAAGATTTTTGAAAAAAACGTAAGGTTAACCCCTTTGGTGTTTTTTGACCCCAAAAAATGAAAAGTGGAATTCGTCAGCTTCTTTCATTGTTTCTTATGTATTTTGATCAGAAAATTCGATTGGCGCAGTCGGATTTCTCGTAAGTATGATATATTTTATTTTATTTGGCTTTAAACGTAACACGTTCGGGGTCAATTTTCCCTTAATTTGTTTCGCGATTTTACACAGTTTTGATTGATTCCGCGAGGTTCTGAGGGCTGTATCCAGCAGTAGGCATCTAAATACGTCGATTTAAGTAATAAAAAGGCCACCTAAATTTTTTAAGATTTTTGAAAAAAACGTAAGGTTAACCCCTTTGGTGTTTTTTGACCCCAAAAAATGAAAAGTGGAATTCGTCAGCTTCTTTCATTGTTTCTTATGTATTTTGATCAGAAAATTCGATTGGCGCAGTCGGATTTCTCGTAAGTATGATATTTTTTATTTTATTTGGCTTTAAACGTAACACGTTCGGGGTCAATTTTCCCTTAATTTGTTTCGCGATTTTACACAGTTTTGATTGATTCCGCGAGGTTCTGAGGGCTGTATCCAGCAGTAGGCATCTAAATACGTCGATTTAAGTAATAAAAAGGCCACCTAAATTTTTTAAGATTTTTGAAAAAAACGTAAGGTTAACCCCTTTGGTGTTTTTTGACCCCAAAAAATGAAAAGTGGAATTCGTCAGCTTCTTTCATTGTTTCTTATGTATTTTGATCAGAAAATTCGATTGGCGCAGTCGGATTTCTCGTAAGTATGATATATTTTATTTTATTTGGCTTTAAACGTAACACGTTCGGGGTCAATTTTCCCTTAATTTGTTTCGCGATTTTACACAGTTTTGATTGATTCCGCGAGGTTCTGAGGGCTGTATCCAGCAGTAGGCATCTAAATACGTCGATTTAAGTAATAAAAAGGCCACCTAAATTTTTTAAGATTTTTGAAAAAAACGTAAGGTTAAACCCTTTGGTGTTTTTTGACCCCAAAAAATGAAAAGTGGAATTCGTCAGCTTCTTTCATTGTTTCTTATGTATTTTGATCAGAAAATTCGATTGGCGCAGTCGGATTTCTCGTAAGTATGATATATTTTATTTTATTTGGCTTTAAACGTAACACGTTCGGGGTCAATTTTCCCTTAATTTGTTTCGCGATTTTACACAGTTTTGATTGATTCCGCGAGGTTCTGAGGGCTGTATCCAGCAGTAGGCATCTAAATACGTCGATTTAAGTAATAAAAAGGCCACCTAAATTTTTTAAGATTTTTGAAAAAAACGTAAGGTTAACCCCTTTGGTGTTTTTTGACCCCAAAAAATGAAAAGTGGAATTCGTCAGCTTCTTTCATTGTTTCTTATGTATTTTGATCAGAAAATTCGATTGGCGCAGTCGGATTTCTCGTAAGTATGATATTTTTTATTTTATTTGGCTTTAAACGTAACACGTTCGGGGTCAATTTTCCCTTAATTTGTTTCGCGATTTTACACAGTTTTGATTGATTCCGCGAGGTTCTGAGGGCTGTATCCAGCAGTAGGCATCTAAATACGTCGATTTAAGTAATAAAAAGGCCACCTAAATTTTTTAAGATTTTTGAAAAAAACGTAAGGTTAACCCCTTTGGTGTTTTTTGACCCCAAAAAATGAAAAGTGGAATTCGTCAGCTTCTTTCATTGTTTCTTATGTATTTTGATCAGAAAATTCGATTGGCGCAGTCGGATTTCTCGTAAGTATGATATATTTTATTTTATTTGGCTTTAAACGTAACACGTTCGGGGTCAATTTTCCCTTAATTTGTTTCGCGATTTTACACAGTTTTGATTGATTCCGCGAGGTTCTGAGGGCTGTATCCAGCAGTAGGCATCTAAATACGTCGATTTAAGTAATAAAAAGGCCACCTAAATTTTTTAAGATTTTTGAAAAAAACGTAAGGTTAACCCCTTTGGTGTTTTTTAACCCCAAAAAATGAAAAGTGGAATTCGTCAGCTTCTTTCATTGTTTCTTATGTATTTTGATCAGAAAATTCGATTGGCGCAGTCGGATTTCTCGTAAGTATGATATATTTTATTTTATTTGGCTTTAAACGTAACACGTTCGGGGTCAATTTTCCCTTAATTTGTTTCGCGATTTTACACAGTTTTGATTGATTCCGCGAGGTTCTGAGGGCTGTATCCAGCAGTAGGCATCTAAATACGTCGATTTAAGTAATAAAAAGGCCACCTAAATTTTTTAAGATTTTTGAAAAAAACGTAAGGTTAACCCCTTTGGTGTTTTTTGACCCCAAAAAATGAAAAGTGGAATTCGTCAGCTTCTTTCATTGTTTCTTATGTATTTTGATCAGAAAATTCGATTGGCGCAGTCGGATTTCTCGTAAGTATGATATTTTTTATTTTATTTGGCTTTAAACGTAACACGTTCGGGGTCAATTTTCCCTTAATTTGTTTCGCGATTTTACACAGTTTTGATTGTTTCCGCGAGGTTCTGAGGGCTGTATCCAGCAGTAGGCATCTAAATACGTCGATTTAAGTAATAAAAAGGCCACCTAAATTTTTTAAGATTTTTGAAAAAAACAGAAGCTTAACCCTTTTGGAGTTTTTTGACCCCAAAAAATGAAAAGTGGAATTCGTCAGCTTCTTTCATTGTTTCTTATGTATTTTGATCAGAAAATTCGATTGGCGCAGTCGGATTTCTCGTAAGTATGATATTTTTTATTTTATTTGGCTTTAAACGTAACTCGTTCGGGGGCAATTTTCCCTTAATTTGTTTCGCGATTTTACACAGTTTTGATTGTTTCCGCGAGGTTCTGAGGGCTGTATCCAGCAGTAGGCATCTAAATACGTCGATTTAAGTAATAAAAAGGCCACCTAAATTTTTTAAGATTTTTG
The DNA here is from genome assembly GCA_958510845.1 of Cantharis nigra. NCBI lineage: Eukaryota > Metazoa > Arthropoda > Insecta > Coleoptera > Cantharidae > Cantharis > Cantharis nigra. Next base: position 1,447,120 of record OY294033.1, on the reverse strand, counting down.
AAAAAAACGTAAGGTTAACCCCTTTGGTGTTTTTTGACCCCAAAAAATGAAAAGTGGAATTCGTCAGCTTCTTTCATTGTTTCTTATGTATTGTGATCAGAAAATTCGATTGGCGCAGTCCGATTTCTCGTAAGTATGATATTTTTTATTTTATTTGGCTTTAAACGTAACACGTTCGGGGTCAATTTTCCCTTAATTTGTTTCGCGATTTTACACAGTTTTGATTGTTTCCGCGAAGTTCTGAGGGCTGTATCCAGCAGTAGGCATCTAAATACGTCGATTTAAGTAATAAAAAGGCCACCTAAATTTTTTAAGATTTTTGAAAAAAACGCAAGGTTAACCCCTTTGGTGTTTTTTGACCCCAAAAAATGAAAAGTGGAATTCGTCAGCTTCTTTCATTGTTTCTTATGTATCTTGATCAGAAAATTCGATTGGCGCAGTCGGATTTCTCGTAAGTATGCTATTTTTTATTTTATTTGGCTTTAAACGTAACACGTTCGGGGTCAATTTTCCCTTAATTTGTTTCGCGATTTTACACAGTTTTGATTGATTCCGCGAGGTTCTGAAGGCTGTATCCAGCAGTAGGCATCTAAATACGTCGATTTAAGTAATAAAAAGGCCACCTAAATTTTTTAAGATTTTTGAAAAAAACGTAAGGTTAAGCCCTTTGGTGTTTTTTGACCCCAAAAAATGAAAAGTGGAATTCGTCAGCTTCTTTGATTGTTTCTTATGTATTTTGATCAGAAAATTCGATTGGCGCAGTCGGATTTCTCGTAAGTATGATATTTTTTATTTTAGTTGGCTTTAAACGTAACACGTTCGGGGTCAATTTTTCCTTAATTTGTTTCGCGATTTTACACAGTTTTGATTGATTCCACGAGGTTCTGAGGGCTGTATCCAGCAGTAGGCATCTAAATACGTCGATTTAAGTAATAAAAAGGCCACCTAAATTTTTTAAGATTTTTGAAAAAAACGTAAGGTTAACCCCTTTGGTGTTTTTTGACCCCAAAAAATGAACAGTGGAATTCGTCAGCTTCTTTCATTGTTTCTTATGTATTTTGATCAGAAAATTCGATTGGCGCAGTCGGATTTCTCGTAAGTATGATATTTTTTATTTTATTTGGCTTTAAACGTAACACGTTCGGGGTCAATTTTCCCTTAATTTGTTTCGCGATTTTACACAGTTTTGATTGATTCCGCGAGGTTCTGAGGGCTGTATCCAGCAGTAGGCATCTAAATACGTCGATTTAAGTAATAAAAAGGCCACCTAAATTTTTTAAGATTTTTGAAAAAAACGTAAGGTTAACCCCTTTGGTGTTTTTTGACCCCAAAAAATGAAAAGTGGAATTCGTCAGCTTCTTTGATTGTTTCTTATGTATTTTGATCAGAAAATTCGATTGGCGCAGTCGGATTTCTCGTAAGTATGATATTTTTTATTTTAGTTGGCTTTAAACGTAACACGTTCGGGGTCAATTTTCCCTTAATTTGTTTCGCGATTTTACACAGTTTTGATTGATTCCACGAGGTTCTGAGGGCTGTCTCCAGCAGTAGGCATCTAAATACGTCGATTTAAGTAATAAAAAGGCCACCTAAATTTTTTAAGATTTTTGAAAAAAACGTAAGGTTAACCCCTTTGGTGTTTTTTGACCCCAAAAAATGAAAAGTGGAATTCGTCAGCTTCTTTCATTGTTTCTTATGTATTTTGATCAGAAAATTCGATTGGCGCAGTCGGATTTCTCGCAAGTATGATATATTTTATTTTATTTGGCTTTAAACGTAACACGTTCGGGGTCAATTTTCCCTTAATTTGTTTCGCGATTTTACACAGTTTTGATTGATTCCGCGAGGTTCTGAGGGCTGTATCCAGCAGTAGGCATCTAAATACGTCGATTTAAGTAATAAAAAGGCCACCTAAATTTTTTAAGATTTTTGAAAAAAACGTAAGGTTAACCCCTTTGGTGTTTTTTGACCCCAAAAAATGAAAAGTGGAATTCGTCAGCTTCTTTCATTGTTTCTTATGTATTTTGATCAGAAAATTCGATTGGCGCAGTCGGATTTCTCGTAAGTATGATATATTTTATTTTATTTGGCTTTAAACGTAACACGTTCGGGGTCAATTTTCCCTTAATTTGTTTCGCGATTTTACACAGTTTTGATTGATTCCGCGAGGTTCTGAGGGCTGTATCCAGCAGTAGGCATCTAAATACGTCGATTTAAGTAATAAAAAGGCCACCTAAATTTTTTAAGATTTTTGAAAAAAACGTAAGGTTAACCCCTTTGGTGTTTTTTGACCCCAAAAAATGAAAAGTGGAATTCGTCAGCTTCTTTCATTGTTTCTTATGTATTTTGATCAGAAAATTCGATTGGCGCAGTCGGATTTCTCGTAAGTATGATATTTTTTATTTTATTTGGCTTTAAACGTAACACGTTCGGGGTCAATTTTCCCTTAATTTGTTTCGCGATTTTACACAGTTTTGATTGATTCCGCGAGGTTCTGAGGGCTGTATCCAGCAGTAGGCATCTAAATACGTCGATTTAAGTAATAAAAAGGCCACCTAAATTTTTTAAGATTTTTGAAAAAAACGTAAGGTTAACCCCTTTGGTGTTTTTTGACCCCAAAAAATGAAAAGTGGAATTCGTCAGCTTCTTTCATTGTTTCTTATGTATTTTGATCAGAAAATTCGATTGGCGCAGTCGGATTTCTCGTAAGTATGATATATTTTATTTTATTTGGCTTTAAACGTAACACGTTCGGGGTCAATTTTCCCTTAATTTGTTTCGCGATTTTACACAGTTTTGATTGATTCCGCGAGGTTCTGAGGGCTGTATCCAGCAGTAGGCATCTAAATACGTCGATTTAAGTAATAAAAAGGCCACCTAAATTTTTTAAGATTTTTGAAAAAAACGTAAGATTAACCCCTTTGGTGTTTTTTAACCCCAAAAAATGAAAAGTGGAATTCGTCAGCTTCTTTCATTGTTTCTTATGTATTTTGATCAGAAAATTCGATTGGCGCAGTCGGATTTCTCGTAAGTATGATATATTTTATTTTATTTGGCTTTAAACGTAACACGTTCGGGGTCAATTTTCCCTTAATTTGTTTCGCGATTTTACACAGTTTTGATTGATTCCGCGAGGTTCTGAGGGCTGTATCCAGCAGTAGGCATCTAAATACGTCGATTTAAGTAATAAAAAGGCCACCTAAATTTTTTAAGATTTTTGAAAAAAACGTAAGGTTAACCCCTTTGGTGTTTTTTGACCCCAAAAAATGAAAAGTGGAATTCGTCAGCTTCTTTCATTGTTTCTTATGTATTTTGATCAGAAAATTCGATTGGCGCAGTCGGATTTCTCGTAAGTATGATATTTTTTATTTTATTTGGCTTTAAACGTAACACGTTCGGGGTCAATTTTCCCTTAATTTGTTTCGCGATTTTACACAGTTTTGATTGTTTCCGCGAGGTTCTGAGGGCTGTATCCAGCAGTAGGCATCTAAATACGTCGATTTAAGTAATAAAAAGGCCACCTAAATTTTTTAAGATTTTTGAAAAAAACAGAAGCTTAACCCTTTTGGTGTTTTTTGACCCCAAAAAATGAAAAGTGGAATTCGTCAGCTTCTTTCATTGTTTCTTATGTATTTTGATCAGAAAATTCGATTGGCGCAGTCGGATTTCTCGTAAGTATGATATTTTTTATTTTATTTGGCTTTAAACGTAACTCGTTCGGGGGCAATTTTCCCTTAATTTGTTTCGCGATTTTACACAGTTTTGATTGTTTCCGCGAGGTTCTGAGGGCTGTATCCAGCAGTAGGCATCTAAATACGTCGATTTAAGTAATAAAAAGGCCACCTAAATTTTTTAAGATTTTTGAAAAAAACGTAAGGTTAACCCCTTTGGTGTTTTTTGACCCCAAAAAATGAAAAGTGGAATTCGTCAGCTTCTTTCATTGTTTCTTATGTATTGTGATCAGAAAATTCGATTGGCGCAGTCCGATTTCTCGTAAGTATGATATTTTTTATTTTATTTGGCTTTAAACGTAACACGTTCGGGGTCAATTTTCCCTTAATTTGTTTCGCGATTTTACACAGTTTTGATTGTTTCCGCGAAGTTCTGAGGGCTGTATCCAGCAGTAGGCATCTAAATACGTCGATTTAAGTAATAAAAAGGCCACCTAAATTTTTTAAGATTTTTGAAAAAAACGCAAGGTTAACCCCTTTGGTGTTTTTTGACCCCAAAAAATGAAAAGTGGAATTCGTCAGCTTCTTTCATTGTTTCTTATGTATCTTGATCAGAAAATTCGATTGGCGCAGTCGGATTTCTCGTAAGTATGCTATTTTTTATTTTATTTGGCTTTAAACGTAACACGTTCGGGGTCAATTTTCCCTTAATTTGTTTCGCGATTTTACACAGTTTTGATTGATTCCGCGAGGTTCTGAAGGCTGTATCCAGCAGTAGGCATCTAAATACGTCGATTTAAGTAATAAAAAGGCCACCTAAATTTTTTAAGATTTTTGAAAAAAACGTAAGGTTAACCCCTTTGGTGTTTTTTGACCCCAAAAAATGAACAGTGGAATTCGTCAGCTTCTTTCATTGTTTCTTATGTATTTTGATCAGAAAATTCGATTGGCGCAGTCGGATTTCTCGTAAGTATGATATTTTTTATTTTATTTGGCTTTAAACGTAACACGTTCGGGGTCAATTTTCCCTTAATTTGTTTCGCGATTTTACACAGTTTTGATTGATTCCGCGAGGTTCTGAGGGCTGTATCCAGCAGTAGGCATCTAAATACGTCGATTTAAGTAATAAAAAGGCCACCTAAATTTTTTAAGATTTTTGAAAAAAACGTAAGGTTAACCCCTTTGGTGTTTTTTGACCCCAAAAAATGAAAAGTGGAATTCGTCAGCTTCTTTGATTGTTTCTTATGTATTTTGATCAGAAAATTCGATTGGCGCAGTCGGATTTCTCGTAAGTATGATATTTTTTATTTTAGTTGGCTTTAAACGTAACACGTTCGGGGTCAATTTTCCCTTAATTTGTTTCGCGATTTTACACAGTTTTGATTGATTCCACGAGGTTCTGAGGGCTGTCTCCAGCAGTAGGCATCTAAATACGTCGATTTAAGTAATAAAAAGGCCACCTAAATTTTTTAAGATTTTTGAAAAAAACGTAAGGTTAACCCCTTTGGTGTTTTTTGACCCCAAAAAATGAAAAGTGGAATTCGTCAGCTTCTTTCATTGTTTCTTATGTATTTTGATCAGAAAATTCGATTGGCGCAGTCGGATTTCTCGTAAGTATGATATATTTTATTTTATTTGGCTTTAAACGTAACACGTTCGGGGTCAATTTTCCCTTAATTTGTTTCGCGATTTTACACAGTTTTGATTGATTCCGCGAGGTTCTGAGGGCTGTATCCAGCAGTAGGCATCTAAATACGTCGATTTAAGTAATAAAAAGGCCACCTAAATTTTTTAAGATTTTTGAAAAAAACGTAAGGTTAACCCCTTTGGTGTTTTTTGACCCCAAAAAATGAAAAGTGGAATTCGTCAGCTTCTTTCATTGTTTCTTATGTATTTTGATCAGAAAATTCGATTGGCGCAGTCGCATTTCTCGTAAGTATGATATTTTTTATTTTATTTGGCTTTGAACGTAACACGTTCGGGGTCAATTTTCCCTTAATTTGTTTCGCGATTTTACACAGTTTTGATTGTTTCCGCGAGGTTCTGAGGGCTGTATCCAGCAGTAGGCATCTAAATACGTCGATTTAAGTAATAAAAAGGCCACCTAAATTTTTTAAGATTTTTGAAAAAAACAGAAGCTTAACCCTTTTGGTGTTTTTTGACCCCAAAAAATGAAAAGTGGAATTCGTCAGCTTCTTTCATTGTTTCTTATGTATTTTGATCAGAAAATTCGATTGGCGCAGTCGGATTTCTCGTAAGTATGATATTTTTTATTTTATTTGGCTTTAAACGTAACTCGTTCGGGGGCAATTTTCCCTTAATTTGTTTCGCGATTTTACACAGTTTTGATTGTTTCCGCGAGGTTCTGAGGGCTGTATCCAGCAGTAGGCATCTAAATACGTCGATTTAAGTAATAAAAAGGCCACCTAAATTTTTTAAGATTTTTGAAAAAAACGTAAGGTTAACCCCTTTGGTGTTTTTTGACCCCAAAAAATGAAAAGTGGAATTCGTCAGCTTCTTTCATTGTTTCTTATGTATTTTGATCAGAAAATTCGATTGGCGCAGTCGCATTTCTCGTAAGTATGATATTTTTTATTTTATTTGGCTTTGAACGTAACACGTTCGGGGTCAATTTTCCCTTAATTTGTTTCGCGATTTTACACAGTTTTGATTGTTTCCGCGAGGTTCTGAGGGCTGTATCCAGCAGTAGGCATCTAAATACGTCGATTTAAGTAATAAAAAGGCCACCTAAATTTTTTAAGATTTTTGAAAAAAACAGAAGCTTAACCCTTTTGGTGTTTTTTGACCCCAAAAAATGAAAAGTGGAATTCGTCAGCTTCTTTCATTGTTTCTTATGTATTTTGATCAGAAAATTCGATTGGCGCAGTCGGATTTCTCGTAAGTATGATATTTTTTATTTTATTTGGCTTTAAACGTAACTCGTTCGGGGGCAATTTTCCCTTAATTTGTTTCGCGATTTTACACAGTTTTGATTGTTTCCGCGAGGTTCTGAGGGCTGTATCCAGCAGTAGGCATCTAAATACGTCGATTTAAGTAATAAAAAGGCCACCTAAATTTTTTAAGATTTTTGAAAAAAACGTAAGGTTAACCCCTTTGGTGTTTTTTGACCCCAAAAAATGAAAAGTGGAATTCGTCAGCTTCTTTCATTGTTTCTTATGTATTTTGATCAGAAAATTCGATTGGCGCAGTCGGATTTCTCGTAAGTATGATATATTTTATTTTATTTGGCTTTAAACGTAACACGTTCGGGGTCAATTTTCCCTTAATTTGTTTCGCGATTTTACACAGTTTTGATTGATTCCGCGAGGTTCTGAGGGCTGTATCCAGCAGTAGGCATCTAAATACGTCGATTTAAGTAATAAAAAGGCCACCTAAATTTTTTAAGATTTTTGAAAAAAACGTAAGGTTAACCCCTTTGGTGTTTTTTGACCCCAAAAAATGAAAAGTGGAATTCGTCAGCTTCTTTCATTGTTTCTTATGTATTTTGATCAGAAAATTCGATTGGCGCAGTCGGATTTCTCGTAAGTATGATATATTTTATTTTATTTGGCTTTAAACGTAACACGTTCGGGGTCAATTTTCCCTTAATTTGTTTCGCGATTTTACACAGTTTTGATTGATTCCGCGAGGTTCTGAGGGCTGTATCCAGCAGTAGGCATCTAAATACGTCGATTTAAGTAATAAAAAGGCCACCTAAATTTTTTAAGATTTTTGAAAAAAACGTAAGGTTAACCCCTTTGGTGTTTTTTGACCCCAAAAAATGAAAAGTGGAATTCGTCAGCTTCTTTCATTGTTTCTTATGTATTTTGATCAGAAAATTCGATTGGCGCAGTCGCATTTCTCGTAAGTATGATATTTTTTATTTTATTTGGCTTTGAACGTAACACGTTCGGGGTCAATTTTCCCTTAATTTGTTTCGCGATTTTACACAGTTTTGATTGTTTCCGCGAGGTTCTGAGGGCTGTATCCAGCAGTAGGCATCTAAATACGTCGATTTAAGTAATAAAAAGGCCACCTAAATTTTTTAAGATTTTTGAAAAAAACAGAAGCTTAACCCTTTTGGTGTTTTTTGACCCCAAAAAATGAAAAGTGGAATTCGTCAGCTTCTTTCATTGTTTCTTATGTATTTTGATCAGAAAATTCGATTGGCGCAGTCGGATTTCTCGTAAGTATGATATTTTTTATTTTATTTGGCTTTAAACGTAACTCGTTCGGGGGCAATTTTCCCTTAATTTGTTTCGCGATTTTACACAGTTTTGATTGTTTCCGCGAGGTTCTGAGGGCTGTATCCAGCAGTAGGCATCTAAATACGTCGATTTAAGTAATAAAAAGGCCACCTAAATTTTTTAAGATTTTTGAAAAAAACGTAAGGTTAACCCCTTTGGTGTTTTTTGACCCCAAAAAATGAAAAGTGGAATTCGTCAGCTTCTTTCATTGTTTCTTATGTGTTGTGATCAGAAAATTCGATTGGCGCAGTCCGATTTCTCGTAAGTATGATATTTTTTATTTTATTTGGCTTTAAACGTAACTCGTTCGGGGTCAATTTTCCCTTAATTTGTTTCGCGATTTTACACAGTTTTGATTGATTCCACGAGGTTCTGAGGGCTGTATCCAGCAGTAGGCATCTAAATACGTCGATTTAAGTAATAAAAAGGCCACCTAAATTTTTAAAGATTTTTGAAAAAAACGTAAGGTTAACCCCTTTGGTGTTTTTTGACCCCAAAAAATGAAAAGTGGAATTCGTCAGCTTCTTTCATTGTTTCTTATGTATTTTGATCAGAAAATTCGATTGGCGCAGTCGGATTTCTCGTAAGTATGATATATTTTATTTTATTTGGCTTTAAACGTAACACGTTCGGGGTCAATTTTCCCTTAATTTGTTTCGCGATTTTACACAGTTTTGATTGATTCCGCGAGGTTCTGAGGGCTGTATCCAGCAGTAGGCATCTAAATACGTCGATTTAAGTAATAAAAAGGCCACCTAAATTTTTTAAGATTTTTGAAAAAAACGTAAGGTTAACCCCTTTGGTGTTTTTTGACCCCAAAAAATGAAAAGTGGAATTCGTCAGCTTCTTTCATTGTTTCTTATGTATTTTGATCAGAAAATTCGATTGGCGCAGTCGGATTTCTCGTAAGTATGATATATTTTATTTTATTTGGCTTTAAACGTAACACGTTCGGGGTCAATTTTCCCTTAATTTGTTTCGCGATTTTACACAGTTTTGATTGATTCCGCGAGGTTCTGAGGGCTGTATCCAGCAGTAGGCATCTAAATACGTCGATTTAAGTAATAAAAAGGCCACCTAAATTTTTTAAGATTTTTGAAAAAAACGTAAGGTTAACCCCTTTGGTGTTTTTTGACCCCAAAAAATGAAAAGTGGAATTCGTCAGCTTCTTTCATTGTTTCTTATGTATTTTGATCAGAAAATTCGATTGGCGCAGTCGGATTTCTCGTAAGTATGATATATTTTATTTTATTTGGCTTTAAACGTAACACGTTCGGGGTCAATTTTCCTTTAATTTGTTTCGCGATTTTACACAGTTTTGATTGATTCCGCGAGGTTCTGAGGGCTGTATCCAGCAGTAGGCATCTAAATACGTCGATTTAAGTAATAAAAAGGCCACCTAAATTTTTTAAGATTTTTGAAAAAAACGTAAGGTTAACCCCTTTGGTGTTTTTTGACCCCAAAAAATGAAAAGTGGAATTCGTCAGCTTCTTTCATTGTTTCTTATGTATTTTGATCAGAAAATTCGATTGGCGCAGTCGGATTTCTCGTAAGTATGATATATTTTATTTTATTTGGCTTTAAACGTAACACGTTCGGGGTCAATTTTCCTTTAATTTGTTTCGCGATTTTACACAGTTTTGATTGATTCCGCGAGGTTCTGAGGGCTGTATCCAGCAGTAGGCATCTAAATACGTCGATTTAAGTAATAAAAAGGCCACCTAAATTTTTTAAGATTTTTGAAAAAAACAGAAGCTTAACCCTTTTGGTGTTTTTTGACCCCAAAAAATGAAAAGGGGAATTCGTCAGCTTCTTTCATTGTTTCTTATGTATTTTGATCAGAAAATTCGATTGGCGCAGTCGGATTTCTCGTAAGTATGATATTTTTTATTTTATTTGGCTTTAAACGTAACTCGTTCGGGGGCAATTTTCCCTTAATTTGTTTCGCGATTTTACACAGTTTTGATTGTTTCCGCGAGGTTCTGAGGGCTGTATCCAGCAGTAGGCATCTAAATACGTCGATTTAAGTAATAAAAAGGCCACCTAAATTTTTTAAGATTTTTGAAAAAAACGTAAGGTTAACCCCTTTGGTGTTTTTTGACCCCAAAAAATGAAAAGTGGAATTCGTCAGCTTCTTTCATTGTTTCTTATGTATTGTGATCAGAAAATTCGATTGGCGCAGTCCGATTTCTCGTAAGTATGATATTTTTTATTTTATTTGGCTTTAAACGTAACACGTTCGGGGTCAATTTTCCCTTAATTTGTTTCGCGATTTTACACAGTTTTGATTGTTTCCGCGAAGTTCTGAGGGCTGTATCCAGCAGTAGGCATCTAAATACGTCGATTTAAGTAATAAAAAGGCCACCTAAATTTTTTAAGATTTTTGAAAAAAACGCAAGGTTAACCCCTTTGGTGTTTTTGGACCCCAAAAAATGAAAAGTGGAATTCGTCAGCTTCTTTCATTGTTTCTTATGTATATTGATCAGAAAATTCGATTGGCGCAGTCGGATTTCTCGTAAGTATGCTATTTTTTATTTTATTTGGCTTTAAACGTAACACGTTCGGGGTCAATTTTCCCTTAATTTGTTTCGCGATTTTACACAGTTTTGATTGATTCCAAGAGGTTCTGAGGGCTGTATCCAGCAGTAGGCATCTAAATACGTCGATTTAAGTAATAAAAAGGCCACCTAAATTTTTAAAGATTTTTGAAAAAAACGTAAGGTTAACCCCTTTGGTGTTTTTTGACCCCAAAAAATGAAAAGTGGAATTCGTCAGCTTCTTTCATTGTTTCTTATGTATTGTGATCAGAAAATTCGATTGGCGCAGTCCGATTTCTCGTAAGTATGATATTTTTTATTTTATTTGGCTTTAAACGTAACACGTTCGGGGTCAATTTTCCCTTAATTTGTTTCGCGATTTTACACAGTTTTGATTGTTTCCGCGAAGTTCTGAGGGCTGTATCCAGCAGTAGGCATCTAAATACGTCGATTTAAGTAATAAAAAGGCCACCTAAATTTTTTAAGATTTTTGAAAAAAACGCAAGGTTAACCCCTTTGGTGTTTTTGGACCCCAAAAAATGAAAAGTGGAATTCGTCAGCTTCTTTCATTGTTTCTTATGTATATTGATCAGAAAATTCGATTGGCGCAGTCGGATTTCTCGTAAGTATGCTATTTTTTATTTTATTTGGCTTTAAACGTAACACGTTCGGGGTCAATTTTCCCTTAATTTGTTTCGCGATTTTACACAGTTTTGATTGATTCCAAGAGGTTCTGAGGGCTGTATCCAGCAGTAGGCATCTAAATACGTCGATTTAAGTAATAAAAAGGCCACCTAAATTTTTAAAGATTTTTGAAAAAAACGTAAGGTTAACCCCTTTGGTGTTTTTTGACCCCAAAAAATGAAAAGTGGAATTCGTCAGCTTCTTTCATTGTTTCTTATGTATTTTGATCAGAAAATTCGATTGGCGCAGTCGGATTTCTCGTAAGTATGATATATTTTATTTTATTTGGCTTTAAACGTAACACGTTCGGGGTCAATTTTCCCTTAATTTGTTTCGCGATTTTACACAGTTTTGATTGATTCCGCGAGGTTCTGAGGGCTGTATCCAGCAGTAGGCATCTAAATACGTCGATTTAAGTAATAAAAAGGCCACCTAAATTTTTTAAGATTTTTGAAAAAAACGTAAGGTTAACCCCTTTGGTGTTTTTTGACCCCAAAAAATGAAAAGTGGAATTCGTCAGCTTCTTTCATTGTTTCTTATGTATTTTGATCAGAAAATTCGATTGGCGCAGTCGGATTTCTCGTAAGTATGATATTTTTTATTTTATTTGGCTTTAAACGTAACACGTTCGGGGTCAATTTTCCCTTAATTTGTTTCGCGATTTTACACAGTTTTGATTGTTTCCGCGAGGTTCTGAGGGCTGTATCCAGCAGTAGGCATCTAAATACGTCGATTTAAGTAATAAAAAGGCCACCTAAATTTTTTAAGATTTTTGAAAAAAACAGAAGCTTAACCCTTTTGGTGTTTTTTGACCCCAAAAAATGAAAAGGGGAATTCGTCAGCTTCTTTCATTGTTTCTTATGTATTTTGATCAGAAAATTCGATTGGCGCAGTCGGATTTCTCGTAAGTATGATATTTTTTATTTTATTTGGCTTTAAACGTAACTCGTTCGGGGGCAATTTTCCCTTAATTTGTTTCGCGATTTTACACAGTTTTGATTGTTTCCGCGAGGTTCTGAGGGCTGTATCCAGCAGTAGGCATCTAAATACGTCGATTTAAGTAATAAAAAGGCCACCTAAATTTTTTAAGATTTTTGAAAAAAACGTAAGGTTAACCCCTTTGGTGTTTTTTGACCCCAAAAAATGAAAAGTGGAATTCGTCAGCTTCTTTCATTGTTTCTTATGTATTGTGATCAGAAAATTCGATTGGCGCAGTCCGATTTCTCGTAAGTATGATATTTTTTATTTTATTTGGCTTTAAACGTAACACGTTCGGGGTCAATTTTCCCTTAATTTGTTTCGCGATTTTACACAGTTTTGATTGTTTCCGCGAAGTTCTGAGGGCTGTATCCAGCAGTAGGCATCTAAATACGTCGATTTAAGTAATAAAAAGGCCACCTAAATTTTTTAAGATTTTTGAAAAAAACGCAAGGTTAACCCCTTTGGTGTTTTTGGACCCCAAAAAATGAAAAGTGGAATTCGTCAGCTTCTTTCATTGTTTCTTATGTATATTGATCAGAAAATTCGATTGGCGCAGTCGGATTTCTCGTAAGTATGCTATTTTTTATTTTATTTGGCTTTAAACGTAACACGTTCGGGGTCAATTTTCCCTTAATTTGTTTCGCGATTTTACACAGTTTTGATTGATTCCACGAGGTTCTGAGGGCTGTATCCAGCAGTAGGCATCTAAATACGTCGATTTAAGTAATAAAAAGGCCACCTAAATTTTTAAAGATTTTTGAAAAAAACGTAAGGTTAACCCCTTTGGTGTTTTTTGACCCCAAAAAATGAAAAGTGGAATTCGTCAGCTTCTTTCATTGTTTCTTATGTATTTTGATCAGAAAATTCGATTGGCGCAGTCGGATTTCTCGTAAGTATGATATATTTTATTTTATTTGGCTTTAAACGTAACACGTTCGGGGTCAATTTTCCCTTAATTTGTTTCGCGATTTTACACAGTTTTGATTGATTCCGCGAGGTTCTGAGGGCTGTATCCAGCAGTAGGCATCTAAATACGTCGATTTAAGTAATAAAAAGGCCACCTAAATTTTTTAAGATTTTTGAAAAAAACGTAAGGTGTTTTTTGACCCCAAAAAATGAAAAGTGGAATTCGTCAGCTTCTTTCATTGTTTCTTATGTATTTTGATCAGAAAATTCGATTGGCGCAGTCGGATTTCTCGTAAGTATGATATTTTTTATTTTATTTGGCTTTAAACGTAACACGTTCGGGGTCAATTTTCCCTTAATTTGTTTCGCGATTTTACACAGTTTTGATTGTTTCCGCGAGGTTCTGAGGGCTGTATCCAGCAGTAGGCATCTAAATACGTCGATTTAAGTAATAAAAAGGCCACCTAAATTTTTTAAGATTTTTGAAAAAAACAGAAGCTTAACCCTTTTGGTGTTTTTTGACCCCAAAAAATGAAAAGTGGAATTCGTCAGCTTCTTTCATTGTTTCTTATGTATTTTGATCAGAAAATTCGATTGGCGCAGTCGGATTTCTCGTAAGTATGATATTTTTTATTTTATTTGGCTTTAAACGTAACTCGTTCGGGGGCAATTTTCCCTTAATTTGTTTCGCGATTTTACACAGTTTTGATTGTTTCCGCGAGGTTCTGAGGGCTGTATCCAGCAGTAGGCATCTAAATACGTCGATTTAAGTAATAAAAAGGCCACCTAAATTTTTTAAGATTTTTGAAAAAAACGTAAGGTTAACCCCTTTGGTGTTTTTTGACCCCAAAAAATGAAAAGTGGAATTCGTCAGCTTCTTTCATTGTTTCTTATGTATTGTGATCAGAAAATTCGATTGGCGCAGTCCGATTTCTCCTAAGTATGATATTTTTTATTTTATTTGGCTTTAAACGTAACACGTTCGGGGTCAATTTTCCCTTAGTTTTGTTTCGCGATTTTACACAGTTTTGATTGTTTCCGCGAAGTTCTGAGGGCTGTATCCAGCAGTAGGCATCTAAATACGTCGATTTAAGTAATAAAAAGGCCACCTAAATTTTTTAAGATTTTTGAAAAAAACGCAAGGTTAACCCCTTTGGTGTTTTTTGACCCCAAAAAATGAAAAGTGGAATTCGTCAGCTTCTTTCATTGTTTCTTATGTATCTTGATCAGAAAATTCGATTGGCGCAGTCGGATTTCTCGTAAGTATGCTATTTTTTATTTTATTTGGCTTTAAACGTAACACGTTCGGGGTCAATTTTCCCTTAATTTGTTTCGCGATTTTACACAGTTTTGATTGATTCCACGAGGTTCTGAGGGCTGTATCCAGCAGTAGGCATCTAAATACGTCGATTTAAGTAATAAAAAGGCCACCTAAATTTTTTAAGATTTTTGAAAAAAACGTAAGGTTAACCCCTTTGGTGTTTTTTGACCCCAAAAAATGAAAAGTGGAATTCGTCGGCTTCTTTCATTGTTTCTTATGTATTTTGATCAGAAAATTCGATTGGCGCAGTCAGATTTCTCGTAAGTATGATATTTTTTATTTTATTTGGCTTTAAACGTAACACGTTCGGGGTCAATTTTCCCTTAATTTGTTTCGCGATTTTACACAGTTTTGATTGATTCCGCGAGGTTCTGAGGGCTGTATCCAGCAGTAGGCATCTAAATACGTCGATTTAAGTAATAAAAAGGCCACCTAAATTTTTTAAGATTTTTGAAAAAAACGTAAGGTTAACCCCTTTGTTGTTCTTTGACCCCAAAACATGAAAAGTGGAATTCTTCAGCCTCTTTCATTGTTTCTTATGTATTTTGATCAGAAAATTCGATTGGCGCAGTCAGATTTCTCGTAAGTATGATATTTTTTATTTTATTTGGCTTTAAACGTAACACGTTCGGGGTCAATGTTCCCTTAATTTGTTTCGCGATTTTACACAGTTTTGATTGATTCCGCGAGGTTCTGAGGGCTGTATCCAGCAGTAGGCATCTAAATACGTCGATTTAAGTAATAAAACGACCACCTAAATTTTTTAAGATTTTTGAAAAAAACGTAAGGTTAACCCCTTTGTTGTTTTTTGACCCCAAAAAATGAAAAGTGGAATTCGTCAGGTTCTTTCATTGTTTCTTATGTATTTTGATCAGAAAATACGATTGGCTCAGTCAGATTTCTCGTAAGTATGATATTTTTTATTTTATTTGGCTTTAAACGTAACACGTTCGGGGTCAATTTTCCCTTAATTTGTTTCGCGATTTTACACAGTTTTGACTGATTCCGCGAGGTTCTGAGGGCTGTATCCAGCAGTAGGCATCTAAATACGTCGATTTAAGTAATAAAAAGACCACCTAAATTTTTTAAGATTTTTGAAAAAAACGTAAGGTTAACCCCTTTGGTGTTTTTTGACCCCAAAAAATGAAAAGTGGAATTCGTCGGCTTCTTTCATTGTTTCTTATGTATTTTGATCAGAAAATTCGATTGGCGCAGTCAGATTTCTCGTAAGTATGATATTTTTTATTTTATTTGGCTTTAAACGTAACACGTTCGGGGTCAATTTTCCCTTAATTTGTTTCGCGATTTTACACAGTTTTGATTGATTCCGCGAGGTTCTGAGGGCTGTATCCAGCAGTAGGCATCTAAATACGTCGATTTAAGTAATAAAAAGGCCACCTAAATTTTTTAAGATTTTTGAAAAAAACGTAAGGTTAACCCCTTTGGTGTTTTTTGACCCCAAAAAATAAAAAGTGGAATTCGTCAGCTTCTTTCATTGTTTCTTATGTATTTTGATCAGAAAATTCGATTGGCGCAGTCAGATTTCTCGTAAGTATGATATTTTTTATTTTATTTGGCTTTAAACGTAACACGTTCGGGGTCAATTTTCCCTTAATTTGTTTCGCGATTTTACACAGTTTTGATTGATTCCGCGAGGTTCTGAGGGCTGTATCCAGCAGTAGGCATCTAAATACGTCGATTTAAGTAATAAAAAGGCCACCTAAATTTTTTAAGATTTTTGAAAAAAACGTAAGGTTAACCCCTTTGGTGTTTTTTGACCCCAAAAAATGAAAAGTGGAATTCGTCAGCTTCTTTCATTGTTTCTTATGTATTTTGATCAGAAAATTCGATTGGCGCAGTCAGATTTCTCGTAAGTATGATATTTTTTATTTTATTTGGCTTTAAACGTAACACGTTCGGGGTCAATTTTCCCTTAATTTGTTTCGCGATTTTACACAGTTTTGATTGATTCCGCGAGGTTCTGAGGGCTGTATCCAGCAGTAGGCATCTTAATACGTCGATTTAAGTAATAAAAAGACCACCTAAATTTTTTAAGATTTTTGAAAAAAACGTAAGGTTAACCCCTTTGGTGTTTTTTGACCCCAAAAAATGAAAAGTGGAATTCGTCAGCTTCTTTCATTGTTTCTTATGTATTTTGATCAGAAAATTCGATTGGCGCAGTCAGATTTCTCGTAAGTATGATATTTTTAATTTTATTTGGCTTTAAACGTAACACGTTCGGGGTCAATTTTCCCTTAATTTGTTTCGCGATTTTACACAGTTTTGATTGATTCCGCGAGGTTCTGAGGGCTGTATCCAGCAGTAGGCATCTAAATACGTCGATTTAAGTAATAAAAAGGCCACCTAAATTTTTTAAGATTTTTGAAAAAAACGTAAGGTTTAACCCCTTTGGTGTTTTTTGACCCCAAAAAATGAAAAGTGGAATTCGTCAGCTTCTTTCATTGTTTCTTATGTATTTTGATCAGAAAATTCGATTGGCGCAGTCAGATTTCTCGTAGGTATGATATTTTTAATTTTATTTGGCTTTAAACGTAACACGTTCGGGGTCAATTTACCCTTAATTTGTTTCGCGATTTTACACAGTTTTGATTGATTCCGCGAGGTTCTGATGACTGTATCCAGCAGTAGGCATCTAAATACGTCGATTTAAATAATAAAAAGGCCACCTAAATTTTTTAAGATTTTTGAAAAAAACGTAAGGTTTAACCCCTTTGTTGTTTTTTGACCCCAAAAAATGAAAAGTGGAATTCGTCAGCTTCTTTCATTGTTTCTTATGTATTTTGATCAGAAAATTCGATTGGCGCAGTCAGATTTCTCGTAGGTATGATATTTTTAATTTTATTTGGCTTTAAACGTAACACGTTCGGGGTCAATTTTCCCTTAATTTGTTTCGCGATTTTACACAGTTTTGATTGATTCCGCGAGGTTCTGAGGGCTGTATCCAGCAGTAGGCATCTAAATACGTCGATTTAAGTAATAAAAAGGCCACCTAAATTTTTTAAGATTTTTGAAAAAAACGTAAGGTTTAACCCCTTTGGTGTTTTTTGACCCTAAAAAATGAAAAGTGGAATTCGTCAGCTTCTTTCATTGTTTCTTATGTATTTTGATCAGAAAATTCGATTGGCGCAGTCAGATTTCTCGTAAGTATGATATTTTTTATTTTATTTGGCTTTAAACGTAACACGTTCGGGGTCAATTTTCCCTTAATTTGTTTCGCGATTTTACACAGTTTTGATTGATTCCGCGAGGTTCTGAGGGCTGTATCCAGCAGTAGGCATCTAAATACGTCGATTTAAGTAATAAAAAGGCCACCTAAATTTTTTAAGATTTTTGAAAAAAACGTAAGGTTAACCCCTTTGGTGTTTTTTGACCCCAAAAAATAAAAAGTGGAATTCGTCAGCTTCTTTCATTGTTTCTTATGTATTTTGATCAGAAAATTCGATTGGCGCAGTCAGATTTCTCGTAAGTATGATATTTTTTATTTTATTTGGCTTTAAACGTAACACGTTCGGGGTCAATTTTCCCTTAATTTGTTTCGCGATTTTACACAGTTTTGATTGATTCCGCGAGGTTCTGAGGGCTGTATCCAGCAGTAGGCATCTAAATACGTCGATTTAAGTAATAAAAAGGCCACCTAAATTTTTTAAGATTTTTGAAAAAAACGTAAGGTTAACCCCTTTGGTGTTTTTTGACCCCAAAAAATGAAAAGTGGAATTCGTCAGCTTCTTTCATTGTTTCTTATGTATTTTGATCAGAAAATTCGATTGGCGCAGTCAGATTTCTCGTAAGTATGATATTTTTTATTTTATTTGGCTTTAAACGTACCACGTTCGGGGTCAATTTTCCCTTAATTTGTTTCGCGATTTTACACAGTTTTGATTGATTCCGCGAGGTTCTGAGGGCTGTATCCAGCAGTAGGCATCTTAATACGTCGATTTAAGTAATAAAAAGACCACCTAAATTTTTTAAGATTTTTGAAAAAAACGTAAGGTTAACCCCTTTGGTGTTTTTTGACCCCAAAAAATGAAAAGTGGAATTCGTCAGCTTCTTTCATTGTTTCTTATGTATTTTGATCAGAAAATTCGATTGGCGCAGTCAGATTTCTCGTAAGTATGATATTTTTAATTTTATTTGGCTTTAAACGTAACACGTTCGGGGTCAATTTTCCCTTAATTTGTTTCGCGATTTTACACAGTTTTGATTGATTCCGCGAGGTTCTGAGGGCTGTATCCAGCAGTAGGCATCTAAATACGTCGATTTAAGTAATAAAAAGGCCACCTAAATTTTTTAAGATTTTTGAAAAAAACGTAAGGTTTAACCCCTTTGGTGTTTTTTGACCCCAAAAAATGAAAAGTGGAATTCGTCAGCTTCTTTCATTGTTTCTTATGTATTTTGATCAGAAAATTCGATTGGCGCAGTCAGATTTCTCGTAGGTATGATATTTTTAATTTTATTTGGCTTTAAACGTAACACGTTCGGGGTCAATTTACCCTTAATTTGTTTCGCGATTTTACACAGTTTTGATTGATTCCGCGAGGTTCTGATGACTGTATCCAGCAGTAGGCATCTAAATACGTCGATTTAAATAATAAAAAGGCCACCTAAATTTTTTAAGATTTTTGAAAAAAACGTAAGGTTTAACCCCTTTGTTGTTTTTTGACCCCAAAAAATGAAAAGTGGAATTCGTCAGCTTCTTTCATTGTTTCTTATGTATTTTGATCAGAAAATTCGATTGGCGCAGTCAGATTTCTCGTAGGTATGATATTTTTAATTTTATTTGGCTTTAAACGTAACACGTTCGGGGTCAATTTTCCCTTAATTTGTTTCGCGATTTTACACAGTTTTGATTGATTCCGCGAGGTTCTGAGGGCTGTATCCAGCAGTAGGCATCTAAATACGTCGATTTAAGTAATAAAAAGGCCACCTAAATTTTTTAAGATTTTTGAAAAAAACGTAAGGTTTAACCCCTTTGGTGTTTTTTGACCCTAAAAAATGAAAAGTGGAATTCGTCAGCTTCTTTCATTGTTTCTTATGTATTTTGATCAGAAAATTCGATTGGCGCAGTCAGATTTCTCGTAAGTATGATATTTTTTATTTTATTTGGCTTTAAACGTAACACGTTCGGGGTCAATTTTCCCTTAATTTGTTTCGCGATTTTACACAGTTTTGATTGATTCCGCGAGTTTCTGAGGGCTGTATCCAGCAGTAGGCATCTAAATACGGCGATTTAAGTAATAAAAAGGCCACCTAAATTTTTTAAGATTTTTGAAAAAAACGTAAGGTTTAACCCCTTTGGTGTTTTTTGACCCCAAAAAATGAAAAGTGGAATTCGTCAGCTTCTTTCATTGTTTCTTATGTATTTTGATCAGAAAATTCGATTGGCGCAGTCAGATTTCTCGTAAGTATGATATTTTTTATTTTATTTGGCTTTAAACGTAACACGTTCGGGGTCAATTTTCCCTTAATTTGTTTCGCGATTTTACACAGTTTTGATTGATTCCGCGAGGTTCTGAGGGCTGTATCCAGCAGTAGGCATCTAAATACGTCGATTTAAGTAATAAAAAGGCCACCTAAATTTTTTAAGATTTTTGAAAAAAACGTAAGGTTAACCCCTTTGGTGTTTTTTGACCCCAAAAAATGAAAAGTGGAATTCGTCGGCTTCTTTCATTGTTTCTTATGTATTTTGATCAGAAAATTCGATTGGCGCAGTCAGATTTGTCGTAAGTATGATATTTTTTATTTTATTTGGCTTTAAACGTAACACGTTCGGGGTCAATTTTCCCTTAATTTGTTTCGCGATTTTACACAGTTTTGATTGATTCCGCGAGGTTCTGAGGGCAGTATCCAGCAGTAGGCATCTAAATACGTCGATTTGAGTAATAAAAAGGCCACCTAAATTTTTTAGGATTTTTGAAAAAAACGTAAGGTTAACCCCTTTGGTGTTTATTGACCCCAAAAAATGAAAAATGGAATTCGTCAGCTTCTTTCATTGTTTCTTATGTATTTTGATCAGAAAATTCGATTGGCGCAGTCAGATTTCTCGTAGGTATGATATTTTTAATTTTATTTGGCTTTAAACGTAACACGTTCGGGGTCAATTTTCCCTTAATTTGTTTCGCGATTTTACACAGTTTTGATTGATTCCGCGAGGTTCTGAGGGCTGTATCCAGCAGTAGGCATCTAAATACGTCGATTTAAGTAATAAAAAGGCCACCTAAATTTTTTAAGATTTTTGAAAAAAACGTAAGGTTTAACCCCTTTGTTGTTTTTTGACCCCAAAAAATGAAAAGTGGAATTCGTCAGGTTCTTTCATTGTTTCTTATGTATTTTGATCAGAAAATTCGATTGGCGCAGTCAGATTTCTCGTAAGTATGATATTTTTTATTTTATTTGGCTTTAAACGTAACACGTTCGGGGTCAATTTTCCCTTAATTTGTTTCGCGATTTTACACAGTTTTGACTGATTCCGCGAGGTTCTGAGGGCTGTATCCAGCAGTAGGCATCTAAATACGTCGATTTAAGTAATAAAAAGACCACCTAAATTTTTTAAGATTTTTGAAAAAAACGTAAGGTTAACCCCTTTGGTGTTTTTTGACCCCAAAAAATGAAAAGTGGAATTCGTCGGCTTCTTTCATTGTTTCTTATGTATTTTGATCAGAAAATTCGATTGGCGCAGTCAGATTTCTCGTAAGTATGATATTTTTTATTTTATTTGGCTTTAAACGTAACACGTTCGGGGTCAATTTTCCCTTAATTTGTTTCGCGATTTTACACAGTTTTGATTGATTCCGCGAGGTTCTGAGGGCTGTATCCAGCAGTAGGCATCTTAATACGTCGATTTAAGTAATAAAAAGACCACCTAAATTTTTTAAGATTTTTGAAAAAAACGTAAGGTTGGCCCCTTTGGTGTTTTTTGACCCCAAAAAATGAAAAGTGGAATTCGTCAGCTTCTTTCATTGTTTCTTATGTATTTTGATCAGAAAATTCGATTGGCGCAGTCAGATTTCTCGTAAGTATGATATTTTTTATTTTATTTGGCTTTAAACGTAACACGTTCGGGGTCAATTTTCCCTTAATTTGTTTCGCGATTTTACACAGTTTTGATTGATTCCGCGAGGTTCTGAGGGCTGTATCCAGCAGTAGGCATCTAAATACGTCGATTTAAGTAATAAAAAGGCCACCTAAATTTTTTAAGATTTTTGAAAAAAACGTAAGGTTAACCCCTTTGGTGTTTTTTGACCCCAAAAAATAAAAAGTGGAATTCGTCAGCTTCTTTCATTGTTTCTTATGTATTTTGATCAGAAAATTCGATTGGCGCAGTCAGATTTCTCGTAAGTATGATATTTTTTATTTTATTTGGCTTTAAACGTAACACGTTCGGGGTCAATTTTCCCTTAATTTGTTTCGCGATTTTACACAGTTTTGATTGATTCCGCGAGGTTCTGAGGGCTGTATCCAGCAGTAGGCATCTAAATACGTCGATTTAAGTAATAAAAAGGCCACCTAAATTTTTTAAGATTTTTGAAAAAAACGTAAGGTTTAACCCCTTTGGTGTTTTTTGACCCCAAAAAATGAAAAGTGGAATTCGTCAGCTTCTTTCATTGTTTCTTATGTATTTTGATCAGAAAATTCGATTGGCGCAGTCAGATTTCTCGTAAGTATGATATTTTTTATTTTATTTGGCTTTAAACGTAACACGTTCGGGGTCAATTTTCCCTTAATTTGTTTCGCGATTTTACACAGTTTTGATTGATTCCGCGAGGTTCTGAGGGCTGTATCCAGCAGTAGGCATCTAAATACGTCGATTTAAGTAATAAAAAGGCCACCTAAATTTTTTAAGATTTTTGAAAAAAACGTAAGGTTTAACCCCTTTGGTGTTTTTTGACCCCAAAAAATGAAAAGTGGAATTCGTCAGCTTCTTTCATTGTTTCTTATGTATTTTGATCAGAAAATTCGATTGGCGCAGTCAGATTTCTCGTAAGTATGATATTTTTAATTTTATTTGGCTTTAAACGTAACACGTTCGGGGTCAATTTACCCTTAATTTGTTTCGCGATTTTACACAGTTTTGATTGATTCCGCGAGGTTCTGATGACTGTATCCAGCAGTAGGCATCTAAATACGTCGATTTAAATAATAAAAAGGCCACCTAAATTTTTTAAGATTTTTGAAAAAAACGTAAGGTTTAACCCCTTTGGTGTTTTTTGACCCCAAAAAATGAAAAGTGGAATTCGTCAGCTTCTTTCATTGTTTCTTATGTATTTTGATCAGAAAATTCGATTGGCGCAGTCAGATTTCTCGTAGGTATGATATTTTTAATTTTATTTGGCTTTAAACGTAACACGTTCGGGGTCAATTTTCCCTTAATTTGTTTCGCGATTTTACACAGTTTTGATTGATTCCGCGAGGTTCTGAGGGCTGTATCCAGCAGTAGGCATCTAAATACGTCGATTTAAGTAATAAAAAGGCCACCTAAATTTTTTAAGATTTTTGAAAAAAACGTAAGGTTTAACCCCTTTGGTGTTTTTTGACCCCAAAAAATGAAAAGTGGAATTCGTCAGCTTCTTTCATTGTTTCTTATGTATTTTGATCAGAAAATTCGATTGGCGCAGTCAGATTTCTCGTAGGTATGATATTTTTAATTTTATTTGGCTTTAAACGTAACACGTTCGGGGTCAATTTTCCCTTAATTTGTTTCGCGATTTTACACAGTTTTGATTGATTCCGCGAGGTTCTGAGGGCTGTATCCAGCAGTAGGCATCTAAATACGTCGATTTAAGTAATAAAAAGGCCACCTAAATTTTTTAAGATTTTTGAAAAAAACGTAAGGTTTAACCCCTTTGGTGTTTTTTGACCCCAAAAAATGAAAAGTGGAATTCGTCAGCTTCTTTCATTGTTTCTTATGTATTTTGATCAGAAAATTCGATTGGCGCAGTCAGATTTCTCGTAGGTATGATATTTTTAATTTTATTTGGCTTTAAACGTAACACGTTCGGGGTCAATTTTCCCTTAATTTGTTTCGCGATTTTACACAGTTTTGATTGATTCCGCGAGGTTCTGAGGGCTGTATCCAGCAGTAGGCATCTAAATACGTCGATTTAAGTAATAAAAAGGCCACCTAAATTTTTTAAGATTTTTGAAAAAAACGTAAGGTTTAACCCCTTTGTTGTTTTTTGACCCCAAAAAATGAAAAGTGGAATTCGTCAGGTTCTTTCATTGTTTCTTATGTATTTTGATCAGAAAATTCGATTGGCGCAGTCAGATTTCTCGTAAGTATGATATTTTTTATTTTATTTGGCTTTAAACGTAACACGTTCGGGGTCAATTTTCCCTTAATTTGTTTCGCGATTTTACACAGTTTTGACTGATTCCGCGAGGTTCTGAGGGCTGTATCCAGCAGTAGGCATCTAAATACGTCGATTTAAGTAATAAAAAGACCACCTAAATTTTTTAAGATTTTTGAAAAAAACGTAAGGTTTGGTGTTTTTTGACCCCAAAAAATGAAAAGTGGAATTCGTCGGCTTCTTTCATTGTTTCTTATGTATTTTGATCAGAAAATTCGATTGGCGCAGTCAGATTTCTCGTAAGTATGATATTTTTTATTTTATTTGGCTTTAAACGTAACACGTTCGGGGTCAATTTTCCCTTAATTTGTTTCGCGATTTTACACAGTTTTGATTGATTCCGCGAGGTTCTGAGGGCTGTATCCAGCAGTAGGCATCTAAATACGTCGATTTAAGTAATAAAAAGGCCACCTAAATTTTTTAAGATTTTTGAAAAAAACGTAAGGTTTAACCCCTTTGGTGTTTTTTGACCCCAAAAAATGAAAAGTGGAATTCGTCAGCTTCTTTCATTGTTTCTTATGTATTTTGATCAGAAAATTCGATTGGCGCAGTCAGATTTCTCGTAGGTATGATATTTTTAATTTTATTTGGCTTTAAACGTAACACGTTCGGGGTCAATTTTCCCTTAATTTGTTTCGCGATTTTACACAGTTTTGATTGATTCCGCGAGGTTCTGAGGGCTGTATCCAGCAGTAGGCATCTAAATACGTCGATTTAAGTAATAAAAAGGCCACCTAAATTTTTTAAGATTTTTGAAAAAAACGTAAGGTTTAACCCCTTTGTTGTTTTTTGACCCCAAAAAATGAAAAGTGGAATTCGTCAGGTTCTTTCATTGTTTCTTATGTATTTTGATCAGAAAATTCGATTGGCGCAGTCAGATTTCTCGTAAGTATGATATTTTTTATTTTATTTGGCTTTAAACGTAACACGTTCGGGGTCAATTTTCCCTTAATTTGTT
Source organism: Cantharis nigra (assembly GCA_958510845.1). Taxonomy (NCBI): domain Eukaryota; kingdom Metazoa; phylum Arthropoda; class Insecta; order Coleoptera; family Cantharidae; genus Cantharis; species Cantharis nigra. The sequence continues at coordinate 1,422,450 of OY294033.1, read as the reverse complement.
TCGCGATTTTACACAGTTTTGACTGATTCCGCGAGGTTCTGAGGGCTGTATCCAGCAGTAGGCATCTAAATACGTCGATTTAAGTAATAAAAAGACCACCTAAATTTTTTAAGATTTTTGAAAAAAACGTAAGGTTAACCCCTTTGGTGTTTTTTGACCCCAAAAAATGAAAAGTGGAATTCGTCGGCTTCTTTCATTGTTTCTTATGTATTTTGATCAGAAAATTCGATTGGCGCAGTCAGATTTCTCGTAAGTATGATATTTTTTATTTTATTTGGCTTTAAACGTAACACGTTCGGGGTCAATTTTCCCTTAATTTGTTTCGCGATTTTACACAGTTTTGATTGATTCCGCGAGGTTCTGAGGGCTGTATCCAGCAGTAGGCATCTTAATACGTCGATTTAAGTAATAAAAAGACCACCTAAATTTTTTAAGATTTTTGAAAAAAACGTAAGGTTGGCCCCTTTGGTGTTTTTTGACCCCAAAAAATGAAAAGTGGAATTCGTCAGCTTCTTTCATTGTTTCTTATGTATTTTGATCAGAAAATTCGATTGGCGCAGTCAGATTTCTCGTAAGTATGATATTTTTTATTTTATTTGGCTTTAAACGTAACACGTTCGGGGTCAATTTTCCCTTAATTTGTTTCGCGATTTTACACAGTTTTGATTGATTCCGCGAGGTTCTGAGGGCTGTATCCAGCAGTAGGCATCTAAATACGTCGATTTAAGTAATAAAAAGGCCACCTAAATTTTTTAAGATTTTTGAAAAAAACGTAAGGTTAACCCCTTTGGTGTTTTTTGACCCCAAAAAATAAAAAGTGGAATTCGTCAGCTTCTTTCATTGTTTCTTATGTATTTTGATCAGAAAATTCGATTGGCGCAGTCAGATTTCTCGTAAGTATGATATTTTTTATTTTATTTGGCTTTAAACGTAACACGTTCGGGGTCAATTTTCCCTTAATTTGTTTCGCGATTTTACACAGTTTTGATTGATTCCGCGAGGTTCTGAGGGCTGTATCCAGCAGTAGGCATCTAAATACGTCGATTTAAGTAATAAAAAGGCCACCTAAATTTTTTAAGATTTTTGAAAAAAACGTAAGGTTTAACCCCTTTGGTGTTTTTTGACCCCAAAAAATGAAAAGTGGAATTCGTCAGCTTCTTTCATTGTTTCTTATGTATTTTGATCAGAAAATTCGATTGGCGCAGTCAGATTTCTCGTAAGTATGATATTTTTTATTTTATTTGGCTTTAAACGTAACACGTTCGGGGTCAATTTTCCCTTAATTTGTTTCGCGATTTTACACAGTTTTGATTGATTCCGCGAGGTTCTGAGGGCTGTATCCAGCAGTAGGCATCTTAATACGTCGATTTAAGTAATAAAAAGACCACCTAAATTTTTTAAGATTTTTGAAAAAAACGTAAGGTTAACCCCTTTGGTGTTTTTTGACCCCAAAAAATGAAAAGTGGAATTCGTCAGCTTCTTTCATTGTTTCTTATGTATTTTGATCAGAAAATTCGATTGGCGCAGTCAGATTTCTCGTAAGTATGATATTTTTAATTTTATTTGGCTTTAAACGTAACACGTTCGGGGTCAATTTTCCCTTAATTTGTTTCGCGATTTTACACAGTTTTGATTGATTCCGCGAGGTTCTGAGGGCTGTATCCAGCAGTAGGCATCTAAATACGTCGATTTAAGTAATAAAAAGGCCACCTAAATTTTTTAAGATTTTTGAAAAAAACGTAAGGTTTAACCCCTTTGGTGTTTTTTGACCCCAAAAAATGAAAAGTGGAATTCGTCAGCTTCTTTCATTGTTTCTTATGTATTTTGATCAGAAAATTCGATTGGCGCAGTCAGATTTCTCGTAAGTATGATATTTTTAATTTTATTTGGCTTTAAACGTAACACGTTCGGGGTCAATTTACCCTTAATTTGTTTCGCGATTTTACACAGTTTTGATTGATTCCGCGAGGTTCTGATGACTGTATCCAGCAGTAGGCATCTAAATACGTCGATTTAAATAATAAAAAGGCCACCTAAATTTTTTAAGATTTTTGAAAAAAACGTAAGGTTTAACCCCTTTGGTGTTTTTTGACCCCAAAAAATGAAAAGTGGAATTCGTCAGCTTCTTTCATTGTTTCTTATGTATTTTGATCAGAAAATTCGATTGGCGCAGTCAGATTTCTCGTAGGTATGATATTTTTAATTTTATTTGGCTTTAAACGTAACACGTTCGGGGTCAATTTTCCCTTAATTTGTTTCGCGATTTTACACAGTTTTGATTGATTCCGCGAGGTTCTGAGGGCTGTATCCAGCAGTAGGCATCTAAATACGTCGATTTAAGTAATAAAAAGGCCACCTAAATTTTTTAAGATTTTTGAAAAAAACGTAAGGTTTAACCCCTTTGGTGTTTTTTGACCCCAAAAAATGAAAAGTGGAATTCGTCAGCTTCTTTCATTGTTTCTTATGTATTTTGATCATAAAATTCGATTGGCGCAGTCAGATTTCTCGTAGGTATGATATTTTTAATTTTATTTGGCTTTAAACGTAACACGTTCGGGGTCAATTTTCCCTTAATTTGTTTCGCGATTTTACACAGTTTTGATTGATTCCGCGAGGTTCTGAGGGCTGTATCCAGCAGTAGGCATCTAAATACGTCGATTTAAGTAATAAAAAGGCCACCTAAATTTTTTAAGATTTTTGAAAAAAACGTAAGGTTTAACCCCTTTGGTGTTTTTTGACCCCAAAAAATGAAAAGTGGAATTCGTCAGCTTCTTTCATTGTTTCTTATGTATTTTGATCAGAAAATTCGATTGGCGCAGTCAGATTTCTCGTAGGTATGATATTTTTAATTTTATTTGGCTTTAAACGTAACACGTTCGGGGTCAATTTTCCCTTAATTTGTTTCGCGATTTTACACAGTTTTGATTGATTCCGCGAGGTTCTGAGGGCTGTATCCAGCAGTAGGCATCTAAATACGTCGATTTAAGTAATAAAAAGGCCACCTAAATTTTTTAAGATTTTTGAAAAAAACGTAAGGTTTAACCCCTTTGTTGTTTTTTGACCCCAAAAAATGAAAAGTGGAATTCGTCAGGTTCTTTCATTGTTTCTTATGTATTTTGATCAGAAAATTCGATTGGCGCAGTCAGATTTCTCGTAAGTATGATATTTTTTATTTTATTTGGCTTTAAACGTAACACGTTCGGGGTCAATTTTCCCTTAATTTGTTTCGCGATTTTACACAGTTTTGACTGATTCCGCGAGGTTCTGAGGGCTGTATCCAGCAGTAGGCATCTAAATACGTCGATTTAAGTAATAAAAAGACCACCTAAATTTTTTAAGATTTTTGAAAAAAACGTAAGGTTTGGTGTTTTTTGACCCCAAAAAATGAAAAGTGGAATTCGTCGGCTTCTTTCATTGTTTCTTATGTATTTTGATCAGAAAATTCGATTGGCGCAGTCAGATTTCTCGTAAGTATGATATTTTTTATTTTATTTGGCTTTAAACGTAACACGTTCGGGGTCAATTTTCCCTTAATTTGTTTCGCGATTTTACACAGTTTTGATTGATTCCGCGAGGTTCTGAGGGCTGTATCCAGCAGTAGGCATCTTAATACGTCGATTTAAGTAATAAAAAGACCACCTAAATTTTTTAAGATTTTTGAAAAAAACGTAAGGTTGGCCCCTTTGGTGTTTTTTGACCCCAAAAAATGAAAAGTGGAATTCGTCAGCTTCTTTCATTGTTTCTTATGTATTTTGATCAGAAAATTCGATTGGCGCAGTCAGATTTCTCGTAAGTATGATATTTTTTATTTTATTTGGCTTTAAACGTAACACGTTCGGGGTCAATTTTCCCTTAATTTGTTTCGCGATTTTACACAGTTTTGATTGATTCCGCGAGGTTCTGAGGGCTGTATCCAGCAGTAGGCATCTAAATACGTCGATTTAAGTAATAAAAAGGCCACCTAAATTTTTTAAGATTTTTGAAAAAAACGTAAGGTTTAACCCCTTTGGTGTTTTTTGACCCCAAAAAATGAAAAGTGGAATTCGTCAGCTTCTTTCATTGTTTCTTATGTATTTTGATCAGAAAATTCGATTGGCGCAGTCAGATTTCTCGTAGGTATGATATTTTTAATTTTATTTGGCTTTAAACGTAACACGTTCGGGGTCAATTTTCCCTTAATTTGTTTCGCGATTTTACACAGTTTTGATTGATTCCGCGAGGTTCTGAGGGCTGTATCCAGCAGTAGGCATCTAAATACGTCGATTTAAGTAATAAAAAGGCCACCTAAATTTTTTAAGATTTTTGAAAAAAACGTAAGGTTTAACCCCTTTGTTGTTTTTTGACCCCAAAAAATGAAAAGTGGAATTCGTCAGGTTCTTTCATTGTTTCTTATGTATTTTGATCAGAAAATTCGATTGGCGCAGTCAGATTTCTCGTAAGTATGATATTTTTTATTTTATTTGGCTTTAAACGTAACACGTTCGGGGTCAATTTTCCCTTAATTTGTTTCGCGATTTTACACAGTTTTGACTGATTCCGCGAGGTTCTGAGGGCTGTATCCAGCAGTAGGCATCTAAATACGTCGATTTAAGTAATAAAAAGACCACCTAAATTTTTTAAGATTTTTGAAAAAAACGTAAGGTTAACCCCTTTGGTGTTTTTTGACCCCAAAAAATGAAAAGTGGAATTCGTCGGCTTCTTTCATTGTTTCTTATGTATTTTGATCAGAAAATTCGATTGGCGCAGTCAGATTTCTCGTAAGTATGATATTTTTTATTTTATTTGGCTTTAAACGTAACACGTTCGGGGTCAATTTTCCCTTAATTTGTTTCGCGATTTTACACAGTTTTGATTGATTCCGCGAGGTTCTGAGGGCTGTATCCAGCAGTAGGCATCTTAATACGTCGATTTAAGTAATAAAAAGACCACCTAAATTTTTTAAGATTTTTGAAAAAAACGTAAGGTTGGCCCCTTTGGTGTTTTTTGACCCCAAAAAATGAAAAGTGGAATTCGTCAGCTTCTTTCATTGTTTTTTATGTATTTTGATCAGAAAATTCGATTGGCGCAGTCAGATTTCTCGTAAGTATGATATTTTTTATTTTATTTGGCTTTAAACGTAACACGTTCGGGGTCAATTTTCCCTTAATTTGTTTCGCGATTTTACACAGTTTTGATTGATTCCGCGAGGTTCTGAGGGCTGTATCCAGCAGTAGGCATCTAAATACGTCGATTTAAGTAATAAAAAGGCCACCTAAATTTTTTAAGATTTTTGAAAAAAACGTAAGGTTAACCCCTTTGGTGTTTTTTGACCCCAAAAAATAAAAAGTGGAATTCGTCAGCTTCTTTCATTGTTTCTTATGTATTTTGATCAGAAAATTCGATTGGCGCAGTCAGATTTCTCGTAAGTATGATATTTTTTATTTTATTTGGCTTTAAACGTAACACGTTCGGGGTCAATTTTCCCTTAATTTGTTTCGCGATTTTACACAGTTTTGATTGATTCCGCGAGGTTCTGAGGGCTGTATCCAGCAGTAGGCATCTAAATACGTCGATTTAAGTAATAAAAAGGCCACCTAAATTTTTTAAGATTTTTGAAAAAAACGTAAGGTTTAACCCCTTTGGTGTTTTTTGACCCCAAAAAATGAAAAGTGGAATTCGTCAGCTTCTTTCATTGTTTCTTATGTATTTTGATCAGAAAATTCGATTGGCGCAGTCAGATTTCTCGTAAGTATGATATTTTTTATTTTATTTGGCTTTAAACGTAACACGTTCGGGGTCAATTTTCCCTTAATTTGTTTCGCGATTTTACACAGTTTTGATTGATTCCGCGAGGTTCTGAGGGCTGTATCCAGCAGTAGGCATCTTAATACGTCGATTTAAGTAATAAAAAGACCACCTAAATTTTTTAAGATTTTTGAAAAAAACGTAAGGTTAACCCCTTTGGTGTTTTTTGACCCCAAAAAATGAAAAGTGGAATTCGTCAGCTTCTTTCATTGTTTCTTATGTATTTTGATCAGAAAATTCGATTGGCGCAGTCAGATTTCTCGTAAGTATGATATTTTTAATTTTATTTGGCTTTAAACGTAACACGTTCGGGGTCAATTTTCCCTTAATTTGTTTCGCGATTTTACACAGTTTTGATTGATTCCGCGAGGTTCTGAGGGCTGTATCCAGCAGTAGGCATCTAAATACGTCGATTTAAGTAATAAAAAGGCCACCTAAATTTTTTAAGATTTTTGAAAAAAACGTAAGGTTTAACCCCTTTGGTGTTTTTTGACCCCAAAAAATGAAAAGTGGAATTCGTCAGCTTCTTTCATTGTTTCTTATGTATTTTGATCAGAAAATTCGATTGGCGCAGTCAGATTTCTCGTAAGTATGATATTTTTAATTTTATTTGGCTTTAAACGTAACACGTTCGGGGTCAATTTACCCTTAATTTGTTTCGCGATTTTACACAGTTTTGATTGATTCCGCGAGGTTCTGATGACTGTATCCAGCAGTAGGCATCTAAATACGTCGATTTAAATAATAAAAAGGCCACCTAAATTTTTTAAGATTTTTGAAAAAAACGTAAGGTTTAACCCCTTTGGTGTTTTTTGACCCCAAAAAATGAAAAGTGGAATTCGTCAGCTTCTTTCATTGTTTCTTATGTATTTTGATCAGAAAATTCGATTGGCGCAGTCAGATTTCTCGTAGGTATGATATTTTTAATTTTATTTGGCTTTAAACGTAACACGTTCGGGGTCAATTTTCCCTTAATTTGTTTCGCGATTTTACACAGTTTTGATTGATTCCGCGAGGTTCTGAGGGCTGTATCCAGCAGTAGGCATCTAAATACGTCGATTTAAGTAATAAAAAGGCCACCTAAATTTTTTAAGATTTTTGAAAAAAACGTAAGGTTTAACCCCTTTGGTGTTTTTTGACCCCAAAAAATGAAAAGTGGAATTCGTCAGCTTCTTTCATTGTTTCTTATGTATTTTGATCAGAAAATTCGATTGGCGCAGTCAGATTTCTCGTAGGTATGATATTTTTAATTTTATTTGGCTTTAAACGTAACACGTTCGGGGTCAATTTTCCCTTAATTTGTTTCGCGATTTTACACAGTTTTGATTGATTCCGCGAGGTTCTGAGGGCTGTATCCAGCAGTAGGCATCTAAATACGTCGATTTAAGTAATAAAAAGGCCACCTAAATTTTTTAAGATTTTTGAAAAAAACGTAAGGTTTAACCCCTTTGGTGTTTTTTGACCCCAAAAAATGAAAAGTGGAATTCGTCAGCTTCTTTCATTGTTTCTTATGTATTTTGATCAGAAAATTCGATTGGCGCAGTCAGATTTCTCGTAGGTATGATATTTTTAATTTTATTTGGCTTTAAACGTAACACGTTCGGGGTCAATTTTCCCTTAATTTGTTTCGCGATTTTACACAGTTTTGATTGATTCCGCGAGGTTCTGAGGGCTGTATCCAGCAGTAGGCATCTAAATACGTCGATTTAAGTAATAAAAAGGCCACCTAAATTTTTTAAGATTTTTGAAAAAAACGTAAGGTTTAACCCCTTTGGTGTTTTTTGACCCCAAAAAATGAAAAGTGGAATTCGTCAGCTTCTTTCATTGTTTCTTATGTATTTTGATCAGAAAATTCGATTGGCGCAGTCAGATTTCTCGTAAGTATGATATTTTTTATTTTATTTGGCTTTAAACGTAACACGTTCGGGGTCAATTTTCCCTTAATTTGTTTCGCGATTTTACACAGTTTTGATTGATTCCGCGAGGTTCTGAGGGCTGTATCCAGCAGTAGGCATCTAAATACGTCGATTTAAGTAATAAAAAGGCCACCTAAATTTTTTAAGATTTTTGAAAAAAACGTAAGGTTTAACCCCTTTGGTGTTTTTTGACCCCAAAAAATGAAAAGTGGAATTCGTCAGCTTCTTTCATTGTTTCTTATGTATTTTGATCAGAAAATTCGATTGGCGCAGTCAGATTTCTCGTAAGTATGATATTTTTTATTTTATTTGGCTTTAAACGTAACACGTTCGGGGTCAATTTTCCCTTAATTTGTTTCGCGATTTTACACAGTTTTGATTGATTCCGCGAGGTTCTGAGGGCTGTATCCAGCAGTAGGCATCTAAATACGTCGATTTAAGTAATAAAAAGGCCACCTAAATTTTTTAAGATTTTTGAAAAAAACGTAAGGTTAACCCCTTTGGTGTTTTTTGACCCCAAAAAATGAAAAGTGGAATTCGTCGGCTTCTTTCATTGTTTCTTATGTATTTTGATCAGAAAATTCGATTGGCGCAGTCAGATTTGTCGTAAGTATGATATTTTTAATTTTATTTGGCTTTAAACGTAACACGTTCGGGGTCAATTTTCCCTTAATTTGTTTCGCGATTTTACACAGTTTTGATTGATTCCGCGAGGTTCTGAGGGCAGTATCCAGCAGTAGGCATCTAAATACGTCGATTTGAGTAATAAAAAGGCCACCTAAATTTTTTAGAATTTTTGAAAAAAACGTAAGGTTAACCCCTTTGGTGTTTATTGACCCCAAAAAATGAAAAATGGAATTCGTCAGCTTCTTTCATTGTTTCTTATGTATTTTGATCAGAAAATTCGATTGGCGCAGTCAGATTTCTCGTAGGTATGATATTTTTAATTTTATTTGGCTTTAAACGTAACACGTTCGGGGTCAATTTTCCCTTAATTTGTTTCGCGATTTTACACAGTTTTGATTGATTCCGCGAGGTTCTGAGGGCTGTATCCAGCAGTAGGCATCTAAATACGTCGATTTAAGTAATAAAAAGGCCACCTAAATTTTTTAAGATTTTTGAAAAAAACATAAGGTTTAACCCCTTTGGTGTTTTTTGACCCCAAAAAATGAAAAGTGGAATTCGTCAGCTTCTTTCATTGTTTCTTATGTATTTTGATCAGAAAATTCGATTGGCGCAGTCAGATTTCTCGTAAGTATGATATTTTTTATTTTATTTGGCTTTAAACGTAACACGTTCGGGGTCAATTTTCCCTTAATTTGTTTCGCGATTTTACACAGTTTTGATTGATTCCGCGAGGTTCTGAGGGCCGTATCCAGCAGTAGGCATCAAAATACGTCGATTTAAGTAATAAAAAGGCCACCTAAATTTTTTAAGATTTTTGAAAAAAACGTAAGGTTAACCCCTTTGGTGTTTTTTGGCCCCAAAAAATGAAAAGTGGAATTCGTCAGCTTCTTTCATTGTTTCTTATGTATTTTGATCAGAAAATTCGATTGGCGCAGTCAGATTTCTCGTAAGTATGATATTTTTTATTTTATTTGGCTTTAAACGTAACACGTTCGGGGTCAATTTTCCCTTAATTTGTTTCGCGATTTTACACAGTTTTGATTGATTCCGCGAGGTTATGAGGGCTGTATCCAGCAGTAGGCATCTTAATACGTCGATTTAAGTAATAAAAAGACCACCTAAAATTTTTAAGATTTTTGAAAAAAACGTAAGGTTAACCCCTTTGGTGTTTTTTGACCCCAAAAAATGAAAAGTGGAATTCGTCAGCTTCTTTTATTGTTTCTTATGTATTTTGATCAGAAAATTCTATTGGCGCAGTCAGATTTCTCGTAAGTATGATATTTTTAATTTTATTTGGCTTTAAACGTAACACGTTCGGGGTCAATTTTCCCTTAATTTGTTTCGCGATTTTACACAGTTTTGATTGATTCCGCGAGGTTCTGAGGGCTGTATCCAGCAGTAGGCATCTAAATACGTCGATTTAAGTAATACAAAGGCCACCTAAATTTTTTAAGATTTTTGAAAAAAACGTAAGGTTTAACCCCTTTGGTGTTTTTTGACCCCAAAAAATGAAAAGTGGAATTCGTCAGCTTCTTTCATTGTTTCTTATGTATTTTGATCAGAAAATTCGATTGGCGCAGTCAGATTTCGCGTAAGTATGATATTTTTAATTTTATTTGGCTTTAAACGTAACACGTTCGGGGTCAATTTACCCTTAATTTGTTTCGCGATTTTACACAGTTTTGATTGATTCCGCGAGGTTCTGATGACTGTATCCAGCAGTAGGCATCTAAATACGTCGATTTAAATAATAAAAAGGCCACCTAAATTTTTTACGATTTTTGAAAAAAACCTAAGGTTTAACCCCTTTGTTGTTTTTTGACCCCAAAAAATGAAAAGTGGAATTCGTCGGCTTCTTTCATTGTTTCTTATGTATTTTGATCAGAAAATTCGATTGGCGCAGTCAGATTTCTCGTAAGTATGATATTTTTTATTTTATTTGGCTTTAAACGTAACACGTTCGGGGTCAATTTTCCCTTAATTTGTTTCGCGATTTTACACAGTTTTCATTGATTCCGCGAGGTTCTGAGGGCTGTATCCAGCAGTAGGCATCTAAATACGTCGATTTAAGTAATAAAAAGGCCACCTAAATTTTTTAAGATTTTTGAAAAAAACGTAAGGTTAACCCCTTTGGTGTTTTTTGACCCCAAAAAATGAAAAGTGGAATTCGTCGGCTTCTTTCATTGTTTCTTATGTATTTTGATCAGAAAATTCGATTGGCGCAGTCAGATTTCTCGTAAGTATGATATTTTTTATTTTATTTTGCTTTAAACGTAACACGTTCGGGGTCAATTTTCCCTTAATTTGTTTCGCGATTATACACAGTTTTGATTGATTCCGCGAGGTTCTGAGGGCTGTATCCAGCAGTAGGCATCTAAATACGTCGATTTAAGTAATAAAAAGGCCACCTAAATTTTTTAAGATTTTTGAAAAAAACGTAAGGTTAACCCCTTTGGTGTTTTTTGACCCCAAAAAATGAAAAGTGGAATTCGTCAGCTTCTTTCATTGTTTCTTATGTATTTTGATCAGAAAATTCGATTGGCGCAGTCAGATTTCTCGTAAGTATGATATTTTTTATTTTATTTGGCTTTAAACGTAACACGTTCGGGGTCAATTTTCCCTTAATTTGTTTCGCGATTTTACACAGTTTTGATTGATTCCGCGAGTTTCTGAGGGCTGTATCCAGCAGTAGGCATCTAAATACGTCGATTTAAGTAATACAAAGACCACCTAAATTTTTTAAGATTTTTGAAAAAAACGTAAGGTTAACCCCTTTGTTGTTTTTTGACCCCAAAAAATGAAAAGTGGAATTCGTCGGCTTCTTTCATTGTTTCTTATGTATTTTGATCAGAAAATTCGATTGGCGCAGTCAGATTTCTCGTAAGTATGATATTTTTTATTTTATTTGGCTTTAAACGTAACACGTTCGGGGTCAATTTTCCCTTAATTTGTTTCGCGATTTTACACAGTTTTGATTGATTCCGCGAGGTTCTGAGGGCTGTATCCAGCAGTAGGCATCTAAATACGTCGATTTAAGTAATAAAAAGGCCACCTAAATTTTTTAAGATTTTTGAAAAAAACGTAAGGTTAACCCCTTTGGTGTTTTTTGACCCCAAAAAATGAAAAGTGGAATTCGTCGGCTTCTTTCATTGTTTCTTATGTATTTTGATCAGAAAATTCGATTGGCGCAGTCAGATTTCTCGTAGGTATGATATTTTTAATTTTATTTGGCTTTAAACGTAACACGTTCGGGGTCAATTTTCCCTTAATTTGTTTCGCGATTTTACACAGTTTTGATTGATTCCGCGAGGTTCTGAGGGCTGTATCCAGCAGTAGGCATCTAAATACGTCGATTTAAGTAATAAAAAGGCCACCTAAATTTTTTAAGATTTTTGAAAAAAACGTAAGGTTTAACCCCTTTGGTGTTTTTTGACCCCAAAAAATGAAAAGTGGAATTCGTCAGCTTCTTTCATTGTTTCTTATGTATTTTGATCAGAAAATTCGATTGGCGCAGTCAGATTTCTCGTAAGTATGATATTTTTTATTTTATTTTGCTTTAAACGTAACACGTTCGGGGTCAATTTTCCCTTAATTTGTTTCGCGATTATACACAGTTTTGATTGATTCCGCGAGGTTCTGAGGGCTGTATCCAGCAGTAGGCATCTAAATACGTCGATTTAAGTAATAAAAAGGCCACCTAAATTTTTTAAGATTTTTGAAAAAAACGTAAGGTTTAACCCCTTTGTTGTTTTTTGACCCCAAAAAATGAAAAGTGGAATTCGTCGGCTTCTTTCATTGTTTCTTATGTATTTTGATCAGAAAATTCGATTGGCGCAGTCAGATTTCTCGTAAGTATGATATTTTTTATTTTATTTGGCTTTAAACGTAACACGTTCGGGGTCAATTTTCCCTTAATTTGTTTCGCGATTTTACACAGTTTTCATTGATTCCGCGAGGTTCTGAGGGCTGTATCCAGCAGTAGGCATCTAAATACGTCGATTTAAGTAATAAAAAGGCCACCTAAATTTTTTAAGATTTTTGAAAAAAACGTAAGGTTAACCCCTTTGGTGTTTTTTGACCCCAAAAAATGAAAAGTGGAATTCGTCGGCTTCTTTCATTGTTTCTTATGTATTTTGATCAGAAAATTCGATTGGCGCAGTCAGATTTCTCGTAAGTATGATATTTTTTATTTTATTTTGCTTTAAACGTAACACGTTCGGGGTCAATTTTCCCTTAATTTGTTTCGCGATTATACACAGTTTTGATTGATTCCGCGAGGTTCTGAGGGCTGTATCCAGCAGTAGGCATCTAAATACGTCGATTTAAGTAATAAAAAGGCCACCTAAATTTTTTAAGATTTTTGAAAAAAACGTAAGGTTAACCCCTTTGGTGTTTTTTGACCCCAAAAAATGAAAAGTGGAATTCGTCAGCTTCTTTCATTGTTTCTTATGTATTTTGATCAGAAAATTCGATTGGCGCAGTCAGATTTCTCGTAAGTATGATATTTTTTATTTTATTTGGCTTTAAACGTAACACGTTCGGGGTCAATTTTCCCTTAATTTGTTTCGCGATTTTACACAGTTTTGATTGATTCCGCGAGTTTCTGAGGGCTGTATCCAGCAGTAGGCATCTAAATACGTCGATTTAAGTAATACAAAGACCACCTAAATTTTTTAAGATTTTTGAAAAAAACGTAAGGTTAACCCCTTTGTTGTTTTTTGACCCCAAAAAATGAAAAGTGGAATTCGTCGGCTTCTTTCATTGTTTCTTATGTATTTTGATCAGAAAATTCGATTGGCGCAGTCAGATTTCTCGTAAGTATGATATTTTTTATTTTATTTGGCTTTAAACGTAACACGTTCGGGGTCAATTTTCCCTTAATTTGTTTCGCGATTTTACACAGTTTTGATTGATTCCGCGAGGTTCTGAGGGCTGTATCCAGCAGTAGGCATCTAAATACGTCGATTTAAGTAATAAAAAGGCCACCTAAATTTTTTAAGATTTTTGAAAAAAACGTAAGGTTAACCCCTTTGGTGTTTTTTGACCCCAAAAAATGAAAAGTGGAATTCGTCGGCTTCTTTCATTGTTTCTTATGTATTTTGATCAGAAAATTCGATTGGCGCAGTCAGATTTGTCGTAAGTATGATATTGTTTATTTTATTTGGCTTTAAACGTAACACGTTCGGGGTCAATTTTCCCTTAATTTGTTTCGCGATTTTACACAGTTTTGATTGATTCCGCGAGGTTCTGAGGGCAGTATCCAGCAGTAGGCATCTAAATACGTCGATTTGAGTAATAAAAAGGCCACCTAAATTTTTTAGGATTTTTGAAAAAAACGTAAGGTTAACCCCTTTGGTGTTTATTGACCCCAAAAAATGAAAAATGGAATTCGTCAGCTTCTTTCATTGTTTCTTATGTATTTTGATCAGAAAATTCGATTGGCGCAGTCAGATTTCTCGTAGGTATGATATTTTTAATTTTATTTGGCTTTAAACGTAACACGTTCGTGGTCAATTTTCCCTTAATTTGTTTCGCGATTTTACACAGTTTTGATTGATTCCGCGAGGTTCTGAGGGCTGTATCCAGCAGTAGGCATCTAAATACGTCGATTTAAGTAATAAAAAGGCCACCTAAATTTTTTAAGATTTTTGAAAAAAACGTAAGGTTTAACCCCTTTGGTGTTTTTTGACCCCAAAAAATGAAAAGTGGAATTCGTCAGCTTCTTTCATTGTTTCTTATGTATTTTGATCAGAAAATTCGATTGGCGCAGTCAGATTTCTCGTAAGTATGATATTTTTTATTTTATTTGGCTTTAAACGTAACACGTTCGGGGTCAATTTTCCCTTAATTTGTTTCGCGATTTTACACAGTTTTGATTGATTCCGCGAGTTTCTGAGGGCTGTATCCAGCAGTAGGCATCTAAATACGTCGATTTAAGTAATACAAAGACCACCTAAATTTTTTAAGATTTTTGAAAAAAACGTAAGGTTAACCCCTTTGTTGTTTTTTGACCCCAAAAAATAAAAAGTGGAATTCGTCGGCTTCTTTCATTGTTTCTTATGTATTTTGATCAGAAAATTCGATTGGCGCAATCAGATTTCTCGTAAGTATGATATATTTTATTTTATTTTGCTTTAAACGTAACACGTTCGGGGTCAATTTTCCCTTAATTTGTTTCGCGATTATACACAGTTTTGATTGATTCCGCGAGGTTCTGAGGGCTGTATCCAGCAGTAGGCATCTAAATACGTCGATTTAAGTAATAAAAAGGCCACCTAAATTTTTTAAGATTTTTGAAAAAAACGTAAGGTTTAACCCCTTTGGTGTTTTTTGACCCCAAAAAATGAAAAGTGGAATTCGTCAGCTTCTTTCATTGTTTCTTATGTATTTTGATCAGAAAATTCGATTGGCGCAGTCAGATTTCTCGTAAGTATGATATTTTTTATTTTATTTGGCTTTAACCGTAACACGTTCGGGGTCAATTTTCCCTTAATTTGTTTCGCGATTTTACACAGTTTTGATTGATTCCGCGAGGTTCTGAGGGCTGTATCCAGCAGTAGGCATCTAAATACGTCGATTTAAGTAATAAAAAGGCCACCTAAATTTTTTAAGATTTTTGAAAAAAACGTAAGGTTAACCCCTTTGGTGTTTTTTGACCCCAAAAAATGAAAAGTGGAATTCGTCGGCTTCTTTCATTGTTTCTTATGTATTTTGATCAGAAAATTCGATTGGCGCAGTCAGATTTCTCGTAAGTATGATATTTTTAATTTTATTTGGCTTTAACCGTAACACGTTCGGGGTCAATTTTCCCTTAATTTGTTTCGCGATTTTACACAGTTTTGATTGATTCCGCGAGGTTCTGAGGGCTGTATCCAGCAGTAGGCATCTAAATACGTCGATTTAAGTAATACAAAGGCCACCTAAATTTTTTAAGATTTTTGAAAAAAACGTAAGGTTTAACCCCTTTGGTGTTTTTTGACCCCAAAAAATGAAAAGTGGAATTCGTCAGCTTCTTTCATTGTTTCTTATGTATTTTGATCAGAAAATTCGATTGGCGCAGTCAGATTTCGCGTAAGTATGATATTTTTAATTTTATTTGGCTTTAAACGTAACACGTTCGGGGTCAATTTACCCTTAATTTGTTTCGCGATTTTACACAGTTTTGATTGATTCCGCGAGGTTCTGATGACTGTATCCAGCAGTAGGCATCTAAATACGTCGATTTAAATAATAAAAAGGCCACCTAAATTTTTTACGATTTTTGAAAAAAACCTAAGGTTTAACCCCTTTGGTGTTTTTTGACCCCAAAAAATGAAAAGTGGAATTCGTCAGCTTCTTTCATTGTTTCTTATGTATTTTGATCAGAAAATTCGATTGGCGCAGTCAGATTTCTCGTAGGTATGATATTTTTAATTTTATTTGGCTTTAAACGTAACACGTTCGGGGTCAATTTTCCCTTAATTTGTTTCGCGATTTTACACAGTTTTGATTGATTCCGCGAGGTTCTGAGGGCTGTATCCAGCAGTAGGCATCTAAATACGTCGATTTAAGTAATAAAAAGGCCACCTAAATTTTTTAAGATTTTTGAAAAAAACGTAAGGTTTAACCCCTTTGGTGTTTTTTGACCCCAAAAAATGAAAAGTGGAATTCGTCAGCTTCTTTCATTGTTTCTTATGTATTTTGATCAGAAAATTCGATTGGCGCAGTCAGATTTCTCGTAAGTATGATATTTTTAATTTTATTTGGCTTTAAACGTAACACGTTCGGGGTCAATTTACCCTTAATTTGTTTCGCGATTTTACACAGTTTTGATTGATTCCGCGAGTTTCTGAGGGCTGTATCCAGCAGTAGGCATCTAAATACGTCGATTTAAGTAATACAAAGACCACCTAAATTTTTTAAGATTTTTGAAAAAAACGTAAGGTTAACCCCTTTGTTGTTTTTTGACCCCAAAAAATGAAAAGTGGAATTCGTCGGCTTCTTTCATTGTTTCTTATGTATTTTGATCAGAAAATTCGATTGGCGCAGTCAGATTTCTCGTAAGTATGATATTTTTTATTTTATTTGGCTTTAAACGTAACACGTTCGGGGTCAATTTTCCCTTAATTTGTTTCGCGATTTTACACAGTTTTCATTGATTCCGCGAGGTTCTGAGGGCTGTATCCAGCAGTAGGCATCTAAATACGTCGATTTAAGTAATAAAAAGGCCACCTAAATTTTTTAAGATTTTTGAAAAAAACGTAAGGTTAACCCCTTTGGTGTTTTTTGACCCCAAAAAATGAAAAGTGGAATTCGTCGGCTTCTTTCATTGTTTCTTATGTATTTTGATCAGAAAATTCGATTGGCGCAGTCAGATTTGTCGTAAGTATGATATTGTTTATTTTATTTGGCTTTAAACGTAACACGTTCGGGGTCAATTTTCCCTTAATTTGTTTCGCGATTTTACACAGTTTTGATTGATTCCGCGAGGTTCTGAGGGCAGTATCCAGCAGTAGGCATCTAAATACGTCGATTTGAGTAATAAAAAGGCCACCTAAATTTTTTAGGATTTTTGAAAAAAACGTAAGGTTAACCCCTTTGGTGTTTATTGACCCCAAAAAATGAAAAATGGAATTCGTCATCTTCTTTCATTGTTTCTTATGTATTTTGATCAGAAAATTCGATTGGCGCAGTCAGATTTCTCGTAAGTATGATATTTTTTATTTTATTTTGCTTTAAACGTAACACGTTCGGGGTCAATTTTCCCTTAATTTGTTTCGCGATTTTACACAGTTTTGATTGATTCCGCGAGGTTCTGAGGGCTGTATCCAGCAGTAGGCATCTAAATACGTCGATTTAAGTAATAAAAAGGCCACCTAAATTTTTTAAGATTTTTGAAAAAAACGTAAGGTTTAACCCCTTTGGTGTTTTTTGACCCCAAAAAATGAAAAGTGGAATTCGTCAGCTTCTTTCATTGTTTCTTATGTATTTTGATCAGAAAATTCGATTGGCGCAGTCAGATTTCTCGTAAGTATGATATTTTTTATTTTATTTGGCTTTAAACGTAACACGTTCGGGGTCAATTTTCCCTTAATTTGTTTCGCGATTTCACACAGGTTTGATTGATTCCCCGAGGTTCTGAAGGCTGTATCCAGCAGTAGGCATCTAAGTACGTCGAATACAAAAATTATTATCGTCTTTATCTCAGAAACGATGAGACAAAATAGAAAAATGTATAAAAACTAAAATCAAGAAGATAAATTTGCAACAAAAATTTTCTAATAAATATTGCTCTAAAAACAATTTTTATATGACAAAACAAATCTTCAAAAAGTAAAATTTACATTGCTAAAATGAATCATGTAGTATGCCATTGTAAATTATCGACAAGTTTTGTACATTAAAAATCTTACAATTAAAGCAATATTTTTGCACTTGGTGACTTCTGATAGAGCAACAAATTATTATAGAAATATAACTAACCTCTCGATTCCAATTCCAATTGATTCTGCAACCCATCACGATTTTAAATTGATCGTTGTATATCCAAATTCACTACACCGGTACTGCTTTACTTGAATTGTTATGAACACTAGAATAAGTTAAAAATCCCAAACTTAGTAAGAATTTATCAAAAGTTCATAATTTATTTAATTAAAACAAGTGTAAACAAATAATCACGAAACGTCACTTTTAAAAATTTTTGACATATTACAATTTTAAAATTTAAAGGACATATAGCGACACCGAAAAAAAAATATTTGAAGTAAAACTTATCTTCCTTTCTAGATTTCTTCTCGTGTCGGTCATTTGAAAATTTGACGTTTACAGGAATATAAAAATGTCATTAGTTTTGTAAATGAAAGCTAATTTGAAAGATGTTCTAATTCACCTGCATCTTCCTC
This sequence comes from Cantharis nigra, assembly GCA_958510845.1. NCBI lineage: Eukaryota > Metazoa > Arthropoda > Insecta > Coleoptera > Cantharidae > Cantharis > Cantharis nigra. The sequence goes on along the minus strand of OY294033.1, from coordinate 1,404,239 downwards.
TAGCTTCTTTGAACAGTTAAAAAAAAAATAGCTGCATCAGACCCTCAGCGGGTAGTCCTGTAAAGTCCACTCGACACTAGGTACTCGATGTACTTTTTACTGTTCCTAGTAGATAAAATATAAGTGGCAATGGTAACCTACTTGGCAATACAAGAGAAACAACTACTGTTGCTCCGAAATTTACCTAATCAGTATATTTTCGAGAAAAGAAGACAATCACACAAATCGTTGTTTTAGCAGAAGTCATGAAATCAAATTTAATAAGTTTTAAACAATAATTTTAAATTTAGTGATTTCTGTTAGAATAACTAAATATTATAGCAATAAAACTAACCTTTCGTGTTCAACCCCAATTCGGCAACTTCCAATTGATTGTCGTAATCCAAATTCACTACACTACACCATTTGATTAGTTATGAACACTAGGACAAATTTGAAATCCAAAAATTAGTATGAAATTCTCAAAAGTTCATTACTTATTAGCCTAAACACACTGCATGTAATTTTAAAATTGTAAACATCAAACGGAATTATTAAACGTTAAAACGACGTGTAGTGACACCTAACGATAAAAAGCGGAAATAATTACCTATGAAATTTGAATAATTTCAAATTTTAATTCAATTTTTTATGATAATTATGATATTTTCAACTGCTTATTTTACACATTTCCCTTCTATTATTTATCATTAATAATGCTTTTTAGCCAATTCATTTTTAAAATTATCTTTGACAAGGGTCTAACCTCAAAATTTATTTTGTGAAAATTATTAATTGCAATTAACATATAGCCAATAATGAACGAAAACTATTGCCAATCATGCTAGCTAGCCAAAAATAATCTAAATTGTTGGCCAATTTTGTTATCTCGACTCAATTTTTGTATTGAAATTTTGTTGGTTTCGGTATTGATTTGTTGATAAAATCCTATATTTCCGTGTAGTTTTTTATTAAAATATCATTGTAAATTGTAATATTTGATGTAAGAGAATACACTAACATTAAAAGGCATTGCTCGTATGAAACTTTTTCGATTTATTTTGACATCTACCGAGCGAGCACTGTAGTATCGTAGTTACATAAATTATTGTGTTTGTATAGTTTTTTAATACTCACTACACATGAGTCTAATACCTATACTTAGATTTCAATAAATGATTTTGTAATTTCTTGTTTTCAAAAATGTTTTTATAATTAAAACCACCTGTCGCTGGTAAGTAAGGAAGTTTCATATTATCATGTTTTAACTTTGTTGACGTTTATAGATTATAATCTTTACTTTTTGCAAGAAGTTTTGTTGATTCGCTACTAAATTGGACTTGCCGATATCCAATTTCTAATAAAATATTATTGGAAAAGTTGACAACAACAATAAATCGTCATAACTAGAAATGCCAATTTTTACCATGGAGGAATAAAGAAAAAAATTAAGTTATTGAAAATGAAATTATCTTTTGCATTGCTATTTAGCATGTTTTTCTAGGATCTCTACCTTCAAGCAAATCATAAGAAATTTACTTGATAAAATAATTATTATTTAAAATATTTTTTAATAAAATTAAATTTTGTACAGTTGTCTCTTTTTACATAGTATGATATTATACAATAATAAAAATTTATTAATATGTACATTGAGTATTTCGTTAACGAATTAATAATTTACAACGAATTCTTAAGTCTTCACATTTTGGAGTTTATACATAATATATACACAGTACACAGTTAAATATTTTTACAATTTCTTTTGTGTATGTTGCATTTTACAGTCTTAAGGCTAAGAATGGCAACAGAATTAACTACTTAAACCTAATGAGCAATTGTTGTACATTTATTTACAAAATTATTAAACACAGTTTCATCTTTTATTACGTACCTAGTAGTAATTTAAATAAAGTTTTTTTACACAGCCAGATCACCTTGTCTATCGGAGTCACTTTAATTGTTATAATCTGAGTTCGGCATCGACTACAGTTTTACTTCTATGTTGAGGAGGTTGCCTCGATACGACGTGGTGCGAAGTCGGTAAACCGGGCGTTACCAAAGGCGATATCGACGGCGATTTTGTAGCCAACGGGGATAGGGATGGCGAAAAGCTAGGAGACATTGCCGTCGAGGTGGTAAAGGTACCGCCAGATGCGTCGTGACTAATCGGCGATCTTGGGAGCTTGTGAACCTGATTGTGATTACTAACAATGTGATGACTAGAACCTCCTCTGGCATTTAAAACAGGCATTGCTATGGATCTTGGCGCAACGCTTGTAATTAATGGAGGCGGCACATTTTTAATTGGCGCAACTGAAGATTTACTTTTCACGCTAGAATTTCCACTTGCGACGCTTTGTATCGATGCCGTATCGTCTTTCAGTCTTGCGATCTCAGAAAAAACATGAGCCAATGGTTGATATTGTGGTCCCCAATCTAATAAATAATCCCAGTTATAACTACCCGCTAGCTCTTCCTCGCTATGCACTATGGAACTAAGGGATCCGTTCATCGACGGCTGATGAGTGACGGTCGACATATCGCCGTAACCGCCGATAGCCATGACGTGTTCCATTGTGGTACTTAAATTAGTGGAATTAACGACGCCGCCTTCGCCGTTAGAACTTGCACGATCGCTACCCGCTACGTCGTTTAATTTTGCGTAAATCAAATTTGTAATGTCGTTATCCGTGCTTCCGTGTTCCTCGAACATGTGAAGTCCGTCCAGAGGCACATTTTGATGAAGATGCATCGTGTCTTTACTACTTCCCGCACGAGGATCGGCGCACATTCGCGGAGCGGCTTGAGGAACGCCCGTACTGTTGTTGTTCACTATACCAAGTCTCGCCAAATATTCCTGAGTGTTACGCACAGAAACGTCCGACAAATTATCGTCGTCGTCGTTTTGCCGATGAATACCCGAATCCCTCTGCAAAGGACCTTCGTTAATCATTCTAATTTCTTCGTCTTCTCCGTCCTCCCCGTCCTCGGCGGAGCCTCGTCCACTAGAACCCGATTGTTCGGAACCCGATAATTCCGAAGTAGTCGCTGCACCTGAGTTTGAGCTAGCGGCATGTCCCGCACCGTAAGGTGGAATTTCGTCGTATTTGGGAGGTGCAAACTGATTATTATTACTTCCTGAAACGACACCGCCCCTAATCGGAATCGTATCGAACGCACTGGGATCCACGTAATTATTCGACGCGGACACACTGTCGTTCCCTAAATTAGGTTTATTTACCTTCTTGTTGCGCTTATTCCTCATGTGCATGAAAACAAGCACGGCACCAAACGAAGTCAGCAATAAAATAAACGCAATTAATAATCCAAGTGCCCAATCCGCCAAACCTCCGTTAGCGGCCGCAACCGTTTTATTGCCGTTTTCGTTGATGGCCAAATTTGTTCCCAAATCTGCTAGCGGATCCAAAGAAATTTCGACAAAAGTCATGTTCGTTAAAGATCCTTGTCGGCCAGAGCTAGCGGTAACCACCAATCCGACATCTTTTATATTTTCTAAAGCATCTGAATTGCTGAATTTCTTTTTGATCTGAATAGCTCCGGAAGTACGATTAACCTTAAAGTATTGGTGTTGTGTGGACAACTGATAAACAATTCTTCCATCTATACCTTTATCTCTATCGGTAGCCATTACATGGCCGACGATATAACCAATCGGTAAACTTCCTGAAGGTGAAGTCGTTAATACAAATCTGTATGTGCGCTCCGTAAACTGAGGATGATATTCGTCTCTACTTTCGATTTCAATTCTTACTTTTACCACTGCCGATTTTCCGCCAATATCGTTAGCTTTCAAGGTAAACAAATAGCGATTTCGTTGCTCGTAATCGAATACCGAGTTGGTAGTTACTAAACCGGTGGTGGAATCTACACGAAATAATTTCCAAGTTTCATCCGTTCCTTGATAACTGCTGCTCGAAGACAGACCACCAATGGAATAGTTAAGCGAACCAAAAACTCCTTTATCTAAATCTGTAGCGTGAGCCGTAAAAATTGCAGTTCCTATCGATTCATTTTCGCCAACAATTTCTAGATACTCGGTAACTGGAAAACGTGGAGCGTTGTCGTTCTGATCTTCTAATAAAATACGAAAATTATTCAACGTACATATCGACGGTTTTCCAAGATCGCACGCCTTGATCACCAGATTGTGCTCCACGATTCCACGATCGTAATCCAACGTTTGGTTAATCCTCAGCACGCCAGTTTGTTCTTCCAATTTAAAGAAAAGATGATCGTTTCCAGAAGTTACGCCGTAAACGATTTTCGAGTTATCCGATCCTTTCTGATCTGCATCGCTCGCGTGAAATTGCATAATACTCGACCCGATCGGCAACCCTTCGCTAATGCTTATTTCGTAATCGGATTGTTGAAAAACTGGCGCGTTATCGTTCATGTCTTCCACCGTTATGAAAACTTCAACGGCGGTCGAATTTTCCATTAGACGATCTTCGCTCTTTAATTTTAAAGTGTAGAACGCTTGAGTTTCTCTATCCAAAGATTTGATTAAAACGATAACAGCAGACGGACTCAAAATTTCAAAAACTCCGTCGGCGTTTCCTTCGGTGATGAAGAGTTTGTGATTGGAATTAGGCAAGCGCAAAATTACCGAACCTTTTGACGTGCTTTCCGGAATTTGGAGTCTGAAAATTACAATAAAGTAACTTAAAAAAAAGAGTTTGTTGGAGTTACCTGTAGTTATGTTTGGATGGTCGAGGTTCAAATCCGGAATTGCTGTTTACTTTAATGTAAACCGAAGAGGCCGAACTCAAAGGAGGATTTCCAAAATCGGTAGCTAAGAGCGTAATTTGAAGATCTTGTTTTAAAGTCGAAGAAACGTTGCTTAGATTTACTTTCAATATTCCATCAAATTCTCCAATCGAAAAACCAGGAATTGGCTTGAAAAGAGAGTATCGAAGTTTTGCGTTGTCTTCTGAATCTGCATCGGTGGCATTAACGGTTAGAATTTCGTATAAAGCGTTGGAATTCCCATCTGAAATTATATTTTTATATTAGGATACTGTTAAAAATTTAGATGAAAGCCAATTATTACCCGGTAGCGTTGTGTGATAAAAGTTCTGAGAAAATTCGGGAAGATTATCGTTGACGTCGGTAATTTTGATGGTTAAGATGGTTTGGGCGGTGTGCGCCGTGTCGGAAGCCGAAATTTTCAAATTGTACTGCTGCTGCATTTCGTAATCGAGCGGCATTTTTAAAATTACCTTTCCGCTAAACCGATCAATGCTGAACATTTCTAAAACGTCGGCATTATTATTTGATGAAAAACTGTAAGTCAGTGGTGGATTTGTGTCAACGTCGTTGGCCGTTACGGCGGTCAAAACGGTCCCAACTTCTGTGGCTATAAGAAAAAAGGTTTTAGTACAAAAAAAACTAAAATATCGGATTCACTTACTTTCGCTCACTGTTATGATGCTGTGCGGAGGAAAAGTCGGCTGATTATCGTTGACGTCAACAATATTTATACGTACTCTCGTGGTTCCAGTCATCTGAGGAACGCCTTCGTCGGTAGCAATAACCGTAAGTCTGTAAGTGTCTCGAATTTCCCGATCAAGCACAATATTGGTTTTCAAAATTCCACTAAAAGCTGGCTCTATCATGAAAGCGTTGTCGTGATTTCCGTCGACAATGTGGTACAGCACACGAGAATTTCCATCTTCGTCTGCATCGAAAGCAAATACCTGCAGTACGAAAGCTCCCTTACTGTTTCCTTCCCACACCGTTGCGCTGTACTCTTGTTGCGTAAAGGTCGGCGCATTGTCGTTTTGATCCATCAACTTAACCGTAACTTGGCAAAACCCGTGTAAACTTACCGATCCTTCAGTTCTTGCTTCGACAACCAAACGAATTTCTTTTCTCAGCTCGTAATCCAAATACTTTGAATTTCGTACTTGAATTACGCCGCTTTCCGAATTAATTACAAAAATATTGGCTTCGTTTCCACTTCCAAAAAAGTAATGAATTTTTTGTCTACGACTATCCGTTCTCACGGCGGAAACCTTCACGACGTCTTGAAATTCTTCGGTGTTTTCGGAAAGCGTAACAACGTAAGTTGAGTTTTGAAATCTCAGTTGTGGATAATTTTCCGGCATATCGCCCACACTAATTTCGATCAATCCCGTGGAACTTTGAGGCGGATTTCCTTTGTCTGTAGCTATTACGTTTAAATAAATCGTTTTTCCATTTTCGCTGGCCAAACTTTGGGTGGAACTCAAAACTCCCGTATTTGGATTGATTCGAAATTTGTTCGAGACGTCATCGTTAACCAAATTGTAGACGATTTCGGAATTTGTACCCTGATCGGCGTCGGACGCAGAAACCTTCAGGATTGTATTTCCCGGTTGGATGTAGGCGGCCACTTTTTCTTTAAAAGGATAGTTAGAGAAGATCGGCTTGTTGTCGTTGATGTCACCAATTTGGACGGTTACGGAAACTTTTTGAAAACGCGCTTCGTATTTTCCACTGTCAGATGCGACCACCAAAAAGTTGTAAACGCTCTGCTTCTCCCGGTCGAATTGCCTAAAAATTTAAAACGTAAATCTCGAGATATCATAAAAATAAACAAGAATAAATCAGAACCGATTAATATAACTATTACTTACCCGGTTGTTGTGATGACGCCCGTTTTATTGTCAATCCGAAATAACCACTGGCTCTCGTTTGCTAGCGAATAAATGATTCTCGCGTTCAATCCGACGTCGGCGTCGAAGGCTCGGACCTTCAGAACGGACGTATCGATGGGAATATCTTCTAAAATGGTCGCAGAATATTGTTGATTATCAAATTTTGGATCGTTGTCGTTTTGGTCTTCCACACGAATCGTTATATTACAAGATCCTTGAAGAGGAAGGTTTCCATGATCCTGGGCGGTAATTGTTAAATGATAACGAGAATGAGTTTCGCGATCCAGAGATTTAGCCGTTAGATCGCCCGTGTGCGTGTCGATAGTAAATTTGTTTCCGACGTTTCCACCTGTGATGCTGTAAGTGATTTCTCCGTTTTTACCAGAATCCAAGTCCATAGCAACGATAGTGTGGACAACCGCCAATTCGTTGTTCTCGGGGATAAATAGGGGAGTACAGGAACTCAAGCGAAATTCGGGAGAATGGTCGTTGACGTCGATCACTACGACTGACAAAATGGTAACATCGAACTGCGTTTTAGCGACGCTGTCGCTTTTAATGGAATCCGTAACGTAAATTGGTAATACGTAACGATTTTTAAATTCGTAATCCAAAACCTTCTTGGTCGTCACGACGCCCGTTAGTTCGTCGATGGAGAAAGTGTCGTCGGCAATTCCAGGCGGAATAAGATACGTCAAGTTTCCCGCCATACCGTTTTCTCCAAATCCAGATTTTGCGCCGACTCTCGTAACGTACGTCCCGACGCCGGAATCTTCCGGTAACTTAGTTTGATACTCGGAATTGATAAATCTAGGTGGGTTTTCGGTGGATCCCTGTATGGATAATCTCAATTCTAAATGCGCTTGTTTGGTTGGCGTTCCATGATCGCTGGCAGTTATGTTTATGTTGAAGGTTTTCGACGAATCGATGAACGTAATCGGTTTTGCCAGAGTAACGATTCCGGTGTCGTAACCGAGAGAAAAACGATTGTCTTCGTTTCCGCTAGCTATGATGTAGGTAATCCGACCGTTATCGCCGCTATCCATGTCGACTGCAACCACCCGAGTGACCACTTCACCCAAAGTAATCGAATCTTTGATGAACACATTCGGAGTGGATGGAATTATAAATTTTGGCGCATTGTCGTTAGCGTCTATAACAATCACTCGGACCGTTACGGTTGTGCTTAGTCTTTCGCTAACGTTTAAGCACTGATCGGTCGCTCTGACCACTAACGTGTATTCCGATAGCGCTTCAAAATCCAACGGCGACGATAAGACGAAAGTTCCCGTCAGATTGTCTATCGTGAAAACATTGGAATTATTACTTTTGAGCAAATTATAACGAACGTCGCCGTTAAATTTCGAATCCAAGTCTTTGGCGGTGAAATTGTATACGGAAGTGCCAATTTGGGTGTCTTCGGAAACCAAAATGGTTACCGGATCTTGCGGCCATTGCGGTGCATTATCGTTAACATCAATTACGTCGATGCGAACAGTTACGGCGCTACTTTGCGGATTGTTAATGGTACTCGTGTCCAAAGCGCGAACTTCCAGTCGGTACTCCGATTGAACTTCCCTGTCCAACTCTCGTGCGACTATGAGAGATCCAATACTTCTGTCAATCTCAAACGCATCCACAATTTGATCGGCATTCAACGAAGTTAGGGTGTAAGTTACGTGCTCTCCACTACTGTTTGGAATGGAATTGATGTGGTCTAAAGAATCAGATGTGGCAACCGTTCCAACAATGTGGCCGACTCCTACATCCTCGCGTACCTATAAATCAAGACGAAACATTGATAATGGCATTATAAAGTCGAAAATAAACAATTTTACCTTAAACACCAAACTGGAACTCGTAAACGTAGGTCGGTTATCGTTCAAATCTAAAACTTCTACCCGTAACATTCTTACTGTTTGCTTGGAAGGATAGCCGTTATCGGTGGCCGCAACGGCTAGACGGTATATGGTTTTGTCTTCGTGATCCAGTTCGATTTTCGTTCTAATTATGCCAGATATTGGATCGATACTAAAAATTCCATAGCCGTCCGAATCTCTACTTTTAAGAATAGAATAAGTTATCGAAGAATTATTGCCTTCATCTGGATCGACCGCTCGAACACGTACAACTTCTGTATTTGGGAGTTGTTCTTCTCGAACACTAACCACATCTTCCTGAGGATCGACAATTTCAGGTGCATTGTCGTTGATATCGAGAATTTTTATTTTAACCGATACTCTCGAACTCCGCTGAGGACTCCCTTGATCTCGAGCCTCGGCTACCAAATCGTAATTATCCTTGGTTTCTCTATCCAGCGGATCCTTGGTGACAATTTCGCCTAAAAATTTTAATGGAATATAATTAAAATGATTTCGTTAGGCCAAATTAGCTAATTGGAATAAAACGAAATGTGTTGATTGGACTAAAGCAGTTATGAAAGAGTGTCAACGGTTTATTATTTGTTCTCAAGGCGGAATGCTAAAAGCATTCTTTAGCTTCTGTAGGAGATCAGAATTCTGGTAACGTGACCAGCATTTCGCTCTTCGTACGTTTCAATCATCCTTATTTGCAAATCTGCGTGTTTTTGTTATACACCAAATGCAAGATAATAATTATTATGATATTTGGACGGACGGAGCGAGAATTTTTTGCGCCAATTTAAAATTTTACTGCGACACGGTTTTATCGATACCTACGTAATTTTTTTGACTATCTAATAATCGGCCATCGAGAGTGGCTGCGAGTGTGTGCGCGAGTAAATGGTACAGCCGGACCGGGCGAAGTTGGTTTTGGATGGTGGCCGGGAATGTAACCGAACTGCTTCTTCAGCCTCGGCCCCTCAACGTCGCACCCGATGGATTCCACGGACATACTTTACGCGTGGTCTCGACTTGAGCAAATTCTCTTTAACCAAAACAACTGTTCTCTTTAATTGATAAATTATCGTTTTTTGGGTTCAATTTTTTTAAATTTGAATTTTTCGAACTTGGTTCCGACGAGAGTCGAGCGATAAAGCACGGCTGGCGTATCATTTTCATTTTATTTGAGATACCTTGAAAGGTACTAATTGTAAAAGAACATGAAAACAAATGTGCCCCGGAGCTAACTGCAGCTGCAACTGAAATGTGTGGTAGTTGATCTTCTAAAGACCAATTATGAAATCTCAGACGGTACCAAGAGTTAATTCGTATAGATACCATAATACGCGATCGGGCCTACAAAATGGCATAGGTAATTATAATAATAATAATTATTTCTATTATTTCGTCTCGAGAACGAAGAAGACGAAGAAAATTTAAAGCTCTTAAAATTAAGCGGTCCTCCCGCCGATTGCCAATAATAATAAAGAATTATTTAAACTTTTTTTGGCGCACCGGCTACGGGCTCGAGGTATCCCAAAAGAAAGAAAAAGAAGAATAACGTATAATGTAACATAAGTAAGTTAAAAATAAAAATAAAACTTTTTTTAATCTCTTAAGTGTTCGTAGTGTATCATAATTTAAAGTCATCATAAGTTAGAGTTTAGACGTACAATTTTTACAAGTGAGGATCAGTAAAACAAGTTTTGCAATTGCAAGTGCAAGTTCACATAAATATCACTTTCAGCTTCAAGGTTCGAAACCTAAACGGACCCGCAAATATCTTAAATGTCAGTAACACATGATTAATCTCCACACCTTTGATCGTGGTCCACAGTTTCGTTAAGATAGCGTTAAGAGGTTTAGTGCCGATATTGAACCCACCGATTAAATCTACAACTTATTTATAACTTTCATTAATTGAATGATGTATTATTTTTCGTTTCTTTTTCATTTTAATCCGACAATACCATTACGTCCCAATTATCGTCCCGTCCAGTTCGCACAAAAGAAGCCTTTCCGATTTTCCAATTTGGAGGTAAAAATTATAAACACCATAATATCTTCTCTACCACGTGCCGTAAACAATGCAAAGGTGTACCACGAAGTTCAAGGACATTTGACAGAGAATACCAAACTGTTTCTCGAGACCAAGGAGCAGGAATTTTTCCCAAGAAAAATTCAACTCGGCCGGTACATTTCAATTTAAATATTGCGTGACTTCAAACATCGAGAACAACTAAAATCTTTTTTTTTCTTCTATGAGGAACTGGAACCACGATGAACCGAGGATGCCTACGTTACCCCCTGGGAAGAGAAGTGTGAAGTCATTCTTGTTCTTTCCATCACTAATCAAATTTCTTGTTGTGCCGTACAAAAATAATCGGTATCCATTAGAGTTCTTTCGTCACGTTCTTTTTATTGCGGCCGATTTACAGATACAATTTAAAAAATAAACCCATTGTGTACAATTTCGCGTTGTACAAAATTAATTTCTCATAATCTGATAAATAAATCATCATTCAAAAGATTAAAATTTAATGCTTAACAAATGATAAATATTTAAATCTTATTATGGCAATGAATCAGTCATCACATGTTGGGATGTTCTACTTTGGAAATCAACATTTTATAACTTAATACCACCTATAAATTTAAATTCTTTTGGATTACACGCCATAACACTAACTTTTTGCTTTTTTATAAATCAATTTACGAAAAGACCAAAACACTCTTGTTGCATTTGCGAGATATAGTACATAATATACTAAGAGGTCAGCCAGTGACGTATTTTAAAATTTGGCACCCTGGGCCCAAAAGGTATTTGCTTTCTCAGTGTAGGTAACGTTTATAAAATGCGCCCCAAGCTGAGCCCGAGAGAAGGCTTGCGCCGCCCCTCGAAGCCTTCCGCCCCGGGCCATGGCCCTTTTGGCCCTTGAGTGAATACGCCACTGCGGTTATAGCTTATCACGGTTTTACACAGTAATTTATGGTCTCCTACTTTCAAATGTTGCGATTAAAAATTACAGTAGTCCGAAGGAACAGGAAGAAAAAGAAACCATAGCATTAAATGCCACCAGATACGAGCTTCTTCTATTTTCTATACTATAACAATACCCTACGAGTGAGGAACATCGACGCAAATGATAACGATAAAATGATAATCATCTCCGGGAAATGGAACATCTCGCCACGGTAATCTCGCCGCGAGCGACTCGCCGCGGATCAGATCATAGAATTGTGCAAAAATTACCCAATATAAAATTTTCTAATAATTCATAGTTATATAGATCTTTCCAATTTCCGGTGATAGATAGTAGTTACGTATGTAAATTTATTCCCCCCCCCTTTCACTGTAACATTTTGTAAAATAATTTTCAATCCTCCTGCTCCTGCTACAGCGTGTAATTTTTAATAATACATTTTTTCAAAAACTTTGCTTTTTCGAGAGGTGGGCGCTGCCGCTTGGCCTAGAATTTGCTATTATGAAGTACTTTTCTCCCCAAAAGGGCTTTAAAATCTGTGACCCGCAGGACGAGTTCCCTCCTTGTAAGATTAGGATTAAAAATATTTGTCCAATATTCTAAATGAATGAATATCCTGCGATATGCACTGGAGGGTGTTCCACAACCCCCAGACCCCCCGGTTTACTTTTAATTTATTTATAATAATTATAAATATAATATAAAAATATAAAGTTAAAATTGTAAACTGGGGGGTGTGGAACACCCGGAAAATTTGAATTTTTAAGCAAAAGTGAGAGAAATTTAAAGCTTTTAGCTAGAGAATATTAAAGCTTGGAAAAACATTTATTTAAGAGCCTAACTGCTCAGAGTTCAGCAGCAACTTTAAAAGTTAACTGTTAAAAGTGTAAACCGGGGAGTCTGGTGGTGGATTTCCATTTTTTTGGAATATTTTGAGAAGATAGGGAATTTATAATTTTACAAATTTTGCCAAGAAAAACCTAGAAATTTGAATATTTAAAAATTCAAATTCAATTCAAAAATTCAATTCAGCAATTCAAAATTAATTCATTTTGGCCTTAGCAGCGAAACCAGTTTTTTCCGATTCCAAAGCCCTAAACATATTATTTAAGTCACAAAACAATTGGTGTAATCCGGGAGGTCTGGGGGTCTATCTAGTTAGACTATAAACTGATAGGATCAACATCAATTGACTCTGAATTAACATTTACCCAACGCTTAACTAGCTCTTAGTGTTGGTGCAGATAAATTCGCCCAGCTATAGGTGTGGTTCCTCAACTGTGACTTGAGCTCTGCGACTGAAGTCGCAGTGAATGCTATCCATACTTTCTTATGAGAGTATTTCATTATAATGCGATTGTCGTAGGCCGACTCTAAGGTAACAATTTCATAAGAAAGCATGGAAAGCAGTCGCTAAGCTGTCATATAAATTATTCTTTCTTATGACACTGTTACCTTAGAGTCGCCTGCGAAAATTTCTTTCTCATGAAACACTCCCATAAGAAAGCATGGCTTTAGTCGCAGAGGCCCAGCCGCAGCTAAGGAATAACATCTTTAGCTGTCCGAAATTATCTGTATCAACACTAAGGGCAAATTAAACTTTATGTAATAGTTAATCCAGGGTCAATTGATGTCGTTCCAATCAGAGTGATTGAACATTCTATGGGTTAACTCTGATCTAAGGTTGTTCTGAATACAACAGGCCCAAGGGTGCAGATTTGCATCCTGACGTGCAAATAATTTCGCCCCGCTAAAGGTGTGATTCCTTAGATGGAGTTTGAGATTGACCCAGTGCACTCTTCTGGATTCTAGATTTTATGTAGGCGCGCACTTAGGCCACTAAATCGGGTCCATTGCAGTGACGGTGATATCAATAAGCGAATGTAAGCAAAGTTTAGGGGCCCGGGACCATAAAGGCTACTAAATCCCAAAAAGAAGCTTTTATTTTATTATATTTGCTTACGGGTCCTAGCTACTCTTGCACCGCCACTGGACGTGAAGGGTGATTATATTGTAAAAAAGTACACACAAACACGTTTTTATTTAATGTCCATGCCGAGAATATATTATTGAACCTATCAGAGCCGGATTAGGTTTTATTTGGCCTTAGGCAACCGTTTTTTTCACAATGAAATCTATTAGCATTAAGGAGGACAAATGAAATGTTTTGATACTGAAAAAAAGCGGGGACCATATTTAAGGGCCCCCAATGAGCTCGGGCCCTAGCCTTATGGTTAATTCGGCCCTGGAACCTATACATAGTATCTCCTCTTTAGGAATTAAGAGGTTTAAAAATTTTCCGCACTATTGAAGTATTTGCCGGCCTGATTGCTGGGCAAATAGAAAATCGGCCAGAAGAGACACATTCTTTAGACAAAATTGGCATGGAATCGAAAGAAAGGTTAAATTGTCAACAATATATGTTCTATATACATTTAAGTAAAAGTGGCGGTCGCTTTGAGTTTTAAAAGTTGTGTTTGCTCTTCTTGAAAGCTTTGTATTTATTAAATGTTAATATTTGACCGCTGGTACACGATTTATCCATCTGAATGTCTATTAAAGCGGACAAATACCGATGTGTATTTAAAATAAAAAGATAAGTAGTTTGTCAACACTTGGGTAATCATAAAAAATTAAATTTTAGACTTACCGGTATCGAAATTGATGTGGAAACTGGTGTTGCTCGGAATTAAATAATATTTGATGGCGGCGTTGACGCCAACGTCCAAATCTTTAGCCGTTATTGTTCCAACAGAAGTTCCACGTCGCACGTTCTCTTCGATCCTGAATTCGTAAACATCTTTGGTAAATATTGGATCGTTATCGTTGAAATCCAGCACTTGGACGACTATACGTGCAGTTGCGGTTTGAGATGGCGTTCCGTTATCGGTTGCGATGACGGAAAAGTAATGGCGCTCTTGTTTTTCCCGATCTAGATTGCCGTGAAGATAGATCCAACCGCTATTGGGAAAGATTCCGAATATTTCGGACGTATGAGTTGGCGAAGAGTTGTTTCCCGATAATAAACGGTAGGTTAATCGAGCATTGTTGCCGGTGTCCAAATCGACAGCCGTTACTTGGACGATCTGAAAGAATGTTTAAGTTAGTCAAAAAGAAATTTTCGGCTCGAGGCCGTCCACCTCATGACCAAAACATGACGGACCGTTATCGCAAAAAATCGTTAAAGAGGTCCTAGATCACTGACCTACGTACGCTACGTGTGATTATATATCCTTTATTTCCAATATAAGTAGCGTGACGGTCTGATCGGTAATAGTTCATTTGAGATAATGAGCTAAGTCTCGCTGACCTCTGCGTGTTCATCCATCATCATGGGCAAGGCCAGAATCTGACGCGACTGTGGCAGCCCATGCTTCAAGATTGCTACTGATTTGTGACGGTATTTAAATATTTCAATAAAATTTTTGCAAGATTTTATCGCTCAACGAGATATTTTTATTTTCTTACCTGAGAATTTACGGGAAGCGATTCCAACGCTTTTACGTTATATTCAGTCTGCTCAAAAACGGGAGCGTTATCGTTGACATCTTGCACTTCGACTAGCACAGTTAAATTGGCCGATAGTGATGGAATGCCAGCATCGGATGCAGTTATTGTTAAACTATGTCGTTGAACCGCTTCATAATCCAAATGACGTACGATCGTTAATGATCCTAAGTTGGAATCGATCGCAAATAAACCCGATTTTATTGCGCTGCTTGACAATTTATAATGAACGATTCCGTTAATTCCCGAATCTTTATCCTGTGCGTGTGCGGCGTAAATTGGAGTTCCTATCTCGACGCTCTCCGGAACGGATATTCTCACCGTGCTGGACTCAAATTCTGGAGAATTATCGTTGACATCTTCGATTTCGATATTTACCTACGATAAAGCAAGCAAAATTGAATTTAAAAAAAAAGTAAAATAATAATTGACGTGCGAGACTCACTTGCGTGTGGCCATAAGCTGGCGGATTTCCGCTTGTTCCTTGAATATTCAAAAGAATATTCGCACGATTTTCATGATCCAAATTTGACGCGGTTCTTATCGAACCCGTTGATGGATCTATGCGGAAGTAGCTGTCAGGATCGCCCGAATGTATAGAATATCTAATTGCGTGATGACCTAAAACAAAAGAAAAACAGAGACTTTAGCTATTTTATTTCTTGAAGAAACGTTTATCAGGGTGGAGTACCCCCTACGAGCTAATACAACAAATTCAATTTGTTCTTTCGTTTGCAATAAAAGGAAACACTATTACCGTGCAAAAGAGACATATTGCGTACTGTTAACCGGCTTTGTGTTTGAGACTATGAATGTCAGGCATGGTTAAATGTTTTGTTTCATATATTAAAAATAAGCAAATAAATTGGTTTTATAGAGAAGAGTGTATGGAATAATATCGTGTTTCTCACAGATATAAATTTATAAACTCTTGAACATTTCTTTATGTATTTATGTGCAATTCAAGATTTTCCATAAAATCACCAATCAAGTGACGATAACGTCTAAGGGTTGTACAAACGGTTGAACCTAGAAAATAAATTATTATTTCTCTCGGTTGACAATAGAAAATGTCCAAGGGCAATTTTAGTGAATGTAGACATTGAAATAAAAGTTCAATGCAGTAATTATGGCTTAATTGGGGAATTTTTCGATGAGCAATATGTGATATTGACATAAATGATGAAATAATATGCAAATGTTCTTTCTGGTTAGATCGCGGAAGTCATGTGAGTCGCGGTTCATTGCGGACGGGCGGACGGGTGAACGTTTCGAGAACATCGCGAAGGCATCAGGCGCATTCGGAGACAGAGTCTATTTTTAACTGAGTTGGGCCCTAGGCTCTACCAGATTTTCGGGTCCCTTATAGGGGCAGATTTTTGTATACTAAATTTCTTTTTACGAGGTTTTTCCAAGATTTTCTCAGATTTTCTTACACTTGTACACCAGATTTCCCCAACAGTTCCCCCTCGCTCGGATCTATGAAATACATCTTGTATAATAATTTTAAATGTAATATAAACGTAAATTCAATGTTAAAATTCCCCTCGCTTTTAAGCACAACTAGTATTGTTGTACTGGATGGTATTCCATACCCCCCAGACCCCCCGGATTAAAAAACAGAAAGTTGGTGTGTATATTTTCCAATCAGTTTTATTTTTTTACTTTTTTACAACAAAATACATTTATAGATCACGGCAGTGCTCCCGGATGTACCAGTACATGTATCCCCCAGACCGTTTCAGGTCTCTCTAGTCTCACATATGAAAGTTTGTACTTATCTTCCCTCTTCCGTGATTGGTTTTATAAGATAAGATACCGTTTCCCTCTTTCAGAACAAAATACATTTATAGTTCGCATCAGTACGCACTGAAGGTAGGTCTTGAAAGAGTGAGAGTTCTTAATTTAATCAAATTAATCAGAAAATATGGCCATAAACTTTTTGTTACTGAAACCGGGGGGTCTGGGGGGCATGGAATGACAATCAGGGTTCCCACTAAATTTTCTAATACAAATTCCCAAAAAAACGGGAAATTAATTCCCTTAATTTTTAGTTAAAAAAATTAATTTTTAATTTAAAATATTCAATTTTAAAATTAGCTTATTATGAGGAAAGCATAGACCCAATACACCAGATTTCTTTTTATGACATTTTCTTGGATTTCTGTAGATTTTCCCAGATTTCCTAAAATTTTCTTGGATTTTCTTTTGCATTGTTTCCTGATTTCCTTTCAAAAAAAGTAAAAAACCCAGATTATCTGTAATTTCTAAGATTTCCTTAGATTTTTCTCAGATTTCCCTTCACTAGTACAACAAATTTCCCCAGTGGTTTTGTCTTCGGTTTATTATGAATCACGACTAGTGTCGGCAGCTAGGATCGACTAGAAATTGCTTCGCGATCTACCTGTTGGCCACCCCTGCTCTAGTGCCCTCGTAATTTGTTGGCGCAGTAATTTGATTATCCTAATCTATAAAATCCCAGCACGCTGCGCCTGTTCCGGCTACAGCGTGTCAATTTTTGGCAAAAAAGAAAGATTCTGGTTGGTCGAATTTTTACCAACCGAAAAATATATTAAACTAAGATTAGGACTAAAAATATTTGTCATACAAACCGGGAAATTAGAATTTTTCGGTTAGAAAAAATTAAAATTTTGAATACAGCAACTTTCTGTGTTACTTTGAAAGTTAATTATAAAAATATAAAGTCAAAATTGTAAACCGGTGGGTCTGGGGGGTGTGGAACACCCTCCAGTACATATAATAAAATATCCACTCTTCTAGAATTCCTACAGAAGACAGAATAGTTATACAAATTTCGTCAGAAAAAGCTGGAAAATATTTTGTTTTGAGCAAAAGTGGAGAAAATTAAAACGTTCGGCTAAAGAAAATTAGAATTTGAGAAACTTATTTATTTTTATATTATTATAAATAAAAATTTAATAGCCCGACGCGACGGTTTCAAAGCCGTTTCATAAACTAAAAACATAAACCCGGTTTCATAACCCAGTAGCGGGAAACGATATTAAATGTTTAAATCCAACGTCTAGCTGCCTGTCCGGGGACGGGCTTTCCAGCTAGTGGAATATAACTTAACACAATTTCATGCCCCCCATGCCCCCCGGTTTCAAAGCCGAAAGTTTTATCATGTACAAAACTTCATTAACATTTTGTTAGCTAAAAATGTTTCCCATTTTCAGAACCTGTTTTCGGGGTAAACTACCTCCCCCTCTTTCAATGAATCTATTAAATACATTTTTTAGGAAAACTTGCAATTAGGGCCTATTTTTAACTGAGTAGGGCCCTAGGCTCTAACAAATTTCAAGTGTAACTAATAGCATCGAAGGCACTGTTCGGGGATGCCCCAGCCTCACTAAGTTACCATAGCATTTACATTTTATACTAAGCTGCTGAGCAGTGAGTGCGCCTGAATTTATCCAATAATGAATATTATAAATTTTTTTTTGTAAATGATTTTATAAACTGAATATTTTCCAGTGTATAAATTGCAATGAAATGCTTTAATTGGTTTAGTGCTCTAGGGCTGTAAAGCACTTTACCGTACCTTTCGGTTATAAAAGCTTCTTTTTCTGAACAATCAGAGAAGAAGATTTCCCTCCTTTCTAATCGTAAAGAAGATTAAAATTAAATGTTTTCCTGCTCGCTCGAGACCTTTGTAGCTTGAAAATAAACGTCGCAAAGTATGGCTAAAAAAATCTCTTGTCGAAATTTATTACGCATACGGAATCGTAAATTTGAAAAGAGTTTTCTGTAAACCTGTGCAAGTAAAAACATTTCTTGAATATTAAAACCATAATAAAATTTGAAAAATACCATACCACAACCAAGTTAGTGGCATCCTAGATTAAGTAATAAACTCAAAAATCTACATACTTGCATTTAAAATTGCTATACTTTAGTACTTAAACATGAATTAACAATTTTAATAATATTTGCATTTTTATGTGATTACAAAAATTAGATTGCATTTAGTAAAACGTGCAATTTGCAAACATTCAGAAATAAATTAAACTGCAATAATTGTCGCCCATTAAATTGCAGTCGCAGAATTAAATAAATTGCGCCATAATAAAACACCCCACTATTAATAATTTAAATGATCTTAAGAGAATGTAAATGCAAGCTAGAATTTTTGAAATGAAAATTTTACGACGACTGTTTTCAAAACTGGATTTTCTTATTGCACTCGTAAATTTTATATAAATATGAGCGGATTAATGAAAATTTTATACAAATCCGCCTAACGAACCGTGCAATTTTTGCTCGTTAGAAAAAATTTGCTAAAATTTACGACCTCTGTATTAGTTATTGACAAATAATACTACACTGAAAACAATAGAATATGGGCGGATTATTTCAAATAGCCCGGACAATGGTTCACTGCATACCATAATAAGTAGTATAAGCTCTTTCGAGACAACTAGAAATGTTTCAGTTAAAAAAAAAACTATTAAAACAAATTGAAAAGGAAGTGGAAATGTATGGTTTTAAGTTTCTTTAATGGGGAGCGAGCTTTTTCTAAACTTGTCCCAAAAAAAAAAAAAAAAGTTGTAATTATTACAAAAACCCGTTTTAGTTTACAACAAACTATTGTATTGTCAAAAAATGAAGCAACACATTATCTGAATAAAACCTTATTACCATTTAAGTAAACGAATTCAAAAGTTTAAGAGGGAAAGAGGCAATTATTTTTAAGAGTTGAAGGGCTGCATGTGCATGTCAGACGACATTTCGGTAGTATGCTAAATGAAAAGCGGCCATTGTATTGTATTCGAGATTCGCATTTTGCGAACTTAGTTGGACAGCTTGCATTTGATTGCAGTCTTACTTAAATCGGCGGTACCAAAACAATTTCGGCATTTTCTCACGAAAATTATTTAAAAATGAAGATTTTCTCGGTGACCTCTTGCGAAATGTGGAAAAAAATAAATTGCGGTGGCAAAAGCGAAAAATTAAAAAAGTTAGTAGAAAAAAGTGCGGAAGGTCCCGATGGAAGGCGGACAATTTGCAAAGGAAATGAATTTTTTTTTTTTGAATTAATCGATCCAACAGTTTTGATACCACCGATTGTTTGTACAGTGACATTAAATTTATTACTTTGCTGAAAAGTTGGTTTGCTGTTTGAAACCCCCAAAATCTTACCAAACAAGTCATGAAAGCTTCTGTGATTGCTGGAAGGGGAAGAAGAGAAGCGGCATGGCCACTTTTAAGACTTGAGCGGTAATACATTGCAAACCGTCAGATTTATAGATGCGAGATGAACTTTTGACTAAATAAAATTTTGGAAAAAGCAGCGAATTGATGACAATTAACGATTTAATTTAAACGTACGAAAGGAGCGGGACGATAAATTTAAGCGAAAAGATTGATATAAGTTAAATTTCAATTTATTTTTCATGTAATTTGAACCTATGTAGCCGGATGATGTCTCGAGAAAGAAATGTATGCAAGAAAATCGGCGATATTTTTGGGAGGTCCAAGAACTTGGCGTGTTTCGTGTTCGCATAAATTTGTAAAAATGCGAAGACAGCGATACGTAATTCACCGATTTCAGAACGCAATAAAATACGTAAGGAAAAAAATGTTTTCGTACAATTAATTGACTACAAATGTGTTGGGAAACGGGCGTAGTGAAAGCTTTATATCGTGTGACGTTGCTGCAATATTATTATTATGTATTAGTGTCGTTATTAGAATATTACACCGGGATATAAAAGCGTGCATTAATATTATATTGTAAAAGTAAATGAATATAAAAAATAAGAATCACGCATTCGTGGTATAATACAATAAGTGCGACGATAGAAATCCACGATCGGCTGGCGCAATATCTCAACTATATAAGTCATAATCGTGAAAGCTGGTGAGCTTTTTCAGCTCACTGTGTTTTCACGACTCACTCTCTGTTTCGTCACGTTAAGCGGTATAGTATTATGTATTTGCTGAAATACCACAGTGTCTGGTTATTCTTAGCATTCTCAATTTATGGCAGTCGTGTTCTTGACTTGAGGAGCATCAAAACGACCTTGACTAGCACAACTCATTTCCAGATCAAATGACATTATTAATGGACATTAACTAGTTAACTTGCGTATGGAACTTTTGCGCCGATAAATTGCTTTCCAATTCCATATTATGTAAATTAACAAACTGCAATTTGCAAAATTAAAAATCATTTTATAATGGCAAAAAATTTTAAGTGAAAATTGCTAACGATTCTTTTTATGGTATCACACTTCATTAGCCAAGATTTTTCTTCGTTTTCCCATTTGTCGTTAACCTTGCTCGGCAAAATCTTAAAATCCAATCAACGCTCGACGTTTTAATTTATTATTTTCATCGTCCACGAGAATGCTAAATTAAACCCGGAAAATTATTATTTGCCAGTAAAAATATAATAAAAATTAGAACAATAATTTATTCCACCAACTTTATATTGCCGCTTCAAAGTAGTTTGCGGTATAAAACCGTGATTTATAATAAATAATAAAACATTTTACGATTTTTTAATATTATTTTGTAACGTTAAAGCAACCTATAAAAGACGACCGCGGTTTTTCACCGAAACTATTTGCATAGCCCATGATTTCGGTTAACCAAATATTAATCTTGGCTACTTCTACGCAAACGTGTTGAGATGCGTAACGAACGAATGGGATACCGAAATAAAACTTCACGTTTGGTTCCATAAAACTTTTTAAATTTATACCTATATTATGTTTATTATAATCAGTGGCGTAACAAGCAGGGGAGGGACCCGTGCGCGAAGTTGTTAACGGGGGGCCTGCTTTTTTTAAAACACAGAAAAAAATGTGTATATGGGACTCGAAATTCCGACGATTTCCATAAAATTCCAGTGATTTCCAAAGAAGAGCGGATATAGAGACGAATAACTAACCCCCCCCAATTTAATTTTATTAAATATTTAAAAAATGTATAGATGAGTTTTTTAATTTTCAATTTTCTGAGATTGTCTAAATTTCCAAACATATCCTAGAATTTTCTGTGATTCCCCACTTCACAAGATTTTTTGGATATTTTTATGGATTTCTTACAATTTGCCGTTCTTTGTTTACTAATAAGTGGAAAATGATGGAAAAATTGTCATCAAAAACTAAAGGGAAATTTGAAGAAATTTAGAATATTATATCTTTTTTCTGCATTTCTCTCGATTTCCTATTTACCAACATTTTCTAGACAGAGTTTCCTAAGATTTTCTTGTAATTTCTATGGATTTCTTGAGATTTTCTATATTTCTATATTTCTTGAGATGTTTTGGAAACTTTTCAGATTTCCATTCACACAATTTTTCCGGCGATTTCCCGTTAGTTTTGTACTAACTGGAAAACCGAAGGGAAAATCGTGATACACAAAAGTAAAAAGAAATCCAAGCAAATTTTAAAAATATTCTATGAAATCTTAGTAAAACTTAAGAATGCTATTTTCTTCCCAAGGAAGGAAATTTGGGAAATTTAGGAGATCTTTAGAATACCAAAGCCAAAGATTAATTCTTTTATTTCCTTTTTTAATTTTTTGAGATTTCCTTGGCTATTGGCTCTCCTAACATTTTCTAGAATATTCCAAATTTTCCCATTTCTAAGATTGCCTGACAAACAGGGACGTTTTTAGGCTATAAGGCGCCTTAGGCTAAAAATAGCTGGAACCGTCCGTTAAACATTTAATTTGTTTACTTTAATAAACTTTTCAACGAAAGGCTATAGCGTTTACTGGGGGGTATTCCATACCCCCCAGACCCCCCGGTCGAAAACAGTTTTAACATTGTGATCTAAGAATTTCTAAGTTTTCCTTAAAGTTTCTAAGATTTTCAGAAATTCTTTGGAAATCCAAAGGTATCCCAGAAAATATTAGTAAATCCGAGGGAAACTCAGAAAACATTAGAAAAACTTAGACCACAACGTTAAAACTGTTTTGGACCGGGGGGTCTGGGGGGTATGGAATACCCCCCAGTAAATGTCATAACCATTAATTGAAAAGTTAAAGTAAACAAATTAAATTTTAAAGTGATGGTTCCAGCTCTTACTAGAGGTATATTCCATACAGGGACGCTTTTAAGCTTTAAGACGCCTTAGGCTAAAATAGCCCCCCCCCACGGCTGTGTATCGATTACCTATATTTATTTACTAAAAGAAACATGTTTATCAATTTTCGAACATGTGGTAGGTATTTTAAATTACAGGATTTTTAAGTTTTCGGGCCTTTCTGGATAGCAGATCGCGGAGGGGTTTAAAATTCCTGGAATGCTTTAAATTTCTGGCGCCTTTTAGAATTTACCTTAGGCTTTAGCCTTTTTAGCCTGCAGGGTAAAAACGTCCCTGCTGGCAAAGACAGATACAACAGGGTATCAACCCCCACCCATGAGCCTTAAAAAAACAACAAACAAAATAACATGTAAAATGGAAATGTAAAATATGAAATACAAAAATACTAAATTTTTCCTAAAAATAGTTTTCGTCCTTTTTTCTATTAATTTAATTAATAATTAATTATAATAACAAACCCCGGCAGTGTTCTGCCCCTGATTATAATGTAAATAATAGACATCTTCAAAGTTATGACGTTCTTCTTTTTGTTTCTAACACTACTTTTGTTTTAGTCGAATTCAATATCTCAATCAATAATTCTCTAGTAAGTCACTTTGGCTTTTGCCAAGTTGATCGTCTACGCACTGCATAGTGTATGGCACTCAACTTATACCCATTTGAATAATTATTGTTTAAGGTCTGATGGAATAGGCAGTGGCAATTTAAGAAATATTTTTTTACTCACCAGAATCCATAATTGTTGCTTTAACGGAACCAACGTAGGTATCCCTATTGACGCTCTCCTTAACAGAGTAGGTGTAGCGGGTTTGTTCAAAAATCGGCGGCCGTTGTGCGGAATTTATTATGCTGATGAAAACTTCGGCGTCGATCTCGGAACGCAAGCCTCCGCCGTCCGTAGCGGAAATATTGAGATGGTGAAAGGGTTTACTCCTGGTCGACAACAAATTGGGCCGACTGACGAAAATTTCGCCCGAATTTCTGTCGATTCTGAATAGGCCCGCGTCGTTTCCAGATACAATTCGATAAGTCATCGAACCGTAACGTCCCGAATCGGGATCCGTAGCGGCAACAACGACCACCGGAATTGTTGCCGAAGAGGATGCTCCACCTTCGCGTAACGAGACGTTGTATTCGCGCGGATAAAAAATCGGATGGTTATCGTTGACGTCGGTTACTTGAATCTTTATCATCGCAGTCGTACTGAGACCACCTGTAAAAATATAGAAAATTAAATAATGATATCGAATTGTTAAACTCGGTTGCATTCGACGTATAAGCGTTGAAACATAGCAATTCACGATCTCGTGAGCATCCACTCTAAAGAATGACATCGTGATTTTCGCTTTGTTTTGTTTTGTTTGCACTTCATAAATACTTAATAGGTTATGGATACTTCGCTATGCACCGTTTGCTTCCGCAGTGCTACAAAATTCTTACATTGTTTGAAATACCGAAGGATTTATTTGAATAAAATAGAGTCGAAATGCTGCTAAAAGCAGCTGCATTGTTGGACGGTAAGAAGTGAAGTGGAGGAAAAGGGAAAAACGAGCAAAAAGTGAAAAGCAGAAACTCAATATTATTGAGGAGACATATCTTAGAATTTTATTACTCTTATGCACATAAACCGAGATTAACTTTTTATGACCAAGGTTTATCGTCAACTAAACCTACTAGTAATGGTCGACGCATAATAACGAAAGATAAAAGTGAGAAATAAGTTTTTACAACGCCAGGAGAGTCACCTACCTCTGTCTGTAGCCTTTACGGGAAATTCGTAAACGTTTCTGTTTTCGTAATCCAAAACGAGCGAGATGCAAATTTCGCCGGTAGCCGATCGCACTTCGAATTCCTTCTGCTTGCCGAAATCATCTCCCAGGGTGTAATTGACCATGGCGTTTACTCCGCAGTCAGGGTCGGTGGCAGAAACCTGAAAAAATTAAAATGTGAAACTTTCAAATTTAAATTCTTTGCATAAATTAGTCAAAAACGAACGCTTTAGATAGTCGATTATAAATTATGAAAAAACATACGGACAGTTTCCGTATACAAACATAAAAGTAATCCATCATTTCGTAACAAAGTCTAAAGGTATCCCAAATGAGTTAAGCTAGCTACACGGTTATTTGATGAAAAGTTAAAGGTGTAAAATATCCCAAACATGACATCTTTAAAGAACAAATCTTGACTGTTTTTAATCTCATGTTCCTCACATAAATAATATATCAAAGTCTCGGAGAGGTGAGTTTATAGGTGTTTGCTTGGACATGACTGATTACACCACATATCGTGAGGTGGGAGGTGCACGATTAACCTAACTCGCTTGATGACCAAAAAGGTAAGACAATCAAAATTACCAAAACGAAATCAAGTCGTTAGATGGATTCTGGAGTTACCGTGTGATTAAAAAGAAATTAACGCGCCGGTGTTTCGGTGAAAAACAAAAACAAAAAGATTAATCAATTTACGAGGCAAAACGAAATAAGTAGCATATAACATTTATTAATAATTTCAATAACGTAAAACACGGTAAGTTATTAATAAGATTCGACTACCGCTTATATATAAGAAATTTATACAAATGATCAAGATGAGTTGGGTATCCGAGGCTGGGTTATTAAGAAGTTACACGGTCACATGTAAATTGCTCAAGTCATTTGTTTTACTGTCACTTGCAATTATTTTAATTGTCCGTTATGTTTCACATAGAGCATCGCGAAGAAACCAAAGAGTGGGCTGTGTCGAAATTGGAAAAAATTCCAAAATTTAAGACTTTCCAGTTTGTAAAAGCCGTTCTCGTTATCTCGAAATATTTAATCGACACGGTTTTTATTTTACAGTGTAGATATAGAAATGCGTGATATATTTCGGGTATTTAAACGATTCCTTCAAAACGAAAACATGCACTTTTGAATTCCGTAAAATATCAATGTCTCGCAGACAGTGCCGTTAGTTTAATGGACATTCAATGGATAAACGGAGATATATTAGCAGAATGCGACGTCCTATGGC
Source organism: Cantharis nigra (assembly GCA_958510845.1). Taxonomy (NCBI): domain Eukaryota; kingdom Metazoa; phylum Arthropoda; class Insecta; order Coleoptera; family Cantharidae; genus Cantharis; species Cantharis nigra. Next base: position 1,378,155 of record OY294033.1, on the reverse strand, counting down.
CCACGCTACCGGCCTATCACCACCATCTGTAGGTTCAACGTTCTTAGCGATGCCACTATACTACCATCCCGATGATTTCGTATGCATTTATATCTGGGTCTTGTTAGCAAAAAAATGGATGCATCACGCATACTAAAAGATATGATCAAAAAAGAATAATCTAATTAAGAGGCAGCTTAAGCCTGCGCGGTGGCGTTTCCACTATAGCCTATATGGCCGAAGCGCAGCCTCTTCAAAATTTTTACGATATCCGAGCAGGAAATGTTTGGAGAAAATTATTCTCACAATGCTCCATTGTTTTCACACCAAACGAAACATTATGATAAAACATGGTAATGTTGCATTTAAATACAAAACATTTAAAATAAAAGTAAAAATGTGCGGAAAGTAAATAATTTGCATGTCGTCCCAGCCAAAATTGTATTTAAATTCGGCTTCCAGATCGAGATATTTATAAAATAACAAAAAAAAAAAGTTTTTGCACGCCAGCCAGCAAGGAGGAGCGATCGCCGATATATAAACAAAACTACAACTTTGTTATCGAATTTGAATCGTAAATTATACCATTTTAATTTCACGATATCTTATAAAAAATGTAAAAAATGTAAACTACCGAATGATTAATAAAAAATTTTGAGTGTTACCTGTCTATACCATTAAAGTTTTATATAATTTATTGGCCGTGTATTTAGTCGAAGTGGTTGGAATTGATCTGTTATTGGTTTTTGGTACGTTTGTGATAGAGCGACTTCAGGTTTAGATAATTCGCTTTTGAATTATAATGAGAATCCATCTGTATTCAACACCTAATTAAAGTCTCCACATGTCACTTTCAACTTTATTTCTATTTTTTAAAACAAACATTATTATTTTATTTTATATATTCGTTTTTGAAAAGCACTAAGAAAAAGATCGAGATAAGATTTAAATTAGTGATAATTTCTTAATTTCTTCTTAAATAGGCTTAATATGCTAATTTTGATTATACGCTCGTAGAGGATCTATCCATAATATAATATAATGCCTAGGACCTGTTTCGTTTGAAAACATCCTCGCGAATAAATGCAACTTCAATCCGGTATATGTTAAAATTCTTTACAACTTTCACGTCCAAGTCATAAAAAGTAACATCGTCGTTACCTTTTGCTTGATCGACAAGTAAAATTCAGAAAAGATAAAACCAACATTAAATTTTTGAAAAGTTTGCTGTTTACCTTTAACGACCTATTTGAGATATAATATAAATTAAGGCTTTATAACAAGTGTCTTGGCTATCGTGTGGGGATGTTTTGATTTTCTTTAATGATGACATTTGTCATAAGGTCTTATCAAAATGTTAATAGGCAATAGCACTCAAGTGTAATAAAGAAGTATCTCTACCGAGAGATATAGTAATTAGTAAGGTCTCACGAATAAAATACCTTGCATCACGACATCACCAGTCCTCCATTATTCAAAAGGATTTTTATTGACACTTTTAAACGATCCTACTTTTCGATACAACTACGGGCGCCCATATTTATTTTTTTACTAAATAATTACTTACACAAAGAAAAAAGATTTTTTTGAAACTTTGGTTAATTATACTCTTTAACATCCTAAATTCAAATATAATTTTTTTTTAATTTTAACTCTCATAGTTTTTGAGCTATCTATTTATAAAAATCGTAAAAACAACACTTTTTTGGTTCACGCTCAAACATACAAAGTGTTATAACTTCGGTTCCATAAGTCCGACAGAGCTGTGTGATAGCTCATTTTAAAGAAGATTTAAGGGGCTTTAATTTGATACTAATCTTTGCCACTTTCCAATAAAAATGAATTTCTTTGAATAGCTCAAAAAATGTTTTTGAAAAAATTTTTGAGTTAGTTTTTTTTTTAAATTATATTAAAAAATTATTTATTTAAAATTATTATTAAATTTATTCCTCGAGAGATGGGCCATTTTAAAGCATTTTTTTCTAATTTTTACTTTCACATGGCTACAGCATTGAAAATATTGATTTTTTAGTAAAAATGGTTTAGTACTTTTTTAAAGAGCGTGAAATAATCTACAAAGAAGATTCTTACCTATTATTGTCTAAAATTAATGGCTTTCGAGTTATGAATTAAAGTAAGTACAAAAAGGTTGAAAAATTTGAGCTTTTTTTATTTTGTGTTTTTCAAAACCCTGTCTCCCCTTTAAACGAAACGCTTTACAAAAATCTGATGTCCTATTCCGGATAGGAAATTTAACGGACTACAACTTTTGTCTAGTAAAATTTTTTGAAAAACCAATTCATTTCACAGCTGCTACTACAGCGTGTCATTTTTTAGTAAAAAGAAGCACCCTGATTGGTCCATTTTTTTTACCAACCGAAACATATATTAAACAAAGATTAGGACTACAAATATTTGTTCAATAGCAATCCAAACCGGGAAATTAATTTTTAAGCAAAAATGAGGGAAATTTAACCTTCGGCTAGAAAACATTAAAACTTTACTGCTCACGGAGTTCAGCAGCAACTTTCTGTGTTACTTTGAAAATTAATTATAAAAATATAAAGTCAAAACTATAAACCGGGGGGTCTGGGGGGTGTGGAACACCCTCCAGTACATATCGCAGAATTTGGAGAAGCTAAGAAATTTACAATTTTTCAAATTTCGCCAGGAAAAACCGGGAAATTTGAATTTTTAAGCAAAAGTAGGAGAAATTTAAACCTTTGGCTAGAGAATATTAGTTTGGAAAAACATTTATTTAAGTGCTTTACTGCTCAGAGTTTAGCAGTATCTTTTTGCGTTACTTTGAAAATATAGAAAAACGGGAAATCCCCCAGTAGCGGAAAACGAAATTAAATGTTCACAAATGATCTACTGTCTAGCTGCCCATACGCGGACGGGCTTTCCAGCTAGTAATAAATAAGGTAGCTATAAAATAAAAAATTATATTCGCAAAATTTTTATATTTATTGAAAAATTAATTTATTAACTAAACTTAAACCATTAAATTATTTGAGTAAATGTTCAAAATGGCAGGGTTTCGAAAAAAACTAAAATAAAGAATGCTTGAATTATTCAACATATTTTTATTTACTTTAATTCATAACTCGAAAGCCGTTTATTTTAGACAATAAAAGGCATATATCTTCTTTGTAGATTATTTCACGCTCTTTATAAAAGCACCTAATCATTTTTACTGAAAAATCAATATTTTCGGAGTTATGGCCATTTGAAAGTGAAAATTAAAAGAAATGCTTTAAAGAAGCCTAACTCTCGACGGCTTGAATTTAGAAAACATATTTTATTAAATATTTTCCTTATAAAAGTGTCCTCTAACACCACCGAAATTGTGAAAAGTTTATTCGGAAAAACCTTGTATGCATATTCTTAGTACTGTAATTAAAATACTTGAGCTAAAGCATAAGTTGAATTTCTTATCATAACTGCTGATCCCATCATGGTCCCACTCTGAAATTTTTATGAAGTATTCACCAAAGCACCATTATAAATATATATTATTTTTATAATTTTCAAAAAACACTAACTCAAAAAGTTCAAAAACCTTTTTTTTATTTTCTAACTTTTGCTGCAAAGAGTGCACTGGAGGGTCCATACCCCCCAGACCCCCCGGATTGCCACCTACGTTTTTGGTTTTTAATTTCTTTTAAATGAATAATTAGTTAGTATCGTAGGCCGACATAAATTTTACTGTAAAATGGTAGAATGTATCGAATGTTATATTATGTGGTAAGAATGACTTTTGTTTATTGACTGAGAATTGAAATGAAAAGCGATCTTTCTTGCATTTTTGATTGCAAACGAAACCAGTTATGAAAAGGATGTCTGTGTGTGTTGCAAAAGGCATGCATATGTATACACATTGTATATGCTGACTTTTCTATATTCTTCGTTTAAAATTTTGGACAGGAAATTTACGATCGCGATTATATTGATGCGGGGTATAAATATTTCAAAACAATTTTGAAGATTTTACACGTCCGCTTTGTGGTAGTCGAAAGGTCGGCCGTAATTGGCATTTCCGACGAAAAATTGCATAGGTGCAGAAAAAAGTTTTGCATAAAAGTACACCCGCATGTAACGCTCGGGGGTCGCTACTGTTCAGACCACTCGTTAAAAAATAAAGACAAATAAAAGTATATTTTAATATTAACAACAAAGATAGAAAACTGAAGTTTACCGTGATCCGACGTAACACTCAAGAACCCTGTAATCAACCACTTATTAGCATTATTACTAAATTTGCCTAAGGATGTACTTGCGCCAGACGCTATCTCAAATACTTTGTAGTTAAATAATTATTATTTTGTTCCTCTTCAAACAACTAAATTAATTTATAAAATTGGCAAGCGCGAAATTAATTCCGAGACATTTTTTTAAATCGCTCGTTGGCAAAATAAGGGCATTCGGTGAAATTCAGTGCATGGCTGTAATTATTGTCAATTTAGATTGGAGCAACATAATTAGCACAAATATCAGCAAGTTTTATTGTTGTAAAAGTTGTTGTTAGTCCATAAAACCAATTGCGAACATTTGCTGCAATTTTTTTCGTCACGTTCTACTGTGATATACACTTTGTTACTAACTGTAAATAAAACCAGTTATTGTTTCTATTAAAAACTGTTTGCAAGGAGATCACGTCTAAACTTGACAATATTGACATTTCCAGCAGGGAAGACGCTTCATTGCAGCCACAATTGCCTAATTTGGACGATAGAAAAGTTGCGTTGTACATAAAAAGAACGACTTTCATATTTGATTAATTGCTTCCACCGATACAATTTTCGAATTTGTAACAATTAACGCTTTTTCATTTTTTCTCTCTCGTTTTTCACTTAAGAGTTGTGCAACGAACGCAACATAAAAAGTTCCTTACTTTACAGCACCACTTAGGGAATGCTCAAGGTTTGCACGAAATTTATTGTTACTTTTATTAGTCTATAAAAGAAATAATAAAAATTAATTATTCTTCGTCGTAAAAATTAACATTTTATTAGCGACGACGGACGAACGGACGGACGGACGGACGGACGAAGACAATAATGCGCGACTCGTCGAAACGATTTGGATGACGATGATCTGCTAGGAACGGATAAACGATTGCGTGATCGGTTAATGGAATATACGATTGCAAACATAGTAGAAGACTTAATTACAGAATATAATTGCACTACACACACACGATAAATCAATCAAACAGCAAGACCACCACGACAAATGCTGTATGTATAAACTTCATCTAGTAAGCCGAGTAATTTCACTTTAAAAACTGATCCCATAACTCACTGGCTAGAAAAAGACCTGTCTCGGAGGTAAACACTTGTAATGGCGATGTATCACAAGCCTGAATATTGCATACTTCTTTACAAACAATACGTAAATACAATTCATCGGCATCGACTACTACCGCAAATAAATTCGCTCAATCGAAATGTTGAAAATGCGAAATAAAAATTTTATTGAATTATGCTTTTTATGTGACGAGCTTGTTCGATGTTGTTTTGATTGATTTAATTGCTCGATTCTTTAGTTGGAAATTGCAAGTTCCTCGAGTGAATAAAATCTATAATTGGCGTGTTAAGTATTCAGAGTTGGCTGTTTTCCACAAGAAAGAGCTTCTCTCGAAGAAATGTGTAGATTAAGCCATTTGCGGTGAATTCGCACAGCTACTTTACACAATTACTGATCGAAGCTTCAGAAGAAGACAAACGTGTCCGTGCAGCTTTTTATAAAACGTAACAATTACGAAAACGAATACTCGGAAATTCGTTATATTTTTCGAGTTTTGCATCGAAACAAGTAAAACCTCTCCAATTATCTCCTTGTGGAACGCTTCCAAAATTTTTAAATCCTTCCAAAGTCGGAACGATATCTTACAGGACCAACTAATTAATTGAATCGAATCGTAAATCTGATGCATTTAATTTTAATCCTTTCTCTCGATATTAATTACCTTGTCCCTTTTAATACCCACTCCGCAATTGCAAATCGACAATATAATCCGGACGATGAGATAAAATTATTTTTTTAAATAGTTCGTTTACATAAAATAAGTAAATAGCCGTGGCCAGAAGAGAAAACTACAAATATAGTAATTTTAATTAAGTTCTCATTTACATATTAAATTTAGAAACGTGTATTACAACTAATTACTATGAGGAAATTGCGTACATTTTTTCTTATCTACAACTAACTATAATTTTTCAAACATGATTTATTACTTATTTCTTTGATGTAAATTAGACGTTTTACAGCGCAGTTAATAGTTTTTATATTATTTTATTGTAATGGAGTGCCCTTTTAGTTATAATTAAAATGTTTGTTCAGCTGTAATTACTAACCAATGAATAATAATTGAGAGATGTAGTATTTATAATCGAAAAGCTATATCAAAGATGAATGGGAAGAAAATGTATCAGTCCACACCAAAATTTCAATTATTGTAACTATTATAGTTAATATTAAAATAATATAAAATACAATATAAAAGAAACTTTTTCTTGAATCACGATGAAGCAAGCCCAAGTATGGGAAGATTCTGTAGAAATTGCGAAAGCTGATCACAAGCCATATTGAAAAAACCTTGCCAAATCACGTTTTTCTGCAAAAATCTCAAAATTTTGGGAAACCTATTAATTTTTCAAAAAAATGAATCAAATGAATCCAAAAGTAGATAAAATTTCCTACAAAATGACTTTTTGGTTGATTTCCTAAGACGAAAATTAAAGCCCAAGCGCCATTCGCGTTTTTGAATTTATTTTGAAAAACCGGCAAAAAGCGAATGGCGCCTGCGGCGTCAATTTTCGTCCTAGGAAATGAACCAAAAAGTCATTTTGTAGGAAATTTTATCTACTTTTTGATTCATTTGAAGAATGAGTCTAAAGAAAATTTTGAAGATTTTGAAAATCTCTTGTTGGCCCAACGTAGCCTCAGCTCATTATGCTCAACAAACTTTTGAGCTCTTTAAAGCGGAAAATATTGGATTTGTACCTAAGGAGGCTAATCCATAAATCGTGCCAGAACTTTTCCCAATTGAAAAATATTGGGCTATGGTAAAAATTAATTAATAAAGGATAAAAATCCAGCTATAGACATAGAAGCATTCAAGGTAAAGTGGAAAAGACCAGCCAGTAGAGTGACGAATCAAATCGGGCAAAACATAATAAACATAATAAACTTAATCAAACGAAAAGTACGCTTGACTATCCAAAATCCAAAAACTTGATATTTTTGATTTTTTTCATTTTAAAACTGGTTTCACTAAAATTAATCTTTAAACTTGAAAGTTGTGGTTAATTGAAAATTACGATTTTCTAACGACACAGTCGCCTTAGACATAAATTTTACAGGGTGTCCCGAGACCGTGGAGAACCTTTGAGGTGGTGATCAAGGACACTTTTCTAAGACAAATTTTCAAATAAAATGTTTGTCCAAGTCCAAACTCTTGGGGGTACCTCCCTTTAAAGTAATTTTTTGAATATCTGATTTCAAAGGTCAAACCTCCGATATTATTGATTTTTTGGCTTAATGGATTAGAGCTTTCTTAAAGATCATTCACTTATCTACAAATTAGCTTATAACCCTTTATTGTCTAGAAACAACGGATTTCGAGTTATAAATTAAATTAAGGGAAAATATGTTTAAAAAATTCAGGTTTTATTTTTTTTACTTTTCTTGCGAATCCCATATCTCGAAACGTTTTAGAAAAAAACTGATCGCCCAAACCGGATAGGGAATTTAACGGGCTACAACTTTTGTCAAATAAATATTTTTTGCAAACCAACCATTTTTAGAGAAATTCTGAAAATAATGAATAAGGTGTATATTAGGTAAAAAAATATAAATTTACAAAATTGCTAAAAATCAATTTGATTTAGGTAGGTTTATCGTTAATTACTTTGTCAATTTATGATAATAATTTATGAGAGAAGCCATTTTGAAAAATTTATTAAAATAAATTTTGTAAATTTATTCTTTTTTATCTTCAGAATTTCTGTGAAAACGGTTAGTTTCCCAAAAAACTTTAATTGACCAAAGTTGTAGCCCGTTAAATTCCCTATCCGGTTTAGGCTATCAGTTTTATCCTAAAACGTTTCGTTTAACAGACATGAGGTTTGCAAGAAAAGTAAAAAAAAAACCTGAAATTTTTTAACATTTTTTCACTTAATTTAATTTATAACTCGAAATCCGTTGATTTTAGACAATAAGGGGTTATAAGCTAATTTGTAGATAAGCAAATGATCTTTAAAAAAGTTCTTTTCCATTAAGCCTAAAAATCAATAATATCGGAGGTATGATCGTTTGCAATCATAAATTGAAAAAATTGCTTTACAAGGGGAATTTTTGATTTGGATTCCAGCATTAAATTAAAAAAAATATTAGTGATAAAATCTCATAATAATAATAATTTTAGATCGGCACCGAAAATCTGTCGAAAGTTCCAAAAAATTATTGGATTTAACATTAAAATTTATGCAGCACCGTAAGTAATTCGTTGTCCTACGTATCATTTACGACTAATTAATAATATATACGATGTAAAATTAACTTCAGTATCATAGTGTGTAACACACATAATTAGAACTATTAAATTTTTCTTCTATTAAAATATTATTAATCACTCCAACGCATTTCTTCTGTTATTCGTACCGCCTATAAAAATGGTGACACCTCTAATGGTTTCGTGTATGCTAATATTACAACCAACCGGTTAAGATGTTAGTATCAATTCAAATTTAGATAATAAAATTTTGGCCAAAGCATCATCCAAACTGTCGCACTAACATAACAAGCGATTTGTATTTTACAAAAAAATCCATCCCACTTTTATATGGACGTTTTTATTGTTATGTAATGAAGCGTTTTAAATAAAATGCTGAGTAACATTCAATCCATCAAACCATACAGTAAATCCAATCTTAAAATGCATTTTAAAAACTGTGACTATCGTTTTTTTTTATTAATAAAAATAATTATTGCTTTAACCATTATTTTTTGTAAACCATCTTTAACGAATGACGTTAAATTTGTTTGATAACCCTACGATTTCTGTAATTGGCACTGCTAATCACTTTTCTCACTCCAGACACACTTCTATTATGAAATAATAATTTTTTCATGACATTTCAATCTCCCAAGTGCGTTTCGAATCAAACATGCTCCCGCTTTTTAAAACTTTGCTCATCAAAAGCGACGTTTAATTTTGCAATGCTTCCGGGTCACCTCGTTTCATTACAAAAGAAAAAAAATATTTTTAAAATTTATCTTGAGAGTTTGCCCAAATTAAGACGTTTAATCTCCGTTAAGTACGTCAAGATAACTATAACTTTAAAAACACATTGTTTTATATTTATTAGACAACATAATCCCAAGTCTTAACAACAAAAACATAAAATCTTAAAATATACTTTTCACCATTATTCATTGTTAATGAGACGACCTCGATGCAACTTTTTCAAAAACTATGCAACAGAAAATTTCTGTTCCAGTACTTGGCAACTTTAACGGGTAAGCGAAACTAACGTAACAATGCTGGTGTGAAACTTGGCTTTCTAGGTTCTTTAGCCGTTTTGACTTCCGGTATAAATTTGGGATGGACCTCCCCGTATTTGCCGGCAATTTTGAACGGAACCAATCCCGAAATATTCATGACCAGCGACGAAGGAACGTGGTGTGCCGTAATGCCGTTGGTAGGCGCTCCCGTGGGATCGATTATGGCAGCATTGGTCGTGGATAGAATCGGAAGAAAAACAACCACTTTATGTATGGCACTTCCCGCAACCATGCTCTTTGTGCTTCTAGCGTTTTCCAAGACAACCTTTCTCATCTGCTTTACAAGATTCATAATAGGAACGTACGAAGGTGTTTTGTACACCACTCTTCCAATGTATTTTGGTGAAATATCGGACCCATCAATTAGAGGCCTCTTAACCTCGAGCATTTCGATTGCTGCAATCACGGGAACCTTGTTTATCAACGTGATTGGGTTCCAATGTTCGATATTCGTATCATCCCTAATATGTTCCACCATCCCTTTCGTTCACTTCATAACTTTCATATGGATGCCCGAATCGCCCTACCACCTGATCAAAAAGAAAAGTTACGAAAAGGCGCGCGAAAGTCTCGCCATTTTTAGAGGCAACCAAAACGTAGAAGCAGAAATGACGCTTTTGTGCGAAGCCGTGAAGAGACAAGAAAGTGACAAAAAAACCAAAGTTACCGATCTCTTCACCGTGAGAAGTAATCGTTACGCCGTTATGATATTTGTTATTTTGAATGTCACAAAAAAGTACAGTGGAAAAAATCCGTTGCTGTTCTACACGACAAGTATTTTTCAAACCGCAGGAGGAACTTTTAACGCTCAAGTCTCCGTCATAATTTTCTTATCGCTCGAAGCTATTTCGGCAATCCTAGGTATTTTTCTGGTGGATCAAACTGGAAGAAGACCCATCATAATTTTTTCGACAATTGGATGCGCGATTTCGCTATTCTTTACGGCTTTGTATTTCTACTTCCAAGAGCAGGATCCGTCAAGCGTGGTCGATTTTGGTTGGCTTCCTATAACGGCTTTAGTTGTCTATAATGTTTGTTTCAATTTCGGATTGGAATTGGCGTCGACAATTTTTTTAGGCGAATTGTTTCCTACCAATATTAAAGCCGTTGCGCTTGGTTTGGCCGATGTGTTTTCGGTTACGAATGGAACTGTTTGTTCAAAGTTGTATCAAGTTTTGAGTGAAAATTTCGGAATTTTTGTTCCGTTTTGTTGCTTTTCGGTGTGCTGTGTTGTCGGAGTTATCTTTATTATTAAATACGTTCCCGAGACTAAAAATAAAACGTTGGAAGAAATCCAAATGTATTTTATTAAAAGGACTAATAAATCTTGATTTTTTCAACTTCCTTTTTAACTGGGGGTTTACACACATTGTTGCTATACCAGTAAAATGACTGATAAAGAAAATTAGTTGTATTTTATGCATTCGTCTCCAGAGAAAAACGATGCTGGTTAATAATACTTTATGACTGGGCGTTTGAATGATAGTTATTGATAGTAAATGTCCGGATATATTTTATTAAGTACTTGTGGTAGTCTATACTTGATTATTACGGTCAAATAGTTAATAATGTGCATTCAAATTTTTGCTGATATGTAAAATGGAGAATTCCGGAAAGGTAAGAAATTGCAATAGCTCACAAAAGAAGTCTTTTTCCAAAGTATTTTCAAATATTTTGAAATTTACGAAACATTGCAGATAGCCATAATAATAATATATTTACCTCCATCTACTGGTACTATAAAAGATGTTTTAGTGCTTTATAATGGATTAAAACATGAATTTTGCAAAACTTTACTTGATGAGTATTCATAAAGAATTTATTACGATAATTTTAATAGAGCAAGTTATTAAAGATTTTTCATTGGAACTAAGAAATTTAAAATTTACGTTTTCCAAATAAGGGGGAATTTCATAATTTATGACTTCAATCCTTTTTATATTATCAGTAAGATTTAATAAATTCAACTTTTATCGTTTATCGATAGATATTATATTCTTTTAATTATAAAACTTGAAGAGCGAATCTATAGTAAATAGGAATTGTCTAGTTGAAGGAGTCTGGAGCGAGACACGGTTTAATGAATTGTATGAAACCTTGAAGTTTTAAAATTTAAAACCAGCTTATCTTATCTGTGACAGAATAATTTTAAAGTAACAATATATTAACAAATATATTTAGCTTGTTACACATACATACGTACGTCATTATTATTTTATAGACAAATATGCATTAAACATGGAGATGTAAGTTTTATATCGACATCTATTGCTGAAATATTTATGATTTTCTTATTATTTGTGTTCGTATAACATGACAGGTTTTATTGTAAACGACTAACAATTTATTATAGTAAACTTGAATTACATAAGTGTCATTACGGGTCGGGAACAAACAATTAATCGTCCTTCTGTATTAAACAATGTTGCGGTTGACTTTCACAAAAATCAAAGTCAGAAGTACAAAGCCACTGCTGTTATTTTGTTATTAAAAAAATTATACAGGGTGATAGTTTTCGATGACACGGCCGCGGTGGGAAGAAGCATTTAGAGAAACCTACGCGATAATTTGAAATTGTCATGTAAATTTGTTTAATTTTGTAACCACCAATTACCTGGCGTATTTATTTAAATATTCAACAGCAAGTAGGATGTGTAAACAATAAAATTTGTTTTAAAAATCTTAAATTGATGGAAGATTAAAATCAAGTGCAATTTCATAATCCTTCGGATTTGCATTATAAGTGAACTGTCGCATACGAAGAGATAAGATTTTCCGACGCCGATCAGATAAGCATCCTTCGAGGGTCGCAAGAAAAAGCCACTCCCGTGCCGAAGAGGTGTGACTGTTTGAAAATTAAATCGTTCTGGGATGACGATAGAAATTTTTCTTCATAGAAACACGTTTTTAAAATTGAATTTCTTACTTGTTATATAAAATATAAATTAGGTGGGTAATTTCAGTAAGTGACTAACCGGCGTTTGATCTCAAAGAAATCTTAAAATTCTTGACGGCTTAAAACAAACGTTTCTTATCTAAACAAGTTAGGGCACTTAGGTCTTTATAAGGCTCGTTCTACTATCACTGCCTGTCCAAATAGATAATGAAACAAGCTCGAAAGAATTGAGATGTGACCCATGTCTTGATAGCAAACATTTGTTAGATGTTCGATATATTATAATTTTTTCAACATGTCACGAAATAATTAAATTAGTGGATTTGGAAACGTCTTCCACATACTAATTACCTCTAATTTGGAAACTTTACCGGCAAGCGGTCCTGGTTTTGGTTGCATACCCACCTGAAACAAACAAAAATTAAATAATAGTGAAAAAAATACAATTTATTTTTATTTTAAAATAATTTTGTTTCACAAAACAACTGGTAATAAGAAATTTCATGGTCGAAAACACTTCTATACACCTTTTAATTTATTATTGTTTCCAGCGTGATACAATCTAACGGAGAAATAGCTGTACCAAATGTTTCGTTGACAGTATGGGCATGTATGGGATATGATTAATTCGGAAAGCTTGTCATAATATAAGAAAAGAAGAATTAATTGACGTCTGGATCAGTTACAACGTCAGATTGTATTAGTAGCTTAATGAACCATCCAAATTTGTACACAGCTTCATTGCGAACACATTTTTCACCATCGAAAGAATTCAATGTACCTATTATAAATTTTAGAAAAACCTAGTTTTTCGTAAAACTAGTGGCGCTCGAGTTTATCAAAACCTATATACTGTTAGGACGATTATATATCGAAACGCATAACGAAAAAATTTTTAAATCAAAAGTAAAAGTTTTTTTGAAAAAGCATTTTTGGTCAGAAGTGGATGATCGATTAAAGGCAACGCTTTGATAATGAGGTTGACAGTTGGGTTCTTCATCCATTATACGAGACAAGAAGACATGTTCACGAAACCAACGCTGTCGCGTTCAAACCAGATCGATTTTTGTAATGATTTTTATTTTGATTTATTTTTATACGAGCCGTATTATAAATAATACAATTTTATAAAAATATTCCAAATATTTCTTCTGCTATTAGTAAAAAAATGCCAAGCTCCGATGAAGTTAGCAGCTTGTACTGTTATATTAATTAAAAAACTTAATTAATGGTATTGTTAGTCGCTAGGAGCTAATTTACTTGTTCGCTTTGATATATGAAACGTTTTTAGCAAATATCCTTAATTTATTTTATCAAAAAAGTGCTCCTAATGCTTTATTTTTTTCTATCACGATATCAAAAAAGTTGTATCAATTTTCACCTCCTATGGCTTGATTTAATTGAATATTTAATTTATAAACATTTAAAATAATAAATCATACGCGCAAGAGAGAGAGAGAGAGAGGCCGAAATTTATTCGTTACAAAGACCCCGCACAATAATATTTGGATCGTCTAAAGGTGGAAAATAAACGAGAAACTTGGGTTTTTATAAGTCATGAAGTTCTACGTCTTTAGTTAGGAATGCGGTTGCAATGCATACCTTCCAATTGACAACACAATGAATGGGATATTAACTGAAACTACCATTTCGAAGCATGTGTTGTTTAGATATTATAGTGAACCCCTGCTATCATACACGAAAAAGGTTGATCGTATTAGTAAAATTAGCAAAACATTAACGATAAATCACGCCTTCGAGTTTCGATTTTGTATAATCGTATTTCTGCGCAAGTATGGGAAAACGAAGAGCAGAAAATTTAAAAGTCCTTATACCATTGTTGCGCGCTAGCGGGATTCCCCGAACAAATTTTGATAAATATCGACGTCCGACAGGTCTCAAATCTCGAGAGTCTAAACGTTACTCGGAGGCATTATCATAAATATCGTGTAAACTGCCAGTGTTAATTGAAACCCTTTGAAATTGATAATTAAATATTGCGAAAGCGTGTTAGAAGTTTTCAAACGAAAAATTATAATTCATAAAAGTTAATTGAAAATTAATAGCGTTATCGAGATTGTCTTAGGTCGAACTTGAAACTGCAAATAACTCACTCGAGTGAACAACGTAGGCGTGCAGTTATTCCAAAATACCAAACAGTACTTAACAGTTAATAGAAAAAGATCAACTTAATTAATTATCCCAACGTTTCTTAACACATCGGTGCCCGATAGTTCCTTCTTGAAATACGAGCTAAACGTATCCCGTCTATAAATTTTTCCTATTAATTTGATCAAATTTTTTCCTTCGGCGATCGACTACCGACCGCTTAAGAGGATAACCTTACCCGCTAAGAGAAAGAATTAATAATCTCGAAATCAAAATAACCATTGTACATTGTAAATCGATAAGTGTTTTGCTTTATTACCTACTTAACATAACAATAACGTTTCAAGTTCAAACTAGAACTTAATTTAATGTTGTGTCATAAATGTTAGTCCCACTAAGTAACTGTACACATTTTGTCGGTAGAACCTAATCGAAGATCTTTGCCTCGCGAAACCTCAAAAAATCTTTTTTTATTTTTATTACCAAATTTATTCCGCATCATATGGGAAAGCATTACTGGAGCATATTTCGATATACGGAGGAACAGGTCCTATTTTTAACTGAGTTGAGCCCTAGGCTTTAGCATCGAAGGCCCAATTTTTGGGCTATTTTATCAGTATTTAATTTTTATTTTACGATTTTATGTTCTTTCTTTTTGAGCCTATCTGTCCATTGGGCCCTATGCACGTGCCTAATGCGCCTAATGGTAAAATTGGCCCTGAGTTTAATTTTAAGCAATAAAAACTGGTTCCGCTACCAAGCCACACAAGTAATATTAATAATTGAGCTTCAATGTAGCTATTAGTACACATAGCCTTGCATATTTTTTACTATTTTGGTTATTTGAGAAATAACCCTCCATAGTCAGGGAATTTGCTTTGAAAAATTTAGTGGGAACCCTGGATGGTTGTACGGCCTTCTAGCATTGAGGATATTTATTTCATTACTACTAAAAATAATACATTAATTCGGATGCGCGAATAAAAATCAAAGGATGCACTGGGAGGTGTGGAACACCCCCCAGGCCCCCCCCGGATTGCCACTTACATTTTGTGTCTAAACCAGTTTTGAAATAGCAGCTAAACTGAAGCTTATCAAATTTTTATAGCAAACTAGGTAATTAATTGAATCGGTCATTGCAAAAACAGCATAAGTCAGTATTTTTTCAAAATTACTTTTTTGTCGAAATTTGATCTTTGAGGGTAGTCACACATTATGTGTAAAAATTATGTTAGTAACATTACGCTAACTATCAAACATGATGATGTTTACGACCGTTCATTGCAAAAGTCACTGACTTATGCGGTTTTTGCATTGAATCTTTGATGGCGAGATGCATTTTACTTACTTAGTTTGTGCGTTTTTGTGTATTTATGTTTTCAAAATTTGAATTCAAAACATTATTTTTCATTTTAATAAAATATTATTGTAAAATAACCGAGTTTTTAATCAACTTATTGAGCAATGAATTACATTCCCTGCAAAAACAGCATAAGTCACAAAATGTAATTTGCCAATTTTTATATGTTAAAATTAATTTTAAGGTAGTAATTTTTAAGCAAGTGCTGATGAATTAAGGATGAAGACTAATGCCGAAATTCTACAGGTAATGGAGAACGAAGATATCATAAAGTGTATCAGGGCACAGAGAATAAGATGGGCGGGTCACATAAAGAGAAGTAGTAAGGACGAGATGATAAGGATGATGACTGAATGGACACCAACGAACGAAAGGAGTTAAAAATGGACATTCAAAACTGGAAAATGAAGTGTAACAACAGAAGGTGTGGAAAAAGATCGTTAATGCAACAAAGACACACGGGGCACTGTAGTAGCGAGGAGAAATGAAGACTAATCCACCTCAAAACCTGGATTTGGAAAACTTCACCTGAAGTGGATATATTCCGTCAGGAATGGCACCTAAATTCATTCATGCATTCAATTTTTAAGTATTTAACAAATTAAAGGTATAAAAAGACAAATTAACAAGAAGAAAACATTTAAAAATGTTGATGATTTGTGTAAAACGGTTTTATTTGATTCCTGTAAAATTTTAATTCTATGACTTATGCTGTTGTTGAAATGATTGATTCAATTGTTAAAACTTCTAAATTTTGTTGTCAAGCTTTGTTGAGATTTAGTTAACCTGCTACTATATAACTGTTTTGTGGCAATCCGGGGGGTCTGGGGGGTATGGAATACCCCCCAGTGCACCTTTTGCGTTTTGTTCGCGCAGCAAAATTAATGCTAGGGGTATTCTACGATCTCCAGGCCTCAACTCTCTACCTTTAAAAATACCTTTCGAACAAAAATAAAAATAAAAAAAATACCTAATCAAATATTTATGTACTTCTCTGGCCTTTTTACGGCATAAGTTGCTATAATTGTATAAAACAGGGTCAGAATTTTAATCTATTCCCAGGGCCTATTTTTAACTGAGTTGGGCCCTAAGCGTTAGAAAATAGCATCAATTTAAAGGCCCAATTTTGGGTTATTTTATCAGTATTTGATTTTTATTTTACGATTTTATGCTCTCTCTTTTCGAGCCCCTCTGGCCATTGGGCCCTAGGCACGTGCCCAGTGGTAAAATAGGCCCTGGGAGGAAATATTATGTCGCGAAATATTTCACGTGACGCCATTTAATTACGAAATTAAGTATTGCTGGAACAAAAACTTGAAATTAAGACGTATCGCATTCTTGAATTAAAATAACTACAGAAATAATTAACCTTTTTATTTCGTCTAATTTCGCTTAACGAATTTCGACGTGCTTATTCAAAAAAGTTTGATTTGTTTGTGCAATTCGAAATTTATTAATTGCTAAAACAATGAAAGTTGTAAAGCAATAACGAAAAAAGTGAAATAAGCCGAATGTAATCTCAACTCTTCGATGTCGACTATAATGTACAAGGATTGCATGCGAATCTGCATTATCAATAAATTATGGTATTAAAATACCATAGCAGTAATGATCTCTTGCTGTTTGTAATGGTGGCTACACTGGCCCGGCCAGCTCGAATGTGTTCATTCAATAATTGCCTTGAGTGCTTTTGTCAACTATCTACTTTATGATACTCACTGAAATTCATAAACCAATTTGTAAAGCGTCTTATATTAAAACAACAACTCGATATTATTTTCCATTGTATTATTAAGACACTACAACATTAATTTTACGATGATTGCTTTTTGATATTCAACATTCCACTAATCAACTTTAGTTTTTCCACAATTTCACAATTGGATCGACTGCGCCAGATACCAACTCCCAACGACATCGTAAAACAGCCGCTCTCCGTTACTATATGTTAATTTACTTAAAAATTACAAATTAGAGTGAGTCGATAATTTTGTAACTTAAAAGTTACAGATGCTCGAACCAGGAGGAATTCGATTAAAAAACTCGAAAAATGTTAGAATTTCGCTGATAATAATCAAGTGTTAAAATTATTCGAAGAACATCGGCGTTTGACACAATATTTAGCTAATAACTAAGTAAATTTTGATGTTCTTCATTAGAAAAAAGAAATTAAAATTATTTACAGTTAAGGCAAATAATTAAAATTTGTAGTTGGCCTTATCCGAAGAAGTTTTTTTTGGAAAAATTTCGATCGACGTAAATTATCCATGTTTCTTTCAACAATCGCGAGAAATTACATTTCATGACGTACTAAATCATAATCTACATTTTTAAACTCTCGACTAAGCTTGCCAACACACATGGAGTGAATTACAAGATAGTCGCAACATAAATCCTTTGAAAATTAAGAATTTATCATTTCCGTCATATTTAGCCTTATTATGAAAAACTTGATAACATTAATCTTCAATTGTGGAACTTGAAGGAAAAAGTCTTTACGATGTGCATCCATAGGTTCGCTGAAGTTTAATTTTTTCGCTATGGTTCATTTATAACTATTTACTATTTATTATCCTCCTAATATGCTGCAAATCTCCACCATTGCCTTTGCCTTCTTCAGTTGCCAATCTGAGAGTCCTGTTGTTGTGCTAATTCTACATTAGTCCAGTCAATAACATTTGAAATTGCATTAATTATAAGAAGCAATGTTTTTCTCCAATCGACAGGGGGGGGGGTCATTGGTAGTCTAAAACAAAACACTCGGGAAAATCGCGACCTTGAATTTATGGGTTGATTTTTGTTTATTAAATAACTCGATTATTTTCAACTTTACGGTAAAAATGCTAAGAACCACACTTGTTGGAAATTTAATTTCCCATACTCTAGAAAGAAAATTATAGAATATGAAATTGTCTATAAGTCATGTATCTAGCGTTTTATTTACAGTGACTCGCATAAGTTTTCGGACACTCCTATGCTACCAATGCAAATTCAACATTTTGAAGTCGCTTTTTTTTCATATAAAAATCGGTTTTACAACAAAACTTTATAGACATTTTTTGTTGCAAATTTCATTGCCTTCCATTTTGTTTATATGAATTTTTTTATTTTGTCGCGCCGTTTTTGACTGACAGCGACTTAAAAATCGATTTTTGTATAAAACAAAGCGGCTTCAAAATGTTGAATTTACATTGGTAGCATTAGAGTGTCGGAGAACTTCAGCGAGTCACTGTAGTCCATAGTTTCATTTTCTACAATTTTCTTTCCGACCCTTCATACGCTACAGTTGAAAATTAAGAAGATAATGCAATTATCTACTGTCATTCCCACTTCGTCGCCTGTAGATACAAAAATATAGATCGTGCGGAAAATGAGGTTATGACAAAAAATATGGGAAATTAAATTTCCAACAAGTTTGGTTCTTAGCATATTTACCGTGAAGTTGAAAATAATCGAGTTATTTAATAAACAAAAATCAAGATGGTGGATTGGCTGACTGGACTATACATGTACAAAATAGATAGTAATAGGAAGGACCACCCCTGGTTTATTCCTTTCACAGGCAATTGATAAACTTAGCTATGCAATATTTTTGCTTGTAGTCGTGGTGAGAAAATTACAAAAAGCCAAAATTAATGAGAAGTAAATGGTATAAAGCTCACTAGTTTGACAATAAAACAACGATAACACATATCTTCATGTTGCGTATCATTTCAATCTTGCACGAAGTTGGCGTAAAAACATATGGATTTGAAATGCAAAGTGGCAACCGCAAATCCTTGTACCGTAAACATGTATAACTAAAGAAGCAACTGAATAAGTGTTTCTTATCTTGGTAATCGCACATAGTTACATTATCGGTATCGTTACTGATGAAATTCTTCAGGTTTAATATAGTGAAATGAGTTACGTTTGATTAGAGTAAAAGAGTATGGTCGATCGATTAGATATGTAGAGAAATTGAAATTGAACTGAACGTAAATTGGCGCCAATAGTAGGTATTTCCTTGCCGGGAGTACTGCAGGGTGGAATGCGGACGACGAGATTTTTTGCAACCTTATAATTAATTTGGCAGAGTAAAAAAGTGCAATTATAATTACGGTATTGTTTAAATTAAAGAATCTTGGACAAAATTCAGACTGCTATTTGAGAAATGCGAGTGCTCGAGAAATAATTGCAAACCGAGTTAGCTATATCTGTTCCATGTAAAGCAAAGGAATGTTCTTGTATGAATTTCTAATTATGGTTATTTGCCTGCGTTAGTATATAATTTCGAGTAAAAACAGAAATACTTAAATTAACCGGCGAAGAACGAAGCGTATGGTATATCAAAAAAGATCATCGATTAGAATATAATTTGAAATAATTGTCCGGCTACTAACCGTCTAAATTTTCTTCCGACGAATTATTCATTTTAAATAGTTAAATGCTTTTATAACAACGAATAAAGTTTACTGTTAGATGGGAGGGCCATTTAACCTTCCAATACCAAAGTTGACGTTCCTTTGAAGATCATTATTCATACTGTTGCGCAATTAAGAAAAAAATATATCCAGAGAAAATTAAAATTTTCTTAATTTATTTTTAACAGTTATAATAATTGTTTAGATGGATATTTCGAATATTTCAGCTTCCAAACAAAGGAATCGAGTGGTTAAAAATTATTCGCGTGTAAACCAATAAAATTATGTATGTATGCACATCAAAATAAATAAAAGTAAGTAAAAAAATAAAAATAAATCCTATATCCTTGGTATAAAATTTATAAAGAACCGTCGACAAAAGCAACCGCAATGTCGAATATATAAAATAGTAGCAGTGTAGAACGATTATACATTATGCGTATAATAATTTCATATTGATATGCATACAGAAGACAGTGGCGTAGATGTTTCTTTACTTTTACTCGAACCATAAATTACTACAACCATAACAATTAATATTAAATACATTCCATATATTAAGATGATGAACACAAATTCCTAATACTTGTAACGTTTAGTAAACTATGGCACTTTATTCATTACGTTGCAGGCATACCAACATTATAAAACGAGTTCGCTAAAGTTTTATCCTTATTTTTTCTATTGCGCTTGATTAGCTTTGATTTAGAGGCATTAAAATGGTGTTACGCCGAGTAATAAGTGTGCAAATAAATATGAAAATAGTGTTGGTAAAATTAATAAATATTTTAATACCAGGACAAGTACACGAGTTGAATCAACATTTAAAACAGGATTACGTTTTGATTTAAATAAGCAGCCGTTTTTCCTATCGACAATTATTATTAATATTAATGAAGTGGACTCTGATGGAACAATTGCCTGTGTGGCTCGTAAAATAAATAAAGAGTGGTTCACAAGCGGAAGACTTGAAAAATGAACAAAAGAAGACGGAGGAAAAGTTCTGGTGACATCGAAGATTCATTTGTAATCGGTGAAATCAATCCGACTGTATACTTCTTGGAGTCGAGGGTTCGATTACAATTAATTTATTTTCTAGGGTTTCTTCTGGCCAAGGCTCTCTCCAACAAAATAATTTAACATTTAAAAAATACAAAACACGGCGCGAAATTAAAAATTTGTTCCGACCGAATACAATAATTAGTTTCAATGGACTTGTTTCAACTTATATTCCTTGAACTCGAGCAAGTCCTGACTGATGCATCAACATCCATATAGCACATTGTCGCATCCATTCATTAACATACAAACTGCGGTCGTGTCTACTGTCAGGATTGCCAACCAATTTATGGAAGCGTTAATAGACGACAACTTTGCACTATCGCAACTTTGCATTACCAGCGGCTGCCTTAATTAACATGTAATTAACCAATTCTTGTTAATGCATATTTTCGATATTTATTTCGAGTCGTCGGCTAATTAGCGAGCAACTGGAGGAAGAAACGTCCATTGTAGTTTGATCCTTGCAAATTTCATCAGGGTTAATCGGCAATAATAAAACAGTACTGAAACCTTCATGGTAAATCAGCTAAATAGAAATGAAACGCAACATTTATATTAAGCCAGCTCGCGCTAATGAAACATCCAACAACAATCCTGACCACCCTGTCTCTCTGTAACATAATACAAAGCGCACTTAAACTTTATCACCAATTATTTACTATAATTCAATTAATTAATTATTTTATTGTTTTTGTGTTGCATTTTCGCACCATAAAACGCGGTTTAAAGAAATTTCTTTGCGAAACGATGCCCAAGAAGTGATGTTTTCATTTTCAAACCACTTGCGGTTTGAAAAATTACGAGTTGACACACTCTTTACCAGACGCCCACAAAAGCACACGCAATGGTTAAGCTAATTATTGAAAATAAAATTTTCGCAACAGCTTGACGTTCAATTTGCCGAAGCAATACATCAATGATGCAAAGTAGTTCTCTTGTATCTGCATCGTGATAGTTAACAACTTAAAAAGTCAAGTATCTACGAATGTAAAAATACTGGAGAAATGATGACTTCGTTCCTTAGAAGTGTCGATAACATCTCGGAATGCATGTACTATTTCATACGGATGATTTTGCATAGCATTGTCATTGATTAAAGTAGTGCAGGAAGAAGAGTTTTCAAAGCATTCAATGCAAATCAGTTTTTACATTTTTGCCATTTTATTTTATATCAATAAATCTTGCCTTTAATAATATTAAATGAGATAATCTAAATGGCGTCCCCCCTAACTCGATGTCGCTTTCATTGTTTTGTCCCATGGGTGACGCTTTTGCGCAATAATTCTTGCCCTACCCATAGAGAAAGCGTCGTATTTCCTGCGATGCATCCCAAGCTCGCTATATCTAATTGAGACGATTTCAAACATGCAATGCAAGTTTACCATGTTTATGATTGGTACAAAACGGTATATTGAGGATAAATTAGTATATGTACTACTATCCAGTTTCTGCTGTTAATAAAATACGTTAACAGTTCATAAATTTACAATAGTAAATCTTTTTTTTTTTTCATAATAATTATTAATAACATTTGATGATAATAATAAATTGGTAATATTTTTTTTATTAATTATAATTGATTCATTATCGTATTTTAATAACCTCATACTGTGTGCGCATAACTGTTAAATGCCAAAATCGTAAAATAAATAATTCTTATCTTGTCGGATTTGCACCCGAAAAAATCCACTCTTCGTTAATCTCTTAAATAATTACCTTTTTTGTGGAATTTATATTTGAATAACAATAAATGGATCTTCTAGTAAGCGAAATGTAAAAACGGTGGCATCGTGGTCATTGAAGACCGCACGACACCAGTGGTGGCCGCGGGTCACGAACTTGAGCTCATCTGACTTATGATTCTTTACCATCATAACTTGGCATTTAGGAGCTTATAAAAGCATTGCATTTATTTACTTATGCTGGCTACCGTAATATCGATACAAAATAAATATTGAATTTATAACCTTTTTCGAAGCTACTAACTAAATATTTTGAATAAATCCGCCATCAGGTTTTGCAGTGAAATGATTTAGCGATATTTTCGTTGTCGGGAGTGTTTGTAATTTATAATTAAAATCTCCAATTGGCGCACTCGACCACCCTTCAAAGCATATTCTTGCACTCACGAGCTTCGGAAGTCCTCGACGATATTTAATTTGTTATACTAATCGACAAAATAAACATTTGCATATTATCCATGTTTATCAACGGTTACATGCAATCTTACACTGACATTAAATGGCAAGGCAATATACGAACAGCAAAACCACTTTGATGTTTGGTTACCACAGTAGATTGCAGAAACGATTCAACAATCAAGCTCATGTTGGTAATATGTCACCATCGCAGACAGTTTTTACATTGATGAACCATAATTATTTCAACTTATACTAAAATTATCTAGCACAACAACTATGCGAGACACGAACGAGTCAAAATTTCTTTCTGTCTTGAGAATTCAAGGTAAAATAAAGTCTAATCACAAATCGTGTAGTGAAGTGGAACAGGGTGCACGTATTCTTTTGCCACGACCATCTAACAAATTATAAAAAAGAAATTATTTAAAAAAATTAAAATCCATCATGCTTTGTTCTTTTAATATACATTCTTTAATAACGCGCAATACACGTTTCGTTGTGGTTTTAGAGGTATCCCAAACAAAAAAAAGTTCATTATCTTTGTGTTTCTTTACTTTTCCAAAACAATTCAGTTTGTCGCACTTGCAATAATAACATTTTTTATTATTTAGGTTAATGTTTCTATAATTCATTTTATAGCGCTAACGATTTTTTTAATTACCCTAGATGGTACGTGCAACGAAACCTACATATACCCATGCCGAGCAAATATAAATTAAGTGCAATATTAATTATCGTTAAAGATTACTAATTAAGGATAAATTTAATTTATTATTTCAGCTTAACCTCAGTTAGTTGTTGACTTTTAAAATTCTCCACAAATATTTATGCAAAATTCCAAAACACAATTAATTATTATTAATCGATTGTGTTATAAAAACTAACACTAACTTTTGTTTCTCAGAGTTGATATCATTAATTACCATAAACTTAATTACTAATTTGCAACTTTTTGTTTATCTTCGAGTTAGTAAATAAAATTAATTTGGTTGGTGGTTGCAAGTAAACCTTAATATATTTTAAAAAAATTTTTAGAATAAACGAATTTAATTCGATCTTATTTTCCTTATTTTTAAGATCCTTTTCTTCTGAACAGAATCGCTAGAGTAATAGCGATTACCCCAGACCCCTCGGTTTGAAAACCTAAAAATTTGTAGTAGGTATAGGCGATTGACTTCATTTTATAGAAACATTTCTGTCTTTCATAGCAATTAAAAATTGAATCGCATAATTCAAATATTCATTTTAGTCTTAATTAAATATTTTAGTGATAATACTATTTGATTTTTATTTTAAAAATTTAAAAACGGAAAAACCTGCACTCGGAATATTCTGGCAAATTACAGAAAATCTTATGCAAACTATGATATCTTAGAAATACTCGTACACGGGGGTCGGCACTACCGGGGTGCGAAGCAAGCGGGCCCCCGACTAAAAGAGCCCCCAGTTGTACTGAGAAATTTAAAACCATTAAAAATATAATAAGATAATCTAGTATTAGTATTTAGATTTTAATATTCACAATAAAATATAATATTTTGGCGGTCTTATCTTATTGAGGTAAACAAAGTGGGCATCATTTATCATCAATAATTCAATGTTCCCACTAAATTTCCAAAATCAAATCCTGACATTTCTAGGTTTTAATTTTATTGAAAAAATTAAGTTTAAAAAAATTTCCTAAATTTCCTAACCTTTCCATGGGAAGCAAATAGCATTCTTAAGTTTTACTAAGATTTAATAGAATTTCTTAAAATTTGCTTGAATTTCTTTTCACTTTTGTGTATCACTATTTTCCCTTCGGTTTTCCAGTGAGTACAAAACTAAGGGAAAATCGCCGAATAAATTGTGTGTACTGGTGGAAATCTGAAGAAACTCTGGAAAATTTCAAGGCATCTCAAGAAACAGATTCTTAGAAAATCAAGAAATCTATAGAAATCTCAGGAAACTCTAGAAAATTGTAGTAAAGAGAAAAGCAAGAGAAATGCAGAAAACTCTAGAAAATCTTAGGAAATGGAAAATTCAAAGGTAGGTATCTTAAAATATCTCGAAAAACCCAGAAAATCTTGTGAAGTGGGGAATCTAGGATATTTTAGGAAATCTAGACAATCTTAGAAAAATGAAGGAAATCTCAGAAAATTGATAAGAATTAAAGTATAATTTTCAAATTTTAATAAAATTAAAAAGGTGGGCGTAGTTACTCGTCTCTAGGTTTGCTCTTGTTTGGAAGGAATTCTTTGGAAATCACTGGGATTGCATGAAAATTGTCGAAATTTGGAGTCCTGTATACAAAATTGTTTTTTTTTTTGTTTTTTATAAAAGCAGGGTCCCCGTTAACAACTTCGCACACTGATCCCTCAGCTACTTGTTACGTCACTATTGATGAACAAATTCATAAATTCAATGATTTCTTTCATGAATAAGTACTTCCTATAAATTTTGTTTTTTTTTGAAAAAATTGTCTTTTTTCTTAAGAAAAAGCACACCGCCCAGGATGGCCTTAATAAAAAATAGTGAAGTTCACAATGGTGAAAATAAAATTTTTGAAATTTGAGGAAACTGGTTGAATAATGTAATCCGGAATTGAGACGATAAAGCTGAAACGCAGCGGGAACTACACGATTCTGTTTACACGTAACGTTTCTCCAACTCGACTCGAATCTCTTCCTGGTTATTCTAGGCTTTTGTTGAAAACTACATTTGATTTATATTCGCTTTTGATTAACCAATGCTAAGGTCAGCAATTATAGCCGATACGCCAGTTAATTATAAACGAGATAACTGTTTCTTATTACAAAATTATTGCAAAGTAAAAAAAAATGGTCAACAAGCTTCCGTTATAACGTCAAATATTCAATCACAAAAAGATCGTAAATTACTTAAAATGCGATAGTAGTCTAGATCGAAGCACAGATATTTTAAGTTCCATTCATTACAAAGTGCAAGATCAAATAAGATCACTTTGGATGAACGGTTAATCGTCTTTGAAATGATAACAATAAAACCATTAAAAACTACGAGAAAATTTCTCGTTGGGTGCGGAAACGACCTCGAGCTGGGTTTTGTCGGAAAAAAGCACGGAATATACATACATTTGCATGCATGAAGATGGAAAATCTACGGTCGATGATGAAACGCTTAGTTAAGAGCTTCATTTATGCATTCGTACAATAAAAGTTTCAATTAAGCATGTTTCTCCGGCTCTCGACATAATATTAAAATAAGAATCAATTTCTACGGGTTTGCAAGGAAACATATTTCCTATTGAAAACAGTTAAGCTTCTTATAAGATAGCCATCAAAACATCATTAGTGGTAAGCATTTAATCGACATTACAAAAATTTTTATGCAACTGACAATATCCCATTTAACTCGAATATTTCATTAAATAATAAATTAAATTTTCTAATTTGATTAAGTTATAAATTCTAAATTAATTACCGAGATTTAGGACGCCAATTAATAGTTCAAATTCGTCGTACTTGAAATCAATAATTTTTAATATATGCCTTTCTAATTATCCATAATTAAATTTTAATTAATATGCCATATTATTCATTGAACGATTCAAATTATAATAAAAAATCAATCGACTTGCCTCATTTTTATGTTCGTACCCAAGTCGTAAACGCTTACCTGAAAAAAAAAGAACAAAATTAGATATATATTTTCAATGGATTTTAAATGGTAATTTGTTTATGAGTAAGAAGTTGACAAAATAATAAATCAATATTTTGCTTGCCGGAGATTGCGAAAGCATTCCTCCACGCCAGAGGCGGAGGCATATTATGCAAGAAAAACAATTAAGATTTTCTTTGAAAAATTTTGAAACGAAAAGTGGTGGAAAAGAAATTCTGGGGCAGAAATGTTGGAACAAAAAGTGTATTAAGTAGTAAAGTCTACAACCTGCTTCAGGTAAAATTCTGACCCTGACGGGGCAATTTCACAAGTGAACGCCCACAGAAAAAATCAGCGGCTGAAACTCAAGCCTTCATTACCTCAGTTTCTATAATACATAAACTATATAATACACATAAAATGTTTAATATACAAAAACAAAAGCACTCCGCCAGTCAAATAAAAACTTTTGAACGATTAAACTATTTTCTACGCTTTTTTATTAAAAGTTAGTAAATAAAAATAAATTATAGTGCAAAAACTGAAACGCATAACGCTTTTATGTGCCAAAATAAAAAAATCGTGCATTACGGTCGTAAAAATCCAATTTATTTATCTCTAATGAGATACTTACTATTTTTTCTTATACTCAAATTAGCAACACGCTGCATTACAACCACGCTAATAACAAGAAATTATAGGAAATCTGAAACCTTACGATCGGTGCAAAAAACAAAATTTAAAATTGTTGAAATTTTTCTCTTATTCGGCTAAAAGAAAAGAGAGAATACAAAAAAGATTTAAAAACAAAACAAAACGAAAACAAATACAAATGCATTTCCAAAAGGGATTGAGTTACCAAAATGGGTGTCGAATGTTTTGGTAAATTGACACTAAAAAAATACAAGTGGACCAATTGAGAGTGGAATTAATAAAACTAAAAGCACACCATTATTTTTTCCCAAAATAAAAAGGTATTTTATTTATAACTCAATTAAAAACTAAGAGAAAAGATTATAAAGACACTTAAAATAATCGTTTGTGTCATCCAATTAAATTAACTTTAAATATTGTTACAATTAGTCAAGAGATAAGCGAAAGAAAAAATGAAATTAACAATGAAACCTGTTTTCGCCAAACGGCTTGAAAAAGTTAATAACAATTTGAAAAAATTTTAAAGGTGGCATGTTTATTGAACAGGTAAAAGTTGAACAAAGCAGGTAAAAATAAAAAGTGATTACTTTTTACCTTTGCAGATGTTCCACACCTACTAATTTATTTGAGCATCACCCCTTGTGTCCGTCCGTCCGATTATATTTTCAGAAAAAAGTAGGTTACGTTCCTATCCCACTATCGAAGTCTCCAAGTTCGTCGTTAATAATAATAATCCTATCCTGCATAGTTTAACGCTTATTTATGGAGCTAATTAATTAATATCGCAATATACATATAGCCGAGTGTATACACGAGTAGTACACATTTCTATTTATTAATTAATTATAAATTTATAATTATGACCATTTTTATTGGACTATCGATAATTTACAATGATACAATTTAATGAATCAATGCGCTATTTTAATAATTTTAATTGAAGTTTGGTGTTTTATTTTATTGTCTAATAATTGCGTGCTTAAAGTTTAATTAATACGGCACACGTAGGTTGTAAGTGTAATTAGTGTAATATTAGAGGATAAACAAAGCCAATCGTTTCACTTAAACATTACTTTGTAATAATAATCATTGAAATATCGCCGAGTCCAATCACAAATATACGAGCGTTGATAAGCATTTTTCCATTGCTCGTGAAACTCGGAAAATTTTTCCGCAGGTGTCCGCAACAAGTGGGTACACTCGATACTAATTTTATATTCAAATTAATGCTAATATAGTACGACATACATATAATACTACTTGCGCCTGCTTTTCTTTCATTCACAATCTCCTACTTACGCATTATTATATTTTATTATAAAAAAAGATCCCGAGAAATTATGACAATGCACTTGATTGTCTAATTTATGTTCACCTCTCGCGATTACAACAAAATAATTACAAAAAAGCTAATAAACGTAACACATAAAGTTGATATTTTAATTAGCAAATCAAATTGTAATTTATATCTCATTTTTATACCGAATTAACCTTGCAATTCAGTTTTTAATTATCTTCAAGAACAATCAATAAGATCAGGTATCGCATTAAAATATTTCCAAGGTATGCATTTAGAAATCTTACCAAGTGTGTTAACCATTCATCAATTTTTTTCTGACAGCACCCGATGCCTTCATTGCAAAAGAAACAAAATTCACGAAAATATCGTGATAAAGGTGCCGCGACAAGAAAATTTCCACATCCCACCCTTAGTCCTCATTAGTAACTCGAAACTCCTGCAAACCAAATCTTAATATGGCCACCGCGTTGCCACCAATCTAAGGTGTAAATTTACTTGGTGGTGAGATTTTGTCAAAAGCAGAAGGAAATTTCGACAGTTGGTTATGTTTCAAGGTATTCGCTGTTTCATTTTAAATTTAATTCTAACCACAGCTCCTACACCTCTCCGGGCAAATAAAAACCTTATTTTAATGTACGCTAAGTTAATTCATTCGTCGTTAATTATCCAAATCAACCACGTAGGTGGTGACATCTGCATGTCGGTTTATGGAACTTTCGGATTTAAGTAAAAAAAAAAGAAAACAAAAATGCAAATTTTCCGAATCAGAAAAAGCAAATGTTGATCTATAAAACAGCTTGATACAATTTTTCCAAATATCACATTAATATCATCGGAATGCGGAAATTTCGGAAATCTTATATAAAGATCACCCGCTGTGTTACATAATTACATCTGATTAAATTTAAAGGGGGCCAATTTATTATATAAATTTACAATATTCGACTTTTAGTGGTATGTTATTTGTCCAAACTAAATTGTGACCTAATTTTGGCCAATTTATTATCGAATTACTTTCCCATAACCTTCTCCTAGCAGAAATCACGTTTACATACAATTTTGTGCCATGTTTTGCTTAGGAGACTAATGAAATTTACCTTGAAAGGTACAAAATTCTGAATTGGGGTGTGAATTCCGCAGTATTTGTATTTTTCCTTCTCGGACCCAAGATATTTACTTTCCAATAAATGGAATAAAATTCCATAAACAATACTAAATATGCGTTGAAAATAGTAAAATGTAAATATAAGTGACTATTAAAGTCAAAGAGACAACAAGTGTTAATAGCAAAACAATGTCAACCGGTGATCACCACACCTCTGCAATAAAACAATAAACTTTTAACTGATATTGCAAAAAAATGACTATATCTCAATAAAATTATTATTGCCCGACTAATTAAAACCCGCAGTCGGTGTTGAAAAAAATCAAAATCGCTCGAAATTCATATTGGATACGAACATTGCGTGGTAGTTTCGCAGAATTTAAAGGTGCAATCAATCAATGATTTGAATTGTGGACTAAATGGTTGCTGAATTTTCAGGGACGACCAAAGGAAAAGTCACAAACAACGCCTCGTTCCGAGCGTGTTCCGCACCTATTCCAGAATCCGAAGGCCAGCTTTGTGATTGCGTTATTAGGAATATTGCACTTGCTAAGCAGTCAGCATGTCTCTCAATTTTCATTATCATAATTCAATTTATACAAATAACTTGTTGGGCATAAAATTTCCTCGGCGTGTAGGTATGATATCGATAATGAAAATGCCCCACACACCCATATTATTCATCTTCGTGCTGTGATCTATATGTGGGCTAAAGCCGATCGGTTCGATAATACCGTTTCGATGTTGTTGCAATACCGATAGTTTACCGAACCGGTAAGAAGATGCATTTGTGTCATTTCGTAATAACAAATAATTAAAATGATTAATGCATTATTAATAAAGGTATTTAATATATGTTGACATTCGTTGTTTGGCCTCCGGCGTTAGATGTGGTGCGATATTATTCAAAACAAGATCTGTATCTATTTAAAGAATGCGGTTTTTTATTACAGTAGCTAAAAGCTTCTAAGAGATTCATAATATTTTTGTTATGTCATTGTTATTAAACTATTAAATAATAATAAAAAAACACTGCCAAATGAATTAAATGGTAAAAAGTTGTTAGTATTGTTTGAGACGCGGCGAAAAAATCGTACACTTTTTTAAAATACTGCAAAGGTTATTGATTTTTAATCCAAGGTTAACAAATTACAATAAAAAAATTGTGTTTTTCTCGGGCGATCTCACGAAAATGTTACAGAATATTGGAAGTGTTTTTTTGTCCAAATTGACACGCGAGATTAATGGCTCGGTTTTTGCGTCCAAGGCGACAAAAAATGTACCTAATGGCTACATAAATTTTTAGCAATCATTTTTTGATATCAGAAATCGTTGGCGATTTATGTGACCATTACCGAAATGTAGCAGAAGATTTTAATAACAATATTTTTATGACCCCAGCAGCGCGAAGTGAGATTATAAAAATTTAAAGCTTTCACACCTCCTCCGTGTCCCACAATTTAGATAAGCAAAAATTCTCACAAGAATCCTCACCAGAGACAAACTATGCATTATCCAAAATCGGGTGGACGACTTGTTTTCGTCCAACGATCCGAAGGGTAGCTTATCTGGAAGATTATCAATATTTTCTGATGTGGTTCAGACGTGGGTCGTGTAATAACAGAAAAGCCTAGTACTGAATACAAATTTTCTCATTTCGAACAAAAGCTGACTCGGCTGCACGTTTGTGAACTTGAAGTTTTATGGGTAAACGCAACATGAAAGTTAAGATTTGTCGTTACGGTTAAAATTGAAAAAAATTAAATTAAATAATTTGAGTTTTTGTAATTTAACGATCAATTATCAAAGAAAAACCCCGCACATGTTGTTAAAACTGCATGAAATTGGCATGTAACTCGACTTTTGGCTTATCCAACAGCACGATTAGACTTAATAATCCATGTTACAACACACGTAGTTCTAAAAATCATCCCGTTTTATGTATATGTTTTTAAAATCGTTGCTTGGACCTCTCGTTCCGGTTCAAAAACCATGTTGTAACTTCGCCAAGATTAAGTATTGTTGTCTTTATTATTAATTTTTAAATTATGTTTGCGTGTACCCACAAAGGAAAAAATATAATCTAGCGTTAGGGATCAAAAACGAAAATTGCCCCAAGTATCGTTTAATGATGATCACTTCAAAGAAGGACAGTCAAAAATAAAATAATAACCACTCGCAGTACGAGAAAATTATAAACTACTTTTTTATATTACATGTAACATATAATGAGCAATTTTCTTTGTCGTTGAACTAGGCGTATAATTTGAAATTTGAACAAAACCAAAATATTTTTATATAATAGAACATTTCCGCTTAGGAAGTGTCGACTACCTACCGAAAGCGGTGTGCTTTCAGATCAGAAATATAAAGTTAGAAACTTCCAAACGGATATGGGCTTGATTTTATGATACCACAAAATTATAAACCTACCATCATATTTTATAATGGATGCTTTTCTCACCTTTTTGTGTGATATGGATACTTTTACCTGATAATATCGTCTCCTAAAAGTCACGAATAAACAAACTTGAGCAAACAACAATAAAAACACCAAATTAAAAATATTATTTCACACCATAAAGCAACTTCTCGAAAATTTAAAAGCTCTAATGCAATTGTGGTGTAACGAACGGTTCGTGTGAAAACAGGAAAGTTGACCTACTCGATCTGGGACCGACCCGCGGAGCGGTCAATCAAAGCAGAAGATTAAAAATTGTGGATAACAAAAAAACAAACAATCAATGGTATGCGCAACAAAGAAGATGACATCAGCCTACAAAAACGTTAATTCAAAAAATATAATGTGACAATATACAGTATAGACACGCATTGTACGTGAGTATGTGTGACACATGCGACATGTTAAACGCAAAAAATGGTAAAAGTCGAGATTCTTCTTTTGTTTTCTTTTTCTCTTTGGCATACAAAATATTTTAAATTTCAAGTACGAGTCTAAAAGTCACCAACGGATTGGCATTAATTGACCACTCGTTAATCTAAAACCCGATGACTTACAAATACGAAATACGTCTATTCGCCGCAGACACGAAAAAGATCGATTTGCATCCTTGCAAAGAAAAGAAAGAATTCGCGCAAGATATAACGAAAAAATAGAAATAGCATAGGAAAATCCTCCTTAGTAGGGAAGTAAGTTAAAAAGGAGAAATTATTTTACAACTTGTTGTTTCATATTACAAATTCCATTGTTCAAGTTAATGGTATATTTTATTGCATTCTACTTTGCAAAAAATACTACAAACACCGTTAGAATAATTTATACCATCATAATGCACTTCCCACATTAATAAGCATGTGTACCCGTTTTCAATCCCATTTTTAACTAAAAATTTAATTAGCTTAAAGTTATCCCTTGCTAATTCGTAAAAATGTATTTTATATTCATTGTTTTAATAATTATCTTCAACAAATTGCAAACTTTTTAATATATTTTCCCAACCGATATCCTCGACAATCGATCCTCGAGATTAGCCGGTGCATAATTTTTTCCTTTTCTATATTAATAATTCTATAAATAATTTATATATTTCTATTATTTAGTATGTGCATCGCAACTTAAGATAATTCAATTTATTTTTATGGAACGAAGGCAGCATAAATTTTGTGCAAAAAATAATAATAATTATTAATACAGAAGCATGTGTGTAGAATGAATAAATAAATCACTCTTAATAACATACACTGATCTAATAATAATTCAAAAAAAGTTATTCGTTGCCCCCGCTCACGATTACTACAACTTAATCATACGTTTAAACCATGATTTACCGTTAATGTAAGCTCACATCTTTCAATCACCGTAGTCACATTCTTGCGGGTGAGAAAACCCATCTTTGTTTCTAAATATGGATATTTCACTCAATTACCCATTAAACATAGAAAATAATTCCATTTATCGCCCAACACCATAATATATGAATAGCTATACGTTTAGTTTAAACTTAAAATCAATCGTTACTACTGGGATTCCGATATTATCCAGAGCAGAAAAAAAAAATGATTGATGACTCCGCAAATAATTATGTTATTTTAGTTGTAAAATCGTAAAATTGAAAAGTCTTTGTTTTATGTAAGTATATAAACTCGACGTTTAATGGTTCTGGAAGTTGAAAATGAAAAGACGCCTCAAAAGCGGCTGCAAACAAAAGGCATCAATCGTAATTTTTAAGAAGATGAAAAATGAAAGAAAAACAAAACGAAATGACAGCCTTTGTAAAGTACCCTAGTGATTCAGCAAAATGTTGTTATGGGACCCTAATTGGTACGAGCGAAAGCTACTTATTAGTATTTTTCATAAATTACCACTTTGCTTTAATTCGCTTCATAAAATTTTAATTGTAAAACTAATCATTTTCCAGAAAATCAAATCAAACAGACCAAGTTGAGCGTAAACGCTATTTACAAATACGGCATGATTTTTTTATTATAAGTTCAGGTGCTACAGGTTAAATTTCATTACCTCACTGGGTGGGCTTTCAAAAGCGTATTACAAAATTGACTGAAATGTTTAATGATTATATTCTTCATAAAAGGGTTCTCCAAATGTGTCCATTAAAAGGATGCTTTAATTTGGTTCTGCAAAACAAATGCAATTTAACACGAAATTCAAGGATAATTCAAGGAAAGTAACAATTTTGATAATTAGGACCCCGAATTCTATTTTGTATAGGGGGGGGGGGGTTACCGAATTTTTAATTCGAGTTATTACTGAAGCATTGCCGAATAAAATGTTACAATTTTGAAATAATTTACAACCGTATCTGCCACCATAAAAGAGCATAATTGTCAATAAGTACTCAAAGAGCCGATAAAATACAGCGATAATAAAGGTTACCTTATTTACCGATCTCAATTGATTTAAAATTTACGAGGAGGTGTTAATATAAAATAGCATGTCCTAAGTATTACATAATGTCGGCGCAATAATAGCAACGATAATGCAAATTTATTGTAGTACATAGGAGGAAATTAAGTGGTAGGTCTAAAAATGCAAGGATGTAGGCCGAAGAAATA
The DNA here is from genome assembly GCA_958510845.1 of Cantharis nigra. Lineage (NCBI taxonomy): Eukaryota > Metazoa > Arthropoda > Insecta > Coleoptera > Cantharidae > Cantharis > Cantharis nigra. Next base: position 1,342,924 of record OY294033.1, on the reverse strand, counting down.
AATAAAACTGTTATATAATTTGGACGAAAGCTGCACCTGCTGCACATGCATTTCAACTCGATTCCCCCACATGGGGATGGGTCAAGCACGACTTAAAAATTACTAAATTATTTTTAGTTAATGTTAGAAAATTTTAAAAACATAACGAGCGCCTTTTCCACAAGATTCAACCCACAGCTCTGCTCTTACTTTCTACAAATGAGGTAAACGATTTGATAAGTCTTAAAATTCTATGCTTATGCAACGTCCATCTCTAATGGCATGTCATGAAAGTAATTGGTCGATTAAACGCAAGCTTGCTCACTTAGTACTAAATGTGTTGAAATATAAATCGCATGATAACAAAAAAACCATTACATACTCGAGCAGTTGATTGCAAAATAATTAGTACGTAAAAAAATTTATAAGTAAACAGGTAAAACAGAAATATAAGTCACATATATATTTACTTTTGTCTGCTCGTTAATAGTTTTACAAATGACACAAATACCACTATGTAATTTAATCGTTAAAATATCTTCAAGAAGTCCACTTAATAAAAAGTGCTAAGTATTCTTAATTTGCCTCCAGAAATGAAAATATACTCTGGACGCTCTTCGGTAGAAATTGTGAAATGCAACAATCCAATTAGCGTCAAAACTGTCTTGTAACGCGTTTCCGGCGTCAGTTTTCCATATATTTTCGCTCACAGATACCTCGTTATGGATTGCCGATGTTCATCAAGCGTTAAAATAAAAACTAGTCCAGTTTAATATTCACTCGTCACTCAATATTCAGTCAAAAGCGAAAAAGCGAAACTGCACCCCCGATTCGCAATAGCGGGATTACTTTTCACTACATCGTCTATTTGTTTGGAAAATTTAGTTTCTTTAGTTTTGTTGAAGTTTTCATTTTCTGATTAATTTCAAAATCATAATTTTACATTTTGATCTTGCACAGCAAGGGGGGGCACCCTTAATAATTGGAGCTTTACCTTGGGGGGAAATTGTAAAAAGGAGGATTGCGCCTGAAATTTTGTTATTTCACCGATGTCGTTATACTACTCGTATTCTGTAAAATGGTCATTTAAAAAACTGTAAAATTTTTGTAAAATTGCTTTCTAATTGCCGGTTGTAAATGAAGAAAAAAGTGATTGTAAAATTTATATTAGCTTTGATTGCTGGTATCAAAAGCCCGAGGTATTACGATTATAATAATCCGCCTTTGATTTTACTTGAACATTTTTATGTTTGCATGAATTATTACTTTATTTACATTTAATGAACCCTTCGAGAAGTCAATTAAGAGAAAAATATTAAAAAATATCGGTAATTGCGCGATTGCAATACACATTTAAATTGATTTGGCTTACGTAAAGCCATCAGCTTTATTTGTATTACTAATTGCGTTAATATGAACAATGGTTCGTTGCAAGAATAAAGGGGCATCAAACGAGAACCTCAATTTGAGTGAAAAATGCCTTAATAACACACAATGTTATTTATGAAAACTTCACCCATTAGCTTTAACTATATATAACGTGAAAAAATCTCATCAAATGAGTCGGAGTGGTATACGTACATATTTATGATCTTCATTAAGCACCATCATAAAATATTACTTCTCATACATTGTATTATACATCTGAGCATTATCCGAGTCATAATCATTCCGATATAATAATAGTTTCATTATGCAATCAAATGAACTTGTTGAATGTTGATGGATGGAACAGGACGAAAAGGAACGTTCGGATAGCGAAATTTAGCATACTACTTAGAGCTTAGATTTTCCCATTATATGCTACCGAAGCTTGCACAATAAATTTACCTGTAAAGAGGCGTGAATCTTTTTATTAAAATTCCATTAAAAAAATTTTTAAATTGTTTACGTACATTACCGGCTATAATTGTTAATATTTTACATTAAATTATTTACGTTTGCCACACAATAATATTTATATACGAGAGAAAGGACATGTTTGATATATAGCAATTCGAAAACCGTGATCAAATCGTTTATTTATGTATTTATATTACAAAAGCGTGACATAAATTTTTGTATTAAAATAATTCAATCTATTTTTGCCCGATTATAATCCTCATTTTCCTAATATTACATGCACGTCTGAGCATCGCAGATGAGCTTTCCTGTTTTCTTCAAATTTCTAATTATTTTGTGATTTATTACATTTTCAAATGTCTCAAAAAAACTAAAACCAAGGATTTGCATTTTGTAAAAGAAATTGTGTTTACTTTAGTGCCGCACGCGCCGACAGTAAAAGTATTGTAGAACAAAATTACTCTTTGGGGCTGTGCCTGAATTGTTCCATAATAAAAAGTTTAAATAATTAAAATCACAAAATGTTTATTAAATTCTCCATAAATATCTGTGTCGATTTTGAGTCTATGGAATCTCTCAATCGAGAGAGTTTTAAATACAATTCGGATGAATGGATGAGACAACTCTTCTGAGGGCCAGTTGTATAACTCACTGTTGATCCAATCAATTAATCCTATAGGTTGATCTTCTGTGATACCGATACAACTGAAGTAGTTTCATCTACTAGTTTTGAAAAATTTCGAGCTTGGCAATAATTCCACACTACAGCTAAAGAGACATTTGGATAATTTAAAAGTGGTTGGGAAAACTAATGGAAAGGTTTCCTATTGAAATAAATGATAAAACTCCCAATGGAATGAATAACAAGAAATTTTTATTTTTTAAATGAGCAGGTAAGATACATAATAAGCCATTAACTGATGCGATAAAATCTTGTGTACATAAAGAGAATATTAAAGAGAACAGAAAAAATATTTTAGAATTCAGTTACACCATTTTAATTATAGATGTCACGTATTCTTTATACGGTCGAGGTATATTATATTTTTCGCCACTACTTTGTCTGATGTCTATCATTGTTTGTTATTACCAAGATAATTGCTCCCGCAATAAACAACTTATATTCTTGGGAACTTGCTTTTCAAAACTCGAAATATGTAATTATCAATTACGTCTCGCGTTCAGTTTGGATTTAATTCGCCTACTTCAAAATTGTCGGTCACTGCAATCTAAATTTGTTTGTTTGTTAGTTCTATCCAAAAAAGTTCTCGCCGGTTTGTATCGGTATACGCCAATTTTCTTGATATGCGATACCGAGACCGCAATCCGTGGTGTATAATCAAAATCAAAGGTCTCTCTGGCCAATAAAAATTGCAACGATTTAATGAATCCTGGAGTCGGACGAGAATGGGCAATCGTTTTTGATAATATGACAAAAAAATCCAATCCGGAAGAGCGCAGCGGTTTGGTGACACGACTCGTTCGGGCGTATTTAAGCCAATTTACGTACTTATTTAATAACGTAAATATTTTCAATTTTGATGGTTCCCGAGGATATTTTCGGTGGTCTCATCAACAAGGCGGCTGATGACCGGTCGGCCCCTGCACGCTATTGGACCGAGTAAGGTAAGAGAAATGCTACTGGTTGGTTGCCACACTTGCTTGGTCACATAATAATGATAATAATAACAGTAGCTATAATGATGAGCCAAGACGATCGTTGATAATTGGTAACGACAGCATGGCTTCTTGTATTCCATTTCGAAGCGGACGACGGATGACGATGCCGCGCGGCAGCATCGGCGTCGATCGAAACCGGGGTTGAAAATGGAAAGAACCGACATTAAAATTTTATCTAAACCAGCATTCCTCCCAAGCCTTTTAATCAAAGTTATGGTAATCTCATGGGAATGCTCGTTTTAGCATACAAGAGATACTTGAAATTTTATATTTAAACAAAACCGATTTGTTTTTACTAAACATTACTTTTAAAGACCTTTTATCCGCATTGTATTTTAATAAGGCGGTGAAAATTTCTATGACTTTTGCACCATATAGTGCGATCAAATTACCATAGATTCTTGTATATTGTAAATTTTACGATTGCCTTTGTCTATATTATTCTTTTCGCCTTTTATTATGTACTTATTCACCCAGTATTTTATAACCGCCGCCGCCATGTAAGAGGTACGCGCATTTGGTTGTGAAATGAAATTTTCATACTGCATCGAGAACACTTCACGCTTTCAGGCTTACAACTTAGTAATGCAGATAAAGTTGGACATTTTACGTTTTAAGATATCAATATTTAGTAGTCACGACCGCGAAACACTGGTATAAAACAAATTGAATTTACAAAATTCTAAATCGAAAATTGCCAAATACTTAAAATAGACACGTTAGGTTTAAAAAACTGATACGAATCTAAAGTTTAGAATTTGTAAAATTTTAATTGCTTTCTCGTGTAGTCTTATTGTAAATTATTTTTAAAAAACAATTAATCATAAAATACCGAGTTTTACAGCACAAATCCGGTGTAAATTCTCAACTTGTTGATTAAAATGTAAATGATTTGTAAAGTACACGTCATATTTTTATAAATGAATTTTAGTTAATTAACTTTTTACTTAAGCCTCTCTCGTCTCTTGGTGGCTATGTGAAAATGCGAACCAAATTAAAATCTCAACTATGCGAGAAAACAAAAGTTTTCCGATTCGACGATCAAGAAGAAGAAGAAGAAGAAAACGAAGAATTAATTAATGTAACCAAAAAAACGACAAAAAGCAAAATAGCTTAGAATGGAAAAACAAAGAAGGTTTTGGGTACGGGTTGTTTTGCTTCGGCAATATTCATACCGTAAAAAGCGGCATGTCTTTGACTAAAAACCAAGTCACAACTCACAAAATTGTTATTTTCGCATGAAACACTTGGTTCAGTGGCCTTAATGCGGTTATAAAATAAGGACTCGCATACTATAGGGCACGTACACAGCCACAACAATAATTGGAAATTGAATAAAACACGTTCTTACAAAATGCATGGTAATGCAATTTGAATTATACCACATAAACCCTCTTCAAGCATCAAACCTTCACTTACCGCAATTTGTTTGACGAATCCATTTCATTAGCTTACTACTTGACAATAATTCAAATGTTAGTGCAATATCCATCATACACACACATACCTGAAACAAATTCAAAGTTTGGAAAACTCTGCTTCCAACAATATCTTCTATAAAATAATAGCATTATATTATTGCGGCTGAGGCTCGGGTCGAGCAAAAATTGCGAAACGTGATTGGAATTATAGAAATAGCGCATGGGCGCCATGGTAAATTAACTCGAGTTCACTCAAGATATTGAGTACGGATACAGCAAGTACTGGTTCTAATTTTTAGTAGATGCTGCCAGTGCATTATTCAGGAATGCTCAGTGACAATGAGTTGGTGGCACGCCTTTTTGATACCAGACTACGATAAAGGCATTACACAAATGCACATCATTATTTTATTTTGTTTACTTTATTATCAACTTTTAATATATCACGTCGCGAGATTAATTTGTCCAATCTTATATAAGTTTCGTTAAAAAAAGTCGTTTTAATCGCGACCGAGAAGATTGAAATAGCATCATAAAGAAATTTTCATTTTATGAAACAAGAGTCATGTAGCACAAAATGAGGCAGATCTAATAAAAACTCGGCGAAGACGTGCAGAACAATGTAATCATAATAAACTATCAAAGCGTCGAGAGTAAAAATGATGATGGGCAGTCAATTTGCGTTAAAATTAAATCCACAACGTGTCGACGTTCACCGCAGGACCAAGCCGAGAATTTTCCGGAATTTCCGCTCCGGTCGCACCGAGCCGCAAATTTGTAGAAATAATAAATAAAAATAAACGAAACGAAATGGTATCGTTAATTAACGATTTGGAGATTTGAAAAAGTATTAAAAGATCAGCTCAATGTGTGGGATTGCGTTTAAGAAAACAAAGAATTCGTTAGTCAGGATCACGAAATGCAAATTTTCTTTTTTCGGTATCTAATCTATTACAGGAGCTGCCGAGGACAAGCGATCGGCGAATTAAAATAACGATAATCGAATGAAGTTTGCACAAAGAGCTTGTTAATTTGTAGTCTTTTTATTTTCAGTTCCACGACCGCACCGATGCAATCTTTGAATTTCATTTAGACCGATATTACTAAAACAATGAGAACTTTATATTCTTTTCTTCTCTTTTTGACAACGAATTTAAACAATGTGTGGTTGTTTTAGCTGCTAGAATTTTCAACACTTTGCTTTTGCCAGAAAAATGGCATGCATTATCGCTTCGCCATTATTACAATTCACTGACTAACGAGCTATTTACTATTCATGAGAGCGGGGGTGGCACAAGTAACTAGAATGGAAAATAGAATATAATATACTAGGTACATCACCGAAGACAATAAAGTTGTGAACCAATTAACGAGAAGAAGAAAATCCAAAATAAATCCATAAATTAAAAAAGGAAACCGTAAAAGTTATAATTGGCTAAGCAATTTTAATTGTAATACTCAAGTTTCGATCATTTTTGCAGTAAATTGGCTAATTGAGAAAGCTCAAGGCTGCGTCATAAAGCACAATTAGCAACCTTCTGTACTTGAGTGGGTTTTGAGTGTTTCCTTGCACTTGATTTTCAAATCATGGAAGTACTACTGCTTGTAATTGTTTTATAAGAATAAAAATAAATGCATAAACTTCAATCAAGGCTTTTCGTTATTATATAATACAATTAATACGTAAACTTGGGAGAAACTCAAAAATAATACATTTTTACTTGCAGATACATCAGGATGTAGTACTATGTGCGTGCATACCAACACTATAAATTAAGTTCCTTAAGAAATTGTTATGAGCTTTGCATTAGTTAGTTAATGTCACGGGGATCGTCATTCTTGACAGTAATGTAACTGATATGGATGATTAAAATGAACGCTTAAATTACACATTAATTTTATAATTGCAAACATTCTATACGTTAATCTTGTAAGATCGTAAATCTTACGATTTGAAAACATTTTGACTTTACAGTTTCGTTTCATTCGTAGGATTATGAATTTAGATGAACATACTAAGATGAAGACAAACTAGGTATATAAAAAAGGACAATTTCGTCATCTTACCCCATAGTACGGGTAAGATGGCGAACATAATGGGGTAAGATGTTTTGATGATTTGGTTGTTCAATGTAGGGTTTTACAGATTTTAAATGATATGTAGTTTTTCTGTAAAATCCATTCGTCATCTTACCCCACCTTCCCTACTTCATGCGTAAATTCACGTCAACGGCCAATGGGATGTCTGCTTTTATAAAAATTTTAGAAACTGTTCTAAAACGAGAGTTTTATAAAAACTCATTTTTATAAAATTACTGCTCGTCACACTTTCAAAACCGTTTTTATACAAATTTTTATAAAAATTTGGTCATATTTTTATGGCTCACCCAACAGAGGCTCATTCGAAATTCGAACCTGCGACCACATCTTCGTAGTCGCTTACGTTCTCCACAGTACCATTCTGCTGGGTTAATTAAATTATTTGTTAACATTTATGTTAATAAAATCGTCAAGGATGTTCAAATTAATTTTAATTCTGAATTACATGAAAAAATTTATTTAAATTTTGTTAAATTAAATCATCAATTTTGTTTTCAGTGTAGCGTCTCTGACAGACGGTATACAAAATAATATTATATCCTGAAAGCTGTAACCGGTGGGTCTGAGGGGTATGGAACACCCAGGTGGTATAATAACATTATAAAAAATTGAACCTAATACAATTGATTTCTAATTTCAATTTTAATTAGATATTTAAAATCTCAATTATCCTATAAAATTTACAGTATTGTAATATGGTTTGAAAAGGAGTAACTTTGCACACATTTCTCGATGTCCAAAGAAGAACTTTTCGCACGATATTAGATAAAATACTTTATTTATCTGGTCTGATATTGCAAACCATTACGTCTTAAATAATTTTTGTAATTCAGTTTTAACAAAATTAGGCTTAAAGCCTTAATCTCTACAGGGAAGGTTATTTGCACGACATTTTATTCCAACTTTGTGTCTTCCCTTTTCGAAATGGAAGTATGTGAAAACACTTCGAAAACTCATCAGAGAAGGAGAGAATGGATCACGACGTTTCTGTCAAGAAGCAAATGAAGAATAATAATTATTTTATAAAGAAGTTGAAAAAGAGGCTGTCAGAGATAGAAATATCTAAACAGGTGCTCACCGGCGTGGTGTTTTAATTAACAGTTCCGAGTGTCACATGTAGCGTACGGGAAGACCACCTAAGCACCAATAAAACATAAAAATGTTACGACAGCAACTTATAAGAATGTTAAAGTTTAATTTAAGCAAAAATACAATATTATTAGAATCTTTTCAAATTAGAGAAACAATAATCCCATCAGTAAAAATTATATAAATTCTCGGCATGTTAATTAAATTCGACGTAAATACCATTATTTGTTACAAAACATGAAAATATTGCGATCTCTGAATGTTTAGATTAGTGTTTTTCATATAAAAAGAGACATGAGGTAATAAATAATATCGATTCGCAGTAGATTACTTGTATGAAGGGTGGAAGAGATTACTTTGTATGTGAACATTGCAGGAATGTGCTTCATAGGGGGTAAGCATGAAGTATAACGATGCTAAAAGAAGAATATATTTTATTTTCTCATTAAATACATCATACATTTTTAAAAAAGCTGTTTTATTGCAAAAATGTTAGTCAAGCTCACAAAACAATAAAACAAGATCATTATCCGAAAACGTGGGTAACCTTCAAAATATTTCTCAAAAATGATCCCCGGATTTTCTATCGTAGAAAATTACATATTGCACGTAGACGATTTTTTTGAAATTTTCTCGAAGATATTTGCATAGTTAATTAGTACTTCCTAAGAGCTCGGAGAAGCTTTAAATCTACGAGCTTTCGATGGAAGAGATGTGTATTAACAAGATTTATTTAATGGATTGAATTTCTAGCAAGTCAAAGCCCATACAGGTGCGTTTTCTTAGATGCGAGAAGGTAGATAACAACTGGAAAGCGAATCCATTGGCATCAGTAAAGTACACGTATATTAAATGACATCAATAATTCGTTTTGGCATAACATTCGAACGAGTAAAACACGACGACCATGTAATGAACATTCCAATTTATTTGTTAGCCGGCCACTAACTTACGCTTTTAACTACGAATCAAGACACGTGTCTAAGGCTGCGCTTTTAAAGTCTGCAGGCCTGTGTTCTGACAGCAACATGCACAACAAGCTTCAGTCATTAAATATGCAAGTATGCAAAGCAAACCCACAACCCTATGTAACTCGAGTGCAATTGATTCGCTGACGAAAGCTTCTCCAACAAGCACAACATCAAATTTTGGACCGCCAAAATGGTCGCCGTAATAAAGTATAACAAAATCGATTTTTAGAATGCAATCGTCCACTTATCTTTTATTATATCGCGCAAACCTTTTAAAATTAATTGCATGCAAGAGCGCCGTTATTTTATTACAAAATTAAAAATATAATACACTGAACTTGGAAGATGGCAATCTTTAAAAATGTTTTCATAATATCACGTATAGGGTCTGATAAAATTGAACTATAATAACATGTCCGTCGTATATTTTAGACATCGCCATTGCCATTCGTACTCGAAAATGCGCCTATTTTATGGAAGTATGTACATATATAATACGCAATTGGAATTTATGGTAGTTACGATTTAATCTGATAATTAGAAAATATCACAAATTAAGAGTAATCGCCTCCTTTTTATGTAATAGCATCACGTATACTTATATATTAGCTATATTGAAAAAATAATAAAATAATAAACCAGAGCCGATGATGCAAGAATATCTTGCCAACTACCTATAGTAAGTATATAAGCCTTTTCAGTATTAATTTTTTTGTAAATTAAAATAGTCGTTATCTATTTAGCGTAATTACAAACTATCCTCCAATTTTTTTTTTAATTGCACAACCTGTCACCTTCCTGATGTCTGTATAATATTGCTGCAATAATAATTAACAAGTGCTTGCATCCCAAGACAACATATTCAAAGGAAGTGATAATTGCATGCCTTCTTTATTTCGCGTTGTTTTAACGTCGAATGAATTTCGAGTTTATTTTTAATGCACAAAAACTTCATTAAGTGCAAAATTTTTCCCTGAGCCGGATTCAGCTTCGTGGATAAGGTGCCGGAGCTTCTGGAGAAAGCAACCGAAGTCGAGCACTTTTCATAATAAAGAATTATGTTTTGATTATTGACTTACTTTACGGAATAAATTCTCTCACAATAATCGTAATTAATGCTATTCTCATTATTAATTATAATTTTAATCTTGGTAATGTGTAACAACGCTAGTTCTAATATGATAGCTCCAGTTAATAAAAATTACGCCTCTTTCCTAATTATATGATCACGTTTCTGTCATTCCAGTTTTATTGTCCGATTCTGATACTAACGCGCTTTTAATTCCATATGCCTGAGTTATGTCTTAAACATAAAACTGGTAATTAAAGCTTACAAATGGATTGGCTTTTATTATTGGTACCTACAATCAATTAATTTTTAATATTATAATGCAGCACTTTTTAATTTAAAACAAATTATCGGCTGGGGTCTCGAGATAACTATATCGTGATTTTTTTGCGTTGTACGGGACACCGTCGTGCTTAAATAAATTCGGCACTGGGTTGTACTCCCCCCCCCCCCATATATCTACTAGTATTGCAAGAAATTGAAATAACGCGAAAGTCGTTTTATTTTAATAGGCACAACATGCACATAGATTCTATCGAGTTTTACCCGCCAAAGAGCATTTAAAACCTAACAATTATTAACACTAAATCACAGGACTGTCATTTTTGTTTAATTAACAGCACGGATGCGTATCAGATGCAGACAGCCCCCCAAAGGGGAGCAGCTCACGTATAGTAATAATGGGCGTCCTTACATCCAGCAATTTGCAATGCGGTCGTTGGGAGGAGTCGCTTTGACAAACATCCTCGCTCATCAGCCAAAGATTGGATATTTCATATACTGTTATTATCGGTTATACTTTTATACCCGGTTAATAACCTGCAGCTTCTATACTAGTGTCTAATTGTTTTCTTGCTTCCCATAGCAGGCTTTCCAGTTCTCTGGCACAAATAAGCAGCTTCGGTATTTTTCAAAATTTAAAAATCGCATCACCACACTTTTTCGAGCTTTTATAGATCATCCGCTCGTAAATATGAATTATTGGAGCCCGTTAATTAATTTTACGATAATTTTTGCAAACCCATTATTTACGACCAATCATAAAACTATAATGACACCTATATGCGTTAGTATATATAGCATAGTTTTTACGATCCATATATGTGCGAATAAAACTGATAATTACCACCGCCGAGAAAATTTATATAATTGATTTTCTTCTTCCCGGTTACCGGGAGATTCGTCAAGTGCAGTTCGAGTCGAAATGTGATGATAAACGAACCAGAAAGTTTGAAAAGTTCCGATTTACTTAAACCGATTTTTAACCGTAAAAATTTCTAGTTGAATGATTCCTTTTTGCATTAGCTCCTTCTAGATATGTCGGCTTCTCAAAGCATGCGATTATTGAAACAAGAAAAGCAATTAAAACGTGCAAAAATTGCAAATACAATTTTTTGAATTATGTAATTTTTTCAACAATAATTATTATCAAGTCCTGTTAATTCAATTAAACCTCTTACAGTTTTTAAGTTTCCCATTTTAATTATAAAGTTAACTTTTCAACCTCAACCTATCACTATGTATTAACTTAACCCATGGAAAAAGCTATCATCTCGATTCGCGAGTAATTGCTAGTCAGCATTATTTCAATGTTACATATAAAATTGACTATAATTATAGTAGCATCTATAGCACATTGTAACTAACTACAAAGTAAATTTTGGTTAAAGCCATATAAGTACCGTAAGTAATTGCAAATATTCACGGTAGTTTGAACATAATATTTTCGAAAAAGCTTTGAAATTCTTTTGTGCGTTAGGACATCCGTATTTTACGAGCGAACGACTCCGAGAAGAATAAATACAGAATATTTTTGTAAAAATAAAGAAATTAAATGTTAAACACAATTGAAATAAAAATAAGTAAATTTTTTTCGGCTCGTGATAATTGGTTCTTATTTTGACAGAAACGATTATACGCTTTTGCAAATGAAACTTGAAAAAATATAATAAAAGTAACATAAATTATACAGTGAAACACGAGTGTGTGGATATCATATACAGGTATATGATATATGGAATGCCAAATGCACCAAGGTACTGTTTAATTATTTTTAATTTACTACAACTTCTTAATATGTTATTAATGTATAATCGATATCATTTGAGATAAATTTTAACTTTGAATTATTTATGTCCATGCGTTTGTTTGACAGAAGAGCCTTTATCTCGTTCTTTTTGCTACATTCAATTTATATACCTACACACTGCAGTTATCTGGAGAAAATTTAAAAATTCTCAGCTATAATTATTTTAAATTACAAATACCTATAGAAAAAAAATACAAAACATCCTGTAGATAAGAATTGCGTATACCAACAAAAAACGATTCGTTGCAATTATTGTCGTTGTCAATGCAATCGATTCGACTGCTATAAAAGAGTATAAGGTAATATATACAATTATGAAGCTAAACCACTGTCATTTGCAATTAATAAAGCAACAGCATCATTTTCAAGTAAGTATTTCGACAAATTGAAATCTATGCCCAAATTACAAATGTGTCTAATGAAAAGAAAAATTTCGGTGCACCAGCAGGAAATCAACATGTTTAATTAACTGCAGTGATTACGGTGCAGGTAACGTATAATTTGGTAAATTTTCGAATAATACAAAAAAATCATAGAATCTCATTTATTTTTTTCCTAAATTAATTCTATGTGGTAAGTGGTTTTAGATCTGCTATAAAAGTTAAGATTAATTATTTGCAAACGACGTATGGTCGTTTAATATTTTCCTGAATAATAATTATGTTCAATAATATTTTACCAATCAAAATTTTGCCATCAATAATTTAATCAGATTTTAATTTCTTTTCATCATAATTTCAACGGCATTCATAATTAAAATTTTATCGAATTATCGGTAACAAACAGGTATAGTTAAAATTTATTCCTCATTATTATTATTATTTTTTGTTTTAATATAAAATTATGGGTAGACGAATTTATTTTTTGTTAACTTATTGGCAATAAATCACCCACGTTTAAATTAAAAAGGAAGCCTGCAAAGAGGAGGAGGATTGGTTTTACAGGAAAAGAAAAACTTAAATCTTGAATTGATATTTTTCATAAATTTCGAAAGCTCTAATTTGTAATTATGTAAAACAGGCCATTTATATGTAAAGCTTCAAGTGTGAAAAACAAAGGGTACACCCAAAGCACATGCATGAGATCCTCCGTTCCAATTTCACCAATTAATATTTTCGAATAAAGTGCTTGATTCAATTTTAATTTGAAAGCAATTATGTTAACTTGGTATATACAGGGTGTCTCCGTTTGAGGTGGTGATAAAGGACACTTTTCTAAGACAAATTTTTAAATAAAATTTTTGTCCAAGTCTAAACCCTTGGGGGGGTACCTCCCTTTAATGCAATTTTTTGAATTTCTGATTTCAAACGGCCATAGCTTCGATATTATTGAATTTTTAATTTAATCGATTAGAACTTTATTAAAGACAATTTGCTTATCTACAAATTAGGTTATAACCCCTTATTGTCTAGAATCACCGCATTTCGAGTTATAAATTAAATTAAGTGAAAAAATGTTTAAAAAATTCAAGTTTTAATTTTTTTAATTTACTTGCAAACCCCGTATCTCTTAAACGAAACATATTAGAAAAAAACTAACGGCCTAAACCGGATAGGGAATTTAACGGGCTACAATTTTGGTTAAATACATTGTTTTGGGAAACCAACCGTTTTCACAGAAATTTTGAAAATAATGAACAAGGTGTATAGGTAAAAAAACAATAAAAATAAATGTATTTTAATAAATTTTCAAAATGGCCTCCTTCATAAATTATTATTATAAATTGATAAAGTTTTTTTATAAATAAAGATAAAGTAAAGCATTAAAACAAATTAAAACATTTTTTAGCAATTTTGTAAATTTATTTATTTTTTACCAACACCTTGTTCATTATTTTCAGAATTTCTGTGAAAACGCTTAGCTTTCCAAAAAAATTTATTTGACAAAAGTTGTAGCCCGTTAAATTCCCTATCCGGTTGGGGCCATCAGTTTTTTTCTAAAACGTTTCGTTTAAGAGATACGGGATTTGCAAGAAAAGTAAAAAAATCAAAACCTGAGTTTTTTAAACATTTTTTTACTTAATTTAATTTATAACTCGAAATCCGGTCATTCTAGACGCGAAGGGATTATAACCTAATTTGCAGATAAGCAAATTGTCTTTAATAAAGTTCTAATCCATTATGCCTAAAAAGTCAATAATATCGAAGCTATGGCCGTTTGAAAGGGACGGTACCCCCCAAGGGTCGAAGGTTATCCACGGTCACGGGGACACCCTGTATATGCAAGTACACATGACATTATTGACGTTAGAGAAATTGGATTTTTTATTTCAACAATCTGGTTATTCACAAAAAAAAGTATTCAAAAATGTAGGTACTAACTCATTGAAAACTAAATTTTCAATTACAATAAAATTATTATAAAAATGCAAAATTATTAAAATTCCTGGTGGATAATTTTTAAACTTAAATGATTTAACATTCTGGCGATTGATGGTGTTTAAAAATAATACGATAGCATTTAAAAGCATGGAGATTCCAACAGTCGATCAGAACACAAACCTCTTAAATGAAATTGTAAAAAATTTGATAATTAAATAAACTTTTATAAATTCCGAAATTTAAATTTTTAGTGCATAATATTAAAAATTTAATGACTTCAAAATTCAGGCGATTTATGATGCATAAAATATAAAACGAGAGTTTTAAATGCATGGAGATTCCAACGGTGAGTCAGAACAGAAACCTCTCTCAAGATTTTGAAAATTCTATGTCTAATTTTTAAAATGTAGTTTTTTTGCAGATTTTGGAATTAGAAAAGATATCCTAGCAAAGATTATTAAATGCAATATCTTAAAAGCTTAATTGCAAATTATTTGCTTATAAAAGAATTTTTTTAATTGAAAAATTAATATTCAAAATGTTATCATGTTTCCTTTTCGGACGGGCTAATTTGTGAGAATGAAGATTATTTTAAAACATTTATTTGACATGACCGTTGCACATTTGCATGGATTTCCCGGATGGTCCGGGAGAAAATACCCAGAAAAAATTCAGTTTTATAGAAAATTGAATTTAAAAATAAAGCTGGGAAAAATTAAAATCGATAACTCTTTGAAATGATATCTAGTAGGGAATTAAGGAAATATTGCTGTGTTCTCTCTTATAAAATTTTATTATCTTATTTTATTTATATTTTTTTCTCAAACTGATCTCTGCTAACTGCTGGGGTTCCACTATTCTATCAATCTCAAACTTACAGGTTTATTATTAAATTTTTTTTTAAATATAGAAAAATTGTACCTATGCAAAAGAGTCGTTTTAGTTTTTGTGTATTAATAAATTGCTCTACTTTGGTAAGTTAAAATGAACTAAACGATTAATTTCCAGAATTCTTATGTAAATAAGGTGTCAAAGTGATGAATTAAAAATAATATTTAGTATACCATTTATTAACTTGGCCAGAGACCGTTCATTCGATTTCCTGAAAGAAATCCTTTTCTTTCAAAAAGGACAATACTATACAGTCTGTTGTGGTAATGGAAAAAATTTGTAGAATGAATTTGATCACATGTTCTTTAATTTCTTATTAATTTAACGAAAAGTTAAAAGTCATAAAGGAACAAGGAACAAACAAACTAAAAGTTAACAAGTGTGAAATTGATTGTGTCATAACGAATTGTATAATTGCAGCCGACGAGGAGTGGAAAGCAAGAGTACGGTTTTTGGTATAAAAATGGTCTGGTCTGGAGCAATAATAATTTTTATTGTAAATTTAAATTTCTTCACTCACGAAACGTGCAGTTGTCTATTCACACGCCTATACCTACTAAAACATTCTATTGTTTCCTTTAATCTAAGAAAGCATTAATTGAAGTTTTAAAATGTTAATGAATGTTAACTGTGGCATGAAGTTATTGCGAGGAAAAGGCGTAACTCAAAAAGGCGTAACAAAATGGCGAACGTATTTACATTTTAATTGAGAAAAAAAATTAGATTATTTATTATCGATATTATAACACCATTTTCGATACTGTGTGGCAGTTATTACGTCTAGCAACCTCAAATTATAAGCAAATTAGTCCGATTAAATCTCGCTTGTCTTTACCGATCGATAAAAGTTTGAATTCTGCTGGGATTCCGAAAAAGCTCACGCAAAAACAATTTTATCTGCTTGCGAAAAAAAAATAAATTAAAAATGATGCATGGTTTATTATACTCTCCGACTTACTTACCAAAGAGGTTCCACTTTGAAAAATTTAATTAAAAAAAAGCGCACAGCTCCTCCATCAAAATTTCTAATGGTTTATTATTAATAAAATGTACTGTACCTATAATTAATTATGCAAATTAATAATTTACAACAGTTTGAAATTAATTGATCTATGACATAATTTTTAATTAATTTTTAGTTAATAAAAATAATTAGTGTCGTTTTAAGTTTTCTCAAAATTTAATCCTGCTAAATACATAAAATAAAAATATTAGCGATGATAAAATTTATCCTTTTTTAGTTAAAAAATGTTAGATGCAAGCGATAATAAATAATTAGATTTCGTGATAATTTTAACAACTTTTTTATTGCTTATAAATAAATAAAAGTGTTCATAAATAAAAATTTTTTTAATTGCGTCAGTTTTTCGGACGTAATGAAAAATTCGAGTAAAAAAGCTTCACTTGAAAAACCGCCATGCATTATTATTCGAGCTTATCGCAAATTAATCTTAAATTCAAGCTTTTAATGATTTTTTCTGTAACGCATAACTTCCGTTTTCTTCATTTTTTATTCAATAAATCGTTTAACTCAAATAATTAAATAATAAATCTAACGGTGCTGGGGGTACGTACTCGTTAATTTATTAAAATATTTCACACCTTTGAGCGGTTTAAATGCCGGGCCGTTTCTTAATGCATAACTTTTTTTGATTTAAATCAAAAGTGTCAATTAAGGGTATAGTATACCCGGTGTGCCAATATTTTTTGGGAAGAAAATAATTTTGAATTAGCGCAAGCAATCATCGCGCGGATTTGTTTCGTTTTTAAAACAAATAACCAATTTCACACCAAAACACGACACATTTAAATTCGACTGATTGATTTATGTATAAAGAATTGCCGTGTTCTACGAGGTGTTTTAGTGAATCTAGAAATAAAATTAATAAACAGGTTTAGGTCAGCAACCTTGTCAAGGTAGCTATAAATTTTCTAAGAGATCACAATATTTGCTGAATTGATTGTAAAATTATAAAACTCCCGCGGTGTTTTTTTGTAAAAGTAAAGTCATTACAATTAAATCCTCTTATGTATGCATAATAATTAATGTTAAAATTTTTAAATTAACTTCCTCGTGCTTTGCTTCTCTCTTAAAGCTCTTTAAACGTAATAGGAAGTGGTGGTATGGTATAATTTTGGTTTTATAAAAACTCTTAACGCTAATTGGCTGCGTGGCCCACTTTTCAAAATAAAGCAAACTAATGGTGAATCTATCAAAATATTTAACACTCCCGTAAAATTTATATTTGAAGACAAACAAAGATATAAAGGCAATAAAAATTTTAATGACTTGCCTACTGTTATATGGAATTCTAAAGAATGTTGGGTGAGAAGAAAAGAGCTTTTATGATGTCTCGTATTTTCTAGTACATTAAAAAACTATAAAATACTTTTTAAATATTAAAAGGATAAACATTGTCGAAACGAATAGTACAATTTTCACCTGGATCGCTTAAATTTTGCCAAAATCCCCACACCGGAATGCGTTTATCCAGGCAATTAATCGGCCGGTGTAAGCCGGTCAAAAAATACTTTTCCTATCAATTATCTACACTTTCCCAATGGCTAAATCGTACCTATACTTCCTGTCCTGGCTTAATGCATCGTCCACCTGTCGCCCCTCCCCCGCCCCAAATTACCTATCTGCTTAAAAATCACTCGAGAGAAAGACCGAAAATGAAAAAAGTCTACTCTCTGTCATTGTGCCTAACGAGGACTGCAAAGTGCAGTCGTAAATCCTATAATTTCGTATATTTAACCGCGACTTCGTCGATCGTCCAGGTAAGAAATGCTAAACTTATACCAGCATCAGCCATCACCGAGACAGAAAATATTTTGCCTAAAATCTCGAGAGAATGTAGTTTGAAATTGATCGATAGACAAACCTAATTCCTAAATTTGCATTGTAATCGTTTCTAATTAATCGCAAAAATATTTGGTAAATCAACCTATTAACCACTTTCACTGCCGCCCCGGAATCACTCAATTTGGTTGCCTTTGATCGATTGATTATATCGCTTCTTAAGACGGATACAAGTAGACATCTCTATCAACCTACACAACTGATTATAGATCTAACAGTTATTTATTTTGATCTATTGATCACCTTAAAAAATCAAAAGTTAAAAACCACGAACGGATAAAAAAATTAGAAGAAAAAATAATAAATAAAGATGATTCATTTCGCCATATTAAATTCAATTAAATTGGAGTTATTTTAATATAAAACCGTCACATATTTTTATATCAACAAGTTTGTAAAACAAGAATCTTAGTGAATTAGATGATTTATTAAAAATTGTAAAAACGACTCAATATATTCATTATGTTTTTGGTTGTGACAAAAAAAACGTTAATTTACATAATTGTAATAAATAATACATAAGTGTTGATGGTTATAAAATATGAAAATGTATAATGGGCAATAAAAGGTCATTACGGAAATAGGTAATTATAATATTGTCGATTGTCGATGATCCTTCAGGTCTGTACTCGACTAGTTTTGCGGGTGCTTTTCTCGAGCGCCACCACCTTTCAATAGTTATTCAAAAATATATTAACAATGTCAAACCTGAGGTTAAGTTAATTTATCTCGATATAAAATATAATCCTTCACATATAATACAAGTTACCGTGATGTAATTCAGTTAACATGGAAATGTTCACATACATTTTATACGAAAGTAATCACTTATTGCATGTGCAGGTGCATAGTTATATAAAAGAGATAATATTAAGAAAAATATAAGTTTCACTATTTTATAAAAAAAGACTAACTTGTTGCAAAATGATAAGTTTAGTAGGCAAGGCAGAGTGCAATTTTTAACATCTGACATAAATAACTCGGCTGTTTTCTTGACACACATTTAGAATTGCACTTTTATCTTTCTTATCACATTTAGCAACGCACGATTCGACATAAAAGCAATCAATTCAATCGCAAACATTAGACCTAGAAACGTCTTAAACGTCTTATCTTCAATATCTATCAATCCATAGGAGAAACCTGGTAAATGTGAAAAAACTGTAAATGTTAAATTCTATAAAAGTGTAGAAATCTAAAAAGAAGTAAACTGTTATTGCGTCGAGAAAAATTTTTGAGATCTAACTTGATGGGAAAACTATTTGCAATTTTAATTCGTCGTTAATTACACGTAAACGGTAAATTGGAAAGCTGTAATCGGTAACCATAATTTACAAATTTATTTATTTTGATAGATTAATAAGAAGCGAAATTTCAACGCAAACTACGTTGACATAACCAATGAATAAATAATTACCTTCCTTTATTTCCTAGATAACTTATCGCATTGCAATGCAATTAATAATAAAACTGTTCCTTCGAACTTCCTCGCTCTTTAATTATTACCACATTTCTGAGCTTTAAGATAAAATTGCAGAGAAAATCTTGGGCCATAAAAGAGAAACTCAATCACAACAGCAGTGGACTGGAGTGTTCGCTGGTTCAGTTACAGAGCGGAAATTCTGGGTATTATCAAATTCTTGTTTCCAACCTAATTCTAAAATTAAGAGCTAATAGAAAACTTACGAAGAAATCTAAAAAGCAAAGATAACGTATCAGTCAATTCAATTGAATTAGGATTTTGGGAGAATTAACAGCCCCCTGTTAATATATCCTTGATGGAGAAGAGGCACTGGGAGCCATTACTGTTATAGTTTGGCAAAAGGACCATGGTCCTTTATGACCCTTTCTAACGTAAAAAATTAGAAAAAAGTTAGACAAGAATATATTTATCACGTAGAAACGCCACTGTAGAAAGTACCAAGTGTATATATTTCTAGAAAGTAAAATTATTGTCGAATAAATACTCCAACTGCAGAAAAATGCATTTTCTATCCACTTAACTAACGTTACATGTAACTTCTTACCAATTTACACCAACACAAAGTCGACTCGAGAAAGTACGTTCATCAAACACTTTATAGGTACGTACCTGCAAAAGAAAAAACAGAAATAATATATTACTTTAATTAACTTAACAAAAGAATATAAGATACACTCAACAAATTATTTTTCAATGTTCACGCAATGAATATAATGTTACATTAGACAAGACATCATGAGCTTATAATAAACGGTACATACTTTGTTGTGGCAAATGCATTTTAAGAATATTAACTTTGTATGTGGCTTATTTATTAGTTTTAAAAAAGACTGTGGCAATTCCAGTTCAGTGTGAGATTCCTAATCATTTTGCTTTTATGTTTTGCAGGCAATGAATCATAACTGAATTTTTGCAAGAAAATGAAAATTCGCACGAAAGAACTACTCTTATTGTAACAATTAAATCCAATTTTGGTGTCATCTATTGAGAAAAATAAATTACTATTTATATTAGTATGTTTTACGACAATAGATGGCGACGATAAGGAACAACGTTTTGCAGTAGAAGATCAAATCTGCAGAAGTGCCGACGTTGTTAAGAATATAGCCAATCAATGTTAATATGGATAAGATATGCATTAATTGTATATATTAATCCAATAAACGTAATCGGCGCTTACACGAAGCAAGCATCGAATTTATTCTGTGCTGAGCAGCCATGCCGAATGACTACTCGTCTTTTAAACAATCATGACATATTATGATTACTTTAATGTTTATTCTATTGCTGGTACACCAAGACGTCATCGTAAGCGCTTGTAGCGATCGCATGCTAACATAATTATTTCCGGTTGTTCGCATTCTTTAATCTAATAGAACATAGTACGAATACCCACAACAATAATTAATCCGTTGTATAATTACTTGTCCCTCACTCAAACGCACATGTGTTTTACTAATTGCTATCTGGTAATTACACGAAGGAAAACATTTTATTCGTTAGACCACGTCAAAAAATGAGCGGTGTTTGCAAATATAATGGTTCCGAGTGTCGTACCGTATATCTCGGACAGAGCGGCCGATCGTTAAACAATTTCAGTTACGATCTAAATACCGTAAAACGTATAAATTTTCGTTCTAAAACCCAACCCAAAAAAACTAATGAGTGTAGAGCAAATTAATAAGGACTTTACTAGACGATTTAAGTTGAAATCGCGATTCACGTTTTGATTTATGACTTAAAAAATTTAATTAACATAAAATTACTATCTACGTTGACGAGAATAGCTCTCTAGTTCATTGTGGCGTATTAGGTATATTGTCACATCTATAGGCTAACGTTTCCTAACATAGAAACCATTTAATTTATTTTCATTTAATTGTATTTATATTCTTTTAACCGATTGTGCACTTAAAACATTCATAAATTATTCATTCCGTGTAAGAAATAAAAGATTCTCTTTATCGATAAAATTAACCTCTTTTTTCTAATCATAAATTTATTTTAGCAATTTTTTTCGTCATCTTCTCGCAACGCAATTCTCTTGAGTATATTATATTGGCAACATTGCATGCTCATGAGCAATATTTTAATAAGAGATGCATGAATGAACATACAGTAATTGATCCCGACATGCAAATTTGACCCTTGTTTTGCAAACAGGTATAAATAAAAAGCGTTTGCTCTTGAACACGTCTGAATAACAATCGCGTTAATAATCCATCTTTGCAAAATTTCAAAAAATATGTAATCCGGCTCGAAGAGCCAACAAAGCGAGTCGTGTGTTACAAACTTGATTGGCAGCGACCGACGACGGACTCACATCAGAAATTTCAAAAAATCGGACAAGACCTTCTTTTTATTATTTTACCTTTAATATAATTTTTAAATTGCCGCTTTATCTAAGCAATAAATTTTATACATAATGAAATGTTTGTATAACTTAAAATACGTTATAAAGTTAACACCATAATATAACGGCAAAAAATGTTAAGTTTTATGTAAAAATTTTTTGTTTATCAATAAAATTTACTGCTTACAAGCTTTCGTGATTATAAGTTAACGTCTTGCAATATTAATTGAGTTACAAAAATTTTGTAGAAAATTATCTTCCTAGCTCTGAGCTAGCCGGCGACGACTCGTTTCGGTATACCATGTAGGTAGGTATAGGCTCAGAGAAAATGACGAAGGAAGTAAGTGATTTGAAAACAAATTGAAATAGTTTATCTGGCCATTTAAATACTACTAACCCACACATATATCAATAAGCCGTCAGTGAAAAAATTACCGTTTCATCATGCATGTAAAAGGAACGTTGACATTGCTTATCTCTTTAAAACCGATAAATTAAAATTGAACTCCGACAAATACCTCGAGATATAACGTATAGGATATGTCGTGGTTAATTTTATTGAAGAAGTCATTACGTATGTGAGTTTCCACGGTAGTCTACTAAGAAAACAATGACAGAACAAGGAGTAAAAGCTGATCATATGCAGAATGCATTTCCACGGTTCTATGCATTCAATGCTCGCATTGCAATTTAACTCTTGCACGCCGCATACACGCACATAATTAATAGGTTTCGCTCTTTATTCAGCAATGCAAGCTTTCAAAGCACCATGCGACATACTCCTATGTACATAACAAAGACTTCTTTGACAAACTCGTTCCAATAATAACTGTCAATAGTATAATAATAGACTTAATAAATATAATAAAAATCTCCACACAATTTCTATTTCTATCTAATACATACCGGGATCTTTTAAAAAGTATTCGGAATCTCAATCTCCTAAATGTAGGGTTGCAAGTAGAACAACTAAAAGTGCAAAGGAACTGATAACTCGAACAGTTTCATCTGGAAGTGAAAAATTAAATCCCGATCCTTAAACTTGATGTTTAGTGATATAATATTAACAATTTTAAATAACGTAAGTGATTCCTTTGTCGGGCTGGGGATTGAAAGAATATCAAATCACATATATCGAATAGCAATTTTATTTTTTTTGATTTTATTTTCTACACATTTTGCAGATATATACTGCCAAACCAAACTCAGAACCCTAATTACTTGCTTAATTGATATGAAAAGTTGCTTACCAGATTTTTTTAAAGTAAAGGTATCTGGTATGATGTCGAGCCTGATTAACGGCTCAACAGTATCGATTGGTGGAAAACTTTGATCCTTCTTAGATTTTTGTTCTGAATTGTTAAACGTACGAATCTTCTTCCTACTGACAAATACCAAACCTGTTCTCTTATCTAATGTACAAAACTTGAAATAAATTAATAAAATTTTCAAAGAACACCTTCGATTGTACTTATCGTAAACTCGTATATTTATTGTAATACTTAACAAAACAAACAGAAAACACTGGCTATTAACACGCCTTCTTAAAACACTAACGCGCTCGTCTTTTTTAATTCTGTAGATAAATTTTATATTGCTTTATTTTAATAGTGGCAAAAATGCTTGTTTAATAGCCAATTCACGTTTCTAATAATATAAATTTTTCGTAACCTAATAGGGTGGAAATCGGGAGTTGTAAACCGGTTCACAAATTAATTCAAAAAATGTCTATTAGATTAAGAAAAAGAAGAAGAGAAGTGAATAATTGTAATAATAAAGTTAAAAATAGCACTTCATAAGAGAGCTTGTTAAAAGCATAAGATAATCATCAATTTTACATTATAGTTAGCATGCCGGTTATAATGCTAAATAAAGTAAACATATAAAAATTATAATCTAATTATTGCATTTTTACTATACTGCATGCAAAATAACTTTCACTATTAATATTGCTCGATTATAACGCAGTTCATATTTCTATCAATAATTACACATCCATTAAGGTAATATCGAATACTCATTCATTAAAATAATTTAACTATCTTGGTGTGTATTATGTATTTACAAATTCAGCAATTAATTAATTATGTATTAATTTGTTAGCATTACTTGCTAAATTTTAAGACTTTCAATTTTAAAAATAAAATACTTTCTAATATTTTGGTCCGGGCGATGGTAAAATAAAACAAAATAATTGAGTTGGATTGGATTTTTAGTATAGCTAGTTAGTGAGCAAAACAATACTTTTTCGCATTCGTACTATACATTCCTCTTTATCATTACCCGATTTCTTAAAAAAGAAAAACTAATGTTTCTTTCGATATGTGGGCGGATATACATCGTCGTTGTATAAGGACTATTTTCCTGGTATAATAAATTACTTAACATCGTCCTTCATTCCTACCACTTGATAAGTAACTATTTAACGGTTGTTAAAAACATTCATCAAAAAAACAAAGATTTATTAACAACTATAAGTAATTTTAATCGTGAACAACAGTTTTTGATTAAGTTCCTGTAATGGAAATTAATTCTCGAATTTTTTGAATTAAAAAAAGAGCATAGCAAGTGTTTCTCTTCCGATATGATTTAATGGTCCACACTGACACTGAATATGACACTGCATAGATATACATCTATTAAATATCTGTTATGTTTCCTGTACATGAAGCTTTTAATATAATAAACTACACAACAATATATGTATCATGTACACTATTTCATACATTCTGACAGTTGAAAATAATAAAATCTTGTCGATATTACGAGAAAAAAGAAAGAAAATCTAAAGAAAATAATCCGAAAAGCTCTCTTATCGAAGGATGAGGAAGTCTGCATCCTGACTGCTACGCAGTCTAGCTTACCATAATCGAATACAATTTTTTACTTAAACCCTAAAGTAATAAAGATTAGTTTACCATTGCAACATATATAATATTTATAAAATATGCAGATTAAACAATTGTAAATGTTTGGTCTTAATTTAAAACAACTCGACCGTATCATTTTTAATTATTAACTTCCGATATTTTTCTTTAATTAATTCACCTGTGTGTACATATCAATGTAAATTTGAATTTCCACGTTTATTTTCCATACCAAATCGTTTATCGCACAACATAATGTTATTTATCGATTTGCGGTCTGGGATGTTTATAATTTTAAATGCAAAATTTCACACCCCGACTGATTAAATTTGTAAAATATAAAAATTTAAATATTTAATTCAAATGTGGCAATTGCGACCCCTTCGCACGCATTCGAATAATTCCTGACAGTTGCAATAAAATGTAACTCTTTGTTAGAAATTGATTTGACTCGCCTAGATGAAAGCACAATACCAACATAAATTACAGCAATCAATTTTTAAAGTTCCTGAAAATTACATAAATCCCTTCCCCATTGTTTGAAAATTGCAAATTTCACGCTGAATATGTTGTTTTCTTTTATGTAAATTAAATTTAAGCAAACACAATTTAAACCACACTAACTAATTTTTTTAATTGCTAATCTAAATTTCTGCAACTTCTGGCGTCCGTCGATAAAGCTTTTTAATAAAAAGTAATTCAACAATAAAAATTATTGTTGGGTAATTAAGAGAGTGTAAGGTGTGGTTATATTAATTGTATCGTAAATAAAACCTCAGGTTAATTTGTCTTCTCATTAATTAAACCGAGATATAAAATAAAATAACTTAAAAGTAGCGAAATTTAAATATTTTTGCATTTTTATAAGTCCATCCCTGTAATTGTTAACAAATGTCGCTCAAGACGGTTGCCTATAAAACAGCAGGAGCGGATTTAATGTTCGTTTAATAGTTTTCAAATAGACAGGGCCTAACTAATTTATTTTAAAATAGAACTAGAATTTTTAACGATCATATAATTTAAGTTATTTAATTATACCATCAAGTTTAAATAATTAGCTAAGCATTTGGCAATATTGTTTCGAACATCTCGTGTACAATCTCGTTTACAGTTGCCTTTATAACATTGAAAATAATTTAAATAAAATAAATAAAGATAAACAGACTTGCATTTCCAGTTTAATCTAAAATGTTTCGTGTAATTTAAATTTTTAAAGGATATCGATGTAATCCTGCGATTAACGGAGTGAATTAAGAAAGCTTAACTTTTCTAACTACCACACTGTCACCATAACGTTGTTATTTGTGTGCACCAAAATATCGTAAAGGAGTGTGCGTTATCCAGTTAAAAATAATGGCAATTTAGAAAAACACATTCCGTGAAATGTATTTTAATATTTCAGGATTTATCAAGGATCTTGTAAAATCGCCTCATTCGATCGTCGTAAAATTTATTATTTCTTTAAAGGCTGGCAGTTACAATGTTAGATTGCAATGTCGGAGTCGTGGGTTCGATCCCCACATCTGGCTATTTCGACCGTGTCTCTATCTTCCCAAATTTGAGTAACCTATTTTTACCAAAAAATCAATATTTTCCGAGCTACGGCCATGTGAAGGTGAAAATTAAAAAAATGCTTTCAAGAGGCCTAACTCTCAAGGGTTTGAATTTAGAAAAAAAAATTTTGTTAAATATTTTTCTTAGAAAAGTGTCCTCTACATATAACTTCTGACCGAAATTCGATACATACAGGACCCATTTTCTATCTTCGGTTGTTTTATTAATGTTTTCTGGAGCCCGACAACCACTGTTAATCATAATCAAAAGAAAAGTTAAGAACGTGGAAGAATTGGTTAAATATGTTGAAATTTAAAAAGATTCATTCACACTACAAGATCAGATAAATACACTGGTATTTGTTTTTCACTCAAAACTTGGCAAAGTAAATTTGATTGTGCACTGATGCGAAATCCTGAAGCAAAACCAAGCGTGACCCTACAAAAATCTCGTCTTTGTTATTGCTCCTTTCCCACATTTGGATACAAGTTTATTGTCACTGGCCAAATTTTCTACGGTATCAAAAAATGATATTCTAACCTTTTAATTTTATATATAAAAAGAGATAATTTAAATTATTTAATCGACAAAAAAACAATAAAATTCATAACAAATTTTTTTGTAAGTATATGGTAGATCAAAAACGTAAATCAGAATTGCCTTTACAACATGAAACCGCACCTTTCCTGTGTAAAAACAACAGATACCACGTAGTTGATTTTTTGAAACCTTCGAGCAGGTCTACAGTATTACTTTGCAAGTCACGGCACCTACTATTTTTACAAACTTAATTATAACAGTCATTAATCGAATATGAGAGAGTCCCACAGACAGCAATTACGATCCAACTAACTACTGCTTTAATTGCTAAGTGCAAGTTTTACAAATAAATTGTCATTGTATCTCGAAAATAAAAAAGTAACTACCCAATTTTAATGGTTTTTCTCCTATCCGAGACGGAACAAAAATTTAACATCGCACGGGAGGGCTAAAATTAACAAAAATTATTGTTAATTATAATTTATTTAAATATAATACATTCGATTCTATCAATATTAAATAAAATTCCGAAATAAAATCCAATTATCCGAGAGCTATAATAATATGTAATATTAACTTGAAAAGTAATTAAATAAATTACTTTATATTATGTGATAAAAATTTACGTTTTAATGACCGTTTTATAATTAATTAAATTGAAAATAGTTTCAAAACACAAAAATGAATTCGTCGGACGTTGTAATAATATTGTTGCAGTCGCCGAGTGCTTAATTGCTAGAAAATCGTCGAGGGGGAAGTTTTAATTTTTCGAAAAATCGTACGCTGTATTTGTTTGAAAAAGAACGTTAAAATGACCTTAAACCATTATAAATTCCATCTAAATTCAACGATTAACAAACATCAGAAAGACGAGATGAAGAATGTTGTATACCTATAATTTGCTATGACTATGTGTTTCTCATTTGATTAAGATTCTCAATTGGACTTATAAAATTGGCTTTCAATCAATCTATCAGTTGTCCGACACACTATCGACTAATTTCATTTTCGGACCTCCATTTGGAGGTTGTGCGGCAATAAATTTTGAAAGTGAATCGAAAAGAAAAAAAAGAGCCCAATAAAATAATAAAATTTTATTGACGGTTGGAATTTAAACAAAAACACGAATTTGTCGAATTAACACACCCCAATTTATCCATTAAGTCAAAGTGAAAGCAGATCTCCGATTAAAGACGTTCTCGGGCGCCACATCAGAGCGAATTTGATTTGGTGACTCTCGTTTGATGGATTTTGACCTTTTTATCGTGACAAATCGATGTGGCATTCCAAATTTAATTACTTAATGCCAGTTTTCGTTCCGCACTACTGTAATGCGGTTTTTTCTCTTCTCATTATTAGAAAAAAAAACATTTTAAGTTCAATTTTTACACACCGAGCAATTTCAGTCGTTTCGATAAAATTAGGCTACGCCGTGTTATTACAAAGTTGTGGTTACCTTTTTACCTGGTTGGCGATGAGGTCTTAGCTTTTCTTAGAATTACAGCTCATCAAAAAGAGTCCAAATAAAACAAAAACCACATCAATTTCAATTCATTCATGTGAAACAATTACGATTTTCATCGGGGGCACGTAAATGTAGAAACGTTTTATAAAATTCGTTTATCTTGCAAGTTTTTGTTATAAAATAATCTTTGGATAATATTATTATTTGTCGGAGGGACGAACAGTTTGACCGCAGCATTATATATTACAATTGCAGAAAAACAAGAAGAAGAAGAAGAAGAAGAAAGTTTTCAGTGCTGGGTGCTGCTATCGCAACTTCAAAATCTTTTAATTTCCAACATTCTGTAATTACAAAATAATCGTGCTAATAAAAAAGTGCAAGTTGGATGTTAATAAACGCATGTACTGCAATGTTAATCACAGCAAGAAGTATCCAATATTTACAACTGATTGCCTCATAAAACAGTTAATTTAAACTTGAATTCTATAACACGGAATAGTATTTTAAGATTACATATTATAAAACTATGTACTACTTTAGAAAATTATAGGTACGTTTTCTTATGGCGAGGCTATTAAAAAAAATAAAAAATTCTTACTTAAATATACATTACGCAATAACGCGAGCTCGCAACGATTACGCTTTAAGAATAATCAATCGCAGATATATCATTGCAAAATGATTTTTAAACCCCTAAAGTACGGTCCTGCGTAAACCCCAGACGAGAAAAATAAAATCATTAGTTTTGTATCATCCATCGGTGGTCTGTTATTAGCCACGAATTCCTTCACCTTGAACAAAACTTATAAAACTAATCGTACAAAAAATTCAACAGAGACACCAATTTTTCTATAATTCCAAACCATATAATTGTAGTTTCTTAGTTCTACTATTATATTTTGGAACAATTTTCGAGTCTCCGTCTAGGTATTTATCCCTGCGGCTATAAGAATAAAATTACTTTGATCCAATCACGCATGTTTTCTCTTGGCTACACAATAAAATTTTTTAAATTTCGCTGTTTGGTCCAAACAAACACTTAAATTTTTAATTTGCTTTCGAGAATTGCAATTATAAAATAATGTTGGCGAAAGAAAGGGGGGTGCAACAATGAGTCGAAGGCTTCTGGCCATAACCTTGACTCACAATGACACAGGACTCTACTATATCATTATGTGTACTATAGTCGTCCAAAATTATATACCGCTTTGTATTTTGTCGTAATTATTTTTCTATAATAAAAATTGGACATAAAAAATAACGAGGTGTTCGTTTCTTTTTCCACTCGAATAGGTTTCGGTCGCCCATCTTGCAAATGCAGCTTGTCCTGCACCTTTGTATTTGTATTTTCTCGAGAGAGATTCGATTTTGGCAGTTAAAATGTTAATTGACCAAACATAAAAAAATTAAGAAACTATGTTAGTCGATCTGTTCATTAGTTTTTGTGCACGAAGTACTATTCTCTCGCGCACCACAAAAACGTTAATAACAAATAAAGACAAACGATTTTGGCCTTTTAAGAAACCAATCAGAATTCGATTAGCAGTTTTCTAACTCACTTGCGAGATAATCAAAACAAAGGCACCCATTAATTACAAAGTTGAAGTATGGGGATACGTGCCGTAAATAAATGACCTTATGTACCGAGCAGATAATTAACTAAACCATTAACAATTTTACAATAGAAATTATATTATGTACTATTCTTCAAAATTCGAGATTACTTTTCAGGAACTTTTATAAAGACCGGCATAAAACATAATATTATAATATACTATGCAATACCCGTTTCAATTAGAACAACACTTGACATAATTAATAAGCGTAGTTATAAAATTTATTATACCATTATATGCTTAATAATTTCAGTTTTAAAAAAGCACTCCATACAATTTTTAAACCTATCCAAACATACTTATAAGGAACACAAACATATAAATAGTGATGGCAGAAAATGCTAGTCATAGTGCATAATTGGAGTTGCAAAACTTGAGACGTTACGTATGTATGTATACGGACGTCAAAAAGAAATGGGTAATTTGCATTCTCTTCCTCCTCCACTTGCATTAGTTGTCGTGTTCGCATGTGGGTACTGTACGCATATAAAGGATATGTCAAAGAGTCGTATAATGCAACGGTCGTATTGTTAATTAAGTGTTAATTTGAAAATATCGATTTGTGAGGGTATAACTAACGTTTCGAGACACGCATTTTCTGTAGTCTATTAGGAAGGTAAACAAAAATGTTAAGAAGTTTATAGCAACATCCAAACCATTTAGTGTTACTCTCACACCATTGATATGTCAATTACTTGGAACCTGTTTAAATGACCTGGCGAAGGTAACGAACCTGGTCCGTATGTTAGAAGTCACGAACTATGAACCATATTACTGTTGCTACGGTTCCATTACGTTATCACTCTTATTTAACTACCTTAGCACGACTCTTCGCACCGCTTTCCTTCAGAGGAAGATAAAAATTCATCGTCCTCTCGCGGTCGTTAGGGCGCGAGAGCTTGTAGTAGCTCGAGATTCCTGGTAGTTTCCGATAAAAAAAAAAGAAGCAATTAGTATGCAAATAGAAGACAATAGTGATCATTCCAAGAACGGTACTATGTTAAATTCTTGCGAGTGTGTTCTGTGTGGCATTCCGATAGCAAGAGAAGAGCAAAACGATGCTAAGCTCGACGCATGCCATTAGGAATATTCATGTCAAGCCATATACGGCGGATGAGTTTTCAGTTTCGAAACTTTTTAAAAGTACAAAAATAATTAATTCATTATTTTAAAATGTCTATGGCAACAAATTCTGAGATGCGAAAAAAGTAAAATAAGTGCAAGTGATTCACGAGCGTCCAGCAAAATCGAAAAAGGCATTGAAATAAAACGAATTTAACTTTCGACAGTACATTGGCCATCGGACAAGTGAAGTACCCCTCTCCGCTACTACATTTACTTGTCTCCAAAGTGGATTTACTGCATCCGATAGAAATCTGCGGTCTCGCAAAGACACGCATATCTGCCAAGAGGCCAAAAGCAAGCATGGAACCCCAAACTATAGACGAGTCGGCCACTCCCGACGACGCCAACACTCTTGCGATGCAGGGCCCTTGCGAAACGATTTCATCTTGGAAAATTTCGTAGAAGCTCCAAAGTACTATAACAATTTGGATAAAAGAAAAACAAAAACACGAAATGGGCGTTTCTTCATTTTAGTTTAATGCA
The DNA here is from genome assembly GCA_958510845.1 of Cantharis nigra. Taxonomy (NCBI): domain Eukaryota; kingdom Metazoa; phylum Arthropoda; class Insecta; order Coleoptera; family Cantharidae; genus Cantharis; species Cantharis nigra. The sequence continues at coordinate 1,311,123 of OY294033.1, read as the reverse complement.
CCTTTTCAAGGTTCCATTAACCGCAAGTATCCTTAATATTAAAGTAAGAGAAAACGATAAAATTAGCCGCAATTCTGGAGTAGATTAAATTTTTCTCAAAATCGTATTATTTTGCATACCCGCAACATAGAGGCTACAAATTTTCCCAAATCAATTCGAATAAATTACTCTTAATTACGCATAATGGTGGTAGAGCTGCTAGAAGCAAGAGAATTTTTAAACGTTTAAATTAAACGACGGCGGCGCGGTGCGCATCTCATCGTCCCGAAATTATTTTCTAAATATTCGTGAGAGCAATAAAGTGGTAAAAATAAACGACAGCAAATTTTATGTCCCAAAATTATAAATTTATTAAGTTATGAGACAAGTATACATCATATTATATAATAAATCGGAACGAAAACATGTTGCAAAAATTTTACGCATCCTGCATGAGCTTTTTGGCAAGTTCCAATCGAGAAGCGCGGCAACTGGTATTTTAACTAAGTATATCGTTAACTTACGGCATTGTTTAAAGAAGAGTCAAAGCATTGACGTTGACACTGCAATATTTTTTCTTCTTCGCATTCGAGAGATCAGATAAAGCGCAACCCTTAAATTCGAAAGTCGATGAACTTGCGCTTGCCATTCTTAACGAATAATAAGATTGCATTTGAGCATGCAAATACAGTATAATAAAAACAGGAATGTCGTGTGTGCTTTAGTTTACTGTCTGGATTGCTTACAGCAATATATGCTCGCATGCAGATCTCAAAGAAGTGTCATTTATCGTCAGTTGACGGCGGCACAGAATTTCCGTATTTAGTGAAGTTGTGTTAACTTAGCAGTGCGACAAGGAAACTGCATGCACAGAACCATTTTAATATTTCAACTTGACGAGGATGCTCACTTTCCGACGCTTGTTCGCAAGCGAGATGGAATTAAATAAAGGATAATATGCAGAGCTTCTTCGTGTGCGAAGAAGAAGGAAGTCCAAAGATTATTTTAAATATACAATTGCTTATACGAGGAGAAGGATTTAAACGAGTTATGTGTGTAAACTTACGGGACAAGCGGTCGAGGTAGTATATTGAAAACAATATTTAATTAATTAAAATCCTATCCGGACAAATTAAATGCATCTCGTGTAACGTTTCACCCACATTTTTATCCTTTCTTCAAATTCGGGCCTACTATTGATTTCGTTAATTATATTATTAATAATAAAATTGAAAGCATATAATTTCAACTTCCTGCATAATAATAACACTAACGGCATTCCAATAAAAGATCGAAGAGGATTAATGCTGCATTAGTAATTAATTTTAACTAAAAATTAAATAAAAAAATGTATTAATTTATTTTATGCACTGTGAAGCAGTCGATTACAATTATTTACGTGTAATAGCTCTGTGGTCTTAATTACTAATTATAATTTTAATTAAAATCGATTGTCGATGGAGTGGATGGGAAAAAACTCCTTTCTTCTGGAGTACGCCGAAAATCGAGCTCGGTGAGGAACTGTAAATTATTAACATGCAGATAAGTGTCTATAGAATTAAATTACTTGTAGGTATTGTAATTTTTTCGAAGAAAAACTGCCCGAAGAACTAAATAAACGAGCTTTTCTTCTTCTATATGGCACGTAAGATCTTAGCCAAGCTATGTATAGCCACAATATCTTATTACAACGAGCAGCTGTTAATTTCTCCACTTCCACGATATACGACCGAAGATGTTAGGTACCACCAGTTGGACTTTATATATAACGTTGTTGGATCTTCTAACTCTCAACACTAACTCTTTTTTTTTTAATTTATTTTATGTGGACATAATTATCTACATCGCACCAGGTTTACTCGTTTTCCTTCCAACCAACGGGAATGTGACTTTATTTAATTAGACAAATTTAATATCGTTTGGAGAACATGTCTTCGGGCCGGATTAATCACGAATATTTAAATCCAAAAATATTCGAAAGGTGAAGAAGAAGAAGAAAAAGAGAAACGTTTTATTGGAATTTAAAACTTGTAAATATAATAATGCAAATAAAACATGAGCAAGTTTATTGAATACACCGCAAATCTTAGTAAAAAACAAGACATAAACTAAGATTCTTGACTTTAAGGCAGGGATGCATCGGTTACATTCCCCCTAATTATCGCCATAAAATAGGGCTGTCGGCAACCTGTACTAACACCTTCACTTTACACCGAAGTTTAAGGCACCAGCTCGAGTAACACATCGGAATTTACAGTAAAAACAAGAAGGTAAAGAGAAAATATTTTGCTATTAATCGTTGGTAGTTACACCACCGTACCATTATATGCAGGCAAATTTATTATTACCACATACAAAAAGGAATATTTGGCAAACATTTTTTCGCTCGAATCTACTGCCCACATTTTTTCCAAACAAGACGACCACCATTCCACCGACAAAGATCAAAATTCTTTAAATGTTCTGTAATTACGATTAATCACAGATTTATATGTTAATCATATGGATGGGCAATCATTTTTTTATTTGCATTTCAATTGTAAAAATATTTAAATGTCTTAATTAAGCAAGTTGACAAAAACTTCCTTCCATGTTTGTTCGTGTGGGAAACCTCATCTCGGTCATCGTGGTTCCTGGCCAACTTAAAAATTGTTAAGGTTTTCAGTGACTCGGATCGATATTTTGAGGCGCCTCACGACTTTTTATTGTCAAGATATGTAAGGTATATCATATGGGTACCGCTAGGTGCGTGTCTCATTAAAAATTGAAATAAGCTCGGATGCATTCTAGTCGTTGCCAAGCCAAACATTTTAAATTTACAAATGAAGGAAGGAAGGTTAAAAGTAGCAATTGCATAACAAGAAGCCCATACTCAATGTTACCATCCACCCACGCTACATCTTACAGCTCATTACCCGCTCAGTACTCTTTGAGGCCGTACGTTACCAACCTTCTCGCATAAATATTTATTCGAGCTATTTAGTGGCGCGCTAAACAAAAGACACCATTAAAAGTTGAACCTATAATAAACTGTAATCAGCAGCAGCGCGGTGAATGCGCACGGACACTTGTATTATTTTATCAGCGTAATCGAAGATTCCATACGTGCTAAGGAGAGAAATGAGCTTACTAGAGATGTTATTTTAATTATTTACGATAATAAACCAAATATTTCTCAATCTGCGGAAGGCGACCACTTGCTCGAGAGGGCCTCTCGTCGAGAATGCAATTAATAATCGGTGTGTGCTTTTGTGGGGCTCGATTAAAGAACTGGGTAATTGGATAATTTTTAATGAAAGAAACATGACTTCTCTGTCAATATCTTTTACAAATATTCACTAACAAGCTCCTGCACCGAACAAGTTTAGTGCCGCTAACGATAGCCCAAAACATGCTATTGTCAAAGTACAAGCAGCTAATTGTCAGCTGAACATTGCCAATAATTGGTACTATACATTCGATTTTGCAAAATACAAGCTAAAGCGCGCTTAACTGGGCATCTGTAAATGTCATTATTATTATATTCAAATTTTCACTAGCAACACAATAAGCTTCGACGCTCCGAGCAAGTTACGAAAAGATTAAATGAGTTAGATTCCGTTATAGAAACATATTAAACTTCAACTGCTGTTAAGCTCGTAACAGTATTATTACAACAAAAAATTTATACTTTTCGGCATTTTACTAACTATTTAGAAAAATAATACGTTTCATCCGAGTTCGACTGTAGATAAAGTGTATCATTAGTATATTATTAACATGTTTCGATGACAAATCCGATTATAAACATCGTCAATTTTAATGTTTGAATAAAATTCTATTAAGGGCCAAACAGCGGGGGATGGTTCTTTAATGCAAACCCTAAATGGTACCACAATACCATTGTCACTCTTGCGTCTCGAATTTTATAAAAGAGAAAAGAAAGTTGGCTTGCGCACAAGGTAAGTTAATTAAGATTCGTATTTTTAATAAGAACATAAGAAATGTGCGGAGGTAAAATAATAAAAACAATAATAAAAGGCTGCATAGAAAACTCATTAACTTTAGCATAAACATAGCCAGCAGTTATGTTAGCTTAAGAACGCGTATTAATATTTTAAGTATACACTCTGTATGATAACAATATTAATGATCATTATATTATTTTTTAATTGTAGCTTTCAATTAGTAGGCGCTGTATTTCATTTTCTATCAAATAAAATGTGCGCAAGCGGTGACAAAGCGTGGATTCAGGAAATCGGAGGTCGACTGTAGAATATAAACACTTAAAGAAGCTGCATGGCATGTGTTTTATAAAATTATCTTTAATTAATTCTTTGGAATCGTTGTATTATTACACGTTTGTGGGTAATTGATTGACACACTTCATTTTGTGGAATGGGTTAAAAAGGCTCGATCTGAAGCAGCGTGAGCGTTAATAAAACTACAATCGACTTTTAATTAGAGCCCATTAAAAATTCGTAATATGTCAAAACTAGTTTTTATTACTACCAATAATAAAAAATTTTGGCTTAAGAGATAAGAATTTTGAGATAACTTTTTGGGATAAACTTCAACAATAACCCAGTTCGTAACATGATTGATGAAAGGACTACATTATGTACACTGTCAAATACTTCTGGCGTAAGATCGTGTTAGATTAAAAAAAACATATTACGTTATTACATGGGACAGTGAACATAGTGCCCGAAATTAATCAACTTGATATTCTTTTTCCACTTATCTCCCTCATTAGCCGGTCCCCGTAGGTTTGGCCTACGGAAATTAAGGCTTTAAAACCGGCTCTTTCTCAGTCTCAAATCAAGCTGTTGACCACAATCGCAAAACAAATAAAACCTTAATAAAATCAACAAAATAAAATTCTAAATATTTGGATGGACGATTCGTTTATACTTGTACTATAATACAAAAAGCTACCTGAAATTATCCACACCAAATTTAATTAATTTTTTTTTTAATTGCAATAAAAATATAATTAAGAAACTCCCCAAACGCTGCAGTAGATTATCGACAGTTTACCCTTCATTTTATAATACATTTTAATGTAATAATAAATAATTTTAAAATTTAAATGTAATTTCCTATTACTATATTACGTAGATAATCACTTCGCAAAGGACATCCTGCGATCCTGTTTAAGGAAATCTAGTTTATAAAATGAAATCGAAGAACTGTCGTTTTCTGGAAAAGCTCCAAATAATGGGATTTTATTAATTTTAGGGTATCTTACTTATTGTACTTGTAAAATTTTATTAAAAACTATTTAGATTTGCAGGAGTTACGCGGTTATTGGGAAAATCTGAAAATTTTTTATTGAAAAATAAATTATGAATATATTTTTGTAAAACTGCATATTTAATATTTTATACTACAATATTTTCGTGAATTTGAAATAGGAAAAACTTTCTGAAACTTTTCGAACCGCACAGGTCAAATTTGAATGGTCTCCTTTAAACTGCAGTTTTAAGGTTGTCATCAGGACAAGATAAATGACTTCCATAAAATTTAGTTTATCGAGAAAGAGATTGTATCATTAATATTGTAAATGGTAAGCAATTTCAAACATTACAAATCGATTATCCTTTTAATCTAGAGTTGAAAAAAAATTAAGACTGCAAATCGTCCACGTATCAATTTTGTCGATAGGATAAGGGCTGATTTTTCCGTGTAATTCGAAAGATACCAAGTCGTGGTTACACAAAGAGACGGTCACCGACCCATCATTTGGCATCACGCCATTATTCATATTGTTATTACGTGATGAACGATGAATAATAAATACGATATGTTGGGTGAATTTCTATCAGGCTACTTTAAATCACGTAGAAGCACACATGCTGATAGTGTATCAATTTTACGTAAGGGTCAAGAAAACTGTAATTTTATTGATAAATAACTAAAACAACCAAGTATTATTTTTCAGAAGTGTGTAATTTCACAAATTATACGATATGGGCACCTTACAAATTTGTTTCGGCTTATTAGGACATTCTCAACTACTGTAATTGGCCGAAGCAAATTTGTAAGGCACAACTGCTATCGTATAATTTGCGAAATTAAAGATCTCTGAAAAATATTATTTTATTGAAACAGTGGAAGTCGAGCAATTTTAAAATTCTGAATTTCTTCCTAGATATCGTTTGGACGTGAGAGAATAGTAGGTCTTTGTCGAGTTGAAAATACACCACTGCCGCTACTAAGTACCCACTTAATGTAATTATCATAATATTATGAAGTAGAAAAAAATTGCCTACAAATAGATAAGCTGTCAAAAGTGGTAAAATAATCAAAATACCTTTACAACATCATCTTAAATTATTAGTTGCGTGTCTTTGATTGGTATAACTTTTTAAACGGTTTATCTTGCAAGCGACAAAGATAACCAATATATCAAACGTCTAACAATTAAGATATCAAAATCAATGCTATGCCAAGCATGGCGCGTTCAGTACACGAATGCAATCAAACCATTTTGAATGCGGAGTCAGAAAATAATTTGAAGAACTCTGCAAAAACAGTTACTTGCTTACGTGAAATGCATAAAAAAGCGAAGAACCGGAAGATCGAACGATACTTTTATGTAAGTTTATTGTAAAAACGTGATATACGGACTACAAAGTATAGGTTCCCGGTATACCTTCGTGGCTACCATTTTTAAATCTAAAAATTTCTTTTACCACTTACCCCAACCTTCCTTCTAAACGTAAACCTATAGGATTTAAAATTCTCGCTCACCTGAAACAAATAAAAGAAATTAGTTAATACTTGTTCGAACAAAGTGCTATATAATTTTGAAATGAAACATTTCGAAAGTAATAAAAATGTACATCGGGGGCATTTTAATAGGTTTTTAAAATGGCAAAAATTGAAAATGAAATAATTATTGATTTATGTTTAATAAATCCAATAAATTGTACGTTACCAGGGCACCCCGAAAATGTAAATGTAGTGATTAAGGTTGTTTAAAACTTAAATGTTTATGACAAATATGCACATACTACTGCAATTTTGGTTTGATTTATGGGGATCCCTGGTAGACGAACGCCCATGAGTATGGTTGTAAAACATCGCTCAAATAACGAATAACCAAGAAGCTGCACTTAAGTACTTTATGTCAGTCATTGTTACAAAATATGATACGGTGATGTGTAATAATGATGAATTACCATGTGTAAAAGTTGTTTTACTTAAGTTTTACCATTTATGTTGCAACAAAAATATTGACAAAGTGTAATTCAGCCGAGACTAAAAATTTTATTGTTTATTATTATGCACTCGCGTTAATTAAAGTGCACGAACTTGCACATACCGCAAATATTTTACAATAACTAATAATATATAATTAGATATTATACAAAACAAATGAAAAGCATAACTACTATAATAGAGCATCAACAAAACGAAAAGGATGCTAAATGGAAAGGAGCAGCCGGAAAGCTTTTGAATATATAGTTGGAAACTGGCCCGAAACGTGAAAAGTCTGAAAGAAATAGAGCTGAACGCTAAACTGGACTGTCTATATTAAATAGGGCTGAATCCCAAATAAAGGATCCACACAAGAAAAACAGGCTCATCAGCAATCTTCGGTAACAGATGATAAAGTGTGGGTTTTTCAGCGGTATTTTGATTGAATTTGAATTTAAAATTAAGATCATCTCAATTATTCCTTAGGAGAGTAGCTCTACGACTTAATTCTTACGGCCAATTGCACTCCTAGTTTATATTATATTCAGACACCCATATTGCTTGCTGCGGTTATAAAACAAAGCATTAAAACTAGTTAGAAGAATAACTTCGAAGAACGTCGATGGGTTAAGTGGAAAACGGAAATTCCAAACTTTTTTATACCTTAGGCACTCCATGGAAGCAATACCATTTCGTTATTTTAAAATCTATTTAGGATTGTTTGATTGATAATCCATTTATTTTATAATAAGGCAGGTTCGTGTTAAAATTATATATGCAAAGAATCAAGCAGGTGATAGATAAGAAAATAGTTCAAAACGACAATTTTAAGGGACACACGGTTAATAAAACCGGTGATTATCGAACATAACCCAGCTAGAAACCATAATTAAAGCCAATCCTTAACCAAGCCAGTCCCTCGACCAAATCGCGTTATAATAATACAAAATTTTAGAATAATGTTCACAAATAATATATTCTTTTTCGTTTCACGATAATTAAAGTATTAGTAATATTCACGAAATGGTATTTGTTATTACGTTTCAAACTTACATAAAATTTTCAAACATGCGATTTAAAAGAGTTGAACAAACTTAAATTGATGGTATAAAATTTTACTGTACAGTGAATTATAAGATTCCTCGCCAAAATCGTACAAATCAATTCAAAGCTCTCGAAAACTATATATTTGAAAAAAAGTACCCCGTGACTTTTAATTAATTAATATTAATTTATTGTTGTCGGGAACTAGAGAATTTTCAAAATTCAAAAAGCAAAATGTATGACTGTTTTGACTGGTAGAGTACTCGTATTTATTTATTTTATTATATGATCACTTTTTACTCCGAGACGACCGAGGTGTAACTTTACAACACCTTCGAAGAATTTAAAGCTTTCAGGAATGTCAAAGATTGATGAGATTCTCTTCTTATAACTAACGGCGTGTTATGTAATCCCTGTATGTGATAGCTGTCTAGTTAAAATCAAAAATAAATAAAGTCAAATAGTAGAAATAAATTAGAATTCCGTACAAGTTGTTCCTAAACCCATATTACGAGATTACCCCTCAAAACGTATTTTTCAAAATATTGTGCGATTAAAAATTACATTGAGCAAACAAAAATTTATTAAGACAATGATTAATTGGTGAAATTAAAATAATTATTTTTTTTTCTTACAGCAATTTAAAGTAATTCAATTTTAATTGCCCCCTTAATTTGAAATTAAATATTTCGTTTCGGCCAAGTTCACTTTCTAAGGTTAAAAAAATTAGAAGATATCGAAAAGTTGAAAATAAAAAGTGAGGTCGAATTGGTAAGACACATAATTACAAATCCATTAAAGTGACGCACTTGAAAAAATCGAAATTGGCAAAAAATGAAGTTAAAAGCGGAACGGTTAAAAGCAAAGATTACAAAAAACTTAAAAACTTTCAGCATTTAATTTTAAATGATTAAATTTTTAAAAATTAAAAATATACTTGGAGCATGTTGGTGGTTATTATCTAAAATTTTTTATAACCTTTATTTAATGTTCAAATTTATCATCCGTAATTATGGCATTTTTTGTGTACAAATTCCCAAAATTTAATATTTTGATAAGCTAATGGCCAATAAAGTTAATATAATAAAAAAACCTACAAGGATTCGCAATTATCACCTGTAATTAAGTCATTATGACTTAATAAATTTTTTAATTTAAAGCGAAAATTCGGCTGTTTTGTCGTTTAAAAATTGCACTTGGAAGGAATAATCGATAGGAGAGGCAATAAAAAAAGAGTTTCTAACTTACTTAAGTAACGTATAATTAAGTTAATAATTTTACGTACGATAAAATAACTTTGAATGTTATAAAGTTGATTTATGTTTTAATTTTTTAACGCACCATATAACAAAATCGGTAGTATTTTTATTAATCGATCAGATATTACATAATAACATATTGCTCTTTTGGCCGGTGATGCACCTCGCACTTTCATTAATCAAAAAATTAAAAAGCGACACGGATTCTAACGCTCTTTGATTTAAATTTAATGAAGTTAAAATTGTTTTTTTGAGCAAAACAAAAATGGCGTTCGGTAGCACGGAATAAAATAAGTATTATGGCAGCTTGGTAGGCAGGTCGATAACCATCTAAAGGTATGTTCTGTCAAATGTTTAATTTGTTCAGAGTATTTATTAATGTTCGATATTTATGAAGTCAGGCCGCCCTTATATCGAAAGCGAGCGCGATAAATTCTATTAAGATCCAACCCAATAGACGTCACAATCTTCGTTATCTTTATTGAATCCACCTTCTATCTAATTGTACATAAATTTGTCCACGTATGTAATACAAAAATCAAATTATAAAATACGCCAGTTCTGCTATGTACAAAATAGTCGTAAAGTTTATCAAATTACACCCACATTATCCCTCGTTTGACCTCTCCATATTCATCCTCGGAGGTTAATGCAAAGCTGAAAAAAGTATTTTCCAATAACCGACCGATAGGTTCGGTTGATGGTTAACGGCAGAGGAAATTTTGTATGCAGTCAAAATTTTTGGACAGATTACCCTTTTCCTTTACGGTTAAGAGTTACAGTAGTTGTTGTGGAATAAAAAGCACAGACAAAGAGCGGTGAACGTATTTTAACCACAATTTCGAACGAAACGATGTCCTATTTTAAAGGTGAAATTAAAATTCTTATAAAAAATACACCCGAGTTAGAAGATAATGGTGCGTGAAGAATTTTTACCTCTTGAGGCGAGAATTCTCGGTTATCAAAGTAGGAAATACCGGGCTGCAATAGGTCAGGAGATATTGGATGGATATAAACGTGTTCTTCGCTAAAGACTATTATAATACCCTGTTTTATTTTTTCTCCTCGTCTTACTCATTTTCTACCTGTTAACCGTTAAATTTTAAAATTTTCAAACATAACCGAGATTAAAAATGTTATGTAATTTTAATTGTACGGGTTAAGTGACCATTTAGCAAATGTCAACGTATAAAACGCTCTCTCGACTCGTATAAGTCGGCTTTTGCAAAACTTGGTCACTTTAAATGAGACGTAACAATAAAAGTTATCTTCTTCAAAACATCTCTTACGCCCCTATTTTTCAGCAACAAAACGCAACGTGAACTCTTCGTCATTAAACGAAATTATAGAAAACATAAATAAGTGGTAACTTCGTGCTGTTTTCCAAATGTTATTTTAAGCACGCAAAATATTGTTTTTTACCGATATGTCCAAAATGCTGTATAATTATAACCGCCAAACGATTGCACACGGGCAGATGGTAAGAAGATTGCCAATCCTATCTAATGCCATAATAATTTTCAAATTTAAACTCGATTAATAATAATTAATTTCTTTAATAACTGCAGACTGGTTGCAAAGGTTATCCTCACAAAAAAAAAGTCTGCAGTATTTTTAACTACCCAAGGTGTGGTTCAATAACAGATACAATAATCCGTGTTTATGGTACACGAAAGCACAGGTTTGCTGGAGTGTCTGGAAGGTATTTTTCGAGTTAACAATCACTTTAGACTTTGTTTTCTAGTTGAAATTAAAAATTCAAATGTAGATTGTAGATTGTAGCCGAACATAGGAAATTAACATGTAAAAACTTATTTATGCAAATTCCTGCTTCCCTAATTATTTTAGAGAAAAAATGAAAGACACAAATATTATGCAGGAATATAAACTACGAATGATAAGAGTATTAGATTTCATCTAACTTTTACTTAAAAAGCCAAAAAATGCTTTTGAAATTGTCAAAAGTTTCGTTAATCGGACTGGCCATGAAAGTTTTCATGGTAATTATTTTGAAAAATATAAATTAAATTGAATTAATTTTAGCAATTTCGAAAGCATTTTTTGACCTTTCATGTAAAAGTTAGATGCAATTCTAATGGTCTTATCATTTGCAGTTTATATTTCTGCATTATTTTTGTGTCTTTCATTTTTTCTCTAAAATAATTATAGAAAAGCAGGAATTTGCATAAATAAGTTTTTACATGTTAATTTCCTATGTTTGGCTAACTCATTCAGCACCCGGTATATTAAAAGACACATGCCTCCGCCAAGATTTGCAAATGTTTCCAAGGACGTAAATTGAATGAAATGTATGCATGCGACCATAGATATCCCGACCAGATTTTCTAATTTATCGTTAGTCCTACAGCAAATTAACCTCATTATTATTTCATTTCTTCTATTATTCGTATTAAGTAGGTTTGTTCCTATATTTTGTGTATAGTAATTAACCATGGCCGAAGCTATGAAACCAACTGTTGCTAATATACTGCTAGGAATTGAAAGGTAACTTTGCAGTGCTTAGCTGTGATGATATTTTTTTTTTAATTTCCATTTGTAGGTATAATCCCGATAATGTTCCAGCTTTGGAGCGCTATGTGGAGATACAATCGTTTGAGAACGCGTACGACTTGGAAGCCAATCTTGCTCTTCTTAGATTATATCAATTATATCCAGAAAGATTCAACATAGAGATTGTGAGTCAGATTTTACTTAAAGGTATCACCAACTTGCCACAGAATGATTTCACTCTTTGCAAAAAAATCCTGCAACCGAAACAGGTAAGAAATCAAATTTTGTTGTTGATTTTTATGCATTAGAAAGTTTACCTTTATAGCTTGAAGAAGACCCAATAAATTGCGTCATTTATTTGGGCGAAATTTTGGAACGTCGTGAATTCGAAAGATTTTGGCGCGATTATTCACATATGACCGAGGTGACAAAATCAATTAGTAGTTTTAAGAGTTCCGTTCGTAAGTTCATATGTAATACTCTTCAAACTACTCATGAAAGTATTGGAAAAACAAATTTAGCTCAGCTTCTGGGCAATATTAATAAGAATACCCTGGCAAAGTGGGTAACGAAGTATGGATGGAAAGAGAAAGAAGGTTTCATTATCATTAAAAATCTAGACGACGCGACAGTGTAAAATCTGAAATTATTAAAGTAAAAATCGAATTCGATGCTGCCGCCGCCTTGGGTTCCCCTTAATTTATTCTTTATTTATGTTTATGATTTTTTTTTAATTTATGTTTAATTTTAAGAAATATTTTGTTAATTTTTATAATTAATAAAATTGAATTATAGTTTTGTTCCACTTGACTTGCTTGTTTTTGTTTGTAGTAGTATCAACACAATATTGGTGAAATTTCTCTATGATTGGAATAATTTTTTCATATTTCTCATTTTTTCAGCCAATAAACCCATCCTACTTTGAAATTTCTCTTAAACTTCTTTTTTCTTTTCAGCATGCAGAGAAGAAAGACCAAGTTCAAACTGGTTTGCTCTTGATGTCAGTTTTCAAACCAAAGACGATATCGTTAAAATATTTTCAAATATTTTCAAAAATGAAGAATTTTTCGAAACTGCCTTATACATACCTTCTCATCGATCACTATAAATATTAAATCGTGTTTAACATTAATCGTTATTCCATGTTTCGAGTTGGAGATAATTCGGCTATCGGATAATCAATGTATTATTTTACTACTTTAACTATTAGATCAGTTCTTTCATGAACGAACTGGCTTATTATCGGCCTACAAAATCTCGTAGATGATGGACGAGGGTTTTGCCATATTATTTCCCTGTTTGAGGTTGATTCTATAGAAAAAAGCCGAGGAGAAACTAAGGATTTTACAATGTGATGTTAGGTTGTTAATTCTGCATCCGCTCCGCGTGAAAGAGCCCTGCTAAGAGCAATTCAATTTTGATGTCTAACCATACTATGTTTTCCTGAAAATATGGGCATAAGCAGAGGCAACTGGGTCTAATATTTTGTTAGTTCCTTACGTCATGTAAGATCCATTCAAGAATTTTGGAGGGCTAAGCCCATCAGATGTAATTTTCAAATTTATGGGACCGAACTACTGGAAGTATGTAACCATTGATTATAAATTTAGAAAGATAAGTAACTTTGATGGAAAAGAACGCGATCCGTTGTTCGCGTGGTCGTGGTGCGAATTCCACGTCGAACTGTAAGTCCCTCCACTTGGGATTGTGTAATTAGGGTGAGCTCGAGGTAAATAATTCAAATTTTCAAAATAGCATTTGGAAATTTTGAAGAATTGTTTAGAATTTCCAAAAATTGTTAAAAAAACGAACATTAATTAAGTAACGAAAGGTAGACATTAGATGTTGTTAAAGTGTAAATAATTAGCTTCTCAAAAGAGCAAACTTATCAGGTCGAATCTAAGTTTATAAATAAATTTGTGCTGTAATTTATCTAGATTAGAATGTATGCGGTCCATCGAACTCAATATTGTCATCATGTCTCGCACTTTCATTACTAAATAAATGATTACTATGAAGCGATGGTATATTTGCATATTATCTGTATCTAAACTACGATAGAGATGAAGAAAGAGAATAATAAAAAGAGAATACACGTGAACCGAGTTAATACCGTAGAGGAGAATTGATTTAAAAGTATACACGTATGAGAGAGAACAAGATGGAATGCGTTCAAAAGAACAACAAAGGTGGAGAGCAGGAGGAATGGGCTTCCTCGCGGCCATCGCCATATTTCATGTCGTCTACTGCTATGTTGCCATATCCGCAAGAGCTACCGTGAACCAACATCCATGAACTCGACAGAGTAGCGGAGCCCGAGTATGGTTAGGCCTTAATACGATGGAACGCAATAATAACGAGCGTAGCATGTAACCCACGTGTTTAGAACGATGGCAATTTTTTTTAAATATCCACTCCATGGATAAGCCAATTTAATTTTTTTTTTACCATTTTCCATAACCTTCTCCGCTATTTTTTAGTAGGTGTACTAACGACCAAGTCATCGGACAGCATTTTCTCGGATTATCGCTTAATAAACGCACCAAATAATTGGCGATTTGAATGCGCGCACAGACGACGAACCTCATTCATTGCACGATTAAACTTCGACTAGATTCTACAGAGACACTTAGCGATTTCTTTCTATAGAATGTAATCAACAAAGAAGCATTAAAAATATATTTTATGTATTATTAATTTCGATTAGTTACAAATTTCATGGATTAAACAAACGAGTACGTGAATACAGTCTACGTTATCAGTCAAGCGTAGGAAAATCGTAAATGACTTGACATTCTTTACGTACATTAAAAAGTTTTATAGATATAATAAAATAAAAGTGTCAATATAATATAAAGTACACATTTTTTTGGAAATTTATGTTGCCATGCACCAAGTAAATTATATTATTTTCCCTGCTAATGCGCGCAACCATCGATTTTGTCATTTTCCATACCTTAATTATATTGTTTTCGCCAAACTCTTTTTATTATTATTTATAGATAAAATTACAAATTATAATATATGTTTTAAATAACAGAAACAATTTTGTATAAGTTGTATACTACCTGATTAATTTACATACCAACATGACGTGCTTTTAAATATATAAAAGCTCATTTATCATTACCGAATATAATATAAACTAAATTAGACGTACACATACCTAAATATTTTATGATAAAAATAATTAACATAAATGTTTTTCGACTAATTAATAATTAGCAGAACAAAATTATTATTCCACCAGTTAAAAAAAATTAATTTTCAATCTCTAATATAATAAAAGTTCGAGCAAATAAAAGAATTTAAAAGCTGCGCCAACTCGAGTCGCCATTAAACAAATATAAATAAATTATACCTTGTCAATACAAAACCAACTTTGGGAACACTTAAAAATTTCAATAACTAAACTTCTAGTCGATACCTTTAAATTTGTCCTGCTAATATTGCAATTAAAAGGGCACGTTAACGTCCCGCTGTTGTAATAAACCTGTCACTTGTAGTTTACGAGAACACAAATTTAAATCACTTCATAATACTATAGGTACTATAGTACCTATATGAAACTGTCAATCATACGTTACCTTCTCGATAATAAAAAAAAAACATTAAAATAGAAAATCGAGATCTAAAAGTTTCGGTTCTTCCCAATTTTCAGCAACTTCGCAACGCCATCTAGCGTACCCCATTCGAGGTGCTTTCTTATTATTGGCTACTCGATGTGTATTTCTTGTTTTTCTTAGGCGATAGATGACGGTATTTTTCGTTGTTACAATAGGTATGCATTATCATATCGCCAACCAAGCATAACCTCTGTCTGCGGTTGCATTAGAATTATTTTAATGAATGGGGTAACGTAATATATCCCCCCGGCACCGAAAACTTTCAGTAGTCTAATTATTGTTTGTACAATTCGAGTAAAAGTAAGAAGCATATGTGTCAACTTTTAGATTTTTGCATATTTGTTTCTCTTTAATTAGTAAAATAACGACAAACGAAATCATACCAAACAATTGTTTGAAGACATGCAAAGCGTATTAAAATAAAAGTGCTATCTCTTAACTGGCAATTACTGTCGGATATCTCAAACATCAAAATAACATCTCATGTAAGAACAGAAGTAGTAAGAATAAATAAAAAATAAAAAATTCCTTGACGATAATTTTTACAAATTCGACGAGATTCGAATCTACGACTATACACTCTCGTCGAGTACCTACATATATATATAATTTTATTTATTTATTTATTTCATTCCATTAAAATGCAATATTAAAAATGTTCTTTCTAAAGCTGGAAACATAATCAATTAAGCATAATAATGAGTTTCTTCACGACGAAGAACGCAAACTTTAAAATAATTTTACGGATACGCGTATTAAAAACAACAATAAAAATTTATCATACTCTTAAGTATGAATTCCAAATTAAAAATCTTCTTTGTTTGAAAAATAAAAATAAGTTCGATAATTGCAATTATTAATATTTCTTATAATATACCTATTAGTTATTATCCGTCATTATTATTATTATTGGAATCGCTATCGCAAACTTATGTATAGCATGAGGCGGAATGAGTAATTTACTTATGTTCGACCTGTGTGGATATGATTATAATATAAACGAAAAGCCATAAAACTCATTAGTGCTGGATAATTGATGAGCGCGAGACTGTCTGCCAAAGACGGGCGGCCCTCCTTCGAGTCAGGGTTGAGTCCGTACAATCTCGTGGTACAGACACCAAAAGATTGCAAAAACTAAGATACGCGTTAATCCATCTTCTAAACAAATAAACAAGAAAAACCGCTAGAAAATCTTAAATTACAAATTACTAGCCTTCGGCTTGCACATGACTCGCAAGTGCGCGCCATACAAAAATTAAAAGTTAATTTTGTTCACGGTTTTCGCGAAATTAAAGTAACGGTTTCGATTTTTGGCGAAGATAGAAAACTGTATTATACTTTTTTTAATCTTGCATTTTACTATTACTTCTTTAACGTTCGATTAACGCCTTTCAATCGAATAAGTGAATAACAAACAAAAAATAGTTTTAACGAAATTTCTAAATAAAAACCCACCTGTAACTAATAATTCCATTTTGAAGTGATCATTTTTTTATGTTTAAACTGGAACAAATATGCCATTACAATGGTCCGCGACTTGAAAAAACAAATTAAAAATTTCGTTTATCCCACAACAACCAACTTAGAACAAAAAGATGTTAATGATAAATTTAAGAATGCGCTGGTACTGAAACTAATTTCGAATTTGCAAGTTAATGTTTTGCATTCTTTCTTTTTACGTTTCCAAACTTACGAAAGGCCCTTTCGTCCTGGTGCTCAAAGGACAACAAGTATAATTTCGTAAGATTTAAGCAGATTTTTCGAAATGTTACGGGGTTTCTAGTTGATGTAACCTCGCGAGCTGACTTTCAATTTATCATAATCTATCAAAATTTTTCATTTCTGTAGGCCATCTATCTTCTCGCAGACACATTTGTTCACTTCTGAGAGCCATACCAGTAGCGGCACTTTCCTAACGAGCAATCTCCAATCATGATCGATTTTAAAACAAATTTTTCGATAATACCGCACCAAGCATTTTGTCGATATCCTCATGATAAACCGACATCCTAATTTAACTACTTTCGACACGCATTTCTTAAACCAATCAATTGATTTGTACTTCATGTGTGAGGAAACTTGCTATAGTTACCGCAATCTGTACTTGAAAATCTGGCTGTTATTCCAGATCACGTCACAAAAGCTGTATATAAAATGCATCTATAGGTAAATTTGTAAAAAAATGCTTTAAATATAATAATAAGGACTATGTTTTGTATTCAAATATGAGAGCCAGGAGCAAGAAAGGCCGTACATACAGAGGGTCCTTCGAGAGACATTTGAAGTTTCTTGAAGTTCCCTTGGCCGAACTCACACAATCCACACTCGAAATGATGACGACTAAACTCATAATATTAAACTTATTTTTAGAAAGCCCCACTTAAATCGCCAAACAAAACATTAAAATGAATTATGATTTTTTAATCCAAGAACAGTGCAAGTAGAAGAAAAAGTAGAACCAATCTCAATAATTATACTGTCTACAATAATGCATGTTGTGGTGGTTCTAATAGAATATCTATACGAAGTAGTCGATTTCTACCGCATCCAAAACACTCTTAATATTTTTAAAACGGAAGATAACAAGCGAAACGACCATTTAATTAACAACAAAACTGTCTTAACGTCATAAATTAAAAATAAGTATAAAATAGTTGTAATAACCAAAAGGTTATCTTTGCCTAAAATCAAGACATTTAAAAATTATTTCCACACACCAAAAATTACACGAGTCGTACGTAATTTTCACATTTGTCAGCGTAGGTTTATAAAATATTGAAATAAAATGTAAAATCAAATAGAAAATAATTTATAAATTGTGTTTTTATAAAGTCAATAAATAATTAAATTAGGTGCGAATTTGAAAAAATTTGCATCAAAAAACTTCCATTACAACAAGAATCTTTTATTTACATCGACAGGCGAATTCAAAATTAAATTTTAAGAAAATAAATAGCTATAATATTTAAAATAGTATTTACTTGAGATTAATTAACAAATAAAATTGAATTCTCATGGTTGATTATAACGTTCGGTTTAGAAAATCATCGTAATCATGTGCCGCATTCCTAGAGAATTAATTAACTAAAGAGAAAAACATAAGGCCGGATTTAAGTTGCTTCGGGCTACAAATATTGGAATTATACTGCTTTGCGTATCCTTACTTTTATGCTTTGTTGTTCGGTAGCAAACCCACTTCATTATATTTTGTTAATCGATACCGTAATATGGAAGAGATCAAAAACAATCAAAATCACCGATTAACAAATCCAGACCCAAATTTACATTAGAAAGGCGAACGCAATAAGGATTTTCCGCCTAATTTCTTGTTACATTTTTTTTCAATGTAAAAAATTGAAATTATGTAATAAAATTTTTAATGTTCCAAGTAGGTGGTACAAATAAATACAAAGTCGCACGTTCGTATTATGACAATGTATGCTGTTATTTCGCCCACATTTCCTATTGAACTTTATCGAGAGACTCCATCACACCCCAATTTGGTTGCACATTTTGATCTCAATTTGGAAAAGGGCAAACATTTTGGATAGGTTTATTTTTCTTTGTGGGCCTCTCGATTAATTATTAATTTTCACGTCACTCAATTTTCAACCTAATTTGAATCTCGAACCTGCAGCGAAAAAAAATTACAAAAGAAGCAATATACCAAGTCGAACTCCAATATGTACATTTGACCTTACATGTTAAAAATAATTTTAAATTTAATTTAAACAAAATTGCTTTTCATTCAGGAAATGTTTGCATTACCAAACTAACTGAAACTGAAAATCGACATCCAAATCGTAATTAGTGTTTTGATTAATTGTCAATGCGAGTAAACGAATATTAATTATTAAATTTCTAATCGATTTTTAATTAATCGATTAATTCATTTATCAATCGAAAAAGGTCGTTTTTTAATTTATACTTTTATAATCAATAAGCGATTATTAAAGACAATAACTGTCAATACAAATTTATTCCACTTCTTATTAGACATTTTTTGGTATGGCTCCCAATAATCACTCAATCATATTGAGTAATGGATTGATTTGTGAGCACGGCTTAGATACTTAACACTAATTATATTTTTACTACTGTTTAACAAATAGAACGGTCTTTTCTGGCAAAGATTGTTAACAACGATAACAATGTGTTAATCTATTGCGAGGATGTGGTTCTTGTTTACCTCGAGCAATCGAAAAGTTTGGAATGAAAAATGAAAATGAAAATTATTTCTTCTCGTTTTCTTTCTTCTTCGTGACGCGATTCATTAAATGTTCGGAAAAAAAGCCAAACCAATTAAAATAATTTGAGGCAAATTTCTTATTATTATAAATTGGACACGACTGCAACGTGAGATTGTAAATTAAATTTTTTTAATTATTCTGTAGTAGTAGGTATTAATAATTCGCACGCCATTTGATTGCCAGTGGAAGTGATATTTATATTAAATTAATTAAACATTGCTATACCTATATACACATATAGTACAACACAAAAATATTTTATCAATTACCTAGCTTATTCGAG
Organism: Cantharis nigra; assembly: GCA_958510845.1. Lineage (NCBI taxonomy): Eukaryota > Metazoa > Arthropoda > Insecta > Coleoptera > Cantharidae > Cantharis > Cantharis nigra. The sequence goes on along the minus strand of OY294033.1, from coordinate 1,290,986 downwards.
ATTGGAATTTATTAAAAGTGAAGGTGGTGGTATAATATCTGCAAGCTAGGTTATTTATTTCCAAATTTGTGACAAACAATAATAAAATTGTCGAATTTTGAAATGCTTTCTCTTTAAATATCCGGCCAAATTGTCTACATGTAGCTAATCACTGCGGGATGTAAATGCCAAGACGTCCAACAGAGAAAGAATGAATAGAAACTGATTGATACAATTAACAATAACATTCAAATTGTCTACACGTGTTAAAACCAAACTCTATGTTAATCCCCCACATATAAAACAATTCATTTTGTAATAATAATAATTGCTAATCTTCCGAAATTAATTAGGCAAGGTTTAATTAATTATTCATATTCACAATTTTGTTACTATAAAATATAACAAGCCTTTTGGGCACACCTTCGTAAAGTATACGTTGTAAAATATTTATGATTACTTTAATATTATCTAATAATAAATTTACTATTTTGATATTATTATTTTAATTGTTTACGCTTTGCTGCACGTGCCTACGCATTGCAAAAGAAAACGAACAATATTTTACGCGAAACGCGCGATTGACACAAATAAAAATTTCTCTCGAGATCCATATTTTTGGATGGAAAAGCCACTCGGCCATCAAAATAATCTTAATTCGTGCGATAAATTTTAATTAACTTTTTTTGCAATTTAATTCCAAAAAATAAAGACCCGAGTGTATTTGAAAGAAGATCATTAAAGTATATACTTAGTTTGTAAATTTACCAACAGAGACAGTTATTGGATAATAATATTTTCTAAATGTATTCGAGGATGCAACTGGTTCTTGAATTTATCCATGTCCAATTTGGAATTTTTAACTAACGTTACGACACAGCCTATATAGTCGAAAGAGAACCTCTTAACACTACTTGTCGTCGACTTCTATCCTCGAAAAGGACGATTCCTGATATAATTACGAGATTTCCTATAGTCGGAAAATCGTTTAAAGAACTCGATATACCTGACATTACTAAACCAGTTACAAAATGACCAGAAGCAAAGATATACGCATTTCTTTCTAACATCAACGCAAAACCGCAAACTTAAGTTTGAATAAACAAGTTTGAAATGAAATAGTGACAAGTTAACTGTATGTAACATTATGTAACTAAAGAACTATTATATGTTATACATATCAGACTATCAGACATTTTAAACGCCGCGAATTGCAATTAAGTGCAAATCAAAGTTATTGTAAAAATTATAAATTTATTTATAATTTAGCGAATCATTGTATTTTATTATTGCGAGTATACTAGTACTCGAGAGTAGACTAACTTCTGTGGGTTGCTAACACGTCGCCCACCGATGAAAAACACCCTTCCTCCGCTTGCATATTGAAATTGTTTTAAAATTCACTCGAGCATTTCTAATTTAGTCCAATTTAGCAGGTGAGTGGGGAAAATTACAAATTATTGTTCAAATTAATGGTTCAATATCGTGTTCGATTAACCAGTTAAGGCAATTCAGAAAATTTACTACCAAACAAACAATAAATTATATTGCAAAGTTATACCAAACGGGGAAGAAATCCATATAATCAAATGTTTGAAATGCCAAACCGTTTATGTAGATCGAACTAACTGCACGTTAATTCCATTAAACATGATGGTGACAACTACACAAAATTAAAAGTAAATTATTTTTATGCTTCCGAAACCGATAGTTTAAGCATAAGCGAACGTGATTACACCTTTTTCGAAATTAAAAAGTTTAATTGCGGTTTCAGGTAATCACGACAATTGAAAAAATTAACCACGTGGGTTGAGTTTCACGTGAGAAAAATTGAACGTAGTCCTTCAAGTGCAGCAATTTAAAAATTTTATGAGTGGTTAACTCGAGCATGCATTTTTAAATATTGCGTCACCGGGTTTGTCCTTAATATTTTATAAATTTTGAAAGTTAGAAAAATTTGTATTTACATATGGCGCGGTTTACGAGATTTATGACAAACTAAAGAACACGAAGAATGCAAATGAGATTACAAAAAGTGATAATGAAATGGAAAATTCTTTTTCTAGTTTCTACAAGACAGAATTAAAAATCGTAACCGGTGTTATAATGAAACCATTAAGTTTATTGTGGTTAACGTAACCGATCTTGCAAGATCTCGAAAGGTTTTAGTATGGTAGCGCCAGTGGAAAACAATGCAATGTTTAGTTCTACTATGTAGATACACGACTGGTATTAGAAAATGCGACTGTATCGACCGCTACCGTTGTTACCTTCGAGGTTATTGATGCCATTTGCTTCATATTTTATACTTACAGTTAGTTACTGCATACTTTAACATTATCTACTGCTATTTACATAAACGATAGTGCATTAGCGAGTTAACCACTATTACACGCACCGCAGAAAATTTTGAATTTCACACTTCACGTGTGACGAAACACCCTATACATTCATTCAATGTCTCCATTAAGTTCCATTCCAAAAATTGATAATCAACAGTTAAACCGAAAATGACCTTGACATTGTCAACTATTGTTCAGACTTTATCTATTTAGGACACAGTCCGAGAGCAGGAGTTGGAAATCGAAAGTTTATCGATAGTAAACACAAATATGAAACGCCGCCAACTCGCATTTGCACCGTTTCAACTATAGTTTTACCTAATCAGTAAGTACCTACATAAATATATTTGCGAATAAAGACTGTAACGACGCAGTGGCTTGGTGTGACCGCCGATTGAGTTATAGGTCGTAAATCACTCAGCTCGGATCTTTGCAATAATAATTGGTATGTTGACAAATACATGTTTTGTATTAACCGCATTTGACACTCGGCATGCATTTAAATTTTTTATTAGTAGTATATATTAAAGAAAACTTGGAACGAACATTTTAAGAGATAAAATTAGAAAACCTGCGCAAAGCAAACGTGTTTTGTTAGATAAGGCCAACTAATTTCGGTTAGTCATTTGTTAACAATTTTTTTAATTAAAAAACTTGGGACAGCTAATCTTAATGAAAAGTGAAAGTTACAATGTTACGAAGATAATCGACAATTAAATTATAATTGTCACACATCGAAATTAATTTAAAATCACGAAACGTTTTTAATAATGTAAAGATCGACCTTTTTGTAACTTGGAAAAGCTTTCTCTTAAAGAACTAAATTTTAATGACTTCCAAAAAGGCTACCATACAATTCATAAAAAACTGTGCTACCTTGCGGGCCCTACAACTTAAATGGCAGTAAAGGAAACTTGCGATTATTATTAAATCAAGTTTACGACAAAAATATGGAAATTTAATACTGGTGGCTAAAAAAATCTCTTACTGTAACCTGATCTGGTGTTACTTTCATTAACACCAAATCTTATTGCTCTCAATTTTGGTAATACGAATTTAATTTAAAAAAACGAATTCAGAAGTGACCCAACTGGTAATTAATATTTACATATCGTACTTTCCATGTAAGACTGGTGTAACTCAAAAAACTTGAATTTTTATAAACCAAATTTTGCACTAGGTACTACTGGTTAAATGGTAATATTTTTATATTTTTCTCCATCGAGGAAAATGTCATGTCTGAACAATACAGTAATGATAATAATTTTGAGTTATGATAGTCTTACACTGAAAGTGCGACTTGATTATGTAAGTGTCAATTACACGACATAAATTATAGTTTATGAGGATCCTCTTGACTCCGATTTGGAAGTAGTTATTGTCATTGTATTATTATATGTACGTACAGGTAGACTTTCAATTATCCGGAGTCACCTTAACCAACTGAAGGATTAACCTTTCAATAATTTTAATTTGAAGTTAAAAACCATTTTTTTAGATTTTCAAAACTTACATTATTCTCCAAATTTAAAATTAAAACTAATTTGACAGCCAACAATTCTGCTAATATTGATTCTATTTATTGAATCTCTTCAGAAAATAAAATATCAAAAATTTTCGAATTGAGGGAAAATGTATAATTAATCTGAATTTAGCACCGTCAACCGGTTATTTAAATTGAAAGTGAAACCTAGAAAAAATTTAATGTCTGACAGAACTAATAGGTAGGATAGACAAAAGACTTTATCATGTGCAATAATAAATTAATTAAAATTTTAGCAAATTACCCAACCCCAACATTATTAACAGCCATTTTATCTGTTAGTTACCTCTTCTCGTACTATTTTATTTCAATAAGAGGTTCAATAAGAGAAAATAATATTTTTCGAGTGCAAAGATTGCCAAAAAGTAAGCAACACGCGGTTCCCATTTGTTACCTCGTTATGGGGATTTCTACTGCCAAATTTTTTTGTATTTTCCACCATAACGAAGACAAGCATTCGAGCAATTCGTTGCTGATATTTTTTTCGAGATTAACTGCTCACGACATGACCATTTTCTTGCAGGATAATGACTACTTCTATCTTTATTATCATTTCTTTATTATTTTCCTTCTTCTTCCTTTTTTGATTTGAGTTGTTTTAAATCTTCTCGAAAATTCCGTATAAATTTGTTTACGAAGAGATATAAATAAAAAATGCAGCTTTAATCCTAATAAAGTGCATTTTATCCTTTTACAAATTCTAAATTATGAAGTCTGGCCATTTAAATTTTAAAAGAATTCTATTCAGCGATTTGCCTCCTCGTGGATGACACATAAATAAACAAAATTACAATTATTATGCGGCATTTTTTTATTATTAACCCATTCTGGTTTGGGATTTTTAAGAGTGCATTTAGTTATGAATATTATTTACATAAAACTTGTTTGACTAGATTTATTATATTATTTATCTTGTCAGTTACGTTTCTTATTTTTGACGGGTACGTTTTAGTGGCACAGTTTTGCTATCGCAGGAAGCGATTGCCATCTTAATGGATTTTTTCTTTTGTGGTCCAACGGTACTGCAGAGATCTACTTTTTCTTTAAAAGCTAATAAGCTCAATCGTAACATTTTCGACATCATTTGATAATTTTCAAAAACTAGCACAAACGCCAAAATTTAAATTGAATACCCGATCCGTATCTTTCGAGCATTGTAAAACTCGTTAATAAAAAAAATAATATAAACTAATCCATTCTTAAAGCAACAATCACGATTTCGATCCATACCTACAAAAATATTTAATTTCGCTTTTTAATGCACGCCCACGATTTAAAAAACTGCAAACAAGGAGGCTATCTACCGATTTATCTCGGCTTAAGTTAAATTAATGGTTTTAAATTTGTGGCTATTGAATTGGCCTAAAAATAAATTTGGCCATGTGAAAGTTTTTCACCTGTTTAAGAATGCAATTGAGAAATTAACTACTTAAAGATTCACAATTTTCCGTCAAGTGGAATCAATTACGCAACTTTTTCTGCTTCTGAATATAAAAAGGATTGCAATTCCCACGCCCTTTCGAGCAGATTTGTCCAAATTTAGCCTTTGCAATTGTGTATTATGCGTTTCGAAATTTAAAAGTCCGGCCATTATCATTAAGCGCTCGGCGGTCGAAAATCTATCATTTGTTCTAATGTAGGTCACCATTATTATTAAAAATTATTTTAAAATCTTGTGCACAAATCATTCCTTGGCTGTATATTAAATCTGACCTTAAATTTATTCTACTCTCACAATAGTATAAAACTTTATTGCAGTTGCTATTTGAATATACAAAATACAATATAAATGTCGTTTTTAATGTAATGATTAATTATTTCAGTATTTGAGAATGAATAAATTAATGATGTGGATAATCAAGAATATTCTCTTATTGAAATGATGACGATGTAATTAGGAATTTGAATGAAAGGGAAAGCAAAAAACCTTTTGTATTGAGATGACAAAGACGATATTGCCTGCAATAATCTTGCAATCAGGTTTCGTTTGACTGCAGCACCTCAACTTTTCTGTTGCAGAGTGCTCTTATTTGCAATATTCTCGACGTTGCACTAATAATCCGAACAGTTGCAAATATTATGCTAAAGATTATATAGGGCTCTCTGGGAGCCGGCCGTAAGAATTAAGACGTAGCAAAAAAATTTTGTTTACAAGTTTTTCAATTAATTCTAATTACGAGGTCAACCAAGATTTTACAGTATGAAATAATAATTGTGGAAGCCGAGGTATAATATTATTGTAAAGTTTAATGAAATTGTCTAGTCGTAGAACAGGATCATTAAAATAGAACTACACACTTAAAAATTCTTGTAGTTTATGACACATGCAAATGTATTGTGCCCACATAAAATAAATAAGTACCTATGATGCAAAAGTAATAAAAGAAAATGTAGGCAAAAATATTTTAACACGAATTGTGTGCTACACATTAGCATAAATAAATTTTGCAGATAAGTACCTACTACATGCAATCTGGTCCACCAGAACAACAACAACAACAACAATAATAATAATCATAATAATAATAAGTGTCCGAATAAAGACAAAGTGGAGATTGAGAAAGTTTAACTTCTTAAAATCGGACGTCAAAAAACTGGGCACATAAAGCCACAAAAGTATGTTCTACAACTGCATTCACTTTTAAATAAGTTTCTGAAATGTTGCCAAAGGTGATACGACAAATAATATAAACTACAAAAACTTATGTATCACATATTTACCGATTTTTAACGGTTTATTAAAAAAGAAAGTTAATCTCATTAAAAAATTTACCAATTTTTACTTTCGATTACAAAATGTAAAGCTCCCCCGTATAAGATATGCATCGAGACACGTTAAATTAACGAAAAAACTCGTTTTAAAATAAATTAATTTGCACATCGGTTGATTTCGATCTCTACATAACTTTAAATATTGTGATCGTGATCGTTTTATTTAAAAGTTTAGCGATTATTTAGTCAAATTTAAAATTTGTACATTTACTTAATTGGGCCCTCTTTTTATTATTTACTTTTACTTTTGTGTGATTGACCTCGGACCTCGACAAAGTAATAACGATTCGAAATTCCAGAGAGGAACAAATTCGGATTGATAAATTGGAAGTTCTCTTCTAACAGATTTTAGATCGTTCGATTAATGTGGTTAATTTACCAAATATTTAAAAATACTTCATTTTAAAATTTTTCGATCCGCATTTACATATAAATGTGTTTAATTATTTTTTTAACCTTTCCACGACCAACTTTCCGGGATTAAATCTGAAACTGAAGTTTCAGAAATTTATAATAATTTTACAACAACCTGTTAGATGACTCCGAGCCAAGTGGCGACATCTTAAGATTATCAAATACATCTTCGTTATTCAGTTCAATAGTTCAATAATGATGTGGATTAGATAAATGGAATTTCTAAGATAAACTTAATAGGAAAGAACATTAGCACCCACAAAGCTTTCCAAGGAGGTGCTTAATAAAAATAAATCTAAAATTAAATCAAAATCTGCATAACTCCTTTGAAAATTTATAAGTTCTTTTTCGAAAGTTTTCGTTTCCATGTAAGTCAAATCACCTAATTAATTATTTTTATTATAATACGAAAACTGCACCGTAACATTAAATCAACTGCAAAGTTTTCAAATTGATACTAAAATTATTTATTATTAGAAAGTTTACCTTTAGGTATTATAGTAAAAGTTATAAACACATATTTTAATAGGAAGATTCCTATAAATTTTTACAACATTTAATTAGCAGTCATGTCCCACATCTTCCAACAAATTATCACTCAATAAAATTTTCAGTTGCACCCACCAACTATAGCTATAGCATTGCAATAATTCAATTTTCGCATAAAAATTGATAATAAATCACAATTTCGCAAAATTATTATTTCCTTACCATAATAAAGTTATAAAAATAGCGTCGACAATGATACTTTTTAATTAAGAGAAAGGCTCGTAATTAATTGATCACATTTAGTAATTATTATATCAAATCAAGTTTGATGTCGTAAAACTTATAAACCTACTATTTTAATAAAACGCTTATCAAAGCTGTTTTTTACAATAAAATTGTATTTACTTAATTAATTCGTTAACAGTTATCCTACTTGCGCAAACTTTCGTTTATGTGCATTCGGATTGAAAATCTAAACAATTTAATTATGTAATTTTTGCTTCAAACCAACAAGCATGAAATTGACTTAAAAGCCGCGCTAAATTTTTGTTTGATTGACCAAATCAAAACAAATAAAGTAAAAATTTGACGCATTTACAAAGGAAATCCTATTTTATCAAAAATTAAGGTTACCTCATTCCCATTCCAACCGAATACTTATGAGACAATTAAACAACCTAATAGACTTGGGAAAGTCGCTTTATTGAGCTAATAAATTCAATTTATTAAGTTATAAATAATAATAATTCGGTGACGGGATGGCCCTGAAGTTTAGATGCATGTGGTTTCGAATCTTACTCGAATCGGATTCGATCTTACAAAAGTGTAACCGACAACATCGAATTATCAATTCGTTCAAGGGATTGTGAGGAAATTGCAGAAAATTTTTCGTGATCGATAAAAATTAAAGCTCGTATAAATCATTTTATATTCTAATAACAATAATATGATTGATTTTGTGTAACCTACATTTGAAAAACGTTACATTCGTGCTGCTTATAAATAAAAGGAAATTTTAAATTGGTATTGGAAATGTGTAATAAATAACAATTTTAAAATTATTATAACTGTTAAATTATTACACACCATTGTTACTTACTCTCGTATTACTTTAATTTATAATCCGTTCTGTCAAGCCTATTGAAGTCGAAAGATTGATGCAAATGACGGTGATTATCATCAAGACTCATCTTTATTTGATAAGTGTACACAACTACTTGCAAAAATTTAATTTTATAATGAAATACTATGAAACAATTGAATTACAATACAATCGGGATTTATCTCAAAATTAAAAAAATTCTATACGTATACAATCCCCCCTCCCGCCACGCCAACAGGACGAATTGTTGGGTTTCTCCTCCGAATTATCCTTGTATGTATATCTTTAATACTACTCCAATCTATATAAACGATGTCGTGGGTCGTAAAACAATAAAAAATCCAAACCTTTTAGAAAATTATAAATTTCACTACCTTTACTATATAGAGTACTTTAGTGCCTAGGATGATGGTGCACGAATTAATGAGTAATCATGGGTCAGAAACCGGACACTTTATCTGAAAATTTTCCAACTACAGAAGATATATGTTTTGAACCAAAGATGTGGCGTCAATTTAGAGTGAAAACGAACAATTTCAAGAAGTGTCAAAATCGTCATCGGCTACTTGCAAAAGGGTGCGACATCAGAAAGCTCCCTACCTACACTTTCATGTAATCTACCATTACGTAAACACAAAAATGAACTGATGGTTCGAACCCGGAATTTTAGACATCACGGCCATGATCGAAAAACAATTACGTGTAACAATACTTCCCAAACAAATTGTTATGTCCAATTCAAAAATCGAAATAGCGTAGAAGTTATGAAAGGTTGAGAAGACGAGGAAGAATTCGCCCATTCATCGAAAACGAGTTTTAAAAATTTGCGATGGTTTCCAAGCACACGATTCAGTTTCGTCGAGTTGAAGTAAGAAGGAGAGAACTCGGAAACGAGCGCAAAGAAGAAAGAGGTGTAAGAAAAATTATGCCGGAAAATTCTTGGCAATTTACATGCATAATGCTTTAGGAAACAATATAATTCACATCCATCCACGTGATAACAATAACAATAATTTAGTCAAATTGGTATCTATTTAAGATCTGACTCCCAAACAATAATTTCCAACTAATTATTCAAAGAGAAATCAAAATTAATTGCAAGATCGATTTATAATTTGTAATGCAAAAAGCAGTTACGCAATGATAATTATACCGATCGAAACTATAAAATAAATAAATATATTAATTTTAATAGCGTTTCGATCTTGTGCAACATTTAAATAAATTGGAAATGTGCCTACAGCAAAAATTGAACCTACTTCTTCATTTGATATTTTTAATCGTGCAAAACGTCGCACCTAAAAATCAATTATGGCATCTCGCTTCTTAAATTTCTTCTTTCGCGAAAAATTATTTTGCGATAATTTAAAATTGAACATAAAAATTAATTCTTGTGTCGTGGAACAAGTTAATTTGAATTTCAAGAATTACAACTTAAACTTTCTTTTAATGATAGATTAATGTTCCTCGACTGATTAATTGGATTTACACTAAAATGTAGTTTTTGCATTAATTTAAATAAAAAATTACGAAATAAGAAGAGATACTACATCGCTGAATGAGTTTGCAACCTCGAGAGGCTGGTATATACCCGATGTGAGTTACTGCAAAAGAACAAGATATATGACATATTTCAAATGCCTCGAGATGTTACGACAGTTATAATAAGGACGTTATTATAGTGTACTAATTACTTCGAATCTTGAAACGAAGTTTAACGAGAAAATATTTTACATTATGCATCGTGTTTGGTCCCTCGCCCGATATATAAAACGGAGGATATTGGAGCAAAAAAGAAGAATTCCAAAAGAGGACCTAATGTATACCCAAATAAACTAAAAGTATGCAATTAAGTAATCAAAGTTGCAATCTTCTAACAACAAAATTGACCGACAATTATTTATAGCGAATGTAACAGGTGTTTGAAAAATAATTTATTATAATATCGAATTGCATAATAGAATTTAAAAATCTTCATTCAGTAAAAATCGCCAAGTTATTTAACACTCAGTGTGGTTTCTCAAAAAGAGCTCGCTCGATTGCATTTTAAAACTCAATTCCAAAAAAATAGTAGTTATCTATTTTTAGTTGGGGAGGATTAGCATAATATTTGAAACTTAAAAATTTTGCCAAGCAAAAAAGATTAAAATGTTATTTCCTAGTTGCATATCCCGGTTTAAGGTTCGAATCTCTCACAATGGGTGGCCACTCTACCTGCCACACGCTGATTCGGTCAACGGACACTTCAACCTCAACAACACAAACATCCAATAAATTTACCATACATATTTTCTAATACGTTCCACGGCTTAATATTATAATGAAACATTTTTTATGCACAACGTAAATGCCTTTTTATGTCATCAGGTTCGTTGACATGCGTGCGCGTGATATATATTATATTATGAAAATGAGAAACCCATTAGTGAGCTCACCTTTAAAATGCAGTGTCCCTCCAATTCGTTTTCTGCCACCGACACATTGTAAAAACTTTGATCAAAAATAGGCTCGTTGTCGTTCACATCGTGGATCGTCACAAACACAGTAGCCGAAGAGGATAACGGCGGAAAACCATTATCTGTCGCAATCACTGTTAACTGAGGCACTGGATCGGTTTCACAATCAACGTGAGCTCGAGTTGTCACTAAACCACTCCGCGAATCGATTTGAAACCACGAAGAATGCGTTTCCGGCGTATCGACCAAGGAATACGTTATTGCACTGTTATTACCTTCATCCTTATCACTCGCAAACACTTGCACCACAGAAGTACCGGGATCTGACACCTCCATCACGTTAGCGTTATACACTTCCTGAGCAAATTCTGGAGCATTATCATTAATGTCAGTCACCATCAAATTTATCGTTCGACTTGCGTGCAAAGGCGGCGTTCCGGTATCGGTAGCCACGACACTTAAAGTATAGTTTGGCTGTATTTCACGATCCAAAGGAAGAGAAACAATGACGAGATATATTATGTTGTCTCTCGTGGTGAGTCCAAAACGACCGTTGCCTCCGCTCAGAGTCACGTTGATGTTGGAATATTCGGTTTTGGAATCGGGATCGTGGACCGATATTCTGGCGACAAATTCGCCCGGCTGGGCGGATTCCGAAATCTTTGGCGTGGCGTCGTCGCTGAGAAATATAACATTGATGGTGGGTTGATTGTCATTAACGTCCGTGACTTTTATCGAAACAAAAGCGGTGGTCTCTAAAGGTTGCAAACCATGATCTCTAGCTACCACAACAAGTTCGTGCATTTCTTTCGATTCGAAATCTAAAGGTTTGTTGACAGCTATTTGACCTGTAACAGGATCAATGCGAAACATATTATCACGATCGCTTTGACGGCGATTAATAGAATATTCTATTTGTCCGTTTTCTCCAGCATCATTGTCGGTAGCGAAAATTTGTAACACGTTCGTTCCAACGGTAGCGTTCTCTGGCACCACGGCAAAGTAACGGCTCTGATTAAAAATTGGCTGGTTATCGTTTACATCTTGAATCGTGATATTAACGGTCATTTCGCCACGTAATGGGGGAGTTCCGCCGTCTAACGCTTCTATTACTAAACTGTACACGGACGTGGTTTCGCGATCTAAGAAACCATTTATCTGCAAATCCAAATACAACACGCCGTCGCGTTCTCGATGCGAAGAAAGTCTAAAGGCATTATTCACATTGCCGGATACGATGTTATACCTTTGCGTGTTATAAATATCAAGATCCAAATCCCTAGCGGGATGTAGCGTTCGTTTAACATCTCGCGGCGTGTTTTCAGGAAACTCGATGTTCATCACCGCCGTTGGAAACGTGGGCGAATTATCGTTCTCGTCAAGCACTTTCACTTGAACTCGAATATTATCTCCACTTATGGGAATGGCGACCAAGGAATAACTGGCGCGCGTTTCACGATCCAATGGCACTTTAGTCCGAATTTCTCCGGTCGTCGATTCCACACTCAAATCCGAATCTCCGGCACTTCCGACGGGAACTATCAAATAGGGTGGTCCGCTATCCACCGAAGCACCGTCGCCGATATATCCTATTCTGGTGCCGACTGGAGCACCTTCCGATATTTCTAAATCCCTTACGTGCTCTCCGCACGTCGAGTTCACCGCCAATAGCAAAAGCAGCCCACCGAGCCGCCAAAGCTCACCCATCTCGCCTAAACGGCGTATCATCGAGGAGGCTTACACATTCTGAAATTTCCCAATATTAGTAAAGTGCACCTCGAGCAAATGCTTCACGTCGTTTTCGTGCCAACAAAAAAATAATATTGTGCGTCGAACCCGGCACGTTTTCAAACAAAATCCGACCGTTTCCACAATAGAACCTTTCGAGACGATATTATACGAAAAACACAAAAGTTACAATCAGGTAGAAAAGTGATATTGTTCCGTGTTAATATATTGCGCGTATATATAGCATAGGATATTTTGGTTAACTTATTAGATTCCTCTTCCAAAGGCACCGGTCTAAAAACACTCGATAGCGCTATAATAATTTTAAAATAGCCCGTTGGGCACAAAACGCTTTTACCGGTTATATTTTTAATTAAAAACAATTTGAAAACAACGTACGGCAATTTATGTATTTTTAATGCTAAAAGTGAGTTATTCGCCATATATAAATACTTTATTGTGTCAAATAGCCGATCGTCGTCGCAAAGATAATGAAAAAGAATTTAGAAAAATAGACACGCAACTATCAAATCGTCAACAACATCGGACAGCGACCAGTCAGTAAACCAGTAAGCAAAAAACAAGAATTTTAAGAGTTGCAGCTTCCAAATTCAGTCACAAAAGGCTTTTGAGCGAAGCTAAAACACATGATGGGCCGCTGCAAACATCTCAAATATGTGACGGGTTTCATTTAAATATCTGTCATACTTTTGGTGCAGTGTGAAATTTGTTGGAGAGCAATTATTTTTTTACTGGCGCTCATCGACATGAAAGCATTTGCGTATTGGCCTAGAAATAACACAGTCTGCAATAACACTTATAACGTGTAAAGAACAGCATCAACTAAGTAGCAGGCCATCCACGGATCTCTCTACACACATACCTGAAGAAACACAACAACCGCGCCGATCTGCGCTGCTACTAGCATATAACAACAATAATAAACACTTTTTAAACAAAACCGTTCACCAAGTTCAATGAATTCCCACAAATAACACACTCGAGTGTATTTTTGGACCGATTGGACGAATAAAACGATTCCCGACGTGAGTTTATAATCCGAACTTCATGTATAAAACTGAAGATTAAGAAACGAGAGGCAAACTCGCCTCTTTGGTTCTTAAGATGGACTGAACGACCAGCGACTTCCAATGCCCTCCCCGCATTCCAACCTGTCCTCCTTCCTCGCCTCAGCAACCAGCAACCTGTCCTACCTGGTCGGCACAGGTACGGCGGTAAGTTTAAAACGAGCGCCGCTGCACTCGCCCATTGTCTGGCCTACAGATACAAACTATTGTCTTGTCTATTCACAGGCTATTCGGCTGATGAGCACACTCAAATACGCAATAATATATTCATAATCTCAACCGCAATAAATTGATCAGCCCAGTTTGCAATTTAACATTGCATCCCAGCCTTGCAATACGAAAAGACTTCTAGCTTGCGCTCCAACTTCCAGTTTCCAACTCCAAATAATTTACTGCCTTATAATACCTATTTTTAAGCTGCCCGATTCATTAAATCACTAAAATCTAAACCCCGATAAATTAAACCTTATACTATAGATACATTGTATACCTTATAACATACAAATAATTCTCCTAATGGCATGATGCACAGAACCACTCCAAACATTGGTGACCCCGCCACATTTATTTTAAAAATAATTACCATATTTACTACTACTGCAATTTTAGCACAAAGTAAGCAAATATTTTCAACTTGCACAATTAATTTAATAATTTAACGAGTTTTGCTGGAATAGTAAATCGCCACGCCGTTATATTGGTTGATTTATTTTGTTAATTTTTATATTATCCTTTTGCACTATAAATATATAATACTAGTACCTATAGTGACCACCTACGGGGTGAATTTTATTTCATTTTAGTACGCACTCATTATTTTAGTATGTGTAATGATATATAGGCATAGTTGCATAATGATTATGACATTCGGAACGGAATTTGATTTTCTAATACCGAAAATATTTTACGCGGAAGTTTTCAGTACTTTAGCTAACGTATAGGTAAAAGTAAAACAACTTAATTATTACACAAACTGGCTTATACTTAAAAAAGAAAATCTGTGGAGAAAATGAAAAATTAATATTTCTTGTTGAGGCCCTTTAGGGTCAACCCAATTTTTCGCACAATGTTGTGTCCCCTCCCTTAGCAAATTAATTTCTACACTTTCAATTATACTTCTTTAATCGGTCTAATGCAACTGAATTTGTTCTGCTTTGTATATTATGTGCAGAGCAATTGGATGGAATTTTCATCTCCAATCTATCAAATTTCTGTCAAACAATTTATAATTATTAATCTTTCACTTAAATGCAAATCATTTATAACAATTTAAATTCGCAGAAATTAGTAATCCGATTTAAAGTTTTTCGTATAGAAAGGCAAGAGAGGTTTATTAGTTCACGTTGCATTAAAATCTCGAAAGCAGAAAATGCGTTAGCGCACTAACCTTTTCACATTATGATTATAATAAATCGCGGATTTATGTAGACGCAACCCGTATAATAAATATAGCGGACTAAAATGTAACATGACTTCTTTAAGATGCTATTTATGCATATTTTAAACTCATCTTGCGTACTTGTATAACTACATTTTCGCAAAATATAAAATTCACTCCAACTTCCTTTATTAGTGGCGGAGGATTAAAATTAAAATTCTGATTTGGAAACAATTAATTGTGCAATTTTCCCCAACGATCAAGTGAGTATTTTTGTATAATAGGCAAAACATCCCTCAAGTTAGACAAAATCTATAAAATCGAAATTAAGGCGAATTTATCTCTGGAAGTCGATGACAATGAACAGAAAACCTTAAAACTAATATTAAAAATGGAAAACTTAAACGAACAAAGACGAAAA
This sequence comes from Cantharis nigra, assembly GCA_958510845.1. Lineage (NCBI taxonomy): Eukaryota > Metazoa > Arthropoda > Insecta > Coleoptera > Cantharidae > Cantharis > Cantharis nigra. The sequence goes on along the minus strand of OY294033.1, from coordinate 1,275,274 downwards.
ATCTGGATTTATGCAACCTAATGTTGAAAGTGAAGAAGAAAAAGTGCAAATTTGGAACTTTTCTTTGCAAATTAAAATTAAATTCATTGCTGATGATACAGAAGGCATTTTCAGCATACCAGAAACATGCATTTCGAAATTACCATAAGAACTGCGATAGATAAATCAGGGTTCCTATTAAATTTTCTAAAACAAATTTCCAGACTTTTCCAAGTTTTCCCTGAAAAAGAATAAAACTTTTCTGACATTTCGATAAATCGAAAGATAGAAAAGTAAATAAAGAAACTATATTTTAAAATTTAAAGAAAACTTATTATAAATTAAAAAAAGATTGTTAATTAAATAGTTTTCCCTGGCTGAAAATTCAATTTCCTTGACTCGGCGCTACATATGAAAAATTTCCTGACTTTTCTCTAAGAAAATTAAAAACATTTTAAATTCCCTGACTTTTCCAAGCCCTGTAAATTGATTAATTTGGATAAAATTAGTACAACTGATTTTATTAACAATAAGATTACTATTATAAGTTTTAATTATGATTTTGTCGAGTTAGTTGGATGCTGTGTTTTTTAGTGTAGAGATTTATTTTTAAAAAATGCAGGGAAAATAAGTATAAGAAGATCGACCGTGATTTTGTAAGCTCCGATAAAAAATTATAATTTAAATGCAAATAAATTTTTAAAAAAATGATTTGACAAAATTTTAATTTTGTAATTTAGATATCCCTTGGGATTTTTACTAAATACCACAGCAATATACTAAAAGTAAGCAAAATAACAGTATTAAGTAATTAACTACCTAATAAAATTACTATTTATTTGTAAATTAATTTATTAAAAAAATTAATTTTTGAAGTTGAAGTTAAAAAATTGACTAATAAATAAAATACACAGGCTTAAAGATATTACAGTAATTTCATAATTTAGATTTAGCAAAAATTTCGATATTACTGATCAAATATTTACATTTTATTAACCAGAAAGCAAAATTATCCTGACCAAGTTTAATGTTATACTGACACTTAATTATTATATGCTGATCAATAATATAATTGCCTAATTATCTAAGTCAAAAGGACCTGAGAATCAGTGATTTGCGATTATGTCTACGATTACAGTGCGTAAGTTATAATTTGAATTTAAGTAGGAATGCAATGACGCTGAATTTTAATTGCATTTACACATTCACTGCTGAGAAGTTCCTCTTGAAGTGAAAATTGTTGGATTTTTTCCCGACGAAAGTTTATAGTTGAAGTAAATTAATTATAGTCATAGTCGATTTTTGAAATCAATTACATTTAAATTCTGTATTTTATTGAACAATTATTTGAAGAGATCATTTCATTCCAAATTTTTTAAAGACAAAGAAACTTGGATTAAAAATTAATCATTTTTTACATTTACTTAAATTATGTGTAAAACACAGATAATTTTTTAATTCAACCGTATAGTATTGCAAAATAATTGAAATCACATAAACCTACTTTTAAAATTAATTATAATGTACCTATTTGTATTTTCAGGTAAATCAATCTTTATAATTTACCGTAGCAAAAACTTATGATTACTGATTAGTTAATATATTATATTTTCAAAACCTACTTTTTAAATATTATGTATTTTATAAAGTTGGGTTCTCAAATCAAAAAAAATTAGTTGAATTAACAACTTTTTTTTAACAACAACCACATTAAAATGTTGGATATATAAAAATAATGATTCCTTCAAGTAATAAATAAAATTAATATTTTCTTTTGTCTAACCTTGTAGAAATAATTAATATTTTACATAATCAGGATTTAATTTCCGTATAAAGACTTTAAGCTTCTAGAAGAAATAATTTTCCATTCGATTTTTTCCAGCGGCAAGACGAGCTCAGGAATAAAAATATTATTAAATAATAAATTAGTTCTCTTGATTAAAATTCTCAACAATTTCAATTTTAATAAAAGTTCGAATGCGCAGTTTTTAATTACTTAATTAGCAAATTGTAAATTCTTAGTTTTAATTTTTTTAAATAAATTTCAATCACAGTTTCAAAAATGTATGCACATACCTGTGATTGTATATTATTACTACAGCTACTATTTTTTAGAATATTTTAATTATAATTATGTTATTGCCTTAGTATTGAATTAAAGTGCGCCTATTTTTCAAGTAAAATAATTTAGTTTTAATTAAACGTAAAATTATATATTAACTTGAAACTTCATACTTCATATTTACGTACCATCACATTTAACTGCAAAAGCTATACAGGTAAAAGTTGTATTTTCAAGCACTAACAATCAAAATAATGATTGCTGTTTGCTAAAAAATAAAAATTGCTGTTTACTTAAAAAAACTCACTGCTTCCCTAATTACTTTAGAGAAAAAACGAAAGGCACAAAAATAATGCAGAAATGTAAAATGCGAATTTTGATTTCATCTAGCTTTTACTTAAAAAGTCAAAAAAAGCTTTTGAAATTCTTAAAATTTTCATTTATCAGACTGGCCATGTAAGTTTCCATGATAATGATTTTTGAAAATAGAAATTAAATTGAATTTATTGCATGACCAGCCTGATAAATGAAATTTTAACAATTTCAAAAGCATTTTTTGATCTTGTAAAAGTAAAAGCTAGATGAAATCTAATGTTCCTATCATTCGGAGTTCATATTTCTGCATTATTTTTGTGTCTTTCATTTTTTCTCTAAAATAATTAGAGAAGCAGGAATTTCCATAAATATGATTTTACATTTTACTTTCCTAAATTCGGCCAACTCATTCTAACATGTACAAACATGTAAAAAATTGTAGATATATTATATAGATAAGGCTTGAAGTTTTTACTCTTTTAGCGATAAAATAAAAAATTACTTTCTCTCAGACTCAGTTAACAATGATAAAAAATTTTAAAGCAACATAATATTAATAATTTATTCCTATTAATATAGAATGCATTTTAAAATTATTGCCCTCTTAGTATAGAGGGAAAGTGCGTGCGTGAATTTTCTAGATAGAAATTTGAAGCTACGGAGGTGCGACCCTTTACTTTTAGGCTAAATCCAAATTAACATCAAAAGTTCAAATTTTCAGTTTTTCGATGTTTGAGAACTGGAATTTGAAGAATAAAAATTGATTTTACAGAAAAACTTTTTAAACATTTTTTGTTGCAAATTTCATTTCCTTCAATTTTGTTCATATACATTTTTCTGTAAAATCGATTTTTATTTGACAAAAAACGGTTTCAAAATGTATAATTTACATGGCCAACCTAGGAGTGCCCTAAACCACTTGTTAAGTGCCACTTAATAAAACAAAAATTCGCGAAATGTCACTTGTTGAGTCACCGCTCACTTCTAATATTCTAAAGTTTTAAATTTTTGACATATTTTACTTTTGAATTATTTGACATATTTGCTGCTGAATAACGGAAAATTGCATAAAATATGTAACAATAATCCGCTTTTACAATAGTTGGTTAAGCTATACCTAGCAATTAACCAATAAACGATAAACACAATTAACATCCGTACTAGGTACAACGTTGCACCCCGGATGAATAATACTTAACCGACTATTGTAAAAGCGAACCTAAATAGTAATAGTTGTTTTTACCTTAGTATTATTATTTAATCCTAATGAGCCATCACAACACAATAATTACACTGTCACTTGATTTAACTAATGCAATATTGCTCACTAACCGATTTACACCATTTTATAACTGCCTACTACACGAAAACAAAAACATGACGAGAGCGTCATTTCACCGAACACGCGATTTGAATTTGAAACAATTATGAGATAAGAACAAACATGGCGTTGCGTTGGTTAATCCTAATGAGCCATCATACAACACAATAATTACAATGTCACTTGATTTATCTAATGCAAAATTGTTCACTAACCGATTTACACCATTTTATAACTAAAACAAAAACATGACGAGAGCGCCATTTCACCGATCACGCGATTTGAATTTGAAACAATAACGAGATAAGAACAAACATGGCGTTGCGTTGGTTACTAAGGTTACCAGTCCAACCACCAGCGCCATCGTTACGCTGTTTATGGAAGTACGAAAAAGCAAATGTACATTAATCAAATTTCAAACTTTCAGACTACAAACAAAAATAATCGAATCAAGTGGAACAAAGCATTTAATTTAATTTTTATATTAAAAAAAAATTAATACATTAATACATTTTGAAAAAAAAAATCTCAACGACAGGATGCCATAATTGCACCAACATTATCAAACTCGATCTTCTCGTTAATATTTTTAGTTTTAATATTCTCTTCTTGATTTGCAATGAAGATCAAACCACCTTCTTCCTCCTTCCATCCGTACTTCTTCACCCAATGTTTCAGAGTAATATCGTCAACATCACCCAAAAGTTGAGCCAAATTAGTCTTGTCAATTCTTTGGAAAGTAATTCCAACAACATGACACACAAACTTACGAATGGAATCCAAAAAACCAACAATACGTTGTGTCAACTCGGGCATAGACAATACACGTTGCCAGAAAGCCTCAAAATCGCACTGCTCCAAAATATCGGCCAAATAAATAATCTGATTTATTGGTTCTTCGGCAAGCTAAAAGTAAACTTTGCAATGCACAAAAATCATCAACAAAATTGAACTTCTCACCTGTCTCTCGTTCAGCAGACACTTGCACAGAATAAAATCGGTATGTGGGAAGTTAGTGAGAGCTTTCAGTAAAATTTGACTCGTAATGTCGATGTTGAAACTCACAGGATTAACTTGGTATAATTTAAGTACAGCAAGATTGGCTTCCAAGTCGTAGGCATTCTCGCGGGATTGTATCTCCACGTAGCGCTCCAAAGTGGGCAAATTTTCAGGATTGTATCTAAAAGTGGAAATTTAAAAATATTTCACCATAAGTTTCTTAAAAAGTTACCTTTCGATTCCCAAAAGTTTGCTAGCAACCGTCTGTTTCATAGCTTCGGCCATGGTTAATTATTTCACACAAAATGTGGCAACCAAAACAGAAAATAAACTGAGGTTAGCTGACTGCCGTAGGTCAAATTGAACTTCTGTATGTTGGTATCAGCAGAAAACATGAAAATGTGCTTGAGGTATGGTCGCACACTATTGGTTTATTTTAAGTCTCGACTTTCCCAATAACTAATTTTCAATTTCTTTACATCAAAATCCAAATAATAATAAAAAACAACATTTCAGTAAATCGGGTTTGTCCAATTCTCTAAGAAAACTTCAAAACAAATCATCTTCAACGTGAACGCACCCTTACAATACCAATAAATTTGGTTATTTATTTTTACGTAGTTGCACTCCTCGTTTTTCTTAGTTACTGAAAATATCACGGTTTTCCCAAGTCTTGTGCCGTGAATTAAAATCCATAATCATCTTAATTTATCAATAAAATTACTTAAAAATGTCGATGATACCTGGAAATTTCGCTTTCGATGAATACGGTCGCCCCTTTATTATAATTCGCGATCAGGAAAATCAGAAACGCTTGACAGGAATCGATGCGATTAAGGTAGGTTAGAAATTTGATTTTGTTGTCCTTATATGGAATAAAATGGACAACAAACGTGTTTTACTTTTCCTTCTTTTTGACCGACTCATTCTACATTTCGCGTCGAAAATATTAAAAACTAACATTGTTTATTGTAAATGTTCAGACTCACATCTTGGCTGCCCAACAAATTGCCGCTATCTTGAAGACGTCCTTGGGTCCAAAAGGGTTGGATAAAATGTTGGTGTCACCCGATGGTGACGTAATGGTAACAAACGATGGTGCTACTATCTTGAAAAATATGGAAGTTGTTCATGAAATTGGTAAACTATTGGTTCAACTGTCTCAATCTCAAGACGATGAAATTGGCGATGGAACCACCGGGGTAGTGGTCTTAGCCGGTGCTTTGTTGGAACAGGCCACCGCTCTTTTAGATCACGGAATCCATCCTATCAGAATTGCCGACGGTTACGAATTAGCATGCCAAAAGGCAGTTGAACACTTGGAAAAAATAGCGGATTTGTTTCCTTATTCGAAAGACAATTTAGAACCTTTAATCAAAGTTGCTATGACCACTTTGGGCTCAAAAATCATCAATAAATGTCACCGACAAATGGCTGAAATTGCTGTCAATGCAGTTCTCGCTGTTGCAAATTTAGAAACCAAAGATGTTAACTTTGAACTCATCAAAGTTGAAGGAAAGGTAAGTTTCTTTATTACGTTGATTTATTGAGATGCTAAATTTGAGTTTTGTAGGTTGGTGGCCGCTTAGAAGACACTACACTTGTTAAAGGTGTAATTATCGACAAAACTATGTCACATTCACAAATGCCCAAGGAGTTGCACGACGTGAAACTTGCAATTTTGACGTGTGCATTTGAACCACCGAAGCCTAAGACTACCCACAAATTGGATGTCACCAGTGTGGAGTCATACAAAGAACTTAGACAATATGAACAGGATAAATTTACAGAAATGGTAAATTTAAATTATTTTTTACCTCTTTTCGTTGTCTTTTTTTAAATTTGGTGTAATTGCAGGTAAATCGTGTAAAGAATGCCGGAGCGACATTAGCAATCTGCCAGTGGGGATTCGACGATGAAGCCAATCACTTATTACTTCAACAACAGTTGCCTGCTGTTAGATGGGTAAGGCTTGAATGTTTTTTTTTAAATTTTACCTCATGTTTAATTTAACTTGTAATGTTAAGGTTGGTGGTCCTGAAATCGAACTGATTGCAATTGCAACCGGAGGTCGTATTGTACCCAGATTTGAAGAGTTGACTGCTGAAAAGCTAGGCAGTGCCGGTTTGGTACGAGAAATTGCATTTGGCACAACCAAGGATCGTATGTTGGTTATTGAAGATTGCTCCAATTCAAAGGCTGTGACCATTTTGGTTCGTGGTGGAAACGAAATGTTGGTGGCGGAAGCTAAGAGAAGTTTACACGATGCTCTTTGTGTCGTCAGGAGTTTGGTTCAGGTAATTTAAAGTTTCACACAATTGATCACATGCATTGACATGCTTTTCTTGTCTAGGAACCACGTGTGGTATACGGAGGAGGAGCTGCCGAAATTGCCTGCAGTTTGAAGGTGGCTGCCGAAGCCGATCAATTGGCCTCACTTGAACAGTATGCATTTAGAGCATTTGCAGAAGCACTTGAATGCATTCCTTTAGCTTTAGCCGATAACAGCGGTCTCTCAGCTATCCATGCTTTGGCAGATGTTAAGGTAAAATTAAATTTACAAGCATCAAATTTGATTTAATGATTTGTTATTTTTTTTTTAGTCAAAACAAGCCAGTTCTGGTAACTCAGCTTTAGGTATCGATTGCATGCAAACTGGTAATCCTAATATGAAGGAACAACACGTAATTGAATCTCTGAAATCCAAACGTCAACAATTAATTTTGGCAACTCAATTAGTTAAAATGATTTTGAAAATTGATGATGTTCGGTCGCCTTCAAATAATTAGAGCTTTCAAAAAACGTTTGTTATTTTGATTAATTTATTATGTTAATCGTAAACCCTTAACGTGACACCATGTTACGTTTGTATTGTGGTTGATTAAATTTACTTTTAAAATTAATAACCGAATATAACATTCAATGATTTTTAGTATTATATTTTAATTACTAATGTATTAATTTATATGTCGATGAAACTTTTTAATACAGACCAGTTTAACTAGAATTTGTGTATTTGATTATAAAAGTCATAAGAATATGTACAGTCGGAAAAGTGATTAAAAATTTGAATATTTTTGTAGTTCGAATGTAACCGTATAGTTCCAACGTACCAAGTGAAAGTGTTGTTTTAGTTCAAGTGTTTTGACAATGAATTAATGTGAAACGTCATAACAATATTAATTTGTGATTATGAAAATCTTATCAAAATATTATTAATGGTCTAAAAACTTCTTAATATAGTAGTGACCAGTGAGTTATTTTTATGGGGGGCGTAGTTTGGTGTTCGTGATAAATTAACCTCAAAGTTTATAAAAAAAGGAGATAACGATTTCATTATTCTTTTTATCAAGAGTTCAAGCTTTGTCCAGTTATGAATAACCAACAAAATTACGGGACGATGTCTACTGCTCAAGATGTGGATTTCGAAGGAAGAGACTCTCCGGAATTTAATAGTTTATGTGATAGCATAAGTACTAACATTTATACCATCAATGCCAGTTGGAAAACATTGGATAATGCTCTAAAATGCATAGGAACAGGTCGAGACAACCGAGGACTTCGAGATAAAATGTAAGTTTCCACTCAAATTTTGAGTATCCAATATTGCAATTTAATCATACTTAATCCATCATCCTTTTTCTTCGATTCATGAATTTCTTTCTTTTTTTCTTTTTTAAATAGTATATTGTGACATGTGGGAGTCAGCAGATATGTTTAAACATTATTTCCACATTTATATCACTTAATATCTACTATTGTAGGTATCTCATGTCATTTCATCGTAAACTTAAAAATGTAGTGGATTTCTTATTTCTGTAGTTGGAAGTCAACTGTTTGACCACTTAATTTTTGTTAATTATTTTAAGACACGTGACGCAGCTTAGTACAAATCAAATTATAGCTGTAACTCCGCAAGATCTAAACAAACTTAAAGTTATTGTACGAAAAGGAAAGAAGTCGAGGGAACTGCAAGTAACAAAACTAACAGAAAATTTTACTGAAGCAATGTCGCGCTATCACTCAATGCAAAAAGTAACAATTGATTTGTTTAATAATTTACTCTCAGATTTAATTTAAAAAAATTTCAGTTAGTAGCAGATAAAATGAAAGCAAATCTCTTAACAATTACAAACGAAAACTATTCTACAGAAGAGCCTGGTATACAACAACAAATGCAACTCACAAGGGAGCTCTCTTTTGAACAAGATCTGCTACTAGATAGGGAAGAGCGTATAAGGCAAATTGAAGCTGATGTTATCGATGTTAATCAAATTATGAGGGAATTGAGTGCTTTGATTCAGGAACAAGGCGAGAATATCGGTAACAAACAAGTTAAAATTATTTGTTACTTTTTTTAAAAATTGTTGTTGCAGATACAATCGAAAACAGTATTGACAGAGCCGCAACTAACGTAGAAGATGGTGTCTCTGAGCTAGTGAAAGCATCTCAGTATCAGAATAAGCGCAGACGAAAGTTATTTATTTTAGTAATTATAGCTTTAATTGTAGTATCGGCATTGATTGCCGTTTTAGTAACATCGTTAAAAAAATAAGTTAGGAATCACGCATACTACTTATATACTATTTACCAAGTATTAAATTTCATTAAGAACACATTTTGTTACTATTATGCCATGTAATAAAAAATGTATTACTTAAATATTTTTAAAAATAATTTTTATGTATGTTATTGCTCATTAAAGTTTTTTACTTCATTACTCTTGCATTTTATTAGATTTGCTACGATACAAGTTGAACTATGGTTCATAGAACTGCAGATTCTTATTTAATTTTGCTTAAAAAAACGTAGTTTTCAGTTTACACAATATTCTGCTACCAAAAATAATTAATCTAGAAGAAACAATACAACAATCGGGGTTGTATGAACGGCTATAGCTCGGAAACTAGATAAACTAGAACAAAAATTTTGTCATGCTTTCAAAACGTACAGGAAACGGGCAATTTCATATTTAGTGATTTTTGGAACAGTTTTTGATAGATTTAACCCTGTTTCGGTTTGAATCTAAAGTAAAAGGTTTAAACAAAAATCTTTTTGTTTCCTAGACTAGTGATAAACGTCAGCGTTCATTTTAAAAAGGTTTAGGTTAAAATTTCGTTGATTTTCTGACAATAAAAAATTTCAAAATTAATTATAAATAAGAAATGGAACCGTACAAACGAAATCGTAAACCAATACGACGTTTTGACAATTACTACATCGGAAAATGGTTTGGAGAACCTTGCAAAGAGGTGGGTGCGCTTTGCAAAGATATGCAATCCATTTGGTCAAGTAAAAATCCTCTTCTAGTACGAATTTTATGTTGTGCTCTAATGATTTTAATCTCTCTGTTGCCACTGCTGTATTTTTTGGTAAGATAAGTTTTCATGATTTTTCAATATTGGCAAATTTAAAAAACTAATTTTTTTTAAGATTCCTCCATTGATGACGCTAGTCGGCATTTACCTATTAAATTCCGAAAACATTCCCATAATTTCGGAACTGCCATTTCTTCTAGCTGCTCAAATACAAACGATAGTGCGGGATTTTAAGGAATTATTTTGGAAAGGAACAAGTTATGCTTCAGATTTGATCTTAATATTTTACATGTTTCCAAAGTTTATGTATTTAATGACATGCCATTTGTCGGGACTAATTTGGAATGCTAAATTAATTATTTCGCTTATTTATTTATTGAGGAATATAAGGTTTTAGCTTATTTGCTGAGATTGATAAATTAAATCCGTGGACCATAAATCACCGTCTCTTCTCCTGTTGAAACTAATTTTAAAATTAACCTGATTTTGCTAAATAATTTACCTCGGCTGGAAAATTTTCCGATAAGCAGTTGTGCGACAACCAGGAATACAAACGCTATCAACGAAGCATATCCAAATATTCTGAACATCATGGAACCGCCGTAATTGTCGTATAAAAATCCACCAATAAGAGCACCCAGGGAATTCCCAACTCCTTCGTGAAGTGCACCAATCAAACCCTAAAAATATTTTGATTATGCCTTTTATATTGCACGTTATGATACATTTACTTGAGTCGTAGTTTTGGTACCAGGAGGTGCAAAAATGCTAGCATACGATGTCATTGTGGAGTAATAAATCCCAAATGTCAATCCGTTAAGTAATTCAACGGGAATACACCACCAAGGATTACTTAAAATAGAGTACAACAAAGCTCGTACTCCAGTTAGTAACAAAACTAATTTCATAATATGCTCATGCTTCACCCGTTTGAGTAACCAGCTCGAAACGAAAAAGAACGGTAATTCCCCTCCCAAACTCTTTACGCCCATCACAATCCCTTGAATCGTTTTAATGTTTGCTTCGCTTCCATTTTCTACAGCTAAATCATCTAAAAGCCAAAATAAATAATTTCGTACTAAAGCAGCACTGGTACCAAGAAATAAGCACCATAGCATGAAAACGATGATTCTCATTTTGGACAAAACGCGCGTCATATCTTTAAATATATTCTGGGATACTTGGAATTGGGTATACTGAAAACTTCAGTTTAGTAAAAGAAAATTTTGTCGAATTTTCGACCTACTTTCAATCGAGTAGATACTATTAAGCAGATTATCATCAGTCCAGCTCCTAGTAAAAATGCAGGGTTGTAATTTTTTTCAAAAGTGTGACTGCTGGCAGCATCTATTATAAATCCACAAGCGATCGAAAAAATACCCCATCCCAAAGAGCCAAACATTCTTTGGTATCCGTATTTATGCGGATTATTACCTGGAGAATTTAAAGTTATAAACTACATTTTCTTCATTCATGAAGGAGACTTGATAGACCTCCTCTACAACCTACTATTGTTGAAATTACCTAAAATATTATAACAAATTGCGTCTCCAAAAATGATTGTAATTCCTCTTCCGATCATATGTATTAGGAAAACGAAGAAAAGTATCCAAAATTGGTAGGATTTATAGACATCACTTTCTTCAGATTTAGCCAAGATAGTGTGGTCTTCCTTAATTTGGCAGTTTATATCGCAAGTAAGAGATTCGTTACTCGAGCTGGTAATTTTTGTTTGGAAGCAATCTTTGTTCTCAGATTTGTTTAGGAAAACGTTGCGAACGAAGACGAAGTTCCATTCGTTTGGATATTTTGAGCAATTGAACTAAAATAATAAGGAATGGATTAAAATGAAGGCAATGATAAACATTTCCAATAATAATTACTTGGCACAAATTAAAATTATTTTTTCTAAAATCTGCGGTAAAATTGTGATCTGTACAGAGTTGAAGCGAAGTAATATTTTCTTTAAAATGAACATGGTTCAGCTGCAAGTTTGTGGTATTTCTAGTATAACTGGGCAAAAAAATTAATCCAATTGATGCTAGTATTATAAGCACTTGGGCAATTACAAACACTAAGTTTTGGCAGTTAAATTTGTCTGCAATAGCCCCAGACAGAGGTTTTATCAATATGAGTGCTAATGGAGAAACTGTGTAAATAACTCCGACTGCAAGGCTACTGAACCCCAACTGCCTTGCATATACGGACATGAAAGGTACGACTGGAGCTATTGCTAAAAAAAAATTTTTAAATTAGTAATTGAAAATTATTTTAATTTTTATACCTGCATTCCATAGGAAGTAATGGGCTTTGATAGCTATAAGCTTTTTATTTATGTTCAATTTAAACATTTTTTTGGGCTGTGAAATCAACTGTGAGTTTTTCTGAAATAAAGAAATGTTTGTTACTATATTTCAGAGAGTGATTGGTAAATTAAGAATGAATGAAACGCAAAATAAATTAAAAATTGCAGGAAAGACAAGTGGCCAACATTTGTACATCTGTCTCCATGACGTGACAAGTATGCACAATTATTGACATATATTTGTCAAGTGCACAAGTCCTGGATTCTCAATTTTTTTCTGAGTTGGTAGCGAATTGAATACTTTTTCCATAAATGAAATTTTAAATCAATTAATAAACTTACCAAAATTAACAACGAACAATACAGTTAGCCACAGTTGTTTAAAATAATTATTAGATAATTTATTTGACAAAAATTAAATTGATTATTTTTTGGTAAAGTAGCTTATCGCCACTTCCAACAATCAACAGTTATCACCTATTGTCAATATGTAAAACAAACACCTAGGTGTTTCTTTGCTATTTTAAGGTTTACCTAAGGACTAAAGTGCCATTATTAATCACAAGCTAGACTAACCTAAATGAGGAAGTACCCACGATTTATAAATATATTCTATATGCCTTAATAAGTACCTAATCTCTTATTTAGATGTTTCGTTTTTTAAATAAATGCTTTTTACACGCTTCCGCCGGCATAAGTACACAGAAAGAAAAAAATTCGAGTTTTTATCTAATCTAAATGAAATAAGTTAAAATTATATAATTTATTTAAAGTTTTCTTTAATTCGATTATGCATCAGGGGTCTTGAAACTATACGGCGCCCGCGAGCACCAGCAATCCGGCCCGCAATAGCGGGCTTGACGTGCCTGGTATCCGGCCGACTCTTTAATTTATTTTGATAAATCAAATCAAACAAAGTAATCATACAAAATAATAATCAGATATTTTATTTGCCGACTAAAAATAGTTGTTAAAACTATGATGAACTAGCTAGATCTTGGCCTTCGGGGCTTTGTGCAGTGCCGGATCAAGCTATTTCAGCGCCGGGTGCAAATTAAGTAAACGGTGCCTAATGGTCGGTTAAATTCATATCAAATGAAAAATGATCCCCAAACCCAATGATCCTGGCACAAATCCTGAAATTAAAAAAATTTATTTCAAAATAATCTTTATTCACTTTGGGGATTATTTGTTAGGGAATTGTTTGTCGCGACACCAATATGTGATTTCTGGGGGGCTTTGCTTTCCTATATAATATTTATTAACAATTATTACTCCCCGATTTTATAAATAAATCCAAGATTTGTGTGCATGCATAATTTGTTTCTCTTTCAGAACCAATACATTTATATGTTGTTGCAGTAATTCTATACAATCAGTTGGATACTGGGGTACTCGGTACTACTCAGTGCGTATTGCCTAAGCCTACAAAAAATGTACTTATTCTCAAAAAAGTGATAGTTACTTATTAAGTAGGTAAGATCATTCACAGAACAGATAGGTACACAAGTTTTCAGTTTTTGTAACCGGGGGATCTGGGGGGTGTGGAAATTGGTCCCAGAATTTAGCTACCAAATGTCTTTTGTAACCTAGATCCAGTAATGCCCAGTGTCTCACTTTTTTCGCATGAAACTATAATAATAAAAATAAAATAAAATAAACAATTTCACATGAGATTAGAAGGAGCGGGAGGGAGAGGGGGTCTAAAAATCGCCTCGCAAATTAATGGCCGCCCCCGACTTATTTCACTTTACCAATTAAATCAAAGAAAATATGAATTCAATCACAATTCGTGACTTCTCGCTTAGCGCTTTGTGAGTTATTGATTTGATATTCTTTTTATTCTAAATTTAATATTTTATAGAAAATTAAATTAAAAACGCACAATTTGGAACCTTCTGAATTTTGGCGCTGGGTGCGGCGGCTCCATTGCACCCATGGTTTATCCGGCATTGGCTTTGTGGAGCAATCAGCCTGGCGCTTAGTTTGGAGAATTTCAATGAATTATATAGGTATAATAGAACTTAATGTTTCATCCATTTCTATATTATAACATTAATTTATTCTCTTGATATGAATCAAACAATCTAATTTATGGAAAATTCTAATCTTGTTAGATTTTAATTTGACATTATGAATTAATGAGCGTCGAAAGGATGCTTTTCCGAAGGGTAGTATAGACTTATGCTCAAACTAATAATCACACTTGTGCAATTTTGAAAGTTGTTTTTGCAGGTTGTAGACGTCACTGTAACATTTAAAAATGTTTAAGTTAAAATTTATAATAGACAATAGAAAATTAAAAACTTAAATTAACAAAAAATGAGACCATACAAACGCACTCATAAACCAATACGCTATTGTGAGAACTACCTCATTGGAAGATGGTTTGGAAGAACTTGCAAAGCGATAGGTTCGCTCTGCAAAGATATTCAATCCATTTGGTTCAGAGAGCCGCCATTTCCAGCCAGTGTACGAATTTTGTTTTCCGTCTTACTAATTTGGATCCTTTTGTTGCCATTGCTGTATTTTTTGGTAAATCATTTCACGATTGTTCATCTGAAAATTAAACGTAAATGATTTTTCTTATAGATTCCCCCATTGATGACGATAGCCAGTATTTATATATTAAAATGCGAAGAAATTCCAATATTTGCTGAACTACCACCTCTTCCAGCTGCCCAAAAGCAAATGATAGTAAAAGCTGTGAAGGAATTATTTAAGAAAGCTACTTTCAAAGTTTCCATGCTTGTCACTTTATACGACTACGTACAAACGTTTAGGGCATTGGGTGGGTTTAATACTCTTAATTTTCACACTTGGTAGTTTAGATGATTGTACACTGTGTGAAGAATTAAAGTACTTTTCGCTGCTTTCGTTGTCTAGTATTTTTTTGTATATATTTCAGAAAGCTGGAAAAATTAATAATTTTTTTGAATTCGCGATAAGATTAATACGACGCTGAGTACCTGCTACCTATCCATATTTTCCTTAATTTAAATTTTCACCAACCGCTAATCGAATTAGCGCTTAATAGGATTAAAGTGTGAAAACGATCGGCGATGCCAATATTTTTTGTTGGTTCTCTTGAAATTATCAGCTTAAGTTCAATAAAAATTAAAAAAATGTAATTAAAATAAGTGGGCGTACGCTAATAAGTACGCAATTGCAATCTAATCTTTTATTTAACGACGATAAAAATTTATACATAATATTAGTAATGGAAATGACTACATAACACGTAAGGTGCTTGGAGAAATGAATAATCCTCAACCCAAAATTCGACCCTTTACTTGCTATTTTTGCCGTAAACTCATCGAAAATGATACAGAATTTGTAAGTAGTATGATAATTTTTTCAACTTGGAATTTGCAAACATATTTTAGGGACACAATTCAAATTGCGGGTCGGTTTTGGAACCCTGCCCCAATAAATGTGGATTATATGTGCCGAGAAAAATGAGGTCAGCTCATTTGAGAGAATGCACAAACATAAAGTTAGTCCCAAAGTCAAGAGGAAGCTATTCCAATAGCGCTGACGAAACGTACAGTTACAATACAAACTCTCTAGGTAAACTTACAGTCTTTATCCTAGAAAATAAACTATAACATTTTTGTGGTTACAGACAGAAAGAAAAACAAACATGCGGTCTTTCAAATTCACAATACGGATCAAACGTATAAAGAGTTGTCGCAAAATATTGCGATTTTAAGAAGCAAGCAACAGGAATTGGCCCACATTCAAAATAATAACCAACTGCAGACCAAAATGCTTCTGGAAAAACTATATTTGCAAAACCAAATTTTAACTGAGTGGAGGAAAACTGTGGAAATACAAATGAAAAATGTTAAAAAAGACGTTCACGTTCTGCAAACCAATCAATTGGAGAGGCAAAGTATGGCTTCGCAATCAAGTCTACTAAAATTAGAGTCAAATTTCGGATCGTTAAACCAGCAACTGCACCACAACCAACTGGAAAATCGGGAAATATTCAACGATTTTCAAACCAAGTTAAGGGAATTTAACGATAGGTTTATACAAGAAAATGCGGCGGTCGCGGCTCTCTGGAACGATCACAAAATGAACATCGACAGTTTGGTGGACAAAACGGAAAATCTTAATAAAACCCAAAATGAAGTTAAAAATAAGCAAAGTTCGTTGAATTTCGACCTCAAGAGTGTGATTCAAACATCGGGAGAAACGTCCGATAAAGTGGAAATTCAACAGAGGTTGCTGGGAGAAATGAAGCAAGAGTTAAATCAGTTGAAAACGGATTACAGGAGTCTGGAAGAATCGAGCACGAGCGAATTGTGCAAACACTTTCTGCAATTTCCCGGTACGTTATTTTAACTTTTTTAAATTTTACGATTTTGAAAGTACGCTTTTAGGAAGGTTTCTGTGGAAAATCGACAATTTTCAAACAAAAATGGACAACGCTAAGGAGAACAATACATTCTTAAAGAGTCCAATATTCTACACGCACGATTTTGGCTACAAAGTCAGGGTAAGCCGAAAGATCCGGTTGGAATTTTTAATTTTTAGCCCAACGAATTTTTTCTAGTTGCACCTTTACCTGAACGGAATTAAGAAATGGAAAGGACGACATGCAATCATATGTTTGCACGTTTTGAAAGGCGAATACGACTTACTCCTAAAGTGGCCATGCTACGTAGAAGGAACTCTTGTCCTGAGAGATTTGTACAACCATTCCAATGTAAGTTGTGGATTATCCTTATTCGTGTGGATTTTTATTTAAATTACTTTTCAGCCTGTGCATTTTTCCAAATACATTTTGGCAAAACGACACTCGGGGGACGAAGAAGACGACGAACCTCAAGAATCGTCAACTCAATTTATTTTCATACCACACACCACTCTTACAAAACAAAATTATTTACGAGAAAATACACTTTTTATCGAATTACAAATAATTTCCACAAACAGAAATAAAGACGAAACAGAGTTATAATAAAAATATTCTGTTCTACTGACTAATCGATTTGAAACTTTGATTATTTTCTGGTATTTTAATTTTTTTCTTGTCTGTAAAAAAATTATTTATTTTAATAAATAAAATGAAAAAATAAAATATGATTTAAATAAAATTACCTTTAGCGAAAAGACATTTCTCTAAGATTGTAACAGGAGATTCGAAGGTTAACGTCCAAATAATGGAAAACAGCAAGCAAAATGTGTAATCTCCCCAAAACGAATGGAACTGTGAAAATATAAACTTACAGGAAAAATTTAAATTATTATGATGGAAAACCCACCCGAATTAAGTTGTCCACGTAAGCTGGTGTTGCTCGTTGCCCTTCGACCACCGTTATAATTGCAATGTGGGTGATGTACATACTGTAAGTCAAACGCCCTATCACTCCGAATATGGGTAACGAAAGAAAAGTGTCGATGTAACCTGAAAGTAAGACTTTTAAAAATTAACTTTTTCCTCGCAAAGTTCAACCTCCAAATCCACGAGCGCATGCGAAAATTATCCAGCTCACACAAACGCTCCATGCCAATCTGGACAAACTGAAGAAGCTGGCAATCTCTGCTATTGTAAATTTGTATTTCAGAAAATGAATGTACAAATACATAATGAAGACCATTAACGTTAACGATGTAATCCATAAGAAAACCACCAAATACTGGAAGAAACCAAAATTAGAAAAACTGGTGACTGTTTTGGTAAAATGTACCTTGTTGATTCGAATTTGTTTATTTTTGGTTTTAAACATGATGTATCCCAGAAGAAGACCTACCAGCCAAGCTCCCATCCGAACTTGTGTGGCGTTGTAGATGTATTTGTAATATTTGGTTTGTAGCCTTTAGAAAAAAAATTCCCCACTTCCGGTTTGAAATTCTATTTTAACTAATTACTCACTCTATACTAGCGCGGTTAATTTGATGATAATAGGTGGCCTGCACGGTTACTCCAATCGAAACGATTACCAATAGAAATATTGCAATTACAGTCGCTCTTGGCCATTTCATCATGGGAATAAAAATTAACGGCGAAAACATGTACAACTGAGTATCAACTGCCAAGTACCAGGATTGCAAAACACACTAAAACAGCCCGATTAAAACCAAAATGGGTGTGAAGGTGATTTTTACCGCTTGGGTTGGATGTAAATAATTTTGAACATACAACAAAGTGGACCACCAGTTGCTTTTGCAACTTTGAACCAACGTAAAGTCGACGATGTTCCAATAAGGACCCGAACCCAAGTGGACAAAAACGTACATGTAAATTAATACCATTGCAACCAATGACGGAGTAATTCTGAAAGAAATTGATAAAATTTTGGTGCCCACAGCGCATTTATATTACCTGACAAAACGATGAATGTAAAATATTGGTAAACTTATCTTTTTTCCTTCTTCTTTGGCTAACATCATCACGTAGATTATTAAGCAACCGCTGATTACAAAAAAGGTATCCACTGATGCAAAGGATCCTAAGATTATCAGATTTTTTTCGAGCTTCATCCACTAGAATAATAAGCAATGTAATTAGACGATGCGAAGACTATTAACTGATATTATTACCTCTAAAGCGTACGAAGCGTTAATTGCTGTGCCAACGTAGTTGCTCAAGAAACTATGAGACAAAATAATCCATGCCATGGTAATGGTACGAATTCCGCGTAAGCATTTGATTTTTAGATCATCTTCGTCATCTTTCAGCGACAAGAGTCTTAGTCCGTTTGTGTAATATGAGCAGGACATAAACAGGTTGAAGTGTTTTTCTAGAATTCAAAAAATATTATCGGAAGTTACGAAACCTTTTCCTCACTCGTTTGTCTTTGGAAGAAGAAAATGTCGTAGAAAGTACTAAGAAGACATGTTAGGCCGATAAAACCAAACCCCGTCCTGAAATTTGGAGAAATAAAAAAAACCTGAGGAAAGTCTATTTTCACCTACATGACTATTGCGCTACTCCAAGGAATTTTCAGTTTTTCTTTCGTTGTGCACAAATCATCGTAAAATGTTATATGTACATTGCTGTCGTAACGCTTTTCGGCGTAATCCCATAGCGATTGTAACTCAAATGCCGAGCAATTTGCTGGAAAGCATGCATCGTATTTCAAGTCAGTTAGAAACTTCATTTCGTACAACGAAGTTTGTTCCAGACTCGGAAAATTTTTTTCGGCCTGAAATAAGGAAGCTTGATTTTGAACCAAACCAAAAGAAAAGTTTGCTTACTAGCTTGTTTTCGATGCATTGCGACATTTCCTTATTGGGCGACACAATGGAAGTGCAATATTGGCCCTTAATTTGGCTTTCGTTTCGAACTAAGTCTATCTCCAAACATTCGTCGTAATTTCCCACCATGTATAAGTTTCCTGTCAGGATTCCGGCTTGAAATTTAGCAGACGAATCAAACACTGCAAGCATATAAGGATTAACTTTTTAATAAAAGTCCATCCGGTTTCGTACTTTGAGAAGCCCACATTTTTGGAACCTTCAAATCCGAATGGTACAGTTTTAACTGTTTGATGCATTCGGTTTCGTTCTCGCTAGAATCCAAAACATCGGCCACATATTTATCCAGAACATATAAAAAAGCTCTTGTAATTTCGTTAGCGTTCGCTTGAATGCTGAAAAAAATTATTAACAGCAAAAAAATTCTCATTGTAACGAAATACTTATGGCTGCACTAAAAAATTGTAATAATAAAATTTTTGTGGTGCGAAGGCTTTGTATGATAAAACAGTAATTATCGTTTGAAGGTTTCTTTAATTGCTTTCTTATTGGTTGGTTAGACAATTTAAATGTTGAAAATGATAACAAAATGATTATTTGTATTAATTAAAAAAAAAAAAGTTTTAATTGCCTGTTTTGTGAAAAAAATACTTATTTGGTTCTTCTTTCCTAGGAGTAGACAAATGGAAAAAACATAATTAAAGAAATATAAAAAAAAATTAATAAAATAAAATGAAGAAGAATGATAAAGGAAAATCAAATTTCATCCAAGGAAACAAGGTTATCAGGATGTTGGATCGTCAATAAAAACAAATAATCTGTTTGGTCGACGTTTCGGTTTATTAATTAAACCATCTTCAACCATCTCGGATCTTTGGCGATCCAACATCCTGATAACCTTGTTTCCAAAGAAGAACGTGTTGCTTGCGTTCTAAGCTGCTTCCTGACTCAAAATGTTTAAAATTTTCACCTTTAATCTTGCTTTTTTCATTCTCCACTTTTATTAATTTTAAATAATTTAATAATCTAGCAGATGTCAACAATATTGCGCGCTCGTATAAACTGAATGTTTATTTTATAAATTTTTGTTTTTAAAAATCGAATGAAACTGAAAATGGAACTGCCAGATGAGAAGGTTAATAAATATTTAGACGAAGAATATTTTAGAACAAAATTTGCCCTCGTAAGAAGCATTTCAACAACTACGCCATCCGAATTTGAAGAAGTAAGCCACCAAGCTTTTTTATGTTTCTCTTATATTTTAAATTTATAATTTCAGACTAATACTGTAATGCCCGAAAATATGAAGATATCGGATGAAGATGAAGAAAACTTGCCAGGAAATAAAAATAGTTTTGTAGATAAAATTGTTAGAAGGTAAGGTAAAATGCTGAGATTGCTTTTTGACCGTTCGGTTTGGAGATCCAGCTATTTTAATTAAATAATTTTACATTTTTTAGTTCTAAATGTATTGCTCGGCTGGAAGAACGCATTGAACGTAAAAGTAAGATGCTTATGGATTTGGAAATAGCAATCAAGGTCCTGTTTACTCAGAATATGATATTGCAAAAGCAAATCCTTTTGAGGTTTAACTTTAAATAAACCTTTTTGTTGTTTAACTAAAAAACATTTTTAGCCACGACTACAAGTGCGACTACATGATCGAGGATTTAAATAGCGTCGGTAGGCTGTTGGGGAGACTAAACAAACCTGTGGGAAAGACCAGGGCCGAAGCGGAAGCAGCGCTGTGGGAAAAGGAAAGTGAGAAAACCTATGTGATTATGAATAATTTAAAAGAATACCTTGGTAAAACTTTAAGAGACGTTTTTCTGAGTAAATACGAAAATCTACGTATGGTGCCTATGTTTACCATTCTGGTGAGTGACAATGCAAGTATCCTGCACAAGCAGTTCTTTGATCACTTCAGTGATCTATATATTCGTGGTAAAGTTCATGAGGATTTAATAAAAAGCCTGCACGATAGCATCTCCCAGTAAGATGATTTTTGTGTTTTTTTTCCAATTTTCACTAGAATTTTTAGGATCCAATCGGATGTTCGCCGAAAATTCAGACAATTAACCGAAACGACGAGTAAGAATCTTCTAGTTTTTCTTAAAAAACTACTTAATCAAGGTTTAATTATTATTTTCAGATAGTATGTTCCAATCCATAGTGTACGAAAATCGTTTAACATACGAATACGACTTAGGTAACGAAGACGAAGTTGAAGATTCTAATATTAGCGAAGAAAACCAGGAAAACTAGAACCAAAAACTGAAAAATAGACTAAGTATGAAAATATTTTGTATGCAATTTTAAATCGACCGTCCTTCAATGTATAGATAAATGTAAAATAAAAGGTTTTAATACAAATATTTGTGATAAGAACAACAGTTTTATATTTTGAAAGTTTAATCAATTTGGAAAGCAAAAATTTATAAAATAAAAATACTTATAAAATTATTAAAAATTAATTTTCTGTTCAAATAAAAAAACCAAAAATGGAAAATATTCAAGATTCATCCATTACTGACGAAAGTGATAATTTTAATCAATCAGGTTATAGCCAGCAAGTAAGTAATAATTTTTATTGCTTATTTTTCCTAATAAAATTTTCTTACAGCCAAGCAAAGAGTCCTCGGATAATAACATCAGTTTCATAAACGACGAAGATAGCCGTGAGGTTTTAATTGGTGAATGGTATGTAAACCACTCTGGATTTTTATGTTTTCTAAGCTCTCTATTTGCAGGGATAAAATAATCGAGTTACAAAATGCCGAAAAATATCTGGACAAAGAGCTTTCGGTTACAGAAAAAGCAGTTAAGCCATTGTTCGTTCAATATATTGCATTACAACGCCACACTCTCCGAAGGTTTCTTCCTGAATTTAAATTAAGTATTCGCATTTTAACAAAACCTTTTTTTATTAGACATCTTAAAACATGCAGAACCATGATCAAAGATTTGGGAGATCTTGTTGAATCCCTAAACGAGGAAACTGTCCCTTCCAAGTCACTTATCCTAGAAGAACTGCAACTTTGGACACAGGAACTTGACAAAACCTACGATCGAATATTAAAACTAAAGGCAAATATTAATTATTTTACTGCTATTTGAAAAAATCTAACTTTCCGATATTCGTTTGAGTAAAATAATGCAAGGTTTTTCCGCACTAGTGCGGAAATGTGAAACTAGTGCAATAATTATAAAATTGCTTATTTCTAAATTTCAGACATATTTTCTGGAAGCTATAGCTCAAGCAGAGTCTTCGGATTATTCCATGATTAGAAATACGCCGTTGTTTGTTACGGACTTAAAAAATACCCGAAGTATTTTGCACAATAATTTTGAATTTACCTATAAGTATATTTCGGACGTTCATAAAATGCAAAAAAGTACAACTACAACCATGGAAGATGTAATAAAGCAGTAAGTTTATTTTAGGATTAATTCCACATTTTTAAATATTATCTGTTAGGTACGAAGTGTTTAAACGATTAATTTCAAAAATTATGGAAATTCTTCCGATGGCAGGTGAGTGCTTTCACTTGGTTTATTAATCTATTAAATTTTTTCACACTTTCTAGGTCAGCTTATTATAAATCTTGGAACTGAGAACACTTATAACATTGACAGACACATTGATATTCCATTTAATCCACTTAATCGGTCTTCTACGAGCACTTCAACTTCAAATTTATTTGTTATACCAGAAGAAAATCTACCGCCACAACAATCAAATGAGGAGTAAATGTGAAATAAATTATTACCGAATGTAAAAAACACATCGACAATTTCTTGTTGAATATTATATGATTTTAGCATTAAATAAAACATTTGCAAAAATATCTGTGCAACCCTGTATGTGTACGGTGCTTGAGACACCAATGTCGCATGTTTATAACCTAACCTAGTTTATTAATTTATTTGACAGTAAATAAAAATGAATCAAGCGGAGGTTTCCAGGTTGATATCCAAGTTAAAAATTACAGTTAATCCCAGACTGCGTAGATTTCGCAATCCGGAAGGTCCCCTGGGCAGATTGAAAAAGTTGAGGAAGACCGTAACCGCTTTAATTAAACACGAAAGAATTGAATTAAACTATCCCAGAGCTGACGAAGCCCGAATGTATGCTGAAAGAGTAAGTAGAGAAAACCAGTTAACACTCAGTTCTTACGCTAAAATAACTTTAATTTTAGTTGATCTCAGATGCGGTGCGATACGGTGACTGTCATCGAGAAACGATGGATGCTGCAAACTTCTGGCTTGAAGAGAAACAACTCGTACATAAATTGTATAAAGTTTTAGTTCCACGGTACGAAAATTACACAAGTGCTTTCACTCGTCTTCTGCCTGCTCCGCAAGAGTACCCAGGAGGCTACAAGAAGTCCGTTTTAGAACTTAAAGGCAACCCGTTTCCTACTTTATTACCAGATAGGTCTTTCAATAAAAATTTTATACACAACGTACTCCTGGAAGAAGCTAGAAAAGAGTACCAAATTCAAAAGCGTGCAGAGATGATGAGCAAAATTGATTTAGCCGAAAAGGAAGCTCTGCAAGAGTTTGAAAAAAAAATTATTGCGGGAGACGATGGAAATTTTACAGCTCAAGAAAAACACGAAGAAGTTGTACACCTAAAACCAGAAGACAGTGCCAGTGTTGAGGTGGATACAAAGAATGAAGGAAAATAGGACTGCATTATGGATAATTATTTACATGTAATTAGTAAATTTAAAATTTAATTAAAACTTGTTAGTCTATAATTTTGATATTTCATTGAGTAGATCGTCAACGTATAAATCTATACATCATCAGATTATATACCAGCTACGATTGATATTTTTTAAGTTCTGATAGTTGTTTTGCAATCCGATGATGTATTATAAAGCTGAAACTATAAATAATGAGGGATTGAGGTCAATTTTTTATGTTATTACCAGAATAGGATTATTTTTCTAATTAGAAAATAACAATCAGATAATTTAAAAAATATAACATTGCACATTTTATTGAACAATTTTAATTTTACCTAATCAATTAATGTTTTTTTTAATGAGGTATCAATAACTTCAAGTATTGTCAATATTTTGTTCGTAGTGATTATTAAGACAATGAGATTGATGCAAGTGATAGGAAAGGTAATTAGATAACCATAGAATATTATTTCGTGGGTGCAACAAGGTAATTTTATTTATTAATTTTTGTGCTGTTTGAAATTGGTGATGGTCAACTCTAGGGGTTCATCTGTTAGTAGATAGATATAGGTGAAATCTCTTACTTATCTTTATCATAATATCAATAAATTACATTGGTAATTGGTTCAAATTATTAAATAAAATCGTTCAACTTTGATCTTGGTAATCGCATAAATTAAAAATATGTAAAAAACTATCAGTTAATATATTATAAAATAAATTACAAAAATGTACATGATAATTATTGTAAAGAAGTGGTTCTATATAAGGAAGTAGGTACTTCCATAGTAATTATTGTTTATACATGTGAATTTGCCGTTGTAGCTACCATGCAAAGTAGCCAATTAAAATTTTCATTATCTATGATATAAATTATTTCCAGTTTATTTACAAAAATTGCTGCTTTGTTAAATTATATTCGTCAAGTTGTTTTGTTGTTCATTTTGGTAAGTTCACCTCATTGATGAAAGTGTAACAAAGTAAAATTAGTTACTACTAGCAAACATTTGCAATGAGCAATTTATTAATTACTGATTGATATGGATGGATACGTTTACTTTACAAAACACCATATATCCAAAAATAAGTTCAGAGTGTCACCATTCAAAAGCACAAGTCGCAGAATAATCTGTGCTGTTTCACACAATACGATATGTTAACTTTACTAACTACTACTTATGATTTTATTTACCTTAGTCTGTATCTTTACGAGCGGTTCTTTTAAAAAATCACACAATGTAAACACGAAAATTTTATCTAATGTTGTTTCATAAATATTGTAAACTATGTTTAAGATCAGCGGCGCCGCCAGATTTTTCACCAATCGTATATTATTTCTTACTGACATCAAATGGCGATTAACCAGCCCCTAGTATTTCCTTTCAAGTTTTATACTGAGTCCCCTGATATCGCTACACTAGTAGGCAGGGTCATCCAGATAAATTTAAGCTCCTTTAGCGACGACGCCATTGTCAATATATTTTAAAAGTAATATAATTTCAGAAAAACTCAAACTACGCACAAGCAGTTCAGCGAAAGCTTTAAAAATGCTAAAACCCAACATAAATAAAAAGTTCCTACATATCAAAGCCCATTACTTTCTATGGTATGCAGGTAAAAATTGATTAAATTGCTATATATTGGTTTAATTAAACCAACATTTTCAGGGCTATCTCCAGTCGTGCCCTACATGTCTGTATATGCAAGACAGTTAGGATTCAGTAGCGTTGCAGTCGGGATTGTTTACACAGTTTCTCCATTAGCAATCATACTGATAAAACCTCTAACTGGAGCAATTTCAGATAAATTCAAATGCCAAAAAATATTTTTTATACTGTCCCAACTAATCATAATACTGGCAACAATTGGATTGATTTTTTTGCCCAGCTACTCAAAAAATACCAAAATCTTGCAAGTAAGCAAATTTAAATCAGAAGAAAATTTTACTGCAGCTGAAGTATGTACCGATCGAAATATCACCGGAGAGTTTGGAAGAGACCGATTTAATTTATGCAAAGTAATTAGATACAATTTGTTCTATCGTGGTTTTTGTTCATCGCAGTTTTCTTATTTCAGTTCAATTGTACAACAATTCTAAACACGTCACGGAACGTTGTCTTCAGAAGCAAAATGTTTTTAAACCAATCCGAAGATGGAGATTGCTTCAAAGCTAAAATTAAAAATTCGGAATTTTTATCACAAAGTTTTTTCACCGGCCCAAGTAGCGAACCTCTTACTTGCAGCATAGACTGCAAAATTACAGAAGAGTACAAAAGTTGGACCAAATCTGAAGAAAGCGATGTCTATAACTCCTATCAATATTGGATACTTTTCTTTGTTTTCCTAATGCATATGATTGGAAGAGGAATTACAATAATTTTTGGAGACGCAATTTGTTATAACATTTTAGGTAACACTCCGTATAAGTACGGATATCAAAGAATGTTCGGTGCTTTGGGATGGGGTATTTTCTCCATCAGTTGTGGATTTATAATAGATGCAGCTAGTTCCGGTTCATTTAAAAAAAATTACACCCCTACATTTTTGTTGGCCGCTGGAATTATGGTAGTATGCATGATAGTTTCCTCTCAACTAAAAGTAGGTCAAAAATTCCATTAGAATTTTATTATACTAAGATTAACTTTATAGTACACCGAACACCAGGTATCCAAAAACATGTTCAAAGACATAACGGGTATTTTGTCCAACGTAAGAATTATAGTTTTCATTTTATGGTGTATATTTCTTGGTACAGCTACCACTTTAGCGCGCCATTACTTGTTTTGGTTTTTAGACGATTTAGCTAAAGAGTATGGAAGTGAAGCAAATATTAAAACGATTCAAGGAATCGCGTTAGGTTTGAAAAGTTTAGGAGGAGATTTACCGTGTTTTTTCATTTCGGGCTGGGTGTTGAAACGAGTGAAACATGTTTACATCATGTGTTTAATTATGTTTGTCATTGCAGTACGCTTTTTGTTGTATTCCATTATAAGTAACCCCGTGTGGTGTATTCCTCTCGAAGTATTTCATGGACTGACTTTTGGAATTTATTATTCGACAATGACTTCTTATGCTAGTATTATTGCAACTCCCGGTACTAAAACTACTACTCAAGTAAACATATTATAAAATGAAATGATATGAAGAGTAACAAAAAAATTTTTAGGGTCTGGTTGGTGCAATGTACGAAGGAGCTGGAAACTCCTTGGGTTCACTACTTGGTGGCTTTTTATACGACGAGTATGGTGGTTCCATGATGTACAGGATATTTGGATATGCTTCACTGATAGCGTTTTTAGTGTTTAGTTTAATACAATTACTTATTGCAAAATATTGCAAACAAGGTAAGTTATTTTTTAACAAATTCATGTTATTTTCTAAATTTATTTCAACAGAGGAGACGGTGATTTATGGTCCACGGATTTAATCGACTGCTTTTCCAATTAATGAATTAATTTTAATTGAAATAATTTAAGAATTTGTGTTCAAACTCGAGATAATAAATAACGTGTGTTAAATTATAACTATTATTATTTTTATTTTTAAAAATTGAATAAACTTTAAAATAACAAATTTATTGGTTATTACCATTATTTCTTGCTGATTTGCATTTGACGCTTTTTCGTGTGCTTTTTTATTTTGGTTTTGCGTTTTTCTGCTTTTTCAGATTTGACCAACTGCTTTCTTGCCTTCTTTTCGTCCAGAGTTTCGTGTTTAGATCTAGCAGAATTGACAAACTTGGAAGTTTTAGTTCCATCGGAATCTTGGTCATCGTAGTCTTCGTCTGAACAACTATCTTCTTTATCACTTAAAATTTCAGGTTTTACGGCAGCTCCAGTTAAATTCTTTTTTAATCCAATTAATGTTCTGTACATAATATCGTTATCATCTCCAATTTCCGTTTTTCTCATGTCTCTTTCAAAATCGAGAACGTCATCCAGTTTCCTCGGAATGTACGCATGTTTGAACACTTCTTCAGATACCTAAACAAAAATAATGCTAATCAATTGAACAACAACTCTACAACATCTTTACCTGTTCTGCATTCGTAAGGGGCGCCTTCGACTCCGCAATTTCGGATAATTTATCTAAACATTCCTCCATGTTTTCTTCTGTAATGGTTAAATCCGTGATGAAATCAAACAATTCCTTAACGGTCAAAGTAGCAACACCTTTTTTTAAAAAAAAGTCTGTAACATTGGTACAATCTGTCCTTAAAAATTCTAAAGCAAACGGATGATCGTGTTCCACCGATTGGGACACGTCGATAATGTAAACTACACCGTTGAAGTACAAAATGTTGTATTCCGACAAATCGGAATGTATCAATTTACTGACATTGTACATTCTCCACATCATAACACAAAGTTCTCTGTAAATTTTACGAGCAGTTGAGATACTCAAATTCGCGTCCTGCAGTTTTGGTGCTGGCCATCCATCCTGACCGATGAATTCCATCACTAAAATATGTGAACGTAAGATAATGGGCTGAGGAACTCGAATACCACTTCTGTGCATTCTAGCCAGATTCCTCATCTCTTTTTCGGCCCACGTTTTTATCTTTTTAAAATTGTTGCCGTGACTGCAAGCATTTCGAAAACGGAACTCTCCCTCCACATATTTTTTGCGATTTCTAAATCTTAGTTGAGAAGTCATAAATATTTTAATTGCCACATCGAAGTCGTTCGAACGAGTCGCATGATACACGTTGGCTTCCTTACCCGTGGAGATGCATCCGTTGATTTCCTGAATGAAACCTTTGTTCAAAAAATTAAAAAGAATAATTTTCCCGCGACGATCTAAAACTTGCTCGGTGGTTGCACGATCATATTTATCTTTAATTTTAAGCCGACTGTCGTCGTCTTGTCGTTGTTTTTTGAACATTAAATTGGTAACGTGGCCAGGTAAGTCGACAGTGCAATTCTCCACACGAACCTTTTTCACCTGCATTTGAGTCGTCATTTTACTAACCTCTGCTACTACCATTTCAAAATCCTCGTCGTAGTAATCATCATCTTCTTCCGAATCGTCGTTGTAATCTCCTTTACTGTCATTTGCGTACCGATCTTGCTCTGCTTGGGGTTCAACACTCTCGTCAGCATCACCAAATAATTCCTCCTCCGGAATATTCGCTATATTGTTCATCTTGAAAAATTGAATAGGAAAAATTTGAAATTCCAACTTACAGTATACATAAGAAACATGTGAGAATTGTGAGGTTATAAATACTAAAACAGAATCAGCTGAGCACTAATGTCACCAACATTATGTACAGTGACTCGAATAATAACTCGGACACTCCTTTCCTATGCTACCAATGCAAATTGAACATTTTGAAGCCGCTTTTTTGAGAAATCTGACTGCGCCATTCGAATTTTCTGATCAACATACGTAAGAAACAGTGAAAGAACCTGCAGAATTCCACTTTTCATTTCTTGGGGTCAAAAAACACTAAAAGGGTTTACCTTACTTTTTTTCAAAAATCTTAAAAAATTTAGGTGGCCTTTTTATTACTTAAATCGACGTACTTAGATGCCTACTGCTGGATACAGCTCTCAGAACCTCGCGGAATCAATCACAACCGTGTAAAATCTCGAAACAAATGGGGGTCTAATTGACCCCGAATGTGCTACGTTAACGCCAAATAAAATAAAAAATAACATACTTACGAGAAATCTGACTGCGCCATTCGAATTTTCAGATCAAAATACGTAAGCAACAGTGAAAGAACCTGCAGAATTCCACTTATCATTTCTTGGGGTCAAAAAACACCAAAGGGGTTAACCTTACGTTTTTTTCAAAAATCTTAAAAACTATAGGTGGCCTTTTTATTACTTACATCGACGTACTTAGATGCCTACTGCTGGATACAGCCGTCAGAACCTCGCGGAATCTAACAAAACCGTGTAAAATCGCGAAACAGATGGGGGTCAAATTGACCCCAAAAGTGCTACGTTTAAAGCCAAATAAAATAAAAAATATCACACTTACGAGAAATCTGACTGCGCCATTCGAATTATCTGATCAAAATACGTAAGAAACAGGTAAAGAAGCTGCCGAATTCCACTTTTCACTTTTTGGGGTCAAAAAACACCAAAGGGGTTAACCTTATGTTTCTTTCAAAAATCTTAAAAACTTTAGTTGGCCTTTTTGATTACTTAAATCGACGTACTAAGATGCCTACTGCTCGATACAGCACTCAGAACCTCGCGGAATCAATCAAAACCGTGTAAAATCGCGAAAAAAATGGGGTTCAAATTGACCCCGAATGGGCTACGTTTAAAGCCAAATAAAATAAAAAATATCACACTTACGAGAAATCTGACTGCGCCATTCGAATTATCTGATCAAAATACGAAAGAAACAGATAAAGAAGCTGCCGAATTCCACTTTGTACTTTTTAGGGCCAAAAAACACCAAAGGGGTTAATCTTACGTTTTTTTCAAAAATCTTAAAAACTTTAGGTGGCCTTTTTATTACTTAAATCGACTTACTTAAATGCCTACTGCTGGATACAGCCCTCAGAACTTCGCGGAATCAATCACAACAGTGTAACATCGCGAAACAAATGGGGGTCAAAGTGACCCCAAATGTGCTACTTTTAAAGCCAAAAAAAATAAAAAATATCATACTTACGAGAAATCCGACTGCGCCATTCGAATTTTCTGATTAAAATACATAAGAAACAGTGAAAGAAGCTGCGGAATTCCACTTTTCACTTTTTGGGGTCAAAAAGCACCAAAGGGGTTAACCTTACGTTTTGTGCAAAAATCTTAAAAAATTAGGTGGCCTTTTTATTACTTAAATCGACGTACTTAGATGCCTACTGCTGGATACAGCCGTCAGAACCTCGCGGAATCAATCCCTACCGTGTAAAATCGCGAAACAAATGGGGGTCAAAGTGACCCCGAATGTGCTACCTATAAAGCCAAATAAAATAAAAATTATCATTCTTACGAGAAGTCTGACTGCGCCATTCGAATTTTCTGATCAAATTACGTAAGAAACAGGTTAAGAAGCTGCCGAATTCCACTTTTCATTTTTTGGGGTCAAAAAACACCAAAGGGGTTAACCTTATGTTTTTTCAAAAATCTTAAAAAATTTAGGTGGCCTTTTTATTACTTAAATCGACGTACTTAGATGACTACTTCTGGATAAAGTCCTCAGAACCTCGCGTAATCAATCAAAACCGTGTAAAATCGCAAAACAAATGGGGGTCAAATTGACCCCGAATGTGTTAGGTTTAAAGCCAAAAAAAATAAAAAATATCATACTTACGAGAAATCTGACGGCACCATTCGAATTTTCTGATCAAAATACGTAAGAAACAGTGAAGGAAGCTGCGGAATTCCACTTTGCACTTTTTGGGGTCAAAAAACACCAAAGGGGTTAACCTTACGTTTTTTTCAAAAATCTTAAAAACCATAGGTGGCCTTTTTAATACTTCAATCGACGTACTTAGATGCCTACTGCTGGATCATGCCCCCAGAACTTCGCGGAACCAATCAAAACCGTGAAAATTCGCGAAACAAATGGGGGTCAAAGTGACCCCGAATGTGCTGCGTTTAAAGCCAAATAAAATAAAAATTATCATTCTTACGAGAAATCTGACTGCGCCATTCGAATTTTCTGATCAAATTACGTAAGAAGCAGGTTAAGAAGCTGCCGAATTGCACTTTTCATTTTTTAGGGTCCAAAAACACCAAAGGGGTTAACCTTACGTTTTTTTCAAAAATCTTAAAACCATTCGGTAGCCTTTTTATTACTTAAACCGACGTACTTAGATGCCTACTGCTGGATACAGCCCCCAGAACCTCGCGGAATGAATCAAAACCGTGTAAAATCGCGAAACAAATGGGGGTCATATTGACCCCGAATGTGCTACGTTTGAAGCCAAATAAAATAAACAATATCACACTTACGAGCAATCTGACTGCGCCATTCGAATTATCTGATCAAAATACGTAAGAAATAGGTAAAGAAGCTGCCGAATTCCACTTTTCACTTTTTGGGGTCAAAAAGCACCAAAGGGGTTAACCTTACGTTTTTTTCAAAAAACTTAAAAACTTTAGGTGGCCTTTTTATTACTTAAATCGACGTACTTACATGCCTACTGCTGGATACAGCCCTCAGAACCTCGCGGAATCAATCACATACGTGTAAAATTGCGAAACAAATGGGGGTCAAAGTGACCCCGAATGTGCTACGTTTATAGCCAAATAAAATAAAAAATATCATACTTACGAGAAATCTGACTGCGCCATTCGAATTTTCAGATCAAAATACGTAAGAAACAGTGAGAGAAGCTGCCGTATTCCACTTTTCATTTTTTGGGGTTAAAAAACACGAAAGGGGTTAACCTTACGTTTTTTTCAAAAATCTTAAAAAATTTAGGTGGCCTTATTATTACTTAAATCGGCGTACTTAGGTGCCTACTGCTGCATACAGCCATCAGAACTTCGCGGAATCAATCAAAACTGTGCAAAATCGCCCGACAGTTGACAAACCTAAAATTTTCAACTTTTTGGGAAAATATCCGATTTTTGAGGTCTTCTATCTTTGGATCTATTGGACCTTCTTCTTCGTAAGAAACAGTGAAAAAAGCTTCCAATTTCAAATATTCAGTTTTTGGGTCAAAAATATTTAATCAATTAACATTCATAAATCTTCAATTTTTTATATAAAATTTAGTTGCTTTTTTTATTGCTTAAATCGACAAAATTTGGATGCCTAAGTGCTCGAAAAGCACTCAAAACAGTGCAAATTTTCCAAAAAAAATTGGGGGGAAATTCACCCAGAATTTGTTAAGTTTAAAACCACATAAAATAAAAATTATCATACTTACGAGAAATCTGCCAACGGCATTCGAGTTTTCTGCTCAATCTACATAAGAAACAGTGAAAAAAATCGTCCGATTTCCAATTTTCATTTTTTGGAATTTCTAAGTTCAAAAATTAATAATTTAAAGAAAAACTTACTAAAAAACGACAAATTTGAAACCGTTAATTTTTGAAAACAAAACGAAAAAATGAAATTTTTAATATCGCACAGAAAATTGAAGTTTTCCCATCCAAAAAGGTTAATATATTACTAAATATTTAAATGTTTTTAATTACAATAGAAGATTATTATTAATTTACCATGTGACACTTTGTTATTCCTATAAGTAGAACAATCACAACGTGGAACGTTTTGAAAATTCGCTTCTGTTCGGATTCCGGTTAACTGCTAAATTAAATAACTGGCTTTTCCGAACATCTGTGTCCTTTTCGCCTGTGCATCCCTAGGGAATACCTAAAACTAAACTCGAAGATAGAAAATGGGTAAATTCTTATCGATTAAAGCGCATTTTGGTCGTTTTCATGACAATTTTTGATTTTTCAAAATATTACGTTTCGAAAAATTTTGTTGAATTTTACTCTTAATTGATTTTGAACAACTGGAACCCAATTATTGGAGCGTTCAATTTTCCCCTAATTTTCACAGGAGGTGTTGAACCAATTTGGCAGAGAGGGTGTGATAATTGAGGATTAAACAATTAAGTTTGGTACATGATACACGCGTATACGTACGTATGTACGTGGTTTTTATTTCATTTTATACAAAACAAAAAGTAAATATAACAGTGCGTCTTAAAATGTAATGCTTTACTGCCGGTCATCGCGTGAAATGTACACATAAGTAAGAAACTATACAAGCTACGTCACAAAAATTAAGTATCCAGGACATGATTTAAGTAAGCGATATAACAAATAGCTAAACGTAAAATTTCAATTTTTGACAATTTTTTGTCCGGCGGTAAAGTCGGCAGAAGTTTTCTTAATTCTGCAAAAGCGACGTTAAATGCTTCTACTCGAATTCTTTCTCTGGTTGCGTGTGCAGTTCTGTATTTTTGGGTCGCCCGTCGGCGACGTCTTCTTTCTTCTCTGCTTAAATTCGCCATATCATTTCTTTCTCTAAAAGTTTGAATATTTTAGTATAGTACTAATGTTAAGTAGAATATTTGTCCTGTAACCACGTCGAAAAAAAGGGTCTAGCTTGAAAATTTCTGTGGCAAAGGATTGAAAACTGATTCTTATGTAATTTTGGTCATAGAATCCGAATTTGAGGTTTTGTTAACAAAATTTTCTTGTAGCAAAGCCGCCATATTGAAAAAACATTGCCAAATCACGTTTTTTTGCAAAAAACTCAAAATTTCGGGCAACATATTGATTTTTCGAAAAAATGAATCAAATGAACCAAGAAGTAGATAAAATTTACTACAAAATGATTTTTTGGTTGATTTCCTAGAGCGAAAATTAAAGCCGCAGGCGCCATTCGCGTTTTTGCTGGTTTTTCGAAAAATTCAAATTTACGATTTCTCGAGTGAAATAAAAGTTTCCCTTGCCGACGGCAACGGGTAAAAATATAGCCTCCGGTCAGCATGGAGTTTGAATTTTTTTAAATTTCCAAAAAAAATTTGAAATTTTCGAAAAACCCGCAAAAGCGCGAATGACGCCTGCGGCGTTAATTTTCTTCCTAGGAAATGAACCAAAAAGTCATTTTTGTAGGAAATTTTATCTACTTTTTGATTCTTTCGATTCATTTTTTCGAAAAATCAATAAGATTTGCAAAAAAAACGTGATTTGGCAACGTTTTTTCAATATGGCGGCTTTGGCACAAGGAAATTCTGTTCGCAAACTTCAAATTCGGTTTCTACGACCAAAATTAGATAGGAAGCAGTTTTCAATCCTTTGCCACAGAAATTTGTCAGGTAAAACTACCTGGTTACTGGACTACATTGCAATAATAATAATTTATCATGTTTTTCGGTTAATTTCCTTTGTTTTTGAATTTTTGAAAATAATCAAAAAGCCAATAAATCTTGGTCGGGTATCGTCAAACGTGGAAAAACAGTTTCCACGATTATCATTTTTTTCTTAAAATCCAATTGTTTGGGAGTTATTTAAATAAAACGAAACAAACACGCATATCTTTACGACATTGTTTGCTCACTAAATGTAGCTTCTAGGTTAAAATTGTAGATAAGCTTTTGTTTGTAAAATTTTATTTCCTTTGTTTTTATTTATATATATTTTTTGTTTTGAAGCACCGTTTGTGAGATAACCGTAATAGGTAATTTTGAAATGCAAATTTGCAAAATTTAGTTACTACAATTTGCAAATTGCTTCGGCATTTCTAAATAAAAAGACGAAATAGTGCACGCAAAAATATAAGTTATCAAATCGATTTGAAAAAATGTATTTTAAATGTGATCGTAACATGCATATCAATTTTATGGACGACATGTGTCACGCTATGCACCAACATAAATATTCAAATAAATGTCTTGGTTGATTCATAAATTTAAATTTCGAAGGAAAAATATCGAAGGAAATGATGAAATGATGCAAACGGAACAAACCAAGCAGCAGAAGATGAGCAGCTTTCTCATTGATTAATTGGATGATGGCAATTACGTACCTTCTTCTGTGCACTCCGTTAGTGTTACACGAAGTTATTGTTTGCAGAACTTCCCGATTATCTGACAAACTCATGGCGACATATTTAAAGGAATTGCAACTGAAAATGTTTAAGATTAGTTTATGATTCTTCAACACAAGCAAAATAAAAGGGAAAGCGAAATAACTCCTTTTTTTTCTAAATATTTTTCTTGCAACAATTGGAACATATGCGTATTTATTTTATCGTTTATAAGGTTAATAAGGAAGGGAAAATCCCGAAACTAGCGTAAATTTACTTTATATGGTCCCCAGGGGACCAATGCAAACCCCTTGGGTTTTAATGATGCACGTGGTCTAACTTATCGCCCCCGAATTATTCTATTATCAATCATATAAACAACAAAATAATTAAATTATAATCACACGCTTGGTGAAAACAATGACACAAAATTTGATTTCGAAATAATTTTATTATAAGAAGACATCAGGATCATTTTTTTCCGTGTAGTGACGACAGTAACTTAAATTGATGGTTTAATTATTTAGAGTGAAATAATATCAGTTTCAAATGTGCCATAAAAACTGATTTTATTTTAAAGGGTAGGTACCGGCTCCTCGATA
This sequence comes from Cantharis nigra, assembly GCA_958510845.1. Lineage (NCBI taxonomy): Eukaryota > Metazoa > Arthropoda > Insecta > Coleoptera > Cantharidae > Cantharis > Cantharis nigra. The sequence goes on along the minus strand of OY294033.1, from coordinate 1,239,007 downwards.
TTTCATAAATATTTCACATCAAATATCCACAAATTTCGATCACATTTATAATTCAATTTGTATTTACTACTCTTTCGAAACAATCCCGGTTCTTAATTTTCGTAAAAATAATCTTAAAATTATAAAGCCAACTTACTTTATATTGCAATTTTATTAAACACTCACTTTATCAACTATTAGATAAAATAGATTCTTATCAACTGATGAAAACAGCGGGATAAAATTTGCCAGCATCCCTTTCGGATCCGGAAGGACCTCCCCTGCACCAATCTGAAATCCTCATCTTGTAGCTCCTCCTGAAATCAATATCCACATTGTTAAATTATGAAATTTATAGAAATGGAGTTATGTACAAAAAGTTCTGAATTAACAATATCGAATATTTATTTAAAAAAAAAGTTTACATTTTATTCGAAACTTGGAGTCAATTTTCTCATTTTCTTCGCGAAAATGAAAGTATGATAAACTCGAGCTTTGTTGTCATGGAAATTCAATGTGGCATATGTATCCAAGGTACTTGTTGATGTCAATTTTCACTTGACACACCTAAGGTGTGCACCAAGAGAAAATTTAATTTTGGTAAAAATCAAGTGTCGATAAATGTTTTGAAAAAACTATCAGGCGGAAAGGTCTTCTTACGCCGACTTTCAAAATTGAAATTTTGTTGTTCTTTTAGTTGGAAAAAATTATGGCTTATCATTTCAGCGCAAATCAGGTACCTAATATTCAATTTTAAACTTAAATTAATTGGAAAACTTTTAATCATAAAGGTAAGCTTTACATTAAGTTAATTTTAAAATTATATTCGCAATTTTCTTACATCCGTTTAATTTCTTTGAGTTGTTAAATCGATACTAATAGTAGCCCGAATAAGTTTTCCCAATAAATTAAAATTTGTTTATTTAAACGATTTTATCTCTGATGGCTGGTTTTAAAATTTCAATAATCTATCGCCGGATTTCGTCGCCCAAAACAATTGATTTATATGCTGCTAACTTTTCTCACCAGATTCTTGATAATAATTCTTCTAATAATAATTTCGCGTATAAAATTCAAATTAAAAATTTCAAAACAAATCCCCATTTAATATTGTGGTCGATTATATCCTAATCAACATTTCCTTTACTTTTGCCACTGTTTACTCTTCTAGGATTTTAAACTTTCCAAGGAAAAAAGTTTTTTAATTTTTCATGACTTTCATGTCTCTGCAGGTGAATTAGCCTTTCTTGCTTTTGAAAGCAACGAAAAACGTTCAGAGGTTCAGAGGTTTAAATAGAATTTTTGTCCAAGTCTAAACCCTTGTTGGGTACCTCCCTTTAAAGCAATTTTTTGAATTTCTGATTTCAAGCGGCAATAGCACCGATATTATTAATTTTTTAAGCTTAATGGATTAGAACTTTTTTAAAGATAATTTGCTTATCTACAAATTCGGTTATAACCCCTTATCGTCTAGAATCACCAGATTTTGAGTTATAAATTAAATTAAGTGAAAAAATGTTGAAAAAATTCAGGTTTAATTTTTTTAATTTTCTTGAGAACCCCGTATCTCTTAAACGAAACATATTAGAAAGAAACTTATGACCTGAATCGGATAAGGAATTTAACGGGCTACAACTTCGGTTAAATACATTTTTTTGGAAAACCAACCGTTTTCACAGAAATTCTGAAAATAACGAACAAGGTATAGATTAAAAATATAAATTCAAAACATTTTTTTCCTTAATTTAATTTATAACTCGTAATCCGTTGATTCTAGATGATAAGGAGTTATAAGCTAATTTGTAGATAAGTGAATGGTCTTTAAAAAAGTTCTAATTTATTAAGCTTAAAAAATCGATAATATCGGAGCTATGGCCGTTTGAAATCAGAAATTTACAAAATTGCTTTAAAGAGCGGTACCCCATTGGTTTGGACTTGGACAAAAATTTTATTTAAAAATTTGTCTTAAAAAAGTGTCCTTTATCACCACCGCAAAGGTTCTCTGTATATGCTGTAATTAAAAATAAGAGCTTTGTATTTCAAGTTGAAGAACTAAGCTGATCGTCCTTACAAAATTCTAATAAAGAAAAATGTAGTGTTAAATTTACTTTAAAAAATTTCAGTGCTGCAGAAACATTGGCCGCGAAATCTGAACTACACCGTACGGCATCTGCCTGAAAGAACAGCCCGAACGGGATTCAAGCTTGGATACTTTTATAAATTAATATATCCAAACCTTTTTCATTTGAGCTTGTTTTTAAGAATGTAAACTATTATCGTTGATCTGGATCAATCAAAACGAAAAATTTTAAACCTGTCTATATCTGGCGACAGCATTACTCCTGGTAGGAATAGCATGCGAAATCCTCCCACGAATTAAAAAATGTTTAATGCAATTATGGTAGTTAAACACCGACCTAAACAGACTCTGTGAATAAGTATTAGATTTTTCAAGTTGCTTTGAGTCAAACGTGATAAGCTATCGATAGGCTCTCTCTGTATTTATAAATTTAATTTACAGTTGACAATAATCGTAATAACTAATAAGTATATTTAAAATTTAATATTCTGCTTTGGGAAGGCGGCGCCTTATCGACCCTCCCCGTACCAGCCGTCACTGCGCATATTCGTTATTGTCATAATGGGACATTGTTAGATGAAGTTGCAATTTGTCTAGATGTGTAAGCTGCAGATTCTGATTTCAGTTTTAAATTCTTTGTGCATTGGTTTAAAGTTTAAATCACTTTAAACTGCAATCAAATTCAAAAGAGCAAAAAGCTTTTAATTGTTTTTAATTTAAACAAATTTTCGGTTTTTAAACCGGGGGGTCTGGGGGGTATGGAATACCCTCCAGTACTTCAGTCATTTTGATGTCCAATACAGTTTTTTAATGCAACCTTTTAGCCTATTAGGAAGTATTTTAATTTTAATCAAAATCAAATTCTTTTATATTTGTATTGAATTCCTCGTGGTTTTTTCATTGAAAAATGATTGCTATCTGAGAAAAAAAGAGAAAAGCCTTAATAATGGGTCAACAATAAAAGACCCGAAACGTCGGACATAATTATTTTGTTTCGATTGACCTCGAAGGTCAACGATTTTCTAGCAATTTTAATTGACGTTGCAAACTGTTGCAATAAACACTTTTTACAATCACCAATCACCGAACATTAGTGCAGAACTTCACGTTCTTTCCACGTCAAAAGACCAGAAGTAGGTACTAGTTTTGGAGAGCAGATTACATGGCAATCGTTATTTTCCCGGAAAACAGTTTAGAAAACCCCGAATTTATTGTCGCCACCGCCAAGTTGGCCGGTCGCCGAGTTGACTAGTCACCAGAATTTTTAGCGTTACAAGCGTAATTATGTTTTGATTGATTAATGTTCTATTTGCGAAATTTGAATTTTTTTGAAAGACTGATACAGATAAAGTGTATTAAGTTAACAAAATAATCCTTTTACCGTAATTAACTTTCGGATTTATTGGTGCAGAGGCAACAATGCGGTAATTTATTTAAAATTTATTAATGACTTTAAAATTTGTTTTCGATTTAGTTTAGTCATTAAGGTTTGCTTACCGTGTAACTTGTAGTGGGTTAGTAAGTCATCGGAAACTAAATATAGATTACACTAAAATTGCATGATTATTTAAATCTCATAATTATGTATTATATTATAGTAGATAGGAAAGCTAGGCTAGGGGGTTGAAGACAAATCGATTATTTTCGTATCAAGTTTTATATGAGAGCTAAACAGTAGTGGAGTTGATGATATAAAGACCAAAGGAGTAATAAACACAAAGCCACAAACCCACCGCTACTTGTCAAATGCTTTTTAATCAATCACAAATTTGACTTTTTGATAATAATTGTACCTATACAAAGAAAATTACTCCTTTCCCGTCAGAAGATCAACAATGGAAGTTTAAATTTTTATTAAAATTTCAATTTCGCAAGACATCGTATTTACGCATTGTACGGTATGTAATCTAATACTTTTTAATTTTGCACATTTTCCATTTTCAATTTTTCCACCTTCATTTAGTTTAGAGAAAATGTAAACTTTGTCAAGTGCAAACTGACTTCCGAATAATCCAAATTCAATATGTCATATTCTATTGCAAACTGTATACGCTTTCATTCAGAAAAACACTTGACAAGGGTTGTGAGCACCCCATACTGACACCTGTTTATACGCCATGGGGTTGCAACTACAAATCATAGTGAGATAATCTCTTAAACGCCACTAGACACATTTAACAATACGGGGATGTCATATGGACAATTAGTAAACCCCGGTAAACCCCCTAACGAGATGCTAAATTTGCATTTCAATTTTTTACTTTTTATAATTATGATTTTGCCAATATACCAATATCACATTTTTTGATGAAAAAATGTTTTCAATAATAAATTATTATAATTTGATAATGTCGTGGTCTCGACAGAAGTTGTAATTTATTGGCATTACGTAAATATTAAGTTCAACGTCGTACAAAGCTCCACGACAACTTAATAAATTTTGCAATAATATAAGTTGCACACATTCTAATTTCAAAAATTGGATAAGAAAATTTGCGTGATGTTGTTTAAGATTGATGAATCCAATGCGAACAGTAGGTAATTGTAATTTTACGCAATTGAATCTGGCGCTTGTTATTTCCAACCCTCTTACATACATCCCTTATGGCACTTACATGCATAATCTCTTGTTTTGTATGAAAATGAGGGGCGGGTGGACTTAACTAAGATTACATGTAATATATCATTCTTTTTCGATTTTTTATATTTTGATTTGTTAAGCTTCATATTTATCGTAAATTGTATTTACATAACTCTCGGAATTAATGTTTGGTCGAGGAGGAGGTCGAGGGTCAGGATTTTTTGATTCTCTATCGAAATTACTTTTAGTTTGAAGATGAATACAAACCTAGCAAATTGCGTAACTGGGAAGTCCCGAAGTGGTATCCTGAAAATCCTTGCCGTAACGTAGGTCACACCCACATCATCTCCAACGATCGAGGCCACATATTGCCCGGAATATACAGACCCAACAGAGGTCCTTGGAGTGGCTTTAAAGGAACTTGGGATTTACCCAAAAAAATTACCAGGAAAGTAGGTGGGTTATCTTAAATTCCACGAAACTCTCTTTGCACAAGCATACAAATATCCTTCTTTGCAGCAAACGAACTTACAGCACCTCCTCAAATCAGAATAGACGCATGGAAGAACCACTGCGCAAAAGTCAACTCTCCTCTTGTTTTAATGCAACATAGAAGGGATCATAAAGAAAAGTTAAAACCTGCAGAAGTTGTACGAGAAGCGGATGCAGAATCGGACACTTCGGAAGATCTAAACAAACCCGACAAGGTAATAATATTTTTCTTTTGCACAATTTCTAACACTCTTGCGTTTTAGACACTTTTATGCCCAATCCACTATATTTGAATTTACAAATCCACAAATTTATTGTAACATTTATTTTTAAATAAAATTTTTTTCATGTCTGTGCTTTCGAAAAAAAAGGAATCGCGTGTAGTTCCCTACGTTCCGGGAGACATAGTGGAAGACAAATACAAACACGAAGATTACAATCTTTTAAACAGTTACAGGTTCAAGCAAGACAAACTTCGAGAAGAAGCTGCGCAGTTTAAGGATCCGGATGTTCCTCAAGTAAAAGGATTTCCTAAAAGTATTGAGGATTTTTCAAGAATCGACGTTAAACCTAAAGACAGTAAAACGCTGACCGAAGAGGTTTATCAAAAACATAAAGAAATGATGGCTCAATCGCAAGAGCATCGATGTAAACATAAGAAATGCAGTTCTAAAAAACTGCCGTCTCCCATTTTGATGGCCGTTAAAAATTTCGATTTGGCTAGAAAATTACACAAAGAAAATTTGGAGCACAAACCGTTACCCGATACCGTAACAGATGCTTTGTATCGTAAGTATCAAATGGATCCGGCCCAGGAACCGGGGCTAGCGTTAAAAGATGGAAATTATGCTTCCGGAGTTGCTTGGAAAGCGTACGCCGGTTTTGGACCGACCAGATGTACGAAATTGAGAGTTTTTAGACCGAAAACCAGCGTAACAAATAAAATTAAAGATTCCGTCAACGACCGACCTAGTAGTGTGAGCAGCTTCGATAAAAAATGGAGATTTATTCGACAACAAAAGGTGACTCCGATGCAATTGGCCGTCTGTTGGGATTTAACACCGATGGATCCAAACGATGAGCCTAAACGAACTCCCCATATTGACGGATCTAACGGTTCTTTAGCACCGGCAGTATTTTCTTTAGTCCATAGTCCTAAGCAAAATCCCGTTATGGAAGATGATTTAGAAGAAGAGGTCGTACCGGAACCTGCAAGGCCGAAAACGGCTTGTAATTCTTGCGAAAATAGCAGTACAAGCAGCGGTAAATCGAAACGAGCCCAAAGCGCTTACGAGTATCATAAAAGTCTTGGTTTATCGAACGACATTGAAATACCCAAATTATCGCACAGCCATTCTAGCAATAGCTCTTTGTATAAATTTTGCAGCGCCGAATGCTCTAAATACAAGAGCAAAAAACCGGAAATAAACAAACGTTTATGTGTTGCTTGCGAAATGAAGAACATCCAAATTAAGGAAACAAAGCCCAAATCGGAGTTTAAATTAGCTTTCAAAGCGGGCGTGCCACAAAAAGTAAGTAAAAATACTTTTTTCATGAATTGCAGAATCCCTAGGATGAAAGTTCCGTACAGAATCAGGAACTACTCGATTAATAGTTTGGCTCCTCCTTTTTCTTTACAGAATTACAAGAGGCACGACTACCCAGAACATTGGAGATTAGCCACCGTTTATCAGCATTCTTATAAACCTTTAAAATTGAGGAAACGACCTTTGATACAAACAATTTTTAAATAACTTTTCATTTTTGCAAAAAAGGACGAAGGTCCCTGATATTATAATTTTAATGTTTGGGAACCTTATACACTAGTAGGTGAGAAAGGGAAGAATGTAATGGGACTGTTAAAAATTACGTAAGTTTATTTTGACCCACAATTCGTTTGCTAACGTACATAGTACGTAATAAGGGCATAAATCACATGCATATGAACAAAATTTTGCTAATATCCAGCCAAAATTATTGTAAATTGAAAATTAGCTCAAATACATTTAAGACATGCCGAATATTAAAATTAGTTCATTTTGATCTAAAATTGATGGAAATATGATTTTGTTATTACCATTTATTGTTGCCAAAGTTTTTAATTTTTATTTCAATGAAAATCATACTGCAGGAAATTTTTATAAAATTTAAGGTCCAGCATGTACCATCCATTGTAAGTATTAAAATAAAGAGGTTTCTTTAGAATCGTAATTCTAAAGCAAATTCTATATGGCCAATCAGCCTTAGCTTTTTAGCAACATTTACATAAACAGAACATCCCACTGAATTGTGTGGTCGAAATGATCTAACGAAGTGGACTACTTGAACAAAAGTGTGACTTCATCCACGTATTTTTTAATGGTCCCACGTTCCAAGATGAAAAATTTAAACTTTAGTTGATTCAAATTTGTTCCACTTTGGCTATGTCAGTTTAGAATCTTACACCATTTTTTTCCAATTTGGCACGAAAAGCTGCACTAATTTTGTTTAAAATTAGTATGCTTCTCTAGGTTATTGTTATTAACCTTTGGTAATAAAATCTCATATTTTACAAATGCAGTTGGATCAGTTTATGTAATTTTTCAAATGAAATGCGATTTGTTGGTCAAATAAAATTTTTATTGTTAATATTATGTTGAAAAAGTATTGTTATTTGTTTGTAATAAAAAATCATGAATTGAGAAAAATGAAATATAAAACTTGTTTAAAAATTGTAAATAAAATTCATTCTACATATTATTACTTTTATAAAAAGTACCATCGTATTCCATTTGAATAACATTAATAAAAACATGCAAACAGTATAATTAGGGCATCAGCTTATTATATTCAATGAAAAAGTTGCTTTTCTTAACATGATCCCATACTTTGGAACAATACAACAACCAATGTTTTTCGTTAACATTGTTCAATGGATATTTAGTTGCTCCCAAGATGTGCGATCGTAAATAACAAATTAATTCTTCTAACCCTGGATGTCCTTGATATAATTTGTCTAAAATTTACAGTTTTAAAATTTCGATCACTTGATACAGTATATCTTAAATTACCTAAAACTTCATCATATGCCGGAATAAGAAATAAATTAATTGGATCACCACAATTTTCGGGACTGAGACTGTTGATAAGTTTTCCACAACCCAAACCTAAGTTGGATTCCAAATGCAACTTTGTTTTATTAAATACTTTTTTGTAGATCTACGAAAACCAAAATTATGTAAAAGTCGAAACTAAACTTTCCTGCGCTAGAAAAACCTGCTGCATTTTCTTAAAACGGTTGGGAGAGAAGTCGTCCATTTTTGCTTTATTGTGTACCAAAATTAAGTGAGGAAAATGATCGATATGTTCGTCTTCTGGATTGGAAATGGTCGGCTTTAACATTTCGGCAGATTGTATGAATCTAAAATAGTGTAAAAAAATAAAATTGGAAAAACTATTAAACGAGAAAATCCTACCTCAAGACATTGATATCGAAAAACCAATCTTGAACCAAAATCACTACGTGACATACAGACAACAGAAATGAGGTCATTTGAAGACCTAAAATTTCGCCCACATTTTCCAAATGCATAAATTCGTTAGTCATGCTCGACAATTTATTTTCGTTCCTCATTAATTCGTCCAAAACTGAAGCCGAATTGAAAGGTTGACAATCGAGAAACATCACCTTAAATTTTATTTAAAGATAAGTTTTATAAATTCAATCTACTTACTCTGTTATGGGTCACAAAGAAATCGATTCCACTTGTCTGGTACTGGTTCCTTCCGAGGTCGTTCAAACTTTGAGTTTCAAAAATCACATCATCAATTTTAACCGGAATTTCTTCGTTAATCTTAAAGCTAATTTTATCTTCGAATTTTTCTTCTATACTGTCGTCAAGACTTACGCTGCCTTCGGCACCTACATTGTTTTCCATATCACTATCACTATCATAGTTGTAGGAATCCGAAGAATGGGAAGACACAGACCGATTATCTTCACTGCTTAATTCCACATTAAATATCTTCTTTTTTAATTTGTCAGTTAAATGATGGTGGGCTAAAAGATTTAAAAGCGTCGATTTTCCAACACCTTGTCCACCCACGACACCAACCACAAGGTAATCGTCGTTGTCTTGTTGTAAGTAGTCTTGAATATTTTCGTTACAAATTACGCCATCATCCAAGAGTTTTACACATTTTGACATACGAGTGTTAGTTTTCGGCGAGGTATCTGTTTGAAAAAACTAATAAATACAACTCAATTGGATCTAGCAAACAAAAATTACCTTCAGATGTATTGGTGGAGCCACCGATATTAATGGATTGATTTGAATCGCTCTCCTTTGCGACATTTTTAGGTGAAACCGAACGATCCAAAGGATGATGTTCCCTTGCTAAAATTGTGGTTTTCTTAACACTCCTGGGTTTATTTTCAAACTTGTCGGAATCGGAGGTCGGATTTGATGTGTTTTTAAATAGTCGACTGCCAAAATTATTGGAATCCTAGAAAAATGTAACACTAATTTCGATTACCAAGGGTGAAATTTTATTACCTTCGTTGGAGTCATAAACTTTTTTTTATTATAGAACTTATTTCTATCGCCATCGGACATTTTACATGTATTTTAATCAAATTTGAAACGATACAAAGTTGAGGTTACGTTTGGTTATGACAGCTGATAAGAATTGAAATTATATACCGAGCTGAACAAAATAAATTGATCAGCGTATTTGCAATTGATATAAAATGATTATTTTGATTGTATTTGACTGAAGCGACAATAAAAAAGATGAGGGCACAAATTTTACAGCAAACTTTGAAATGGCAGATAAATAATACTTTTTAAATTAATGTTTGTTAGGACCTAAGTAAGGTGGTTATGCCGGACGAAGAAAAGCCATACATGCCCTTATTTCATTAATTTAATATGCGATAATTAACAAATTTTCTAAATACGAACCTATAGTTTGATAAATAAATAAAAAACATTGTTCATAATATGTTTAACTTTTCAGTTAAGATGCTATGCATTTATTAAATTTAAACATCCTTTGAGCATTAAAAAACTATAAACTACATAATTATCTGCAAAAATAAACAGATTATTTCTTGATGATTGGGTGCTTTGCAAAACAAAACTTTTATTTAAGATTTCTGATTTTCTTTGGGGCAAAGAGGAGGTTCAATTACTTTATCGCTTGAATCTCTTTTAGATTTTCCACTGCATCGTAATAGAGAAAATTCCATAATTTTTCTAATCGAATCTTAAGTTTCAGTCCGGCTCTGGTTTGTTTTTGTTGCCGTACAATCTTCTGTCAATATTTAAACGTCAACGTTTCATAACCTCCTTCCAAAATTAAAAAAGGAATTTGTAATGTAGGAACTATCTTTATTAATTTTATGTTTAATTTATTTGCCCTGATAATATTATCGCGTTCGTATTAAATTCCAATGAGTTTTAAGTCACGTTGATATTAGTCGTAAAAAATGTATGGGAGTAGGCGAATCGCTTGTTGCATGTCCGAAAAAAAGTTACAAAAACTAAAATGGTCCGAGTTCGAAGAAGTTTGTCGAGACTTCGGTTACGAAATCTTTAAGGTGAGGATTTTGATGAGTTTTGCTAAGTAGGTTAAACCGTAACCCTATTTCAGTTGGATTTGAATGCGAGTTTGGAAGAACAAGGCGAATTTTCTGTTTTTTTACACAAATTAACGGATGTTATTGCATTGGCTAATCAAGGAGACGAGAAGGTGAATTTGGTAGTTTTATTTTGATGTTATTAAATGTGATTTACGTTTCAGAGTACAAAAGTGATTAATTTAGTACAAGGTTACCTGAAGAAGCGTCCCGAGGTGGTGGTTATCGATCCTATTTTAAATGTTGCTCAACTATTGGATAGGTACAGGACCTACAGTATTATCCATGCTACCGATTTACACAAGCACGCAATTTTTACACCAAACTTTTGTGAAATCACGACCAATAACAAAAACAAGACTGTCGAGCAGTTAAAAGCTGCCAACGTAACTTATCCGTTTATTTGTAAGCCATCTTTAGGTCACGGTTCGAAGAAGGCCCACGAAATGCTTATAGTTTTCAACGAGGACAGTTTGGATGATTGTGAACCGCCGTGTGTCGCACAAACTTTTATAAATCACAATGCTGTTCTGTATAAAATTTTTATAGTTGGTAGCCGATATTGTTGGGTCGAGAGACCTTCCCTAAAGAACTTTTACACTACCAATCAAAGGAGCATATTTTTTGATAGTGCGGATATATCGAAGGCGGATTCCAAGAGTAGCTTATCGGTTTTGGATATCGAGGACGTTAATATACCTCAGGGGAAACCGGACATATTTATTTTAGATAAAATTGCTTTTACCTTAAGAAGTGCTTTTGGTATGGACTTGATAGGGGTGGACGTTGTTATCGAAAATTATACTGGAAAATATGCAATCATAGATGTTAATGCTTATCCCGGTTATGATGGTTTTCCCAATTTCTATCAACATTTATTGAAATGCATCGATGAAAAAGTTAATTGTAAAACCAAAAACCTTAGTGCAGATACGAACTCTTTAATTAAGATACTTTAGATTTAATTTTATACTTGAATACCCTTTTTTGTATTTATGTAATCGGAACGGTCGAATATCATTCTCTTGCATATTAATCATATTGTTTTAATTAAAGTTTTACATTTTTTAATCTTGAGTTTGATTAATGAGAAAATTAGTAGACAAATTCCTTCTTAGTTTTGGTTATTTTACAAATCATTATTTATAATGAAGAAATCTATTAAGAGACATCTCGGTTGAATGCCCATGACAAAATCTTTTACACTTAAATGGTTAAATGGCGTAACACACTCTCCGTTACTTGTGAAGTAGCTCTTGGAAATAATTTGTACATTAATCTTGAACAAACAAATAACTTTATTACAATTTAAAAGCATTGGAATGTTTTTTCAATTTATAGTTTTCACTTCTATTAGCTACAATTTTGTACACTTTCCTGATTTTTTTTCAAGTTTTATTGAAAGGTCATTAAATGATTGACACAAATAAATTAACTTTAATTTTTTATATTTACAGTTTCTGCTTATTTCTCGAAAAGGGTTGGCCTTAGCCAAACGGTAGAAAAAATGTATTGCAAAATGTTTGTATCTGTTACAGTTTTCGAATGAAATTTGCAGAAAAATCCTAAATATTCCTGAAATTTAAACTAAAAGATTTATTTTATTTACTTTTAATATTTTTGCGCTATCAAAAACTACTCAGGGCTTAGAATTTTGCTACAATTTTTTAAGTTTTCTAATAAATATTTGGAGCAAGTGGATGACTTTTTCAAAAAGATGCCTGAAGAAGAAATGACAAACCTAAGAAATCACTCCTTCGGGGCCCCAGAGTCATTGTCTCATGCAAGGTGAAACTAAATTAAATATTTGATTTAATTAAGATCGCAATTATAAAATACAACAAACCAAAGGCAACGGGCTGGTTCCGCTTATTAATTAGAGAAAATTTTTGAATTATTTTAGAAAAACATTTCATGCCAAAGCGGACTCCTGCGTAATTAGCCAGTCCAATCCTGTCGGAATATTATTGCAAATTAGTTAATTAAAAATTAGTAATTATGTACCTGCAATAAAAAAGAAAATTAAAAACTAGTTTATAGGAATAGTAATTGATAAAAGCTGTATTTTGGAGTATTGAGTCATATATTGCTGTCAATGAGTAAAAGTTTAACAAGTTCATGCATAATTGATTAAGTGCTGTGGGTTTTTAGAACAAAAAGTATAAAATTGTTGTTGTTGTTGCAAAGAAAAGTTTGAATAGTTGTGGTTGTAATAGGTAGGTGGGAATCGGAAGAAGAGAATCAAATTAGAAACAGTTTTCAGTCAGTCATACGGCGCACTCGTAACAAGTTTGATTTGAGATTACTTCAAGTCATTATAAAATTTATTGTCGTCGCGAAAAATATTTTGTACTAACGAAAGCTCAACAAGTTTTACAATGTCGTGCACCAAAATTCAAATGTGATCGAATGCGGCTTCACGTGTTGTGCGTCCTTGTAATTTTACGTTTTACAAAATGTAATCGTAACGAATACGTAGGTAAGATTTGTAGTTTACTCGTGGGTGTTTAATATTATCGGCTATTTAATCTTTATTTTTCAAATTTATAATGTTTAGTTTTAAATTGACGTTTGAAAAATTAAGTGCGCCTCATTTTACTCGCGTGCGCGTGCAAAATTGAGTGAAGTGTTATGGTGTTTATATTACCACCCAGTTGGATTTCCGCAACTTTTCTACGCTTTCCATGGAAGGTAACAATTTTTCCATTTATTCCCTTTTCGTTTTAACGCTAATGGTCTCTTCTAATCGTATTCTTCCACACAATGAAGTGATTTACATAATCCGATTGACTTATTCCAAACTGCTATCTAAATTTTGACGTGATTTCGACTATAAAAAGTTGTTATCTCATGGAATATTAATCAATTCGCTGGATAATTGAAATAACATTCAAATTTCGTTTTCGTGTATTTTAGATGTGATAACTTAAAAACATTTTAGTTCTGAAAAGTGTTTAGTGCATTTTTTGGGTTTTCTAAAATATTGATATGGTTAAATTGACTATCATAGATTTCTTTGAAACTTTGGTTAATTCTACTGTTTAACATCCTAAATTCAAATATAATTTTCAAAAAAATCTAATTCTTATAGTTTTTGAGTTATTTAATTATAAAAATCGCAAGAACGACACTTTTGTGGTGCACTCTCAATCATACGAACTGTTATAACTTCAGTTCTATAAGTCCTACAGAGTTGTGTGATGGCTCATTTTAAAGAAGATTCAAAGGGCTTTAATTTGATACCAATTTTGACCACTTGATAATAAAAATGAATTATTTTGAAAACCTCAAAAAATGTTTCAGAAAAATTTTTTTGAAATTTTGAAAACATTGAAAATGTGTGGGAGAGTGGGATCATGATGGGATCAGCAGTTATGATAAGAACACATTTTTAAGGAAAATAGTTAATAAATTTTAGTTTCTAAATTTAAACCTTCGAGAATTTTCACCTTCACATGGCCGTAGCTCCAAAAATATTGATTTTTTAGTAAAAATGGTTTAATTTTAGTAAAAATTCAAGCTTTATTTTTTTTGTTTTTTTTTAAATCCTGCCATTTTACACACTTTTGAATTTGATTTGAGAATTTGATAGTTTAAGCTTAGTTAATAAAATAATTTTTCAATAAATATAAAAATTTTGTGATTTTAATTTTTTGTTTTGTAGCTGCCTTGTTTATTATTTTCTGATTTTCTGTGAAATGGATTGGCTTTTCAAAAAATTTTATTAGACAAAAGTTGTAGTCCATTAAATTTTCTATCCGTAGATTTTTGTAAAATGCTTCGTTTCAATGATACAGGGTTTTGAAAAAAACCAAGATAGAAAAAAGCTGAAATTTTTCAATATTTTTGTATTTACTTTAATTTATAACTCGAAAGCCATTGATTTTAGACAATGAAAGATATGAATCTTCTTTGTAGATTATTATTTATACTAAACCATTTTTACTAAAAAATAAAAATTAGAAAAAATGCTTTAAAGAGGCTTAAACCTAAGGATTAAATTTATAAAAAAAAAAGAAAAAATTACCTTACTGCTCACGGAATTTAGCAGCAACTTTCTATGTTACTTTGAAAGTTAATTAAAAATTTATATAAGTTAAATATAAAAATATAAAGTAAAAATTGTACACCGGGGGGTCTGGGGGGTGTGGAACACCCTCCAGTACATATCGCAGGATTTCCATTCTTTTAAAATACTTGGAGAAGATGGGGAATTTATAATTTTACAAATGTTTCCATGAGTGGAAATCCTTCGATGTGTACTGGAGGGTGTTCCACACCCCCCAGACCCCCCGGTTTACAAATTTATCAACCGAAAAAATTACCTTACTGCTCACGGAGTTTAGCAGAAACTTTGAAAATTAATTAAAAATTTATATAAAAATGTAAAGTCAAAATTGTAAACCGGGGGGTCTGGGGGGTGTGGAACACCCTCCAGTACATATCGCAGGATTTCCATTCTTTTAGAATACTTGGAGAAGATGGGGAATTTATAATTTTACAAATGTTTCCATGAGTGGAAATCCTTCGATGTGTACTGGAGGGTGTTCCACACCCCCCAGACCCCCCGGTTTACAAATTTATCAACCGAAAAAATTACCTTACTGCTCACGGAGTTTAGCAGCAACTTTGAAAATTAATTAAAAATTTATATAAAAATGTAAAGTCAAAATTGTAAACCGGGGGGTCTGGGGGGTGTGGAACACCCTCCAGTACATATCCCAGGATTTTCACTCTTTTAGAATACTTGGAGAAAACAGGGAATTTAGAATTTTTCAAGTTTCGCCAGGAAAAACCGGGAATATTCAATTTTTAAACAAAAGTGTGCGTAATTTAAACCTTCGAAAATATAGAAAAACGGGGAATCCCCAAGTAGCGGAAAACCAAATTAAATGTTAAAATATTATACAATATTATGCCGGCCCTGTCTGTAATTAAAGTACTTGAGCTAAAGCATTGAGTGGAAGTTCTTATCGTAACTGCTGATCCCATCATGGTCCCACTCTGAAATTTTTATGAAGTGTTCGCCAAGTCATTCAATATCATATTTGAATTCAGGATATTAAAAACTATTTATTTTTGATTGATTTCATAATATGGAATGACCCGTAATATAAATTTTTTCCGCACTAGTGCGGAAAGTAATGTTTTCGCGAACTAAACTTGAAGGAATAGAACATTAGAAAATCCCGGTTACCTGAATTGTTGACTATAGATTATCACAATGTTTACCGTGTAAAAATTAGATTCTTTTCGAACAATTCAAATAAAACTTTTATTTAAAAAGAAAAAAACTCGTGTAAGCAAATTCCAAAGCACATATTAGTTTATGCAAATGAACTTTAGTGTTGGTGTACGCACATAAAAATTACAAGTGTTCAAGTTGCAGACTTTGTGTCAATATTTGCGTAGCAAATTTTAAAGATATGCTAGAAGAGGTTTAAATCAATAGAATTTTCTTTATTAAACATCGAACAAGTTTCACTCAATATTTAACACCTTCGTCTTGGTTTTTGTTACGGTCCTGTCGAATAAATTAGAATTTCACAAATTAATTGACCGGTCAGCATTAAGTAATCAAAAATAAATTAATAAAAATTCAATAAATTTAAATTACCGAAACTATTAAATTCTTTTTATTTTTTATGTTTTTCGGAGATGTTAAAGTCTTTACGATGTTAATAACGGGCATTATTGTTTGAATATTCAAATTTTTTACTTTCGAAGCATAACTTTTTAAGAGGACAATTTGAGGTTTCTCTAGTTAAAAAATAATTATTTTTTGTTAAATTAACATTATTGTTGTTGCGAATTATTCATTTTGGAGGTGAAAAAGTACTTTAAGCTGGGTTTTAGGTCTCTGCATAATCGCGTAAATATTTCAGTGAATGTATATGAGGATCTGTGCTTTCATTGTGTTATGTAAAATACAGTATTTTGTGTAATTCTCTCACTTGCGGTGAGAAAATTTTAACTCTTCGCCGAGAATATTATGAGTGCACAGGGGTGAAACGGAATTAATTTAAATTGCTCATTAAGCAACGCAATAATTTTAAAGTAAAGTAACCAGTCCAGCAGTGTATCGAGAGTACTTTTCGAAAAATAGCCCGAAACAATATTTTGCTATTGTAAGAATATATATTTGAAGAGTGAAATATGCAAAAGGGACTAAGTGCCATTATATCATTATTGCAGGAGACTCAAAAAACCTGGCACTCTTGTCACTTAGAACCTAAAACTACATTAATCTCTATTTTGGGGAACCTGGCACTTAGGTCGTTTTGCATATTTCACTCTTCATTTATTATTAGGATCGTTAATTTATGAAGTGATTTGTATAGAAGTGGCATAATAAAAAAAAAAAATTTAAAAATACCATAACGAGCACGTCTACACTTTTAATTTTTATTTACTGTTCTATTGAGCAAAATGATTGATGGAATAGCAACAATTATTTATTTAATCTTGATGATATTAAAATGAAATAATAATTTTCGATCCATTTAAAATTTCGGCATGGCCCTAAATGTCGAAAGCGACTTTCACAAATCGATAAGTTACGCAAGTGTCGTAAACGATAAGAATTTTGTAATAATATATTTGTAGTATAAAAAATGTTTGCAAATATTTACGCCCACCAGATATATTTTATACCGAACGTTGTAATTATTTGCGGTTTGAGGATTGATAATTGATAAAATATTTATGAGCCGTCACTCAACCCGATTGAAATCAAAATATTTTCCTACTGCAACAATGTTTGACTTGTGTTAGATAAAATTGATGAGTTTTATAGTTAATTGATACTTAAAAACCTGTTGGCAAAATTTATGCAAAGAATAAATTTATGTGAAGAAACACGAAAAAGTATTCCAAATACCAGGACAGAACTTTCATCAAACGGTGGCTAAATTGAGTAATCAAAATGGATAATTGAATTTGTCAGAGGAACGTACAACTTAATTTATTCGATCTATTAAATCAACCTTAATTATAGATTGTGTAATACTCTAATACGACTGCCACAAACGAATTTTACACTCTAAAAAACAAACACAAAATTTAGAGGCTCAAGCTTCGTTCCCTATACCTAGGCTCTAGGCGTTGTCGCCTAATTAAAAATTAAGTTCAACATGACAATGTTCGATCGTTTCGTGTCGATCCGCTTGACAGGATTAGAGAAAATTTTGGTTTCACCCCGGGCCAAAAAACTATTTCTGCTTAAGGCACAATTCCATTTGCGCCTGTAATTTAGCAATCACATTTTTGTTTTATTCGCTCGAAAGGTTTCAATTTTATCGAACTTAAAACAATTCTCGATTGCATTTTACCTCGCGTTCTTGTTAACACTCGACTTAACACAATAAAAATGTCGTTTGAATTGTTTGTAAAACATGTATGAAGCATCTCGAGAATTTTCTTCGTCGTTTATATATTATATTATATATTAAAACTTTTTTTTTTTCAAATAATCCTCCCAGCCTGTCTTATAAGTTTCTTGTTAATCGAGGTCTACCTTAATGATTGTTGTTTTAATACCCCTAATTTCATACTTAAATAAACATAAAACCTTCTTTGCGGTACTCGAGTGGAAATATTTAATAACACGTTTTAACATTATTTGTTATTATTATTATTGTTGAGGCCGTTTTGTGGTTGCTTCAATTTCGTTTTTATTTCTAATAATCAGTCAGGCGTTTTCTGGCTATGACCCCGCGAAACTCAAGATTTTCCCGGGAGGTCTGGGAGGTATTCCGAATTGTTTAAAAAATTAATTAATAATTTAAAAAAATTAAATAAATAACTACAGCCGAGTATTAAAATTATAATAAAATCGAGTTTGAAAGCAACCCAATTTAAGTGTTCGGTTGAAGTAGATACAATTATCTGCAGAAGGTTTTACGGTTAACAAAGTTAACCACAAACGAATTCATCAGACTTGAAGAAGTGGGATTCCAATTTCAACCGCAAATTTATTGGTTTTGCTCAGTAAATTGCGTGGGTTTTTAATTGAAAAGACAGTTGTTAATATAAATTTCTAAGTTTTAATTAAATGTTTTTGGTTTCTATTGTTGTGGGGAGTAGGAAAATTAAAATTTGGGCTTTAAGTTTTGATTGTTGGTTAATTTTACATTCAGAATCGAGTGTCTGGTTTCTTCGGCTTGAAGTTAGTATTATTTCAGCAACGAATTTCCAAGTATAAATGTGGTTTCATTTAAGCTTTTAATCCGATTAGTTTTCCCAGCTCTCCATAATGTGCCGGACACTAGTTAAATTGGGGTGAATGAAATTAATTGAATGAGCCTTTACAAAATATTTATACCTACTTAACTCATTACTGCATACTTCTTTATTGTTACGGTTAATAAAATTATATTGTCATATTTTCCATTGTGCGCAGCCTTAAAAATTGTGCACCTAAATTACGCCAATTGGAAAGTCTCGGACAGTCGTGCAAAATCGAAATTCTATTGTATCGAAAGTAAAAATCTTATCTCGGCATTGTCGAAACACAAAGACCTGAAAATGATATAAGTCGTCCTATAAGATTCCTTATTGAGGCCACTGGCTTAGTGGGTATTTGTACGTCTCAAGGCTACCGTAGACAGGTGTATAAGTGTTGGTTAATACGTTTTGCCACTAGCAAAACTTCTTTTTTCCTCTCGGTTTAGTTTACTTCCTGCCTTTCCGAACGCAACGTTCCCATAATTCACTATCCCAGTCGAAATTGCGCTTATTATCTTCATTAATAGTGAAATTAAAGTAATTTGAACTTAAAAGCGCAAATTTAATGCTGAAACTGGTTTTTTTGCTACTTACGTCGAAAAACGTCCAACTTTTTGAGTGTTTGCAAACATTATAAGTAATAAATTGTTAAATTATAAAAAAAACTAGCGTCCTCGACCTTCACATTCTATTTGGAGGTAAAAATCGCAGAGCCGGATTAAGGGGGGGGACTGCAGCCCCGGGCATCCAAATTTCTAGGGACGTCAAAAGAATAGAAGCAACAAAATTTTCGACAAACAAATTTTGATGAATGAATTACTGAATAAAACTTTATAATAAACTAGGTAAATCCGGCTCTGTACAATTACTCTTAAAAGAACTCAGACACTGCTATGTTACCAATGCAAATTGAACATTTAGAAGCCGCTTTTTTTCATATAAAAATTGATTGATTTTAAATTTCATTGCCTTCAATTTTATTTATATATGCATTTTTTATTTTATTATTAAATTGTCGCATAACTCAAGTACGGTAGATCGCAGAAAGTTGAAATTTTGTATTTGAGACTCTTATAGCATCTAGTTGTGGACCTCTTATTTTTGGTTGCGATTGTCCGTGCTAAAAGGGCATTTATTCTTGACGCGCACAAATTAACAAGATTAACGAGATTCCTGTACAATCATTCTAAAAATGACAAGCAAGTCTTGTAGTGTCCACATCAGATTTTTTAATAAAGTGAATCACCAATAAGAAATTCGATTCCGAGTCCAGAAACAAATATAATTGCTGGTGCACTGGAGGGTATTCCATACCCCTCAGACCCCCCGGTTTGAAAACCCAAAAGTTTTGTGATTTATTTTTGTAATAAAAATTTTTCACTCTGTCAGAACAAATACGTTTATACATCATTTGTACACAATTTATACCCCCAGTTTCATAAACAAAAGGTTCGGTACATAATCATGTACCGTAAAAATTCGCACCGGGGGGTCTGGAACACCCCTCAGAACATAGTAATTGTAAGATCTTTTACAAAGATCTTAAATTCTTGATCTAAGGTTAAATTTCTGGAACGGAAGCACAACTTCATTAGCACAACTATAATTGCTGGTGCACAGGGGCAATTGTATGGTGCACCATACCCTCCAGACCCCCCGGTTTGAAAACCCGAAGGTGTGCGTGTGTGTACGTTGTGTGATTTATCTTCATAATGAAAACTTTTTATTCTTTCAGAACAAATACATCTGCACATCCTTTGTATACAGTTCATACCTCCCTCAGTTTCATAAACAAAAAGCTTTAGTGCTGCATAATTATGCAGCATCATGGACGCCCGAAGAAATAAATCTCAGTGGGGGCAACTATATATATTTACAGTTTCCAAATTTCATTATGTTGTTTCTTCGTCTGTAAAATCTGTTTTTATTTTTCCATTCAATTTCCCCTACTGCCTTCCCCTGCGGGCGCCCATGTACAGCATATTATATCTGTGTCGTGAAAACTCTCACCGAGGGGTCTGGGGGGTGTCAAAAAACCGCAAAGAATATTATAGTAAAATTCCTGGTTTTTGTATGACAAATAACGGCTTCAAAATGTTCAATCAAAACTGTATGTATTACCTGGTTTTATAAAAAAAACTGATAATTATGATCCTTTTAAAAATGTTACATTTAATCTAAGCGCGGTTGACCCTGAAAAATGAAAAATTTCCGTCTACGGCACATTTTGTTGAAATAAGTTAGCCCCGAGCCGCACATATCCTTAATCCGGCTCTGAAAAATCGTGCAAACATATTTTATAATTTTACATTTTCCTCTAAGACGAAGAACCAAAAATATTTATGCAATTACACAGGTTGAACCTTATAATTTAATTTCAAGAGTTAAAAATGTAGACGTATAAAATGGACTATGTTTACAACAAAATTTTAAAAGTTTCAGTCCATAAAATAAAATGGACTTGCACAATCATCAATTACAGTAATTATCGATTATTATCGTGTCTGATTTATAGATAAACAGAAAGCAAGAAGACGTTCCTCGTGATTATCGTGTAAACGCACTTTCTCCTTTTGGTTTTGCAAACATGCAAGATGAGCTTGAAAAAATGATTAATTTTTGCAGGCATTCCTTTTAGCTTCTTCCGCTGCAGCTCGGGCTTTTTGGGCTGCGTCTTTGGTGATGGCACAATCTTCTTTTGCTGCTTTCAACTGCCGGATCAGTTGCTCCACTCTATTCTTGGCGGCATCGACCAATTGTTCTTTTTCTTGTAATTCCATCTGGGCCCCTTCGGCGGCTTGGGCCGCATTTGCGGCGTTCGACTGTGCGACCTGGAGTGCTTCCTGGAGTAATTTATAAAGACCTTGCGCTTCTTGGGATGCTTCCAAAGCGGCATTTACCATAGCTTGCGCTTGCTGCATAGAATTTTCTTCTTCTTTCGCCACAGTCTCCGCTTCTTTAATTTGTTGATCCAATTGTTGGACTATCGCAGCTTTTCCTATCCACGCCGCTTCCGCCGCTTTCGCTGCCTGTGCAGCTTTTTCGGCCAGTTGTTGCTTTACTTGCTGAGATGCTTGCTGACCTGCTGCTTGTTGAGCTTCTTGAGCGGCTTTCGCTTCCATCGCTGCCATTTGTGCTATATTATTATTATTTTTACCCCGCATTTCCTCCGGTTTACATCTACCCCTCCGAAAGGTGGTTGGATCTTTACCGTTGACGTTCTGCAATACGAAGGCTATTACAATAAAATAACCAATGATCATAATTTAGCTCATCGCATTTGGTGTTTAAAAAATTTAAATGTCTAAATGACGTCGCTTCAAGTGTTAGTTGACATTTGCAATGACATTTGAATTTTTTGTTTGTTGCAAAAAATTACAAGGTTGTAAATTCTCAATGATTTAAAAAATAAATGCGACTCGAGCAACAAATTGGATTTTTATTTACGATTATAGGGGGCGGCAAAACAAATTTAAAAAATAAAGTAATAGTATGTTATGTACCGAGGTGAAAAATGCTTTATTTTCATTTGAGCATTTTTTTTATTTTTTGAGTTCCCGGTTCCGAAAATTAGCCGACTACATCAAAATCAATATATTTCAAAATATAAAATTTTGGACTTTGAATTTTGGCGACGCCACTGCAGCAGCGGAATTTGCGACAACAAAAATCAAACAGCAAATTAAAAAAGAGGATAACAATTTATTGTTAACAATAACTTGAACATTACGTAGATGAATGTTAATGCATTGTATTTTAAATACCGCAACAATAGAAACTGCATAAATGATAACCAAGCCTTCGTCTCATTCAATTGTAAATATGTTGTAGATAATTGTGTTTGGTATTCAGATTAAAGGCGTCGAATTACATTGACAAAATATTTTTCAAGTCCAGGCATCATTATATTACCACATATCGTGAGCATATTTCGAGTAGGTAACATTAATTAAAAAATAATTTTCTTATCGCTCAACTCTCAACCTGCGAATCGTTTTTAATGAGTCATATTTTTGATACAGTTACTCTTTATAATTGATTTCAAATTCAATAAGGAAGTTAAAGTTGGTGATTTACAATGGAATAACAGTGCCGTATCCATATTTTTGCAACAAAATCTATAGTGTAACTATGAGTTTTGAGTGTACGCACTTAGAGCGCACCGGATTTTCCCGGATTATTCCGGATTTCCCCGGATTCCCCGGATTTTTTCGGATTGCGTTTACTTGTGGGCAGCTAGACGGTGCATCTCTTTTTAGCGGTATAATATTAAATATTTAATTTTGTTTCCCGCTACTGGGTGATTCCCTGTTTTTCTATATTTTCAAAGCAACGCAAAAAGTTGCTGCTAAACTTGATGTGCCGATGGCACATAAACCTAATGGCAAATAAATAAGTTTCTTAAATTCCAATTTTCTTTAGCCGAACGTTTTAATTTCTCTTACTTTTACTCAAAAACAAAAAATTTTCCAGCATTTTCTGACGAAATCGATAAAATTATATTCTGTCTTCTGTAGGTATTCTAGAAGAGTGGGAATTTTATTATATGTACTGGAAGGTGTTCACCCCAGACCCCCCAGTTTACACTTTTGACAGTTAACTTTCAAAGTAACGCAAAAGTTCCTGCTGAACTCTGAGCAGTAAAGCTCTTAAATAAATGTTTTTCTAAGCTTTAATATTCTCTAGCCAAAGGTTCTCTCTAGCCAAAAGGTTCTCTCACTTTTGCTTAAAAATTATAAATTCCCTATTTTCTCCAAGTATTCTAAAAGAGTGGAAATCTTACGATATGCACTGGAGGGTGTTCCACACCCCCCAGACCCCCTGTTTACAATTTTGACTTTATATTTTTATAATTATTATTATAAATTGAATTAATTATAAATTATTATAAGTTAGTAGTAGGGGATACGGTCCTGACTATGAATAGCCCAATAGAAGGAGATGTTACCTAAGTGCGGACCTTGTGATAAAGCTGTTACAATATTAGACGACCGTGTATGTGGTAATGCGAAAGGAACTACTTTATATAAGGAAATAACTACAAAGGGAACCAGCCAACGAACCAATCAATCAACTAAGAAGTAGGAGGAACAAGCACTAGAAGAAGAATAAGAGGAAGAGAAAGAAGGAAGAATAACGAGGAATAAGAGCAATAATAAGGAAGAATAGTGAAGAATAACTAAGAAGAACAACAATCGGCAATAATTTGGAAATAAAAGAAGAACCATCTAACATAAATAAATTAAAAGTAAACCGGGGGGTCTGGGGGGTGTGGAACACCCTCCAGTACATATCGCAGGATATCCACTCATTTAGAATATTGGACAAATATTTTTAGTCCTAATGTTAGACAAACAGATTAAACCTTATTTGGTTTGTCGAATACAGACGGCGAGCAGAATCGGATTTAGTTAAACTACAGCTTCAAAACATCTAAACATCACATTTTAGAAAAATCTTCAAAATTTAACCCCCCCTCATCGGTAACGTTTATTTAATTAACAAACCAGCCCACCCAGACTGCCGTGGTCTTTCCACTTCAAAGCGTAATTTCACAAATTTCAATGCCAAACCTTCAAACATCAGACGAAGAAGATCAAAGTGCCTCCGGCACTAAATGCTTCGCAAGCCAATCAGCAACGCTACGCTACGCTCCTGATGTTAGTTTAATATATTTTTCGGTTGGTAAAAAAATCGACCTACCCAAGTGTTTTCTTTTCTCCAAATAATGACACGTTGCAGTAGGAGAAGCAGCAGCGTGCTGGGATTTTATATATTAGGATAGAATCAATTGTGGCAAATGAAAGAGCATCGGCATTAAAATAACTTTCCGGTTTTGGATTGCAGAGATGTGGAGATAGTTACGCTACCGATTTTTAATTGACAATGAAATGGTTAGCTTTCTTATATTTTTATTTATTTTCAGTTTTGCTAATTTTATTTAACAATTCTTTGGATTTTGTAACCAAATTTTGCGTCATAATGTCGGCTTGTTTTATTTGTTCTCCTAATTCATCAGCATAGCGAGGTTTTTCTGTCCATGCAGATTTACCCTAAATAGCAGAGCTGTAAACATTGACATTTAATTAGATAGATCTTACGGATTTCATTGTTTCAGTTTTCTTTAGCAGATTTTGAGTAATCACATCGGCCTGCCTAATCTCTGCTTCCAAATTTTCGAGTAAAAGAATTTTTTCTGTCCACATGGACGTAATTGATTGTTCATTAGCCTTGGGCAGTGTCTTTTCGATTTTAAATGACGATTGATGATCCTCAGATTCTTGATGCTCTTCTTTAACTTTTGCCGTTTCACTTAGTCGTCCTTTTTCCGTCTCTTGCATTTTTGTTAGTTTTTGTGATGAGGAAAGATTAATTTAACCGATTATGATGGATAATTACGAAAAATATTTTGTCATTGACACTTGGTCCCACGATACTCAGATTTTTGTGTAATTCATATGCAACGTTACGACTTTTTTCAATAATTATTATTAAAATTTGAATATAAGTATATTCGCTCCTTAATGCATTTTTAAGTATAACAAAGTATCCCGATTATTTCAAAGTAGTTTTAACATTAATGGCGGTTATTTATTATCGTCTAGTTTTTATTATATAGAAATTGTAATTGATTTTTAACAATGAAAAGTTTCTCATGCCGGATCAATTGGACGTAGTTATCCAGAAAGATACCATCTGAGAATAAAATTTTAAAATAATATTAATTTCATAATTTCGGTTAAACATAAATCTCCCGGATTAAATTGGCCGTAAACCGCCATCGTCGAATTTGGCAACTTTTTTAAAAGGTGCACACGCTTACCTTGCGGATTGGTATCTTTCGGCATCACTGCGTCCAATTATGATTGAAGTTATTAATAATAATAATGATAATTATGGAATCTCAATTGCGAATCACCTATAAAAGGTAAAGAATGTTTTCATTTCTCTGACGTTAATGGTTTTTCACTATTTTTAATGGTACCATAGGAAGCTCGTCGTAAGGTTCTTTGCATTTTTGATTTCCACAAAAAATTTCTAATGAATTATCCATTTAATCCTTTTGAAATTGTGTAAGTAGGCTATTAATTTTAAAGTTTTTCGATTAGTTTTTTTTTTCGGATTGTGGTTTAAGCGTTGACAGAGAAGAACGAAAATGGAAATTGTAATTTAGTATTTTTGAATGAAGGTGGTTTAGGAAATCCGTGGATGTTATATTAAGAATACCTGCAGTGGCAGGCATTCAGAAAGTCGAAAAAGTATGTTCGATCGTTTTGGGGGAAATTTACCCCTTTTAGAACATTTTGTCGATTTTCTATTAGGATCGCATGACTTTAAGGGATGCATTTCAGATTTTTTGGTTCAATATTCATAAATTTTGATAACAAATTTTATGTCTGCAAAACAAGTAATCTAAAATTTTATAGCTGTACCAGTAGGTACGTGTTAATAAATTGGCGACACAAAATGGTCTTGAAATACCCCGGGGAGTCCTTAGAAAACGTCGTTGTGAAACTGGAAAAATATTAAAATTTTCTTATGTCAGTTGTATCTACTTTTGTGCAGGTGATTTAAAGAAAAAAAATATAGTAAAACCGATGTTCCGTCAGACGTGTTTACGTCAACCAAGACGTATTTTACGAATAATTCCGTTCTTGTTCTTGCAGCTTGGTTGAAAAGCTGCTTCGAGCAAGTCTTTTTATGGGTTTTTAATATATTTTGGCAACTACCGTTACCAATAGAGCACGGAAATCATTTTCGAACGAGACGATAATTTATTACGAATTTGTATATTGTAATTAAAATATCTCAAATTATACAAGTCACATCAATCATATGAAGCCTTATACGTGGATAAAGCCCTATCGTTTTCGTGAAGCGTGTCTTGGAACCCTAGTTGTACATAAAATATTGGATTACGTTGCACTAAATTTGTATATTATTACAACGTAAATCAAGAAGCTTAACGGTGAGAACTTCAAGCATATTAAATACCAACTTCCATATTTCAGGTGAGTCATTTCTACCTTCGCTTACCTTATTTAATTACCAAAAAAATGGCTCGATTACGCAGTCTTGCCACTAAAACAATTATTGGATTTCCATTTCATATTCACCTGACCTCGTTCACCTTCATTTCTGAATTAATCTTAAAATTATTTAACTCGCAACCTTGAACGTAAACTCCCAATTCGGATAAAACGTTAATAATTAAAAATAAGAACTCATTCTACAAAAGATTTTCTCCTTTTTTCCTTAGGAAGCTGCCAACCCATTAGTTCGGTCAATCTTGCAGGGGCGTGCTTAACACGTGTTAGAATCTTTCAAAAGTTAAACAACCATTTTCCGCACTAGTGCGGAAAGACTTATTTTACCTTACTCGAACAAATATCGAGTTTTTAACAAAAGCTTTAACCCTCTCGGCGCGATGCTGACCTTAAAGCTTATCAAACTAAATGTAATTACCCTTTTCTTTTCAATAAGTGGTTCATTATATCTAACAATCTGCTAACTATAGGACAATCGTTTCTTTAGAAAATACAAACAATATACTAAATTTTGTTAATAAATCAAAATTACGCGCTACAGCATCCTACAATTTTGTGATAACCCATTCCGTTATCCTTTAGTTATCTCACAGTGTTAGAGTATGGTTTATTTCCGGTTCTTAAAGCTTCAACATTACATAAGGTTCGAATCTTAAAAGCAGACGTTTTCGTCATTTTCACTTACATTGTTCTATTTTTTGTTTCATTTTACAAGCTGAGTTTAAGCAGAACTGACTGATGAAGGGGTAGGAAAATAATATGTTTTACTTTTAAATTTTTACTATCAAAGAAAATCAAAAGGACATAAAGGATGTACATGCGTAAGGGGGAAAGGGGTTAAGCCAAATGTGATGCTGCCATAAAAATAATCCCATTGTAGATCAATTTTTAATCAAACTTTTGAGGAATAAGAGAATTGTCACCAACTGTGATAAGAAGGAAGGCAAAATTGATATTATTCTGATTATATTCTGATACCAGTTCGTCCTTGGCAACATCTCGCACGAAAAAAAGTTTAAAACTAATTTTTAAACTATATAAACTTTTTCAAAGCTGGTTCGTTGGCTTCTAAATTAATTAAGTGTTTGTTTCAGATGAGTGACATTTATTATGGCCTTGGTTGCAGCAAAAAATTTTGAAAACTTAACTCGCAGCAAAAATAACGATGACTTCTACCACTTACCGGTAAGTACCGCAGATTTACACTAATTTAGGAAATTTTCTGCCTCTTTCCCGTGCGAAAACCGTAGGTATAATTTTTTCGGTTGCAATAAAACATAAAAGCACTTGAACGAAGTTGAGTTTGTGTGGTGCTCCGCCACTGACTGTAATTGAAAACGTAATTGGCGTTAAGTCAAACGATAAGAGGTTATTTTATAAAAATGATGGAAAGGATAATGAAGTAAGTTATGGATATGAAATTCGTTATCTCTATTATTCTTCTTGCAACTTTTATCGTTAAACATATTATGAGATCAAACTTTTTCCATTCCGTTGCGCAAGGATAAGGATCTTTTCGATTTTCCTTTTTGTTAACTTAAGATATTAAGTAAAGTTCTCGATGTAAGTAGAAATGGACGATTTTAAAAGTTTTGAATTAAACACCACCAGTTTACGTTCATTTGTTACGAATTTGCCGGAATTGCATTGAGACTAACAAGACGACGACGCGCCTTCGGAAGAGATGTGGGTCGAAATATAATCAGATCACATTTCAAAAGCAGACACCATGAATGAGCAAGTGTTGTCAAGTGGAAATTTTGAAGTAAAACAGAATGAGTCAGTGAACTGGATGCACGTCATACTAAATGGTAATTGTAAAGGATATTGTTCGAATCCTTAAAATTTGATTCGACCAGATATTTTATTACATTTACCTGTTTATCATGCGAGCGTTTCAAAAAGCGACTGAAAAGAAAACAGGAACAAGTCTTTCGAGTGGCTTTCTCGAGCCCAAAAGCCAGGTATGGGAACTTGATCTTCTGAGCAAATAGCAATTTTGCATAAATCCCTCTCCGTGTTATCCATATCTGCGGAATATGGAAATTGAACAACAATTTTTAATTGTTCTTTTTCGTCAAATTTAAATCAATATCGGGGAACGTTAAAGTGACGTCTTTTTTCATTAAAAAGAATTCGGCCGACATTAATCATCGTTCTACGTCTAATTATAACTTTTAATTAAATTAATGTCGTTTTACGCAATTTTATTAGTAAAAGAAGTCATTACAAAATGATTAGATATATCTAACCTTCTAACCTCTGGCTGCTGTAAAAAATTTCTAGTATATTGCATTTTGATGATTCCAGTGTTTCAGTTGGAACGTGAGAATGAGGTAGTGAGGCACACAATAAACTTATTCAATTTTGTCATTACACAACGACCAATTCGAATTTGTAATTTATGTCTGTTACGTTGATTGAGTGACGCTTATCATCGATTTATTTTGAATTACTCAATGTGCAGATTGCAATAGGAAAACTGGCACCAATTCTATATGCGGCGTTGTTGCTCTTTCGCTGGAATCCTTCAATAATTATATTTATAAAAAGTCGGAAAACTATTTTTTCGTCCGTAGTGAACATATTTGGAATCGTTTAGCATCATGATTTAGGATTCAATAGTTGTTAGACAAGTAAATCGTTTTTTGATGCGACTCGACTAGCATGATATTTTAGTGAAAACGTTTATCCTTAATGACAGTTTCATCTCTCGTAATAAGTTTCCAAATTTCACCTCATTCGAGTTGAATCGATTTTTTTGCGGTGGTTGTTTCATGATTTGCGTCAAATTAATCAAATTTAAATCATCTTCCGCATTATTCGTCGTAAACTTCAATCTGAAAAGAAACGGTTTATTTATATTAAACTCGAGGATATTATAATTTCATAATGGAATGTTGAGCTGCGTCCATGTTTCAACTATCTTTCTTGCTTTTTATTGCCGATATTACTTCTCGTAGTTATACAAACGTTGAAATTGTTGCCGAGTATTTAAAAAGTGACTTTTATTCCTGCAGCTTGATGCTTTCAAGTTGAAATAATTGCAGTATATTTACTACCACTGGCTACTGTCCACACGGTAATGCCGTTTATAACTGTTTTATCTTGTTTTATGATGGCTTTTATGTTGTTTTTCTATTATCACATGCCTACTGAAAATTTAATGCTCTTTTTTAAATGTAATATTAAAAGGCCATCATATTTTTAAACTTTTTAAATTGAATTTTCTCCACCATTTTGCAACTCACATTCCATTACATACATTATTATTAGCTACTTCATTAACCTTTATAGTCATAGATTAAATCACTTTGTAAACCACAAAAAACTGTTTTTTAATTTCAAAAAATCAGACAGGAAAAGCCTTACGTTTTCCTAAAATATCCTAGAATCCCCACTTCACAAGATTTTTTGGATATTTTTCTAAAATTTCCCGCTCGTGTTTTACTAATAAGTAGAAAAATGATGGAGAAATTGTCATATGCAAAACCGAAGGGAAATTTGAGGAAATCTAGAATATTATTGCTATTTTTTTGCTTTTTCCAGTTTTTGAGATGTCATTGGCTTTAAAATTTTCTAGAGCTTCTATGGATTTCTTGTGATTTTCTATATTTCTACAAATTTTCTAAGAATCTGTTTCTTGAAATGTCTTGGAATTTTCCAGAATTTCCATTGACTAGTGCACTAGTACTAACTGAAAAACTGAAGGGAAAATCGGGATATACAAAAATAAAAAGAAATCCAAGCAAATTTTAGGGAAATTATATGAAATCTTTAGAATACCATAGATTAATTCTTCAATTTCCTTTTTTAATTTTCAGAGATTTCCTTGGCTATTGGCTCTCCTAAAATTTTCTAAAATATTCTAAATTTCTCCTTTTCTAAGATTGCCTGGCAAAGGCAGATACAACAGGATATCAACCCCCACCCATGAGCCTTGAAAAGCAACAAACTTTACTACGGTTTGTTTTGTTGAAATTTTTAAAATATTAAAATACATAATTTTATTCTCCCATACAATGACTTCATAATTTTGAGATTTTTGAACAAAATTATGTGCGAAAGTGTCTAATAGACATATAGGGATCAAAAGGGATCTAGCCTGGGATCGAAAAGTAAAATCAAAAATTTGATTTCCATACCCCCCAGACCCCCCGGTTTGAAAACCCAAAGGGTTGTGTGTGTACGTTGTGTGATTTACCTTCCTATGAAAATTTTTTATTCTCTTAGAATAAATCATCCATCTACACATCGTTTGTATTAACAAAGAGTTTTAGTGCATATTTATACAGCATCATATATCTATGCGACCTGAAAACTCTCACCGGGGGGTCTGGGGGGTGTGGAACACCCCACAGAATATAGTAAAATTCCTGGTACGGAAGTCGCAAATTCAATAGCAGAGTTGCTGGTGACCTGTGGTCAGTATACACCAGGACTCGAAATTCAGACGAATTCCAGTGATTTCCAAAGAATTCGTTCCAAACAAGAGAGGATATAGAGATGAATAATTACCCTCCCTTATTTAATTTTATTAAATATTTAAAAAATATATACTTAGATGAGTTTTTTTTATTTTTCATTTATCTGAGATTGTCTAAATTTCCTAAAATATCCTAGAATTTTCTTCACTTCAAAAGATTTTTTGGATATTTTTCCAAAATTTTCTAGAATTTTCTATTTTTTCCCTCATTTCTCATGGAATTTCTCATTTTTAGTGCCAAGTCAAAGAAATTAAATTTTCAGTCGAGGTAAACAAATTATTTTAATTATTAATTAATAACTTCTAGTCAAACTCTACTATTTTTATATTTATATTTATAAAATAGTAGAGTTTGGCTAGAAGTTATAATAAACATGATTCACCAATTCTATCACATCGGCAAAAAACAGACTAAATATGTAAACAATTTAATTTAAGTTTTTGTTTGTTGTTGTTTTTTAAATTTAAATATTAAATTTATTTTATTTAAATATTAATTTCTTTTAATTAAAAATTAATTTTTTACTTCCTTGTAAAAGGGATCTAGCCTGAAATCAAAAATTTGATTTCGACAAAGATAATAAGGAACTGGGGAGTATTCCATACCTCCCAGACCCCCCGGTTTGAAAACCCAAAGGGGTGTGTGTGTACGTTGTGTGATATACCTTCATATGAAAACTTTTTATTCTCTTAGAACAAATACATCTACACATCGTTTGTATACAAACAAAGAGTTTTAGTGCATATTTATACAGCATATATTTATGCGTCGTGAAAACTCTCACCGGGAGGTCTGGGGGGTGTGGAACACCCCACAGAATATTATAGTAAAATTCCTGGTTTGTTTACCATAATTAACGTTTAAATTAGCCTCACCCCAATTTTGAAGTAAATTTTACTAAATTTGAAGTAATATTTGCTTCAAAATTATTTCGAGGATTGTTTTTTTCTCTGTGTATACCTCCCCAGACTTCAAATAGCATCTAGTTGTGCACCTCATATTTTTGAGATTTTGATTAAGATCGAAAAGGTCACAGAATAACTGGGGGCCCTTTTAGCCGGGGGCCCGCGTGCGTCGCACCCACCGCACCCCGGTAGTTCCGCCCCTGTCGAGGATACTCCATCTTTGATTATGGGGAAGTGCCATATTATTTTCCCATATTCCATTGGCGCCATAGACGATTTTTTGAAAAAAAAGAATATTTTCAATATTTTCTAATAAATTTAAATGAAAAATGTAAAACCACCTTAAAAGCGAAGCCCTGTATAAGTTTTTTACATTTATTTTTATTTAAAACTTAATTCATAGGTAAAAAGAACATAAAATAAGCAATAAAAAATGTAAGTAATTAAAAGAACGTAACTGTTCTTTTAAACCACCGCAGAGGAAACGCTTTTGAAGATAAATTTTAGCAACGAAAATTAGTTTTCTGTATTTTGTAATTAATTTGCATTTTTAATTGGGCGAATAACGCCCCAAATGGTATTAAAATTTTAATAAATTACGACTTTGTAAGTTTTTGTAAACAAATTTAAATCGATTTTGATTTTGTGTAGAAACCGATAGAATAAATTTATGCGTTATTAAGTCTTATGAATTAATCAAGAGGAAAGATTACGAGTTAATTAAATGTTTAATGCCCGAGCTTTAAATATTAATTTGAAAATTTAATTTTGAGTAGCTTGGGTTTTACTTTGGGACTGAAAAACTCCTCGATTGCCCACAAAAGTAGAAAGCTTTACGTTAAATTCCTCCTTCTCACCGAGAAGCTTTTTAGTGCAGTTTATTTATTTAACAATTTTTTTATTATTGTCAAGGTTCGTAACACAAAATTAATTGCTAGCAATAATTGGTTTTCAATATTTGTGCCAATTTGTGTGTATTAAGATAATTCCACTTCCTACTCAAATTTACTTAGGATAATTTAACCAATTATTAAACTGTCAGGCACGATTTCAAAAGTTCTTTCGGATAAAATTGAATTTAAAGAATATTCATCGATTTTATAGATTTTTATAATATAAATTTATCTAACGTGTTAGTTTATGTATACCTAAACAGTCGAACCATAAATCTTGCTTGTATAATTTGAGTAAAATAACGACTTCGTGATATTAAAGTAATTATTAACATTTTCAAACTGGGTACGTTTTCCATATACGGCATGAAATATAATTCTATTATAATGTTGGACCCACATTTACTATTTAAACAACACAAAAGTCCTTTACAAATTATTACTATATGAAATGCAAATACAAATTAATAAATTTAAAATATGGTCGTATTATGTAAAATGCACAAATGAAAATTTCATATATTTTCTGCTTGACTTGTTAACTGTTCTTGCTTAACGTATCAATTTTAAACTTGTAAAATTAAAAATATCGAAATAATATATTGGGATTCAACATGCAATGAGATTTTATTGCTTAAAATAACGACGCTACGACTTGCACAAGTGGGTTAACAAATTTTCACTCAACTACATACTATATTTCCTTGCTGATGGTGCAACTCGGTACTATGTAATTTATCCAGATAACGAAACACCAGCGGGTCAGGATATTATTATAGGAGGTTATTTTGTAATAAATGGGACAAGATACCAAATGTACACCACTGAACTGTATATATATTGCTATGTTATTTTACAAATCCTTTTTTTCTTCTTGTTTAGCTTGAGGTGAAGTCGCATTTCAAATCTAAATCGTAAAGCGTGATTTCATATACCTAAAATGTTATCCCGACTTTGTAAAGCTTAGAAATTAGTGCGAGGATATAAAATTTTAACAAAATCTTAAAATTATTCAAATTTTATTTAACGACTTGTTTTATAGTTTTCGATAATAAAATTTTTTATTACCTTTGTACAATTTTTCCACTTTATTAGTAAATTTATTTTATGGTTGTTAAAATTTATGTTTTTCGCTCAAAAATGCGTATAGGCTGTTGGGCAAGAATTGAAGAGCGTAACTGAAAATTTTCATGTTATAAGCTTACTTCCTCATTTTTCAGCGCCGTTATTCAGGTCGCGTGAAGGGTTCAAAGAAATATGTCGTTATTGTAACTGGACAATTCCATTCTAGCAAAGCACTAGTGGTCTGGGCTATTAAGTTTATGGTTAGTTAAGAAAACAGCTACAAAACCACAGTTTCAACGAGATTCGATAGTTTCCGTGTATGTGACCAGACTGTAGTAAAACTTGCAGGTAATTATACTAATTTCTATGCTCGATTTAGTCACGTTTACGACTCGTTTAGAATTATGGAAAACGTCTGCATAGCTGAGGATTGTTGTAAAGACAATTTCTACTTAATTCTTTTTAAAATCAAATTATGCGATCACGAGGTACATTACGGGCATTGTTAAAACGCTTCGCAAGTAAATCGCAATACTGGAAACATTCTCCTCATTTCAAAACGATTATTATCAAATTCAAAGATAACTTATGAGTGCTGGAATTTCTCATCTGTTGAACTTAAATCCTTTTTCCCTCCCAAATCCGGCAGCCCCCGCGATAGCGTTACATTATCCATCTGCTTCTTTAATTTGTTTTATCTTCTGTTGCTTGTTGTTGTTTTTTTACAAAAGTTTGCATGTTTACGCAGCTTCGTTCACTTTTCACTTTATTACTGCACTAAGTAAGTTGAGTAATTAAAACAACAGAAATTAATTAAGGAAGTTAATTATGTCTACACTACGACTGCTTAAGCTTTAAACTTTAATTCGAATTCTGCTGCATGATAAATTCCCCATTGTCCATTCAACGAAAGGATAAGAACTTGCAAAATTTCATGACAGTGTACACATCCTTTTCCTCGATATAGAAACGACAGGATTTATTATTCATAACGAAATTTTGATTCTCTACTTGTTAATATAAATCGCATTATATAGTTACACTTGCAAAATCTTAACAATTCAAGTTATGTTTATCATGTTTTACATTGTTTTGCCAAGAAGTTAAAGCTTTATTACAAACTAATATTACAATAACTATTTCGTACGAAGTTACAACTTGGAAATAGTGTTTGCTTTAACAACAGAAAATTCTAAACTTGATGGAATATAAATAAATTATTCAGTTGCAATTGGGAACTTGCATTGTTACTCTATTTTTTTTATTCTTATACTATGTACATTAGGGTGTCCGTTTTCTTTTGCTGCATGAATTTTTAGTTTTTGCACCAAGAAAAAGTATCCAACCCAAAAAACTCTTAATTTTGTAATTAAACCGTACCGAAATCGTGTTACAATTCCCACATTTGCATTTAATTGCAATGAACAATTTATATTTTTATAGAGAATTGAATCCTCTACAAAAATGATTTCTTATGAATTTTCGATAAATTCACTCTTCCGAAAGTTATTCAAGAAAACTATAATATACCACTTTAGTCTTGAATAACTTTCGGAGAAGTAAATTTATCGAAAAATCATAAGAGATCTTTTTTGTAGAGCGTTCAATTCTCTATAAAAATATATGTTGTTCATTGCTGTAACCTTATTTGTTTCACGTAAAGAAAATTAAATGGAAGAAATACAAAATTCCCATGTTATTTATGTGGGAATTTAATACAACTTTAATCTTGAATAACTTGCGGAGGAGTGAATTTATCGAAAAATTATAAGAGATCATTTTTGTAGAGCGTTCAATTCTCTATATAAATATATATTGGTCATTGCTGTAACTTGATTTGTTTCAGAGAAAAGAAATTAAATACAAAAAGTCCAAAAATCCCATGGTTTAATTACAAAATTTAGAGTTTTTCTGGAGGTAAAATCCAAAAACTTGGGAAATAACGGACACCCTAATGTACCTACATCGATGTTGCTCATGCAACTTTATGAAGGCTTAATTGTGTAATAAACAGGAAAATTGTAGGCAGCACTTATTGTATTGTTTATGTGTCCCATAATTACCTGTCGACGCTCACATAATAGCAAAGCAATTAAAACTCGAGAAAATGATTCTTTACGAAAAGGTCTACACTCCATTAACACATCATAAAATACATACGTATCGAAAACGGTGTTGGATGTAAATAATTAATACCTACATTATTTATTTCTCACTCTATTAAATGTATAAAATAATAGCAATTGTTAATCTTAATACTGATGAGATCTAATAAGATCGAAACACGTGTATGCAGTTGTTATAGGAATTCTCAAATGATTATCAGTTTAAAATTTTCTTTTAAATTTTTTTTCGAATTTGTAATTACAGTGAAAATTTGTAGCCAAAATAACATTATTATGCTTTTTAATTAAAAACTACACTTACATTTTTATACTATTTCCTGCTTTATATTCATTTTATTTTTTAACTTATTTGGAAAATGTATGAGTATGTACCTACCGCACGATTTATTCGTTCGAGTGGGTTCTTTTCAAGTGCATCAAATTTTTAACAAATTTTTCAAAATAAAAATTTATTAAATAATTAAAATGTGGTTTTTAGTGAATAACTACTACTATATGAATGCAGGTACCAACTCAAGCTCGTATCTATTCAATTAGAGAAAACACTGCATGCAATAATTATAATGTGCACAGTAAATTACATGTAATTATTCCTGTTAATTTGTTTCCATATTTAATTTAATTTGAAACAAAATTATTTTGTAAAGTTGTCGACATCAACTTCGGCAACTAGAGATACATACAAGCAAACTGAACAGCAATTTGAAAGTAGAAACTTCTCTACTCTAAGAAAATTATTTATAACTTGTTAAATTTATTTTAAACTTGAAATTGTATATCATTCAAAATATAATTAATTATGAAGAAGAAAATGATAATCAGGAATTTCTAAAAAATTATTTTTTGAACCATCATTATTAGTGATGTAGAAACCAGGAAGTTTGTTACCGTTAAAAGGAAAATATTGTTTGTTATTAATGTTCCGTATATTGTTATAAAAAATTAACCTACGGTATTGGTTTAATAAATAGTTTACTGCATTGTAAACCTGTGGATCATATCGATTCGATCAGATGTATAAGAAAATTATATTACTGCTGCTGTTTTTTACCCCAGATGTTTTACTGGTAAGTTCAAAAATTTTCTAAATCGCAATTTTCTTTACGTTTATTTAATATTCAGTTTTTCCAAAACAAATACCAAATTCGATTTGCTTGGGGAGAATTAGAATGGATCGATAACAAAACAGTGGTCGAACCCACGCAAATTTCGGTTCAAAAATTTAATCGGACCTACACGGTTTTGAACATCACGATCACTACAACTGTCGATATGGGCGAAAATCTGCGCGTAAGTTTTCAAACGAACAACCAAATAGGTCTATTTTTGAAGAAGGAAACATTTTAGGTGCTAGTGGAAGGTTTCAAATTCCTCAGCAATGAATATCGTCGTTTTCCCATTAGATTTGAGTTCAATTACTGCAAAGCAGTAGCGGAAGATGATTTTGGACTTGGTTCTCTTACAGAGTGTGGAAATTTTACTGGTTGTCCCATGAATAAGGTAAATTGGCAATTTTGATTG
The DNA here is from genome assembly GCA_958510845.1 of Cantharis nigra. NCBI lineage: Eukaryota > Metazoa > Arthropoda > Insecta > Coleoptera > Cantharidae > Cantharis > Cantharis nigra. The sequence goes on along the minus strand of OY294033.1, from coordinate 1,200,984 downwards.
GAGAAATTCATCATGTTCAAATATTTTAGGGAACTTTTCTTATATGCAATGCTGCTCCGGATGGATCGCGATTTCCACCGCTCATACCTTCGGGAAACTATAAAGCCAGGCTTACGTTTATTTACAATTCGGAGCCAATTTTTATTTACAATTCCTACGGATTGGTTAATTATCCCATCAAGTAGTTAATCAAAATTGTAATTGCAATAATTTTTTGTTTTGCACTGTAAAAGATAAGCTTTTCTAGAAGGAAACTTACCTGATTTTGATTTTCCAATAAAAGGGTTTTCACCTATTTGCGTTATTTTAATATTAACCGGTTGGAAATGAAAAAGTTTTTTATTTATTAATTAATTGAAAAAGAGATTGGTTAGAGAATTCGTTTCGATTTAAATTTGTAAGATTTTTATTTTTATTTTCTGTATAGCAGCTGAGTAAGATGCTTCTTGTGTAAGAGGAAGACGCTCTTTTGCAAACTCGAACCTAGCCCATTAAAAGCACAGCTTTGTGTCGAAATAAGGTCGCTGTTTTCTTATTTTTCGTCGTCTTAGTGAAACTAACTCGGATAATAATGGCATTGATTTTAATCAAATTGAAAATTTAACATAATTTTAAATTCAATTCAACACAGAGGATATAAAACGAGGATGTTAGATACAAATAAAGGAAGCCATATCATAATATCGTTACCTATATGGTTTTTATATTTTGCAATATTTTTGTTATTTGTGTAGAAATGAATAAATCGATTAATTTGAAGGTGAACATAATATTAGATTAAATAGATTTGCTGTGCCATGCCCGTGGGAACACATTCCGTAAAGTGCTTTTTGCATTAACAGTTTAAATGGGTGCTAAGTTTTTATGGCTTTTGTTGCTATTTCTGGTACCAGTATTAGAAGTTATAACAGTAAGTTTGCATTGCAGATTGGTTTCTAATACATTAAATAATGTTTTGTTCGGTTTTATCAAGATCAATACACAATCTACTATGCATGGGGAGATCTGAAATGGATCGACAATTCAAACCTTCCAAAATTTCAGATTTTGCTCATTTAATTAAAACATTTAATTTCGTTTCCCGCTACTGGAGAATTCCCCGTTTTTCTATATTTTCGAATTAACGCAAAAGGTTTAAATGGCAATTAAAAAGATTTTCATAATATAAAAATAAATAAGTTTCTCAAATTTTCCTTACTTTTGCTTGAAAACAAAAAATTGCCCAGCTTTTCCCAGAATTTTTATAATTCTTCTGTCTTTTCTAGGTAGTTTAGAAGAGTGGGAATTTTATTTACCCTCAGACCCCCCGGTGTACAATTTTGACTTTATATTTTTATATTATTTTTATAATTAATTTTAAAAGTAACACAGAAAGTAAACTCCAGTAAGGTTATTAAATAAATATACTTTCCTACTTTTCCCTCATATTTACTTAAAAATTCAAATTTCCCGGTTAGTTCTAATCTTAGTTTGTGTTATATTTTTCGGTTGGTAAATTTGTAAACCGGTGGGTCTGGGGGGTATGGAACACCCTCCAGTACATATCGAAGGAATTCCACTCTTGGAAACATTTGTAAAATTATAAATTCTTCATGTTCTCCAAGTATTCTAAAAGAATAGAAATCCTGCGATATGTACTGGAGGGTGTTCCACAACCCCCAGACCCCCGGTTTACAATTTTGACTTTATATTTTTATAATTAACTTTCAAAGTAATTCAGAAAGTTGCTGCTAAACTCCATAAGGTTTACCATAAAGTAATTAAATTTTCAAAATTCCTGCTTATTTTTAACATTAGTTAGTTTAATATATTTTTCGGTTCGTAAACTTGTAAACCGGGGGGTCTGGGGAGTGTGGAACACCCTCCAGTACATATCGCAGGATTTCCATTCTTCTAGAATACTTAGAGAAAATGGGGAAGTTATAATTTTACAAATGTTTCCAAGAGTGGAAACCTTTCTATTTGTACTGGAGGGTGTTCCACACCCCCCAGACCCCCCGGTTTACAATTTTGACTTTATATTTTTATAATTAACTTTCAAAGTAATTCAGAAAGTTGCTGCTAAACTCCATGAGGTATAAAGTAATTAAAAATTCAAATTTTCTGGTTAGTTTCAATATTAGTTAGTTTAATATATTTTTAGGTTAGTAAACCGGGGGGTCTGGGGGGTGTGGAACACCCTCCAGTACAACTCGAAGGATCTCCACTCTTGGAAACATTTGTAAAATTATAAATTTCCCATCTTCTCCAAGTATTATAAAAGAATAGAAATCCTGCGATATGTACTGGAGGGTGTTCCAGACCCCCCGGTTTACAATTTCAACTTTATATTTTTATAATTAACTTTCAAAGTAACACAGAAAGTTGCTGCTAAACTCCGTGAGGTGTAATAAGGTAATTAAATTTTCAAATTTCCTGGTTAGTTGTAACATTAGTTAGTTTAATATATTTTTCGGTTGGTAAACTTGTAAACCGGGTGGTCTGGGAGGTGTGGAACACCCTTCATTACATATCGAAGGAATTCCACTCTTGGAAACATTTGTAAAATTATAAGTTTCTCATCTTCTCTAAGTATTCTAAAAGAATGGAAATTCTGCGATATGTACTGGAGGGTGTTCCACACCCCCCAGACCCCCCAGTTTACAATTTTGACTTTATAATTTTATAATTAACTTTCAAAGTAACACAGAAAGTTGTTGATCAACTCCATGAGGTGTAAGGTAATTACATAAATATGCTTTCTTAGTTTTAATTTTTTCTAGCCGAAGGTTAAATTTCCCTCATTTTTGCTTAAAAATTCAAATTTTCCGGTTAGTTCCGGTTAGATTAGTCTTAATCTTAGTTTGTGTAATATATTTTTCGCTTGGTAAAATTGTAAACCGGGGGTCTGGGGGGTGTGGAATACCATTTTTTACTCTTTCAATCAGGATTTCACTCTTTTAGAATACTTGGTGAAGATAGGGAACTTATAATTTTTTTAATTTCGCCAGGAAAAATCGGAAAATATGAATTTTCAAGTGTTTTTTTTTACCAAAAAATGACACGCTGTAGCAGGAGCAGCAGCAGCGTGCTAGGATGATTGAACATGTGAAAAAATTTAAACTTTTACTGTATAATAGTAAAATAATAAATTCGCTATAATTACAAAAATAATTATTACATTCTGACGTTTACTTGCAATTTCTACCAGCACTTACCTGTTAATTCGTTGGCAATGTCTAGAGCTTTTAGAGCTTATAACTCGGAAACTGCCCATAACATAAAGTTGTGCCCATCGAGATATTTGTTCAGAATGATGGGAAGTACAACATATCCAAAAATCATGCAAATCTACAGAAAGACATTTTCCTATAAGAATGGTGCGGGGTCTTTTTCGTTAGTGAAAATTTTGGTAAAGTTACTACGAGTTTTCATTGTCATTAGGAATAATTATTTATGCATTTATGGTAATAATAGTCTAAAGACGTAGGTATAATGCGAAGGAAGTGAAAGGGATATCAAAATGTAAAATGAGACTTTCCCAAGTTTTGAATTATTGGTTATCGGAAAAACTTTTACAATGGAAAAGCAAACGTTATCTATAGGAATTATTATCCAAAATTTCCTATAATACACGAGTTGGGACAGAAGATTATACAATTGGAAAGGAGGAAAATTTATTTGCTACTCTTTTATTTTTATTATAAAATTTAAATTAGTAGCATTAAACAATATAATCCGAATTTATTGCGGGCTTTACGTTGTATAAATCATAATACAATATTTGCAAAAAGCATCGAAATTTTATTGTGTTTCTAACTCTTGATTTCTTGCAGATGATCGTTCGTGTTTTTGGGGATGGTGCTAATACAGACGTTCCAGTAACGCCAGAAACGACGTGTTCGGATGTAATTGAATGTTGTCGTGATCCAGGAGAAGAATCCTGTGATCTTGTAGCAGTGTGTCCTCAACACGGAGGTAGGTAATTATTTTCTGAATTACATTCAAGTTTATTAAAACTTGTTTAAATTAATTTGTACGTAATAACACTACGTGCTAGAAAATTCTGGAGTTTGATAGAAACCTCATTATCCTTTGACAAAGGTCTACATTACATCAAATAACTTGGCACTTTCGCTCCCAAAATTGCTCCTTTACAAAACCGATATTTACTTTGAATGAAACATAAATTACTTTTTACTCAAACTATCCCAGTTTTTATGTTATTTATAGCGTTAATTTAACAAAAAGAGCATTTTTATGTTTGATAGCTTCGATACCTAAACTATTATACTAGCGGTTATGTATTTTTTTGTGAGTGTTTTTGAAATATTTTCAAAACAGGATCAAACTGTCACAATGGGATGTTGTATATCTCCAAGTATAGTACAAGAAAAAATTATTACTACTTTCTGAAATAAACGAAAAGAAAATGCTGCCAATGTGAATTATTGTTTTTCAAGATTTGCTTTAAGGTAATTAAATAAAAAATGGGGTGGCCCCAATCGGGAAGTAATGATGAATGAATGATTACTATTTAATTTCTTGATCAGACAAAGAAAAAGTATATAAATTAAATCTGTACACCTCCGCATACTATTTATGTTTGTTTGAATAAGGATATTAATCAAATCCAGGATACAAATGCTGCTCTTTGATTAAAGACCACAAATCGATTGCTTCGGTAAATAGTAGTCTAAAATTATTTCAAGTTTCAGGTGCTCGATAAATGGCATCTGTAAATATTTAAGATGGATGTCGTCTTTAATGTCAGAGCTGCTACCAAAATCGAGCTTTATAGTATTATCGTACTTCAAATCGGCATGAATAATTTCAAACTGCTTAAGTTTCAGCAAAGCAGTTAACATTTGTTGTAAAATCTATTTGATACATCTAAACGAGATGTGATTATTATTTTGTTTGATAAAACCATTCCGATGTACTTCCAACATCTCGAGGGCGAAGCACATATAATTTTGATAGCAAAAGTATCCTACTTCATCAAAACGTACAAAACCTGCATCTACATTACATTTTCTTCAGATTTTTTCGTAGCATTCCCGGTTATTTACAAATTCCAAATTGTTTGTGTGCCATGGTTTGGATCTTTCGGTTTTTTGTAATTCGTAGTCATTTATCCATAGCAAAACGCCATGCAGCTCGGTTTTAATTATCTAATAATTTAAAACCAGTTAGATGATATGCATCACAAGCAAACCATTTAATTAATTGGCAAAATTAACAATATTAACTTAGCGACTACGCATAATTCAAATTATCCATTCATTATGGATTGCTACCCGTAAAGCAAATTTACGACCCTTAATAATGCAACAGTTACATGGTAATTATATAATATGGAAATATGTACATACTTGAGATAAGTACCAACACATCTCCTGAAAGCACTTATTTTCTCTATTATTGGCAGCACAAAGTTTCTACAATAGTTAATCATAATTAACTTACCCTTAATGATCGTAAAATGTAAATACAAATTTATCATATAATTTTTTTAAGCAATTGTAATAAGTCAAGTACGGGGGGCGTATTTTAAGAATTTATCATTTTAATTCAAAATCATCAAGTTTTTCACTTCCGGCAATTTCTTCCTACGCTTATCTGTAAGCTTCAACTTCTTTCACATTTTCATAATTGCTAATTTCAAACTTTTCCTTTTTATTCAAATGGTAATGATTTGCACTGCCGATGATGTGCCGACTGCAATTTCTTCGGTGGTTTGTCATTTCCCAAATACTGCCACTTACTGCTAATTGTGTCTGATACTGCATAATAATGCCATTTACTGCTGTTACTGCCTGTTTCGTGAATAAAGCTTTTACTCCGCTTTTTAAAGTCTCGTTATGCTTCGTTTGAAAAGATAAGTATATGGTATACCGGACTTTTTTTTAGGAAATTAAAAACTTGATTTTCTATTATGACAAGGAAGTAAATGTTCCTAAAGTAACCTGTCGAGAATTAATGTAGATGCAATGGAATTTAATTCCTGCACTTAAAAGAACTAAATTATTCGACGTACCCTAGCTGCTGACAAGTAATAAAAATATACCGAGACGTCACCAATTTATGTATTATCACGAAACGTAAAAGCCCGGGACGCAACGCATTTTCTTATGAAAACCTCAGACCTGATTACTATTAGCTACGCTGGAAAAACAACTCGGTGTAAAGGTATAATTCAAAAGGAGTTAATAAATTGCGCCGGTAATGGAATCAAACACAAATCAATTTTTATCACGGTGAACCATCGGTCACGTAATTTATAGCCCAACGAAGAGCATAAATCAGAATTAACCAAATGCAACAATTTTCCAGTTTTGTTTTGCCAAGTATTTTAAAGCTCAACAACTCTGCGACATAAAATGTAATTTGGTTTAATTTAGAGTAATTTGTGTGTGTAGGTTATAGTGCCACTGACTAGCATAGACGTGAAAATCGAATTACGGAGTGGCAAGGGCGGTAATGTGATTTGCCGCAGAGCAGTGTTAATGTGACCTATTGTCCTCGGGAGATTCTCTGATTTTATGTTTGCTTGTACTCCTGCCGACCGTAAATGCTTAAGAATACTAAAACGTCTGCGTTAATCTTAGTCAATAAAAAGTTCTTTTAACTTGGCATTTTGCGTTTTGGGAAAAGCCATATATTTTAGCAGATTTGTTTTCACACTTAAGAAAATTTCGATTTATTACATTTAACTTTTAGAACTTTTCAGGTAAAACATTGCTCTTGAGAAAAATTTAAAAATGCTATTCACTTTTGGAGTGTATCATTCATTGTTCTAACTTTAGTGACCACCACCACCACCATTGGACCCTTGGAAAATGGAAAGGCTATTAGCTTATAAATCACCACGTTGTCGTTTACGTGCTGATGGAACCGTAATCAAAACGGCCATTTATCCGCAGACCATCATAAGCAGATTTCTGTTGGAAAAGGTGCTTTATGTCAAAACTAATCCTTCGGACTTACTAAGACCAATTTGGTGTTATTTATTTTTGCAAAACTTGGAAGTTGACAATCTCTTCGTCGCATTGTACAGCATTCTAGAAAAGCTTGTCGGTTATGAATACTTATAAGCTTGTCTTTGTATAACGAAACGAGAATCCTTTTCTGCTCGTTAAGTCTCGACATTATTTTGCAAATGAGCGTTATACTGTTTTGATTAAGTTTGCTTTATTTAAGGGTTTCAATTGTTGTATAAACTTTGAAATAATACTCAAAAGTTTTAATAAACATTTGTTGCAAAAGCTCCTACAGCTTATTTTGCAGAATGGAGGATAATACACAAATCTGTCACATAGCAGGACTCGCCAACAAAATTCAGGAATAACTTGCGCAATTTGCATCAGAAATATCGCAGAGTTCAAAACAGCAGGCAAAATGAAATATTTCGTTAGTTTTACATATAATTACTACGACGAAATTTATTTGTATAATACATATTAAAGGATTCGCTACTCGAATAACTAATAATTTATGTTATTAAACTTTGAGTACGGTTAGCTTATTGTGACTAAAAGTTTTACCTACCTCTTTTGCAATGTAAGTTTTCTAATTACATAAGAACATTTTCTTAAAGTTTATTTAACGAAGTTAATTTTATTAATGAGTAGCAGGAAATTTTATTGTCATCCTCATCGTTAAATTTATTCGAGCAAATATTTATGCTTCGCCTCCTTATTTGTTTAATGCTGCAGGAGTTGTTAAAGTTGGAACAATTTTATCTAAAAATGCATAAAATTAACATTTTAGTATCGATACTATAAGGGTGACTGGCAATGTTATCTTCCAAGTTATAATATCCACTGATAAATATGGCTTCTATCTCAACCGCATCCTCTCTTCCGCACTCAAGTTGAATATGAACGAAAAGTTGGGGCATTTAAACCATAAGGCTGTTTAAATTTTGAGGATAAGTTCACGAGGAGGTGCAATCCTAATCTATAAAATCCCAGCACGCTGCTCCTGCTCCTGTTCCTGCTACAGCGTCTCAGTTTTTGGTGAAAAAAAAACACTCTGATTAAAAAATATATTTGACCAATATTAATCCAAGCCGGGAAATCCAAAAATTTGAAAGCATATTTATTTAATTAGCTTATTGCTCTCGGAGTTTAGCAGCAACTCTCTGTTACTTTGAAAGTTAATTAAAAAATAATTATAAAAATATGTTGCGGTCAATGATGACAATTCGGCTATTGACGCCAATGGCCGGATAATAACGTCAATGCTCAATTTAGTTGGGTATTAACGTCATTGACCGGTCATTGACGTCAATGACCATGCATTTTGGGCGATGTTTAAAATTTCATATGTAGATTTTACGTCATTGGCCCAAGGCCTATTTTACCATTAGGCGCATTAGGCACGTGCCTAGGGCCCAATGGACAGAGAGGCCCAAAGTGAAAAAAATGAAATCGTAAAATAAAAATCAAATACTGATAACATAATCCAAAAATTGAGCCTTTGATGCTATTAGTATGCCATCAGCATACCAGGATGCAAGTCTGCATCATTGGGGCCAGTTGTATTACAGATCAACCTCAGATCAGAGTTAATCCATGAAATTTCCAAAGTTAATTCCAGCTTTGGCCACTCTGATTGGATCAACATTAGTTGACCCTGGATTAACTTTTATCTAAAGTTTAACTAGTCCTTCGTGGTGTTGCAGATAATTTCGCCCAGCTAAAGATAGGTTTACTTAGCTACGGTTGGGGTTCTGCGACTGAAGTCGCAGTGGCTGATCTCCATGCTTTATTTTGGATGTGTTTCCTTAGAATGCGATCTTTGCAGGCGACTCTAAGGTAATAGTCTTATAAGAAAGCATGGAGCGCATTCAGAGCCCCAACTGCAGCTAAGGAGTCACATCTTTCATGCTTTTATATAAATCATGCTTTCTAATGGGAGTGTTCCCTTAGAATGCGATCGTTTCATAAGAAAGCATGGAGAGCAACCACTGCGACTGCAGCCGAAGCTAAGAAATCACACCTTAAGCTAGTCATCTGTGCTTTTTCGTTGTATCAAATCGAATAGCCCTGGAATACCAAAGGTTAACTCTAGCTTTGGCCACTCTGATTGGATCCACATCAGTTGACTCTGGATTATCTTAAGTTTAACTAGTTCTTAGTGTTGGTGCAGATACTTTCGCCCAGATAAAAATATGAATCCTTAGCTGCGGCTGAGACTCTGCGACTGAAGTCGCAGTGGTTGCTCTCAATACTTTCTTAGGTGCGATTGTTGCAAGCGACTTAAGGTAACACTCCCAAAAGAAAGCATGGAGAGCTGTACTGCAACTTCAGTCGCAGAGTCCCATCCGCAGCTAAGGAATCATATCTTTCATGCTTTCATATAAATTATGCTTTCTTATGGAAATGTTTCCTTATAGTCGTCTGCGACCAGGGCTTATTTTACCATTAGACGCATTCGGCCATTGGCCAAAGGGGTCCGAAAAGAGAACACAAAATATGAAGCCGTGAAAAAGGCCGAGTTGCTGTCATTTATACGGAAAAATGCGTGAACGACATATAAAAAAATAAACAAAATTATAAATTCCCAATCTTCTCCAAGTATATTCTAAAGGAGTGGAAATTCTGCAATATGTACTGGAGGGTGTTCCACACCACACCCCCCAGACCACCCGGTTTACAATTTTGACGTCATAGCTCAATTACGCAGACCGGCCAAAAACGTAAATATTACAATCATATAAAAATATTTACATCATTGCCCACCGTTAACGGGTGTTGACGTCATTGGCCGGTCAATGACGTTAATGGCCAGCGAAAATGGACTATGACGTCAAAATTATAAACCGGGGGGTCTGGGGTGTGTGGAACACCCTCCAGAACATATTGCAGAATTTCCACCTTTTTAGAATTCTTGGAGATTGGATTCTTGGATAGGGAAAAACAGGGAAATTTTAATTTTTAAGCAAAAATAACGAAAATTGAACCTTCGGCTAGAGGATATTAAAGCTTTGAAAAGATTTATTTAAGTACCTCACTGCTCAAAGTTTAGCAGCAACTTTTTGCGTTACTTTGAAAATGTTGAAAAACGGGGAATCCCCTACCAACAGGGGATTATAATGAGAAGTTGAATTTGACAATCTGCACAATTGCAACATGCAAAAATTGCACCGGAGCAGAGCAATTTGATAATTTGAGTCCTTGAGTTTTTTTTGAATACTTGTAATTAAGTATATAGCACATAATTATTATGGATACAATTTACGAGTAATTATAACCGACAACAATGCTGGAGTTTATAGACAGAACCTTGACCTAGACGTTCATTATTCATTTTGACTAAATATGTAATAAAGGAAGGGCGTACGAGCCAGTAGTAATATCTAATTTTCCGATATTGGCTTTTCAGTTGCTCAATTCGGCTTGGATACTTTTCATCATAACAAAACTTTTTCTTAACTTGTAAACTAATACGAACCATTATCGTTGTTGGAATTAATGTTAAACTACGTAATTACTAGTTGGTTATGGGGGTACTGTTTAATTTATAAACCACGAGTGGTAAATGATAAGACAAGGACCATTATTATTAGGTATTGATTTAATATTTCCCAAGGAATATTAAACTAACGTCGAGTTTATTACTGTAGTTATAATAATAGATTGTGGTTTAATCATGAATAAATAATGCTTTTGAATTAATTATGGAGTTTTCAATCGAATTGCAATTGTTGTGGTTTGAACCGATCGAATTGCTTAGTAGACAACGAACGCACGTAGAGACATGACGTTTTGAACACAAACACAGGATCATTTTTTCTTTTTTCTTTGTTTCGAAAAAATGATTGTTGTTACTTCCACAAAAACTAAGTTCGGTGGATTAAACAAATCCGACTACGATAATAATAATGGTAAACATTTAATTAATTTTTTTAATCTTATCCTTTTTGTTTTGTCTTTGCAGAATGTGCCCTACAGGAAGGCGATCATCCTTTGGAAATTTTACAACGATGGGGATCGGGACGTTTATTTCTTCGGTACACCGTTCTCAGTACAAACGGTAAGTAAATTTACAAATAAAAAATAGTAAGCAAAGGTTAAACATTTAAAATTGAAATGTTGAAAGCTTCTGTTATAAAAGGATATTGCCAGGTGCTTTAAAGGTTGAATTTGTTAATGAAGAACAATTAAAAATTTATGTTTTAAATTTAATCACGTAACCGCTTTTATTCTCTCACCGAAGAGACTTTATTCTCTTCTCGACTGTAATTATTTATCATTCGCTGAAGGTAATTACGTGATTGCATAATTTTGCTGGAGTTTCGATAAGCTATGTTAGGTTAGCATGGAACATTGGAGTAATTTGTTTAAGTTTGACGTTAACTTAAAGCAAACATTTGTCAATTATAATGTTATGAACTTTGCTGACGCGAACAACATATAGAAATTATTGCAGATTTTCGATTTTAATCGCCGGGCATCGATCGGCATACATTTAAATTTTATTATTTTTTCTAGAACAATAATTTTATGTCGCGGGATGCACGAAAATGGCATTCCAGAAAAACTCTAAGCTTCCGGCTTTTCCTGAACAGCATTTGTAATTACATTTGTGACAAGCAATTTATCCTGGTGTGCAACTTCTACAGCCCAATTCGGAACTATTCCAGGACAGCTTTATGACCATTCTGAGTTAGCAACATCTTCTGTCATTTGGAATAATAAAACTTTTTAATATTTTCATTTTATTTTAACTTATTTTTTTTTATTTCAAAATTACTCCTTCCATTTTCGATTCGTCTTGATCGAGTTTTTGGTAACCTTTTTTTAAAAGAATTTTCCACTTTCATCATCGTATATTATAGAATAACTGTCATAACTCATATGGGGCTTAGCTCTACTTGGTGAATTTATCCCTCAGACAATAAAATTCTGGGGATCTGTGGAAGCTCTAGAATCAAGAATGAGTTTTATTTATACGGCGACGTTTGCACTATCCACACGAGGGTGGCTTTGTAGTAGCTATACAATAAACGGGATTAATTATTGTAACGCACTGCGATTTTAATTTTTTTATAATTTTAATTTTAAAACCGGCTCGACCCCGTTCGAACGGCAAACACATTTTAGCGTCGTTTAAATTGATAAAAAATTGCGTGGGCAAATACGAAAATATTCAGGACTTGTTGCGCCTATTGTTGGATCCTGCTTTCGAAGCACGAGATACGCACATTTTTTACAATGGCCAATTCAAATTTATGGAAATAAACTGCTTGAGTCCAAAATGTTCTTAGCATAAAATGGCATCGTCAGGCATTACCGTATTATTGAATTTTCGAAAAGAAACACTAAAATGTTGTTCTCCAGCAGCTCTAAATTATTTGGCATTCGGATAATAAATTTGCTAACTAAGTCAATAAGATGAGCGCCGTTTAGAATTATTACGATTGGATTTAATTTCGATAATTTGTCATTTACTGTAACCGATGTTCGTAAATTGTCAAATAGGATCCATAAATCATATCGGTTTGGTATAACAGGATGCATTATGGATCGTATTTGCATTATTTACGTACGACCAATCTTATCATTAATCAAATTCAGAATACAACGTGCGAAACAAGTAAGAAGAACCTATGTGCAAATGTCAACACCGAACGACATCATCCATATCCGTCGCGATGTCGACGTTGCTGTGGCGTTTCAACCTTTTTATAAATATTCAAAATTAAATTGTAATTCTGAAAGCTTTTTTGTTTTTGTTTATGTTAATTTTAACATATTTTGGTTTTCGTGTTGTTATTTTATGGTTCAGTGTGAATAATGGAATTCATTCTGTATTTGAATGCAATTTGTCAACATTGTTTTATAATGCTTTGTTGTGTTGGTTAACCGAAGTATAATGTAATTTAAATTTTAATGAAATTGTATTGTTTTTTTACATCTCACATATTTTGTAAAAATATATCGGTTCGCTTTCATCCAACAATAGTCTCGCGAAGGGCTTTCTCTTATTATTATACAAGGCTATTCGGTCTAACTAACTCTACTTAAATCACCCACTTAAGTACACATTGGAACACAAATTAAAGACTAAAAAAATAATATTGTCGGCTTGGGCTTTAGTCGATGCGCTTTGTAATCACTCGAAATCCTTTAATCTTGGGATTTATGGGATAAGTAACGTAATTTTTAAAGCTTACTTAAAAGCTCCCACAAAAGATTTCTTTAACCAAATTAACTTTATTTATTGGCTTTTTTAATTACTAATTTTAATTTATTGTACTTGTTGGTTCGAGCAAACATTTGTGTATCCTCCTATTGGTATATATTCAAACCGCACTTAATGTTGGAAACTTGTCTATCCCGAACAAATAACGGATATTAATTTCGAAATTCTGGAATACACAAAAAATTACTACAAACCCTTCATAATTTGGTTGGTTGATAAACAATTTTATATGTTATAGTAAAATATTGCCAAGTTTGTTGCTTCCATTTAGTTTATTAAATATACAACTGGTACATTGCTGTGTAGCATAGGGATGTAAAGTAGTGATAATAAGGGAATTGGTTAATGCGTGCTACGTGGAAAACTCCCTAGTGGCGCTCAAGTTGGATTAAATGCGTTCTGTGCTATGTATTACACATTTGGCTTGAAAGCTACCTCACATATAAGTTTCTTTTTAAAAAAAGTTGATGTCAATGATGAAAGCCACGTTTTCGTATTCAAATAACTTTATAATTTCAATTTAACTACTACTTTGTAACTAACTAACTTTATTTATGCTACGGAATAACTACTTTTTCTTGCATAGTAAAATTTTTTATTATAATACTAGCTTGCTAAATGAATAGCTCGGTTGCACGTTTATATTGCATTTTTTGTTCTTGAAAGCTGTAAACTTGTACCTAACGGTTTTAAAATTAATTTTACAAGCGAATTATTTTGTAGCAAAATCAAAATTGTCGGGTTTCTCAAAAAGTGTCTTCTGAATAGTAATTTCCCAATTAAAATTCTACTTGTTTGCCGACGGGATGAGGGGCATACCCCCCAGACCCCCCGGTTTACTCCCTTTGCTTTATGTCTTTAAAACTAAAATTCAAAATTATTCAAAATGTCACTAAAGTACTACTTTTGAAAAAAATAGCATATTATTTTTAATCTGCAGTTAATCTTCCGTTGTAGTTATCCAGGCTTCTAATCAGGTAGTCCTGTAGATTTAAAGATTAGTCGCGTAGTAAGATAAGGTTGATTGTGTAAGGAACTCACTGTTTAATGTCGGTTCCAAACAACTGCAATGTTAGAGAAGGATTCGGCACTTAGAAGAAAATAGAAATCGTTCGGAAATAATTAGGGAAAATATATACATTCCGGAATAGAAGATTTTCTTTGCTAAAACACCCTGTAAATTAAAAATTTACATTGAGTTTATTTTAATTGCCCGAGATTACCCTTTGAACCGGCGTAACCGAGAGCTTTATTTTTCAATTTTAAAATATATAAGTAACTTTTTGTGTGGACAAATTAATTAGATCGTTTTTAAATTAATACAAATTACTCCAGAGATTGTAAATTTATTGTTCTAATCTTACATAATGTTTACAAGGAAATTACCTTTTCGTTTTGTTTTATGGTTTAATTTAACTGAGTGTTTTTAACGTACGGCACTAATTCATTTCAAATTAATTAAATTTGTATCGTAAAACTAAAGTGTTTTAAGAGTCAGGATAATAGACCAAATGAATTTTTAAAACTAGGAACATTTTTGTTCCCGGATTTTCTTTAATTATATTGTTTATCCAGGTGGAAAATATTTTAACCTGAACTTAAATATTTAATTTCGTCCACTTTTCGCCGATCTACCTAATTAAATCGTAATTTAAAAGTAATTTAAGAAAGTTTTATTTACGTTGGACAAATTAAGTGTTTACTTTATATCGGGAGCCAAATTGGGGTCTATTATTGGTATAAAATAAATGGACTAGATTTTCTTTTTATTTCGTTTTTACACATCGTAAGCTTCATCTAAACAAAGATACTTTTGGGGTTTTAGTTGTAATCCTTTCTGAGTGCTTGATGAATTGTTGTATTAATCTTTAGAACAGCAACTTCATAAATACAAATATTTGAGAAGATATTAAACGCAGTTAAGTGGCAATTTATCTCCACCACATCTTCGTCTCTAATTTGGTGTCTAATTTTTGTTGTTTTATTTTTAATTCCGCATTAATTAACACCTCATAGACGAATATTTGATTGTGTATTATACCAAGTGCTAAAGTAATACCTCATATAAATCATGTATTGGCAAGCACTTGAAGTGTACAAACTTCCTAAACCACATGCGATTTACATATAGATTACTGCTAATCCCGTGAGTAAACTAGGAACGCCTAAGGTTGAAAATCAGACTTGATTAAAAAAAGTTTTGTTATGTAATAAAGGCAGCATCTACCTTTATTTTCTACAATTATCCCCAAAGTTTTTCCTCATTGCAATTTCGAAAAATCACTCTGCGATTTTTCACTAATGTCTCTTGTTGAAACTGCGATTATCCTTTGGGCGTCTTTGCTTTAAGTACAAATCAAAGTACAAATAAAACATATAAATTAACGAAAGCTGGATTCTTAAGCTCTTGGTGAAATACTATAATATGCTCCCTATCATGAAGATATTAAATTCTGTTTTCCTGATCCCTATTTTGTAAAAGGGACTGCCGACAAGCTACAAATATTCAAAGCCATCCGTAATAATTTAGGACGATTCAAAATTGGATTGTAATTTCGTTAATAGTCGGAGCGCTTCCACAATCCGCAGAGAGCTGGAAGTTTAAAAATTGTAAACGAACCGAACGGGAAGAAGAAAAAATATATAATGCGCCTAATGGTTAATTAATTGTTTTCAACATAGAAGAGATGTTAATGGGAAGTAAATGAGCTGTAATTTTCTGATAAGTTCAGCACGTGTTTAACGAGATTCCTGATTCCGTAGCCACCAATGGAGGAGCGACTTGATATTCCCATGTGATATCTCGTTTATTTAATGAAGTTCTAAGTAATCTCAGTTAATGTACAGTATAGGCATGTGTTTAATATCAGCTCAAATTGCTTGTTAGATTTAACCCAAATTTAATAATAACAAAAATAATGGTGCACGCAAAAACGCTCCTGATCCTTGCGGCCTAATGATTATTTCACAAGTGACAGGATGAGATAGCAGAGAAAACCAAAATTAATTAGAACTCTGTGGATTAGAGAAATTTCAACTATTTCTGATAGTTCGAATGTCGCATGTTATTCTGACTACGTTGCATTTATCATGTTACTCGGTAATTAAGTTAGAGAGAGTCGTCGAGGTGTTTCCGGGCTGGGTATTATGCAGGGTTCGAGGGATTTTACATTTTCCAAAGGACGAATATTAAATAGCATTTAATCTACATCCAAATAAATTTCTATAGAAATAAATTACAAAATATACAAGAACCACTGCAATGCAGCTATCATTAACCGAAAATCATTTCTAATTCGATTGCTAATTCTTAACATAAATGAAATTAGTAAATAAATCTTTTTTAATTAACTTAGGGACACAACATTTAATTTGCTTTCGGGTATATTGTTACTCGACGTAAAAATTAATTACGGTGTTAAATTAAATTATCTAATTTTATGCTAATTAAATTTTCCAAGATGAGAAATATTACGGTCAGATTAAGGATTTGTCTTGGTTAATTTTATTTAAATTGAAGGTAAACTCGGCCCAGCATCTTCAATTCAATTAGCTTTATTTTTCTTTATTTGCTCCGTAAGTTGATCTCTTGATACAATAAATCAAAAATAATTTTTATATCTAGCATACAAAACAACAATTTTCGGTAAGAGCTGGAATTCAGAAAACACTGTAACCAGTCAGGACGAATGAAAATTTAAAAAGTCGAACAAAAAGTGAAAAAACTGCACTCAAAAGTAAAAATTAATTTTTAAAAATAAGAAAGAAGAAAGAAAAGATATAAGTTTATCCGGGTTTTCGTTGATTTTTCAGTGTATCAACATTTAAAAAAATTTAAAGCTGCTTTTACGGGGGAGCCGTCAGCCATGTTAGTCCAGCCATTACGTCGGAAAAAACGGGGTACCTAGAAAAGCTTAATTTCGAATTGTCGACTTGAGATACGAAAATTTTTATGTAATACCTTTTTGTTGCTTTTTTCCTGATCTACAATTAAGGTCTTTTACATTTTTCACCTATCATCCATCGTTATTGAGATATCGATCGAGAAAACCATAAATTTGGGGAGTAAAATTTGTTTTTGCTATTTTCTTTTTTCTCGTGAAGTATATCGAAAAATTGTTTAGCATCAAACTTGTAGAGCGTGTTCAGACCTACAAAGATGTTTTTTATTTTTTATTTAGACCAAAATTACGACTTCCAGCGCGCCGCAAAGTCAGTCAGTGCCCAGTTTCGATTTAGCCGCTCGCACGGTTGTATCTACACGTCAAAACGGATGAAACGAAATGAAAAAGAAATTAATAATCCAGCCAAATTATGAATCAAACACATAAGATTTATTGAACAAATAATTTTTAAGCAGTAAAAAGTAATAACCAAAGGCGGTCATTTTTTTAAAATAGTCCTGACTGGAGAAGTTTATCCACGGTAGACTCTTCGAGTCGCGAAGACTCTTGAACTGAAGGAAATGATGCTGTGACGGTTGAAATATCATCATCATCATCATCGTGGTCGTCGTTGACTGGAATGTCGACTCTGGCGACGTTGTTGCATGTTTGTCCACTGCAATGCAAACAAATAACGGAGCAACTGATTCCTGCTTTCCTTTCTTTTACAAAAAGGAATATCCTTTTTAAAACTATGAAGTCAAAATTGTAAACCGGGGGGTCTGGGGGGTGTGGAACACCCTCCAGTACAAATCGCAGGATTTCTATTCCTTTAGAATACTTAGAGAAGATGGGGAATTTATAATTTTACAAATGTTTCCTCCCCGGTTTGCAAGTTTACCAACCGAAAAACATATTAAACTCATCATCATCATCATCGTGGTCGTCGTTGAGTTGCATGTTTATCCACTGCAATGCAAACGAAAAACGGAGCAACTGATTCCTGCCTTCCTGCACCCACAACCAGCCCCACACCTTCCTTTACATTTACACGATATGAGTTTCAAAAGCTCAGGTGGAGCGGACAGTGGCGTATTTAGAAAATGCTTCGGGGGGGGGGGCAGATCAAAAATATTTTGATATATAAAATCCCACCACGCTGCTGCTGCTCCTGCTACAGCGTGTCATTTTTTGGTGACAAACCACTCTGATTTCCCTCACTTTTGCTTGAAAATTCAAATTTCCCGATTTTTTCTGGTGAAATTTGAAAAATTATAAATTCCTTATCTTCTCCAAGTATTCTAAAAGAGTGGAAATCCTGGAGTATGTACTGGAGGGTGTTCCACACTCCCCAGACCCCCCGGTTTGCAAGTTTACCAACCGAAAAACATATTAAACTAAGATTAAAACTAACCAGGAAATTTGAATTTTTAAGCAAAAATGAAAAAATTAAAACTAGGAAAGCATCTTTATTTATTCTGTTCATTATTAACTGTAGGTTTCTAAATTAAATAATTTATTTAATTACCTTACTACTCGTGGAGTTTAGCAGCAACTTTCTGTGTTACTTGGAAAAGTTAATTATAATAATATAAAGGCGACATTGTAAACCGGGGGGTCTGGGGGGTGTGGAACACCCTCCAGTACATATTGCAGGATTTCCATTCTTTAAAGAATACTTGGAGAAGATAGGGAATTTATAACTTTACAAACTTTTACAGTTAAGCTTTTCTAGCCCCCCCCCCCACGTAATATAAAAAATTTAGCTCATTAAGTTCATATGCTTATCCAAATGTATAGGTATAATGACTGGACTATGTAAATATTTTCATATATTATAGGTATCTTCAGTACCTTCTGCTGATGATTATGAAACCTGTTGAATTTAAAATTGAATATTAATTGAATTTGTAATAGGGGGTGGGAAATTTTGCGAAAGTTCTTATTTTATGTTTGCTGCTTCTATTTTATGATATGATGCGAACGTAAACCTATATAAATCGATAAAGTTTGTAATTAAAATCAAAAACTTGTTACATTAAAGGATTTGCGTATATTCGTGTATTATTTAATGTAATGTGGGTTAATAAAACCTGTCAAAATTTCAAAATATGTAAATAACACTTGTTAATTAATCTATTGTTAATGAAACAGTAGCTTATGTGACAAGTAAATTATGGTAAGCGAACCATAAAACAAGAACCATCTGTGTAAGCCTGTTCATTTATATTTAATAAGATATATCGTCGAGATTACATAAGTAATGCAAACTGTTCTCGATAATAGGAAAATTGAATTTTTCAACGTTGAAAATTAATTAAAGCAAAGTAATTTAATACGAATTAATAGTATCTCGAGATGTTCGTTTTACTGCAAAAAAGCTCATTTATAACGCAAAACTGCGAGTGACAGATTTCAGGAGGAAAAGAAGTCGGTGTTGCTGAAAATAGTTTTAAAAAAGTGCATCAACTTATTGTTCGATCGTTTCCTTCCAACAACGCCAACAGCCAATATTACTAATTGCTTAAAAAAAATAAAAATATCTTTTAATTACGCTCGTTCTTCACTATCGCCAGCACGAAACACTTTAAAATTATTTAATTATGTCTCAGTAAATTTTATTTTGAAAACTTTCGCATTCCGGTTTCTCCTTTTCCCCTATCGAAAAATTAACTCGAACGGTGCAACTTTTGTGAGAAAATAAACAATTTTCAATTATCTGATATGAATGTTGATTGAAAGAAATTAAATTTTCCGAGAGGAAAGCGTTCGACGATAATGAAAATTTTTAAATTGTGTTGAAAACGATGTTCGCTTAATAAATTCAATATTTTTTTGTCGAAAACAAATTGAGAAGAAAAATTTAAATTGCATTTCAATTGTAGCGTTTTAATTACGAGTGCAGTGGGTATTTCATTATTCAGTTTCCGAATAAATCATTTCGATAAAAGTAAGAATATTTTAGAGTTAGTTTTGAGGTAACTAAAAAAGTCTCACTACAGGCTTTCGTACGCCGTGGGAATTAAGATTAATTCTTTTACGGTGATAAATGTTGCAATGTTCGTATGCCAAGTGTACGAGTACCTAAAGGGAATAGAAATAAATTTCATTGATTGTCTGAAAGTGCAAACAATAAATTTAGACGATTAGCCGTTTTTAAGGGAAAATCCCAAAAAACAAGATTTATAAAAACTAAAAAAGTAAGTGAGCTGTCCATTAAATTTATCCATACCTACTATACGAGATTGATTTTATATCTACTAAAAAGTTTCCAATAGGAGCCAGTTAAAATACTTAATTTGTACCGCTGCAAATACATCACGAAACAAGATTTCGGTTCATTTAAATACATTTTCACATGAAGGGTTTCCAAAGCACCACTTAACGCCATCAATTATTATCAGTTCAAATCATTGATGCAGGAGATAAATACTTGTGCGTTCTCGTCAAACGCTTTATCGACTAAAATAACTAGCAACGCGCGATTATTATGTAGCAATGTTGAACAAGAACAGATGGAATTAAATTATTTACGATAAATGAGATTTCATTTGTAAAGCTTTTTGGGAAATTGAAAGAACAGAGATGGGCTAGCTTTTCTAGCCACAAATCAGGTCCTATTAACCTCCGGTTGTAGCGATACAGGGTTAACTCCTCTAGGCTATTTTTTTATTATGTATACGCTTTTCTTATGTTATTATGAAATAATATAAATAAAACCTTGGTTTACCGTAGAAAAACAAAATTTAAAATAGTTAAAGCTTTCGATTTTCTAACAAAAGAAAAAATACTAATAAACTAATCAATTTAACAAAAGAACATCGAAACAATTGCCAATTTTTCACAGCTTAAATTTCCTCTTTGCTTTTCCAATGAAACAAAGCTAATGGAATTCCATTATTATGCACTGAAAGCTGGAAATTAATAATTGTAATATTTAAATGCTCTATCAATATTTGTTGTTGCGAAAAGCATTTAAATAAATTCGTTGTTAACTCCTTGGAGGTGCAGCTAACTCTTTGAGAAAAATTGCTAGGGGCAAATAATAGTAATTAAAAGTTTAAAATATCGAGAGCACTTAATTTGTGTTTCGCTCAAGTTTGAATAAACGATGAGAGCACTTGTTAGCGAGAAAATGTCAAAATGGGATTGATGGATAACCAATAACGCGTTTAATAAAACAAAAAGAGTAAACGTTTAACAAAACTTGAACTCACATAATGCATGTTAATACCACAAAGTATAGCTAATATCGCAGAAAAACTTCAGTTGAAGAGGAAAAAATGTGTGTAGTCATCAATCAACTAACGTTTTAATATTTGCTTTGTCTTGCAAAAAAACAGGAGTTGGTATTTGCATTTTTTTAAAAGTAAATTTACAAGCTATAGCTTGGAAAATACTTTTAACATGTTTGGAATAAATTATACAAGATGATTGGCGATTATAATAAAATCCTCTCGTATAAACAAAATCCATTCCATTTTAGTGTGAAAATGATACGATTAAGAGACTTGGAAAAATTCAGTTTTTGTACTTTTCGTCAATAGGTTTTTCCGCTATATAAATTTTTAAGCAATTCGAATAAAACACACCCGAAGACGTAAAACACAAGTTGTTGGTTTCTTATTCTTTTCCCGAAGAAAAGCAAAAGGAAAAATTATTAATGAAGCTTAACCTTAAATTATGTTTATTCATGCCAATATATTTCTTTTGCAAGATCAACAATAAGTTCATTGAACGCCATTGTTTAAGGTCAAGTAATGTTCCTAAGGAACAATGTTCTAATAATAAATAAATCAAAAGTGAGTAAATAGAAAAAAAAACTTTCGTTTGAAGAATGTAAAGTTCGTGACCGCCTTTGGAAGCAGTAAAATAATTATTTGTCTTCGATTTCTACACACTACCATTTTAGGAAAATGCAATAATTTCCGTCTGATGCCGAACATCGAAATAACATACGAGAGGCTATTTTGCCTAAAAATTTCCAGGTTTATGCGGACGTAAAAATTGCGTGGGGAAGGCGAATTATTAACTCTTTAATTAATATTGATGATTATGAATGTGTTTTGATGAAAAGTTTGTATTCCGTGGAGGTTTTCGTGCCGTCTGCTGAAATTTTCATACGCGGAAATTTCGAAAAATTTTCGGAAACCATATCACGACAAATTAGATCCTTTATAATTAAGATTTAAGCATTTAATTGAAATAAATGAGCTTAATTAGCGAAAACGACGTTTTGTAGTTTGTTTTAAATGCAAAGAAAAAGTTTGGCCAAACTTGGTTAAAGAAAGAAAATTGTAAATTGAATTATTTTTCACCAACAGCTGTTATTTGAAAAAGTCGACCGAATCCTCTTAATTCCAATTAATTTATAGTGGAGTGGGATTTGAAAAATTAAAATATTAATGGCAATTTGAGAACTTTGCATAAATGAACGCTTTTTAACTGTATTCGTTTCAAGTTTTTCGTTATTATTTATGCATAAAGCATTAAGAAGAAAAATGAATGTGTCGTGAAAATTTTTAACTTTTCGGGTCTTTGATCTTTTAAAAATTTTAATGAAGTTTAAAATACACTCGGTACAAGAAATATTGCAGCTTGTGTGATATTCAAGTTTGATTTTATATTTCTTGTTAATTTTCTCGTGGAAATTTTATTAAAGCTTCTTTTAACTCGTTTTATATAAAAATACCGGCGATATTAAAACAAACTCGATTTATATTTAATCTACAAAAGACTTGGTATTTGCATTTTTAAAAAAGAAAAGTCAAAGGAAATTAACAACTTTTATAAAAGTCGAGCTGGGAAAATTTGCAAAATACCCATCGAATAAATAAGATTTTTCTTTAAGCACAAAAATTTAATCTAATTGAATAAATAATTTTCGAATGATAAATTCTACCTTTCATTTAATTAAATCGGTTGGCTTTTCGAGGTGTGTCGTTTTATTGTTGTTCTCTTTAGTTTTTGGGGCCACTGCGTTGGTGTCATTATTTACTTTAGAAACTTACTTATGCTAATACCGTTTCTATATGGAATTTATCAATCGACATCGACACAATACGATGACATTGGAATTTTCTCAGAAAAATCTTGATTGAATCCCAAATGTTTAGATTGTCAGTCCAGTTAGCGATTTTTTACACTTTTTTAAATGATTCTTCTTAACATAATCGGCAGGTTTGCCGAATATTATATCAGAAAAAAAATTGTTTTTAGTGGGGAATATGAAAAAAATAAATCTGAAATTTAAAAAATTTTTAATTGAAATTAATCCGAAAATGCTGCGCTTTCGATAAATCTCGGGTATCAAAAATAATCGACGCCTTGGTAGTTTTATTAAAATTTTAATAACAATTAGAATTCATCAGCACATTTTACGTCGCGTAAATCTGAACAAAACCGACGGCGACGCCTTCGATATAAAAATGTGTAAAGTGGAGCTAATTCAATTAGGATTGTATTCCATTTTAATTCGCTTTTTATGTCAAGCTTTTCGTCATAAAATTGTGAACTTGCAAATTTGATAATTTAATAGCGCCATGAGAAATTTGCAAATTCACTAACGCTGTTTATATCTGCATAGTTGATTTCATTAGAAGGCAAAAAACACAATATTTTTAAGCCCTATTATGTTGGTAGCTGTTTTGAATAAAACATATTGCGTTGTTGATACCATTAAATAATTCATTACAGCGAAAAAAAAACACTTTTTAACTTTTGAAACCCCATAAATTGTTAAGTTATTTACATGTCAATGGTCTCTTGTAAGCCTCTTATTCAAAAGCTTCGTAAGACCTTAAAGTTAACTTTGAAGTGTCCGGCCGAGCTTATTACAAGGGTCAATATAAACACTTAAATAAAGAAATCGATATCGACCACCTTTACATTAGACACTTTTATTACCCCATTGTTGTAAAAAATACAAAAGTTCAAAAGAAGTTCGGATTTTCCCTTTCTTTTTTGCGCTCCTTGTATTTTCAGAGTTAAAATTGTTAACTCCAACTTTTCCAATCAAGTTTCAATCATTATTTTGCATTAATTTGTTTATTTAAAATAGCTTTTAATTTTTCTGCTTTTTCTTCCAGTACTTGTAATTTACAGTAAGAGCGGAGAAAAAATTCATGGCTTATAAAATATTTATTTAAAAAAGTAGGATTTTTGAGAGACGTGTAAACAAAACCATTTCCTTTCCTCTTATTTTCAATATAACTCATGAACTATTTGTTGGAAACAATTCAGTCTTCGTGTGCTGTTTTCTAAAAATTTTATTATTTTACTTTCCATCGTCGAGTCGACCGTTTTGCATCGAAAAACCTTAAAAGACTTAAATGGTTTTCGTCTAGTTTTTGATTTTTTACTGAAGTTGGGGCTTTGAAACAACAAAAATTAATTTCTGAATAATTTTGTAAAAGCTTTCGAAAGATCAAAGCATGAAATCGCAAATTTTAATAATTTCATGTTTCATTAATTCTTATTTGAGTTGACCTTTTCGTACTTCTGTTTCGTTTCGAGTTTATTCCCGCCTATACTTTCTTGTTTCAGACTTCAGAGAGCGTCTGCTATCTCATCGGCATCTCACTTTCGATGTGCTCATGGTTTGGTAGATAATAAAAATTTAAAATTCGAGAAGCTAAAACCACTTTCAATGAGCGTAGCATCTACACAAAAATGGATTGATATTTTTATCTCGAGTTTTGATTTATTTGTCCAAGTTAACGATAAGCGAATTGCGGCTTTTATTCTCGCCGCAGCAGCTTCGTCACATTCGAAGTGTTAAAAGCTCCGATATCGGCACTTTACACATTTTACTGTGTAACTCATAAAGATTCGTACATCATCTAAACGAAAACGGTCTCTGTAGGTCGTCTCAAGTCAAATTCCTTAACCTACAAACACCTGTTGGAATGCGGTTTCATTCTTCGTTTTCTCAAAGTGAAGGCCTAGGGCAATATCGTTTAAGGCAAAAATTTTCAAAATTGTATTTATTCCGTATTTTGCCCACTAATCTCTGCGATAACTCGATAATCCAGTATTAGGAATTCAAATCTAATGAAACGATTTTTTAACAGCTCCTTTCTCTTTTGCAATTTTTATGTATTTCATCTCTTTCTTATTATATAATCAACGTCGCAGTCGTTTCTGTTTATCTAAAACGTAGGTGTGGGTTTACTTTATTCAAATTTAACTGCTTTTTATGTATCGTCTTTTTCTAACGCATTAAATTTTAAACGCTTGTTCATTCTAACTTAATTTCCCTCCTTTTTTCTCAGCACAGGTGAAACAGGTACGTACTTCAAATTGCGCTACCTTTAAACCATTCAAAGTAAACATTTTCGTTCATCAATATTTGTCTCTGTTTACACAGTTTACTCGAGTTGTTTGACTTTTAAATTTAACGTGAAGCTTTTAACCAGCCGTTAAAACTAACGGGCGGTTAGGTTAGTTTTAACGCAGGTTAAAATGGAAATTATAGCTCACTTCCATGGCAAAAAGGACTTTTATGAGATTTTGACAAAGGCTTGAAAACTGTCCTGAAGTTCCATTTCCAATGGTTTGCAGGAAATTCAGCAACGTTTCGGTGGATTATTTTTGAGTCCGGTTCTGATTCACGGCCACGTTGTACAGGTAAATGTAGAACCCCCACTTTACCTGCAGGTTGTGATGTGATACCTCACAGTGAAGCAAAGTATGACCGCCGCGTCGACTATCCAACGGTTTTTACAACAAGTGCTTCGATTTTAACGAAAAAACGCAAGAAATTAAAGGAAATTGCGAACTTGAAGCTTACTTAAGTGTAAAATCGAGTGAAAGTGGCAAAATCGAACTATCGGCTGAAAATTGGAGTTTAATGAAGCCTGTTGTTATTAAACGGTTACTTGTTTCGAAAGTTTAAGTTCTTCGGTTAACGTTATCTGCAAATGCAAAAAGTTCGTCGTGCAAAGTGAAGGCACGTTTTTAGTTGGACTTGTTTTGGATATTTTTCGAAATCGACCTACGAAAGTCGGTGGTTAAACAAACAGCCAAAGTCCAATAAACAAAAAGTCAAAATACGTAAAAGTTAGTTCTTTGAATTACAAATGCATGACTCAAAACTTTAAACAATGGAAAAATAAGAACACCAGGAAAAGATTTGTAATTTAATCCACCTATATATCAACATTTGCATTTTAAGCCGGTTTTGTACTTCTGTTTTTGTAATTTATTATCAAACGCTAGTGCCATACCTTCACTATCAAGTATTGCAAGAGGTTGGATTTGCCATTTGCTGTAAAAATTTAAAAAGTCAACCCTGAAGTGCCTTAATAAATAAAACGTGTGGGTTTCTGCAGTGTAGTTTACAAGTTAAGTGTTCTGTGAAATTTTATTCGTGCCTTTTTGGATTAATCTCTTTTGGATATTTTGGATAACTTACCATTTCCATAAGGTAAAAAATGAAACGTTTCCCTCTTTCGGTCTATTCGGAATTTGTACAATAATAATATTGACTTTAAACAAGACAATGCGATAAAAATTTAGATAAAGACTGCTTCCTCTAGGTATTTGGATTACATTATGCATTCTCGTATTGAAAAATATTTTGTTATCGAATTGGGGAAAAATGTGAAATGGTAATTAGTCACGAATTCAGAAGAAAAAAATACAATGGAAAGCTTGATAAACATAAACTAATTATTTAAATGGAAATGTACACGTGAATTATTTGTGTCTGGAGTAATTATTATAAACAAACACGATATTTAAAATTGTAATGCTGCCTCATTCATATTAATTAAAAGACGGTAATGTAGCAAATTTAATTTATAATTAGCAAAAAATGGAAATGGCAATCTTCTAGCTGCAAAAAACCTCCAATTTTCAGTGTTCTTGATTTTCCGATATGGGTCATATTTATGTCCAACTTATGTGGAACTACCCATGCTTTTGTCCTGCAGCTGTCATGCACAGGAAATATTACGACATAGTCTACCTTTTCAAAATCTTGATTATTCTTTAGTAAACAAAGTAATTCTTTATTTTTATTCTTATAATAGCAGGTAGAACACAATTTCCTCTTCCATTTATCTCGTACCACCGATGGCATGGTGAGAATGTTCAGGTTCGTTTAAAAAATATCCAGCGAATGGCATATATGAATTTTAATTGCAATAGCATTTGCTCTACAATTCACAAAAATTCTTTTGGATTGAATTCTCAAATTGTAGTATTAAAATAGATCAAGTTTGTTGAACTTAACACTACATGTTGGTGTCGGTAAGTAGTTGTTAGTTTGTAATGTAGAGCATATCAGACCGAGTAACTGTTAAATTAACACCATACCGAGGTATTTCTAAATAAACCTATCTAAATTGGGTAATATAAATTTTATCCAATTTTTAAATGTCTCAAAGTGTAAAGTCAACTATCAGTTTTCTGCATCTACGAGGAAACCATACAAGGATTAATCATGAGAAACCTCTTCGGTGCTTCTATTTCTCGATTAAATCACATTATTGTGTTTCATAATTTAATTTTCTCAAGTATTAAGTAATAATAATAATAATGGGAATGGGACAATGCAATTCTAGAATTTTAAATTGAATCAATATGAAATGTAGATGAATTTGAACTAAAATCTACTCAAAAGCTGCAAAATTACCGAATTGGCGACGATTATTTTTGAGGCAAAAAAATCATAAGTTTTCTCATTTCGTATTAGCTGCAACATATTTCAGAGGAAACGATTTCTGCAACATGAGCCCCTCCAGTCTACATTTTCGCCGGTAAAATCCGGTGTATAAGTGAAAGAAAATTTGAATAAATCCGGGTAGATCCTAGAAAATCTTAGAAATCCGGGGAAAATTAATCGATGAGCTTCCTCAATTTTTAATCATTCTACAATTGGCGATTCCGTTGAATTCCAAGAATCTGATGAGCTTCTTTTTATTTTACTCTTCTTCTTGAAAGAAAATTCGGTTCTATTAATTTATTAATTATAGAGCTGTGTACACTCGCTCTCTCCTAATTTCCATTAGTATACCACAGTTTCTAAACAAATGAATTACTAGACAAACTGCAATTATTATTCTTTCATTAATAAATATTTGGGGGGGGGGGGGGTAAATAATTTTTCGTTCGCCATTGTTAAATGCAGTGAAAAACCGAATACGATTTCCGAGAAACTACTTGAGAAGCAATGTTCTTTTAGAAGACAACATTAGTCATTCGAAATGAAATATTTTCTTTTGTGGAATTTGCAATTCCGCTTCTAGTTTCCAATTTTTACAACTTCAATCGGTGAACGTCACGTTTTCAAATTCAAATTGACTATGAGACTGTGACTAAAAAGGTGATAAGAAGATTAAACAAATTTTCGTGATCGTGACATAAGTTAATTAAAATAAAGGCGTGTTTGGAAGTATTGCATGAGCTCGAGCATTTAATTTTTTAAGATGCAGTCTATGGCTACAATAAGATTTTTCACTTTCTTTTCTTAGAAAGTTGCAAATTACAAATTGATTTGTTATTACTTAAACGTCTAATTTCGTAGCAATTAAATGGTATTTGTGAATAATTCGGTTTTCAATTTACGACACTATTTTAACAAGCGTTGTAATTTGCTTTCATCGAATTATGCGAAAATTTAATTTACATTTAAATTCTTGTGAAATTTTTATCCAATTATTTTGAAATTATGAAACGATTAATTGTTCGTATTTTTGGAGCCACGTAATTTTGCTGTCAGTTTTATTTTTTATGTGTATTTCAGGCATTCCTCTAGCCTTGTACCTATTGTATATTAATGTAGCAGTAAATAATAATTAGGAAAAAATACTTTATAGCAATAAATAACGGTTTTATATTACTACAAAGAAATTAATATAATTTTCTCAAATTGCATGGTTAATTGCGAGTTTTAAGAGAAAAATTTAAATTGATGGCCAATAAAACGAATAATTAAGGCACATTTAGACATAACTTGCAAATTGTACTCTGTTTTTTCAAATTGCTTTTTATTGCTTTTGATTAATTGCCACGAAGGACGCAAACAAAGGTCAAAATGTATTTTGTTCGGTAGACCGTCGCGTCGTCCATGAGAGGGCGGCTAACCTTTGGGTACAGTGCCGAGAGCGTGGCTATTGATAACCGTAAAAGTGAAAAGTTTAAATTAAAATATTGCATCGTTCGGGAAAAGTAATCGGTACGACTACTCCGACTGTTTATAATAAATTAGCATACTCAACTTTGCTAAATTTGATATTGTTTGTGTTGTATTTATATTAATGATGATTAAGTACGCAAAATCGAACTTTGACTTTATACCTTTCACAAATTAAGGTTATTGAGTTAAATTACACTTCCTTAATTTTAATTTATAGTTTATGTTCCGACCTGCTATCTACGGATATTACACACTTCATCTTCAACTTCCATAACATTGTTATACAACAATGTAAAATAACAACGCACTTATTAGTTATATTTCACTAAAATTAGTTGGGTTTTACTTTTTAATTATTTAAAAATTGATTCCGTAATAATTATCAACACATATGCATCGCTAATTACTTTCTAATCAATTACGAAAATTATCAAGTATTTATTAATTCCCTCGAGATATGCGACGTAGCAGATGTTCTTTTTACTTTTACCGTTAATGTCGATTTCCCATTTTCTGATGTTTTGAGCAACGGTTTCTTAATTTCTGACTTTACTTATCGCAACTTGTAAATTATAGTAATGGGCGCTTCTTTTATTCAAAAATGTGTAATTTTGGACGGTTTACGATTTTCGTCTTTGCAAATTGTGGTTCTGAAATTATGGGGGATCGAATAATGAAAAAACCTGTTGTTCAATTAACTACAATGTTATGGGACTTTACGCGCAGCTGTACCGCCTAAAAATGATTTTTGGAGATTTTTTAAACCAGGCCGTGTAGCGAGTAAAAGGATTCTCGAGTTTTGAAGTTTAACAACCAGAAAAGTGCATTTAGTTCGGTTAAAAAGTTTCAGTCTGTCGAAAGTGACTTTTCAGAAAACTTAACGGAGAAAGTCAAAAATTTCCTGTTATTTTTAACAATTTCTTCGTCGTTAAAATTATTCTTGTGGCACAAAGATTGAATGTTTAGTGAAGTGTAGTCAGACGTGGACAAATACATACAAAAGGACTGACAATACGGCTGCTTGTTTTCCTTCGGTGATTGCGTTTGGAATGTTATAAAGGGAAATCTTGCACATTTGCATGCCAAATGCAAGCAACTATGCTATATCAGATTTAACATTTTATGCAGATATTCAGTACATGGTTTCACAGATGGATCAAGTTTGTTTCATGCAGAACGTGATGCACAAGAACGAATTACATTCATTACAACGAAATAAAACAGATTTTTGGATTTCAATTTTTCAACTCTCCCGAAGCTTTTCATAATAGTGAAAAACCCTTTCTTAATCGCCTGAAAAGTAAAAGCAAGAATGGCCGATTTGAAAAATTCCATTTTTAATCAAACGACCGACCGAGGGATTATTTTAAAATTTAGCGAATAAATTATCGAGTTATGCCATTCAAGTATTTTACGAAGCCAAAAGTCGTAACGTTTCCAATTTTTCTCTTCTTTCGTCTGCTTTGTTATGGTTTGAACATTTAGCACCTTGCATTGTAGTTGGCAGGATAATAGAGCTTACTATGCTTAAATTGTGTCGAGCTTTTTCACGAAAACCATAAAAAAGCTATGCCGAGGTGCGGGTACCATTAAATTCATACACAAAAGCGTTTGTAACATTCCTGTGGTTACGTAAAAAACTCATAAATAATATTGTTATAACTTACTGACACTTTTCGAATTAATTTTTGCGGTTACCAGAGAGGCCTGTCTTTTCCAAAATTTTGGCCAGCGACACCAGAATTTTAATTTTAAACTTTTGATAACTTAAGCGTGGACCTGTTTGTTTACACTTATAATAATCACGAACAGGTGCTTTCAAAGTTGTTGGTCAAACTGGCTTGGTTCATCTTAAGTTGATTCGTGGGAATGCTCTCTTTGGAATTTTGTCCGTTATAGATTCAAAATAGATTGCTTTATTGACCACCTACTATTTTATTAATTTCACCATGTCATTTTAACGACTTAATTTTACTAAATCCTTTTACTTCTTGTTCTGAAAACGTAAAAAGACCAGAAGAATCTTTCATAAATTTTCCTTCAGTCGATAGAATATACGGATGTAGCTGGCACAATTCAATTTGCATATACAGCTTACAAGAAAAGCATTTGATTTGTGGAATTTTGTTCGGGAAAATTTACCTTTGCAGAAATATTAACTCCTTCGCTGTTTGCTCGGAAACAAATTTTGAGAAATAGAGAAATGTTATATGTAATTAAAATTTGTTGAAACCAGAACGATTTCTAAAACGGAAACTCCCCTTTTGTTAAAGAACTGGATATCTCGAGAGATTTATCTGAAACGATAGTCGGGCTTAGATGAGTCTTCCATCTTGGAAACCATTTTTATCTCCGAGGATGCAACTAACATCTAATAGAAAACTTTGCCATTTTAATTTTTGACTCTCACGATAGTCGACGACAAATTAGAATTGCACAACCGAGAGGAAGTCACACATAAAAGTGAGGTTTTTAAAAAGTGAAGGTTCTAAACTTTGGTAATGATTTTTGTGACCTCGTTTCTTAAATACGACTAACTGCTGTATCGTTAGGTACCTGCTTGACTTAATTTTTAGGAACATTTTCTGCATTAAAAAAAATAATCACCCAACTTTTCGTTGTTTAATTTTAATTAATAAATTCGCAAATAAATTAAAAATTGTGCAAATTGTCAAGCATTTCGTTTGAGTATCATTCATAAATTAAAGCGTCTTCCACTTGGAATTTGTCTGTATTTGCGTTATTTCGTCTTTGTCGTTGTTCTTGGTAATTATCCTATGCCTTTCTTCAAGTGGCTGGAGTTGATTTCCTGTTTTCCCGAAATGGGAAGTAATATTTTCACGGACTAATAAACAAATTGTTTGTACAACTCTTGCTGGAGGGACTTTAGGTCGGTCAGTCTTGATTTGGTAGCCCGACTTCGTATCCAGAGGCAGTTATTCGAACAAGAACTACGGAAGCAATTTGTAGTGAAATCACAATGTCAGTTGTATTTACAATGTGACAAAAACAAATAAAACCTTCGTTCTTATTAAATACAAAGAGCTGTCATCCAAACTATTCTGGAATAATTATTCACGAGCGTAATTAATGGCAAACAGGAGGACTTAATAACCGGCAAGATAAAATCTCGCTTTACATCTTGATTTAGCTCAAAAGATAATTCGCTGCAATAAAATAATTACTACCTACGTCTTTTAATTGGATTGGATGCTTGCACTGCAAACTTATTAAAAATAATATGCATCACGCAAACCGCTTGACGCGTAAGATCGCACTTGCGAAGTTTTAAGTGAAAAATTGGATCTCCGGGATAGCAAATTTCGTATCATGCTCTCACGTAATTCCAACTCCTAGAACAAATTTTTCTTTTGTACTTCATCGATGTGAAAGGAACAGCTTGAGAACACGATTAATCAATTCAACTGCAGAACTACTAATTTAAATGTTACATAACTCGCAACATTGTGGAGGTGTTTGCAAAAAATCAAAATTTGTTTGCCAAAACAAATTACGGAGGGCTCATCAGAGAACTTGTTCGGAAGACTTTCTGCGAATATTTGGAGTTTTTAAAATTTAATTAATAATTGAAGCCTCTCGAAAAAGATTATTGTAATTTTGTGTAGTAAAAGGAAAACAGCGTTATAGGGTAGAAATGGATAATCATCTTTTTATTTTACTTGAACATAATAGACAATGAAAGCTTTTCAACAAAATTTAAATTAAAATTACATCATACTCGAGGATTAACCACGAGCTATCGTTTCGGTCTTCATGCCGCATTTTCATTTTGCACTAATCGTGGCTTAAGAGTTGATAGCGTTCCGGAATGTCACGCTGGTGCATTGCCTAAAGCTTCATCTTGACATAGTCGCTTCTCAAGTCTATAGAAAACTCGTCTACATTTTATATCTGGATGTGGGTTTTCTTATGCCATTAAATTGGAAATTCAACAAAATAGCGGCCACATTTTCTAGGGCAGGTCGATATAGGATTTTTTCATTACGACCGCGATTTATTTTTCCATTTTAAAGTTTTTGAATTAATATAGTAGAGAAATGTTTAAATTTAAAGGGATTTTTTGCGGCATTAACGTCATGTGGTGTGCCCCAGTTTTGCACACCAGAACAATTCAAACGTTTCGCTTCTCATCCATAAAACACCTGGATTCCATTTAACTTCACCACATTTAGCAGACTTTCCGACAACTATCAACCAACAATGAATTGAATAAATGAATGAAATCATTGTAATGCACGTAATTTTGTTTCCTGTTATGCATTTCCTGAGAGCATTTCCGCTTCCATTTAATAGTCCATCAAGTCATACAAGTGTGCACGCTATTTTTTTTGCTCCCAATTCCGCAGTTCATTCAAACGCCTGTCGAACACAAAATTACTAGCATTATACTATTTCCAAAAAATTTGGATTGACCAAATCCGATAAGGACGAATCTGGCATTTTAAAAATTTAAGTGGCTAATAGAACGTAAATTTTTGTTTGGAGTTGGGTAATCCATTCTACTTTGTATTTCTCTTTTATATGCCAGCAAAATGAAACTCGACAATAAATGGGCCGTAAAAGAACTGCGTTAGCACAGTTATAATTGGAATAATATATTTTCGTTTCCTATTTCACTTCCAAGATCCGAAATAGTCTCGACATCGCTTCTTATATACGTTTTGCATTTATTATTAAGCTTTATAATCTCTTTATCGCATTACTTATTAGCTCGTTCGTTTTAAAATAGCAATTGCAATTTTCACTGCTGGGTTGTGGTCTCCCTGTTAATAGCATAAGGTACAAATACATAATTTGAATAGAAAGTTCCAACACAAACTGTTTGATTCAATTTTCATATAAATTTATGTCCCGGATCGATTATTGTAAACCACTCAAATTTGGGTCGCGTCCTAGTGTCTTGCGACCTACACACGAAAGGCCATGACCTTAAGTAACTTCTTTATAATGCAAATTTAAACATTATCGATTTGTTGTTTGAGTTATTCGAGTCGAAACGGAAACCTAAAAGTCTACTTACAATTTTTCGCGCTGACGATGGAAGAAAATGACGAAACCGTTCAGGCGGCAATTTTATTTTTTAAATTTATCGAAATCGATAAGTCCGCACCTATTTTAAATTGCCAAAGTACATTTGAAACAATTTCTTTGAGTGTATGAATAGTTTCGGAATACATCATATCGCGAAGCTCGTTTATCATAACAACTCTTGACTGGATGTGACATAGTTATCAATGGAATCGAAAAGTATCGACATATTTTTGATTTTATTTAGTTACCAAGTCTTGGCAACATCCGTTACCGTAGTACTTTTTGAGGGCTTTTTAATTTCCGCCATCGCTGTCGTTATATTATATACTTATAGTTAATGATGGCATCATCTTTTCGTATTCCCGACTTTAATAAGAATATATAAGGCGACACAAAACAAGCACGAAAAATAATGAAAATGCAGCTTTATGTTACTTTTACGACAGATTCAGTTTATTAGTGCATGCAAATTTTCGCTTGTTTGGATCTTCTCAAAGTGACGCCACGAATGCGCTCTTATTGTTTGACAAGTACAGAATTTTGATTTCAAGTGGAATTTTGAATTCGTAACTAACTGAAAACGGAAATAATATAACCGACCGCGCCGTAACCGTACCTACACCAATATGAATAATGACCAACGTGCAAGTATATAAATTAAACACCGCTTGTCATTAATTACACCACAAAACCATAAATCTAATATGTCGATTCAAATTTGCAAAATATTTTATCATTTTATTACATTTTCTTCAGACTGAAAAGCTTTTCTTTCAAATTTTATTTTACCGCATCTTTGAGCATTATGGATTTTGTGTATGTCTCTATTTCGCAATAATTGTGAATTATTTCTTTCGAAAAAGTCGAAAGTAATTTTTCAAAATGGCAAACATAATATGCAGCTATTAATGAAAACGTAAAATCGGCAAAACGTTGATTCTGGAAATATCAATAGCCCCAAGCTTTCGGTCAATTTGTCATTTTGATAAATAACAATTTTATTTTGAACTTGGCCGTGCGGATTTTGTAACTTTTCGTAGTGAAAACAATTGTTTTACTTTAGTGCGGGCAACGGGCGGCGTTAAATTACTACTTTACAGACGAGCAGAGCGAAAAAGCACAATTTAGTTGAAACATAAAATAGCGAAAGATATTTTTAAAGATTGCTGAGCTCATTAAGCTCTTTTGTACTTCTTATATCGGTAAAAAGTCACTTATGAGAGAGCTTAATTGATTTCTGAAAATCTCAAATGTTTCGCCGACACGAAATCGGAGTATTTTCTAAAAGAACAAAATTTGTTTCACTATTTTGCAAAAGAAACGATGCAGACGAAATTTAAAATAATTTCGAAACGGTTTTATTTTCATCCCCTACAGTTAATAGGGTGTAAAAGTGCGCGAAATAACCACAATAATTTCGAGTAGAAAAAATAAAGAAGCAGAATTTCCTTGTGTTTGAGGTTTCTAAATGTAGGAGTGGTGACATTGTTACACTTTGATTACACTTTTGAGCAGCCCTTAACTGTAAGTCAAACTTGAAAGCATCTCTAGACTCTACTATGTTATCAACAACTTTATTTTCTTCGCAGACGCAATAAAATGTCTTTTCGTAGATTTTCCCAGTTTGTTAGTGCAAAACACCCAATTTTAGATTTTTTTAACTGAAATTTACAGAGCTGCGAAGTTGTGAAGAATATCTGCTCTGTTTCACAAACTAACAACGGAAATAATTTTGTCGTGGAAGACGACTTGGAAGTTGTTTAAATGACCTACACTATATACTACCTTCATGTGTCCTCGTTAATGTGCTATAGGTACGCAATAATTATTCCAGGCCATTTGAAACTTTGAAATTACCACATCCACATTTTTGTGTTACAAATTACCTTTTACAAAACAAAGTTGTAATTAGAAATTCTTGTGAAAACCTGAAATCAAATTAAAAATTGAAACATTTAAGATAAAAAACAAACAAATCTCTGTTTAATTTTAGTACTTGCAATCAGGTTTATTTGCAATTACTTGTTTTGCTTGTTTATTTTGTTTTGAAAGCGTTTGTGACCTTTCGAGAATTAATTGAAATTTTTTACTTCAAATCGTCAGCCAATAGCTTCGCGTAATTATTATTCAGATACAGTTTAATCTGCTTCGAATTGTTTTAGGTCAGTTATACCATTAGGTACACAGGACGAATTGTTATTTTAAAATTTCACAGGACTATTCATAAACCGAGAGCAATGCTCTATATTTGGTTTTCATCAAATATCAAATTTCTAATTTTCGTTTTTCATATTTGTAGAATATAATAGTATTATAGCTTTATTATAAGTTGCACGTAATAATCCCCGGATTTATTAAAAAGAAAGTTAATTAAATTTTCCATTAAAAATAATAACTGATGATGCAGTATGTTTTAGAGGAAAGAAAGGATTCTTATCAAATTTTTATTGAAAATACCTGTAAAACAAGTCTCGGAATAATCGTTAACATAACTTAGAGCATAATCGTAACTCTTAATTATTTTTTTAATTTTATTAATAGGGAACAACCTGTTGACAACGGTTTACGGAATTTATCGCGTTTAATTATCTCACTTCTTCAATTAAAGTGCATTAAATGCACGATCAATTTTATTAACTACAAAATTATTAGTAATAATTTAGATATATTACAGAAGTACATAATTTTCATCCATTATTATGAACCAATTATTAAATTAATGCCAACTTTGGTGAGGTACTTTATCGATCGAGTGATTAAACCTTAACGGTTTACGATTATTAAATGTTGATGAATGAAAGTATATGCGGGTACTAGGTATAATATAAATTTTATTTGTTTATTATACGCAATTTACCTATTTTTATGGATAATTTTATATTTTTTCTAATGACCATAAACTTTGATACTAAATGAAATGGCAGTAAAAATAAAAATGAAATTTTTATGTGGGTTATTTAAAAAATAGTCGCACCAAACAAATTTTTAACGACGAAAGCGACGAAGAAACGATGAAGAAGATAATAGACGACGGAAAGGAAAGCGTAACTCGCGAGTAGTTATGCTCGATTAAAATTAAATATTGTTTTATCTTTATGTTAAAATTAGTGCCTTATTGAGCTTTTATCTTAAATACATCTGGCGCTGAAACAATATACGGGGTATGCGGGAGGCGTAACTTTGTGCTATATTACAGAACCTAATTTTAGCAAGAAAACAACAAAGTCGGTTTAAATCTGCATAATTTAAAATTTAAATTAGGGCACGCTTAGGAAATTACAACAAAATAGGGCAGCGTTAATAAGACAAACGGTCAATTATTGAATTTTCCGAATTTTCACAATTAGGTATAGGCAATAATCATATTTTCCGAGTTAGTTAATTAGAAATTTATTTGAAAACTTTTTATTTTGTATAAGAATTTGTTAGTACTACTCGAAGAAGTAATTTAATGATATTTCTTTATTAAAGTTATCTTATTACCTCACGAAAAACTTTTATAATTGGAAAACTTTTAGTGAATCGAGCAATTAAAAATTTTCGTATTGTTTAAAATTATATACGATAGGATTAATAATATTATATACTTACCTAACGCTTAACTATGTACACTTGTTCGAGTAAATCACGAAAGTATTTCTCAACTTTTTAATATCAAACTTAATTAGATTTTTGAGGTGGAGCCTAAACGGCGAACGCTTTAAGTTAACTTTTTCATTAATTTTTTTTCGAAAATGAAGTGTTTTTACTTTATTATTAATTTTACTTTTCTTTCAGACGGAACTTATGAAAAGAGAAATGGTATGAAGGAACCAGATCACTTCGGTGAAACGGTAAGTTTATATCTTTTTAATATTTAATTTTTATTTCCTAATTAATAATTCGGCACGTAAAAGGCGCACCCGGTGCGCTTTTTTTGATTTTATCTTCAATTAAAGGCAAATATTTACAGAAAGGTAAGTTGTTACTTACGTAGCTGGAAATCCATTTGAATTTAAATAGTTTCAAATTGAATGCGCTTGAGAAAATTTACTTAGCGCTTGAACTTTCTTTACTGACCGAAAAAGTTTTAATTTGCAGTTAGGTTTTGAATGAAAATCAATTGTAAATTGTGGACTCTATTGCAATAAATTTAGCGAAACTAAATTGAATTTCTAATATAGAACATGCACAAGTTTAGGGAATCGCGTTTTTGCTTCTGATGTGCTGCTACAAAATTTCGAATCAACTTTTTGTCTCTTTTATATTTTATGCAAATGAAGTAGCTTATAGAAAGTTATCATAAGTAATTTAATTTATTGTTTTAATATTTTTTTCCATCTATAATGACTACAAGCACCGGTTTGTCCTACTGCACTACAAAATTGTAACTGGGACAAAAGTTAAAAATGGCTTACTTTATTATATGCCTTGTTTACTTGCGTGAGTAAATGTCTACATGTCGTGACAACTGTCAAGTTAACATAATAATAATAAATAACACAAATTATACTATAGAGTTTGTTATAATAACGAAATCGTTAACAATTTTTAATTTATATAATTACGTCACATTTCGAATTAAGCAGCCGTAATTATTACAAATAATTTGGTATAATATCTTCACATCGAAACCATTCAAAAACACAACAAATAATTAATTTATTGTAATTTTCTAATTCTCCAACTTAAGTAGCAATTTTAGATTTTTTTCTATTTCCTTTTCCATTGTTTGCAATCGAGTAGGGCAGACCGGGGCAAACCTGAACACTTTCCAATTTTTATGTTTTCGAGATTGCGTGGCTCATGATAGCTCCTGCTCCTGCTACAGCGGATCATTTTTTGCCGAAAAAAGAAACACTCTGATTGGTCGATTTTTTTACCAACCGAAAAATATATTAAACTCAGATTATGCCTAAAAATATTTGTGCAATATTCTAAATGAGTGGATATCCTGCGATATGTACTGGAGGGTGTTCCACACCCCCCAGACCCCCCCGGTTTACTTTTAATATAGAAATAATATAAACATATAAAGTCAAAATTGTATACCGTGAGGTGTGCAACACCGTTCAGATATCGCAAAATTTGGAGAAAATAGAGAATTTATAATTTTACAAGTTTCGCCAGGAAAAACCGGGAAATTTGGATTTTTAATCAAAAGTGAGAGAAGTTTAAACCTTAACTTAAAAAAACATTTCTTTAAGTGACTTACTGCTCGGAGTTTAGCAGCAAAAATGTAAACCGGGGGTTCTGGGGGTGAACATATCCTGCAATATGTACTGGAGGGTGTTCCACACTCCCCAGACCCCTTTTTTTTTTGTGAGCGTTGGGAGTGGGGAAATCTTCAATAGACACCACCCTGATGATTAGGGTGGTAGTGTCGGATTTTTACCGACTAAAACCCCACTCCTTGGAGGTGCCGGGAATCGCTAGGCATTTCTTCCGTACACTCTCCTGCCTCTGGTTTTTCGCCCTTTCGGGACTTTGCTCTTCATGTTTGTGACTCATCTTGTAGTTTGGCCTTGGCGGAGATGATGTCGACCAGCATCCTCTCGATCACCATCCAGAGCTCTTCGCTAGCCAGCATCAGCTTCACGATGTTGGTGGGGGTTAGGGTCTGCCCCAGCTGCGTTTGGGCGGCTAATCTGCGGTCCGTCCATTTGTTACAGAAGAAGATAGTATGTTCTGCATCATCGATCTCTCCACAGAAGAGACAGCTGGGGGTATCGGACCTCTTGAAGCGATGCAGGTAGCTCCTGAAGCATCCATGCCCGCTAAGGGCCTGTGTGGTTTCGTAGGTGAGTTCACCGTGTCTCCTGTTTATCCAAGGCTCTAATTCAGGAATTAGACGGTGAGTCCACCGACCCTTATCTGACGCTGTCCATGACGACTGCCACTGCTTTTGGATATCCATACACCTGCTTTTGAAGAGGGTCTTGTTTTCGGATCTATATTTGGCGTCTCGCATCTCCGCCTTGAGGTGGATTGGCAGAAGGGACGCCAAGACAAGAACCGCCTCTGTGGATACGGTTCTATACGCTCTGCATATCTTCAGGACGCTCTTCCTCTGGGTTGTCTCGAGCAGGTGCCTGTACGTTACCCTTCTAAGGGCCGAGGCCCATATCGGAGCAGCGTACAGCATGACGGACTCCACCACGGCGCACAGCAGTCTTCGCTTTTCTTGGCTTGGGCCGCTCAAATTCGGCATTATCTTGCTAAGTGCTTCTGTTGTTTTTGCTGCTCTTGTTGCAACCCTTGTGATGTGGGGCTTGAACGAAAGGCACCGGTCGATGTCCACGCCCAGCACTCTAACCTGGTCGCACGGTGTTATGGTGTGACCTCCCAAGGAAAACCGGACCGGCCTGATCCGTCTCTTTCCAATAACCAAGACCGCTTCCGTCTTCTCCGGGACCAGTTGCAACCCCCTAGCAGCCATCCATTCAGCGATGTCGGCGATGGTAGCGTTGACTAATCGCTCCATTATTTTACTTTTAATTAGTTAATTTTTAATTAATTTAATTTATACCTAATAATTATAAAAATTATGTAAAAATATGAAGTCAAAATTGTAAACCGGGGGGTCTGGGGGATGTGGAACACCCTCCAGTGCATATCGCAGAATTTGGAGAAGCTAAAGAATTTATAATTTTACAAATTTCGCTAGGAAAAACCGGGAAATTTGAATTTTTAAGAAAAAGTGAGAGAAATTTAAACCTTACGGTTCAGAGTTTAGCAGCAACTTTTGCGTTACTTTGAAAGTTAACTGTCAAAAGTGTAAACCGGGGTGTATGGGGGAGGAACACTAAACTAAGATTAGGACTAAAAATATTTGTCCAATATTCTAAATGAGTCGATATCCTGCGATTTTATTTTTTATTTATAATAATTTAATTTATAATCTTTCTTCTTTTTCCACTTTAAGGCTAGAATAACTCCTGTTGCTTTGACATTGGGCTGTCTTCTATCGAAGACCGAGCCTTAGTCACAAAGTCTCTGAGCATATAAATTGCTTTACATCTGATGCAGCTTGCTGTGCTTATCTCACGTCAGATGTGCCCGTAACCCTGGAGTTTTGTTGATGAGGGCAAATCATCCACTCAGGGGGACCGCCGGCTTTACGTGCCCTCCGAAGCACGGAGACGGTCATAAGAAATTTTAGACTCCCTCCGGATTTGAACCGGGTACCTTAGTGTCAGCAGTTATTCAGCTAACATACTAGGCTAATGACCGTCTTATTTAATTTATAATATTTATAAAACTATACAGATAAAATTGTAAACCGGGGGGTCTGGGGGGTGTGGAACACCCTCCAGTACATATCACAGGATTTCCATTCTTTTAGAATACTTGGAGAAGATGGGGAATTTATGATTTTACAAATGTTTCCAAGAGTGGAAATCCT
Organism: Cantharis nigra; assembly: GCA_958510845.1. Lineage (NCBI taxonomy): Eukaryota > Metazoa > Arthropoda > Insecta > Coleoptera > Cantharidae > Cantharis > Cantharis nigra. The sequence continues at coordinate 1,159,328 of OY294033.1, read as the reverse complement.
TCGATATGTACTGTAACCCCCAGACCCTCCGGTTTATAATTTTGACTTTATATTTACCATATCGCCGGATTTCCACTTCTTTAGAATACCTGGAGAAGATGGGGAATTCATAATTTTACAAATTTCGCCAGGAAAAACCGGGAAATTTGATCCTTTGGCTAGAGAATATTAAAGCTTGGAAAAACATTTATTTAAGAGCTTTACTGCTCATAGTTTAGCAGCAACATTTGCTTTACTTTGAAAGTTAACTGTCAAAGTGTAAACCGGGGGGTCTGGGGTGAATATCCTCCAGTACATAGTATAATAAAATTCCCACTCTTCTAGAATATCAACAGAAGACAGAATAATTTTATCAATTTCGTCAGAAAATGCTGGAAAATTTATTGTTTTTGAGCCAAAGTGAGTGAAATTGAAACGTTCGGCTAAAGAAAATTAGAATTTCAGAAACTTATTTATTTTTCAATTATTAAAAAAAATTTTAATTGCCCGTTGGCACATTAAGTTTAGCAGCAACGGGGAATCACCCAGTAGCGGGAAACGAAATTAAATGTTTAATATTATACCGCTAAAAAAGAGATCCACCGTCTAGCTGCCCGTCCGCGGACGGGCTTTCCGCTAAAATACAAAATTTTCTAAAGAAATTTCCACCGAACATGTTTCGAATGTAACTATTCGTGCAACTAGTCGTTTTCCATACTAGGGCGGAAAAGTAATATTACCTTACTCAAACGAATATCCAACAGTATCAGAAAGTAAATCTTAATATAACAATTAATGAGTTCGATATCGTCGAGTTAAATTTACTCCTGTAGCCAACCAACTCCAGTTTCCCTAAGTAGAAGTATAAGCATTTAGGCATAAAAAAGCACACGGTTCGTAGTCGCCCTTAAAAGTGACGTTGGTTAAATATCGAAATTGAACTTATGAGTTGATCCATCTGCAAACAGAGCGAAAGCATTCCCCGATCAGAGGAACATGAAAATCCAGGATTTCTTTTAACATCTTTCAGACGATTTTTCTAGGAACCCTCAATACGTCAATGTTAGGTTATTTTTGTTTTATCACATCAAAATGACAACCCTTAAATCCTTCTTATGTGGTTAAAATAATATAAAAAACGCCGATGCGTTTGCTCATCGGAAAATCAGTTTTCCGTCAAAATCTATCAATTTTTTTTTATTTTTTCGGATTAAACTTGTATTAATAAATAACACATCGCATCATTTGGTAATCAAATTCAATTTATTCTCTCCATATAAATGATAACACGTTCAAGTTTGCCTGTCAACCAGATTTAATAAATATCCAGTTTGATAAACTATCGGGATTAAAATGTCTTTTGCTAAATTGATTCGATCCGCCGCGCAGTATTTACGACGTTCCAGTGGAAATTAATTACGCAAAAATTATTATAAACAAATAAATGGTTTATAATATTTACTAAATCATTTCGACAGGTTTGTGTGACGACTTGTCCTTGGTTCGTATATAAGGATTGTTCAGTTCAAGGCCATCCAGTTGCGGAATGTTGCAAATTGCGGGTGTTCTTCTGCCTTCTTCGGTACCAGCATTACCACACACATAAAAGACGTTATTCAAATTAAACGTAAGCGCCACTTTTTGCGACAATTTTTCAATTAGGTAAAACGTGACAAACTTCGTGTCACGATAGGGGTTTAGCCGAAAAACCTTTCGGATTTTTCAAATTTGTATTGTAAATTTAACCCAAACTAAAACGCCTACATTTATCATCATTTAAAAAGGTTTTCCAAACGAGCTTTCCTTCTGAGGACTCTCGGAATAAATCGAATAACTTAATTTTACAAAAACAAAAAAGTCTGAAATTGAATAATTCTTTTATTTGCAATAAAAAAAAAACATTCGGCTGGCTAAAAAAAATAAACTTTTCCGGCTAAAATTAATTTCGTGTAAAATTTTCTGGAAATCTGTGGTGTCAATTATGTCCATCATGTGGGGGAAATTATTTAACTCGATTTGATGAACTCGAACGCATCTGTTAATTGGTCGAAAATATATCAAACTTTTCCGTTTCATTTTTTTTTGGGAAAATATCGAGGATTGATCAAGCCCATTTATAACCTTCGCAAAGATTATACTGTTTGCTGTTTCAGTTACAAACACAATACGTTGTTTTTTGAATCCCCTGCATTTTAATTAAATTTAATCCAGAATTTATTTAAGCTCTTTGTAATTCTTGTTTATGTACTTCTGTAATTTAGGCAGCGAGTGTATAACAATAGCTGCCACGTCTATGTTAACATTTTGTTACTTTTATTAAGCTTCCTAACCTGAAATTACTTGGTCAAAATACGTTTAAAATCCGCATATGTGTTTAATTATCTCCAAGGAAGTGAGGAACCTTTTTCGCTTCCATTTTCCATGCTCTGCCTCCCTCCTCGTTAGGGATTTATTGTGAAAAAGGGTCCAATTTATTATTATAAATTTGTATGAAAACTTTTTACGTCGTCAACAACTTGAATAAATTTGTAAGCTTTCTTGTTGGGAAACTTACTAGTTTTTTTTTCTCTAGTACATTTTTTAAATGTTTTACTTACATCATAGGACTTGTAAAGTAGCAGCCAGCAATCAAATAAAAAGTTTTCTCGTCGAGAACTCTTTTACAAAAGCATTCGTTTGTTGTAACAAACGATGCAATTCAAAATTAATTCAATCGAGTCGGTTTTTTTACACAATATTGCACCTTTAATAATAATAAATATTTCCTTCCAAGTTGCTTTATGTAAAATTTACAATTTCGAACGTTTACGAAAGTTTTAATTTTGAATTTTTATGTTCCAGCACTGCTTTATACGACATTTACATAAATATACCTAGGTACCTATAAATTTTTATAAATCATAACGTAATAATGTTGATGTAATAACCATATAATAGCAAAATACGAAATGCTTTCTCGACAAATAAATAATTTAGTAAGAAGGAAATAAGTTGTAAAAAATCGAAACAAAGCCAGAAAGATGAAAAATATCCGAGAAGCTAAATGTAATGATACTGAGGACATTCTCTCGACATGTGGAGAGAATGCCCTCGAGTATTCAAATAAATAAAGGAAAATCCATAAGTAGAAAATGAAAATCGTCAATTGCGAAAGTTAAAAAATTTTCAAAATGAAAGCATATGCGCCAACCATCAGTTTGCAAGTGTTAGGTAATAATTTTAATTGAAAGTGTTAATTGAATTCTCTGGAGTATCAAAGATAATTAAGTACTCTATAATCCTTATTACAGAAGCTTGTGTTTGTAAGGTTTAAGCGATTTTGTTAATCTTGCATTCAGCAACTAACGTTGACAATTTCAACTTGTCTTATGTATTCGTGCACGAGCACAGTTATTTGTTCGGTAAATTTAGCAAATCTCACATTTCTTTTATTTTTCTCTATATATGAAGTACATGGTCGGACTTGCAACAGTAATTATACTTCGTATTTGAACCACTCTTACACAATGTTTCAAGAGATCACGTGACACTTTGAATCCAACCATCTAAAAATATATCATCCACACACAAGACTGCTTGTGTAACATTTTAGTTTTGTAATGAAATTCTCGTAATGAATACGCGAGCGTAAATTTAAAAATTCCAACTTTTTGGTGAATTATTCTTTTTTTGATTTATAAGGTGCCTGCCTATTTAAAGCCTCAATTAATTGCAAAGTGTCGTCCTCGTCTAATTTAATCTCTGGCTTACAACAGTCGAGAGCTAAAGAAACACAGAACCCAGTCTCGATATAACAAAAAGCATGGAAAATAAATCAAGTCTTAATGTGTTGATAAGTGAAAGTGAGGAAAATATATATGATTTGGAGATAAGCGATGAATGCTTGGACGTACACAAAAAATCGGGAGAAGAAAATGGATGCCACGTTATTGATGTCGATGATAGCAAAGTTGAACTTTTGCAAAAAGCTCTGAAATTTTCCGGACTTAGCATTGTAAGTTACGGTTCAACTGTTTGTGGTTTGCAATTACTTAAATTTAGAACCCCAAAGAAAACTTATTTCTTCAATTTCAACAACCAAAAAATGTAATATATTTATTTAAACGTCAGATTAATAATTTTCTACTTGTCTTGACACGAATAAGAAAATAAAATACGGATACGGAAAAGCTATGAATGTTATGTTGTAGAGAAAATATATTTTATTTACAAAATTTCCGTATAATTCATTTTCTTTTTGCACACTTCGTAAACAGAGTATCCACGATCAGAATGCACTGCCTGGGGGTCTCGTAAACTCTACGAGATTTACCTAATTTAAAAGAATTATTTGCCATTTCAAATATTACTAAAAAGTTTTAAACTTAAAATCCATATTTTACAGTTTTTTACTTTATATATGGGATAAATCAAAATTTAAATGGACAGAATAGTATAGTGTGACGTAAGGGCGTAAAGCAGTAGAAGAAAATTTTGTAGTAGTACCACGAAATCCGATAGTCTATAATTTTATTAATTTTTTTCCGTTCGTTACAGCAATAACTAAATCCAATAAATTTTGTAATAATTACTTATTTACGTTTAATAAACAACGGTAAATGCTTTCAATTCGAATAGCAAACATTACATTATTAAAAATTTTGTTTTTAATTAACCAGGAAAACAAAGCATTATTCGCTTTTGTTATCCTCCAGGATTACCGCAACTATAGATTTAGTGTTTTTATCAGATTATATTATTAATTATTTAACTTTTAGAATAAAATGCCGGCATGTAAACGTCCAATTCTTGCAATGTTATTAACGAAAATTCCGGAATATTATTTACATTAATAGCAAAGCAATTATTTAGCTTGATTGTTTCAACAATGGAAACGAGAGGTTTTATTATAAAAAAGCAGGATTAAAGTTTCGTTTTATTTAATTTGTGCCCGTCAATCGTTTCGGTGGAGGATTATGTGTATTTTACATATAAAAATCAGTCCTTACATTTTAATTAACGCGATCGAAATGTGTTTTAATTCCGATAAAACTTTTTAATCAAATTTAACAGTGCATTTGTATTTGCAGTTTCGAATCAAAGGTAATTCGTATGAAAGTACGGATTTGCATAAGTGTTTGACTGGGGACATTGAATAAGGACCTGCGTTTTATGTTTTTTGCGACGACACCGAAAATTTTCGATTTTGATGATCTCGACGAGAAATTTAGCTCGATATTTCCTAGACACTTAATTTCGTTATACATCGCAGAAAGTTCTCTAAATCAACAATGGCATTGTGATATTATTCTGTTTGTGTTCTTGTGTTGAAACAAACCAAACTTTCGAATAGTTAATATTATATGAATAGGTAAATCTCTAAGGTTTTAAATTCGTCCTATCGATGTATCTCTGAATGTTTGCAGGAACATTTAAAATTATATTTGTTCAGCCAGTTATATCGGTTCAAGTTAAACAGGTAATAACGGTTTCATATAAAAATGTCAAAATAAAAGTCCAATATTTGTTTACGGAAATTTTATACTCGAAAATACATTTTTAGAAAGTTTCGGTCCGAATTCTACTCGATTTCTAAAACTTCTCTATTACGGAATTTGTATTTTAAAAATAATCGTAATTGATCCTGGGCGATTTGTTGTGGGAATCAGAAAATACATTTTCGTTTTTAATAAAAAGTTATTGTTTCAAAAAGAATTTTTCATAAATATAAAAATAAAATAAATGGAAAATATGTCTAACTTAATAGACTTTTGAATTTTCTTATCTCCAACATTCATATGCTTCACTGGTTCAGATACTACCAATCACTGCTTCATTTTTGTCTAGAGAATTTCCGTTAACGTTTTTAACGTGATCGTGAATTTCAATATTATATATTAACTGAGGCTAAATAGAAAAGACTGGGGTCAATTTTATGAAATTGTAGATTTTTCAATAAAAGCACTTTGCTATTATTATGTCAATGAGGTGCTTTTATTCTTTATTTTAAGTACTTATAGAGTACACGCTCTGCTTAGAGATCGATATTTTATAAAAATTAAATTTATAAAAAGCTTTTCGAGAGCTTGTTTATCCATTTTTAACGAATCTCTTACCAAACGACAAATTTAATAATGTTTTTAAGATTTCATTATGAAAAGCCAACATCGGTATACTTTTGTCAGTCGGTGGAGCTGGGAAATTTAGTAAAAGTGTCAACTTAAGAGGGTATTGAAATTCATGTTTGAAAAATACAATAATATATAATATAAACCGCATCTTAAATAGTAGATTATTTTATAGCACTTGGACGTAAAGTAGCTTAATTAAAATTTGCATTGCTTCTGTCAGTTTTGCATATTTTTTACTATTTTGGTTATTTTTTAGAAATAACCTTAGATAGTCAGGGAATAGTCCGTACCTTTTCATATTTTACTAAAAATAAAAAACAAAAGATGCACTGGCGGGTGTTCCACACCCCCCAGACCCCCCGGTTTGTCACTTACATTTTGTGTCTAAACCAGTTTTGTAATAGCCGCTAAACTGAAGTTTATCGAATTTTTAAAACAGATTTTAGAAATTTCTATAGCAAACTAGGTAATTAATTGTTAAAACTTCTAAATTTGGTTGTAAAGCTTTGTTGAGATTTAGTTCAGCTGCTACTATAAAACTGTTTTGTGGCAATCCGGGTGGTCTGGGGGGTATGGAATACCCCCAGATCTCCCGGTGAGAGATATATGTAGATGTATTTGTTCTAAGAGAATATAAAGTTTTCATATGAAAGTAAATCACACCTTTGGGTTTTCAAACCGGGGGGTCTGGAATACCCTCCAGTGCACCAGCAATTATATTTGTTGAAAAAACAAATTAAAGTTGAAACCCCCCACGTTTTTATTCTGTCTTATTTGTTTATTTTGTTTGTTATTTTACTTTTCTCTCCCAAAGTTCTTTGGAATGATAATCTTGTTAATCCCTTTATGCGCTCCAGCGATAGACAATTAAAATTATGAAGTCATTGCAGTCTAATACAGCATTAAAATCTAAAACCAAGGGCGGATATAGGCAAAGTTCATGGATGGGGAATAAATATATTATGTTTTTTAATAAGAATAAGGCTCACGAGTGGGGGTTGATGTCCTCTTGTATCTGCCTTGGCCAGGCAATCTTAGAAAATTAAAAAAGGAAATAAAAGAATTAACCTATGGTATTCTAAAGATTTCCTAAATTTCCCAAGTTTTCCTTGGGAAGAAAATAGCATTTTTAAGTTTTACTAAGATTTCTTAGAATTTCCTTAAAATTTCTTTTCACTTTTGTATATCACGATTTTCCCTTCGGCTTTCCAGTTAATACAAAACTAGGAGGAAATCGACGGAAAAATTGAGTGTACTAGTGAATGGAAATCTGAAAAATTCCAAGACATCTCAAGAAACAGATTCTTAGAACATTTGTAGAAATATAGAAAATCTCAGGAAATCCAAAGAAATTTCAAGAAAATTTTAGGAAACTCGAAAAAATTTTAAAGCCAAGGAAATCTGAGAAAATGAAAAAAGCAAAAAAAAGATAGTCTATAAATTTTGCATATGACAATTTCTCCATCATTTTTCCACTTTTATTAGTAAAAAACGAGCGAGAAATTTTAAGAAATCCCAGAAAATTTTAGAAAATCTTAGAAAAAAAATCCAAAACATTTTGTGAAGTGGGGAATCACAGAAAATTCTAGGATATTTTGGGAAATTAAGTAGGGGGGGGATTCGAAATACCCTCCGGTTCAGTATTTTCCATTTTCCGATTCGCGAGTTGATGTTGAAATGAGAAAAACATTAAAAAATAATTAAATAGAGCAAATTACTATTGGTTCATCCTGTAGAAGGTGTAAAATTTAATTAAATGGTTTTCTAATTTTATAAATTTTTAAGAACGTTGGTGTTAAAACAAATATTGAAAAAATTATCGGGATAGGTATTAAAAAAGTTCATTATTTGCTAATTTAACGATCCAACCGTAATTCCCTCCTAAGAATTTAATTTAAATGCTGTTGAAATTTTCACTCTCAATTTTGATTAAAGAAATATCAATTTAAGTGTTTTTTCGATAAGAAATGAAATTGATGCTTAGTGAGGCTTACAAATTTAATTTCCATCAGTTTCATAACTTTGTAGTTAGTTAATTAAGAGTAATTTAAAAAAATGCATTATAACGAAAAGAAAATTACCATTTGCTGTAATTTGACATATTTTGGAGAAAACTCCATTAAAACTTAGAACTAAATCCACTAATTTGGTTTAATTCTAGTCTCTTTAATTTACTTTACCAGTTTAAATTCGCATTTCACCACCATTTTCTGCAATTACCAAATTAGTACACGATTTCTGTAAGTTATATCAGCGAAAATGGCTAGGATAGGAATTACGTTGATTGTTTTAAAATTATTCGAAAACCTGTACATAATAGAATTAAATTCAAAATGGGAGATCTAATATCTATCAACATCTCGTGGAAGCTTTCTTAATTTCGAAGGAACATTTCTGATATTTGATACTATTTTAAATACGCCTAGTTTCTCCTCGACCTTCTTCCGAGAACTTTGAATACGCAAAGAGCTTATTTTTATCAGAACTTTAAAACCAATGTAACAATGAATAATAATTTTTGTGGCATGTGCGGAGGTGATTCTACAATAAACAATAGAAGTATTGTGTAAAAGTGCCATGCGAATAAATAACAATTTAAACACATAACATTTTAATATGATTTCTTAAGAATTATGCAAATCCGATCACCGTGAAGAGAGCAAGGTTAAAATACTAGTGTAATCAAACCAGATCCCCCCCCCCCCCAAGAAAAAGCTGTCAGATTCCAACTGCTAGCCTACGATCGTGCTAATTTTCCATTAGGAAATTATAAAATAAGTTATTAATAAGAGAAAGCAATTTTTTTTTTGCAAAAAAAAAGAACCATTAAAAGCTTTTTCGTATACAAGTTACTCGTTTAGAATATAAAAGCCACCAATGCAAGTCGTGAAAAGTTTTACAAATAAGCTCAATTAAATTCAATACTTTTGGAAACTTTTGAAATCTCAGTTGGTGTGGCCACTAAGTGAATAATTTATTAATCGCTTTTTTTTTAATTTATTATATTGAACTGCAATTTATTAAATTTTGTTTTCAATTAACCACTCGACGACATTTTCGGCGATATTCTGAAGTGGCTTTCAATTTGATGGCAACTTTAATCAAAATATCTGACATCTTCTTCTTCGGTAAATTCAATTTAAATTTCAACCTATATAATTTTAATTAAACACAACAATGGAAACGAGATTTAACTCTTACGTGTAACCGATACAGCAAATATGTATTAAATCCTAATTTTGAAAGCGATTATCCTACCTAATCCGCTAAATGACATACAAACGCAATAAAAAAGAACAAAATTAAAGTTTGGTCGACTGAATCGACTATACAAAATGGGCAGGCACTCGTCGAAAATTAATCGGTTTCGTGTTTCGTGCATAATGTTGTGTAAATAATAATCGTGTCGTTATGGGAAAATCATGTGGCTCGGAAAAGTGGAAAAAATAAAATTTTCTTGTGCCCCTGGCCCTTGCAAATAACAATGCTGAGCTGTAACGTTCATTTTGCTTATCTTTCGTATTAAATTTCCTTTTATTAATTTTCTTGTCTAAAATTTCCACGAAAAGCATTCTGACGCGTTTGTTCATTTTCTCACTTGTCAGAAATAGAAATTTTGAACATCCAAAAATATCTCATGCCTGGAAGTGTTTGTTACCTTGCATGATCGCACTTGAATTTTTATAGTGGGTTTATCTCTGGGAGACAGCACCATCGGTTATTTTTTCCAAATTAAAAATTATATGGCTTGGTTTCAAAATGTAATTCATTCATAAATCCAAGTAAAAGTTATGAATGAACTCGGTTGTGTCACTCCCACGTCACACCACCACATTGTATGTTGTCGTTGCGTTCATATTGTTGTTATAATAAATTTTATCTGCTTCTGAAGTATAATTTAGCATTTAGCTCCCTGCCGACTATTTACCTGATAAATTAATATGTTTATTCTATCTTTGGAGAGGAGATAAAGCGACTATAGTCGCATTTTTATCAGACACACAGGCGTATTATTAGGCACGTGCCTAGGGCCCAATGACCAGAGAGGCCCGAGAAGAGAGAACATAAAATCGTAATGCTTCGATGCCATCCCTGCTATTACTCGTATATAGGTACACTATAATACCTGAGGGAAAACCATACTGTTGGTTAGGATCAGGACCAGCGTTTCTGAGGACCAACGTTTCTGAGGCCTGGAGATCGTAGAATACCGCTAGCATTAATTTTTCTGCGCGAACAAAGAGCAAAACGTGCATAATGAATATTATAGTAAAATTCCTGGTATGGAAGTCACAAGTTTAATAGCATGGCAATCATGGTGACCTGGGGATTCTATACCTCCCCAGACTTCAAATAGCATCTAGTTGTGCACCTCCTACTTTTGAGAATTTTTTCAAGATTGAAAAGAAACCATTAGGGACATAACCGACAAAATTATCGAATACAAGCTCAGAACGACCGGAGAGCAACTTAATATAATATATTTCTTTTTTTGCTTATTACTCTCAGATGTAATAATGCCGATTGTATATTATTAAACTAATGAAATAAATATAGAGCATGCACATCATGAAATTGTCTGGGGACTCATCCAAAATGCAATTAATCTATTTTCACGTCGTTTCTTCGTTAGGACCTTCGGGAAGTAATTTTTCAATTTAAAATTTTAAACCAGGTATTGCATGATTTTTTTAAATGAAATAAAAAATGTAAGCCCTGTATAATTTAAAAATGTAAAGTGGTAATACAATAAAAAAATGTCGAACAATAAAAATGGAAATAACGTAGTGATTAGGTTACAATTTAATTTAAGAAGAGCAATTTTAGTGATCGATAGTCTGAAATGTAATTTTGCGCTACACTGATCAGCTTTTGCAGGTTTTATGAAATACGCGTACTATTTATTATACTTGCAGAAGTATAGGAAAAATTGCCTAAATTACTTTTATGCATAAATCAATATTCGATAATAAATTTTCTTCTTACTTCATTTTCCATTTTATTGCTGTGGTTTTGGAATAACTTTCGGTTCCTATTTCATGTTTGTGTTACGCGATACGACAACGTTACATTTTATAAATTGTCTTTTTTAATTCGATCTGAAATTTACTCCCACCAGGGAATTGAGTTTCAACAATAATAATTTGTGTTCTCGTCATAATTTATCCTACGGATTAATTTGGTTTCACCTAAGTGGAAAGCTTATAAAAATACCAGTTTGTTCTCTATATTTCTCTTCTAATATTAGCAAAATTGGCAAAACGGCCCATTTGCACCAAATATCCGTCCACGTTTAACCCAATTGACCGTTCTCCTCGATTAAATGGATATAAAAGTATAAAATTGTTGAAGAAAAATCGAGGTGCGAAAAATCTAATAAATTCGAGCTACTGTACGGGCGTGCCTGTTGTGATATGAAAATCGTGAATTAATAATCGAAATTTTCATGCTTTTATCTGTACAAATTTTTGAATGTTAGGTTTTATATTTCTTTGGCACTTTTAGTTTCTATTTTTACGTTTGAGCTTTTTTCCTTGTAAAATTTTGATTCGCCCCGACGAGGATGAACAGTTTCTTGTTGCAAAATCAATTTTGTTTTTTATTATATCATATTGTAATGAACCTTGAACCAGTTTATAATTACATACCAAAAATTAATTGCTCTTTTAATTATTTTTTAAATTTTTATAGAGATTGATTCTTCGAAAATAATAAATTAATGCGGCATTTAATATTGGATATATGATAAAGAGTGATTGATTTATGATGATAATTTAAAAGGAAAGTCACACTGATAATTTTTGTAAACCGCCGATCGTTACGTGACAAAGGATAATGATTCCTAGGTAGTAATAATAGTAATAATAATTCGAAAAATGTTAAATTTTTTCGAGTCGAGTAACTTCTCTAAGTATATCTATTACACTTGTGATCGTTTTGGTATGTGTGGGTTATCAGGTCTTCACAGTAGGGATTCTGGCGCCCGCCACCCTTAGGCGACCTTTTAAGACCCACCAGTTAACAGATAGGGTCTTCTCTGTATCAACGCCTTGTATGCTTTATGTTATGTAGAAGTGTCTGGAATTCACCTTTTTGCTTCTTACAAATTGTTTTTTGATGTCTTTGTAGGAAAAACGTTAAACTATCTTCTGATTATGTTGCCCTAAATGCTTTCCAAACATATACAACCTCAAATTTTGCTTCTCTATATATGATAATATTAAAGCTCGTCTCAATTTTTATTGTTTTCATTTCGGTTTATGGTCCAATAAAAAGTAGATTAACCTTCCATAAACGTAATCTTCTGTTTTGAAAATATTTTTTTTCAATTTGCATAATTGAAGAAATTAGTTTCGATTGTTGTTAATTTTTAAATGTTTCTCGAGGAAAAGTTGGAACCGAAAGGGTGCATTATGTTGTTAATTATGCTTTCAGCTGGTTGATTAATGTGCCATAACTCGAAAAGTTTTCATATTTAAACATAAATTTCAGTTAACTTTCAATTACTTTCAGCTTACGGAAAATTTAATGAAGTGTTTTGCTTTTCAAATAGCTGGATAATAAATATAATATTACAGAAAAATCACTGGTCGATTGATGAGGAATATTGGCCGTCCTATTTAGATATTCCTCAGGATATGCATGCACAAGCGCCCAGATTTTAATTATCATGTGCAGTGAATTGTAATGAGGGGATTTAAGACGAGCTACTGAGAAATAAACATTGCAAATAGGCTGAAATCTGGCAGTGGTGTACGGCAACGTTAATATGCATACAAATTACTTAAATGAAATTGTGGTGACAAACTTGGGATACCCTTTATAATTTCATTTGAGAAGTAAACAATATAAACTGGAATAAACTTACCCTCACATTTTATAAACAACATTGTGTGACAATATCATCCAAGGATGAGGCTTATTAAAGCAGCAACGTTACAGAAATTACAGGTTTTCGTTGAGGGCGTCGGGCGAGACAAATTCAACCTTTAAATTCAATTCTTGTCTAATTACATGGGACACCATTGTCCTTATCGTCAAAGAATGTAAAGTTAAAGTGTGTAATTTCGGATAAGGAAGAAGATTCCGTTCATCATCGGACAAGTCTATTCAATCGCATCGGTATCGCAATTTTATTTTGAAAAACTCTCGACGATGAAAGCTTCATAGTTTCCGTTCATCCGGTGATGCAGAGTTTTTGTTAATTTGTTGAAACGCAGATAAAACTCTGGATTAACTCAATTACCGTTTTGGATAAAGTGAACAATAGACTGCATAGAAATTTAAATAGTTGAAAAGGAATAAGTAAGTATTAAAACAAAAGTCTATCTCCTTGTTGAAGCTTTAACGGTCTACCTTTTCTGAATTGGGATAAAAGAGCACATTTAGATTCCGAAGGCTTTGCGTTTCAAATGTATGACTTTGGCGATACTGTTATAACCGAGCCGGTTCCAAAATGAAACAATAAATTTAAAATTTCCAGACATTAGTCAATTATTTCTCCTCCAAAAATTTTATCCTCTTCATTGCTAATAATTAAGTTAACACGAAACTTTGGGAAAACACACCGCTAGACAAGAATACAAAATTTCCGACAATGTTTTCTAATTCAAAGTAACTTTCTCGCTAATTGCATTATTTTGTAATATAACTTGGATTGTTGTTAAAAATTTATGCATAACTATACACTTTATCTACCTATACATTTTTTTTATTGCCGCAGCACTTTCTAAAAATCCATTGTTATTATTACGAGCTTGACAATTTAAATTATTAACTTATTTTTATTTTTGGAGCTTTCCTTATCAGCAACGGAGGTGTGCGTGTTTACAAATTATATTTTATGCATAATAATTAGAATATGTGATCAATTTTAGTCGCTTACACCGCTCGACCTCAAAAATAAGTTTTAAAAATTATTCAGGTTATATTGTTTAATTTTTAATATACTTTTTCTTAATCACTCTTAAGTTGTTTTGTTCGTCTTTTCATTTCTCCCGGCCCGGATTTTCTTTCACAAAGTGTCATTTCATTTATCCAACTTACAGAAAAGAAACAACTTTTTATTTAGTAATGAGTTTTTGAAATTTTCTAAAATGAAGTAAGGATTTCAGTCATTGTGGCTTTTAATTTAATCTCGGACAGTTTTTCTTTTGTGCTCGATTTTCGAACTCCGAGAGCCTCCTCCATTAAACATCTAAACAAGACATTTAATTGCATTAAAGTTGATCGATTTAATTTTAACATTAATTAATGATTATAAACAATATTGTTAAATTTGTCTCGAGGAAAATTAATTAATTACCTTTATTGTGGTAGCCATGTTATTAAGGAACATCGCGATAAAGTACTTTGCATAAAATTTAATCTTGTTAAATTTTAATTAGCATTGTTTTAACGAAATTATTTTGTCAAAATTTTTTAATTTCCATAGTTATCCTGTCACTGCTTTTCAGTCAAAATATGAAAATTTAACTCGCATTTAACCATCAGAAATATTTCAAAAGAGACTCGTCAGAAGGTATATTTACTTAATTTTTTGTTTTCCCGATTCGAATGTCCTCGTGGTGTACAACTTTATAATTACAGATTTATTTCCTTTCATCTTTGTGTCAATAATTATGTGTATCCCCTTCTAAATGGAATTGACGAGAATTTTTATGGTGACTTACTCCTCAACTTCCAAATTAACCCATTTTCGGAAGCTTTAAGCTCTAGTAACTCGAAAATTTATTTAACTAATTAATTAATTGGTTCATTAATTATAGAAAGTGTGCTGCAAAACCCTGAACATCTAAAATATTTTAACTTGCCAAGGTTAGTTTAGTTTTTAACTTTGCTGATATAGAGAGCTTTTAGGAGCTTTGAGTGTCTTAAAACTTTAAAAATAATTGTGAATGGCTCCAGGAAGAATTTATATAATAATGTCGGTGGATAAACGGTTATGACAAAAACCACTTAAAAATATTGACTACAAGAACTAGAATCGGTTTGATAATGCAACGGCAATATACTTGTAATCTTATCATAAAGACCTGCGCATGGGGTTGTTGGTAAGTGAAATCGGTCCTGCAAAACATTTTGTTCGGCAAGTGCACGCAACCACTAAAGTCGGTAGTCAAACTTTGCGTTTCACGGGGGTTGGAGCGTTGGTTAACCCTCCAACGAACTTACGTGTTTTTTTTGAAAATTCAATCGCTCGAATTTTTTAAGCTGAATATTAATTTTGTCGTGCAGAAGTGAATTATAAAATAAAGGGCGCTAATATTGAAGTGTGATTAACAAACGACCAGATGGTTTTAATAATAATAACAAGTATTTTTATACCGAATATTTTATTATTTGAGGAGTTTAGTACTAAATAAAATTATCTAGACGAGAGGTATTTATGAAAAAATGTATTTTTCAAACGACATTGCTGTGGGTATGAATTTTTCAAAAATAATTAAATTACAACCTTTCATCGTTTTTTAATAATTTAAAGTTATTTCAACTTTTTAATGAGGAAATTTTAAAAGTTATTTTTAAAAGGCGACCCAATTAACTCAAAAATGCGAAGCATTCGAACTGATAATCCATTTGTGATTTTGATTTGTCACTTTACATTTTAAGTCGCAATCGTCTGTGTTTACATTTTCTGTTGGCAAATTTATATATCAGACATCAAAGAAAATGTTCCTACCTATTACGTTTAACAGAGAACAAAATTTATTCAAAGTATTATTACCGGCAATTGGTACAAGAACTCTATTGAAAATTGCGTAGTCTTCAGAAGAGCCTTTCAAAATTGGCTTGAAAAATGAAGTATTAATTTGTTTAAAACTATATTGATTCCTTTCATTTCGATTCGATGAAAAGTTGTTGTCATTGAACAGTCGAAAACTTTTATTATTTTTTTCTATTAGTTACGAATCTCCTTGGATGGTTTTTCTGATTTTGAATAAGACAGACTGAAAATTTCACTATATTGAAATTATGTTATGATAAATTTTGTCTTGTTTGGTTTTAATTATTTTAGTTATGCTTTTAGAGAAAAATTATTGATATCGATTTTCAAAAAGCACTGCTACTTTAAGGCAAATATTATTTTAAAATTACAATGATTGCTTTTAATGCCGAAACTAAAAATCTCGATTTTAATTATTATTTACCCAAAATAAAAAGCCTGTAAGCTGGAAGAACTAAAAATATAACTGACTTTAAATTAAATTTTTGCTTTTATGGCTTCGTTAATAAATGATTATGTTTCAGTTTTAATCAATCAGCTTTATTTTGCTTCCGTAATTTCAATTCTTTGCAACATTAATGATTTTCTGCTTGTAGTCACCGAAAATCAAAATCACATCCAGATTTTTCTAAACAATAATTGCATTTGTAAAAAAATGGTAAACATCATCTTAAGTTAGCCCTTGCTTTTCTGAAAAGTCGATTTTAATAGCTGTAAATTTTAATATTTTTGCTGAAAATTGAGAATTAAATATTGGTATTAATATCGAATATCTGTCAATATGTTTTGTGCGCTCTTTCATGTATGTTATATGTATACATATTACATAATTTTTCATGTAATAATGTCTCTCTCTGTTCTCTGTTTTTATTAAAATTAATTTAAGGACAACGATGCGGTATCCACTTCAAATACTACATTACTTTATAAATAATTTAAAGCTGACGTTAACAATAGAACTTCTCTCGATAGATTTTGATATTTCCCAAAAAATCAATTATTAAAAATGTCTGTTTAAAAACATAAAATTCAAAAACAATAATTCAGCATCGTCAGATCCAACATTTCTAATTATTATTATAAATACGAGTTTGTATATTAAATATGTTACAAATCATTCCACTTAATGACGCACAACAAAAAAATTCAACAGCAACATTGAATTTGCGTTTAAAATATTTAAAACAGATAAAGCTTTAATTAAAAATCTTTTTTTAGGCTTAAAAAAATTATGGAATTACACAAACAACATAGATAATATATTAATTTTAGTGAAAAATGTGATCTTCTCTGATACCACAAATTAACTCGACTTCATGTCATTCAAACATTCAATTGTCGAAATTAAAATTTCAGTTCTTGTGAAAGCAATTACTATTTTACTTTAGTGTGACATGGACAGCACAATGTTAATTAAATTTAATAAATAATTTTTAAGGTTTAGAAAAATAACATGTTTTATTTGGAAAACTCTCCACGAAAAGCCTAATTATTTTTTCAAGAATTCACTTTTTTTCAGATAATTAATTCAATTGTCAGACTTTAGTTTGACATAAACTTGTTTTGTTAAGTTTTTATCTTTCGCCACTGTCCAGTCAAATATAATTTTGACATTGCATTTGGCAAATTCTCGGATTTCAATTGGAAGATTCGATTATTACGGATGCCCGTGAGGACAGGACAGACGGACACGGATTTGATGTCAAATTAAAATCTGACAAGATTCCCTTATGAAAATCGACTAATTTATTATTTAATTGTTTCACATTTGTTTGTTAAACAAAAGTTTCAAATCAAAGTTTTGGAATTCGATTTTTAAGAATAATTAGTAGTATTAATTATTTGACGATGGAAATGGAATGTGGAGAAGCAAAGTTTAAATGTACCTTTGTATAAATGATTAGTATACTGAAAGGCAAAAGGGGTTATTTAAAGAAATATTAAACCACTGGCTTTGTAGCGAAAGATAATTTTTTTTGTGTAGTAAGTACCTAAATCATTTCATTTTCTTTTGAAAATTGACGAACCTGAAAAAATTTGTTCGCTCCCCTCATCATTCTTGTATTTCATTTTACATCGATTCAAGTTTTAATCTAGTTTTAGTTAAATTTTTTATACCTACAATTGGCTTCGATTTATGCTCCACTTTTCAATTAATTATCTTTGTAATTAATCTGGCTTCATAGACAATTTTCTATTATCCGTACCGTGCTTTCACATATGAAATTTGCTTTGTTAACTGCTTAAAGGTTTTCAAATATTATGATGTGCATTGTAGCCGTTCAAAATAATTTGATTTATTTGAAACAATGTTGGCATTGAGTTTTTTTATGTATGAATTTGTATTTCAAGCCCAATTTAATACCGACAGTAACCGACTGTGTTGTATTCGAAATTGATTATATTAAATTGAAACTGTAGATATTACAATAAATTTGTTTGTTGCGGATTTTTCAAATTAATTTACAAATTTCTGGCATAAAACGTCTCCTCTAAAAGTTCTAACAGGCTCATACATATTTATGGCCAGCTCGTTTATAATTTTATTACACTTCATTTTAACCTAATTTCTCGTTTAGTAATTTTACTATTTGTAATTGTTTTAGATTTTTATTTCTGATTTGTTTTGCGTGACGTTTCGGAAAATTTATTATTAATATGCAGATGCAAACTGCAAGCTACCGTTAAAATTAAAATTTCCCTCTACAGGATGTTTCCTGCAGGAAAATTTAGGTTGCTCGGTGGTACCGTCGATAAGCATCTGCCCTAGTATAAAAATGAGGGAATTTTCCAAAGAGTTACGGTATTTAAGGAAAATTGACTGTAAATTTTATTGCACTGCATTGCTTTACGAAAAACTTTTATTTTTCTCAATATTGTAAATTGAATACGTGTTTAGTAATACGTAAGTATTAAAAGGATGAGACGTGCCGATTTTTGCTGCAGCATTTTTTCCTAAGTTATTGTAAAAAGCTTAGGATGTCGAGGAAGTTTTTTTATATTTTTAATATCGTCTGTAAACGAAATACAGAATATAAATAAGTCATAAATCATGACCATATCATTTTATCGGATCTCGAAAAATTCGTATGTACGTCGTTTGATCTTAAAAAGTGGCAATATTGGAGCAAGTGTACGTGAAAAAAGGTTTCGTAACTCGATATCTGTTGCACAAAAAATGTCTACCCCTAAGCAATTTTTAAAACGAAATACGGAGGGATGCAAAAAGTCCCATCAAAATTATCGATAGATATAATAGTACCTGATACTTTTTGCAATAATAGAAAGGAAGCTTTAATTATAGAAGAAAATCGTAGAGGTGGGATTACCAAAGAGGGAAAACACATTTTGTCGTTGTAGTAAAAAAATGATATTAGGATATAAGTCGATAAGTGACGATCAATTTAGTTTCCGACCTTTCTGACGCATTTATTTACATCGTCACACCAACGAGTCAAAATTTTTATCTTTTATCATCTAATGGATTTTTTCGCTAATATTGACACATGTCCTGAGTTCTCTGTTTTCATTTTCACTATTCTATAAACGCATAATTTAAAGCGAAAGCTCTTATAAGAAGCGCGTCACAGATGTTTAAGCTCCCTTTTAACCATTTTTATTAAATTCTAGCGTTTGACAAAATTACTATTTTTTATGTATATATAAAAAGAGCGCACTTGAAAAAAATGTTATGAGAAAAAAAATAATTAAAAGTTGTTGTGTGAATAAATAATTCTGTTTTAGTTGAAACGTGAATGCCCGATTCAAAACATTGTCGAGAGTAGGAAAATTGTTGTACAAATTCCTGTTTCACTCAAATTTATGCGTACCTATTCTGTTATTAATTATTCACTAGACATAAAATGGGCCGGCCCGACATATTAAGAAATTCTTTCAAAAGTAAAGCAAAATATTTTTGGCAAAATGTAAATTTTCGATAACGAGGTCCTTAACATGTCATGTAAAGATTCTCTAATTAAATTTTAAAGGACAAGCGGGAAAAGGAAAATTAGTAATTGGGAATTTATCGTTTTCGACGTATCGTCACGTCGAAAGCCAAAAATTTTCACCTAATACGTTCGCGAGCGCAAAACGATCGTAAAGGGAAATTTATATCCGAAATTTGACAATAATCGGTTTGCAAAAATTTCGCTTTGCCATTTGGTGTTTTATCTAATTTTGAGGTCATTTCCGTTTGCTTGAGAAAGTATGCAAATCGGTCGCGGCGATAAGATCGAATCCAGACACTCTGAAATGGTTGAAACGCCATATTCCACCTTGAACTTCCTCTCATGATGAATAGATAAGGTCATTTGACCTAAACAATGGGCAAATTGAAGTCTGGTGGAAAGCCTCGGTCTTGATTCGAATAAATATTTCGTAACGTCTTTGAAGAGGAAGCCTGTAAGTTATTTGTGTTTTGAAAACAAATTAAGAAAAGGAAAATAATTTTGCTAAATTTATAAGTTAGCATAAAATATTGACTGCCTTATTAAACGCATATCTTAAAGGGGAACCATCGTTTATTATTTATGACTCAGCAGATTCCATTTTAACATTTTCTACTGCAGAGAACACATTTTATCCCTTGTGTAATTTCTGCACACCTAATTTCTGTAACGGAGGAGCTCTACAAAAGTAAAACGCTTCATCCGTTGAAGTATGAATGAAAGTGTAAAACAAATAAATCCTTTCAAAATTTTAATGCAAAAGTAAGCACAAATACATTAATTTTATTTAAGTTCGCATTAAAATTTTGCTCGAGTTATCCAGAAACGTTTCGAAAATATTTTTTGAAGTAGTTACCTTAGCTGCCTGTTCACATAGTAACCAATTCAGAGAGGGAATTTTTAAAAATCTTCATCTTTTTTTTCCTTCTCTTCAAATTTATCAAATATTATTCTTGAGATTTTAGAAAACAAATTTTTATGTTGCAGGAATAATAAATTTAAATTTAACCCCTAATTTAGTAGTGCGTCAGTTTGATAGCAGCCCCTTATTATTATACCGTATGAAAATGAACATCAGGTGTTGCGTGATAAAATGTCGAGGATTATTTTGTTATTCCTCCACGGTTAACTAATTTAAAACTTTTTCGACAAAATTTGTTTACTTATTTTATACGACTAATTAACAATAAATCCGTTTTTGTATCACTTTCCGCACGCAAATCTGGAAAAAATTGTTTTTATTTCATTTTGCAAGAAAATCCAGTTCGGACATATTTTTGTGCTGACGTTGTTGTGGGTTACCCTAATTTTCCGACCGGTTAACCAAAAACTTCGGTCATTTTGGTTTTTCGTTTTATTTCTGACATTTTTCCTAATAATATGTATTATGTATGTAATGCTAAAATTTTCTTCTGCTTTTAAAATGTTCCGACTCTTAATTCCCCATATGTGCCTTAAGTAATATACTACGTGCTAATTAACTTTACGTGTCGGCTCCACTTAATTTACCCCACTTTCGGTTGTTACTCTGCATTTCTGAACATTTTTATTTAGTATAAGTCGACTGCGTGTGATACACATTTCCAGCTTTTTCCCTTGATTTATTTACTCGAGTGCAACTTACAATTTTTGCGTGCTACGTTATGAAATTTAAAATTTAGATTGTGCTTTCAAAATTGTTCAAAGAACGTTTTTGCTTCGTTTACGCGGAAATCAATTGCCTAACTCTAGCTTGACTTTGATACAGCCAGATGAGTGGATTTGAATGTTTTAATTATATAATATAAACTCAAAAGTTAAAGATTCTCTTTCATAAGACATTTTAGCCCAGGAAACTAACACTGCACCTTCGTGTTTTTGATAGGAAATCCAAAGAGGATCGCAATATAAATGTTGACGGTTCCATAAACGACATTGTATAATCTATTGTAGAAAAAATATTCGAGTGTTATATTGTCTTCTCTTTTATCTGCTGGTTCCAGGTAACATTATAAATGGGCTAAATGCTACCTTCTTGTAGAGCAGCCAGACGATGCTATTGCTTGAATCTAGCAAGACTGATTGGCTTGGGACAGTGCAGGATAATAGCACTTTGCACACGCCAATAAGAAAATCATAATTTTATTTTTGGTGTTTTTGAATTCTTCTTTTAATGGAGTTAACATCCGCATTGAGAATTTATACGTTTCGCCTTTACCATTGTTTTCACAATTCACAGACTTAATAGAAAGAAAATAATAGCGGATTTAAAAAAATTTTCCGACAAACACGAGCGCACTTTTCTCGTGGAACGCGACTTTTGGTTGAGTGTTTAATGTTCTTAAAAATTGACCGTACTTTCGTTTATGAAATTACGTAGCGAGAGCACATAAAGTCGTCGTTTTGCAGTAATAATTTACAAGGGTAAACCGTATTTTCGTGGAAAATGACAAATTTAAATTAAAATAAACGTGGTGTTAATTAAATGAATTATAAGTAATTTGAATGCGGAACTACATACCGCTTTTAGAAAATTAATTTATTTTATTATCCTTCTGTGCGACTTTCACGGATTTTTTAAAGTCCTTTAATATTTTATCTATATCTAGAATTTTTTTCGGAACCAGCAAGCACATAATTTAAAAATGTTGTTGTTTCACACGGCGTTAATTTAATTGCTTTCCGTGTTGGTCGTTTAAAAAAAACTTTTCTGCGTTCTTTAATTTTTTCAAAATTTTTAATTCCATTGTACTTATTTCTTTTATTTCGAAATAACATGGAAACTTTTATGCTCGAGTTGAGTTCCCATATTGAATCGCACCGAGCAAATATACTGCTGCTGCCAAGAAAATTGAAAATTTAACTTGACAAAATTTTCCATTGCATGAAAGGAAATGAATTTTATTAATTTTCATGATTGAATTTTAAAAATCTCGTGCTGTTTTAAGCAGTAACGAACGTGGGGAATCGGCTTCCTCGTTCCTTAAAGCGAAAAGTAAAAAACAGGAGCAGTCGATTTACGTTATCTCCTAAATTTGGAATTTAATTAATGTGTACGTGTATGCAAATAACTGTTGTCGATTGAAGTTTAGACTAATAGACTACATGAGTTAATAGTCGGTTGTAGATAGTTACGATGTGGTATTAAACTTCAAGATAAATTGAGACAACTTATTTACTAAACTTTATCGACACCATAATTAAAAATTCCTGTGCCATTTACGATGCGACTCGAAATTAATTAATAATTCAACTATTAAAGTTATCTTAATTTCACGCAACTTGCTCGGAGAAAAACGCACGGAAAATCCTTCTAAATAAACTACTATCCCTAAGTTTAGTGTCGGCTTTTCACTTGGTTGTATTAAATTTGAAATCCATATAGGAGAGCCATCACGAACCGTGCAATTAATATTTAAGCAGCATCTTGGAATTGCTTTTTTCCGGCACAAACTTTAATTTTAGGAACAAAAGCTTATTGCGAAAGAGTGACAAATTTAGTAGTGCTGATTAAACGTCTAGTGGAGCAAATTGTTATTTCATTATTCCCCTGACAAATTACATTGCTAACCTTTTCAAATGTTGAGTACACGTTTTTGTAAGCGCACTTAATTACGTGTCAGAACCTTGCAACATTTGCTGATGAGTGTTAAAAAAATACTGTAATTTTGATATTACACGATCGATTTAGTTTCAATTTTTCGCGATTTCCTCATAAAAGATTCCTTTTATTCAAAACTGAACGCTTTAAATTTGCTTTCAATGTAATTCTAATCTCTACACTCATACACTCTACACAAAAAATAGAGTCAGTACTTTTTATTA
This sequence comes from Cantharis nigra, assembly GCA_958510845.1. Classification (NCBI taxonomy): domain Eukaryota; kingdom Metazoa; phylum Arthropoda; class Insecta; order Coleoptera; family Cantharidae; genus Cantharis; species Cantharis nigra. Next base: position 1,135,758 of record OY294033.1, on the reverse strand, counting down.
TAAAAATTTGTAGTTTTTTTTTTCAAAAATTGCGGAATTAACAAATGTTTGTAATTTGTTTGCTTCGGATCGTAACTCGAGTCCTTATCGTGTACACAGTGCAGACGCATTATATCGAGATTGCCCAAATGAACGTGATCTGGGTAGCCGGGGTCCCATTTTTTATTTACAATTTTAGTTTCAAAGTGTAGGTCAAACATCAGTAAATTTCATGCAAAAAACGCATATTGATATCTATCACAAAAAACAGACATTTTCAACCATAAAAACGGAAACCTTTCCTTGATATCTTTTAAAATTTGTGTTTTTTATTAAAATAATGATATCCCTTGGCTATACAATATAAAAAGAAATTAAGTATTGATAGTTTCATTAAAATTTATTAAGTTAATATATTATTCATTTTATGAATAAATAATAACTTTATAGTTTAGCCGGAGTCTAAAAATCCGGAAAACTACAGCGTTTTGTGATTAATTCTGGAAAACTTTTTTATTTTAAATTTATTGCTAATGCTTTATTATCATCGAATATGTTCGATCCACCGATTTTTCGATTTTCAATTTCAATACAATTATGAATATTCTACAAGACCAGCTGGAAAGCCCGTCGGGCAGCTAGACGGTGGTATAATAATTAAACATTTAATTTCGTTTTTCCCTACTGGGGATTCCCCGTTTTTCTATATTTTCAAAGCAACGCAAAAAGTTTAAAAGGCAATTCAAAATTTTTTCATGATATAAAATTAAATAAGTTTCTCAAATTCTAATTATTTCTAGAAAATTCTAGAAAAGTGGGAATTTTATCATATGTACTGGAGGGTGTTTACCCACAGACCCCCCGGTTTACATTTTTGACTATAATTTTGACAGTTAACTTTCAAAGTAACGCAAAAGTTGCTGCACTTTTGCTTAAAAATTCATATTTCTCGGTGTCTCCAAGTATTCTAAGAGTGGAAATCCTGTGATATGTACTGGAGGGTGCTCCACACCCCCCAGATCCCCCGGTTTAAAAATTTGACTCTATATTTTTATGTTATTTTTATAATTAACTTTCAAAGTAACATAGAAAGTTGCTGCAAAACTCCATGAGTAGTAAGGTAATTAAATAAATATGCTTTTTAGTTTTAATTTTTTCTAGCCGAAGGTTAATCATAGAACGTCCAGGCGTGGGTTTTAGAATGTAAATCTGTCCTGCCGGAAGGACGGTTGGACGTTCTATCATTAAATTTCCTTCATTTTTGCTTAAAAATTCAAATTTCCCGGTTAGTTTTAATCTTAGATAGTTTAATCAATTTTTCGGTTGGTAAACTTGTAAACCGGGGGGTCTGGGGGGTGTGGAACACCCTCCAGTACATATCGAAGGATTTCCACTCTTGGAAACATTTGTAAAATTATAATGTATTTTATTACATAATTCTAAAAGAAGTATTCTAAAAGAGTGGAAATCCTGTGATATGTAGCCTTAGAAGGCTACGTCATCATAAGAAGCCTTATGATCTGGCTCCGTGTCTGTGTGTCTGTCTGTCCGCATGATTAAAAAAATACTCGTTAGCGTTTTCCTTATAAAAAAAAATTTGTCGTTGGTATCTAACCTAGTTAGGAGATTAACGCATTAAAAATTCTTATAAAATAAAATCCAAATAATTTAATCTATCAAAAAAGTAGATGTATTATAGAAGCCTAAGAACTGTCGCAAAAGCTAGTTCCACCTTGTTTATTTAAAAATTCGAATTTCCCGGTTAGTGCTAATCTTAGTTAGTTTAATATATTTTTCGGTTGGTAAAATTGTAAACCGGGAGGTCTGGGGGGTGTGGAATATCATATCGCAGGATTTCCACTCGTTTAGAATACTTGGAGAAGATAGGGAATTTCTAATATTTCAAATTTCGCCAGGAAAAATCGGGAAATTGGAATTTTTAAGCAAAAGTGAGGGTAATCAGAGTTTTTTTTTCTACCAAAGAATGACACGCTGTAGCAGGAGCAGCAGCAGCGTGCTGGGAATTTATGTACTATTAGCGTTCCACCACCACTATTGTTTTGAATGTTCAGATAAAATAAATTACTTTTTGTGGTTACAATACTACAAAGTTGATATGAAAAGTGTAACATTTGAACCTTTTAAAACAATGTACTATTAATTCTAACGTGCATGTCAAACCAAGTTCGACTTTTCATCCGTATGATACAATATATTATTATTATGAATATTAAAAGAGGAAAATGAGAAGTTGAACTTCTTTTAAATTAATAAGATGAAATTGGCTGTCATTCTGATAAATTGTTTAAATCAAAATTTGAATGTCGAATAAAGGAATCTTTGAAAATAAAAAATAATAATTATTTTTGCCAAACTAATTAAATTTTTTATAAACTTGGAATGCCTTGTGATCTCTCTTGGTTTGTTTTATCCGCAAAATAATTATTTATTAATTAAAATATTTTGTTCTGGCTCTTTTAGCTGAACATTTCCACACGCATATTTTGCAGCAATGTCGTTTGATTTTGTGGGGACTGAGGACGATGTTAATTAAGTACCTTACGTAACTAATTTCTTGCAGAAGAGCGGTGAATTTATTAATTGGAAAAAGAAAGAGAACCAACAGGTGTTCATCTACTTATCAGTTCGTAAGAACGAACACGTTTGGGATACTAATGCTATATTTTCTAGAAAACTTTTTGAAATGCTTGCAACAAGTGTCGAAAATGTACAAGACAATAATGATAAAAAATAAAAGCATCCGAAAAAGTTGCGATAACGTAAAAAATGAAACCGGGATGTAAGACAAAGTGTGAATTAAGTGAATGACAAATATGTTGGCCTGCGTGTGCCAGCCATCGGACGTCGGAATTTTTAGGCGTTCGCCAATTCCAATCGGCGGCGCCTCGACGTTATCGAACAACGGCGCAATTCCAAAACAAAATCGTTTGCCGCAAAATCATCGCGTTATTACCAGCGAACCTAATAATCCCAAAATTAACAGAAGTAAATTAAACAAGACCAATAACAAAAAGTTAACGAAAATCAATACCAAAAGTGGGAACCTTATTATAAAATCAAGTGATAATTTAAATACAGCAAACGACTCCAACAATAAAATTTCAACCACAAAACTTTCATTAACAGAACACACTTCCACGAGGAACAATTACCCGCAAAGTTCTTCTGATGTACAACTTTCAGTAACTAATCCGAATCCCAAGAAATTGAACTCATTTAAGAATATTAATTCCAACTCAACTACCGCTGTAAATCCTATAACAAGTTTAAATATTTTACAAAATCCAATTGAATCATCAAATATTAATAAGGACGACGTAAAAGGCTGTGAATTAGGTATTTCAAAAGTAAACGACATCATTGAGCAACCTAAACCTGTCAACTTTGAAGAGGTTTGTATATCATCGAATAAGTATCTGTCTGTCTTTCCCTCCAACTAAATATTAATATAGTCGACTTTTACATTAAAAACTTTTAATAATGCGTCTTTGCCATTAACGTTCGTCAAGTTTATCCTTCCGGAGTTCAGGATGTCCCTTCTCTCTATTATAAATTTGTATAAAATGCGAACAAGTTTAAATTCTAATCATCTTTACCTAACATAAAATGTTCTTTTTTAAGTATCGACAGCTCTCGTAAGTTTACTCAAAACTTTTTCCTTTCAAAAGTTGTTTGACTGAGTATGCTGGAGAGATTTGATTAGGTTTTCTTGCATCGACCTGATCCAATACAGTGTCTTGGGCTAGCGCTGCGGCGGGCGACGTATGTGCCATGAAAATCGATCGTTTTTCTTCTTCTTTAAAAAATGGAACATTGCATTGCTGACCTTCTCTTCGCATTTATGAAATACCACGCATTAATGTATACCTATGGAACCCATTAACCGCACCTTCGAAAGTTACTGTAACTTAACAAATTGTATGATAATGGAACTCGATTACCATAATAAAAAAATATTAAGGCTAAATTAACAAAAAGTAATGGAAGTTCATAAATTCATACCAAATCAAGGTTACGTAATACACAAAGCGATTTTGGCTATCCAATCAGGTGAATTACTTTGGTAATAAATTACAAAATATTATCGATCCGAAGAAGTAAAAAACATTTCTTGTTTTACTATATGAAATGCTTAAGTGCAAGGATGCTGACAGTTCCATTTGCAGAAATGAAATTTAAAAATTGAATTTTTTTCCGATTTTGAAGTTATGATTAGTTTTTTATGGCATTTAAGCGTAATTATGGGGTCCGTTACTTTGCCCCCCCCCCAGTTAAAATTTTTTGCCAAAAAGCTAGCTTCCGAATCTACGGAGCTGGCACCGGCTAGCACCCAAATATTAAAGCTAGCACCATTATAGTTTTTTCACAAATCCAAATTGAAAGTGGGGGGGGGGGCTAATGTAACGCTAGCCCCCCCCAGTTAATATTTTGGCTCCAAAAGCTAGCTCTTTAATCTGTATAGCTAGCACTAGCTAGCACCCAAATATTAGAGCTAGCACCGTTACAGTTTGTTTGCAAATCCATATTGAAACTGGGGGGGGGGGGGCTAAAGTAACGCTAGCCCCCTCCAGTTAATATTTTGACTCCAAAAGCTAGCTCCTTAATCTATATAGCTAGCACCCAATTATTAGAGCTAGCACCGTTACAGATTTTTCACAAATTAGTATTTAATAAAAATGTCTAGATGTTTCAGTTCACTGCGCATGAGCAATGATAGATTCCACATGCCCCGCCCATTCTAAACTTGACTAATAATTTTTTAACAGCTTAAAACTTATTGTTAATCTACATTATGTAATTTATTTAAGAACTCCGATATTGTGCTATAGATAATAAAATGACACCCGACTATTTAATTTGGCGAAACATCTTCTTAATTTTTTAACCAGTCATTATAAATTTCCCATTCACCATTGTGTCGCCTTCCATAAGTCAAAAAGTGTCCCATATAATTTCAAAACTTTGTATCTTTAAAATATAATGCGCGTTATTTACTCGGCAAGGGGGGCAGAAGTATATCTTCAGTCTTGCTTATAGCGTCAACCCTGGCTATTATAGAGACCGAAATTAACTGAACTAAAATGGTTTATCGGTAGAATTAGCACATAATATCCAAACATGTAATTAGAAACAATAGGTTCTTGCGAAAGATTCGGTTACCTGTTTCATCTGGTGTATTAACTCTAACATAAGCTTAAAGCTGTTAAAAAATGATTAGTAAAGTTTAGAATGGGCGGGGCATGTGGAATCTATCATTGCTCATGCGCAGTGGAATGAAACATCTAGACATTTTTTCAAATACTAATTTGTAAAAAATCTGTAACGGTGCTAGCTCTAATAATTGGGTGCTAGCTGGTGCTAGCTATATAAATTAAGGAGCTAGCTTTTGGAGTTAAAATATTAACTGGGGGGGGGGCTAGCGTTACTTTAGCCCCCCCCACTTTCAATTTGGATTTGTAAAAAAGCTATAATGGTGCTAGCTTTAATATTTGGGTGCTAGCCGGTGCTAGCTCCGTAGATTCGGGAGCTAGCTTTTTGGCCAAAAATTTTAACTGGGGGGGGCCAAAGTAACGGACCCGTAATTATGAATATTTATAATGCACGGATGTGTGTAGAATTTTATGTGAAAAGTTTGTTGGTCTATGTTAACATAGTTGGTGTAAATTAAGTTGCAAAAGTTACAAATAACATTACCAATTAATTTAGGGGGTTAATGCGGTGATATCCTCTGGGCACAGGCTAAATAACGATCCTATGGATGTAGATTAGAATTTTTTATCGAAACGAACAAGAAAAAAATTAATCGGTAGGACATTTTGCGTTGTGGGAACTATGCAGATTTGTTGTGCCACCCGGTATAAAGACAATGCAAATTACTTTGGTTGATTTTGAAAAACCCTCTAGGTTTACCTTTGATGAAATTCAAAAATTCCTCTACATGTTTTTATGGGTTGTAGTTACACGACGTGCAGGATAATTAATAAATTTAATCCTTGTTCGCGAATTTTACATCTTAATTTTGTTTACTTTGAGTAGTTAATTTTCTATAACGTGAAATTTTCGAAACATGTTAATTTATTTGATTAAAACTTTAAAGCTAACTTGTGCATATTTTATTTACATCGACTAATAATAAATTCAGAATACATCAAGTTTTTTTTGTTCGTATGAATAAATACGTGCTAGAGGAAATGTTTTTGTTAATTAGAACGCAATCGTACACAATTTTAATGAACGTATTTTACATTTTAATAAATTGAGCGGAATAATATTTCGCAATGTTCCATCTATACGACTTTATCACGTTTCTGATGTACCAGTTCTCGCTATAGTAGAATCCCATTTCATAATGCACGATTTCGATTCCCTGTAGTACATCTTCCATTGACAAATCGTATTACCTACATCTAAAAGCAATAATGGTTTCAAGCATAGGGTTGATTGAAACGATGTGCATTCGATTTAAATGGTTGCACCTCATTGTCAAAATATTCCATAAATTGACACTTTTGATTATTTCACACTGCAAATAAATTCTATTTGCTTTTAATTTAACAATAAATTGTTCAAATACCAAATAAATTTTACCGATGTTCTCTTCCATTCCTAGCCAGAACAGATTGCCTCAATAATCAATTCCTTTTCGTTCTTGGCACACTAGGGACTCGTCTCTCATTGAACGATAAGAATTTATAAGAGCGAAAGTATGATCGATAAATAAAAATTTTCAATTTAACTTTTTCGACATCATCTGACCTTTTTTCTTTTATGTTCCAGTTACCTGAAGGAGTGCAGCTAACACTAGGTGAGCTGCGCGAAATGGCCTGCAGACAGCAAGCTCAAATTGACTCGCAGCATCAGCTGCTGGCCGCAAAAGAACAACGTCTGAGGTACCTAAAAGACCAAGAGGCTAGACAGCACAGGGTTCAAGCCGAAACGGAACGACTGCGAAGGCTCAGGGATCGCGTCGATGCACAAGAACTCAAACTTCGCAAACTACGTGCTCTTAGAGGACAAGTGGATCATCACAAACAAAATAATATTACTCTCAGTAAGTTGCCAAGTTTGCCAATCATAATGACTGGTCAATCTCATTGACTATTCCCATTTAGATTTAGATCTTTGCTAAATCATCTGCGGATTGTGCTGTAATAATGAAAGTTTTGTCGCACGTGGGACATTTTCAGACTAAAGTTTGAAATGAAATTCCTAGTTTCACATTAAAAATTTAAAAAAATATTTATCCTGACAAATTCTCTTGGTTTTATCTCAAATAAAACCTTTTACAACCGCTCGAGAGAAAACATTGCTGTATGACACATAAGTCGGTAAGACAAATCCTTAAAAACTTTGCCAACTTTTGTTATTTTTTTATTTTTATCAAATTTTTCAATGCAATTTTTGCAAACAGTAATTTTTCTATGGATAACTTCAACTTTCGCAAAAGTTTCCTCGTCGGCAAAAAATTGAGAACGAAAACATAAATCACGATTTTATATTTTGTTGTGATTTGAATTACAGATTAACTACTGCACAGTATTAAATAGAATTTTAAAATTGTAATAAGAAAATGTAAAAAAGTGGAAAACCGCGGGCGAATTTTTTACGTTGTTTGGTTCTTAATGTAATATTTGATAATCGCAAATCCAGCGCACAACGTTTTCAAACTCTGGGTGCTCGTTTTCGACCCACATCGACGAAATCATTTTTTTATTTTTGTAAATTTGGTAAACTGGTAAAGTTTCTTTTATTTAAATTAAGCGCACGTATTTGCAGACTTTCAAATTGAATTTTTACTTCAAACGACGATGTAAGGTGGTTTCGAACCGAACTTTTTTTGAAGTAGCAATTAAAAGTATATCCCGATTCCATATTTTATTTTTTTTTCGTTTTTCTTTATTTTCGGAAACCTTAAAACACTATTTGTATGCCGCAAAATTTGACAAAACAATGAATGTGGTCGATAACATAAGCGTTTATGGATGAAAATTTGTATTCAATTTTTTCTTTTATGTTCGGAAAATGGGTCAACGGTGTGTAAAATATTTTGAAAAAAAAGCTGGAGGTGAATTTTCTTATTGTCGTGCAAACAACAAAACAACTTTAGATGGAAAATTGTTATGTCGCGCGACTATTTCCGTGATTGCCATTATAATAAACAGCAAATGAGCTGGCTTGAAGACTCGACAATTTAGATTCGGTCTAATGTTATTGGAAAACATTTTTTTCTTCGTGGAGATCCAAGAACGCATAGTACAGAATTCCGCGATGTGCTCGAGGCACAAGAAATTCAACTAAAATGATATCTCTCACGCGATTTAGGTTTTACTATTCAGGCTGTATATCGAGCCGGTCGGAATTCAGATTACATTTAAACTTTTCAGTAAAAATATACTAGATGATGGTGCTTACTCTTGGCGTTAGCTCCTTTATTATACACCCATAAACAACATCTTTTCCTATCGAGCAAATAATGATCGGCAACCCTCCTTTTCCTTGTAAGTTTGCGGCTGCTTAGTTATTACTTGTTTATTTTGGATTTTTGGATTTATGTTTCCATCCAATAATTTAAACTTAACTAGGTATTTTATTTTTGTTTTCCAAAAAAAGTTTCTTTTGGCGAATTAAGATCGAAATCTGAACTGGATTTGGAATGCTAACAGAATTCAGAACAAACAATTCTTTTTAATTTCCTTCTTTTTCCTTGATTTTGTATTCTCTGCGAAGAAGAACTTTCTGAAAACGACTTCTGGAAATTGATACAAGTAAACTCGATTTCAAAATGACGACATGAATTTTATTTCTGTTTAGAAAAACAATACCGGAAAGTAAATTTAATTTTCAGGTACGTCGAAAAGCCTTTAAAGGAATTTTCTTTAGTCGAATCATTTTGTTTACATAATTTTAGATAAATTTCAATTTTTATTGGTAATCTTAGTCCCCATTAGGTAACGATAAGTGCAAAGTGGAATAAAATCGATCTTACGTTTCTCAAAAATTCCATTTTACCACTATGTACCCTACATATACTACTAGTTTCGTCTTGAAAGCCCGCCAGGGTTTATTGTAAAGTTTTAAAATGTTGGTCCAATTAAGCTCATCTGATAAAATTTAAAAACGAGTATTAATTCGAGATTTTCTTTTTTAAATTAGAAACTTGCAGAATAATTAAGAATCCTATTTTCTCGTCACTATAATGCCAGATAATCATCTTTAATAGAGCTTCTCAAATAAGGTAGAGACGAAAATCGACTTAAAAGTTTGTCCAAAAAAATGCTTTCTAAGGTGGAATCATTACTCTTTGTGTCCGTGTCATTGTAACTGACACTTGTAACTACTAACATTTATAAAATTTCTATTGAATTCGTTCTACTATTTGTGTCGAAAAACCATCATTTTTATTTTTATTTATATAAGAATTAATAAGAAATGGAATTTTTTTTTAGTTCTTTCGCGCCAAGTGAAATTGAATTTTGTTATGTGTAGGTAAACATTACAAACAATTTTATTTGACATCCAAATTGAATTGAAAGCTTAAGAGAAAATTCTTTTGCTCGACGTGGTGCTAATCTTGAAAACACAAATTTTTATTTATCGGGGGTGGATTTACGACACCGAAAGATAAAATTAGCATTTTTCAACGTTTGGTCTCTAACATTTTGACTGCAAAAGTCAAGGATCCATTTATTATGCTTGTATTCGCGTAATGCTCTCGGTCCAGTCTCATTTTTCAACTTAGACACGCGCATATTATAGCGAAAATTGGAAAAGCGAATAAATGTTATGCCTTCGTTTATTTATAAAATAAAAAAATGATTAATTATGCATTTTTTCAGCAAGTGACCTTGACTCAATTCGAGCCTTGTTCAATGAAAAAGAAAAAGAATTATCACTTGCTGTTGCAAAAGTTGAAGAACTCACTCGACAGCTGGAGGAATTGAAACGTGGTAGGTCCAGGGATCAGGCGCCTCCCTCTTCTGCACTGGAACTTGACAAATTGCGAAGGGAACTTATGGTACAGTAAACAAAATTTATCACTCGACGAAATCTAAATATTCTTTTTTTTTAGTATCGAAATAAACTAAACGAACAACAAAATCACAGGTTAAATCAACAACGAGAAGCCCTCACCGCACGTCAGGAAGAAATGACCAGTATCGATAAACGAATATCGGAATTACAGGAACGCTTACATCGAAAAAGGTTACTAAATCAACAACTAGCAACACAAATTACGGCAGTTTCCAATAAAGCGGCATATCATCAACTTGTCAGGTAAAGAAGTCTTTCGAATACCGAAAACCTTCCTAATCGTTTTTTCCTTATAGGCTAACAGGGTCGACGGACCAAAATAATCAATTTTACGGAAGGAAACAACAGTCTGCTAATCAACCCTTAATTAATGGATTGTCGAGGGGTAATATTGCGACAGTTGAGCCTTACAATCATGTTCCTCTTCCAAATGGCCATCAAGTTAAAAATCAACATCAGGAGGTTCGTATTAATCACGAAATTTACTAGCATCCTCTTATGAACGTAATCATGTTTCATTTTAGAACCCAACATATCATCCAGTATATCAACAAAATCATCACGTTATCAACACGAAAGGTGATATGGAGCAACAGAACATCCACGATTCTCAAGATAAATTATCAAATCATTATCCAAACAGAATGGACGAAATTGACGCTTTGAAGGAATTTTCCGTATCCAAGTCTGATCCTAAATATCAAACGCTACCTTATAACACTAAGTTTACAGTTAATTTAATGTCAAATAGAGTGAATAATAGATTACCTGAAAATAACGACAATAATGTAAATAGCGAATGTAAAGAACCAATCCAACACATATCGTCAAACTCATATCACATGACAGCTCATAGTGCTCCCTTAAACATAGTAAATAAAAACGTGGCGACGCCATTAAGTCAAAACGATTTGATAAATAGAAAAAATATCGAACAAATCAACAAAGAACAACACTTGAATAATAATTACATCAACGGCGATACTTTAGGAGAAAATGGACAAAAATACACCCCTACGGATTCGAACACGAACCACACCTTACACGTATACCAGGTATGTATTCTCTTATTGTTCTTTTTTTAAATTTAAATCTTACGTATACTTCTCTTTTCAGAAGCCAATCAGCAGTGTAGCTCCAACGGCGGTTAATCACTTAGGAAAATTATCGAATGTTTATCAAACATCTTCGATTAAAGTACAACCTGTAGAACCGCAAACCGTAGTAACAAGTAAACAACTTCCCATCATTTCTTCAAATTTACAGCATTCTAATGTGCAATCACCCCAATCTTTAGCCTTGTCGCCACCTCAAGCGAATAGTACTCCAATTGGAACGCCGGAAGTATCGTCAGATAAATCACGGCCCGCATTACCACCAAAACCCGCAATCAAACCACCGCCAAGGCAAACGCAAGCGAACGAAAATGATCATTCGACTCTCCTACCGCCACCGCCCGTTCCTTCGACAGATCCACCAGAAGACGGTAAAACAAATCACAAAGCTCCTCCTCCGCCACCGATAACCAAATCAATTCAAAATTTTAACAATCAAACTAGCAACCAAAACGTTAACCATCCTGCCGACAACATGCCCATCATTAAAGCTAAACCACTAACAATTAAAAAGCAACCCTTAAGCGAACAACCAAAATTAAGAAACGTAAATAAACTAAACGGCGCAATTTCCTCCTCCAACAGAAGAATTGAAATTCCGCCCGTTTTTCACTTTCCAGAGGTCAGCACCGAAAAGGTGACGACAGAAAATTCAGACATCGTAAAAGAAAAAGGTGTGGATGAAGTGGATAAAGCTCCAGTCGAAGAAATAGATATTAAAGCAAAAGACGACAGCAACAAATCGAACGATAATGTCGTGAGGCGGTGTAAAAAGGGTAATTTGAAGCAAACCGGAAAGGCCAACCTATCGAGGAGGGTTAGTTTCGATCCTCTGGCGCTTTTGTTGGATGCTAGTTTGGAAGGCGAATTGGAATTGGTTAAAAAGACCGCGACGCAAGTGACCAATCCAAGTGCCGCGAACGACGAAGGAATTACTGCTTTACATAACGCAATTTGTGCCGGACATTTTGAAATTGTGCAATTTTTAGTTGAGTTTGGTTGCGATGTGAACGCGCAAGATAGTGACGGATGGACGCCGTTACATTGTGCTGCTAGTTGTAATAACGTTGCCATGGTTAAGTTTTTAGTTGAACACGGTGCGTGCATTTTTGCGACGACTTTAAGTGATCACGAAACTGCGGCCGAAAAGTGCGAGGAGGATGAGGAAGGATTTGACGGATGTTCGGAGTATTTGTACAGTAAGTTTTTGGGATTGGGTTTTTGAACATTTGATGACCTAGTTACTTTTTAGGTGTACAAGAAAAATTAGGTATACTATCCGGAGGTGTGGTTTACGCGGTGTTCGATTACAATGCGCAACAACCAGACGAATTGTCCTTTTGTGCGGGACAGCAATTGATGGTGCTAAGAAAAGGTGACGAAAGCGAGAGAGAGTGGTGGTGGTCTCGTTTGGACGATAAAGAAGGTTACGTTCCTCGAAATCTTCTTGGAGTAAGTTTGAGTTATATTTTCGTATCCTGGATTCGTTAAGGGAAGAGGGAGCAACGAGCAGTCACTCCGTTTTTACTATCCGTCCAATGAGATCTTCTTAATTTTCCGCACAACTACAGGGCAGGCCTTATATTTTAAGGTTTCAATTGAGAACATCATAATTTAAAATTATTTAACTTCAAAATGCAGTAACTGATAATAAACCGACAGTGGAGCTCTCAAAATGCTTTAATCTGGTTGGACGTCGGATAGTCGGCTGCAGTGGCGTATTTAGATGGGATTGTATTCCTGGAACCCTCCCTGATAAAAATAATGTGGACTACGAGGTTTTAAAATTTAAATAACTTTAAATTATTTTTATTTATTTGCTTATTATTTATTTGCTAGCTGGAAAGCCCATCCGTGGACGGGCAATTAGACGGTGGATTCTAATCCAATTTCAATTTTCTTTACTTTTAGATTTAATTTAAATTACTTTATTTGATAATTTCTCGTATTTTTCTGGCAAAGTTTGTAAAATTATAAATTTCCTATCTTCTCCAAGTATTCTTTAAAGAATGGAAATCCTGCAATATGTACTGGAGGGTGTTCCACACCCCCCAGACCCCCCGGTTTACAATTTCGACTTTATATTTTTATAATTAACTTTTCCAAGGTATATGATTTTCAAGTTTTAATTTTTTTTATCCGAAGATTAAATTTTCCTCATTTTTACCTTAAAAATTCAAATCCTAATCGTAGTTAGTTTAATCAATTTTTCGGTTGGTAAAATTGTAAACCGGGGGTCTGGGGGGTGTGGAACACCCTCCAGTACATATTGCAGGATTTCCACTCTTTTAGAATACTTGGAGGAGATAAGGAACTTACAATTTTTCAAATTTCGCCAGGAAAAATCGGGAAATTTGAATTGACACGCTGTAGCAGGAGCAGCAGCAGCGTGCTGGGATTTTATATATAGGATTTGGTTACCACTGACGCGCACGAATGGATTAACGAGATTCTAGACAATTTTTTTTTTATGTGCCCTCCCCAAAGCAATTTCTAAATACGCCACTGGTCGGCTGCTTAATATTTGGAATTGCACCCTTTTTCACGAGAGCATAAAGATTAACGAATCCATGATATTTGATCCTGACCCGTCAATATTAATTTATAAAGCTCGAAAACAATAAATTCTCTTAAAGTTTACCAAGTTTTCTTTTTTTTTGCAGTTATACTCAAGAGTAAGTCCTAAAGAAGATTGACAAACTAGTTTTTTGTATTACACTTAAACTTTTACCCAAGTACCTTTTGCCTTTTTCTATTTTGTAATGTTGTAACATAGTAAACTTAATACCTTTGCTCAATATATAAATATATTGAATAGTTTATAGGTTCTTTTTGTTTGTATGTGTGTAATTATTTTATGTTTTGTAATTGTAATTATTTGTTTTTACTGATTAAGTATAATCTTTTAATATATTTTTCAATCTATAGTTTTGTAAATATATAAATATGATATTAAAGTTATTTACACAATTGTCCATTCTTTCAAAATTTTTATGTACTAGGACTTTCCCAAATTTACAAGAATATATTTCTCATTTTTCAGAAGAAAAACGAGAAATTCAAGACTGAAAATTATAACATAATGGATATTTTGGATAAACAGGCGCAAATAATTGATGCTTTTCCCTTACTGCGTTTGTTTATTATTTTCAATTATGCTCTTGAAAACTCAAAATTTAATTTTTTAGTAATTGATTAAAGCAAATTTTGTAGAAAGAACGAAAACTAATTTATTTTTAATTTGGTGCAATTTTTAAAGTAAACTCAAATTATTCCTTGTTGACATTCTTTCGTATTGTTTGAAATTGTAATAAACGTTTATTAAATTATTGAAAAATGGGTTAAGTCCTTAAGTGTTGATTCAGAACCACTCGACAAACATTTCGCATTTCTCAGTTCAATTATTTCATAATCAATTACGAAATACTAATAGTTTTTATCGGACGCGTATCCAGAATTCTTCCGTTTTTCCACCAATTTTTCTTGCCTTTTTATGAAATTTTTTAAGACAAAAATTCTTGCGCTACAAGAGAAGGACCGCAAGGATCTTTCTTAATTCTTAGATATAATGACGTATGTCAACTCCGTTACTTTCACCTTCTCCGTTCCAACTGTACTATTTCTTTTATGCATTCTTTCATTACGTCATCTAGGGCACTTGCGAATAATAATCAGTTTGCAAAGTTGTTTTAATAAACTGCTTTAATATGAAAATTAAACAACCATCCGGATATTCCTAACTATCGTTTAATTATACGCCGGTCGCTCTGTGCCGATGCTTGTTGGTACTTTTGCAAAAAAAACTATTCAACCAAGAAAGTTGAAATTTTCAAAATTTCCCACTTTGCCAAAAAGCTTATCCTAGTCAAGATACGACAGTAAGTATTAATATTTATTCTTATTTTTTTTATTCAAATTAAATTAATTACTTCAAAATCAAAATTATAGAATGTAATCAGTAGTGATTTTAGTTGAATATGGCGTTTTAAGGTTCTGTAAGTAAGCAATAATATAAATATGTCGAATAACCAAAATTAAATTGTATTTCTTCACATATGTGAGGTGTCAGGGTCAAGTATGTGGGAAATCTAAGGGAAACTTGAGATTCATGACCCAAATGACTCTTGTGGTCCATGGTTCCAAGTTTCTCTACATCTTCATTTTTTCTATACCTTTGGTGTTCAAGAACACACAAAGAGGACCTATAGTTTAAAAGGATTATTCATTTAAGTAGATTGTTATTACTTTCGAGAGTAAAGAACCCTTTGCGAAAAGTATACTTTTAGTGTATTTTATTTGTGAAAACCTTTGTTATTCGAATAGTTCTGAGCTCTCTTTGGAATCCTGCCATAGAAATTCCGCAGCATTTTGAGATTTACGTGAAGATCTCCAGCAGGTTAGTTTAGGACTAAATTGCTTAAATTTCCTAGACTTTTAAATTTAATAAATTATTATAGAGGAAAAGGCTTTGTATTTTATTAAAAAATTAATTTACTACTCCAAAATTTTGGAAAAAGGAGATTATCCTGATATTTCTTGTTAGATCCTTCTCATCTTTTTACCTGAAGTAAAATCCTTGGGGACTAACTCCTTTAAAACAATGCTTTGAATTTTGAATTATTTGATTTAAATAATTTATTTTATTTTTAATATTAATAAAGTAGGTACTGATTTATTAATGAAAATGAAATAATTAATTTTGTTGCTACCAGAAGAAGGTACAAAAGCTACCTCGAATGTAAAATTAAAGCTTAGTGGGGTTGAAATAAATTTTCACTGTTGGATAGTAAGTTGAGATTGGAAAGGATGAAAAAACGTTTTGGAAAATGTTAAGGTCCATTCAAAAATAGAAAAGTAGCATTTAGTTATTGACCACAAAAGCAATCAGTATGAATAATTTAAAGTGGCAATATAAAATGTGGAATAGCTTGGCAGACCTTCTACATTGTTTCTAGAACATAAACTATTACTTTTTTGTCACATCTAAATATAAGTGGAAGTTGCAGTAATTGTACAGTACGTTCGGTTTGTGCTTCTTTTCTTTTTCAGAATGAAATAAACAAAAACGTTAATTTTCTTACATTCCTAAAAAGTAATATACGTATGGAGGTTTTTTGATATTCAAAAGTTCAAGAAAACCAGTTTGGTCGAACGCTATTTCGTGATGAGATGTGTGACGATCACTAAAGTGTATTACACATTACAATGGTGATAAAATAACTTTTGAAGCTTTTATAATAAATTTCTACCGCTAGAAATTCATCATTATCCACTGGCGTAGGGAAGCATCAAGGAAGGAGCTTATTGTAGCCATCAAAAAGTATCACACGTTCTTTACTCATAACATCGCGTTCGGTACCATATTAAACTTAGTTCGACATTGGTGCATTTTATATTTAAATATAATAAATGTGCGGCTATTGCGACCTTACCAAAGAATGTTCTACTTAAAGTTCTTAATATTTGTATTTGTTATAATAAATTCCATCAAGTGCATGCCAAACCACCAAGTGTCCAGTGACTTATCTACATCAAAACAGAAAGCGAAAATCAAATCAGTGAAAACATTGCATCGCTTAAAATCTGAACCGGTAAGTGTCTTTATTCAATTTTACACTAAATATAACAAAACTTAAGAATAACATCCGGTTTATTATTTATAGACCTCAATTTTGATTTGCAGCAATAATAACACGGTTAAAAAAGAAACCAAAAAGTGTGCCGAGATATAATCCTTTACTAATATAATGTGATGCCATTATTTTCAAAAAACCAACAATACTATATATATGTCACCTCGTCTAGATGCTCAACCTTGTCGTACGACTTGGAATTTTATACCTAACGTAAATTAATTAAACTGTTAATTTTAATAACGGATTACTTTTCGATTTTGCATTTCCAAAATAATTAAACAAAGAACAATTAATGCTCAATTATTATTAATTTATAAATATTTATGGTAGACACTTTTTTTAACGAAAGTTAAATTTTGCATAAAATACATTTTTTATATTATAATTTATGTAGATTCGCTAATTTCTTCATACATTTTAAATTATTTACGGGGTGTGTGCGTGTGTGCCGATGATGTATGTATCTTCAAATTTATTCCGAATTAAAAATTGGTGTTTCCTTTTATTTTCTATCGAAAGCTGCATTTGTTATAACCCAAAACTTTCGTTACTTGACTGTAAAATTATGTTCCAGTTTGTTTAATTTTAAAATCAGTTAAATAAATAATAGTAATCATTGGTAACTTTTTCTTAAATTTAGAAAATTCAAATTACTACTTCATCATTTTTTAAACAAATCATTTTTTTTAAATTATTAATTATGTGCGAAAAGAAATCTACGTTACAGTTATAAACTTAATTAATCCAGATTAAATATTTTTTTAAAAATCCTAATCAGTTTTGTTATAAAATTAATGAAATTTATGTAATTAACATAAGAGCGTCCTAATTTTTTTACATGAAAATATAGAACAGTTATGTAATAATCGATATCCATTGCCTAATAGAAAATAAGTGCAGCAGTGTTTAGGTTCAAGTTAAATTAGAAATGACTATAATTATTAACGTTATGATGAACCTTTCTCTTTTTATTGGAGAAAAAAATTGGCTATATCTAATTATTAAGTAAGAATAAATTTCGATTTGTACACCAACTTCGTAATAATTGCAACGTGAGGTTAATAAACTTTTAGCAATTTGTTTGGTCTTTTAAAAAAATTGAAAGTTGGACCATAAAAATAAATAAGGATGTTGGGACAATCTAAGGACACTGTTTCGAATGCCTTTTGAACTTTTCGAATTTTAATTAATATAATTAATATTATAGATAACATTTCCATCTTTTGGTTTTCGTATTTCGTAAAACATATTTATTATTACAACTTCCAATATTGATTGAGAATGGGGTTGGGGTGTGGAATGACTTTTCCTGTACATCTTCAGCCTAACAGCAGGAAAACCCAACTGTTTTCTTGTTGTTTGTTTTGAATTATATGGTATTATCTTGATTAATAGATCAGAACCAAAATTACTTTTCTAATAAAAATATGTATATTTTTATAATTAATCTTTCAAGTTCAAACGATTAACAATTAAATGTAATTAAACTTAGTGCCAGGGGGCAACTGCTCTACGCTCTACCCCATATAAACCCCAATTTTTCTCTACAGTTCTACAGTATTTTCAATTCAAGCATTAAAATTCAGGATCTCTGCATCTAGAGAGATCAACACTTAGGCCATTTTCCATCAAATTTATTTTTTTATTTTTATCTAAAACGTCGATTAACGAAATTATTAAACTATTATTTATTTTATTACGAATTAAAATTAAAATAAGAACGATTGGATTGCACCAAAGCGTAAATTGAAATCATTTCAGTGAATTCCTGAAGAAACACGGATTGCCGGAGATTAAAAGTCGTCCTCAAACCTATGCAATAACTTTTACAAAAGTTAACCGATTTGAGCTTTATATCTAGATAATTGCTGAAACTATTAAACATTTCTAATTACATTTCTCTTTAAAACGATCATTTCCGTATTAGTTTGTTAAAATTTGCAAAAACTCTATGCACATTTCTAGAGTTGCTGTCTCAGTGTCTCCAGAAGTTCAATCTAAAATAGAAAATCGGTGACTGGTTCCTGCTGGTGCTGGCTTCCATCTTCCAGTTTGATATAACTCATAAAGAATATTTATCTCTTTGAATATAATAAAGCTCGTCATACCTCTCCCATAAAGTATTCGAATAATGTGTAGGATACAATCAAAGTAGAAAGAGAGGTTTAACTATAAAAGGCTGATGCCATATTTGATACACAAAGGAATGTGGAACATGGAAGCCTAAATACTTTAAATGTAACCATAGTTCATATTTAACGTTTAAAACGTGATTAAAATTCTAGTACCTACAAATTTGCTTGACGCTCGATAATAGATGGATTATTTTTTTATATAATAATAATTAATTATGAAACGGTAATAATAAAGTTACTTTTAGTTGCGGGTCAACGTAGCCCGAAACTGGTACACAAATTATGTCAACTTTCAATGATAAATATTTGAAGTATAAAAGAGGACAGTATCAATCATTAGTCTCTACGTGTGGGTAAACAAAAAGTAATACACTTTCATATAAAAAGTAAATTAAAAGCCTATAGGTTTTGCATTTTGGCGCCAAAATTTTTGTTCATCTCGTGCACAATTTTTAAAAAGCAATAATAATAATTCTGCAGTTACTTCATAACTGTAAGTTTATTTTATGATAAATAACTCTCTAGCTGACTAATGACCTTGAAAAAAAAAAAATCTGTAATAACACCAAGAGTGGTAATTAGCTAAAAGAAATATGTATCACGACAAATTTGAAAAATTCATCTTAAAAGCGAGTTTCACATTCCATCTCATTTTTCACGGGTAGTTTAATCTTGTTTCGATCCCGATCCATAGTTAACACATTTAAGAAGAAGCTTTCCCTTTTTAACCCTCCTATCCGTCGTCAGATAATAATCTAGAAATCATTGCATAAGAAGCATATCAAACTTTCCTTTAAAAATATTAACGAACTTGACCCACTTATCTATGATTTCATACACATAACAATTAATCTTTTTCCTAGGAGCTGTTAGCAGAACGTTTCGGCTATCCATGTGAAACTCACGAAATCACGACCGAAGATGGATACGTGTTGACCATCCATAGAGTTCCGAGAGGAAAAAAACAGACCGAAAAGAAAAGTCCCCGACCGGTAGCTTTACTCCTTCATGGATTTCTGGCTTCGTCCGACTCTTGGCTGTTTCGAGGACCAGGAAAAGACTTGCGTATGCAATATTTCGCTTTGCTTGAACAGAAATGTTTAATTATTCCATTGCAGCGTACGTCCTCGCGGATGCCGGATACGATGTCTGGATTTGTAACGCAAGAGGAAACGTCTTCTCCAGAAGTCACGTGAACTTGAATCCAGATTTGGATTCGGCGTTTTGGAACTTCAGGTAAGCTTTTGATGGCAAATCAGGAATTTTGTTTTTTAATTATTTATTTCAGTATTCACGAAACCGGAATATACGATCTACCAGCATCCATCGATTATGCTTTGAACCACACGCGCCAGACGTCGTTGCATTTTATAGGGCATTCCATCGGGGCGTCTGCATTTTTCATTATGTGTTCGTTAAAACCAGAATATAATTCGAAAATTAAACTGGCCAATGCTTTGGCTCCAGCAGCTGTCATTTCGCATTCCGTACCACCTTTGACGAAATTTCTATTCTCTTTAATACCTCCAGTGATGGTAAGCACAAAAGATATCTCATCTTCTAACTTGATGAGATCTTTTAGGTCACTTACGTTGTTAAATTCGCTTTTACTTTAATTTTTTTATAAATTAACACTAAATTCGTGCATTTATACATATAAAATTAGTTTTTAGTTTCTAATTTTGACCTACTTGCAGTTTATTTAAAATTTAAAGTGTTGTTTTCTAGACAGCGCTTAAAGATCAAGATATTTTAGAGGTTTTCCCACAAAGACAAATTTTTACAAGGATTGGAAATCTTATGTGTGTCGATGGTACTCCAACACAACGACTGTGTTTAATTTTAATGTTCGCCGCAGTTGGGACCGATTACGAACAATTTAATCAGGTATAACTTTCGTTCTGTAAAATTACAAATCAAATGAAATTTTTAGAGAAATAATAATTATTACATATTTTCAGACAATGTTTCCCACTGCGCTGACTTACTATCCAGCGGGAACCTCCATCGACGTGTTAAACCATGTTTACAAAATCTTTTCCGGTACGAAATATTTTAAGAAATTAATTTTTTTACTAATTTCCGATCTTTAGGTAATTTTGGACCTTTGAACAGTGGAAACAAAAGCGAAGAATATAATTTGAAAAAGGTAACCGCGCCGGTAGCTTTACATTATGGAGATGGCGATGCAATGGTTTCCAAAAAGGTAAAATTAAAAAGAAAAATAAATAAAATAATATGAGATAATATGTAATTTCAGGATAATGTCATTCTTTCTTCGCTGCTCTCAAATCCTGTCGGAATATACAGAGTACCATACAACAATTTTAATCACATTGATTTTATGTGGAGTACGGACTCGAAAATTTTACTCTACGATTACTTGGTGCATCTGATGAATAAATATAGGTAGTTAGTTTAAGTAATAAATAAATTCATAAATTCTTGCCAATTATTTTTGGATTAATGCATTATACTTTATATTAAAGTTAAAACTTGTTAAAATGTTAATATTAACAAAGAAATGATAACGTGAGGGATGTTAGAGAGAAACTGATCAATCGATCAACTAACATGCCGCACCATGTATATTAATAATTCTTGCCAGTATGTGTCTTTAAGTAAAAGATGATACAAAAACATTAAAATCTTTTTTCTGCTTCTGTTTGAAAAATTTCAACTTTTCCATATTCGTTTGAGTAAGGTGAAATCAGTTGTTTCCGCACTAGTGCTGAAAAGTAATTTTTCTTATTCCAACAAAAGTAGAAAAAATAAATGAAAAGCTTATTTTCCCGTATACGTCAACTAAAGCGTCGATAGTACGAAAAATGTCGCTTTTCATGACTAATTATACAAATAGTTATTTTGTTAGTTACTAACACTTTTGTAATGCTTGTATATTTGTATAATGTGTGCGTTACCGAACTGTTGTTACCTAAAATAAAATTAGTTTAAACCTTCTGAATTGATCATTAGTGGCAATGCTATTTCTCTCTTTTTAAATAATTCTTATTTTAAATTTCTCTAAATGCGAATAGTCCAGCGTGAATCTTAATGTATCTATAATAGTAAAAATGCAATGTTCACTGCTTATTAAGTTACCAGAGTAAAATTTAATTTATGCGGGCATTTTTTCATCTTCTTCTCAACTAAAGCATCTATGAATTTAAAAAAAAAAACATAACAAAATAAGTAAATTTTGTACGTTCGGTGTTAAACCTATAATATAAATTATTCATAGTTATATCAATTAATTTTCATAATAAAAATGACAATTTGCTCTATCCATTGTTGTGGCTCTATTATTAATTTCTAATATTAAATTATTTAATTTATTTTTAATTTATAGTAGCAATAGGATATCTAAAACGATTCGTACACTAAAGTGGTCGTGCAGACCAGGAGTTTTCCCATTCTTCATAGCCTTCAATATTTGCTTTCAAATTTTCTTTCAGCCCTTAAGGGCTGAGTAATTACTCATTTAATGTACGAATATAGTTAAACACAGAATAATTGTATATTTTCATATTTACTAAGTGTTTTATCTGTTGGCATAATCAAGAACAATAACTTCTTAGTCTTATTATTTATTAATTGTATAAGGCTTTTTACAAATACGCAGGATAAATGAAAGTTAAAAATTTGTGTGACTAAGGATTATTCTTTTTCTTGAAAATATAATTTATTATACTATAGGTAATGTATTTTGTAAAGTATTTATTATATTTGATGATCTCCTATTAATTCTAATCACGAAACATATTTTTGTATTCAGAAAAATGTAATTTAAGACAATAAATTGGAGGTTTGTTCTCCAAAATTGATCGACTTCGTTGTAAAATTATTAAAAAATAATTTTGTTATTAAATAATTAAAAATTAAAAAAAATTTAAAAAATTATTGTAAATCAAAAATTTCTATTACGATGGAGACAGGGATCTTAAAGTTTTTTGAAATTAAACACTTTTGGTGCCTCTATCTGTCCAATTGCTTCAAAATGTACATTAAAAGATAATAATAATAAAACCATGATGTCTATTTTATTTATTAATTTATTAATTTAAACCTTGCGAGTTTTATTTTTTAAATTATTTTATTTATTTCCGAAAAAATGCGGATTTTCTGATAAATTTACAAAAATGAACCTTTAATTTCCATTATTTACTTAAATTTTAATTAAAATAACAACTAATATAATATTACGAACCTATTTTTAAAGTTTTATCCAAGTTTTACGCTTAAATTTCATTTATTTTGTTTTTTCATTCATAAATTCAAAGAAGATGGCCGCCAAGCAGGAATGTAAACAAATAGTAGTTAGCGAGAACTAGCGTAAATTCTCGGAAGTTCGACAATGAAATTCCTTTTCATTCCAGACAACTACATTCTTCCGTCGCTTCTTCAGTTGGTGCGCATTTCAGGTAAGCCCCGCCCACAGACTTTGACAACAGCGACTTGACGTACAATTTAACCTCAAATTTTTTTAAATTAAATATTATATTTATCTTGTGATTTTAACAATTTTTGATCGTTGGATATATGAAATTTTGAAGTGCAGGTGCATATAATTTTAACATTAAGGTTAGTAATTAAAATTAAGTGAAGGATTCGTAATTTTGACGTAAATTGTGTAATCGAAAGTTATTCAATCTTTCTGCAAAGTTGGGTTGTACTTTTACTTCTTTTACTTATAGAAAGCGTTTAGGAAAACTTTTCAGATAAAATGAAGTTTCTTCAAGAGAGAAAGAATGAGCTGTAGGAGTGAAAGTTAGTGGTTTCTGATTTTTTGGCCAGTTAGTGGTTATTGGTTCAAGTGAATGTTATAAGTTTTTCAAGGGGGTAATTTATTTTATGGCCAACACATTTTGTGAGTCACCCTATACTCGTACAAGTGATCTAACACACACCTGGCAGCATCGCAAATTTGATACATCAGTGACGTCACGCGATTCCATATTTGGAATACCCCGCATTCCTTAAATGTCACAACAATCCCTGAATCATATTTTAAGTTTTGTTATTATAGTTTGTTGGTAAACAACAATCAGCTGCAATTACTTTGGTGCTAGTGAATTTTAGATAATAATTATTATTATTGTAAAACGTCGCAATTTCTATTGATTTAATTTGGGTGAGTAAGTTTTGTTTTCTTTGTTTTTTTTTGTAGTTTGTGACAGTAAAATTTATTGTTGACTTTTTAATGTAGACCAAAAAAATCGCTTAAAAAATAAAAAACCTATTTCGATACATTAAATTTGTTTTAGTTGACCTAATTGACTATAAACGCATGTAAAATGAGTTCGGAAAACAAAGAAAATTTAGTAAACGGTGAAGACGAAAGTTCGTCAAGAGTGAGAACACAAAGCGAATGTTCAGCAACAAGCGATGACGGCAGCGGCAACAACGTGATAGGAAAAAGGTCAAGTGGTTTGTGCAAATTTGAGTGATCAAATTATAATTATTCATTTATTACAGACAGCGCACAATTTCACAGCAGTACATGGCTGCTAGTGGCTTAACAGCTGCTTCGCCCCCCAAATTTGTATCTTTAGAGGAAATTATGAATGCTGCTACAAGTATTCGCGATATGGCGCTCGTTCATCAAATTGCCATCGAAGAAAATTTTAAACTCGAACGCACCGAGCCCGAACAGAACAGCGTTCAGAAAATAATCAAAGATACTATGCATCGAGCATATTGGGACTTGCTGCGTGAACAACTTCATGATGATCCTCCAAATTACAGCCAGGTAAATTATTGTGGGAAGTATACTGGGTTGATTGACCAGCTTGCCTCTCTCGGAAAAAATTCCATGAACAGTCATTAAGGTCAAATAGGTCGCAGACTTGTTATTAAAATTGTAATTTGTAGGCGTTGCTATTGTTGGACAACATAAAAGAAGGATTATTTGGCGTGTTATTGCCTCAGCACTTAAAACTAAAGCAGCAAATTTCCGAAATATTGGACACGGACCTGATAAAGCAACAAGCTCAAAATGGAACCTTACATTTTGAGGTTTCTTAATGATAAACATAACAAAATCAACGTGTTAATTTATTTCCGTTGCAGAATTATGCAAAATATGTGATTTCTGTGATGTCTAAATTATGTGCTCCTGTCCGAGATGATGACATCAAAAAATTGTCAGAAACTAAGGATGTGGTAGAAACATTTAGGGGAATCTTAGAGGTACATGCAAAAACCCTGTATTGTTACTTTTCGAATGTTAATTTAAAAACTTGCAGGTGCTGGATTTAATGGCATTAGATATGGCCAATTTTACATTGGGCATTGCGAGGCCTAACATAATTGAGCAAAGCGTTGAGTTGGAGAGGAAGAAATTTGCTGATTTTCTCGCCATACAAGCCGGTTGGTTATTAAACATTTTGTTCTATATCCTCATTTCCTAATTGTTTGTTGTAGATGGCTTGGAACACACACGAAATTGGCTGTTGAGACATCTAAAACCTCAGGATGCGTTGGCTTCCACGACAGACCAACAGACTTTCATAAGAAACTTGACTCAAAAAACATTTTACAAAGCCTGTATCGAATTTTTGGAATGGGATCACAGCAACACTTACCCCGAAGTAAATTTCACTTACAAAACTTTTGGCCTACTCAAACTTTAATTTTTACAATAAATTAAAAAGTTTGAAGCGCTGGGTAAGAGACTCTTGTGATGCTCACTAATCGCCTTTTTTTAGACTTTCATGTTGGATGCTCAACGTTTAACTACTTTGCAAATTTTAACATTACAAACCATTGCCATGGGTACCATATTACTGGTAACTGGTAGTAACGTGGGAGTTGATTTGCAATCTCTTGCATCTTTTAAAACAAAAATCAAAGAGCAGTGCGCAATACTCGTACAAAATGTGACCACACCAAAGTAATATTTTCGTTTCGATTTAAATTTATTCACTAAATTTGCTTTTACTTTTAGAGAACTTACAGATGTGCTTCCCAATATTGCAATTCAAGTTCTCAAGAACGTCAAAGAGGCCCAGGATACTCATGGATTAACTAAATTATCTGAAGAGGGCGAAAATTTGTTGAAACAAAACCTTCTCGATATTGCTAAACCAGAGCATCGAATTTACGGGCTCGTTCGTAAGTTGTTGTTGTTGCAATCAGAACAAAATCTATTTTTATTTTATTTTAGGTCAAAGAGTCAAGGAGTTTCTATTGGAAATCATCGAATCGTCGACTGCAGCTCCTCAAAAGGTTCCCACTGGCTTAACATCCCTACAAAAAGAATTAACCACAATTGCAGGACAATTTTTGAAAATTGTCTCACATAATTGTACAGTTTTTACTAATTATTATGTCGACATAATACGGGCAGCCTTACCAAATAATTCTTAAACAACTTTTAGTAATGTATTAAGTTTATTTTACTTTATATTATTAAATGGAATTTATATTATAATGCCGTCTCCCGGTAAATTTGTAGTAGGAAGTTGAGTGAACTTTAAATTTGAATAGTAGCTTCAAAGAAATAATCATAATCAACAGAATAAAAGGTTCTCATGCCTTGAAATTATTTTATTACGTAAAAAAGTGGTCATACTTTTGTATCCAATTTTTATAAAACTACAGTTTAGCTTTGATTAACAATTAATTAATTATTGATGTGATGCTAATTTTTATTATAACTAAATAAAATTTGGCAATATTGAAAATTTCTTGGTTTTCTCTTCAAAATACCCACATTATATTTTTAAAGGTTTTTATTTTATTTTGTGCTGTGTCTTCTCATGAGAGATACAATTCTATTGTACAGAATTTTGTAGGCATCAATTCCGTACACGAAATCGGCGTGATTAAATTTCTTGTCGGGAGTCAAAAATTTCGCTTTGGGTGTAGATAATTTGCCATAGAATTTTAACACGTCTTTGTGATTCGCCAACCAATCGTTTCGACTGTAGTGAAGATAAATTGGAACTTTAATATTTTTTATGTTGTAATCCGGAGGTGACTTTCTACCATATATTTTCCTATTTTGTTTCCTACCGTAATCATATGGGCGGAATTTACCTGAATTAATTTCTTGAGCATAATGAAGAATCTGTTTTGTTGCAGCTCCTGCAGGCGTGTGCCCCATTATAGTGGGTAATAATGTAGTGTTCATTTGTTTCTTGTTGAATCCACAGAGAACAAACAAGCTGTTGGTGCAAAGAGGTTGAAAGATGGAATCCTTGCCGCATAAGCTCTCTCCAACTTTCGTAAGCAATTCCGTTCGCGGTAAAAATTCATACAATCCAAACCATTTCGAAATTAGCTAAAATACCAGTAATTAGTACTATTTTATTTAAGTGGCAATTATGAATTAAAATTTTATGTAATGTAATCGGTTATTATTTATTTACCTACCATGATAACATTGAATTCAGTTATCATAGAATTTATTTTGAGGCGAAGAGAGTAAAACTAGCGAAGAATAACTATTCAAGTGTGAAAATTTTACTTACTGAAACTACAGGTGAAATCATTGCCCCAAATCTCATAAGTGGACTGGTTACGCGTTTCATGTAAGCTACAGGTGCCAAACTGAACATGGCTTTTATTTTGTCGTTATATTCTGGTCTCTCGGAAACCATAACATAAAATATTGTTGTTCCTTGAGAATGCCCGATATAAAATATCTTTGGCTCTTTGGTTTGCTCAATAATATAATCTATCACCGACGGAGTGTCGCTGACGCCAATTTCGTGCCAGCTGAAATCCCAAAATTCTTTAGCGTCTCGGTCGGGATCCAAAGTTTTGTGTTTCCTCGAGTATGTAGAACCGCGCGCGTTTACCATCCAGACATCGTAGTCGTCGTCCGCTAACACGTAAGCCAATCCTCTTCCTGGCCCCGAAATAATCCAATCTGCCGCGCATCCAAGAAGACCGTGATGTAGTAACGCAACACCTCTTCTTTTAGTTGGACCTTTACTTCCGAAAGGAATGCGATGCAGTTCTAAGATGTAGCCATCTTGCGTCTCCACTTGGTGAATTTCGGACGGATATTGATATTTTTTAATTATTTCTGGCTTTAATTTGCAAAAATTAATGGTGGATGTCATCGTTCAATAATAGCGTTACTTACCACTGTTAAGCGAGCATCTTCCAAAACAGTTTTTGGTAATGTTTCAGAAGAAACATTAGATAATGATGATACAGCGTTGATTACTGCCAAAACAGCAAACAAACAAATTAACAGTTTCATTACGCCCGAAGTAATTACTAGACAAATTATTGTCTTGGTGAAAAAAATGTTTGCTTTTATTCTGCCTTATCGTCCACTTAAGATTACTTAGAAAATAATTTGACCATTGTTTCAACAAATCTATCTACAGAACAATACAAAGTATTTTAATATCAAGGTTTTGGGCTATATTGTGTTAATCAAATAGTTTAAATCAAAAATGTAATTTGCAAATAAATAGCTATATTGGTAAATAGAATGAAACTAGAATAAATTGATTTGATTTCGAGACCTCGAAGAGCCTTTCCCAACCGTTTCAAAGAAGGAAACAATCTCAAACCGAAGTGTTTGGTTCTTTTCGGAATTTCTTTGATTCTTCAGTTTGATTCAAAAATATATTTTGGTCTTTTGATTTTATATAATTATTTTATTTATATAATTAATTACTATATAATTATTAAAATGCTTATTCGTTGTAGATCAATATTTTTTGTCACTGTAGATCTCTTAATGGAAGTTATTAGTTTAAAGTTCTGTACTTTAAGTTAAATACAAAATTCTCTTCTTCAAGTAAATAACTTAAAGAATGGAAGTAATTAGTTTAAAGTTCTGTACTTTAAGTTAAATTCAAAATTCTTTCCTTCAAGTTAATAACTTAAAGAATGGAAGTTATTATCTTCCTTATAAAGAAATGTTTCGGTATTTATTAAAAAATGCAAAAGTTAAATATTTTGCACTGTATTAAACTATAAAATTTATTATCACAACATTAAATAGATATTATAAAAAATATAATATAACATTAAAGAATCTTTTATTTACACATAAATCCTTAACAGAAATAAAATGTAATTGTTTGTAATTTTACTTAATATATATGTAATATATACATAGTAATGCTATAATTGCTATAATTAATATGGAAAAACATTAAACAATCAATGCCTCTTCATTAAACTCACGACTCTATTGTAAAGAAGTGCGGGAGCATCAATTCCGTACAAAAAGTCTGCGTGATTGAATTTCTTATCTGGACTCAAGAATTTTCCTTTAACATTAGGTAATTTGTTGTACAACTTCAAAACGTCTCTTGTGTTCGCCATCCAATCGTTTCCGCTGTAATGGAAGTAAATTGGAGCTTTTATGTTTTTAAGGTTGTAACTTGGAGGCTTTCTTTTGCCATAAAGTTTTTTATTTTTCCTGTATCCGTAATCGTATTTTCGGAAGTATCCTGAAAAATTATAAATTGAGATTAATTTGCGGGAGGAGCCATTAATAACGCTTACCAGAATTAATTTCTTGCGCGAAATGAAGCATTTGTTTGGTGGACGTTCCTGCGGGCGTGTGTCCCATAATTACAGGAAGAAGAGTGGCGTTCATTTGTTTTTTGTTGAACCCACAAACCGCGAATAAGGAATTGGTACATAATATTTGGAAAACTGAATCGTCACCGCATAACACCCCTCCCACCGAGCCGATCAGAGTAGAGTGTGGCAAAAATTCGTACAAACCAAACCATTTTGCGAAAGTCTTAAATAAATAAATAAATTTAATTTTAAAATTTGTTAATTTGGCAGGAAATTGTAAATTACCGATGCGACTGGTTCGAAAAGGGCTCCAATTTTCATAATTGGGCTAGTTATGTGTTTCATGAATCCAATTGGTGCTAAAGCGAACATCGCTCTTATTTTGTTGTTATATTCTGGTCTTTCAGAACACAAAACGAAGAAAGCTGTAGTTCCTTGGGAATGTGCAACATAAAATATTTTTTGCTGCTTTGTTTTTTCGATAACATAGTCTATCATCGCAGAAACGTCGTTTAATCCAATTTCATGCCAACTGAAGTCCCAGAACTCTTTGGCATCATTATCTGGATGTAAGGTTTTGTGGGCTCTGGAGTACCTCGTACCTCTTGCATTTGGTATCCACACATCGTAGCCAGCATCGGCCAATATGTATGCTGCAATAAATAAAATTTAATTTTTTCCCATTTCCATAACCCTAAGGTTTATCAATCAAAGTCGAAATTGTATCTATTGCGTAAATTGTAGTCGCAATAAAATTTGCCTGATTTCATATCGGTCAAATTTCGCGATAATTTGTATGGTTTAAGACGTCAATCGATATTTTAAAATTTAAACAAATCGAAACATACCAAATCCTTTGCCGGGTCCTGCGAGAACCCAATCTGCTGACGAACAAAGAATTCCATGTTGTAAATAAACTGCAGGTCTATTCTTTGACGGTCCCTTGATTCCGTAAGGAATTCTATGCATTTCCAAAAGATATCCCTCTTTTGATTCCAAGTTGTGTACTTCGGATGGGTAGCCATACTTTTTTATGATTTCGGGCTTTAAATAGAAACATAACATATTAAAGTAATTAAAAAAAAATGAAATAAAATAAAAACTTACAATCAATAATTTGACATCTTCTAATAAATCCTTTGGAGTCTGCTCGTAATATTTTTCAGCATTTTGCGCAATTTCGGCAAATTTGACGTCGTATTCGTCATTGCTATCGCTTTTCAGCAACAATGGCGACGAATAGGCCAATGTTACTAGCGCAGCAATTAAAATTAAAGCTTTCATCACTTGTTAGGGCTTGCACTGATATGGAGTTAGTGCAAGGTATTCAAAATTGTTCACTAATTTATAGAGATCTTTTATCTACTACTTACGCCACTAAAATTATTGGAGATCAAAACAAGTTTTTTGTATACTAAAATTAAACTATTAACTGATGAGATTAAACTTTTGACTTTTGTTTCAAGATTCCTATCTTAAGATATATTAACTTTTCCAAAGTCAAAATTTTTTAAGAAATATCCGTTTCACTTTCCATATTTTAAACTTCCTTTCTTTAATTTGATATTAAAATGTCGACGTTTTATTTTCATCTTGACTTTTGCATACCTATACTTTTTATATCATCTCATCTACTCATGTGTTTATTTAGTATCTATTATTATTATTTATTTTTTTCTTCGGATAAGTAGATCTACAAATGAGGCTTAAAGCCACTTGGCACTCCTTTTGTCCTCCTTTTTGAATTATCTGCTTTCCTTTGAAAATGAAAATTTTTATTAGGCAAAAAACAAAAATAAAAAAAACGCGAATTTTTCAACATTTTTTTACTTTAATTCATAATTCCATATGCCTAACTCTTGAAGTTTTGAATTTAGAAAAAAGTTTTGTTAAATATTTTTCTTACAAAAGTGTCTTCTATTACCATCTGAGTTATGTAAAGTGAATCCGGGGAAACCCTGTATAGACGATAAGAAGATTTTACGAATGTAAAACTGTAAAGGAGAACCAGATAACCATTACACAAATTTTGTTACCATTATGGAAGTATGCTACGATTTTCTGGATCGAGGTTTTTCCTCCAGAGAAAATTAAACAGGATTATTAAATTTATTATTCTGATTACCTTTTTTCTCATTATATACAATATTGTAAAATTTATTAATTCAGAAAAGTATGTTTTTGCCATTTTAAATATCTCCGCTTAACGCCAGTAGTTATTATTATAATGGTGAGTACTTAAAAATTTAATCATCGATATATATACACAATAAATTGATTATCACTTTCGCAATTTTCAAGTTAATAATTTAATTAATATCACGCATATTTAATGTGGGCCTCTAATTTGGACCGGTTAAAAATATTAGAATAAATAAGTTCTGCTATTGAGTCAAGAAGAATAAAACATTATATTATTCGTTCAAGTATAATATGTGTGGTAAATGAAGAGCTTTTAAGACTATTAATTTATTGCAGTTTACTTTAATCTGTTGTTATTCATCAATTTTTTTTATCAATCGGTATCTAGTATATTATTATAAATCGGCACGCCACTTGAGATAATATTTCTCGAAATTGCGAGATACGAGTATATACCTATTTGAAAAGCTTGAAATATTTTTAGATTTTTAAGTACGATTAATCCCAGATAATAATCTTGTTAGTTGTTATCTTCGTTGTCAACTTACAATAATTAAAATGATTACAAATTATTTCGAGTGCGGATTCCGATGGGGAGTTACCCCCTACCCCCCCTTAGAGGCCTTTTTTCTGTTACATTTTCCTTATCAAACTGAAGTTCTATTACATTGTCGTTTGTAGGCTGTCGACAATTATATTTTATTTAAAATTTTATACATATAAACGAATTACATTGAATCTTTTTGTGAAAATAAAGCAAACATAATTTTATTAATTCCACAATTACTTCCGTTTCCCTAGGACTTTGAGTTCATATGTGAAAAGCCTCAATTAAAATAATAATTGTAATTTGTATCAAAGTGCAAAACGTTACAGGAAAGTATATTGCTGAAGAATTTATAAAATATTCTTCTGCTCATTTTCGCGACTTAGTCTCTTCGTTGTATTTTCCAAGCCCGGTGGTATGACTAAAGTAAATGTAGTTGTTCACATTTTCTATCCTATTTCCATCTATTAGACATAATTTTCGTTTTTCCCTGATTGTTCATTAAGCTGTTCCAGTATTGTCTTAATTTCTTCTTCATTTTTTTCCATCAATATTTATACCCATACCTGTCCAATCCAATTCTTTATTTTTATTGTAGGGTTGCTTTATCGTAGATTTTTTGGATCAAGTTTGAGTATCGGGTATCTATTCTGCAATTGTCACACCTACCACTACCACACATGGAAAGTCGTCAGAAGTGTAATAATTGTTGTATAAAATGTTCCTTTGCAGTTTACCCTTCAACTGAATCCAATCGGTCACTAAATCGGATTAAGCTACTTATTTCAAATAAATAAAAAAATGTTAAAATGTTATCGACATTTTTATTTCATTTTCAAAGTAATTACAGGCATATTTCAAGTAATAATATAAATGTATTTTTATAATAACATCAAATAACAGGCAATGATTTAAGCTTATGCAACAAGTCCAATTATTGTTTAGCAAAAACATTGATGAATTACTGCTAACACTGATAATTTTGTATGCAAAAGTGGACGTAAAGTTTGACTAACCTAGGTGTTGAAGTACAAATACTATTGAGATGCAATTTAAATTTGTGATTATTGTTTGTTTTTATAAATTATGTATGTCACGAAAGAAAACAAATTAAAGGCCGTTAACATTGTTATAAGAATAAAATCACAATGCCATTGCAATTTAAGCTAATGTACAAACTTATGCATTCTATCAGCAGAATGTAATTTGTTATAGTTTATATTTACACAGAACGAGACATTCGATTGATAACTGTTCTCGTTATAAATTTCAATCTCATCTTTATAAAACAACATTAATTTGTACAGTCAGTCCGAATATTTAACCCTGCAAATACAGACCACACTCACAGAAATTAAATTTTGAGATCATCATTTAATCATTTTTTTTGGTAGTTCAGCAAACTAAGTCAACAAATATAATATTAATAAATGTACAAAAATAAATACAAAATAAGTTTATTTTGGTCTAAGGAAAATTACACTACAAAATTCTCAAACACGAAATCAACTTTTATTTTCACAACCTTAAGTCCTACAAAAAAATACTTTGCCCTATTAGAACACAAAAATATTGTTTGTTTCCACTTGCCTATAATGTTTAATAAAATTCCAATCTTTCTGTGAGTGTGCACTCAAAACATTTTTTGTATTAAGGCAAAGTAATGAATTTTTGGTATTCCAACTCGCACCACTCGATCCGACCTTATAGATAAAATCTTATTAGGTAGACCAAGTATGCGAGACCAGTGTGCTAGTAGAAAATAAAATAAACTATGTATTCGTAGACTGCCGTAAACATTTGAATGTGGATGTACGTCGACGTTATAAAGAACAAGTGTAAAATAAGATACTTCAAACAGTCTTGTGCAACCAAACGCGGCGACACAGGCTTGTTGCAATACTCGTGCACAGGTATTCTGCCGGTTTTGTAAAAATTTTCTAGAATCGTTTCTTTTTCTTCAAAGCGAGTGTACAACCACTGAGTCAAAGCTTCCGTTTCTTGAGGCACCTCGTTACAACGATATAATCTGTACAAAAGCGTCGTTTTACATGGAGGTTTATGCCCAAAAACGATTGCAGATAAATCTAATGGCACACCGTTTGGATATGCAATAGTTATATCTAATATCCATCCCAATTTGTTATTGGCTAAATTATCTAAAAGAAATCCAATCAGACCTTTCAATTTCTACAAAACTTACACACAAAACTTACCATCTATAAGTTTTAAATTATTGTTAGCAACACCCTGTCCACCAACTGTGTGCATGATGGCTTGTAAGGCACCTACTCTGGGTAAAGAAACATTGTGCAACAGCGCAAGATTATTCTTGGCGGCGTACTTCTGAGATATCGCTTTACGTTTTCGCAAAAACCCACCTTCGGGAAACAACACTATCCACTTCCTATTTCTAGGAATGTAAGAGTTTAATAAATGCGTCACAAGTTCTTGCAAAGAACGATCTCTGTCTTTCTTGCCCTAAAAAGTTAAATGTAAAATTAAAATTTTAATCAAAAAACTACAAAAGCTAACATTTTATTTCCAAC
This sequence comes from Cantharis nigra, assembly GCA_958510845.1. NCBI lineage: Eukaryota > Metazoa > Arthropoda > Insecta > Coleoptera > Cantharidae > Cantharis > Cantharis nigra. The sequence goes on along the minus strand of OY294033.1, from coordinate 1,101,102 downwards.
AGGTACTCGGAAGAAAAATATTGATTTAATTATACTTTGTACGTAATCTATACTATCGCAGAGCTTTACCTTGAATTTTGTTTGATTATATTTTGTTAAACATAATATTATACAAATATAAGTATTCCAGTTATATGTATGTTATTGCTATATATTTGTAATTTAAAATGTGTACTACATAAAAATAATTATTTTCTAATTTTTATTTTTTTGTATGTTCAGGGAAAAATATTATTATCTCGACTTGTTTGGATATTGATTGTATTGGATTTTAATGGTGTCATCTTTGCATAAATAAAATTTACAAAAAAATACTTTGTATACATGACTGGGAAGTTCGTCATGGCTTCTTTTGTAAATTAAATTATATTGTATTCGCGAGCCTAGGAAGCCCAATTTAGTCAATTGTTTTAAAAAAACGCCTAGTCATTTGGGTATGTTTAAAAAACTGCTTAATGGTAATTTAATCAGTATTGGGTTAAAGTTTTTTAATTTAAGTATCACTAATTCAAAATTTAACAAGCAACGACATAAAACTTTTATTTACTAGCTATAACGTACAACTAGCAATTTTCAAAGATAACGCTTTTTAGAAATTTAATTGTATACACCTTGAAATCCTTCTAGTTTCTACAATATTTTGAGTGAAAGGTCGTGGTACCGATCCTCTTTAATGCAAATGTGCATTGATCAAACCTAATTTTAATCATAATGCTTCAAGTTCGGTCAGGTCTGAAATTAGTTAAATCTCAAGGCTAGAAAACGTCTAAATTGATTAAAGATAAATCAAATGAAATTTCTATTGCGCGATTTAATTAAACAAATTACTTAAAAATTGGTGAAAGTGAGTAGGCAATTTGCACGTTAAAAAAGCGAAAAATCAAACAAAATTCTAGTTTTGATTGTAACATTTTCTATAAATTTTAAACACCGACAATATTTATATTGTTTTTTTTGTCAATGAATTAAAATTATACACGCAAATCCTAATAATAATTATTACATAAGTACCTCTAAGTGTGATTCATAAATGCCAAGGACGCATTTCAATATTAATGACCCGAAAATTGTATCTGTTGTACCTTCAGAATAAAACTCAACTTACCGCCATAATAAAAAAATCTTGATGCAATAAACTAACAACTCCAAAATTAGTGTATTTAAAAAGCCTGTCCATTATCCACATAATATTTGGTAAAACTTGCTTTTTCGTATTAAAAACGGCCATTAATAAAGGTACGTCGGCCGTCGATTGATGATTTGCTATAATCAACGTTTTATCTTCTAAACATTGGCTTATGTCGTCCCCAATCTCTACAACTACAAATTAAAAATGTATAAACGAGACTTTTCCAAAATGTGAGAATCCATACTGTCGTATCCTGCACTCCAGCTCCACATGGATACCATCGCAAGCAGCCAGTGAAAGAAACAACCTTCCAGTTTCCAATATACATCGGGATTTAACCTTCTCAATGGAGAAAGCAAAACCATCCATAATACATAAGTGGGTATACAATATACATTATTTAGTAGTATGAAACACAGCCTAAATATCGCCTTCGGTATGACATACCAATGTCTGAAACAAAAATCGAGTTTTAGAAACATTTAAATAAAAACGTGGGAGCATGCCACCGGTTGATAACCGCTGATTTGAATCTATTAAGACTTAATTGAAAGAAATACAACAATTAAAATAAACAATTGGCATTAAACATTCAATTTATGCTGATAATGGCTCTTTGTTTGCATTTCTTACAACAACAATTTGCGTGTTATCTAAAGTACTTCGATAACTTCAATGTTGTGCGTTTAATTGTAGTTATAATTAAAATAATTAATTGCAATTAAAAAAAAAGTCGTCGTCCGTAACATTTACCGTCGCCAGATCGATGGTACAAGAACCACGACCAAAAAATGAATGACATTTATGCGCCAAGGATTTTACGTTAATTATAAAAGCAAAAAAAAATAAACAAACAAAACTTACTCAAAATAAAAACGTAGATTATCCATATCTTGTGTAATATTCCGGACAAGTTAATTCCATAAAATTACAATAAAAAGTGAGGTTAGGTGTATACAAACTTTTAAATTTAAATTGCGCGGTTTAAAAAATAATTAAATCTTATTATTAAATAATAATTTAACGTACAATTTAAAAGAATTAACTAATATTAAGTCAACAATATATTTTCGATAAAGAAAAAATCATAATTGACAAATTGTTAACTTCCTCAATTGCGTCTACTCATTAGAGATTTACTTAAATCTCACAAATCGAACTTTCGAAGTAATAATAAAATGTTAAAATTTGCTAATCGAAAACAATAATAAAAATCGAGGCCTTAACATCACTGAAAAAGCACACATGTATTTTTGATACTAAGTTTTACGTCACGTACACTCAACTTTCGCTATACACTTCATTGTCAATTAACTAACCGTTCGCGTTAAATTTAAATCATAACTGATAAATTTCTTACATAAGTACAACTAATAATTAAACTTAAAACGAAATTCGATCAAAATTTATTAGCAACACCATTTCTACACTAATGAAAAACTGTCATTAAAACTTGCTCGTGACATCTAGTGGGCGTTACTTCCAATTTTTTGTTATTTTAGTTCAAAATGACCGTAGTAGTTCAAAATGACCAGAGTAGTTTAAAATGACGATAGTAGTTCAACTGTTCGGCTGGGAGTACAATTGAACTTCTTCGAAGTAAATGTAAGGTAGTTTTGGATTTTTTGAATTAAATTCTGCTTTGTGACTGAAAGAGTCAATATTGTTGGATAAAATATGTCTGCTCACGTTATCGCAATAACTTCGTCTGCTGGACTTCCAGTTTTTGCACGTAAAAAGGGAAATTCCGAAGCCGTGAGTGTTGAATTCGATTTCGAATTGGATATTAATTTAGTTATTTCAGTTGCCCTTTTCAACTATCGGCTCGCTAAATGGAGTTCATATGTTTGGAAAATCTCTAAATGTGGAGTTGTTAAATTCGGTTATGGAGGATCACAACGTTGTATGGAAGGAATTTAATGACAGGTTAGCAATACGTGATCCCTTTTTGATTTAACTTTTCACTCTTTAATTATATTTTAGTATCGTTTTAATTGCCATATCGAGTGGTTCCACTGTTGAAGTACTAAATAAGCTCTTAGAATCGGTTTTCAATGCTGTTGTATTAATAGTCGGAATCGATGAAATTAAATCTCAAAGGAATATAGAACGTCTTAAGCGCGAATTAAGGGTAGGTGTTTTTAAGTGTAAGGCGCAATTCTCACAAAAATTATTTTAGATTTGTTATCCCATCATTGATCGTTTGATGGATTCATTAGATTTTGGAGATTCCACAAATAAGCACTCATCTGAATTAATTATGCTAGCCGAAACTATTCTGTGCACCGAAAATCATCTAATCCAGGTAGCAATTCATCAAACACACTTGACTTATTGAAAATACACACTCAAATTTTAGATTGTTTTGGATTCCTACACGGAATGCGTCGATTCCGTCTACAGTTGCATTTTAATTCATGGTAAAATAGCTGTTGCGACTGAAAGCTGGTGGAGTTTACATTCAGACGAAATTAAATTGTTATCTTTATTGGCCAGCATCGAAAATACGACCAATTCTAAAGACATTCCAGTATTTTTGCCTTACAAAAGTCCCAATGTATAAAGAATCCACTATTTTTAACTTTAAAAGACAAAAAGTTGGGTTTGTTTTAGGTTGCCTACAGATTTGTGGCCTGCATGATTATTCCAAATGTCCAGGTCTGTTCCCTATGTGGTCCCACTCCGCTGCTGGAAGATATAGAGTATTCGACGTCTCGTTGCTTCAAATCTACACTCGGCATATTAGAATCTGCACTCCAGTGCCATCCCAAAAATTTTCCAAACTCCATTGAACTAGATACTGGCGTGCTAGGGTAAACCAATTTTACGTAAATTTTAACTGTAACTGACATGTAATGCTGTGTTTAGAATTCTACTTATCAACACTAAACATAACAAGTACACAATTTCTTCAAACACAACAAATAAGAAATCCACCAGCAGTGGATCTCATCGATTGGACATCCTTAGGACGTTTTACTATCAGGCCGTCACCAAACTTGTTCCCGAAACTGACGAAAATGTTAAGCAAGGCAAAAAAGAAGATAAAGCGCTTAGAGTGGTTGGAAAAGAGGCATATTGGTGTTCGGAATACCACAAGTGTCATGCAGCAATTATCGAAGACAATATTTTATGTGTACTTTACAATTCGACAATTCCCAACTACACTATGAGATTAATCACTCCAAAAGTGTTAAAAACTTTAATATCCGATAAGCAAGTGTGCTGGTAACCTGCTAAAATGTAAAAACAATTTATGAGATTAAAATATTTATTTTTATTAATTTAGTCCATTAATTCGGTTGGTACAGGAGGGATTGGCGGAGGAGAATCTTGGGACTTTCTAACGTAGCAGCCAATTAGCCAACTTGTATAAGGTGACTCTGCTTCTACAATGCAACTGTTTTCAAAGTGTGCTGTCTGTATAAATCTCATTGCAATTATCATCGTTAACTAGAAAAAAAGAGTTGTCTGTTTATTATCGTATCAAAAGTTCCCACAAGTAGAGTAGGAGACAAGTTAATATTTATTTGACCTGTAACCTTTAACACGACTTGATCTTAATTTAAGATCACTTTCAACCAAGATCTAATCAGTTCTATATTAAAGTATAATAAGTAGATGTTGGCAAATATGAGTGAGATGTGATGGAATGTCCCAAAATCTGGTGTGATATTTTGAAAGGAAGATCTAGTGCACACATTTTTGCCTCTCGAATTAATCCTTCCCCCAAATAAAAACAAAATGTAATTTTTGTCTGTGGTACCGGCAACGAGCAGCACTAATATACTTTGATGATAAATATTTTTTAAGAAAATATGGAATTACTTTTTAAAGCAAATGTACTTTTTCTGAGTCGTCTGTAATTTATTATGAATCCTAATAAAAGTATTTTTTTTATATTTCTTACTATAAAGTAGTCTTTTTTATATTTTATGAATTTTTGATTCAACTCTGCCCTATTGTTGCATATTACACAATTTATTTAGCACTGCATCTGACCTATGCTTGGTTATTATAAAGTTTTTAATTGTGTTGTTGCTTTAAAATGACAAGCAGCGCTTAAAAGTAAAAAAAAATTAATTTAACAAATCAATAAAAATGTTATGAAAGTTTTAATTATTTGTATAAAATACTCACTGAAAACGAAAAATGTTAACTAGTTAATAAATTGAATTGGCGCACAAATAAAATACAACTTGCAAAAGGAGTCATTAACGACGAAAATTTCTCAAAAGTTGTTGGTCCATGCCCCTCACTCCTTCGAAGCAGATATTTAATGATATTTTTATTTCTTTTTTAAACTTTTCTATTGATTAAGTATATCAGGAGTTTGGGTTCGAGGAAATTTTTACTATTTTACATTAGTTAGATTTTCAACATTTTGCCTGCATAACCAGTACCTACCTAGTCGTTTAGATAACGACAAGTTTTTAAAAATTAATGTAGGTACTACAATTTTTTTCTCGATATAAATTATTAAATTGTGAAGCGGCATGCAATCAGTTTAATAATTTAAATGTAAAACTATTTTTGTAGTCACGAAATGAATCCGCTTAGCTATGTAAAAATTGTGCTGTATTTTCGAAACCGAACAACAATGTATTCATGTATTTCATATTCTGACCCCCCCCCCTCCCAAAATTTGTGTATTTAAATTTTTATTTTTGTACCTGCAGTAAAATGAGCAGAAAAATTTTTCTAATTATTTTCCATCCAACACTTTTCTTCTCGTTTTTGATGGCCGTAAAACAGCCGTGCGTTGAAAGACTAAAATTGCTTTCCGAAGAATAACGGTACGGCAGGGAGGTCGATTCGACGTTGTGATGTATGCAAGGATATATAGATTTCATAGAACAGCAACTAAATGGAGTGTGCGGATTTTGCCTGGTCGGAACTCTTGGTGGAGGAGCAGCCGATGTTGTTTCCGTTTCAACAACGTCTGCACGTTTCAACGTAGCGTTCGAACTGGAAGTAGAACCACTAATTTTGAGGTGGTAGAAGTTTCGCTTGTTCGTTCGTACCTTGATTTTTTAAAGTTTGTGTCGTACCATTCAATTTCGTACCACTCCTTGTACTCTTTACTGCCGCAACATTGAAACTGAATTTGGAGTTTATCGATTCTCGTTTTGAAAATCGAACTGGCGCTGTAGTTTTGCATTGCTACTGTAATACCATCGTGCAGCTTTTCGTGCGACGCGTACGAATGTGTTAAAACCATTATACAAATTATTAGTATCATGAAAACGACGCCAATACAAACCATAATGAAAGCGTACATTGCAGTGTTTAAGGTAGCCCGTTTCGTTTCGCCAAACGCACTGTATATAAAATATATGGAGCAAATGTTTAAGGGTAAACATAATAATCCAGGAAAAGCTAATAACACAGGTAAAGCATTTCCATCGTTATCTGATATCATGTTGATGTAATTTCCAATTTCTACCTTAATTCCAACTGCAGAATTGAAGATGAAGATGCAATAAATGATGATGCATACGCTAATCGACACACCTCCTAATGCTATGTGTTTGAGTCTGTTGTATTCCAATTCTAGAACTGGATTTCCGTATTTTATCATTTTATTGCACTGACATTTCTACTCACTGGGATTATTATGATATTTCAACTGCATAATAATATTAGATAAACGTTCAGATTTACTACTAATAAAAAATATTGCTTATTGTATCTGTTTTAATTGAAATTTAAAAAAAATCCTTACAGGTAAACGAAGAAAATTTACCAAAAAGTATTACATCATAAACCCAAAAAAATCTTGATTCTTACAATTTAAATAAGATGATTTTGCATCTTCCAAAGTCTTCTCAGGGTATTTATTTTCCATCATAATTCTATTTTTTCCCTTCTATTCGTTTTATTTCCATTTCTGATCGAACTCAATTCTCCTTCACTTTAATTTTATTTCAACCACAGCAGTGGATTGGTGTAATCGCTGGTTGAGTTACACAGCGGAAATTCTGAGTTCGAATCTTGGACTTGGCAGAATTTCTTAGCTCGGCCTTCCGGTGTGCATCAACACGTTGTGGATTTAAGATTTAGTTCTATATTTACTGTTTCTAATATTCTGACCCTTACTTTAAAGTTGTGTGGAAAAAGCCTTCGGCCAAATGGCCATTTCTTGAGTGACCACTAATATAGTACACAGCAAACAATTCTCCGGCAATGTTGAACAGATTCCGATCAAATTTGGTGTACTACTGACGATTGGATGTATTGCGGCAGAAGTGACGACAATTTTTTACTTGTTAAAATATTGTCGATAATTTTGTCCAAAGATATTCAATCTGTTACGAGATTTAATCAAAAGTTTAAAAATATCAATTTATAACCGAACTTATAAACAAAGTTTACAAATAATATAGAGTTACATCTTGAAGGATGAAGATGACTATTAATTTTTTTTAAATAAAATATAAACTTCACCATCGAAATTATGGCACTTTACTCCTTAGGTGTTTAATATAAATTTTTTTTCACATGGTTATTGCAAACTATAAAATTGAGTTTATCCACAGGTCGTACATTTCGAGTAAAACAGAAAAGCTACTTGGCCAACCCAAATCTTGACTTGTCTTTGAATTAAATAAATATTCAAATTTGAGACTTACCTAAGTTTCAGTTAATACAAAATATGCCGACCATAACATCACCTTTATTTTAAAAAAAATTAAACTTGATAAATTAATTTTCCAAGTTTTTAAAAGTTTAAATAACTTTTTTTTAAATTAGGAAGATAATAACAAATAAAATCAAAACACGTGTCATGACATATATAATATTAAGTAAGTAATTACTTTCAAGTTTATTTTAAAAAAGCGTAAGTTATTCTAACTTGTGCAAACTTTGAAAATTAATTAAATTTAAAACTCGTCAAACTAAATTTTATTCGGTAAATAATTTTAACATTTATTATTATTTAAACAAATCCATAAAATAATTAAAGCATTAAAAGTAGCTTCAAGGAAGTAAGTAATTAACTTACACTCGCTAAGTTCACTAATTAAATATTTAAATTAAACTTAACAGTTGGAAACTATTGAAGAAAATAGCTAGGTGGTTTAAGGAAGTAAAACACTATCAAATGTTGTATGTGTCATCTTAACTTCTTAAATGAATAGTTTTTCTAATAAAAAGTCTCCTTCAATTTTTATTCATTTAAAAGTTTCATGAATACGTCATTTTTTAAATATTAATTTTTACTTTCCTCGTAGGTGAAGTTTTTTTTTCGAGTGCTGACTTGTGAACCTCTAAAAAAGAACGTGTTCTAGAATTTTCAAAATATTAATAAAATATTTCAACTCTTCAAGATGTTTCGATTTTCAGATCTATTAGAAATGCTCCTGCTTCCTATTTGATGTCTTGAGTTGTGGCAGTGCGTAATGTCGACTGGTAAGGTTTTATAAATTTTATCTTTCATAATTCGGAAAGGAAAAACTAGAAGGAGAATAAAGATCCTTCAGTTTCGCTAAAACACGTACTTACAAGTTTAACCAACTTAAAATTTTTTTAAAAATTTGATTAGATTTTTTAAAATTTATTCCTTTAATACAATTCGAATACAACCCGATCTTACCAGAGAAATAGAAGTAATTGATGAGGTGGTTTCTCGTTGCTTTCCCTATAACCAACAGATTGATCTTGGAGTTTAGATCATTAGTTGTTTTTCTGTTCAAAAGGTCTTCTGTTTCTGAAAATATTACAATATGTTTTGGCGAACTATAACTCGAGTCCTCCAGAGAACACTTTGTTAAATTGTTTTTTCTTTACGCTAGCATACTCAACATGAAATGTAATCAACACATGAAATTTTTAAAATTTTAAAAAATGAAAAGTGGAATTCGGCATCTTCTTTCACTGTTTCTTATGTATTTTGATCAGAAAATTCGAATGGCGCAACCAGATTTCTCGTAAGTATGATATTTTTTATTTTAATTGGCTTTCAACATAACACATTCGGGGTCAATTTGACCTAAATTTGTTTCGCGATTTTACACAGTTTTGATTGATTCCGCGAGGTTCTGAAGCCTGTATTCAGCAGTAGGCATCTAAGTACGTCGATTTAAGTAATAAAAAGGCCACCTAAATTTTTTAAGTTTTTTGAAAAAAACGTAAGGTTAACCCCTTTGGTGTTTTTTGACCCCAAAAAATGAAAAGTGGAATTCGGCAGCTTCTTTCACTGTTTCTTATGTATTTTGATCAAAAAATTCGAATGGCGCAACCAGATTTCTCGTAAGTATGATATTTTTTATTTTAATTGGCTTTAAACGTAACACATTCGGGGTCAATTTGACCTAAATTTGTTTCGCGATTTTACACAGTTTTGATTGATTCCGCGAGGTTCTGAAGCCTGTATTCAGCAGTAGGCATCTAAATACGTCGATTTAAGTAATAAAAAGGCCACCTAAATTTTTTAAGATTTTTGAAAAAAACGTAAGGTCAACCCCTTTGGTGTTTTTTGACCCCAAAAAATGAAAAGTGGAATTCGGCAGCTTCTGTCACTGTTTCTTATGTATTTTGATCAGAAAATTCGAATGGCGCAACCAGATTTCTCGTAAGTATGATATTTTTTATTTTAATTGGCTTTAAACGTGGCACATTCGGGGTCAATTTGACCTAAATTTGTTTCGCGGTTTTACACAGTTTTGATTGATTCCGCGAGGTTCTGAAGCCTGTATTCAGCAGTAGGCATCTAAGTACGTCGATTTAAGTAATAAAAAGGCCACCTAAATTTTTTAAGATTTTTGAAAAAAACGTAAGGTCAACCCCTTTGGTGTTTTTTGACCCCAAAAAATGAAAAGTGGAATTCGGCAGCTTCTGTCACTGTTTCTTATGTATTTTGATCAGAAAATTCGAATGGCGCAACCAGATTTCTCGTAAGTATGATATTTTTTATTTTAATTGGCTTTAAACGTGGCACATTCGGGGTCAATTTGACCTAAATTTGTTTCGCGATTTTACACAGTTTTGATTGATTGCGCGAGGTTCTGAAGCCTGTATTCAGCAGTAGGCATCTAAATACGTCGATTTAAGTAATAAAAAGGCCACCTAACTTTTTTAAGATTTTTGAAAAAAACGTAAGGTTAACCCCTTTGCTGTTTTTTGACCCCAAAAAATGAAATGTGGAATTTGGCAGCTTCTTTCACTGTTTCTTATGTATTTTGATCAGAAAATTCGAATGGCGCAACCAAATTTCTCGTAAGTATGATATTTTTTATTGTAATTGGCTTTAAACGTAACACATTCGGGGTCAATTTGACCTAAATTTCTTTCGCGATTTTACACAGTTTTGATTGATTGCGCGAGGTTCTGAAGCCTGTATTCAGCAGTAGGCATCTAAGTACGTCGATTTAAGTAATAAAAAGGCCACCTAAATTTTTTAAGTTTTTTGAAAAAAAAGTAAGGTTAACCCCTTTGGTGTTTTTTGACCCCCAAAAATGAAAAGTGGAATTCGGCAGCTTCTTTCACTGTTTCTTATGTATTTTGATCAGAAAATTCGAATGGCGCAATCAGATTTCTCGTAAGTATAATATTTTTTATTTTAATTGGCTTTAAACGTAACACATTCGGGGTCAATTTGACCTAAATTTGTTTCGCTATTTTACACAGTTTTGATTGATTCCGCGAGGTTCTGAAGGCTGTATCCAGCAGTAGGCACCTAAGTAAGTCGATTTAAGTAATAAAAAGGCCACATAAGTTTTTTAAGATTTTTGAAAAAAACGTAAGGTTAACCCCTTTGGTGTTTTTTGACCCCAAAAAATGAAAAGTGGAATTCGGCAGCTTCTTTCATTGTTTCTTATGTATTTTGATCAGAAAATTCGAATGGCGCAACCAGATTTCTCGTAAGTATGATATTTTTTATTGTAATTGGCTTTAAACGTAACACATTCGGGGTCAATTTGACCTAAATTTCTTTCGCGATTTTACACAGTTTTGATTGATTGCGCGAGGTTCTGAAGCCTGTATTCAGCAGTAGGCATCTAAATACGTCGATTTAAGTAATAAAAAGGCCACCTAAATTTTTTAAGATTTTTGAAAAAAACGTAAGGTTAACCCCTTTGCTGTTTTTTGACCCCAAAAAATGAAATGTGGAATTCGGCAGCTTCTTTCACTGTTTCTTATGTATTTTGATCAGAAAATTCGAATGGCGCAACCAAATTTCTCGTAAGTATGATATTTTTTATTTTAATTGGCTTTAAACGTAACACATTCGGGGTCAATTTGACCTAAATTTGTTTCGCGATTTTACACAGTTTTGATTGATTCCGCGAGGTTCTGAAGCCTGTATTCAGCAGTAGGCATCTAAGTACGTCGATTTAAGTAATAAATAGGCCACCTAAATTTTTTAAGATTTTTGAAAAAAACGTAAGGTTAACCCCTTTGGTGTTTTTTGACCCCAAAAAATGAAAAGTGGAATTCGGCAGCTTCTTTCACTGTTTCTTATGTATTTTGATCAGAAAATTCGAATGGCGCAACCAGATTTCTCGTAAGTATGATATTTTTTATTGTAATTGGCTTTAAACGTAACACAGTCGGGGTCAATTTGACCTAAATTCTTTCGCGATTTTACACAGTTTTGATTGATTGCGCGAGGTTCTGAAGCCTGTATTCAGCAGTAGGCATCTAAGTACGTCGATTTAAGTAATAAAAGGGCCACCTAACTTTTTTAAGATTTTTGAAAAAAACGTAAGGTTAACCACTGTGGTGTTTTTTGACCCCAAAAAGTGAAAAGTGGAATTCGGCAGCTTTTTTCACTGTTTCTTATGTATTTTGATCAGAAAATTCGAATGGCGCAATCAGATTTCTCGTAAGTATGATATTTTTTATTTTAATTGGCTTTAAACGTAACACATTCGGGGTCAATTTGACCTAAATTTGTTTCGCGATTTTACACAGTTTTGATTGATTCCGCGAGGTTCTGAAGGCTGTATCCAGCAGTAGGCATCTAAGTACGTCGATTTAAGTAATAAAAAGGCTACATAAGTTTTTTAAGATTTTTGAAAAAAACGTAAGGTTAACCCCTTTGGTGTTTTTTGACCCCAAAAAATGAAAAGTGGAATTCGGCAGCTTCTTTCACTGTTTCTTATGTATTTTGATCAGAAAATTCGAATGGCGCAACCAGATTTCTCGTAAGTATGATATTTTTTATTGTAATTGGCTTTAAACGTAACACATTCGGGGTCAATTTGACCTAAATTTCTTTCGCGATTTTACACAGTTTTGATTGATTGCGCGAGGTTCTGAAGCCTGTATTCAGCAGTAGGCATCTAAATACGTCGATTTAAGTAATAAAAAGGCCACCTAAATTTTTTAAGATTTTTGAAAAAAACGTAAGGTTAACCCCTTTGCTGTTTTTTGACCCCAAAAAATGAAATGTGGAATTCGGCAGCTTCTTTCACTGTTTCTTATGTATTTTGATCAGAAAATTCGAATGGCGCAACCAGATTTCTCGTAAGTATGATATTTTTTATTGTAATTGGCTTTAAACGTAACACATTCGGGGTCAATTTGACCTAAATTTGTTTCGCGATTTTACACAGTTTTGATTGATTCCGCGAGGTTCTGAAGGCTGTATCCAGCAGTAGGCATCTAAGTACGTCGATTTAAGTAATAAAAAGGCCACATAAGTTTTTTAAGATTTTTGAAAAAAACGTAAGGTTAACCCCTTTGGTGTTTTTTGACCCCAAAAAATGAAAAGTGGAATTCGGCAGCTTCTTTCACTGTTTCTTATGTATTTTGATCAGAAAATTCGAATGGCGCAACCAGATTTCTCGTAAGTATGATATTTTTTATTGTAATTGGCTTTAAACGTAACACATTCGGGGTCAATTTGACCTAAATTTCTTTCGCGATTTTACACAGTTTTGATTGATTGCGCGAGGTTCTGAAGCCTGTATTCAGCAGTAGGCATCTAAATACGTCGATTTAAGTAATAAAAAGGCCACCTAAATTTTTTAAGATTTTTGAAAAAAACGTAAGGTTAACCCCTTTGCTGTTTTTTGACCCCAAAAAATGAAATGTGGAATTCGGCAGCTTCTTTCACTGTTTCTTATGTATTTTGATCAGAAAATTCGAATGGCGCAACCAAATTTCTCGTAAGTATGATATTTTTTATTTTAATTGGCTTTAAACGTAACACATTCGGAGTCAATTTGACCTAAATTTGTTTCGCGATTTTACACAGTTTTGATTGATTCCGCGAGGTTCTGAAGGCTGTATCCAGCAGTAGGCATCTAAGTACGTCGATTTAAGTAATAAAAAGGCCACCTAAATTTTTTAAGATTTTTGAAAAAAACGTAAGGATAACCCCTTTGGTGTTTTTTGACCCCAAAAAATGAAAAGTGGAATTCGGCAGCTTCTTTCACTGTTTCTTATGTATTTTGATCAGAAAATTCGAATGGCGCAACCAAATTTCTCGTAAGTATGATATTTTTTATTTTAATTGGCTTTAAACGTGGCACATTCGGGGTCAATTTGACCTAAATTTCTTTCGCGATTTTACACAGTTTTGATTGATTGCGCGAGGTTCTGAAGCCTGTATTCAGCAGTAGGCATCTAAATACGTCGATTTAAGTAATAAAAAGGCCACCTAACTTTTTTAAGATTTTTGAAAAAAACGTAAGGTTAACCCCTTTGCTGTTTTTTGACCCCAAAAAATGAAATGTGAAATTTGGCAGCTTCTTTCACTGTTTCTTATGTATTTTGATCAGAAAATTCGAATGGCGCAACCAGATTTCTCGTAAGTATGATATTTTTTATTGTAATAGGCTTTAAACGTAACACATTCGGGGTCAATTTGACCTAAATTTCTTTCGCGATTTTACACAGTTTTGATTGATTGCGCGAGGTTCTGAAGCCTGTATTCAGCAGTAGGCATCTAAGTACGTCGATTTAAGTAATAAAAAGGCCACCTAAATTTTTTAAGATTTTTGAAAAAAACGTAAGGTTAACCCCTTTGCTGTTTTTTGACCCCAAAAAATGAAATGTGGAATTCGGCAGCTTCTTTCACTGTTTCTTATGTATTTTGATCAGAAAATTCGAATGGCGCAACCAGATTTCTCGTAAGTATGATATTTTTTATTTTAATTGGCTTTAAACGTAACACATTCGGGGTCAATTTGACCTAAATTTGTTTCGCGATTTTACACAGTTTTGATTGATTCCGCGAGGTTCTGAAGCCTGTATTCAGCAGTAGGCATCTAAGTACGTCGATTTAAGTAATAAAAGGGCCACCTAACTTTTTTAAGATTTTTGAAAAAAACGTAAGGTTAACCACTGTGGTGTTTTTTGACCCCAAAAAGTGAAAAGTGGAATTCGGCAGCTTTTTTCACTGTTTCTTATGTATTTTGATCAGAAAATTCGAATGGCGCAATCAGATTTCTCGTAAGTATGATATTTTTTATTTTAATTGGCTTTAAACGTAACACATTCGGGGTCAATTTGACCTAAATTTGTTTCGCGATTTTACACAGTTTTGATTGATTCCGCGAGGTTCTGAAGGCTGTATCCAGCAGTAGGCATCTAAGTACGTCGATTTAAGTAATAAAAAGGCCACATAAGTTTTTTAAGATTTTTGAAAAAAACGTAAGGTTAACCCCTTTGGTGTTTTTTGACCCCAAAAAATGAAAAGTGGAATTCGGCAGCTTCTTTCACTGTTTCTTATGTATTTTGATCAGAAAATTCGAATGGCGCAATCAGATTTCTCGTAAGTATGATATTTTTTATTTTAATTGGCTTTAAACGTAACACATTCGGGGTCAATTTGACCTAAATTTGTTTCGCGATTTTACACAGTTTTGATTGATTCCGCGAGGTTCTGAAGGCTGTATCCAGCAGTAGGCATCTAAGTACGTCGATTTAAGTAATAAAAAGGCTACATAAGTTTTTTAAGATTTTTGAAAAAAACGTAAGGTTAACCCCTTTGGTGTTTTTTGACCCCAAAAAATGAAAAGTGGAATTCGGCAGCTTCTTTCACTGTTTCTTATGTATTTTGATCAGAAAATTCGAATGGCGCAACCAGATTTCTCGTAAGTATGATATTTTTTATTGTAATTGGCTTTAAACGTAACACATTCGGGGTCAATTTGACCTAAATTTCTTTCGCGATTTTACACAGTTTTGATTGATTGCGCGAGGTTCTGAAGCCTGTATTCAGCAGTAGGCATCTAAATACGTCGATTTAAGTAATAAAAAGGCCACCTAAATTTTTTAAGATTTTTGAAAAAAACGTAAGGTTAACCCCTTTGCTGTTTTTTGACCCCAAAAAATGAAATGTGGAATTCGGCAGCTTCTTTCACTGTTTCTTATGTATTTTGATCAGAAAATTCGAATGGCGCAACCAGATTTCTCGTAAGTATGATATTTTTTATTGTAATTGGCTTTAAACGTAACACATTCGGGGTCAATTTGACCTAAATTTGTTTCGCGATTTTACACAGTTTTGATTGATTCCGCGAGGTTCTGAAGGCTGTATCCAGCAGTAGGCATCTAAGTACGTCGATTTAAGTAATAAAAAGGCTACATAAGTTTTTTAAGATTTTTGAAAAAAACGTAAGGTTAACCCCTTTGGTGTTTTTTGACCCCAAAAAATGAAAAGTGGAATTCGGCAGCTTCTTTCACTGTTTCTTATGTATTTTGATCAGAAAATTCGAATGGCGCAACCAGATTTCTCGTAAGTATGATATTTTTTATTGTAATTGGCTTTAAACGTAACACATTCGGGGTCAATTTGACCTAAATTTCTTTCGCGATTTTACACAGTTTTGATTGATTGCGCGAGGTTCTGAAGCCTGTATTCAGCAGTAGGCATCTAAATACGTCGATTTAAGTAATAAAAAGGCCACCTAAATTTTTTAAGATTTTTGAAAAAAACGTAAGGTTAACCCCTTTGCTGTTTTTTGACCCCAAAAAATGAAATGTGGAATTCGGCAGCTTCTTTCACTGTTTCTTATGTATTTTGATCAGAAAATTCGAATGGCGCAACCAGATTTCTCGTAAGTATGATATTTTTTATTGTAATTGGCTTTAAACGTAACACATTCGGGGTCAATTTGACCTAAATTTGTTTCGCGATTTTACACAGTTTTGATTGATTCCGCGAGGTTCTGAAGGCTGTATCCAGCAGTAGGCATCTAAGTACGTCGATTTAAGTAATAAAAAGGCCACATAAGTTTTTTAAGATTTTTGAAAAAAACGTAAGGTTAACCCCTTTGGTGTTTTTTGACCCCAAAAAATGAAAAGTGGAATTCGGCAGCTTCTTTCACTGTTTCTTATGTATTTTGATCAGAAAATTCGAATGGCGCAACCAGATTTCTCGTAAGTATGATATTTTTTATTGTAATTGGCTTTAAACGTAACACATTCGGGGTCAATTTGACCTAAATTTCTTTCGCGATTTTACACAGTTTTGATTGATTGCGCGAGGTTCTGAAGCCTGTATTCAGCAGTAGGCATCTAAATACGTCGATTTAAGTAATAAAAAGGCCACCTAAATTTTTTAAGATTTTTGAAAAAAACGTAAGGTTAACCCCTTTGCTGTTTTTTGACCCCAAAAAATGAAATGTGGAATTCGGCAGCTTCTTTCACTGTTTCTTATGTATTTTGATCAGAAAATTCGAATGGCGCAACCAAATTTCTCGTAAGTATGATATTTTTTATTTTAATTGGCTTTAAACGTAACACATTCGGAGTCAATTTGACCTAAATTTGTTTCGCGATTTTACACAGTTTTGATTGATTCCGCGAGGTTCTGAAGGCTGTATCCAGCAGTAGGCATCTAAGTACGTCGATTTAAGTAATAAAAAGGCCACCTAAATTTTTTAAGATTTTTGAAAAAAACGTAAGGATAACCCCTTTGGTGTTTTTTGACCCCAAAAAATGAAAAGTGGAATTCGGCAGCTTCTTTCACTGTTTCTTATGTATTTTGATCAGAAAATTCGAATGGCGCAACCAAATTTCTCGTAAGTATGATATTTTTTATTTTAATTGGCTTTAAACGTGGCACATTCGGGGTCAATTTGACCTAAATTTCTTTCGCGATTTTACACAGTTTTGATTGATTGCGCGAGGTTCTGAAGCCTGTATTCAGCAGTAGGCATATAAATACGTCGATTTAAGTAATAAAAAGGCCACCTAACTTTTTTAAGATTTTTGAAAAAAACGTAAGGTTAACCCCTTTGCTGTTTTTTGACCCCAAAAAATGAAATGTGGAATTTGGCAGCTTCTTTCACTGTTTCTTATGTATTTTGATCAGAAAATTCGAATGGCGCAACCAGATTTCTCGTAAGTATGATATTTTTTATTGTAATAGGCTTTAAACGTAACACATTCGGGGTCAATTTGACCTAAATTTCTTTCGCGATTTTACACAGTTTTGATTGATTGCGCGAGGTTCTGAAGCCTGTATTCAGCAGTAGGCATCTAAGTACGTCGATTTAAGTAATAAAAAGGCCACCTAAATTTTTTAAGATTTTTGAAAAAAACGTAAGGTTAACCCCTTTGCTGTTTTTTGACCCCAAAAAATGAAATGTGGAATTCGGCAGCTTCTTTCACTGTTTCTTATGTATTTTGATCAGAAAATTCGAATGGCGCAACCAAATTTCTCGTAAGTATGATATTTTTTATTTTAATTGGCTTTAAACGTAACACATTCGGAGTCAATTTGACCTAAATTTGTTTCGCGATTTTACACAGTTTTGATTGATTCCGCGAGGTTCTGAAGGCTGTATCCAGCAGTAGGCATCTAAGTACGTCGATTTAAGTAATAAAAAGGCCACCTAAATTTTTTAAGATTTTTGAAAAAAACGTAAGGATAACCCCTTTGGTGTTTTTTGACCCCAAAAAATGAAAAGTGGAATTCGGCAGCTTCTTTCACTGTTTCTTATGTATTTTGATCAGAAAATTCGAATGGCGCAACCAAATTTCTCGTAAGTATGATATTTTTTATTTTAATTGGCTTTAAACGTGGCACATTCGGGGTCAATTTGACCTAAATTTCTTTCGCGATTTTACACAGTTTTGATTGATTGCGCGAGGTTCTGAAGCCTGTATTCAGCAGTAGGCATCTAAGTACGTCGATTTAAGTAATAAAAAGGCCACCTAAATTTTTTAAGTTTTTTGAAAAAAACGTAAGGTTAACCCCTTTGGTGTTTTTTGACCCCAAAAAATGAAAAGTGGAATTCGGCAGCTTCTTTCACTGTTTCTTATGTATTTTGATCAGAAAATTCGAATGGCGCAACCAGATTTCTCGTAAGTATGATATTTTTTATTGTAATTGGCTTTAAACGTAACACATTCGGAGTCAATTTGACCTAAATTTGTTTCGCGATTTTACACAGTTTTGATTGATTCCGCGAGGTTCTGAAGGCTGTATCCAGCAGTAGGCATCTAAGTACGTCGATTTAAGTAATAAAAAGGCCACCTAAATTTTTTAAGTTTTTTGAAAAAAACGTAAGGTTAACCCCTTTGGTGTTTATTGACCCCCAAAAATGAAAAGTGGAATTCGGCAGCTTCTTTCACTGTTTCTTATGTATTTTGATCAGAAAATTCGAATGGCGCAATCAGATTTCTCGTAAGTATGATATTTTTAATTTTAATTGGCTTTAAACGTAACACATTCGGGGTCAATTTGACCTAAATTTGTTTCGCTATTTTACACAGTTTTGATTGATTCCGCGAGGTTCTGAAGGCTGTATCCAGCAGTAGGCACCTAAGTACGTCGATTTAAGTAATAAAAAGGCCACATAAGTTTTTTAAGATTTTTGAAAAAAACGTAAGGTTAACCCCTTTGGTGTTTTTTGACCCCAAAAAATGAAAAGTGGAATTCGGCAGCTTCTTTCACTGTTTCTTATGTATTTTGATCAGAAAATTCGAATGGCGCAACCAGATTTCTCGTAAGTATGATATTTTTTATTGTAATAGGCTTTAAACGTAACACATTCGGGGTCAATTTGACCTAAATTTCTTTCGCGATTTTACACAGTTTTGATTGATTGCGCGAGGTTCTGAAGCCTGTATTCAGCAGTAGGCATCTAAGTACGTCGATTTAAGTAATAAAAAGGCCACCTAAATTTTTTAAGATTTTTGAAAAAAACGTAAGGTTAACCCCTTTGGTGTTTTTTGACCCCAAAAAATGAAAAGTGGAATTCGGCAGTTTCTTTCACTGTTTCTTATGTATTTTGATCAGAAAATTCGAATGGCGCAACCAGATTTCTCGTAAGTATGATATTTTTTATTGTAATTGGCTTTAAACGTAACACATTCGGGGTCAATTTGACCTAAATTTCTTTCGCGATTTTACACAGTTTTGATTGATTGCGCGAGGTTCTGAAGCCTGTATTCAGCAGTAGGCATCTAAATACGTCGATTTAAGTAATAAAAAGGCCACCTAACTTTTTTAAGATTTTTGAAAAAAACGTAAGGTTAACCCCTTTGGTGTTTTTTGACCCCAAAAAATGAAAAGTGGAATTCGGCAGCTTCTTTCACTGTTTCTTATGTATTTTGATCAGAAAATTCGAATGGCGCAACCAGATTTCTCGTAAGTATGATATTTTTTATTGTAATTGGCTTTAAACGTAACACATTCGGGGTCAATTTGACCTAAATTTCTTTCGCGATTTAACACAGTTTTGATTGATTGCGCGAGGTTCTGAAGCCTGTATTCAGCAGTAGGCATCTAAGTACGTCGATTTAAGTAATAAAAAGGCCACCTAACTTTTTTAAGATTTTTGAAAAAAACGTAAGGATAACCCCTTTGGGGTTTTTTGACCACAAAAAATGAAAAGTGGAATTCGGCAGCTTCTTTCACTGTTTCTTATGTATTTTGATCAGAAAATTCGAATGGCGCAACCAGATTTCTCGTAAGTATGATATTTTTTATTTTAATTGGCTTTAAACGTAGCACATTCGGGGTTAATTTGACCTAAATTTGTTTCGCGGTTTTACACAGTTTTGATTGATTCCGCGAGGTTCTGAAGCCTGTATTCAGCAGTAGGCATCTAAGTACGTCGATTTAAGTAATGAAAAGGCCACCTAAATTTTTTAAGATTTTTGAAAAAAACGTAAGGTTAGCCCCTTTGGTGTTTTTTGACCCCAAAAAATGAAAAGTGGAATTCGGCAGCTTCTTTCACTGTTTCTTATGTATTTTGATCAAAAAATTCGAATGGCGCAACCAGATTTCTCGTAAGTATGATATTTTTTATTTTAATTGGCTTTAAACGTAACACATTCGGGGTCAATTTGACCTAAATTTGTTTCGCGATTTTACACAGTTTTGATTGATTCCGCGAGGTTCTGAAGCCTGCATTCAGCAGTAGGCATCTAAGTACGTCGATTTAAGTAATAAAAAGGCCACCTAAATTTTTTAAGATTTTTGAAAAAAACGTAAGGTTAACCCCTTTGGTGTTTTTTACCCCAAAAAATGAAAAGTGGAATTCGGCAGCTTCTTTCACTGTTTCTTATGTATTTTGATCAGAAAATTCGAATGGCGCAACCAGATTTTTCGTAAGTATGATATTTTTTATTTTAATTGGCTTTAAACGTAGCACATTCGGGGTCAATTTGACCTAAATTTGTTTCGCGGTTTTACACAGTTTTGATTGATTTCGCGAGGTTCTGAAGCCTGTATTCAGCAGTAGGCATCTAAGTACGTCGATTGAAGTAATAAAAAGGCCACCTAAATTTTTTAAGATTTTTGAAAAAAACGTATTGTTAACCCCTTTGGTGTTTTTCGACCCCAAAAAATGAAAAGTGGAATTCGGCAGCTTCTTTCACTGTTTCTTATGTATTTTGATCAAAAAATTCGAATGGCGCAACCAGATTTCTCGTAAGTATGATATTTTTTATTTTAATTGGCTTTAAACGTAACACATTCGGGGTCAATTTGACCTAAATTTGTTTCGCGATTTTACACAGTTTTGATTGATTCCGCGAGGTTCTGAAGCCTGCATTCAGCAGTAGGCATCTAAGTACGTCGATTTAAGTAATAAAAAGGCCACCTAAATTTTTTAATATTTTTGAAAAAAACGTAAGGTTAACCCCTTTGATGTTTTTTGACCCCAAAAAATGAAAAGTGGAATTCGGCAGCTTCTTTCACTGTTTCTTATGTATTTTGATCAAAAAATTCGAATGGCGCAATCAGATTTCTCGTAAGTATGATATTTTTTATTTTAATTGGCTTTAAACGTAACACATTCGGGGTCAATTTGACCTAAATTTGTTTCGCGATTTTACACAGTTTTGATTGATTCCGCGAGGTTCTGAAGCCTGTATTCAGCAGTAGGCATCTAAGTACGTCTATTTAAGTAATAAAAAGGCCACCTAAATTTTTTAAGATTTTTGAAAAAATCGTAAGGTTAACCCCTTTGGTGTTTTTTGACCCCAAAAAATGAAAAGTGGAATTCGGCAGCTTCTTTCACTGTTTCTTATGTATTTTGATCAGAAAATTCGAATGGCGCAACCAGATTTCTCGTAAGTATGATATTTTTTATTTTAATTGGCTTTAAACGTAGCACATTCGGGATCAATTTGACCTAAATTTGTTTCGCGGTTTTACACAGTTTTGATTGATTCCGAGAGGTTCTGAAGCCTGTATTCAGCAGTAGGCATCTAAGTACGTCGATTTAAGTAATAAAAAGGCCACCTAAATTTTTAATGATTTTTGAAAAAAACGTAAGGTTAACCCCTTTGGTGTTTCTTGACCCCAAAAAATGAAAAGTGGAATTCGGCAGCTTCTTTCACTGTTTCTTATGTATTTTGATCAAAAAATTCGAATGGCGCAACCAGATTTCTCGTAAGTATGATATTTTTTATTTTAATTGGCTTTAAACGTAGCACATTCGGGGTCAATTTGACCTAAATTTGTTTCGCGGTTTTACACAGTTTTGATTGATTCCGCGAGGTTCTGAAGCCTGTATTCAGCAGTAGGCATCTAAGTATGTCGATTTAAGTAATAAAAAGGCCACCTAAATTTTTTAAGATTTTTGAAAAAAACGTAAGGTTTTTTGGTTTTTTTTGACCCCAAAAAATGAAAAGTGGAATTCGGCAGCTTCTTTCACTGTTTCTTATGTATTTTGATCAGAAAATTCGAATGGCGCAACCAGATTTCTCGTAAGTATGATATTTTTTATTTTAATTGGCTTTAAACGTAGCACATTCGGGGTCAATTTGACCTAAATTTGTTTCGCGATTTTACACAGTTTTGATTGATTCCGCGAGGTTCTGAAGCCTGTATTCAGCAGTAGGCATCTAAGTACGTCGATTTAAGTAATAAAAAGGCCACCTAAATTTTTTAAGATTTTTGAAAAAAACGTAAGGTTAACCCCTTTGGTGTTTTTTGACCCCAAAAAATGAAAAGTGGAATTCGGCAGCTTCTTTCACTGTTTCTTATGTATTTTGATCAGAAAATTCGAATGGCGCAACCAGATTTCTCGTAAGTATGATATTTTTTATTTTAATTGGCTTTAAACGTAGCACATTCGGGGTCAATTTGACCTAAATTTGTTTTGCGGTTTTACACAGTTTTGATTGATTCCGCGAGGTTCTGAAGCCTGTATTCAGCAGTAGGCATCTAAGTACGTGGATTTAAGTAATAAAAAGGCCACCTAAATTTTTTAAGATTTTTGAAAAAAACGTAAGGTTAACCCCTTTGGTGTTTTTTGACCCCAAAAAATGAAAAGTGGAATTCGGCAGCTTCTTTCACTGTTTCTTATGTATTTTGATCAGAAAATTCGAATGGCGCAACCAGATTTCTCGTAAGTATGATATTTTTTATTTTAATTGGCTTTAAACGTAGCAGATTCGGGGTCAATTTGACCTAAATTTGTTTCGCGGTTTTACACAGTTTTGATTGATTCCGCGAGGTTCTGAAGCCTGTATTCAGCAGTAGGCATCTAAGTACGTCGATTTAAGTAATAAAAAGGCCACATAAATTTTTTAAGATTTTTGAAAAAAACGTAAGGTTAACCCCTTTGGTGTTTTTAGACCCCAAAAAATGAAAAGTGGAATTCGGCAGCTTCTTTCACTGTTTCTTATGTATTTTGATCAGAAAATTCGAATGGCGCAACCAGATTTCTCGTAAGTATGATATTTTTTATTTTAATTGGCTTTAAACGTAGCACATTCGGGGTCAATTTGACCTAAATTTGTTTCGCGGTTTTACATAGTTTCGATTGATTCCGCGAGGTTCTGAAGCCTGTATTCAGCAGTAGGCATCTAAGTACGTCGATTTAAGTAATAAAAAGGCCACCTAAATTTTTTAAGATTTT
This sequence comes from Cantharis nigra, assembly GCA_958510845.1. NCBI lineage: Eukaryota > Metazoa > Arthropoda > Insecta > Coleoptera > Cantharidae > Cantharis > Cantharis nigra. The sequence goes on along the minus strand of OY294033.1, from coordinate 1,077,690 downwards.
TGAAAAAAACGTAAGGTTTTTTTGGTTAGGTGTTTTTTGACCCCAAAAAATGAAAAGTGGAATTCGGCAGCTTCTTTCACTGTTTCTTATGTATTTTGATCAGAAAATTCGAATGGCGCAACCAGATTTCTCGTAAGTATGATATTTTTTATTTTAATTGGCTTTAAACGTAGCACATTCGGGGTCAATTTGACCTAAATTTGTTTCGCGGTTTTACACAGTTTTGATTGATTCCGCGAGGTTCTGAAGCCTGTATTCAGCAGTAGGCATCTAAGTACGTCGATTTAAGTAATAAAAAGGCCACCTAAATTTTTTAAGATTTTTGAAAAAAACGTAAGGTTAACCCCTTTGGTGTTTTTTGACCCCAAAAAATGAAAAGTGGAATTCGGCAGCTTCTTTCACTGTTTCTTATGTATTTTGATCAGAAAATTCGAATGGCGCAACCAGATTTCTCGTAAGTATGATATTTTTTATTTTAATTGGCTTTAAACGTAGCACATTCGGGGTCAATTTGACCTAAATTTGTTTCGCGATTTTACACAGTTTTGATTGATTCCGCGAGGTTCTGAAGCCTGTATTCAGCAGTAGGTATCTAAGTACGTCGATTTAAGTAATAAAAAGGCCACCTAAATTTTTTAATATTTTTGAAAAAAACGTAAGGTTAACCCCTTTGGTGTTTTTTGATCCCAAAAAATGAAAAGTGGAATTCGGCAGCTTCTTTCACTGTTTCTTATGTATTTTGATCAGAAAATTCGAATGGCGCAACCAGATTTCTCGTAAGTATGATATTTTTTATTTTAGTTGGCGTTAAACGTAGCACATTCGGGGTCAATTTGACCTAAATTTGTTTCGCGGTTTTACACAGTTTTGATTGATTCCGCGAGGTTCTGAAGCCTGTATTCAGCAGTAGGCATCTAAGTACGTTGATTTAAGTAATAAAAAGGCCACCTAAATTTTTTAAGATTTTTGAAAAAAACGTAAGGTTAACCCCTTTGGTGTTTTTTGACCCCAAAAAATGAAAAGTGGAATTCGGCAGCTTCTTTCACTGTTTCTTATGTATTTTGATCAGAAAATTCGAATGGCGCAACCAGATTTCTCGTAAGTATGATATTTTTTATTTTAATTGGCTTTAAACGTAACACATTCGGGGTCAATTTGACCTAAATTTGTTTCGCGATTTTACACAGTTTTGATTGATTCCGCGAGGTTCTGAAGTCTGTATTCAGCAGTAGGTATCTAAGTACGTCGATTTAAGTAATAAAAAGGCCACCTAAATTTTTTAAGATTTTTGAAAAAAACGTAAGGTTAACCCCTTTGGTGTTTTTTGACCCCAAAAAATGAAAAGTGGAATTCGGCAGCTTCTTTCACTGTTTCTTATGTATTTTGATCAGAAAATTCGAATGGCGCAACCAGTTTTCTCGTAAGTATGATATTTTTTATTTTAATTGGCTTTAAACGTAGCACTTTCGGGGTCAATTTGACCTAAATTTGTTTCGCGGTTATACACAGTTTTGATTGATTCCGCGAGGTTCTGAAGCCTGTATTCAGCAGTAGGTATCTAAGTACGTCGATTTAAGTAATAAAAAGGCCACCTAAATTTTTTAAGATTTTTGAAAAAAACGTAAGGTTAACCCCTTTGGTGTTTTTTGACCCCAAAAAATGAAAAGTGGAATTCGGCAGCTTCTTTCACTGTTTCTTATGTATTTTGATCAGAAAATTCGAATGGCGCAACCAGATTTCTCGTAAGTATGATATTTTTTAATTTAATTGGCTTTAAACGTAGCACATTCGGGGTCAATTTGACCTAAATTTGTTTTGCGGTTTTACACAGTTTTGATTGATTCCGCGAGGTTCTGAAGCCTGTATTCAGCAGTAGGCATCTAAGTACGTGGATTTAAGTAATAAAAAGGCCACCTAAATTTTTTAAGATTTTTGAAAAAAACGTAAGGTTAACCCCTTTGGTGTTTTTTGACCCCAAAAAATGAAAAGTGGAATTCGGCAGCTTCTTTCACTGTTTCTTATGTATTTTGATCAGAAAATTCGAATGGCGCAACCAGATTTCTCGTAAGTATGATATTTTTTATTTTAATTGGCTTTAAACGTAGCAGATTCGGGGTCAATTTGACCTAAATTTGTTTCGCGGTTTTACACAGTTTTGATTGATTCCGCGAGGTTCTGAAGCCTGTATTCAGCAGTAGGCATCTAAGTACGTCGATTTAAGTAATAAAAAGGCCACATAAATTTTTTAAGATTTTTGAAAAAAACGTAAGGTTAACCCCTTTGGTGTTTTTAGACCCCAAAAAATGAAAAGTGGAATTCGGCAGCTTCTTTCACTGTTTCTTATGTATTTTGATCAGAAAATTCGAATGGCGCAACCAGATTTCTCGTAAGTATGATATTTTTTATTTTAATTGGCTTTAAACGTAGCACATTCGGGGTCAATTTGACCTAAATTTGTTTCGCGGTTTTACATAGTTTCGATTGATTCCGCGAGGTTCTGAAGCCTGTATTCAGCAGTAGGCATCTAAGTACGTCGATTTAAGTAATAAAAAGGCCACCTAAATTTTTTAAGATTTTTGAAAAAAACGTAAGGTTTTTTTGGTTAGGTGTTTTTTGACCCCAAAAAATGAAAAGTGGAATTCGGCAGCTTCTTTCACTGTTTCTTATGTATTTTGATCAGAAAATTCGAATGGCGCAACCAGATTTCTCGTAAGTATGATATTTTTTATTTTAATTGGCTTTAAACGTAGCACATTCGGGGTCAATTTGACCTAAATTTGTTTCGCGGTTTTACACAGTTTTGATTGATTCCGCGAGGTTCTGAAGCCTGTATTCAGCAGTAGGCATCTAAGTACGTCGATTTAAGTAATAAAAAGGCCACCTAAATTTTTTAAGATTTTTGAAAAAAACGTAAGGTTAACCCCTTTGGTGTTTTTTGACCCCAAAAAATGAAAAGTGGAATTCGGCAGCTTCTTTCACTGTTTCTTATGTATTTTGATCAGAAAATTCGAATGGCGCAACCAGATTTCTCGTAAGTATGATATTTTTTATTTTAATTGGCTTTAAACGTAGCACATTCGGGGTCAATTTGACCTAAATTTGTTTCGCGATTTTACACAGTTTTGATTGATTCCGCGAGGTTCTGAAGCCTGTATTCAGCAGTAGGTATCTAAGTACGTCGATTTAAGTAATAAAAAGGCCACCTAAATTTTTTAAGATTTTTGAAAAAAACGTAAGGTTAACCCCTTTGGTGTTTTTTGACCCCAAAAAATGAAAAGTGGAATTCGGCAGCTTCTTTCACTGTTTCTTATGTATTTTGATCAGAAAATTCGAATGGCGCAACCAGATTTCTCGTAAGTGTGATATTTTTTATTTTAATTGGCTTTAAACGTAACACATTCGGGGTCAATTTGACCTAAATTTGTTTCGCGATTTTACACAGTTTTGATTGATTCCGCGAGGTTCTGAAGCCTGTATTCAGCAGTAGGCATCTAAGTACGTCGATTTAAGTAATAAAAAGGCCACCTAAATTTTTTAAGATTTTTGAAAAAAACGTAAGGTTAACCCCTTTGGTGTTTTTTGATCCCAAAAAATGAAAAGTGGAATTCGGCAGCTTCTTTCACTGTTTCTTATGTATTTTGATCAGAAAATTCGAATGGCGCAACCAGATTTCTCGTAAGTATGATATTTTTTATTTTAGTTGGCGTTAAACGTAGCACATTCGGGGTCAATTTGACCTAAATTTGTTTCGCGGTTTTACACAGTTTTGATTGATTCCGCGAGGTTCTGAAGCCTGTATTCAGCAGTAGGCATCTAAGTACGTTGATTTAAGTAATAAAAAGGCCACCTAAATTTTTTAAGATTTTTGAAAAAAACGTAAGGTTAACCCCTTTGGTGTTTTTTGACCCCAAAAAATGAAAAGTGGAATTCGGCAGCTTCTTTCACTGTTTCTTATGTATTTTGATCAGAAAATTCGAATGGCGCAACCAGATTTCTCGTAAGTATGATATTTTTTATTTTAATTGGCTTTAAACGTAACACATTCGGGGTCAATTTGACCTAAATTTGTTTCGCGATTTTACACAGTTTTGATTGATTCCGCGAGGTTCTGAAGCCTGTATTCAGCAGTAGGTATCTAAGTACGTCGATTTAAGTAATAAAAAGGCCACCTAAATTTTTTAAGATTTTTGAAAAAAACGTAAGGTTAACCCCTTTGGTGTTTTTTGACCCCAAAAAATGAAAAGTGGAATTCGGCAGCTTCTTTCACTGTTTCTTATGTATTTTGATCAGAAAATTCGAATGGCGCAACCAGTTTTCTCGTAAGTATGATATTTTTTATTTTAATTGGCTTTAAACGTAGCACTTTCGGGGTCAATTTGACCTAAATTTGTTTCGCGGTTATACACAGTTTTGATTGATTCCGCGAGGTTCTGAAGCCTGTATTCAGCAGTAGGTATCTAAGTACGTCGATTTAAGTAATAAAAAGGCCACCTAAATTTTTTAAGATTTTTGAAAAAAACGTAAGGTTAACCCCTTTGGTGTTTTTTGACCCCAAAAAATGAAAAGTGGAATTCGGCAGCTTCTTTCACTGTTTCTTATGTATTTTGATCAGAAAATTCGAATGGCGCAACCAGATTTCTCGTAAGTGTGATATTTTTTATTTTAATTGGCTTTAAACGTAGCACATTCGGGGTCAATTTGACCTAAATTTGTTTCGCGGTTTTACACAGTTTTGATTGATTCCGCGAGGTTCTGAAGCCTGTATTCAGCAGTAGGCATCTAAGTACGTCGATTTAAGTAATAAAAAGGCCACCTAAATTTTTTAAGATTTTTGAAAAAAACGTAAGGTTAACCCCTTTGGTGTTTTTTGACCCCAAAAAATGAAAAGTGGAATTCGGCAGCTTCTTTCACTGTTTCTTATGTATTTTGATCAGAAAATTCGAATGGCGCAACCAGATTACTCGTAAGTATGATATTTTTTATTTTAATTGGCTTTAAACGTAGCACATTCGGGGTCAATTTGACCTAAATTTGTTTCGCGGTTTTACACAGTTTTGATTGATTCCGCGAGGTTCTGAAGCCTGTATTCAGCAGTAGGTATCTAAGTACGTCGATTTAAGTAATAAAAAGGCCACCTAAATTTTTTAAGATTTTTGAAAAAAACGTAAGGTTAACCCCTTTGGTGTTTTTTGACCCCAAAAAATGAAAAGTGGAATTCGGCAGCTTCTTTCACTGTTTCTTATGTATTTTGATCAGAAAATTCGAATGGCGCAACCAGATTTCTCGTAAGTGTGATATTTTTTATTTTAATTGGCTTTAAACGTAACACATTCGGGGTCAATTTGACCTAAATTTGTTTCGCGATTTTACACAGTTTTGATTGATTCCGCGAGGTTCTGAAGCCTGTATTCAGCAGTAGGCATCTAAGTACGTCGATTTAAGTAATAAAAAGGCCACCTAAATTTTTTAAGATTTTTGAAAAAAACGTAAGGTTAACCCCTTTGGTGTTTTTTGACCCCAAAAAATGAAAAGTGGAATTCGGCAGCTTCTTTCACTGTTTCTTATGTATTTTGATCAAAAAATTCGAATGGCGCAACCAGATTTCTCGTAAGTATGATATTTTTTATTTTAATTGGCTTTAAACGTAACACATTCGGGGTCAATTTGACCTAAATTTGTTTCGCGATTTTACACAGTTTTGATTGATTCCGCGAGGTTCTGAAGCCTGTATTCAGCAGTAGGCATCTAAGTACGTCGATTTAAGTAATAAAAAGGCCACCTAAATTTTTTAAGATTTTTGAAAAAAAAGTATGGTTAACCCCTTTGGTGTTTTTTGACCCCAAAAAATGAAAAGTGGAATTCGGCAGCTTCTTTCACTGTTTCTTATGTATTTTGATCAGAAAATTCGAATGGCGCAACCAGATTTCTCGTAAGTATGATATTTTTTATTTTAATTGGCTTTAAACGTAGCACATTCGGGGTCAATTTGACCTAAATTTGTTTCGCGGTTTTACACAGTTTTGATTGATTCCGCGAGGTTCTGAAGCCTGTATTCAGCAGTAGGCATCTAAGTATGTCGATTTAAGTAATAAAAAGGCCACCTAAATTTTTTAAGATTTTTGAAAAAAACGTAAGGTTAACCCCTTTGGTGTTTTTTGACCCCAAAAAATGAAAAGTGGAATTCGGCAGCTTCTTTCACTGTTTCTTATGTATTTTGATCAGAAAATTCGAATGGCGCAACCAGATTTCTCGTAAGTATGATATTTTTTATTTTAATTGGCTTTAAACGTAGCACATTCGGGGTCAATTTGACCTAAATTTGTTTCGCGATTTTACACAGTTTTGATTGATTCCGCGAGGTTCTGAAGCCTGTATTCAGCAGTAGGCATCTAAGTACGTCGATTTAAGTAATAAAAAGGCCACCTAAATTTTTTAAGATTTTTGAAAAAAACGTAAGGTTAACCCCTTTGGTGTTTTTTGACCCCAAAAAATGAAAAGTGGAATTCGGCAGCTTCTTTCACTGTTTCTTATGTATTTTGATCAGAAAATTCGAATGGCGCAACCAGATTTCTCGTAAGTATGATATTTTTTATTTTAATTGGCTTTAAACGTAGCACATTCGGGGTCAATTTGACCTAAATTTGTTTCGCGGTTTTACACAGTTTTGATTGATTCCGCGAGGTTCTGAAGCCTGTATTCAGCAGTAGGTATCTAGGTACGTCGATTTAAGTAATAAAAAGGCCACCTAAATTTTTTAAGATTTTTGAAAAAAACGTAAGGTTAACCCCTTTGGTGTTTTTTGACCCCAAAAAATGAAAAGTGGAATTCGGCAGCTTCTTTCACTGTTTCTTATGTATTTTGATCAGAAAATTCGAATGGCGCAACCAGATTTCTCGTAAGTATGATATTTTTTATTTTAATTGGCTTTAAACGTAGCACATTCGGGGTCAATTTGACCTAAATTTGTTTCGCGGTTTTACACAGTTTTGATTGATTCCGCGAGGTTCTGAAGCCTGTATTCAGCAGTAGGCATCTAAGTACGTCGATTTAAGTAATAAAAAGGCCACCTAAATTTTTTAAGATTTTTGAAAAAAACGTAAGGTTAACCCCTTTGGTGTTTTTTGACCCCAAAAAATGAAAAGTGGAATTCGGCAGCTTCTTTCACTGTTTCTTATGTATTTTGATCAGAAAATTCGAATGGCGCAACCAGATTTCTCGTAAGTATGATTTGTTTTATTTTAATTGGCTTTAAACGTAACACATTCGGGGTCAATTTGACCTAAATTTGTTTCGCGATTTTACACAGTTTTGATTGATTCCGCGAGGTTCTGAAGCCTGTATTCAGCAGTAGGTATCTAAGTACGTCGATTTAAGTAATAAAAAGGCCACCTAAATTTTTTAAGATTTTTGAAAAAAACGTAAGGGTAACCCCTTTGGTGTTTTTTGACCCCAAAAAATGAAAAGTGGAATTCGGCAGCTTCTTTCACTGTTTCTTATGTATTTTGATCAGAAAATTCGAATGGCGCAACCAGATTTCTCGTAAGTATGATATTTTTTATTTTAATTGGCTTTAAACGTAACACATTCGGGGTCAATTTGACCTAAATTTGTTTCGCGGTTTTACACAGTTTTGATTGATTCCGCGAGGTTCTGAAGCCTGTATTCAGCAGTAGGCATCTAAGTACGTCGATTTAAGTAATAAAAAGGCCACCTAAATTTTTTAAGATTTTTGAAAAAATCGTAAGGTTAACCCCTTTGGTGTTTTTTGACCCCAAAAAATGAAAAGTGGAATTCGGCAGCTTCTTTCACTGTTTCTTATGTATTTTGATCAAAAAATTCGAATGGCGCAACCAGATTTCTCGTAAGTATGATATTTTTTATTTTAATTGGCTTTAAACGTAACACATTCGGGGTCAATTTGACCTAAATTTGTTTCGCGATTTTACACAGTTTTGATTGATTCCGCGAGGTTCTGAAGCCTGTATTCAGCAGTAGGCATCTAAGTACGTCGATTTAAGTAATAAAAAGGCCACCTAAATTTTTTAAGATTTTTGAAAAAAACGTAAGGTTAACCCCTTTGGTGTTTTTTGACCCCAAAAAATGAAAAGTGGAATTCGGCAGCTTCTTTCACTGTTTCTTATGTATTTTGATCAAAAAATTCGAATGGCGCAACCAGATTTCTCGTAAGTATGATATTTTTTATTTTAATTGGCTTTAAACGTAACACATTCGGGGTCAATTTGACCTAAATTTGTTTCGCGATTTTACACAGTTTTGATTGATTCCGCGAGGTTCTGAAGCCTGTATTCAGCAGTAGGCATCTAAGTATGTCGATTTAAGTAATAAAAAGGCCACCTAAATTTTTTAAGATTTTTGAAAAAAACGTAAGGTTAACCCCTTTGGTGTTTTTTGACCCCAAATAAATGAAAAGTGGAATTCGGCAGCTTCTTTCACTGTTTCTTATGTATTTTGATCAGAAAATTCGAATGGCGCAACCAGATTTCTCGTAAGTATGATATTTTTTATTTTAATTGGCTTTAAACGTAGCACATTCGGGGTCAATTTGACCTAAATTTGTTTCGCGATTTTACACAGTTTTGATTGATTCCGCGAGCTTCTGAAGCCTGTATTCAGCAGTAGGCATCTAAGTACGTCGATTTAAGTAATAAAAAGGCCACTTAAATTTTTTAAGATTTTTGAAAAAAACGTAAGGTTAACCCCTTTGGTGTTTTTTGACCCCAAAAAATGAAAAGTGGAATTCGGCAGCTTCTTTCACTGTTTCTTATGTATTTTGATCAGAAAATTCGAATGGCGCAACCAGATTTCTCGTAAGTATGATATGTTTTATTTTAATTGGCTTTAAACGTAACACATTCGGGGTCAATTTGACCTAAAAATGTTTCGAGGTTTTACACAGTTTTGATTGATTCCGCGAGGTTCTGAAGCCTGTATTCAGCAGTAGGCATCTAAGTACGTCGATTTAAGTAATAAAAAGGCCACCTAAATTTTTTAAGATTTTTGAAAAAATCGTAAGGTTAACCCCTTTGGTGTTTTTTGACCCCAAAAAATGAAAAGTGGAATTCGGCAGCTTCTTTCACTGTTTCTTATGTATTTTGATCAAAAAATTCGAATGGCGCAACCAGATTTCTCGTAAGTATGATATTTTTTATTTTAATTGGCTTTAAACGTAACACACTCGGGGTCAATTTGACCTAAATTTGTTTCGCGATTTTACACAGTTTTGATTGATTCCGCGAGGTTCTGAAGCCTGTATTCAGCAGTAGGCATCTAAGTACGTCGATTTAAGTAATAAAAAGGCCACCTAAATTTTTTAAGATTTTTGAAAAAAACGTAAGGTTAACCCCTTTGGTGTTTTTTGACCCCAAAAAATGAAAAGTGGAATTCGGCAGCTTCTTTCACTGTTTCTTATGTATTTTGATCAAAAAATTCGAATGGCGCAACCAGATTTCTCGTAAGTATGATATTTTTTATTTTAATTGGCTTTAAACGTAACACATTCGGGGTCAATTTGACCTAAATTTGTTTCGCGATTTTACACAGTTTTGATTGATTCCGCGAGGTTCTGAAGCCTGTATTCAGCAGTAGGCATCTAAGTACGTCGATTTAAGTAATAAAAAGGCCACCTAAATTTTTTAAGATTTTTGAAAAAAACGTAAGGTTAACCCCTTTGGTGTTTTTTGACCCCAAAAAATGAAAAGTGGAATTCGGCAGCTTCTTTCACTGTTTCTTATGTATTTTGATCAGAAAATTCGAATGGCGCAACCAGATTTCTCGTAAGTATGATATTTTTTATTTTAATTGGCTTTAAACGTAGCACATTCGGGGTCAATTTGACCTAAATTTGTTTCGCGGTTTTACACAGTTTTGATTGATTCCGCGAGGTTCTGAAGCCTGTATTCAGCAGTAGGTATCTAGGTACGTCGATTGAAGTAATAAAAAGGCCACCTAAATTTTTTAGGATTTTTGAAAAAAACGTAAGGTTAACCCCTTTGGTGTTTTTTGACCCCAAAAAATGAAAAGTGGAATTCGGCAGCTTCTTTCACTGTTTCTTATGTATTTTGATCAGAAAATTCGAATGGCGCAACCAGATTTCTCGTAAGTATGATATTTTTTATTTTAATTGGCTTTAAACGTAGCACATTCGGGGTCAATTTGACCTAAATTTGTTTCGCGGTTTTACACAGTTTTGATTGATTCCGCGAGGTTCTGAAGCCTGTATTCAGCAGTAGGCATCTAAGTACGTCGATTTAAGTAATAAAAAGGCCACCTAAATTTTTTAAGATTTTTGAAAAAAACGTAAGGTTAACCCCTTTGGTGTTTTTTGACCCCAAAAAATGAAAAGTGGAATTCGGCAGCTTCTTTCACTGTTTCTTATGTATTTTGATCAGAAAATTCGAATGGCGCAACCAGATTTCTCGTAAGTATGATATTTTTTATTTTAATTGGCGTTAAACGTAGCACATTCGGGGTCAATTTGACCTAAATTTGTTTCGCGGTTTTACACAGTTTTGATTGATTCCGCGAGGTTCTGAAGCCTGTATTCAGCAGTAGGCATCTAAGTACGTCGATTTAAGTAATAAAAAGGCCACCTAAATTTTTTAAGATTTTTGAAAAATACTTAAGGTTAACCCCTTTGGTGTTTTTTGACCCCAAAAAATGAAAAGTGGAATTCGGCAGCTTCTTTCACTGTTTCTTATGTATTTTGATCAGAAAATTTGAATGGCGCAACCAGATTTCTCGTAAGTATGATATTTTTTATTTTAATTGGCTTTAAACGTAGCACATTCGGGGTCAATTTGACCTAAATTTGTTTCGCGGTTTTACACAGTTTTGATTGATTCCGCGAGGTTCTGAAGCCTGTATTCAGCAGTAGGTATCTAAGTACGTCGATTTAAGTAATAAAAAGGCCACCTAAATTTTTTAAGATTTTTGAAAAAAACGTAAGGTTAACCCCTTTGGTGTTTTTTGACCCCAAAAAATGAAAAGTGGAATTCGGCAGCTTCTTTCACTGTTTCTTATGTATTTTGATCAGAAAATTCGAATGGCGCAACCAGATTTCTCGTAAGTATGATATTTTTTATTTTAATTGGCTTTAAACGTAACACATTCGGGGTCATTTTGACCTAAATTTGTTTCGCGATTTTACACAGTTTTGATTGATTCCGCGAGGTTCTGAAGCCTGTATTCAGCAGTAGGCATCTAAGTACGTCGATTTAAGTAATAAAAAGGCCACCTAAATTTTTTAAGATTTTTGAAAAATACGTAAGGTTAACCCCTTTGGTGTTTTTTGACCCCAAAAAATGAAAAGTGGAATTCGGCAGCTTCTTTCACTGTTTCTTATGTATTTTGATCAAAAAATTCGAATGGCGCAACCAGATTTCTCGTAAGTATGATATTTTTTATTTTAATTGGCTTTAAACGTAACACATTCGGGGTCAGTTTGACCTAAATTTGTTTCGCGATTTTACACAGTTTTGATTGATTCCGCGAAGTTCTGAAGCCTGTATTCAGCAGTAGGTATCTAAGTACGTCGATTTAAGTAATAAAAAGGCCACCTAAATTTTTTAAGATTTTTGAAAAAAACGTAAGGTTAACCCCTTTGGTGTTTTTTGACCCCAAAAAATGAAAAGTGGAATTCGGCAGCTTCTTTCACTGTTTCTTATGTATTTTGATCAGAAAATTCGAATGGCGCAACCAGTTTTCTCGTAAGTATGATATTTTTTATTTTAATTGGCTTTAAACGTAGCACATTCGGGGTCAATTTGACCTAAATTTGTTTCGCGGTTATACACAGTTTTGATTGATTCCGCGAGGTTCTGAAGCCTGTATTCAGCAGTAGGCAACTAAGTACGTCGATTTAAGTAATAAAAAGGCCACCTAAATTTTTTAAGTTTTTTGAAAAAAACGTAAGGTTAACCCCTTTGGTGTTTTTTGACCCCAAAAAATGAAAAGTGGAATTCGGCAGCTTCTTTCACTGTTTCTTATGTATTTTGATCAGAAAATTCGAATGGCGCAACCAGATTTCTCGTAAGTATGATATTTTTTATTTTAATTGGCTTTAAACGTAGCACATTCGGGGTCAATTTGACCTAAATTTGTTTCGCGGTTTTACACAGTATTGATTGATTCCGCGAGGTTCTGAAGCCTGTATTCAGCAGTAGGCATCTAAGTACGTCGATTTAAGTAATAAAAAGGCCACCTAAATTTTTTAAGATTTTTGAAAAAAACGTAAGGTTAACCCCTTTGGTGTTTTTTGACCCCAAAAAATGAAAAGTGGAATTCGGCAGCTTCTTTCACTGTTTCTTATGTATTTTGATCAGAAAATTCGAATGGCGCAACCTGATTTCTCGTAAGTATGATATTTTTTATTTTAATTGGCTTTAAACGTAACACATTCGGGGTCAGTTTGACCTAAATTTGTTTCGCGATTTTACACAGTTTTGATTCATTCCGCGAGGTTCTGAAGCCTGTATTCAGCAGTAGGTATCTAAGTACGTCGATTTAAGTAATAAAAAGGCCACCTAAATTTTTTAAGATTTTTGAAAAAAACGTAAGGGGAACCCCTTTGGTGTTTTTTGACCCCAAAAAATGAAAAGTGGAATTCGGCAGCTTCTTTCACTGTTTCTTATTTATTTTGATCAAAAAATTCGAATGGCGCAACCAGATTTCTCGTAAGTATGATATTTTTTATTTTAATTGGCTTTAAACGTAACACATTCGGGGTCAGTGTGACCTAAATTTGTTTCGCGATTTTACACAGTTTTGATTCATTCCGCGAGGTTCTGAAGCCTGTATTCAGCAGTAGGTATCTAAGTACGTCGATTTAAGTAATAAAAAGGCCACCTAAATTTTTTAAGATTTTTGAAAAAAACGTAAGGTTAACCCCTTTGGTGTTTTTTGACCCCAAAAAATGAAAAGTGGAATTCGGCAGCTTCTTTCACTGTTTCTTATGTATTTTGATCAGAAAATTCGAATGGCGCAACCAGATTTCTCGTAAGTATGATATTTTTTATTTTAATTGGCTTTAAACGTAACACATTCGGGGTCAATTTGACCTAAATTTGTTTCGCGATTTTACACAGTTTTGATTGATTCCGCGAGGTTCTAAATCCTGTATTCAGCAGTAGGCATCTAAGTCCGTCGATTTAAGTAATAAAAAGGCCACCTAAATTTTTTAAGATTTTTGAAAAAAACGTAAGGGGAACCCCTTTGGTGTTTTTTGACCCCAAAAAATGAAAAGTGGAATTCGGCAGCTTCTTTCACTGTTTCTTATGTATTTTGATCAGAAAATTCCAATGGCGCAACCAGATTTCTCGTAAGTATGATATTTTTTATTTTAATTGGCTTTAAACGTAACACATTCGGGGTCAATTTGACCTAAATTTGTTTCGCGGTTTTACACAGTTTTGATTGATTCCGCGAGGTTCTGAAGCCTGTATTCAGCAGTAGGCATCTAAGTACGTCGATTTAAGTAATAAAAAGGCCACCTAAATTTTTTAAGATTTTTGAAAAATACTTAAGGTTAACCCCTTTGGTGTTTTTTGACCCCAAAAAATGAAAAGTGGAATTCGGCAGCTTCTTTCACTGTTTCTTATGTATTTTGATCAGAAAATTTGAATGGCGCAACCAGATTTCTCGTAAGTATGATATTTTTTATTTTAATTGGCTTTAAACGTAGCACATTCGGGGTCAATTTGACCTAAATTTGTTTCGCGGTTTTACACAGTTTTGATTGATTCCGCGAGGTTCTGAAGCCTGTATTCAGCAGTAGGTATCTAAGTACGTCGATTTAAGTAATAAAAAGGCCACCTAAATTTTTTAAGATTTTTGAAAAAAACGTAAGGTTAACCCCTTTGGTGTTTTTTGACCCCAAAAAATGAAAAGTGGAATTCGGCAGCTTCTTTCACTGTTTCTTATGTATTTTGATCAGAAAATTCGAATGGCGCAACCAGATTTCTCGTAAGTATGATATTTTTTATTTTAATTGGCTTTAAACGTAACACATTCGGGGTCATTTTGACCTAAATTTGTTTCGCGATTTTACACAGTTTTGATTGATTCCGCGAGGTTCTGAAGCCTGTATTCAGCAGTAGGCATCTAAGTACGTCGATTTAAGTAATAAAAAGGCCACCTAAATTTTTTAAGATTTTTGAAAAATACGTAAGGTTAACCCCTTTGGTGTTTTTTGACCCCAAAAAATGAAAAGTGGAATTCGGCAGCTTCTTTCACTGTTTCTTATGTATTTTGATCAAAAAATTCGAATGGCGCAACCAGATTTCTCGTAAGTATGATATTTTTTATTTTAATTGGCTTTAAACGTAACACATTCGGGGTCAGTTTGACCTAAATTTGTTTCGCGATTTTACACAGTTTTGATTGATTCCGCGAAGTTCTGAAGCCTGTATTCAGCAGTAGGTATCTAAGTACGTCGATTTAAGTAATAAAAAGGCCACCTAAATTTTTTAAGATTTTTGAAAAAAACGTAAGGTTAACCCCTTTGGTGTTTTTTGACCCCAAAAAATGAAAAGTGGAATTCGGCAGCTTCTTTCACTGTTTCTTATGTATTTTGATCAGAAAATTCGAATGGCGCAACCAGTTTTCTCGTAAGTATGATATTTTTTATTTTAATTGGCTTTAAACGTAGCACATTCGGGGTCAATTTGACCTAAATTTGTTTCGCGGTTATACACAGTTTTGATTGATTCCGCGAGGTTCTGAAGCCTGTATTCAGCAGTAGGCAACTAAGTACGTCGATTTAAGTAATAAAAAGGCCACCTAAATTTTTTAAGTTTTTTGAAAAAAACGTAAGGTTAACCCCTTTGGTGTTTTTTGACCCCAAAAAATGAAAAGTGGAATTCGGCAGCTTCTTTCACTGTTTCTTATGTATTTTGATCAGAAAATTCGAATGGCGCAACCAGATTTCTCGTAAGTATGATATTTTTTATTTTAATTGGCTTTAAACGTAGCACATTCGGGGTCAATTTGACCTAAATTTGTTTCGCGGTTTTACACAGTATTGATTGATTCCGCGAGGTTCTGAAGCCTGTATTCAGCAGTAGGCATCTAAGTACGTCGATTTAAGTAATAAAAAGGCCACCTAAATTTTTTAAGATTTTTGAAAAAAACGTAAGGTTAACCCCTTTGGTGTTTTTTGACCCCAAAAAATGAAAAGTGGAATTCGGCAGCTTCTTTCACTGTTTCTTATGTATTTTGATCAGAAAATTCGAATGGCGCAACCTGATTTCTCGTAAGTATGATATTTTTTATTTTAATTGGCTTTAAACGTAACACATTCGGGGTCAGTTTGACCTAAATTTGTTTCGCGATTTTACACAGTTTTGATTCATTCCGCGAGGTTCTGAAGCCTGTATTCAGCAGTAGGTATCTAAGTACGTCGATTTAAGTAATAAAAAGGCCACCTAAATTTTTTAAGATTTTTGAAAAAAACGTAAGGGGAACCCCTTTGGTGTTTTTTGACCCCAAAAAATGAAAAGTGGAATTCGGCAGCTTCTTTCACTGTTTCTTATTTATTTTGATCAAAAAATTCGAATGGCGCAACCAGATTTCTCGTAAGTATGATATTTTTTATTTTAATTGGCTTTAAACGTAACACATTCGGGGTCAGTTTGACCTAAATTTGTTTCGCGATTTTACACAGTTTTGATTCATTCCGCGAGGTTCTGAAGCCTGTATTCAGCAGTAGGTATCTAAGTACGTCGATTTAAGTAATAAAAAGGCCACCTAAATTTTTTAAGATTTTTGAAAAAAACGTAAGGTTAACCCCTTTGGTGTTTTTTGACCCCAAAAAATGAAAAGTGGAATTCGGCAGCTTCTTTCACTGTTTCTTATGTATTTTGATCAGAAAATTCGAATGGCGCAACCAGATTTCTCGTAAGTATGATATTTTTTATTTTAATTGGCTTTAAACGTAACACATTCGGGGTCAATTTGACCTAAATTTGTTTCGCGATTTTACACAGTTTTGATTGATTCCGCGAGGTTCTAAATCCTGTATTCAGCAGTAGGCATCTAAGTCCGTCGATTTAAGTAATAAAAAGGCCACCTAAATTTTTTAAGATTTTTGAAAAAAACGTAAGGGGAACCCCTTTGGTGTTTTTTGACCCCAAAAAATGAAAAGTGGAATTCGGCAGCTTCTTTCACTGTTTCTTATGTATTTTGATCAGAAAATTCCAATGGCGCAACCAGATTTCTCGTAAGTATGATATTTTTTATTTTAATTGGCTTTAAACGTAACACATTCGGGGTCAATTTGACCTAAATTTGTTTCGCGATTTTACACAGTTTTGATTGATTCCGCGAGGTTCTGAAGCCTGTATTCAGCAGTAGGTATCTAAGTACGTCGATTTCAGTAATAAAAAGGCCACCTAAATTTTTTAAGATTTTTGAAAAAAACGTAAGGGGACCCCTTTGGTGTTTTTTGACCCCAAAAAATGAAAAGTGGAATTCGGCAGCTTCTTTCACTGTTTCTTATGTATTTTGATCAGAAAATTCGAATGGCGCAACCAGATTTCTTGTAAGTATGATATTTTTTATTTTAATTGGCTTTAAACGTAACACATTCGGGGTCAGTTTGACCTAAATTTGTTTCGCGATTTTACACAGTTTTGATTCATTCCGCGAGGTTCTGAAGCCTGTATTCAGCAGTAGGTATCTAAGTACGTCGATTTAAGTAATAAAAAGGCCACCTAAATTTTTTAAGATTTTTGAAAAAAACGTAAGGTTAACCCCTTTGGTGTTTTTTGACCCCAAAAAATGAAAAGTGGAATTCGGCAGCTTCTTTCACTGTTTCTTATGTATTTTGATCAGAAAATTCGAATGGCGCAACCAGATTTCTCGTAAGTATGATATTTTTTATTTTAATTGGCTTTAAACGTAACACATTCGGGGTCAGTTTGACCTAAATTTGTTTCGCGATTTTACACAGTTTTGATTGATTCCGCGAGGTTCTGAAGCCTGTATTCAGCAGTAGGCAACTAAGTACGTCGATTTAAGTAATAAAAAGGCCACCTAAATTTTTTAAGATTTTTGAAAAAAACGTAAGGTTAACCCCTTTGGTGTTTTTTGACCCCAAAAAATGAAAAGTGGAATTCAGCAGCTTCTTTCACTGTTTCTTATGTATTTTGATCAGAAAATTCGAATGGCGCAACCAGATTTCTCGTAAGTATGATATTTTTTATTTTAATTGGCTTTAAACGTAGCACATTCGGGGTCAATTTGACCTAAATTTGTTTCGCGGTTTTACACAGTATTGATTGATTCCGCGAGGTTCTGAAGCCTGTATTCAGCAGTAGGCATCTAAGTACGTCGATTTAAGTAATAAATAGGCCACCTAAATTTTTTAAGATTTTTGAAAAAAACGTAAGGTTAACCCCTTTGGTGTTTTCTGACCCCAAAAAATGAAAAGTGGATTTCGGCAGCTTCTTTCACTGTTTCTTATGTATTTTGATCAAAAAATTCGAATGGCGCAACCAGATTTCTCGTAAGTATGATATTTTTTATTTTAATTGGCTTTAAACGTAACACATTCGGGGTCAATTTGACCTAAATTTGTTTCGCGATTTTACACAGTTTTGATTGATTCCGCGAGGTTCTGAAGCCTGTATTCAGCAGTAGGCAACTAAGTACGTCGATTTAAGTAATAAAAAGGCCACCTAAATTTTTTAAGATTTTTGAAAAAAACGTAAGGTTAACCCCTTTGGTGTTTTTTGACCCCAAAAAATGAAAAGTGGAATTCAGCAGCTTCTTTCACTGTTTCTTATGTATTTTGATCAGAAAATTCGAATGGCGCAACCAGATTTCTCGTAAGTATGATATTTTTTATTTTAATTGGCTTTAAACGTAGCACATTCGGGGTCAATTTGACCTAAATTTGTTTCGCGGTTTTACACAGTATTGATTGATTCCGCGAGGTTCTGAAGCCTGTATTCAGCAGTAGGCATCTAAGTACGTCGATTTAAGTAATAAAAAGGCCACCTAAATTTTTTAAGATTTTTGAAAAAAACGTAAGGGGACCCCTTTGGTGTTTTTTGACCCCAAAAAATGAAAAGTGGAATTCGGCAGCTTCTTTCACTGTTTCTTATGTATTTTGATCAGAAAATTCGAATGGCGCAACCAGATTTCTCGTAAGTATGATATTTTTTATTTTAATTGGCTTTAAACGTAACACATTCGGGGTCAGTTTGACCTAAATTTGTTTCGCGATTTTACACAGTTTTGATTCATTCCGCGAGGTTCTGAAGCCTGTATTCAGCAGTAGGTATCTAAGTACGTCGATTTAAGTAATAAAAAGGCCACCTAAATTTTTTAAGATTTTTGAAAAAAACGTAAGGTTAACCCCTTTGGTGTTTTTTGACCCCAAAAAATGAAAAGTGGAATTCGGCAGCTTCTTTCACTGTTTCTTATGTATTTTGATCAGAAAATTCGAATGGCGCAACCAGATTTCTCGTAAGTATGATATTTTTTATTTTAATTGGCTTTAAACGTAACACATTCGGGGTCAATTTGACCTAAATTTGTTTCGCGATTTTACACAGTTTTGATTGATTCCGCGAGGTTCTAAAGCCTGTATTCAGCAGTAGGCATCTAAGTCCGTCGATTTAAGTAATAAAAAGGCCACCTAAATTTTTTAAGATTTTTGAAAAAAACGTAAGGTTAACCCCTTTGGTGTTTTTTGACCCCAAAAAATGAAAAGTGGAATTCGGCAGCTTCTTTCACTGTTTCTTATGTATTTTGATCAGAAAATTCGAATGGCGCAACCAGATTTCTCGTAAGTATGATATTTTTTATTTTAATTGGCTTTAAACGTAACACATTCGGGGTCAGTTTGACCTAAATTTGTTTCGCGATTTTACACAGTTTTGATTCATTCCGCGAGGTTCTGAAGCCTGTATTCAGCAGTAGGTATCTAAGTACGTCGATTTAAGTAATAAAAAGGCCACCTAAATTTTTTAAGATTTTTGAAAAAAACGTAAGGTTTTTTTTGGTGTTTTTTGACCCCAAAAAATGAAAAGTGGAATTCGGCAGCTTCTTTCACTGTTTCTTATGTATTTTGATCAGAAAATTCGAATGGCGCAACCAGATTTCTCGTAAGTATGATATTTTTTATTTTAATTGGCTTTAAACGTAACACATTCGGGGTCAGTTTGACCTAAATTTGTTTCGCGATTTTACACAGTTTTGATTCATTCCGCGAGGTTCTGAAGCCTGTATTCAGCAGTAGGTATCTAAGTACGTCGATTTAAGTAATAAAAAGGCCACCTAAATTTTTTAAGATTTTTGAAAAAAACGTAAGGTTAACCCCTTTGGTGTTTTTTTACCCCAAAAAATGAAAAGTGGAATTCGGCAGCTTCTTTCACTGTTTCTTATGTATTTTGATCAGAAAATTCGAATGGCGCAACCAGATTTCTCGTAAGTATGATATTTTTTATTTTAATTGGCTTTAAACGTAACACATTCGGGGTCAGTTTGACCTAAATTTGTTTCGCGATTTTACACAGTTTTGATTCATTCCGCGAGGTTCTGAAGCCTGTATTCAGCAGTAGGTATCTAAGTACGTCGATTTAAGTAATAAAAAGGCCACCTAGATTTTTTAAGATTTTTGAAAAAAACGTAAGGGGAACCCCTTTGGTGTTTTTTGACCCCAAAAAATGAAAAGTGGAATTCGGCAGCTTCTTTCACTGTTTCTTATGTATTTTGATCAGAAAATTCCAATGGCGCAACCAGATTTCTCGTAAGTATGATATTTTTTATTTTAATTGGCTTTAAACGTAACACATTCGGGGTCAATTTGACCTAAATTTGTTTCGCGATTTTACACAGTTTTGATTGATTCCGCGAGGTTCTGAAGCCTGTATTCAGCAGTAGGTATCTAAGTACGTCGATTTAAGTAATAAAAAGGCCACCTAAATTTTTTAAGATTTTTGAAAAAAACGTAAGGTTAACCCCTTTGGTGTTTTTTGACCCCAAAAAATGAAAAGTGGAATTCGGCAGCTTCTTTCACTGTTTCTTATGTATTTTGATCAAAAAATTCGAATGGCGCAACCAGATTTCTCGTAAGTATGATATTTTTTATTTTAATTGGCTTTAAACGTAACACATTCGGGGTCAGTTTGACCTATATTTGTTTCGCGATTTTACACAGTTTTGATTGATTCCGCGAGGTTCTGAAGCCTGTATTCAGCAGTAGGTATCTAAGTACGTCGATTTCAGTAATAAAAAGGCCACCTAAATTTTTTAAGATTTTTGAAAAAAACGTAAGGGGACCCCTTTGGTGTTTTTTGACCCCAAAAAATGAAAAGCGGAATTCGGCAGCTTCTTTCACTGTTTCTTATGTATTTTGATCAGAAAATTCGAATGGCGCAACCAGATTTCTCGTAAGTATGATATTTTTTAGTTTAATTGGCTTTAAACGTAACACATTCGGGGTCAATTTGACCTTAATTTGTTTCGCGATTTTACACAGTTTTGATTGATTCCGCGAGGTTCTGAAGCCTGTATTCAGCAGTAGGTATCTAAGTACGTCGATTTAAGTAATAAAAAGGCCACCTAAATTTTTTAAGATTTTTGAAAAAAACGTAAGGTTAACCCCTTTGGTGTTTTTTGACCCCAAAAAATGAAAAGTGGAATTCGGCAGCTTCTTTCACTGTTTCTTATGTATTTTGATCAAAAAATTCGAATGGCGCAACCAGATTTCTCGTAAGTATGATATTTTTTATTTTAATTGGCTTTAAACGTAACACATTCGGGGTCAGTTTGACCTAAATTTGTTTCGCGATTTTACACAGTTTTGATTGATTCCGCGAGGTTCTGAAGCCTGTATTCAGCAGTAGGCATCTAAGTACGTCGATTTAAGTAATAAAAAGGCCACCTAAATTTTTTAAGATTTTTGAAAAAAACGTAAGGTTAACCCCTTTGGTGTTTTTTGACCCCAAAAAATGAAAAGTGGAATTCGGCAGCTTCTTTCACTGTTTCTTATGTATTTTGATCAGAAAATTCGAATGGCGCAACCAGATTTCTCGTAAGTATGATATTTTTTATTTTAATTGGCTTTTTTAACGTAGCACATTCGGGGTCAATTTGACCTAAATTTGTTTCGCGGTTTTACACAGTTTTGATTGATTCCGCGAGGTTCTGAAGCCTGTATTCAGCAGTAGGCATCTAAGTACGTCGATTTAAGTAATAAAAAGGCCACCTAAATTTTTTAAGATTTTTGAAAAAAACGTAAGGTTAACCCCTTTGGTGTTTTTTGACCCCAAAAAATGAAAAGTGGAATTCGGCAGCTTCTTTCACTGTTTCTTATGTATTTTGATCAGAAAATTCGAATGGCGCAACCAGATTTCTCGTAAGTATGATATTTTTTATTTTAATTGGCTTTAAACGTAACACATTCGGGGTCAATTTGACCTAAATTTGTTTCGCGATTTTACACAGTTTTGATTGATTCCGCGAGGTTCTGAAGCCTGTATTCAGCAGTAGGTATCTAAGTACGTCGATTTAAGTAATAAAAAGGCCACCTAAATTTTTTAAGATTTTTGAAAAAAACGTAAGGTTAACCCCTTTGGTGTTTTTTGACCCCAAAAAATGAAAAGTGGAATTCGGCAGCTTCTTTCACTGTTTCTTATGTATTTTGATCAGAAAATTCGAATGGCGCAACCAGATTTCTCGTAAGTATGATATTTTTTATTTTAATTGGCTTTAAACGTAACACATTCGGGGTCAGTTTGATCTAAATTTGTTTCGCGATTTTACACAGTTTTGATTGATTCCGCGCGGTTCTGAAGCCTGTATTCAGCAGTAGGTATCTAAGTACGTCGATTTAAGTAATAAAAAGGCCACCTAAATTTTTTAAGATTTTTGAAAAAAACGTAAGGTTAACCCCTTTGGTGTTTTTTGACCCCAAAAAATGAAAAGTGGAATTCGGCAGCTTCTTTCACTGTTTCTTATGTATTTTGATCAAAAAATTCGAATGGCGCAACCAGATTTCTCGTAAGTATGATATTTTTTATTTTAATTGGCTTTAAACGTAACACATTCGGGGTCAGTTTGACCTATATTTGTTTCGCGATTTTACACAGTTTTGATTGATTCCGCGAGGTTCTGAAGCCTGTATTCAGCAGTAGGTATCTAAGTACGTCGATTTAAGTAATAAAAAGGCCACCTAAATTTTTTAAGATTTTTGAAAAAAACGTAATGTTAACCCCTTTGGTGTTTTTTGACCCCAAAAAATGAAAAGTGGAATTCGGCAGCTTCTTTCACTGTTTCTTATGTATTTTGATCAGAAAATTCGAATGGCGCAACCATATTTCTCGTAAGTATGATATTTTTTATTTTAATTGGCTTTAAACGTAACACATTCGGGGTCAATTTGACCTAAATTTGTTTCGCGATTTTACACAGTTTTGATTGATTCCGCGAGGTTCGGAAGACTGTATTCAGCAGTAGGCATCTAAGTACGTCGATTTAAGTAATAAAAAGGCCACCTAAATTTTTTAAGATTTTTGAAAAAAACGTAAGGTTAACCCCTTTGGTGTTTTTTGACCCCAAAAAATGAAAAGTGGAATTCGGCAGCTTCTTTCACTGTTTCTTATGTATTTTGATCAGAAAATTCGAATGGCGCAACCAGATTTCTCGTAAGTATGATATTTTTTATTTTAATTGGCTTTAAACGTAACACATTCGGGGTCAATTTGACCTAAATTTGTTTCGCGATTTTACACAGTTTTGATTGATTCCGCGATGTTCTGAAGCCTGTATTCAGCAGTAGGTATCTAAGTACGTCGATTTAAGTAATAAAAAGGCCACCTAAATTTTTTAAGATTTTTGAAAAAAACGTAAGGTTAACCCCTTTGGTGTTTTTTGACCCCAAAAAATGAAAAGTGGAATTCGGCAGCTTCTTTCACTGTTTCTTATGTATTTTGATCAGAAAATTCGAATGGCGCAACCAGATTTCTCGTAAGTATGATATTTTTTATTTTAATTGGCTTTAAACGTAGCACATTCGGGGTCAATTTGACCTAAATTTGTTTCGCGGTTTTACACAGTTTTGATTGATTCCGCGAGGTTCTGAAGCCTGTATTCAGCAGTAGGCATCTAAGTACGTCGATTTAAGTAATAAAAAGGCCACCTAAATTTTTAAAAATTTTTGAAAAAAAAGTAAGGTTAACCCCTTTGGTGTTTTTTGACCCCAAAAAATGAAAAGTGGAATTCGGCAGCTTCTTTCACTGTTTCTTATGTATTTTGATCAAAAAATTCGAATGGCGCAACCAGATTTCTCGTAAGTATGATATTTTTTATTTTAATTGGCTTTAAACGTAACACATTCGGGGTCAATTTGACCTAAATTTGTTTCGCGATTTTACACAGTTTTGATTGATTCCGCGAGGTTCTAAATCCTGTATTCAGCAGTAGGCATCTAAGTCCGTCGATTTAAGTAATAAAAAGGCCACCTAAATTTTTTAAGATTTTTGAAAAAAACGTAAGGGGAACCCCTTTGGTGTTTTTTGACCCCAAAAAATGAAAAGTGGAATTCGGCAGCTTCTTTCACTGTTTCTTATGTATTTTGATCAGAAAATTCCAATGGCGCAACCAGATTTCTCGTAAGTATGATATTTTTTATTTTAATTGGCTTTAAACGTAACACATTCGGGGTCAATTTGACCTAAATTTGTTTCGCGATTTTACACAGTTTTGATTGATTCCGCGAGGTTCTGAAGCCTGTATTCAGCAGTAGGTATCTAAGTACGTCGATTTCAGTAATAAAAAGGCCACCTAAATTTTTTAAGATTTTTGAAAAAAACGTAAGGGGACCCCTTTGGTGTTTTTTGACCCCAAAAAATGAAAAGTGGAATTCGGCAGCTTCTTTCACTGTTTCTTATGTATTTTGATCAGAAAATTCGAATGGCGCAACCAGATTTCTTGTAAGTATGATATTTTTTATTTTAATTGGCTTTAAACGTAACACATTCGGGGTCAGTTTGACCTAAATTTGTTTCGCGATTTTACACAGTTTTGATTCATTCCGCGAGGTTCTGAAGCCTGTATTCAGCAGTAGGTATCTAAGTACGTCGATTTAAGTAATAAAAAGGCCACCTAAATTTTTTAAGATTTTTGAAAAAAACGTAAGGTTAACCCCTTTGGTGTTTTTTGACCCCAAAAAATGAAAAGTGGAATTCGGCAGCTTCTTTCACTGTTTCTTATGTATTTTGATCAGAAAATTCGAATGGCGCAACCAGATTTCTCGTAAGTATGATATTTTTTATTTTAATTGGCTTTAAACGTAACACATTCGGGGTCAGTTTGACCTAAATTTGTTTCGCGATTTTACACAGTTTTGATTGATTCCGCGAGGTTCTGAAGCCTGTATTCAGCAGTAGGCAACTAAGTACGTCGATTTAAGTAATAAAAAGGCCACCTAAATTTTTTAAGATTTTTGAAAAAAACGTAAGGTTAACCCCTTTGGTGTTTTTTGACCCCAAAAAATGAAAAGTGGAATTCAGCAGCTTCTTTCACTGTTTCTTATGTATTTTGATCAGAAAATTCGAATGGCGCAACCAGATTTCTCGTAAGTATGATATTTTTTATTTTAATTGGCTTTAAACGTAGCACATTCGGGGTCAATTTGACCTAAATTTGTTTCGCGGTTTTACACAGTATTGATTGATTCCGCGAGGTTCTGAAGCCTGTATTCAGCAGTAGGCATCTAAGTACGTCGATTTAAGTAATAAATAGGCCACCTAAATTTTTTAAGATTTTTGAAAAAAACGTAAGGTTAACCCCTTTGGTGTTTTCTGACCCCAAAAAATGAAAAGTGGATTTCGGCAGCTTCTTTCACTGTTTCTTATGTATTTTGATCAAAAAATTCGAATGGCGCAACCAGATTTCTCGTAAGTATGATATTTTTTATTTTAATTGGCTTTAAACGTAACACATTCGGGGTCAATTTGACCTAAATTTGTTTCGCGATTTTACACAGTTTTGATTGATTCCGCGAGGTTCTGAAGCCTGTATTCAGCAGTAGGCAACTAAGTACGTCGATTTAAGTAATAAAAAGGCCACCTAAATTTTTTAAGATTTTTGAAAAAAACGTAAGGTTAACCCCTTTGGTGTTTTTTGACCCCAAAAAATGAAAAGTGGAATTCAGCAGCTTCTTTCACTGTTTCTTATGTATTTTGATCAGAAAATTCGAATGGCGCAACCAGATTTCTCGTAAGTATGATATTTTTTATTTTAATTGGCTTTAAACGTAGCACATTCGGGGTCAATTTGACCTAAATTTGTTTCGCGGTTTTACACAGTATTGATTGATTCCGCGAGGTTCTGAAGCCTGTATTCAGCAGTAGGCATCTAAGTACGTCGATTTAAGTAATAAAAAGGCCACCTAAATTTTTTAAGATTTTTGAAAAAAACGTAAGGGGACCCCTTTGGTGTTTTTTGACCCCAAAAAATGAAAAGTGGAATTCGGCAGCTTCTTTCACTGTTTCTTATGTATTTTGATCAGAAAATTCGAATGGCGCAACCAGATTTCTCGTAAGTATGATATTTTTTATTTTAATTGGCTTTAAACGTAACACATTCGGGGTCAGTTTGACCTAAATTTGTTTCGCGATTTTACACAGTTTTGATTCATTCCGCGAGGTTCTGAAGCCTGTATTCAGCAGTAGGTATCTAAGTACGTCGATTTAAGTAATAAAAAGGCCACCTAAATTTTTTAAGATTTTTGAAAAAAACGTAAGGTTAACCCCTTTGGTGTTTTTTGACCCCAAAAAATGAAAAGTGGAATTCGGCAGCTTCTTTCACTGTTTCTTATGTATTTTGATCAGAAAATTCGAATGGCGCAACCAGATTTCTCGTAAGTATGATATTTTTTATTTTAATTGGCTTTAAACGTAACACATTCGGGGTCAATTTGACCTAAATTTGTTTCGCGATTTTACACAGTTTTGATTGATTCCGCGAGGTTCTAAAGCCTGTATTCAGCAGTAGGCATCTAAGTCCGTCGATTTAAGTAATAAAAAGGCCACCTAAATTTTTTAAGATTTTTGAAAAAAACGTAAGGTTAACCCCTTTGGTGTTTTTTGACCCCAAAAAATGAAAAGTGGAATTCGGCAGCTTCTTTCACTGTTTCTTATGTATTTTGATCAGAAAATTCGAATGGCGCAACCAGATTTCTCGTAAGTATGATATTTTTTATTTTAATTGGCTTTAAACGTAACACATTCGGGGTCAGTTTGACCTAAATTTGTTTCGCGATTTTACACAGTTTTGATTCATTCCGCGAGGTTCTGAAGCCTGTATTCAGCAGTAGGTATCTAAGTACGTCGATTTAAGTAATAAAAAGGCCACCTAAATTTTTTAAGATTTTTGAAAAAAACGTAAGGTTTTTTTTGGTGTTTTTTGACCCCAAAAAATGAAAAGTGGAATTCGGCAGCTTCTTTCACTGTTTCTTATGTATTTTGATCAGAAAATTCGAATGGCGCAACCAGATTTCTCGTAAGTATGATATTTTTTATTTTAATTGGCTTTAAACGTAACACATTCGGGGTCAGTTTGACCTAAATTTGTTTCGCGATTTTACACAGTTTTGATTCATTCCGCGAGGTTCTGAAGCCTGTATTCAGCAGTAGGTATCTAAGTACGTCGATTTAAGTAATAAAAAGGCCACCTAAATTTTTTAAGATTTTTGAAAAAAACGTAAGGTTAACCCCTTTGGTGTTTTTTTACCCCAAAAAATGAAAAGTGGAATTCGGCAGCTTCTTTCACTGTTTCTTATGTATTTTGATCAGAAAATTCGAATGGCGCAACCAGATTTCTCGTAAGTATGATATTTTTTATTTTAATTGGCTTTAAACGTAACACATTCGGGGTCAGTTTGACCTAAATTTGTTTCGCGATTTTACACAGTTTTGATTCATTCCGCGAGGTTCTGAAGCCTGTATTCAGCAGTAGGTATCTAAGTACGTCGATTTAAGTAATAAAAAGGCCACCTAGATTTTTTAAGATTTTTGAAAAAAACGTAAGGGGAACCCCTTTGGTGTTTTTTGACCCCAAAAAATGAAAAGTGGAATTCGGCAGCTTCTTTCACTGTTTCTTATGTATTTTGATCAGAAAATTCCAATGGCGCAACCAGATTTCTCGTAAGTATGATATTTTTTATTTTAATTGGCTTTAAACGTAACACATTCGGGGTCAATTTGACCTAAATTTGTTTCGCGATTTTACACAGTTTTGATTGATTCCGCGAGGTTCTGAAGCCTGTATTCAGCAGTAGGTATCTAAGTACGTCGATTTAAGTAATAAAAAGGCCACCTAAATTTTTTAAGATTTTTGAAAAAAACGTAAGGTTAACCCCTTTGGTGTTTTTTGACCCCAAAAAATGAAAAGTGGAATTCGGCAGCTTCTTTCACTGTTTCTTATGTATTTTGATCAAAAAATTCGAATGGCGCAACCAGATTTCTCGTAAGTATGATATTTTTTATTTTAATTGGCTTTAAACGTAACACATTCGGGGTCAGTTTGACCTATATTTGTTTCGCGATTTTACACAGTTTTGATTGATTCCGCGAGGTTCTGAAGCCTGTATTCAGCAGTAGGTATCTAAGTACGTCGATTTCAGTAATAAAAAGGCCACCTAAATTTTTTAAGATTTTTGAAAAAAACGTAAGGGGACCCCTTTGGTGTTTTTTGACCCCAAAAAATGAAAAGCGGAATTCGGCAGCTTCTTTCACTGTTTCTTATGTATTTTGATCAGAAAATTCGAATGGCGCAACCAGATTTCTCGTAAGTATGATATTTTTTAGTTTAATTGGCTTTAAACGTAACACATTCGGGGTCAATTTGACCTTAATTTGTTTCGCGATTTTACACAGTTTTGATTGATTCCGCGAGGTTCTGAAGCCTGTATTCAGCAGTAGGTATCTAAGTACGTCGATTTAAGTAATAAAAAGGCCACCTAAATTTTTTAAGATTTTTGAAAAAAACGTAAGGTTAACCCCTTTGGTGTTTTTTGACCCCAAAAAATGAAAAGTGGAATTCGGCAGCTTCTTTCACTGTTTCTTATGTATTTTGATCAAAAAATTCGAATGGCGCAACCAGATTTCTCGTAAGTATGATATTTTTTATTTTAATTGGCTTTAAACGTAACACATTCGGGGTCAGTTTGACCTAAATTTGTTTCGCGATTTTACACAGTTTTGATTGATTCCGCGAGGTTCTGAAGCCTGTATTCAGCAGTAGGCATCTAAGTACGTCGATTTAAGTAATAAAAAGGCCACCTAAATTTTTTAAGATTTTTGAAAAAAACGTAAGGTTAACCCCTTTGGTGTTTTTTGACCCCAAAAAATGAAAAGTGGAATTCGGCAGCTTCTTTCACTGTTTCTTATGTATTTTGATCAGAAAATTCGAATGGCGCAACCAGATTTCTCGTAAGTATGATATTTTTTATTTTAATTGGCTTTTTTAACGTAGCACATTCGGGGTCAATTTGACCTAAATTTGTTTCGCGGTTTTACACAGTTTTGATTGATTCCGCGAGGTTCTGAAGCCTGTATTCAGCAGTAGGCATCTAAGTACGTCGATTTAAGTAATAAAAAGGCCACCTAAATTTTTTAAGATTTTTGAAAAAAACGTAAGGTTAACCCCTTTGGTGTTTTTTGACCCCAAAAAATGAAAAGTGGAATTCGGCAGCTTCTTTCACTGTTTCTTATGTATTTTGATCAGAAAATTCGAATGGCGCAACCAGATTTCTCGTAAGTATGATATTTTTTATTTTAATTGGCTTTAAACGTAACACATTCGGGGTCAATTTGACCTAAATTTGTTTCGCGATTTTACACAGTTTTGATTGATTCCGCGAGGTTCTGAAGCCTGTATTCAGCAGTAGGTATCTAAGTACGTCGATTTAAGTAATAAAAAGGCCACCTAAATTTTTTAAGATTTTTGAAAAAAACGTAAGGTTAACCCCTTTGGTGTTTTTTGACCCCAAAAAATGAAAAGTGGAATTCGGCAGCTTCTTTCACTGTTTCTTATGTATTTTGATCAGAAAATTCGAATGGCGCAACCAGATTTCTCGTAAGTATGATATTTTTTATTTTAATTGGCTTTAAACGTAACACATTCGGGGTCAGTTTGATCTAAATTTGTTTCGCGATTTTACACAGTTTTGATTGATTCCGCGCGGTTCTGAAGCCTGTATTCAGCAGTAGGTATCTAAGTACGTCGATTTAAGTAATAAAAAGGCCACCTAAATTTTTTAAGATTTTTGAAAAAAACGTAAGGTTAACCCCTTTGGTGTTTTTTGACCCCAAAAAATGAAAAGTGGAATTCGGCAGCTTCTTTCACTGTTTCTTATGTATTTTGATCAAAAAATTCGAATGGCGCAACCAGATTTCTCGTAAGTATGATATTTTTTATTTTAATTGGCTTTAAACGTAACACATTCGGGGTCAGTTTGACCTATATTTGTTTCGCGATTTTACACAGTTTTGATTGATTCCGCGAGGTTCTGAAGCCTGTATTCAGCAGTAGGTATCTAAGTACGTCGATTTAAGTAATAAAAAGGCCACCTAAATTTTTTAAGATTTTTGAAAAAAACGTAATGTTAACCCCTTTGGTGTTTTTTGACCCCAAAAAATGAAAAGTGGAATTCGGCAGCTTCTTTCACTGTTTCTTATGTATTTTGATCAGAAAATTCGAATGGCGCAACCATATTTCTCGTAAGTATGATATTTTTTATTTTAATTGGCTTTAAACGTAACACATTCGGGGTCAATTTGACCTAAATTTGTTTCGCGATTTTACACAGTTTTGATTGATTCCGCGAGGTTCGGAAGACTGTATTCAGCAGTAGGCATCTAAGTACGTCGATTTAAGTAATAAAAAGGCCACCTAAATTTTTTAAGATTTTTGAAAAAAACGTAAGGTTAACCCCTTTGGTGTTTTTTGACCCCAAAAAATGAAAAGTGGAATTCGGCAGCTTCTTTCACTGTTTCTTATGTATTTTGATCAGAAAATTCGAATGGCGCAACCAGATTTCTCGTAAGTATGATATTTTTTATTTTAATTGGCTTTAAACGTAACACATTCGGGGTCAATTTGACCTAAATTTGTTTCGCGATTTTACACAGTTTTGATTGATTCCGCGATGTTCTGAAGCCTGTATTCAGCAGTAGGTATCAAAGTACGTCGATTTAAGTAATAAAAAGGCCACCTAAATTTTTTAAGATTTTTGAAAAAAACGTAAGGTTAACCCCTTTGGTGTTTTTTGACCCCAAAAAATGAAAAGTGGAATTCGGCAGCTTCTTTCACTGTTTCTTATGTATTTTGATCAGAAAATTCGAATGGCGCAACCAGATTTCTCGTAAGTATGATATTTTTTATTTTAATTGGCTTTAAACGTAGCACATTCGGGGTCAATTTGACCTAAATTTGTTTCGCGGTTTTACACAGTTTTGATTGATTCCGCGAGGTTCTGAAGCCTGTATTCAGCAGTAGGCATCTAAGTACGTCGATTTAAGTAATAAAAAGGCCACCTAAATTTTTAAAAATTTTTGAAAAAAAAGTAAGGTTAACCCCTTTGGTGTTTTTTGACCCCAAAAAATGAAAAGTGGAATTCGGCAGCTTCTTTCACTGTTTCTTATGTATTTTGATCAAAAAATTCGAATGGCGCAACCAGATTTCTCGTAAGTATGATATTTTTTATTTTAATTGGCTTTAAACGTAACACATTCGGGGTCAGTTTGACCTATATTTGTTTCGCGATTTTACACAGTTTTGATTGATTCCGCGAGGTTCTGAAGGCTGTATTCAGCAGTAGGTATCTAAGTACGTCGATTTAAGTAATAAAAAGGCCACCTAAATTTTTTAAGATTTTTGAAAAAAACGTAATGTTAATCCCTTTGGTGTTTTTTGACCCCAAAAAATGAAAAGTGGAATTCGGCAGCTTCTTTCACTGTTTCTTATGTATTTTGATCAAAAAATTCGAATGGCGCAACCAGATTTCTCGTAAGTATGATATTTTTTATTTTAATTGGCTTTAAACGTAACACATTCGGGGTCAATTTGACCTAAATTTGTTTCGCGATTTTACACAGTTTTGATTGATTCCGCGAGGTTCTGAAGCCTGTATTCAGCAGTAGGCATCTAAGTATGTCGATTTAAGTAATAAAAAGGCCACCTAAATTTTTTAAGATTTTTGAAAAAAACGTAAGGTTAACCCCTTTGGTGTTTTTTGACCCCAAAAAATGAAAAGTCGAATTCGGCAGCTTCTTTCACTGTTTCTTATGTATTTTAATCAGAAAATTCGAATGGCGCAACCAGATTTCTCGTAAGTATGATATTTTTTATTTTAATTGGCTTTAAACGTAACACATTCGGGGTCAATTTGACCTAAATTTGTTTCGCGATTTTACACAGTTTTGATTGATTCCGCGAGGTTCTGAAGCCTGTATTCAGCAGTAGGCATCTAAGTACGTCGATTTAAGTAATAAAAAGGCCACCTAAATTTTTTAAGATTTTTGAAAAAAACGTAAGGTTAACCCTTTGGTGTTTTTTGACCCCAAAAAATGAAAAGTGGAATTCGGCAGCTTCTTTCACTGTTTCTTATGTATTTTGATCAGAAAATTCGAATGGCGCAACCAGATTTCTCGTAAGTATGATATTTTTTATTTTAATGGGCTTTAAACGTAACACATTCGGGGTCAATTTGACCTAAATTTGTTTCGCGATTTTACACAGTTTTGATTGATTCCGCGAGGTTCTGAAGCCTGTATTCAGCAGTAGGCATCTAAGTACGTCGATTTAAGTAATAAAAAGGCCACCTAAATTTTTTAAGATTTTTGAAAAAAACGTAAGGTTAACCCCTTTGGTGTTTTTTGACCCCAAAAAATGAAAAGTGGAATTCGGCAGCTTCTTTCACTGTTTCTTATGTATTTTGATCAGAAAATTCGAATGGCGCAACCAGATTTCTCGTAAGTATGATATTTTTTATTTTAATTGGCTTTAAACGTAACACATTCGGGGTCAGTTTGACCTATATTTGTTTCGCGATTTTACACAATTTTGATTGATTCCGCGAGGTTCTGAAGCCTGTATTCAGCAGTAGGTATCTAAGTACGTCGATTTAAGTAATAAAAAGGCCACCTAAATTTTTTAAGATTTTTGAAAAAAACGTAAGGTTAACCCCTTTGGTGTTTTTTGACCCCATAAAATGAAAAGTGAAATTCGGCAGCTTCTTTCACTGTTTCTTATGTATTTTGATCAGAAAATTCGAATGGCGCAACCAGATTTCTCGTAAGTATGATATTTTTTATTTTAATTGGCTTTAAACGTAACACATTCGGGGTCAATTTGACCTAAATTTGTTTCGCGATTTTACACAGTTTTGATTGATTCCGCGAGGTTCTGAAGCCTGTATTCAGCAGTAGGCATCTAAGTACGTCGATTTAAGTAATAAAAAGGCCACCTAAATTTTTTAAGATTTTTGAAAAAAACGTAAGGTTAACCCCTTTGGTGTTTTTTGACCCCAAAAAATGAAAAGTGGAATTCGGCAGCTTCTTTCACTGTTTCTTATGTATTTTGATCAGAAAATTCGAATGGCGCAACCAGATTTCTCGTAAGTATGATATTTTTTATTTTATTTGGCTTTAAACGTAACACATTCGTGGTCAATTTGACCTAAATTTGTTTCGCGATTTTACAGTTTTGATTGATTCCGCGAGGTTCTGAAGCCTGTATTCAGCAGTAGGCATCTAAGTACGTCGATTTAAGTAATAAAAAGGCCACCTAAATTTTTTAAGATTTTTGAAAAAAACGTAAGGTTAACCCCTTTGGTGTTTTTTGACCCCAAAAAATGAAAAGTGGAATTCGACAGCTTCTTTCACTGTTTCTTATGTATTTTGATCAAAAAATTCGAATGGCGCAACCAGATTTCTCGTAAGTATGATATTTTTTATTTTAATTGGCTTTAAACGTAACACATTCGGGGTCAATTTGACCTAAATTTGTTTCGCGATTTTACACAGTTTTGATTGATTCCGCGAGGTTCTGAAGCCTGTATTCAGCAGTAGGCATCTAAGTACGTCGATTTAAGTAATAAAAAGGCCACCTAAATTTTTTAAGATTTTTGAAAAAAACGTAAGGTTAACCCTTTGGTGTTTTTTGACCCCAAAAAATGAAAAGTGGAATTCGGCAGCTTCTTTCACTGTTTCTTATGTATTTTGATCAGAAAATTCGAATGGCGCAACCAGATTTCTCGTAAGTATGATATTTTTTATTTTAATGGGCTTTAAACGTAACACATTCGGGGTCAATTTGACCTAAATTTGTTTCGCGATTTTACACAGTTTTGATTGATTCCGCGAGGTTCTGAAGCCTGTATTCAGCAGTAGGCATCTAAGTACGTCGATTTAAGTAATAAAAAGGCCACCTAAATTTTTTAAGATTTTTGAAAAAAACGTAAGGTTAACCCCTTTGGTGTTTTTTGACCCCAAAAAATGAAAAGTGGAATTCGGCAGCTTCTTTCACTGTTTCTTATGTATTTTGATCAGAAAATTCGAATGGCGCAACCAGATTTCTCGTAAGTATGATATTTTTTATTTTAATTGGCTTTAAACGTAACACATTCGGGGTCAGTTTGACCTATATTTGTTTCGCGATTTTACACAATTTTGATTGATTCCGCGAGGTTCTGAAGCCTGTATTCAGCAGTAGGTATCTAAGTACGTCGATTTAAGTAATAAAAAGGCCACCTAAATTTTTTAAGATTTTTGAAAAAAACGTAAGGTTAACCCCTTTGGTGTTTTTTGACCCCATAAAATGAAAAGTGAAATTCGGCAGCTTCTTTCACTGTTTCTTATGTATTTTGATCAGAAAATTCGAATGGCGCAACCAGATTTCTCGTAAGTATGATATTTTTTATTTTAATTGGCTTTAAACGTAACACATTCGGGGTCAATTTGACCTAAATTTGTTTCGCGATTTTACACAGTTTTGATTGATTCCGCGAGGTTCTGAAGCCTGTATTCAGCAGTAGGCATCTAAGTACGTCGATTTAAGTAATAAAAAGGCCACCTAAATTTTTTAAGATTTTTGAAAAAAACGTAAGGTTAACCCCTTTGGTGTTTTTTGACCCCAAAAAATGAAAAGTGGAATTCGGCAGCTTCTTTCACTGTTTCTTATGTATTTTGATCAGAAAATTCGAATGGCGCAACCAGATTTCTCGTAAGTATGATATTTTTTATTTTAATTGGCTTTAAACGTAACACATTCGGGGTCAATTTGACCTAAATTTGTTTCGCGATTTTACAGTTTTGATTGATTCCGCGAGGTTCTGAAGCCTGTATTCAGCAGTAGGCATCTAAGTACGTCGATTTAAGTAATAAAAAGGCCACCTAAATTTTTTAAGATTTTTGAAAAAAACGTAAGGGTAACCCCTTTGGTGTTTTTTGACCCCAAAAAATGAAAAGTGGAATTCGGCAGCTTCTTTCACTGTTTCTTATGTATTTTGATCAAAAAATTCGAATGGCGCAACCAGATTTCTCGTAAGTATGATATTTTTTATTTTAATTGGCTTTAAACGTAACACATTCGGGGTCAATTTGACCTAAATTTGTTTCGCGATTTTACACAGTTTTGATTGATTCCGCGAGGTTCTGAAGCCTGTATTCAGCAGTAGGCATCTAAGTACGTCGATTTAAGTAATAAAAAGGCCACCTAAATTTTTTAAGATTTTTGAAAAAAACGTAAGGTTAACCCCTTTGGTGTTTTTTGACCCCAAAAAATGAAAAGTTGATTTCCGCAGCTTCTTTCACTGTTTCTTACGTATTTTGATCAGAATATTCGAATGGCGCAGTCAGATTTCTCGTAAGTATGATATTTTTTATTTTATTTGGCTTTAAACGTAACACATTCGTGGTCAATTTGACCTAAATTTGTTTCGCGATTTTACAGTTTTGATTGATTCCGCGAGGTTCTGAAGCCTGTATTCAGCAGTGGGCATCTAAGTACGTCGATTTAAGTAATAAAAAGGCCACCTAAATTTTTTAAGATTTTTGAAAAAAACGTAAGGTTAACCCCTTTGGTGTTTTTTGACCCCAAAAAATGAAAAGTGGAATTCGGCAGCTTCTTTCACTGTTTCTTATGTATTTTGATCAAAAAATTCGAATGGCGCAACCAGATTTCTCGTAAGTATGATATTTTTTATTTTAATTGGCTTTAAACGTAACACATTCGGGGTCAATTTGACCTAAATTTGTTTCGCGATTTTACACAGTTTTGATTGATTCCGCGAGGTTCTGAAGCCTGTATTCAGCAGTAGGCATCTAAGTACGTCGATTTAAGTAATAAAAAGGCCACCTAAATTTTTTAAGATTTTTGAAAAAAACGTAAGGTTAACCCCTTTGGTGTTTTTTGACCCCAAAAAATGAAAAGTTGATTTCCGCAGCTTCTTTCACTGTTTCTTACGTATTTTGATCAGAATATTCGAATGGCGCAGTCAGATTTCTCGTAAGTATGATATTTTTTATTTTATTTGGCTTTAAACGTAACACATTCGGGGTCAATTTGACCTAAATTTGTTTCGCGATTTTACACAGTTTTGATTGATTCCGCGGGGTTCTGAAGCCTGTATTCAGCAGTAGGTATCTAAGTACGTCGATTTAAGTAATAAAAAGGCCACCTTAATTTTTTAAGATTTTTGAAAAAAACGTAAGGTTAACCCCTTTGGTGTTTTTTGACCCCAAAAAATGAAAAGTGGAATTCGGCAGCTTCTTTCACTGTTTCTTATGTATTTTGATCAAAAAATTCGAATGGCGCAACCAGATTTCTCGTAAGTATGATATTTTTTATTTTAATTGGCTTTAAACGTAACACATTCGGGGTCAATTTGACCTAAATTTGTTTCGCGATTTTACACAGTTTTGATTGATTCCGCGAGGTTCTGAAGCCTGTATTCAGCAGTAGGCATCTAAGTACGTCGATTTAAGTAATAAAAAGGCCACCTAAATTTTTTAAGATTTTTGAAAAAAACGTAAGGTTAACCCCTTTGGTGTTTTTTGACCCCAAAAAATGAAAAGTTGATTTCCGCAGCTTCTTTCACTGTTTCTTACGTATTTTGATCAGAATATTCGAATGGCGCAGTCAGATTTCTCGTAAGTATGATATTTTTTATTTTATTTGGCTTTAAACGTAACACATTCGGGGTCAATTTGACCTAAATTTGTTTCGCGATTTTACACAGTTTTGATTGATTCCGCGGGGTTCTGAAGCCTGTATTCAGCAGTAGGTATCTAAGTACGTCGATTTAAGTAATAAAAAGGCCACCTTAATTTTTTAAGATTTTTGAAAAAAACGTAAGGTTAACCCCTTTGGTGTTTTTTGACCCCAAAAAATGAAAAGTGGAATTCGGCAGCTTCTTTCACTGTTTCTTATGTATTCTGATCAGAAAATTCGAATGGCGCAGTCAGATTTCTCCTAAGTATGATATTTTTTATTTTAATTGGCTTTAAACGTAGCACATTCGGGGTCAATTTGACCTAAATTTGTTTCGCGATTCTACACAGTTTTGATTGATTCCGCGAGGTTCTGAAGGCTGTATCTAGCAGTAGGCATCTAAGTACGTCGATTTAAGTAATAAAAAAGCCACCTAAATTTTTTAAGATTTTTGAAAAAAACGTAATTTGGAATTACCTAGCTGATGTTTATTGCGACGTCTAAAAATATCTTCATAAATTATGCTTGTTAAGTATGTCACCCCCCCCCCCCCCCAGTCAAAAATAAAACCAAAATTTAATCAAATGGTATTAAGTTATAATTTTAACTTAAAAATGTTTTAACAAAATCTTTTTACAAGTTGTACCTAATTTAAGTAAGTAATAATGGCAATAAAATTGGCAGAAGAATGAAATAAGTTTTAATTATTTAGAGTTCACAATATAAATTTCTTTAGCACTATAACACGAAATAAATAGTAAAATCGTTACATTATTCTTAAAAATATTGCATATGTACAAATTGATATTTGAGTAAATTTGTCAAAGCAATAAAATGTTCCCTTATTTGCTTATTGGGAACTATAAATTCTGTGGAGACTTGTGAGTATTTTTTTAAAAATTAATTTGTTCCAAAAATTCGCAATCGAACTTCTTCGCTCACAAGTCACCACACTTCCATAAATATTTTGAATATTATTTTATGGCCTGTCAGACACCAAAAAGCTAATATTACAAATTTCACTAATTATGAAAAAATTAATGAGTAACGAACGGCACTATTAGCCTTGTCGATAACATCAAATTTAAGTCAATGTGAAGGCGTCACCAAAACTCAGTCACTTACATTTTATTGGCAAAGCCCATTATTTGTTCGAATCACAGTTAACACTACAATAATGCAAGAGAGATCTTTAACTAAGTGAGAGATAGAGACACAAGAGAGCGACAGTGCTCCTATGCTTTCTTCTTATGTTCATAATAATTAATACTGCTGCGGTGCAATCGATTCACTTTAATTTCAAAAAGCACAAAACAAGAAGTCAGGATAGTCAGAGTCGTCTTCACTTTTTGTTCAATTTTAAAACACCATTTCTTTGCCCCCCCCCTTGTTCGTCCGATTCGTTTTTCATTTTTTTAAATAATTGTTTTTACTGTATTTACAACTAACAATAGATACAAAAATAGGAATAAATTTGTTTTTATTTAAATAATCAGTCAAAACGATACCGAAAAAAGTTAATATAATTTATACCACTGTACATAGCGCTAATTCGATTGGAAGCCCGAAATATCGCGCGCAAAGAAGTTTAATTTGTAAAGCACATCAATTTATATAAACAATTTTCTCTTCTATATATTATTATATTATGTTAATTTATAAAAAGGCACGAGTTTATGTTTAAGTTTTTTTTTTTCGTTGAAACCCTGTGGTGATAATAATTCATGTTCAATTTGATCCACTAAGATAGCACCTTACCGTTAACACGCTACCAGCACCGAAAGCACTGGATTTTTTAGCCAATTTCACACTTCCGTACCGTCCTCGCCCTCATCCTCAAACAATGGACCGGTGGATGCTCTTTTTTTGGGTTTTGGTGGAGGTCTCGGAGGAATTTTCGTGATTTTTCCTTCCGGAGTTTGGGGCAGCAAAGACATGGTCGAATCCCTTCTAGAATCCGACATATCCACGCTTCTCAAACTGGAAGTCTCGGATGCGTTTCTTAACCAAGCGGCTCTCGGTACATCCAAACTAGGACTGAGAGCTCTGTGAGCGACCACGTTTCTTGGCAGCGTGTGGGTCATGTGCATCGGTTCGTGTTCTGCAATTGGATCGCAATGCATGGAAGTATAGTTTGGTGTAGATGGAAGTGAAGGACGAGGTGGCTTTAAAGTTCCCGCTTCCCCCACTTTATGTAAAGACGTAACCGACGCACCGGTAACTGACGTTCGTAAGCCTAAATTATCGTACACTGGATCTGCTACTAACGACGCTAAAGGTTCGCTGCTCCAACTTGCACGAGGTCGTCGAGGAATGGTCACGTAGCCTCCTTGACGTGGCGCTATTACGGGCGCACCCAACGGTGTCGTGAACGGCGACTGGGATCTCGAATGAGGAAGGGTCCTGTATAAACTGACCGTGTCATACAGAGGACCACCGTGCAGGGGAGATTGAGGTCCGTGGAGTACGGGAAGGCGAGTTTGGTCGGCCACGGTGGATGCGGTACTTCCGGCGGGCGAAACTTGAGCTGCACGTGACGGAAATGCCAATAAATCGGGAGGCAGTTGATTATCGTAACGATAATCGGCGTCCAAGTTGTGATTTTGAATTTTGTTGATTGGCCGTGCTTCGTAATCGAAAGAACGCGAATCGTCGTCTCCAACTGCAAAATAAACAAAAGGGAATTTTTAGAAAAAATGAAACTTGACATTTTTAGAACCAACTTACTTCCGTGGATCGAATCGTCGTCCAAGAGAATTTTTTTGCTGTCGCACACTTCGGTGACTCCGCTAGTCACAGATGGCGGTACGGAATATTGTCGGGGCGGTTTAGCCAAAGGATTCACTTCGGTTATCAAAGCTTTTTCGTGTTCGGGTCGACCGTTTAAGCTAATGTAATCACTCGATTGATTCATGTCGTTATTTTTCGTCCGTAATTGTCTAGAATTGCGTTTGCAAAAGCAAAAAATTAAAACCACAATTACCACCAGCAAAATCACCGCGCCGACACCGAGTACGATATATAAAACTAAAAAAGCGTTTCCAGATGTTGCGCCACCAAACGGTAACTCGGCCCGAGATTCTCCGTGCACTAATAAAGTTACGTTCTTTTCGTCGACACCTCCCGGATTTTTTGCCACGCACTTGTATTCTCCTCTGTCTTTATGACTAACATTTATGATGGTAAGATTGCTCCACATAACGCTCGCTATATGCTTTTTACTGGTGACGTACTTTTGCTGATTTTGACGCGGATCCTTATCGATCACTCTTCCGTTCGTCACCCAATCCACGTCGGGTATGGGATCCCCTATCACCTTGCAACTGATGGTAAAGTTGGTCAGCGTGTCCATGTTGTAGCTCTTCAATCCTACGGGTTCCAATATTTCGGGAGGACAAGCAAAATCGTCCGTACGAAGTTCGCTCCATAGGCGTCCTTTCAATCGAGGCGGAGCGTCGCACGACGTTGGCGCCGTCACCAAACTCTGCAGGCTCGCGAGGTCTTTAAATCTCTTGAGATTGCAATCGCAAACCCAGGGATTTCCCTGAACACTCAAACTATTTATTCTTTCCAAATTTTCAATCAATTTATAATCTAAATGTTTTAGTTTATTTTCGCTCAAGTCGATGTACTGTAGGGCGGGTCCGCGATCGAAAACCGTCGTTTCGACCTCTTCTATTTGATTGTTACTCAATTCCAGCCACTGAAGATGCGACAAGCCGTGGAAGAGCTTACCGCGCAGCGCCTTGATGCTGTTGAAATTTAAGAACAGCATGCGCAATTTTATATTTTCTCTAAAAACGTGCTCGTCCAAAACTTTAATATTATTTTTGGACAAATCCAATTCGATAAGATTTCCTAAATTTGAAAACGCTAATTTGGCTACACTTTCTAAGCTGCAGTTTTGCATTTTTAATTTTTGAATGTTTTTCAGATTGCTATTTGCGAATGC
The DNA here is from genome assembly GCA_958510845.1 of Cantharis nigra. Lineage (NCBI taxonomy): Eukaryota > Metazoa > Arthropoda > Insecta > Coleoptera > Cantharidae > Cantharis > Cantharis nigra. The sequence goes on along the minus strand of OY294033.1, from coordinate 1,037,495 downwards.
CATCGGTTGCAATTCGTATATTGGATTGTTGGAGAGGCAGAGAGAGCGAATTTGGTCGCTCAGATTGATGGGTATCGAACTGAGATATAATCCGCTGCAGTTGGCCGTTTTTTTGCCATCTGACCACATACACTTGCACTGAGCACATTTCGATATCCAATCTTCTTCTGCGGTGGACGCAGCGATCGTCAATATTAGAATGGTTCCAATCGCCTCTGTGTACCTCATTTTTATAGCGCCGTCACGCCTTTTCCATCTGGAAAGAGAAAAATTATTAACTTAAATTATCCTCCTTCTTAAAGACAATTCAAACAAGCTCGATACAAACTTAAACACGAAAACCCCCTCGAGGTGATTGCACAATATATTGTTGGATGGGATTGTTCTCGTTAATGGCGAACCACAAAAGAGTTCAGTGAGCCGTGTGAGAAATTGCTAATTAACGTAATTATTTGGCTCTTAATTGAAAATTAAATAAAATTGCGAGTATAGTAAGCCAATTTCCATTTAACAAGTCGCTTTGAACGTGCAGTAGCAGACAAAGCCCATGAGTAATTACGGCCAAGTGATTGAACGGACGCGGAATGTAATTGAAATGGCGTTGCCCCAATCTCAGCTCAGAATGTGCCCCCGTATCGAATTTATCATATTATTATTATGTCGTTATAATGAAATCTGTCGTAATTCAAACTGCTACTGTAAGCAATTTCTAGCTCGGCTTCAAGTGCAATTACATACGTACATTAATTTAGATTGAATTAAATTAAATGCCAGATGTCTTTTTATGCAACCATTTGACATGCGAATATCTGCAATATTAATGTCAACCTCGCCATTTCAAATTAAATCAAAGCAGTCAAGAAGCAAAATGCAACGATACAAGTTATTCGTCGTTGGCCAAAGACAAGTTTTCTACATGGAACAGAAAATATTAAATCGAATAACTTACTTTTTCTTTTTGCTGCACGATTAGGCGTCTCCCAGTGTTGAACTGAACTTAAGGAAGAAATGAAGGTATAGATAACATTTAAACAATACATTTCTATTGGTCAAAGATTTTGAATGAGCGATAAGCCGATAACCGATAAGAAAAGTTCGTCACCGCAATCCAGGACCGGGACGATTCAATTGAATATTTTTTCAAAACTGTGGTAAAAGGCTGCATAATCCTCCAAGTTTGTTCGTTAAAAATCAGCAAAAATTATTCGGGTTCGATATTTTTAATTAAACCTACAGGATTTGCTGAGAAACTAAGTAAATTGCACCAACGTAATTTTGACAATAACTTAATTAAACAAACTGCTACCATCGTCGTACAATAAATCAAGATTATCTTTGTATTAATAACAATCCCCTAATGCTTCCAAGGTAAGGTAGTCATGTGGATTTGGCACAACGATAATTAACTCATTTTAAGAAAATTTTAATATGTAGTATAATACCGAACGTAAATTATGCTTTTTCTTTAAAAATAACAGGATAAAATTGTAAATAATAATACCCCCCCCCCTTCTGATTGTTTACAAGTTTATCGTTAAATTTTAATATTATAAAAAAGCGACATTTTCAAGACTTGCACATGTGTGGAAAAATTACTTTTCAGCACTAGTGCGGAAAAATCTTATTTTTAATTAAAAAATATTAAAATTTTCTCGATAAATTTAAAAAATGACGACAGAGAAAAAACATTTTAAATGTAAGTGGATAATTGCGGTTGGTTCTTTTATCCAAACGGACATCGATTTGAGGAAAACGAGCAAATTCGACTAATTTTTTAACCACAAAGATTGCTTCCTCACATCATCAAACGAAATTGCTCCGAAGTGTCACCAATTTAAACGAGGAGGAAAAAAGAGTGGTGTCAGTTTTGACGATGGAAAATAAAGTGATTTACAAGAATGCACTCACATTTCAGCTTGGCGTATAGGTATAATAAGATAAAATTTACTTTATCATTTGTTGAGCATTATTGTATGAAGCACTGTAATAACAAACGGAATCCAGTAAACTAGGTTGTAGAAACGTGGAGGAAAATAGTAGTCGGCATTTTATTTCAATAAGCAAGTGAAGTAAATTCCCTGTTCGTTATATAAAAGCTCTGGTTTTATTATAAAAGCAGATTTGTTGATTGGGGTTTTGTGTTGCATTGTCTTAAGAAATCGTATTGGTTAACGTTGCAAGAAGCACAAAGACAATATGCATTTATTAGAGGAAATTGCACAGCATAACAACAAATAAAAGGAAAACAACGTTACAAACGTGCACTAAATACAAGAAACGAAATAAATTCAAGCATTTCATTTATCTGATCAGAGCGTATTTTAGACCTCAACTTGTAGAAACACAGAACAACTAATTATAGATAAAATCAAAAAGAAAAAGAGCTGAATGATATATTAGAGGACTTTTAAACACGTACAACAAATTTATCATAAAAATTAACTACTTAAAATTTGTTTTCAAACTTTTTACATTACAAAATGGAATGGCATCAAAGATAATTTATAAAAGTTAGTGGAACATTGAAATATTTACGAATTAATTTCAAAAGATACCAAATTAATTCCGAGTAGAGATAATCCCTTAACAATACCCAGCAGTGCTGGAAGTCATTTCTCTTTCGTGACTAACTGTACGTGGCTTCCAAAACCACCGGAGTTAACTATTTAAGTTTAAAGACGAGCAAATGCCACAATTATATTATTAATCAGTTTCCCTCGGTTTCAATCCAACATTGAAATCTTCCATTCTTAGTCGAAGAAAAACCGACCGGCGAAGGTGGAAACCATCTTTTCGAATGCATAAACGAATACATTTTTTATGAAATTACATGACATCATCAATAATAGTTAGTTTGGCTTATTGTTAGCCACAAAAGCAGCCCTTATTGAGCAATAACTTATAATTTAAAAAATCTCTACAAAAATGTTTTCTTTCAGCTTAAAAGTGAAATTTAAATCGCAACATAATTCTTTTGTATTAAAAAATTCAAAAATAAACAGTGCAATTAAAGTTCGCACCACAATGTGCCATAATAAGAAAAAGAAAAGCAAGAGAAAATTTCCCCTTCAAAGAAAATTACTTTTGATGTTAGCTTTCACCACTATATAATAATACATAGGTAGACATATGGATTAAAAATTCAAATGATATTCAATTTAGAGTTGAATAACTAAAATTGAAAATGTTGAAATTTAATCACGCAATGCCATTGGTGGAGTTTATTATAGGAAATAGAGAATTTATCTCACAATCGAAAACTAAAATTTTAATACAGTAAATGGATCTTGAGGCGCAATGTAGCTTGCCCAAAGTGATTTGCACTAATAACCGTTGGATTTAGTTAATTCTAGAGACCATTAACTGTGCACGTTTATAGAATCTTGTTTTAGGTTTTCAATCTACCATGTCGTGCTACAAATAAACGCACAAAGACAATAAATCTACAAGTTGACAATCAACCTAGCGTAAGCTTATCCCGTTCAACCCTATTAAAACGCGTGGTTGATAAATTTTTCGTGCTTACACCAATATCCAGAGAGTAGGTTGATTAAAATTTAGCCAATTTGTGAAAACGCCTTTAACCAAATTACATTTACACTTATTAGAATGTCGCTATTGTTAAATCCAAACGAATTTCGCGTTCACTTTTAAACGACCAGATAATCATCAAAAACGCAATTTCCTATACAAAATTGGTAATTCGACAGAGCTTACGATGTGCCTTCTTAAAGTTATTCCACAAATCATTTAATCATTGCACATTAATAATAAATCAAAGGCAAAAAAATAATTCAAAAAGAGCACTTGAGATAATACAATCATAACTTGAACTCGAAGCAGACATGGCTCGAAATTGAAACTTCCCACAGGCTTTTGTTGACAATAAATTTCGAATCAACAATCGTTTCTTTATTTTCCTACCCTAAAATGGAATAATAATATTTAGAAACAACTCAAATAAAAGTTTAAGATAATACAACACAGGGGCGGAACTACCGGGCTGCGGTGGGTGCGACGCACGCGGGCCCCCTGCTAAAAGGGCTCCCAGTTGTACTGTGACCTTTTCAATCTTAAAAAAATTTAAATCATTCAAATGATTGCCATGCTATTAAACTTGTTAGATCCGTACCTACCAGGAATTTTACTATAATATTCTGGGGGGTGTGGACCCCCAGACCCCCCGGTTTGAAAGGCCAAAGGTGTGTTTGTATACGTTGTGTGATTTACCTTCATATGAAAACTTTTTATTCTCTTAAGGCTAGTGTCCACTTGAGACAAAACAGTCTCGAGAGTAGTCTGGAGACTACTCTCCAGACTACTATGAATATATCATTCATAAATCCATGGTCTCCAGACAACTCTCGAGAGTAGCCTTGAGACTGGAGAGAACAGTCTCGAGACTGTTTTGTCTGAAGTGGACACTAGCCTTAAGAGAATAAAAAGTTTTCATATGAAGTTAAATCACACAACACACAACGTATACACACACACCTTTGGCTTTTCAAACCGGGGGGTCTGGGGGGTATGGAATACTCTCCAGTACACCATCAATTATAGTTAAAGGATTTTCCGTTCCAAAAATTTAACTTTCTAAAAGGTAATCAAAAAATATATCTCAAGATAATTGGAATGGGAAAATAAGACAAAGTATACTCGTCAGCCTATGTTTCGGTGCTATATTTTACTTTTATTTCTAAAAAGTCTAAAGGTTGTTTTATGCAAAACGTCGACGCACGCAATGCACGCGTCCAAATAAAGTTGAAGTATGGAATTAGTATGGAAGTAAGGAAAGAACCTACAGTTTAACGTTGAATCCGAACCACGGCATAAATAATTGTCCCAAGCAATGAAAGTAGGTTGTTTTATTATTTAAACCAATAGTTTAAGCTAGATTTATTCAAGTGTGTTTTCGACGCTAACGAGTTTTGAATTCTAGAACATTTTTCATAAACAAACTATGTCGACCTCGTCGGATACCTTGAGGAAGGTATGTAGGGTACACTTGAAGAAAACCTCTTTATTGATTTTGATAAAAAGACAAACAATGCAACTGCACGAACAAAAAGAACAAAAAATAATTTTAAGGGTAGGTATTTTGCATAACAGCCAAGTTTCATTTTAAGATAAGAAAATATCCTCCGTGATGTCCTTTTGGTGTTTGCTATTTGCTTTAGAAAATTATAAAATAACAAGAAATGTCTACTTATTATGAAAAAAAATCAATAAAATGAATTATGTATTAAAAACACAATTTGCAGCACGAATATCTTACTATCTGTTACGCCCTTGACTTAGTAATCAATATCCGGAATATTTGCAGGAGGGAACTGGCCACAAGTGCGAAAATGCCGAAAATTTCCGCATAGCTAAATTAAACGTGATTTATTTTCCTGAAAAACTATTACCAGATTTACTAAACACGAAAACACACATTTTTGCAGCTAGTATTTTGGTTATTTTCCAGAAATATCTCTCCTAGAAGCTCTTGGTTGATATTTGACTGTCGATGGTGTGATTTTCAATGAAAATCCAGTCTTTTGCAGATTATTTTTAAATTTATTCGCGTATGTAAGTTTGAATATGAAAATGAAATAAGAAAAAATTGCGTTAAATAATTAAAGCAATACTAATAATTAACGATCGAAAGCCTGTGTGATAGGACAAATCCATTATTAAAATTCAATTATCCAAATGTGTCTTAATGCATTAATTCCGCCCAACTACATTTTATAATTAAATTGTAGCTTGTGTGTTACATACCTTGATATAAATTTTGAAAATGAAATGTAATATTCTATAATAATTTTTTTCGAACCCAAAGTAACCGAGTAATTTATTAACAAATTAATTTAGGTGTAGTAGGTATACTACATTTGAAAATGCTGTGACTACACTCCTTGACGATGATATTGCTTTGCAGTAATTTAAAAAAATTAGAAAATTACTTTCAAATATTGTCGCGTGACCGGCATTATTAGCACCTAAACAATGCCAAATTTCTCAATTATTATGGTATTCCACGATGCCGAGAGGATACGGTAAGGTAAAAGGGTATCCATCCACCGAACTGGAGTTGATGACGACCGCATAACAATCGTAGAATATTTTGTGTATCTACATAGTAGACGGTTTTGCAATACAATAGATTTCGCTTTTGTATTAGTTTCTCACACAGCTTAGCAGCAAGTGAATTTGTAAAATTCTTGTTTCACGCGTAATACTCGTCGAATTAGGGCAACAGATTTAAACTTTAAGCAAAATTAATTTTAATGAAATGCCTAAACTTGTTTTGCGACTCACATTTCACCGTTTTAGTGTTTTAGATTTTACATTATGGTGTAATTTAATTGTATTGCGAATTCAACATAAACAAGAATTAAATAATGTGTAGTATACATATATAGTTAACCCTTTGATGAATAATATAGAATTATCTGTGGAGTTTTAGGTCTTAAAAGCAATCCCACGTTTCGGGCCGTTTATTGTGCCGTTTTCAAGCTTCAAAAATATTGTTTATTTTTAAGATCTAAATCCCAGCGATAATGTACATCACGGATTATTATCGAAATAAATGAAACAACTCGTCAACCGTTAAATATGAATATTATGTCAGTTTTATCCTAAACCTGTCCGTCTATCGATAAACGTATCCATAATAATCTACGATATATTATTTTATATTATGTTAAATTGTCAAACCCACAACAGCTGTTACTTCAAAATACATATTATTATCTACATAACAAGCTTTGTTAACCTACACAATACCTACACTAATGATCGTGGCGGTGTGGTATACTAAATTTTCTAATTTTTCACTAATACAATGTCGAATTTCCTAGTAGTAAAGAACATTAAGCGAACGTATTTTTTTCTAATGGAAAACTCGACTTAAGTATAACTTAACTGCCTCAACAAAAGTGATTAAAAACTAAAAACTAATTTATAACGCATCCGGAGTAAATCACACTTTTCGTTAGAAAAAAAATGAAAAATATTCAAAACACGTTGCAAGTCTATCAAATTAATTTTATTAGAAGAGAGTTAAGAGAATGATAATGAAGAAGATCGTAAAAATGTCGAGGCATGTTCGAGGTACAAATTTATTCAAAATTTCGTTACAGCCGAATTAATAGAAAATTCTATCCCTTTAAATTACATTTCAACTACGCAGGGAGTCTGTTGCTTTAAAGACTAAGCGAAAATTAAACTCAAGTTATGAGGAAACCGAAATTAATTTTTGTTGGTTATTTTAAGCAATGATTTAGTAATTCCAGTTTACAGATTTAAAAAAGATGATATAAATTACTGGCACAATTTTTGCACAACCAAGTCAAGTTGTTTACACTGACAGCGTGTTTAGGAAAATTCAAAACGAATTTTCCCGGCTGCACGAGTCGATTATTCATTTTTAAACCAAAATAAATATGAAACAAGTACGAAGCAAATAAATTTAAAAATATCAGAAAACCTATTTACTAACAAAATAATTTGTCCCAAATTCTCAAAGTTAAATCAAACATCGACAATGCAAACATTCAATAGAAATTACTGGGTTATTCGTCAGCGTTAAGCAAACCTGCCGAAAATTTTAAGACGAAGCCAGAATAAAATACTAAATTATGATTATTGTATTATAAATAAAGAAAAAACAAAATTAATCGATGAAATTTAGTAATTTATTTGAATATATGGTGAAATTGAAGGAAAGCGTGAAGAAAATGCATGGTATCTCTTGAACGTATTATGACCCTCGTCACAATTAATTCCAACCATCATCACCACTACAGGCAGTTTCTGGTACAGTAATTTGCAACAGGAAAATCGAAAATGTCTTCGCAAGCAAGACAATTTATTACGAACATGGAATTCATTTATTCCGAGGAAATGTGAACGTCATATCGAAATTGAATGGACAAAGAAAATGAATACATACTAAACACTTACCACAATAAAACTGCGAAGAGAGTACGTTGTGAACATGAGCTCCAAGTCAATCGGTTAGTTTTTCCAACTGGAAAGAAAAAGTTATTTTTAGTATGTGCAAACAGAAAACGATTTCTTTGTTATCTGATCAAGGTATTATTACAACAAAAACAACATATAAAGTCGGCGTAACCGTATATCGACGTAAGAAGCGATCGCCTTGGGTTATGCTTTCTCGAGATTTTTATGGAACATCGATTCAATTTTTCACGAAGGCAATAGAAAGACCGCTAATCAACTAACACAACTAAAGCTTGAAAATAAAATGTTTCAAATTTGGATGATGGTTATTGGGTTTCCAGTAACCGATTTAATTGCATTTAGTTAAGAGGCGAAAACCGGTAATGTAATGAAAACTCGTAAAAGTTTCAGAGTACAAGCGCAGCTTTTGTCCATGTCGATTAATTATTACCCTTGACTGCGACCCTATTTTAAGGCAAAATGTGCGTATATGTTTTACGGTCGATTAAAATTTCATGTAGGTCAAACTATGCTTATTTAGCTAAAAGTTTTCGAAAAAAATCAGTTTCCAAAGCTAATCGAGTAAAAATTGATCAAAAACTTATATTATGCCCGATCCGAAACAAACCAATAGAAAATGAAAACCCGCGATTTCCATCGATTTCAGCTTGCAGCTGCATAAAAGCAAATAAACAATTCAAACTCAAGTGCATTATTAATAAGCATTACAATTTCTACGCGAGTCACCTTTCCCTTTTCAGATCAATTTAAATAACGTCGACTTCTTAACTCGACTCCTTTTGTCTTTTAAGCTTCACAGTTCATGCAGGTTTACAACATTCTTGGAGAATTTGCATTGCAAGTGACGTCAAAGTCTCGAGACTACGATTTACATTTAACTTCTTAAATTTAATCTTGAAAAGGGAAAAAATAACTTACGGCACTTTACCAAGTTTATAATATCATAATTTTCGAAATTATATTAGTACATCAATTAAAGTTTCTTTAAAGTGGATATTTCTTTAATTTTTTACTTTTAAATTGTAATTTTATACATCATTGAGCGTGCGATTTCCATTAAACAATTGCTCAGGTTTTAAAAAATTAATAAATAAATTTTTATTTACTTTATAACGAGCGAAACCTTCTTAAAACTATTTCATTATTAAATCTGGATTGCTTGTTTTTCTACATTTCAAACATATAAATTTTGAAATTCTTCAATTATTGGATAACGCTTGCTAGATGGTCCGTGCGCAAGAATTTTACAATTCACCTATTCGATGTTTATAAAAATTATATTTTGTTAAATTTTTCATTTTTTGTTCCTTTCTTTTGAAAATTAAACTCCACATTATACGCCACGGTTTAATCTATTTCGGCAATAACAACAAACTGCGAAGATATAAGATATATCTTCGATATAAAATATTATTTAAATTATTTCTTTAGTTGAATTGCATACTTATTTAAAAAGCTTTTTGGCAAAACTTTGCAATTTAAACATTGAGCGCCGGTCCGCCCCTGGCATTAAGAACTTAAAATGATTAGACTGTAAGTTGATGGAAACGTTGATGCCATATAATACGAGACGAGTAAAATTTTATGTAAACGCTAAAATTTTGTTTTCATTCTAAAAGCTACAAATAATAACCTAAACGTAACTTATAAGCTGTATTTTACAAATAAAAAGATAAAACTCAATTTCGGAGCTTTTCAAGAGAACTCTTCGCGTTTTACGATCGTTTACAATATAATCGAATAATTGAAATCGGTCGTCTGTATGAAGCCTGGCTGGATGTAATAACATAATTTTTCAGTTCGTCCTAAAGCAAACTCATTATTTTGGCTTTACTACAAAATTAAATAAAGAATTTTCAACCGGGATCATCGTCGTTATAAAAGGTCTTTGGAACAATTTTTATTTATTTTAATGAGGACAATTATTTAATTTTTGATATAAGAGATGCCGGAGAGGATCTGCGTCCTGATGTTCTGTATAAACAATTTAAAAAAAAATATGTTAACCCCATTTCGAAAGCTTTCTTATTTAATCCATCAACGTCTTGCAGAAATAAAAGTTGGTTGAAAATATCGAAACTCGGAATTGCAAATGTGACGTTATAATGAGGTCATTTAGAAAAAAGAAAAATTCACTGATTTAATATGTGATTCGTTTGGGCGAACAAATAGTGGTTCAAACACGTTTATGAAAACCTCAAGTGTTCATTTTGTCACGTATACTTATTTTATACTTTAATTTTGATCAAACAACATGACATACCTAAATTAATTGAATGTTGTAATTTACAATTGCACATATTTTGTCACGAGAGTAGACATTAAATTCGTAATTATACATTTGAGAGTAATATTGCTTGATATATTTTCTGATAATGCATACAACATGCAATTTCCATAGATATTAACTTTCCCAGAAGCAATTGCCATCCAATTTGGCCGTTTGCCATTTTTAATTATGCCCATGTAAACTGAAACAGGTAAAAGCATTTTCCAATATTTAATTACGCGTAATTTTATAGAAAAACGCTTCGAAAAATATCGAGTGGAATGTCGTTAATTTAAATAATTCCAAAACCAGAGTGACTGATGCATTCGAAATATAACATGAAAAAATTAATAAAACTAAATAAGTACGCAAAGAGATAAACTCGTCCCGAAAACTAAGCTTAGTATTATAGATAAAGCTCGCAGTGGTAATAACTCACTGCACCTTTTTCAGATCTTGTAATCTTTTCATTAAGACGCAATTGTTTTTTCTAACTTATCGCTAATAACTCTTTCAAAAAGTAAGCAAACGCTGAAACCTGAAAAATTGTTGTGGCATACGAAAATAACAACTAGTTTGTGTTATCACGTTAGAATGTAAATATAAATTTATTCATTATTCAAAAATACGATTATCGCAAAAAAAATTAAATCTGATGACACGCGACTGCTGTAAACACAAAAATTCGTATACAAAATTGCAAGTCGAAATGCTTTTTCGTGGGGTAATAAATAAAATAAATTACAAGCTTCAACTTCCGCTATTTTACGCCCAAACGTAATTACTGAATTAAGAAAAACAAAATTTTAATCGTGAAATCTATCAAAACACCCATCCGAGATAAACCTAAAATAGTATTTTCATACAAATTTAATTAAATTCCCAAATAAAACTCTAAAGATACATATTTTTTATCAGAGAAGATTTCTCATCATTCTGAACAAATATCTCAATGGGCACAACTAGATGTTATAGACTATAAGCTCTAGATTTAACATGAAAAATTTATACAGTAAAAATTTAAATTTTTTCACATGTTCAATCATCCTGATTCATATTTACTAAGGCTGGGAATCGTCATTTTTGTATTCGAATATTCGTTGATCAAATTATTCGAATAATTCGAATATTCGTTGATCAAATTATTCGAATAATTCGAATATTCGAATATTCAAATGATGTATTCGAATATTTGAATATTCAAATTATGTATTCGAATTATATACTTAATATATAAAAATAATATTCAAATTTCAAATTTTTCGAATATTCAGAATTCAGATTAGATTACATTCAAACATAGATCTGGAATCTTTTAGATTTTCGGTGTGGTGCTCACATAATCTTAAATATTATACATAATGTAGCTTTGCTAAATTTATTTTGAATATGATTAGAATTTGTAGTGTGTTGCCGGCCCTGTTCAAATATTTAAATTTGTTAAATAATCGAATAATTTAAAATTCAAATAATATGTCAATATTCGAATAATCTGAATATTCGAATATTTTGAATATTTTCCACCACCAATTGCACCACCTATCCTTAAAACTTAAGTTTTACTTAAATATTATTCCGACCAATGGGCAATCAGTGTACAATGAAATGGGATGGGGCTTAGCGATTTAAGGGAAGTTTAACGTTGAATAATTTGAATATTCAAATAATTCGAATACTGAAATTATTCGAATATTCAAATTATTCGAATATTCAAATTATTCGAATAATTATTCGAATATTCGAATAATTCGATTAGTCAAATTATACGTCGCGATATTATTCGTATTCAAATATTCGAATTATTCGAATTTGATTCCCAGCCTTAATATTTACATACATTTTTTGGCGGGAAAAAACACTATGATTTGTCTCACTATTACTTGAAAATTCAAATTTCCCGATTTTTCCTAGCGAAATTCGAAAAATTATAAGTTCCCTATCTTCGCCAAGTATTCTAAAGAGAGAAATCCTGTAATATGTACTGGAAAGTGAATTTTTAAGTAAAAATGAGGAAAATTTTACCTTCGACTAGAAAAAATTAAAACTTGGAAAGCAAAAGCATATTTATTTAATTATCTTAAACCTTATAAAGTTTAAGATAATTAAAATAAATAAAACTCCATATATAGAGTTTAGCAGCAACTTTCTGTGTTACTTTGAAAGTTAATTATAAAAATATGAAGTCAAATTTGTAAACCCGGGAGTCTGGGGGGTGTGGAACACCCTCCAGTACATATCGCAGGATTTCCATTCTTTTAGAATACTTGGAGAAGACGGGGAATTTATAATTTTACAAATGTTTCCAAGAGTGGAAATCCTTCGATATGTACTGGAGGGTGTTCCACACCCCCCAGACCCCCCGGTTTATAAGTTTACCTCACGTGGAGGAGAGGGGGTCTCAGCAAATATCACGTAATTATTTTCTTCGCAAGAAACTGTAAAAAGAAGGTAAAACAAACAATCTCACGTGAGATTAGGGGAGGGGGGATCGAAAAATTACTAAAATCGCCTCACGTAATTAATGGACGTCCCCTTACTACTCGTGGAGTTTAGAAGCAACTTTCAGTGTTACTTTGAAAATTAATTATAAAAATATAAAGTCAAAATTGTAAACCGGTGGGTCTGGGGGGTGTGGAACACCCTCCAGTACATATCGCAGGATATCCATTCATTTAGAATACTTGGAGAAGATGGGTAATTTATAAGTTTACAAATGTTTCCAAGAGTGGAAATCCTTCGATATGTACTGGAAGGTGTTCCACACCCCACAGACCCCCCGGTTTGCAAGTTTACCAACCGAAAAACATATTAAACTAACTAAGATTAAAACTAACCGGGAAATTTGAATGTTTAAGCAAAAGTAAAGGAAATTTAACCTTCGGCTAGAAAAAAATTAACTCCTGGAGTTCACCAGCAACTTTCTGTGTTACTCTGTAAACCGGGGGGTCTGGGGGGTGTGGAACACCCTCCAGTACATATCGCAGCATTTCCATTCTTTTAGAATACTGGGAGAAGATGGGGAAGTTATAATTTTACAAATGTTTCCAAGAGTGGGTTAAATTAAGAAGGTAAAACAAACAATCTCACGTGAGATTAGGGAAGGGGGGATCAAAAAATTACTAAAATCGCCTCACGTAATTAATGGACGTCCCCTTACTACTCGTGGAGTTTAGCAGCAACTTTCAGTGTTAATTTGAAAATCAATTATAAAAATATAAAATCAAAATTGTAAACCGGGGGGTCTGAGGGGTGTGGAACACCCTCCAGTGCATATCGCAGCATTTCCATTCTTTTAGAATACTGGGAGAAGATGGGGAAGTTATAATTTTACAAATGTTTCCAAGAGTGGAAATCCTTCGATATGTACTGGAGGGTGTTCCACACCCCCCAGACCCCCCGGTTTGCAAGTTTACCAACCGAAAAACATATTAAACTAACTAAGATTAAAACTAACCGGGAAATTTGAATTTTTAAACAGAAATGAAGTAAAGTAAATAAAAATAATATAAAGTCAAAATTGTAAACCGGGGGGGCTGGGGGTAAATAAAATTCCTACTCTTCTAAAATACCAACCGAGGACAAAAGAATTATACAAATTTCGTTAGAAAAAGCTGGGAAATTTTTTGTTTTCGAGCAAAAGTGAGGGAAATTAAGACGGTCGGCTAAAGAAAATTTCAAAATATAAAAAACGGGGAATCCCCCAGTAGCAGGAATTAAATAAAACATTAATTTTTTTCATGTTAAATCTGGACCTTTAAGAACTTATAACTCGGAAACACCATTTTCCCATAAGAATTGTGCGGGGGGTCCTTTCTGAAAATTCGCTGTTTGTAGCCGCCTGAAAGACGCCTACTTCTGAAACGCCTTAACAAAAGAGCAACAAGTTCTGAGAGATATGAGTGCAGAGGTCGTCACCTTTGCATGGAGTAAAAACTCATTTCATGGTTATTATCAGTCGTCAGTTTTATTAATTTAATGAAAAATAACACTAAAAATACTTGATGGCAAAACAATTTTACGAGTAGAAACTAGAAAATATTTATTAATAAATATTTCAGATACCTATTTCATTTCAATCTCCGTTTTATTTTTGATTAATGCAATAATTGATGGTTGGTAAAATTCAAATATTTTAGTTTTTATTCAAGTCTTTGTTAAAATTTATAAATACAATATTATTACGGGACACTCCTCGACTTGAAAGGAATTCCTGTTTAAGTTTATTTCTACAAAGTTTATAATATGCATGTTAGCCTTAGGATCCAGGTTGCAAGGATACCAAAATTAACGTAGGACTGAAAATTTCTATCAATTTTATTTACTTCTACCTCATTTATGAAAATATTATAGTTTATTAGTTTATTTATATAATATTCTATTTTGTTTATTTTCATAAAATACACTTTTTATTTTTGTGCCTCGTTCCTTAGATAATTGGATATTACAAATACCAAACTCTTGACCAAGGACCAAGTGATTCACCTCTGCTGATAAATGTATCAAACCTATTTTAAACATTTATTCCATTTGGAAAAAAGTAAACATAGATAGTAGTATTATAAATAAATACATTTAAAGTGTAAAATCTCACTAAAAGTAGATAAATAAAACGTTTGCGTTCATACTGTTAACAATTTTTGAGCAGTTTGCCAAGAAAAATAATAAGTAGAATAGGTAGGTATCCACTGAAATTTTTCAATTTAGATAAATATATCACAAAAATAAATAACGAAAACTAACATTTCCTACAACTATGGTAATTTTCATATCAATTTTTCAAAACACATTTGTATAAACTGCATAATTTAAAAGTCCTTAAATTATCGTCTAAGATAATCGTCTGGAAAAGTTAGCTACATACCGGTTAATTTAATTCTGCTCATCTTGTAGGAAAATACGAACATATTTTGAAGCTCAACCGACCGGCAACACAATCAAGACTAAACTAACAATATTTAAAATGCTTTATAAGTTATGTAGATAAGAAATTGACAACTATTACACAACGATAAGAAGTTTCCATTGCAAAGTAATATTATAAAATGCTTTTAAAATATATAAAACTTGGAAAAAAATGGGAATAAGTTTTTTATTTAAAATGTCAAGTGAAATCTGGGTGCTAGAGGTGAGGGTATAATGCTTTATATTAATATTAACAACTTACGACAAAGTGGGATTTGGTTCCGATTAATTTTCAATTGATGAAGACGACGATGAGGATTTAATTACCTTCAAGTGTTGGCGGAATCCCAGTAGATATCCCTTCGACGTGTTCATTGGAAAATTGTCCAAACTAAATCCTGGGGTTTGTTGTAAATATTTGATTGGGTACAAAAAAAAAGGAATACAATTTGGGGTTCTTTGTGAATAAAAAGAGTATAAAGGAGATGTCTAAAAACAGAAATCATGTAATGCAGTCCTACATTTAGCAAAAACCCCCTGTAATAAATACTTGTTCAAGGATTACCTTTAGAATTACCACCTTCCAGAGAAGGGTCTAATATTCGACTGTCACAATTGTAAGTGGCACGTTGAACGCTTAACCAGATAGGGAGCAGTATTCCAGTGTTAAATTTAATTCGGGAGTCCTTTTAATACTTTCTTTTACCTGTGGGAGATTATATAAACCACACTCACGGAGAAAAGGGTTTGGAAATAAATAAAAAAACTCAAAGAAGCGTAAAAAGAAAATTAGAAGCTCTATAAAAACATAAGCTGCAAAAATAAGTTTATTTTTATTTAAGGACAATCTTTTTATCCTCACGTTTAGCGATCAATTTTCAATAGTTATTTAAAAAATGTCCGATTTTGAATAATTCTTTGGTGAATAATATCTGAAACTTTGAATTTCGATAGCAATAATATATAATTACTACTAAACTGTTGTGCTACAAATAATTGTAATCACGGAGAATTAATTGCTTGTCAACTTGAAGCAATTAAGATAATAGTAAGTTAAGTAAACTATTAATGCATGCCACAAACATAAATTATTATTAAAATTTATCGTTGCATTTTTTCCCGATATATAATTAAATAATTAATTTTAATTAAATTAAACGCAGAAACTATTCGAATATTAAATTCAAAATTCAATCAGTGAGTTATTGAATTATTTTGTAGAATGGCAAACCGCAAGAATGCCTAGTGTACGAAATTACAAATTGTTTACAAATTAAATTGGCAGTAAATATTGTAAAGGTGCGGTTCATTACAAATGAAAAGCGCCATTAATACCTTAATTGTATGCAGTTGAGGTGATACCCCAATTGCAAGCAATAGTAATTTACCAAAACTTCAACAATGCTGTTGATCCAATCTTCTCAACTTACACGTACTAGTAAATAAACAAATTATGAAGTTTCGAAATTTCAAAAACAAACCGAGGGTTCATTTAAGGTAAACTCTAAGATTTCGTTAAATATTTATCGTTGTTAAATAATTGGTTTCGGTTTTTTCAGGCAAAACGGTTTGAACTTTTTTTGTAACCGAATCTTTTGCTAGCTTAAAGTCAATTGCATCAAACAGAATTATAATTCGTAATAAATTATGAACCGAAAGTTTGATTGATGATTTGTAAAACGACAACGTCTTCCTTTCAATCAAAGTTTGAAACTCGTGCAAAAAATGATTAAATTATAGGTTTAAACTCAAATTGTAAAAGTGAAAACTTCAATTATTACGAAATTGGCCTGGATTTTATATTTCCTAATTGATCTTTCAAATTGGTTTGTCAGAATAAGTACCAAAAATTGCAAACTGGAGCGCCGCGCCGCTTTAATCATGTAAACCTAGCAGAAAAATAAATTTCTTAAAATAAAATTCCTAATCAACTATTAAAGTTTATTTGACCGAATCTGTAAAATATTTAGCACTCATTAAATCCACTAATTATGAAAAATTTATATATAAATAGAAAAATCTATTTTCGAGAGTTATTTAAAAAAAATGTATCTTCTATTTGTTTACGCTGGATGATAATTATGATAAGGCATAAGTGGAGGATAAAAACAAAGCGTTAAGACAACACCACAGACGGCCTGTTCTTATCGGCGACGATTATTGGTCGATTTAACGTTAAAAATGTCAATATAGGCACAAGTAAATTAATAACACTTGTGGCTTATCTTTAATAAATTATCTTTGTAAATTTTGTAATCGCGTCCCTGTCTGTCAATTTTTAATAAATTACAAGTAACTTTGAAAATTACGAGAGCATCACTTCGTAAACTGAAAGATAAAAGCTTTGAAATTTTAAAACACCCTTATCGGAAGGTATTTTAGTGCATCAGTAAATAAATATTGTGGGACAACAAAATAACCCAAGATATCACGTCGGACTAAAAAAAGTTTGCTCCGATGATAAAATCCCCTTAATTTAAGATTCATGATGTTTTGCTAAAATTAATTAAACTGGTAGAACAATCTGATAAGGTATGGTCACGTTCAATAAAACCGATACCCTCTCAGCAAGTTCAAGATTAATGCTCCTTCTTCCCATACTTTGCAAACACTTTCTCATTTCATTATAGCACAACAATGAATAAAATACCACTAATATTTAATAACGCAAAACAAAACTGCTTTTAATATCAGTTAATGAATCACCAAGACCGCCAAAACAAGAACAAAATCTTATTATTAAACTTCGCCAACGAAATACAGTATAGCTGTATAGCAATAATAATTATTTCTACTGCAAGTACAAACGATGCCATAAATTTGAATCCAAAATGAAAACGACAAATTATAATCCAAATCGTTTTTCTTTACTTCGGTTTAGTAGTTTTCAAAATTCCAGGTTTTTGATTTCAAAATTTCGTACCTCTTCAAAAATGTAAATTTAATATAGCAATCGAGTAAATATTATCTTAATCCGTAAGTGCTTGTTATCGCTTATCTAACTAAATAAATCGTCTTTGAAATTTCTAAATTTTCAACGGAAAAAAATTTGTAATTTGCAGAAAGTAGATCCATTTATTTAGCTATTAGCCGTTTTATTGCAGCATTGCATGCTTCAAAAAGTGTCTTACGTTTGTTGAACAAATAGATATTTGTAAATGATATGCGTATAAACTATCTTGATCCTTGTTTTCTTTCGCATTAGATTTTCCATTGTACATACAGCAGATTTAATTTTTTTTTATCGTTTGCGTGCGACCAAGTTGTTTGCTATTTACCTTGGCATGTAAAAAATGTTCTAGCAATTAAACTTCTATACTTATTATTAAAAGAAGCCAGAAATACAATTTTAATCCGATAGATGGTGCTCGCATAATACAAACCGCCCCACGTTATGGGCCAATTTGCCAGGAAAATTATTAAAATAAATACAAAATACCTTTCATAGATGTTGATGTGATAAAACACCCCTAAATATAATTTATTTATAAAATAAAATAGTGTAGGTAAAGTACTACGTACCTTATACTGTGCAATTTCATGGGTATGTAACTTAAACTTAACGATTGTATCGTGCAATTTATGTTTTTCATTAATGCAACCCTTTGCAACAAACTCGACATTGTATGTTTAAAATTATTGATTCCATCATGCACATCAAGCTAATATTATGTAAATGTCGATGTTCAATTCTGTTTTATATTCATTTAAAATTCAATAATTGCATACACAATAGATAACAATCGGTCAAGTTTAAACTATCAACAACTGAACAATATATATGTTTAAATAAAGTATACACAATGTACATTTTGTAAAATGGAAAATCACGGTATTTTTATTGCAATGTCTTTTTGTAGTAAATTTTAACTCATTTTAGCTTACATTGCTTTAGTAAGTCTCTACTAGCGAAGACACTTGACTTTACGCTGCTACTTAATTCTTTCGGCTGTTTTGCGCTATGTCCGAAGAACACTAGTTTAGAAAATAATATATTATCGTAACAAGCAGGTCCTGGCCCTGCTTTTATAAAAGACAAAAAAATTGTATACAGGACTCGAAATTCCGAAGTTTCCAGTGATTTCCAAAGAATTCCTTCCAAACAAGAGCGGATATAGAGACGAGTAACTGCCCCCCCCCTTATTTAATTTTATTAGATATTTTAAAAAATATATAGATGAGTTTTTTTATTTTTCAATTTTCTGAGATTGTCTAAATTTCCTAAAATATCCTAAAATTTTCTGTGATTCCCCACTTCACAAGAGGTTTGGATATTTTTCTAAAATTTTCTAGAATTTTCGATTTCCTCTCATTTTGTACATTTCTTAATTGTAAAATTAGTGACCTTTTTATGGATTTTCTCTTTTTTCCCGCTCGGTTCTTACTAATAAGTGGTAAAATGATGGAGAAATTGGGAAATTTGAGGAAATCTGGAATATTATAGACTAACTTTTTTTGCTTTTTCCATTTTCTCGAGTTTCCTAAGAAGTGGAGAAAAGTAAAATAACGTACAAAATAACATTTAAAATGGAAATGTAAAAAAATATGAAATACAAAAATAAATTTTCCTAAAAATAGTTTTCGTTCTTATTTTTATTAATTTAATTAATACTAATTAATTTTTTGACCGAAATTATAATTTATTAAATAAATCAATATTAAAAAATCGCTCAAGACTTTTTAAATATTTAAATAACAAATAATAATTTTATGTTATTTAATATATTGATTAGTTACAAAGGGGTCCCCTCCCACATAAATACACCACTGAATATTCCCTATATAGCAATTACAGGGTTCCTACTTCTTTGGAATATCTGGAAAAGTCATGGAAAATTTAAGATTTTCTAAACTGGGTGGTTTAAACTTGAATATGTTTTTTCAACAAATATAATTGCTGGTGCACTGGAGGGTATTCCATACCCCCCAGACCCCCCCGATTTGAAAACCCAAAAGTGTGTGTATACGTTTCGTGATTTATTTTTGTAATTAAAATTTTTCACTCTGTCAGAAGAAATATATTTATATGTCATTTGTAGTATACAATTCATACCCCTAGTTTTATAAACAAAAGGTCTTAGTGCATAATCACACATCATGTACCAAGGGGTAAATATCTCGAAATTTTTGTGTACACTTACTTGGAATTCCCTTGGAAATCTCGGGAATTCCTTGGAAATCATAGAAATTCTTGAGATTTGAACTAGTTTGTAAATCAAAGGAGAATCCAAGCAAAGTTCATAGAGAGGGTAAACGAGGAGTAGTGAGGAGAGGATAAATAAAAATATTTTGATAAGAATTTAGGTATATTTTTGAAATTACAAAAAAAATTAGTAGATTTCGTTGGTTTTTCTAATATCATAAGATTTTCCTTCACTTTTGTATTTCACGATTTTCCCTCGGTTTTCCAGCTAACAAACTACGGAGAAATCATGAAAAAACTCTGGTGTACTAGTCAAGAGAAATCTGAAGATTCTCAGAAGAAAAACTTTCAAAAAATTCATTGAAATTTTAAGAATTTCAAGATAACATCAGGAAATTCTAGGACATTTTAGTAAATAGGAAATCCAAAGAAATGTAAAAAATCCTAGAAAATTTAAGAAATTCTCGAGAAAAGGAAATTCAAGGAAATGTAGAAAATCCTAGGATATCTTAGGAACTCGAGAAAATCAAAAGAAATCTCAGAAAAATCTAGCAAGTTTCAGGATCTCAGGACATCTTGTGAAATGGAAAATCCCAGAAAATGTAGAAAATTCTACGATATTTTAAGAAATCTAGAGTATCCTAGAAAGCCAAGAAAATCTCAGGAAATTGAAAAAATAAAAAAAATCATCTCTACAGTATTCTTAAGATTTTCTAATTTCCTTGTATTTTCTATTTCTTAAGACGACTTCCTCAAATTTACCTTCAGTTGTACACAAGAGCAGATTTAGGAGAAATTCATGAGTGAGGTAAATGAGGCCGAGGAGGGTAAATCAATATTTTTTGTAAAATTTAGTAATTTTATTGGTTTTGATGGGCCAAGCGAGGGGGGGTACCGTTACCCCGTTACCTCATCCTTGTTGGAAATCATTGGAATATTTGAGAATCCTTCGAATTCCATGAAATTTATTGGAATTCCGAGTCCTGTGTACAAAATTATTTTCAGACATTTACCCCTTGTCATGTACCGTAAAAATTCGCACCGGGGGGTCTGGGGGGTGTGGAACACCCCACAGAATATTATAGTAAAATTCCAGGCCCTCCGGTTTTAGAGAGCGAAATATTTTAGTAAGTAAAAATTTTGATAAAAACAATGATGGAAATTTTGACAGTGGGACAGAAGTATAAGAAAAATTAACAAGAAGAAATTAATTGAAATTTTGATTTCTATCGATCAAATTAAAATTCGCTTCACGGTTTTATCCGTAGTTCTATCTATACCTATAATTAAATCCTTTGGATAAAAAAAACTGAATCTAGTTATTGCAATCACCCTAAATTAAAAAATAATCATTCTTGAGACATTTTACGTACAAGTTAAATAAAATAATATGCTGTCACGGACCTTTTAGTAAAAAATTAATTTTCTAAAGATGTCTACTCTTTATAGTTTTTGCTATTATACATCACGTTATATTTAAAATATTTTTCCCCTCTCTAATATGAATTATCGTTTATCTTTTGCATTATTATTATCATCGTCAAAACGATATGTTGTATTATCACAAAATGAATCACAGGTATAAAAAATGCAATATCCGTGCGGAGATATGTACGAAAGGAAAATTTTTCAGATAATAGCAAATAAGTTTTAAGTAGGAACCGCGAGTAAATTTTAATAAAGGCCGAGTAAAATTGCAATTGGGTTTAATTAAAAGGACAAGAAAAATAAAAATTAAGAACAAGACGACCTGAATTAGTCGATGAGTTAAGAGAAGAATAATAGAAGTACCTTGCCATTAAAAAGAGAGTTTATTCCTATGATGGTATCGTGGTATCGATTTTGTGTCATAATCTCAAGGTTTATGATAACAAACCTTATCGAGTTGTAATTTCAGACGTTATAAATTAAATACTTAAAATTAACCAAAAAATTAATTAATAATCTAATACCAGGATACCTGAAAGCAACCATCACGAGCGCTTTAATAATAAATAAACAAAGACTTAATGAATTTGCTCACCTGTTTTTGAAAAGAAAACTTTATGGAAACAGAGACTTATGTACGTAATAAATTATAATAACATCACGCCCTGGCATATTTTACCGGCATAAAAGACCCACCCACGACACTAAAGCGTTAGAACATAAACGAGCACACAAACCACATACACTTTACACCTTACGATAGCAAGCAACAAACTGACTCAACTAGCGTTATCAATCCTTATTCAACAAACTACTACTCATAATCAGCATCGTGACGACATTCCTCATACAAAATTAAAATGCGTTTTTGTGGCCCCAACGTGCGCTAATTAAAATAACCAACGACATTCATTAAAAAATAATAAATCCGAGGCTGCACTCGTTTCTGGAACGACTTCTTGCTTATTTAAAAGTCATTGCCTTCTAAACTAATGTGAACTTTGACAAATTAAATTATGTTGTTGTTATTATTGGCGCCGAACATGAAATAAATAATACAACCGTACGTACGTACATACGTGCACTGCAGTTTGAACCAATCGATTTATTATTATTATTATTTCTCATATGCTCCATTTCGACACATTCGATGTAGGAGAATATAATAGTTTACTACTGTTTTCTCGATGCATCGTAAAAGAAAAACTATAATGCAACCTTTTACGACGAAAAATTTGTCCTTTTGCTTTCGAGTCGACAAGTTTAGAAGCTTTCAGCTATTCGGCACGTACGCTAATACAGTCATTTTCATAAAACTACCATTATGGGGAACCAAAATGGGTGCGACGCACAACTACTTTAATCCGAAAAGCAAAATTCTCCGACTTAATTCTTACGGCTGTCTCTCGTTTAGTAATTCATAATTATGAGGTAATGAGGTGCAACGACTTCTTATCCGTGATTATCGAAATCCACATCGATCACATTAAATAAACAACGAATGTCACTTATGGATATCATCCAATAAATTTTGTCGACGATTAGCCATTATTATATTACAATTTTCATGAAATATAATTATTACACCGACTGGTGCGAAGCTAATGCATTTCTAACATTACAATTCAATTTGTTACAAATCAATTTTTCAATTTAAGCTTGCTGGTGTAGGGGTGTCGGGGTACCACGGTCGCACGTCTTGACTTAATTGTAAAAAAAATTGATCTGAAGCTTTTTTGCAAGTAGATGTGTACCTGCTACTGCTAAAATGCTGGTACGTGCAATTGCTTGTCATAACAAAGGACCTAACTCCTCTTTCATTTGACGAGGTAATTACGTTGTAATAACACCCCTATGCCTAAACTTGATTGTGGTGCCTGCGGAGAGCTTAAAGCATAATGTCTTGGCATAATTAATTTAGTAATAAAAAGCCCCATAAATAAATTAAACAAAAAAAAAGAGGATTTAAAGAAGATAATCCAAATTCAAAAACTGCTAAGCAAAATGTTTATTATAAAAAAAAAATTTCGAAAGGCAGGTGGGCTATTAATAAAATATTAACACACAGCTCCGATAATAATTTATCAATTAAAATTTCATACTGAAATAAATCTGTGGTAAATAGTGCGTTCGACATAAAATTTAATTGAAATATTTCGACAAATTTGAATTGTGTGTTTTGTAATACATCCATAATACCTACAGGTCTGCTACATAAAAAAAGCGGTCAATTATTATTCCAATAACCGATAACTGCATAATAAACAAATTAATTCGGACATAATATCCTTTTTTATTTTCACAAAGCGCTTTACGATTTCATTTTATTGTTGATTTTCATGAAATTAGCCCTACCAGATTGATGAAAACAGAAAACAGAGAAACGTAAACGATGAATTTTAAATGGATAGAAAAAAGCGCAAGACAAAATATTTAAGTTTGCCTTCAGAAAGCTGTCATTTCGAATCGATTGCGAATTTCCACCAAAAAAATTTTTCTGTTGAAACAAACATTATTTTTTTTTGACTGGTGATCATTCATCTTCATGAAGTTCATCAAAACTGTTAGCTTTTACCTTTACTATTTGCTTAAAAGCATCGATTTCTTTATCCAATAACGCTCGGATGTAACTTTAGAAGATGTTTCCTTTTTGTACGAATATTTTTAATAAACAAAAAATCTAAATTTCATCAGAATGCGAAGGTGGTGATTAATTTTGGAATTAATTTTGTCTACGTAACACATTGTTAAATTTATTGTGCTTTCGATAATCGATAATTTGACGTAATATAAAAAATTAAAAATAAAAGTTTTACGTTGATCCATTAAATAAATTGATAATTAATGTTGATATGAGGGAAAGTAAAAAAAATTCGATTGTTAATTTTTTTGTTATAGAATTTTTCTTTGTGCGTTTTGAAATGTTGTAACTATTAATCAGATCTCCATATAAGTTGCTAATATCATACAATCAACTTAAAAAAAAACAAATTAGTAAATAATCATTCAATAGTATGTATTTGAATGATTTGTTATCGTGAATAATGAATTTACGAATAATTCGATCAAACTTTTAGTTAAAAGCATTATTATATTTTTAAATTTTAAAATATCGTGTGTTCCATATTTTGAATGAGAGGCTAAATGGGACCGCTATTTGTTTGAAAATTTTAATTGAGGTAGAATTGTTTTATAATTATTATTATTTTATACTTTAGTGCAAATTGGCATAGTCCTCTGTAATTATTACTCGACAGTTTGAAATGTTCTATATGGAATTGCCGCAAATTGTTTAATTTTTAAATTTTGACTGAGTCGACCTCTCCGCAATCGGTAATCTGTGGTTGTAAGAAACGTGCAGTCTAAAACTTTTTGATAAATAGGATTTGACCCTTTAACCTATTATTTTATGTTGCGCGTGCCGGAGGAAATTTTGTATATTACAAAATAATGGTATATATAACAACAATAATCGTTTTGATTTTTATACTGTAAGTTTAATATGTAATGAAAAGACATAAACGAAGTAAATTTATTACGTACTACAATATTAACGGGATTTAATAAAATTTTACGATCATTTTCAAGTCAGCTATAAAGAACAAGAATTTTATTGTTTTGAAAATGTGCTCGAAAGTTGGGTACAAAATAAAATTACAAAAATTGGTTTAATTATTGGTTACGTTGACGATAAAAGAAGCACTTGGGCATAATAACGGAGTACATTTTGTGCGATAATATTATGTTAATTTCTTTCAACAATCTTTTGATAATAATTTGAATTTTAGATTTTATTCAAAACATTACCGTAAAATTTTGCTTTGATAGCTGGAGAAATGAAAATCTCAATTTTGCAGAAAGCATATCTTGAAGGTGGTAAGTAGTAGGTACACCTACCTGCGAGTTAAATTCTATTTAGAATTTATCTACGACATAATATTTGTATTTCGAGACAGGAAAATTAGTTTGATGGCAAAGAAAAGTGTCATTAATTTTAGTTGGTTTTGTTGTCAGTTTTATGAACACACGACGAATATAAATTGTAATAATTCACAGGAGAATAAATGTATGTGCATTTATTCCCACATAAATTCTACCCCTAAAACCTAACTGTTTGTTTAGCGATAGTAAAAATCGGTCTTCGTGCGGTGCCCACATAAAGTCTGTTTGTCTGTATGTCATTCGTCCCATGCGGTTTTAGAAACACAGATTAATGTCGTGTGCAATATGGGAAACGCGTGCGGGGTCAGCGTCGCGACGCCGTACATCAGGAACTATCGGAAGGCTCGTAGTCACAGTATGGCTTTTGTTGACGATGTCGTAGTAATTGTGGGGTTCGCGTGCAAGAAAATTAGTCGGATAATAGCGCTAATGAGCGCCAGCAAGTCCCCGTTAGCTTTCTTATTCGTCGCTCGCACCCCTAGCTATGTGAAAGCGGAAGAACAGTTTACATTAGACTTTAACGAGCCTCATTACTTCTAATTCTAGTTTCTAGCGTTGTTACATTTGATAAATTCTTATTTACAAAACAAATATAAAAATTATCTCGTTCCTCCCTTGGCCATTTCTTCACATT
Organism: Cantharis nigra; assembly: GCA_958510845.1. NCBI lineage: Eukaryota > Metazoa > Arthropoda > Insecta > Coleoptera > Cantharidae > Cantharis > Cantharis nigra. Next base: position 1,011,206 of record OY294033.1, on the reverse strand, counting down.
ATTATTTTCATTAATTCGCGCACACGACAAAATTTAAACTTTAATTATTTTCAAAATTTCAATTCCGAACCTTGGTTCCATTTTTACCTGCCATTATTTACGCACAAATTAAGTCGTATAAAAGGTGTAAAACGCGAGCTTCGCAATAAAATTATTATCGAACTGTTAATCAACTTCGTGGCGTTTTAAGTGAACATTCAAAGAAACAATTTTAATAAACAACTCGAAATCGAATCAATAATATTTTGATGACGTCTGCCTAGATTTAGTTTATAAGGTGGTGACACTTTCAACCCCCTATTATAGAAACTACGAGCCGCCAGTGTTTACCATTTTCTCCCAAAAAGTAGTTCAAGTTATGTAGCTTTAAAATTTCTAATTTTCCTTATTACGGTAGTATTTTCACAAATGAAAAATATTTTATTTCGAATTTAGTATTCAATCTTATTATTATGTGCATTAGAAAATTTTTCATATACTAGACTGTAAGAGGTACTTGAACGTTTCATTTAAATTTTATGTTAGCTCTGACTTTATTTACAGGAAAATTTTAAAATTCGAGGTTGTCTCAAAGATAACTTAATTGCAAAAATATAAGATAAATGCGAAAATACAGCACTTGCTAAAATTAATTAAGTATATAATATTATAATATAATATTGTGAGAAAGTACTGTACAAATAATAAAAAAAATTTAGAGTGCGGTCGCAGGTTCGATTCCCGACCAAGTACACCTGGCTATTTCGACCGTATCTCTAAAAAGTTTTACATTAATTTTTAAAATTAAAGTCTTGCCTGAGAAAAATTTTATTTTTATCATAAATTTTTTAATTTCCCGGCAACTAATTGACATTAACCAGGCTTTTCCAAAAATATCCTAAAGAGGCAGGGTCTATTTTACCATTAGGCGCATTAGGCACGTGCCTGGGGCCCAATGGCCCGAGGGGCCCGAAAAGAGAGAACGTAAAATCGTAAAATCGCCCAAAAAAATATCAGAGGCCCGAAAATTTGCTAGAACTTTCCTTCCCTCTTCTTCTCAAAACTGCGATTTCCAAATACGGCGCTCACAATCAAGGATCCCAACATTGCCTACTAAGTAACTCTTCGGTACTGAAAAAATAATACTAGTGGTCTATAAATAAAGAGTAATCCGTGCACTGGGGAGTATTCCATACCCCCCAGACCCCCCGGTTTGCCAATAAGACAGTTTAACTTCAGAAGTTCAAGAGAACCTTGAAGATAAACATAAACTAACCATAATGAAGGTAGCTAGGTCAGCTTTTAGTTCTTTTTTAATTTTTTCTGATGTCTGGGAATTGTAAAATACTCCCAGCATTGGTTTTGGTGCGCGGTTTGCCGATAGCTACACAAAAGCTCAATCAATATTTGAAGAATCTTTGAGCGATTTCAACTAAACTTGGCACACTTACTCAGTAGGACTTGAGGAACATTTTTCTGCAGGAATATCATAAAAATGTGGGAGAAAAATAATTTTATTTTTAGTGAGACCCCGTGCGAAGCCGGGTGTCCAGCTAGTAATAAATACGTTTAACCTCAGGCCCGTTTTATTATGATTTCTGCCATTGAAAGATGATATTCAACCCCCAGGTATGCAAAATAAAATTACTTACATTACAAACTCTTTCGATGCTCAAAACTTGAACCATATTTAGAGCTGGGCGATATTCAAAAACTATCGATAACTTAGATTAATCGATATTTGTCGATAATTATCGAATTATCGAAATAATAAACCCCAACTTTTGTTTCTCGAATAAAAAAACCGGTCGAATCCAAAATTGACCAATGGGAAGTTCAGAAAACATAAGACAAGCCTAAATTAGAAATATGGAAACTATCAAAATATCGATAACTATCGAAATTTCAAAAATAAAATATGGTTCTTCGATTAATCGATAACTATCGATATTTATCGATAAAAAGTCCCAACCACAACCATATTGCGGGACCTCTACAACTTATTAAATTTTGAAAATAAGTTTAAGAGGTACTGGAACACCCCCCAGTATACGCTTTTATTTTATTCCGAAATTGCTACGCCCAACCAACACAATTGGCGAAGGATAAAGTTATGTACGTTTGATACAGCGACAGACGGGCAAATTATCGTTTATATTCAACTTTTCCATTTTGTATAATAATATAAGCATTTAAGCTTATACTAGATTTAAATTGAAAATAATTTTCTGGAAAGCAAAAACTTTTTCGAAAATTGAAGTTTTGATTTAATCATAAATATTTTTCTTTGCGAATAATGAAATTTGGCAAATGATTTAGCTATATTCATATGAATATTATATTATAAATTATTAAACAGCGTTAAATATTGCAAATGCAATTTAGGCACGTCGGCGTCGGCCGGCGTCGCCCCGTTTCACTTCCAAATTAAAAATTTAGACGTGAAACTCAAATTGCGTTATAATTACCATTGGATTGTCAAACATTCAATTAAAAAAATCACATTTAATTACTCACGTTAAACAAATTTACCACTCGAATAATTTGCAAGTCCGCCACCAGCACCTCGGTCTATTTCAAATTATCGAGCACTCTTTTTGGAGGGAAACGCGACACGTTTCTCTTTTAAATTAAAATCAAATGTCAACCGAAATAAAATAAAAAGTATCAAAAACAAAAACTTTAGCAAGAAATCGTCCTACATGCATACAAATGGAAAATTATATTATACAATAATTCGACTATATATATCGTAAAATCGTTATTATTTTAAATAAACAAAATTTAATTTTAAAATATACGATTCCTTGTAGAGGTATTCACTTACATCTAGAAACGCGCTCCCTTTCGATAAGAAGAAGAAAGGAAAATGTCAAATTACAAATTATATACTAGAAATCGAATTTCCATAAACTGAATTTTAATATTAATCAAGTTTGTAATTTAAAGACTAACTTAACAGTTTGAAACTTTTGTGATTTGAATACACAAGGTATGCTGCGTTCCAAAAAGTATCTTTTCACAGAGTTTCCCATTCTCTTTTAATGTATAGGAAAGTTTTGGCCGCCTCTAGCAATGCGGTTATCGCCAACAAAGCAAAAATAACAGATTGCGTTACTTGGGAGGTAACAAAAATATAATTAATGAACAAAAGTACACAACACATTCGAGCCCAAAAATTTGGAAAAGATTGCGCCGAGCAAAGTGAAAATAAACATAAAATTTGCGGTTACATCGCAAAAATTACAATAAAGTATCAATCAAAATTCAAAACGACGCTGTTAATTACCGCACCGCACATTCGGCCATTAAAACTTACCGCTAAAAAATCTGAATGTCCCTTTTTATTATTAAGCTCAACCTTTGTAAAATACCCTCATAAAAATAAACAAAGCTAGCAAATGTACTTCCATAAAATAACAAAAATGAAAAGTTATAGTTGCAACAAAAATAAAATTTCAAAGTAGGTCGGCCATATTTTAAATAAATCGCTCTCTATTAAGAACCGAAATAATTTATCAACAATAAATAATTAATTCGTCGGGAAATAAATTCAATTCGTCCGCCGCTTCGAGAGCGAAACGAGAGCAAGATTATTGCACTTGACATTATTTTTATATTCTCGCTAAAAACTGGCCAAAATTGCGCTCGCCGGCGTTAATAATCATTATCGTTATACTACCGCGTATAAAAAATTTAACGAAGCTTCTCATTATTTTTACCACTACGTATTCTCTTACGTAACGTATTATCGGCCTCAATTTATGATGCAATACCTACTCACACGAGATAATAAAATTTTTGCCAAAATATATGTACCTATCTTAAAAGCCCAAGTTACTTTCATCTTTCGGAACAATTGTGTGCTAACGTGACAACTTTGAAGTGGTAGCGTGACACCGACAACAAGTGAAGTGAATCAATATTTGGAATATGACGGGAATGTGACATGAAAATGTATAACATTAGATTTTATTTGTTTTACGTTTAGGTACTTATTATTTGCAGCTAATAATTTACAAAAATTATTACGCTCAGTTTAATCCCGTTCGACCGGTACCGGAGCGAGCCATTTTTACATGATACCGGCTAATTGGATGCAAAAGATAGTAGTAATATCAAACATCATTTGCCATGTTGTTCTTGCAATCTGCAATCGAAATGTAAACGAAAATTTTATGGTTCGCAGCATTTAATAAGGTACATCATCGGGTTATTTTCGTGAAAGCCCTTTATAAATCGTCCGTTCGAATATCGTACATGTAAACACACAGATAGAGATGTTCAACGTTGATATATTTGATTTTAATTGACAAACTTTTTAACGAGATCAAACGTTTTAATTTAAAAACGAGGATTTTTCTGCAGCCGAAACACTTTTATCTTTGTTTATTCGAGGCCGCATTTTTATACCATACGAAAACTTTGTTGTGCTAACGCCACTGTTAAAATTTATAGGGCGTTTGTTACTTTGTAATTTTATTATTGTAGCGCTTGTTCCGGCTCCCACGTGAAATTTAAATTAATTAAGTTTATTTTTTCCAGTTTTCTTCCATGATTTCTAAATTGGAACGAATAGATCATTCCGTTGTCTACGGTGGATGGAGAGTGACGCGTAAAAGCTCTTGGGGAGAAACTAATTGGTAACGTATACACCATATATTGAATCGGAAGTGTCTTCATTAAAGTTGACGTAACGTGTCGAAAAGTTGTTAATAAAAGGGCTCAATTTATGTTGTCTGTCAAGTCAAATTTGATGACGCGAATGATTTAAGAAAAAATTTGCCAAAGTTATTGAAGAGTGATTGTGAAGTTAAACGTGTTTAAAAGATTTATAGACGACAACAAAATTCGATTGCCACCCTGTACGGATATTTTAAGTGAATTATTACCGTGTTCGATCAGGCTGAAGCATTCTCAACAGGGCAAGCCCAACGGCCACTTGTTGAGGGTGCAATGCCAATCTATAACTTCCGGATTCGGTTATAATACACGATCGAATTACATACAATTGCAAATATTTATTTTACATTAAACCGACGCAATATTGCGAATAGTAATTGCCGGAATAATGAATTTTTCGAGTAGCCAATTTCATCCGGCATCTTGAAAGTGTTTATTTTTCAATCAAGCGTCCAAAATAAAATTATTCCACAATGAAAATTTTAGTTACATTTTCAGAAAATTCAAAAGTCTGTGCAATATTAATGAGTTTCATTTTATACCCTACCCCGATTTGATAAGTTACTACTACATATATATTACATATAATACACATAATAATATCTTCATCTGTATACAAATTTCGAGTTGCCAGTAGGCCTTTTCGTACATTCCATTATGTAGCATTTTCACAAAGCGAAATAGGTACATTCTTTGTGACCGAATTCCTCTCCATGCAGATTACAATTTATTCTCCAGTATATAAACTTCGGCTTGCGGAAAATTTAAAAAGAACCCAATTACGTGCTTTGGATTTTCTCAAATATTATTTACTAATACAAAATATTTGTTGTTCGACGAATCGATTGTTTATGTAGTATAATTTGTTGCGCTTTATTCACTCTCAGCATTTTTATTTTTAGAAAGATAATTATATAACATTTTTTGCTTCAAATCGATAATGTTATGTAAACTGGAGTGTATATTCTGGGAAAGGGGTTGGGAATTCAAGACGTAAGGGATGTGTTTCAAGTATATACAGTAACTAGGCCACACCGTCAAATGGAAACTTGGCAGAAAAGGCGTCTTGAGATTGCAATTTTACGTGCTTTCAAGTGCCCCATCTTCTTCAAACGTGCTGCTAATCAATTGATGCGTGCCTGATAACGTGATTCGTTGAAAAGGGTCGAAAGTTAGATATTTGTGCAACACAAAATTAATGAAGATCGACCCCCAACGCCGTTCATTTAAATTACAAATTTTTATTAATTAAAACCGACGAGCGGAAAAAGCATCCTTACTTTTGATCGTCTAAGGCTCTCTACACACTTACGAAATCCCGCCTAATATGTTTTTTTCAATTTTTAACGTATGCCTGACCTGGGCCAATAACCCGTCATTATTTCAACCTTTCATATCAGTTAATATTTACAAAATTATCGGTTATCCTCCCCCCGCACAGTGGAGCCTGTTGGTCCTTAGCTGCGACGCTGCGTTGTCGTCAATAAAGCATAAAAAAGTTAAAATTGCAAAATGTTTTCTTTTTCATTTGAAAGTTTGCAAGGCAAGTTTGGAACGTTTTATTCATTTTATGGTTACCATAGATTGATGTAGAGTATTTTCGTTAGGATTATAGATTCTGAGTTAACAACTGCTTGGAGCCGGGTCGTATTGATGTGGGGTTGTTTTCTAGACAAATTGCTCGCGGTGTCCAACAAACGAGCAACTTGGGATTTATAGCTTCTTGCACCATTGCTTTCATCCACTATATCTCATCGTTCATATTGAGGCAATATTTCGCATCCAAAGTGGTTTTAGTTCAGGATTTTTCCAAAAGAGAAAACTCGCAATTAGTAGCACGTAATCAATGCAAGAAAAGGAAAGCGAGGAAAATAAATTCGAGGGAATGAAGTAAGGAAACGGAAAATTCTTAAATTAATATTACTTAGGTCGGAGGAACATCAACAAAGTAATGAAGCAATGCATTTTAATGAAACATTGCGGATACGTATACGTCTCGACGAAGATCTAAACGCGCGCGTGTTCTTGATTATCACAAGTTGAGCCGCTAAATAAAAGATGTATAAAGTTTTTAAACCTAATTATTAGCTATTTTCAGTCTGCACGTGAGCCGAATCAAAATTTCCAAAGGAAACACTTCAATTAAAATTCTTTTTCAGATAAAATCTTTCGATACTCTGCTTCTTTTACAATTCACATAAATTGCGTCACATATTTTTACAAAGCACTAGGATTCTTTCCCGAGCTTCCTTAAAAATTTAAAATTCAATCAAAAGCTACTAGTCATTTAAATCAGCAACGCACCATATCTTCCATCATTTTGCAAGTCGACCTCATAAAGATGATTTATTATTAAGGGCACGAAATGGTGAATAACGGTTTTTTAAAACCCAACATAAATAGGGCAACTACGCCTTATTTAAGTACACGATTTTAGCCAAAAATAAATAAATCCCCAGTTTTTAAATCAATTCGACTTTGTCTTCGTCAATAGATCACAATTATTCGACATTTCGCCACGAAAAAAAAGTTAAAAATATAAATACCTACATCTGACAGTCGAAATAATAAATTTTTTATATAAATTTGTAATTTCGTTCCACCGAAAATTTTCGTAACATTAAGACATCATCATCATTATAACTAATGTTGACAAAGTTTCACGATTTTGTACTCTAATAAATTTCCTCAACATGTTGGGTAAACAATAGCATGATTATGATCGCACACAACAAAATATTTAGATATAAATTCATGGTATCTTATAATATGTAGGTACTAATATGATAAACATGGAATAATTTGCGCAAATGCTCTCATGTGGGATAACTTATAGTTAAACATTCAACCTACACAGAAAAAAAAATTAGTAATTTCAACTAAACATTAGTTGAAATCATTTAAAGAAATTCATTGAATTTTAGCCTTCTAATTTAAATTAGCTTATTAAGATTTTTTAATTTGAAGCTCTAAATCCCTATGGCCGCCATTTATTTTTTTATTGCATCGTTGAAGAGTTATCCGGTCAAAACGAGCAAAACAGGTGAGGGAAAAATTGTTTTTTCCAAAATTACACACCCTCAAGAGCGGATATCCCGAAAACTATACAAGATTTCGAAAAACTTGACTAAATAAAACTTATAGCAAATTTAATCAGCTTTATTTTTGTATAGAATGATCATGTCGCTAGAACGTATAGTTTCCGAGATATAAGCGAAAAACCGAAAAATAGGAGCTCCAAACCTTCAACCAAATACAGAAATCATCTATTTTAAATTAGATATTTTTATACTGATTATTTGAAACAGTAAAATACTATAATCTAATTAAAGCAAAGTTAATAAATCATTTAATTTTAACTCATTTAATTTAGATTAGATGAAAACAAACCTGCCTGTTTGTTTATTGATTTATTTATTTATTTATTTAATTAAAGTGCATATTAATATTATTATTCGATAAAAAACAAAGATCCATTTTAAAGTATGTGATACAGCTATAAATAACACGAAGGTCGTGCGAATTATCCTGCATATACAAAAATAAAGGCGGTCGGTCCTGCCGTACACAAACCATACCGGAATGCATTATTTTCGAGATACGATTTTGAGTTGCTCGTTAAATAAAATATCAGCTTTCTAACAAAAATCGTAACAAAGCTAAATTTTTAAGTATCTCGTTGAATTTTCGTCATTAGTTTGTATTTCCTTATCCGTCCCTACTTTACAACATCGCTAAGCTATAAAAGAAGTAAGCCCCCGATCAACAAAGTGGATTAGCGTGAGCTTATTTATTATATATTTCGGATTTAAAAACAGTCAAGACGGAGTTAAATTTGGAAAGTAAAACTAAACCAAATAAACAATTATTTCGCAATAATGCACATTCCCTCCTAATGAATTTAATTTAATCGAGAGTTTCGCGTCGGGAAAACGAATGACGATACCAGAGTTTGACTACCAACAACCAAGACAAGAGACGGATTCGCTAAAATAGTTTAACGAAAATTTAATGCGCAATAATTTGAATTATCAACCGCAGTAACTTTAGTTTACTATCGAATCCAACTCGAATTACTTTAATTAAATAACAGGTCCATTATCGAAAAATTGCATCTCTAAGTTTAGAACGAACATTATTGTTAAAATCAACACCGTGTTCGGTATGCAGGCAAGTTTTACCACTAAAATTTGTGCATTCCTTCGAAACACACTTTTCCGGAGGAAACTACATTCTTTCCAGAGAGCGTGACGACCGCACAAAACTTAAATCGGATACTTGGGTCCTAGTTACACGAACCGGCAAGGTGGATAGGAATTACCGAAATTATCGAGAAAAACTCCCAACTAAATGTTGATCTCAATTAAGTCGAATAAATAAACGCATAACAAAATAGAGTTTGAAATCAAAAAAGAATCGAGTCTGAAAGTTCTTGCTTTAGCATTTTAAAAAGCAATATACTAAATTATTCGTTCAAATACAGCTACGCTTTCTTGCCAACGTAAAAAATAATAAAAATATATGAGGGTTGTGGAAAACGGCAAACAAAATCTAAATTTTCAATACCGAATGTATACAACAATTTAATTCAAATCTATACGGAACAGTTTATATTCCGTCGTATTGAAATTTGGTTGGTAATAAAACAAGGATGTCGGGTATCGCCTAATACGAAGAGTACGTGGCACATCTTAAGGACAAATTGCATAGTGAAAACTGCATATTGGCGTATCGAATATAAAATAACTTACCGCTTTGCATTCAGAGTTTCTTCGTCAAACTTCTCCAAGCCCAAAAGGATTAGTCGGACTGAAATGAAACAAGATTTTAGTTTGCAAACATGAAAAGTAATGGTAGTGCAGTCTAATGTCTAATTCATTAATGAAGTATGAAGAAGACTTTCAAATCTGCACATTTGCACTTTAATTTTGATACAAGCAAGGCTTCACGTTAGCGCTCCCTTCAAACATGCTTAATTAATTTAGAACTTTCTGCTCACTGTCTCACTGTATATTATACCAAATTCAATACCGAGACCTCTCAAAGTTGAATTCTCAACGACAGAAGCTTTAAACCTAAATTTAATTGCTCCTTAAATTTACCGGCGACATGCTTGATTACAAAACCACATACAAAACCAACTACGATAGTAGTTGAACGTATTTATTGTTCTCGTGCTTTGCTACAATTTAAACCTTACTCCGGTATACCTACACTTTTTTTAATATTTACAGTTAGACATTTTAAAAATGAAACAGCAATAGTCCAGCAGTTTCCAACATTGGCTATCCTATAAACTTTCCACTAATATTTAAATTATCTAGCCAGTTTGCAGAAACTACCGACGCTCATTACTTCCACCGTTTTACAATATTAATTATTTTACTTCTTTATTAGGAAACAAAAACAATGCGACTGTCGGTCGGCTAAATAGGTATAAAAAAAAGTTTGAGCAACGCTCGATTAAAGTTTTAAAAATTCAAAAAGACGAACAAAGCCCAATTCCCTGCAATAAATTGAAAAGAAAAACTCGATTCTAGCGTGAATATAAAATTCTTAAAACCTTCTTCCTTAATCGTGAAGGTCGCATAAAATGTGCATGAGTGAGTAAATATGCGTGATGTGCAAAATGCGTGAGTTTATGTGGATCGAACTTTACACAATAATAAATTGCCTTGAAATTGCATGATTACACAGATTTGAAGCAAACAAGAGTCAAATTTGATGATCAATTTACGATCAACTGTAGATTTGAATGTTAGAAAAAATTTATCGCTTTAACTAGGGTGATTTTTTAACACAAATTGACAGCCATACTATACGAAAAAATACTCCAGAGAACTTTAACAAAATTCCCTAATAATAAGCTTTATAAAATCATAAATCATCCGACGTGTATAAAAAAGGGTAATTAATAATGATCGTCGAGTTCTCATTAACTTACTGCTGCAATAAAACGTTTTGACAGATTTTGTTCTATTTAAATTTTTTTTCACGCATTAAATGTGGGTTTATGCATAACGCAGACTCGCGACAGCGCCCGGAGTTCAACGCGAGACAACACATTTATTCCATTCTATACCATACCTCCCAGACCCCCGGTCAACCTATGTTGAATCTGTCAGAAAAAAAAGTTCATCCTATTTGCATGTGTGCATTTTTCTAATAAAAATCGACGTTCGGTTGTTATTATTGAGCCAATCGGTGGTATGTCTTAAAACAAAAAGCAGTATAATGTCGAATTAAAATCAGTAAGTTGACAAAACAGTAGACTGTTTTAAATTTTTGTTTTATTTAAATTTAAAAAATGCCAATTCAAATAAAATTGGAAGAAAAAAGATATTTATTAGATAATTAATAACAGCATAAAAAGTTTCCAAAAGTCAAACTGAAAACGCTCTAATTTTTAGTCGTCACAGCGACCGAAAATCATGACCAAATCAAAAAAATTAATTTTAAAATTCTGCAACAAACATTAAAAGCTAATTTAATAAAAGTAATAAGAAAATATACTTCATAATAAATAAAAATTATGACTACATAATTTATTATTTTTTTTTTTTTCTAAATAAAAATTAAATACAAATTTGATTTTACATGAAACAAAATTATGAATTTCATTCTTGCAAGATATATTCTTTTAATATAAAATATACAATTGTGTAAACAATAAAATCAAAATTATAATTATTATTAGAAAACTTTTTCCACCTAACGACAAAATTTAACCAAATTTCCTAAATTCTACGTTAGTTGAGTCTGAAAGTAGCCTACACCAGATATTCACAATACAAATCTAAACTGTCTTTCTGTAGAATTGGCTGATTTTTGGGTATTTTGTATTGCTCATCATTCTGAACAAATGTTTCAATGGGTAACTTGATGTTATGTGCAGTTTCCGAGTTATAAGTTCTAAAAGGTCCAGATTTAACATGAAAAAAATTAATTTCTTATTTAATTCCCGCTACTGGAGGATTCCCCATTTTTCTATATTTTCGAATTAACGCAAAAAGTTTAAAAAGCTATTAAAATTTTTTTCATAATATAACAATAAATAAGTATCTCAAATTCAAATTTTCCCTCACTTTTGCTCAAAAACTAAAAATTTCCCAGCTTTTCCTAACGAAATTTGTATAATTCTTCTGTCTTTTGTAGGTATTTTAGAAGAGTGGGAATTTTATTTAGCCCTCTAGAGGCCTCGATTTACAATTTTGAATTTATATTTTTATAATTAACTTTAAAAGTAGTACAGAAAGTTTGTATTCTAGCCGAAAGTTAAATTTCCTTCATTTTTACTTTAAAAATTCAAATTTCCCGGTTAGTTTTAATATTAGTTAGTTTAATATATTATTTTTCGGTTGGTAAACTAGTGAACCTGGGGGTGTGGAGTTTAGCAACAACTTTCTATATTACTTTGAAAGTTAATTATAAAAATATAAAGTCAAAATTGTAAACCGGGGGGTCTGGGGGGTGTGGAACACCCTCCAGTACATATCACACGATTTCCACTCTTAGAAACATTTGTAAAATTATAAATTCCCCATCTTCTCCAAGTATTCAAAGGAATGGAAATCCTGCGATATGTACTGGAGGGTGTTCCACACCCCCCAGACCCCCCGGTTTACAATTTTGATTTTATATTTTTATAATTAACTTTCAAAGTAATATAGAAAGTTGCTGCTAAACTACATGAGGATTTTCTTTTCTAGCCGAAGGTCGAATTTCGTTCATTTTTACTTATAAATTCAAATTTCCCGGTTAGTCCTGATCTTAGTTTGTGTAATATATTTTTCGGTTAGTATAATTGTAAACCGGGGGGTCTGGGGGGTGTGGAACACCCTCCAGTACATATTGGAGGATATCCCTATTTTAGAATTGGCGAAGATTGGGAACTTATAATTTTTCAAATTTCACCAGGAAAAATCGGAAAATTTGAATTTTCAAGCAAAAGTGAGGGAAACATAGTGGTTTTTTCCGCCAAAATATGACACGCTGTAGCAGGAGAAGCAGCTGTGTGCTGGGATTTTATATATCAGGATGATTGAACATGTGAAAAAATTCGCTATAATTACAAAAATAATTATTACATTCTGACGTTTACTTGCAATTTCTACCAGCACTTATCTATTAATTCGTTGGCAATGTAAATAATATAAAAAATAAATAAAATAATTGTAAATTTTTCATGTTAAATAGAGCTTTTAGAACTTATAACTCGGAAACTGCCCATAACATAAAGTTGTGCCCATTGAGGTATTTGTTCATCCAAATCTACAGAAAAACATTTTCCCATAAGAATGGTGCGGGGTCCTTTAATTTGTATTTTGGAGGCAGCTTTTTTTCAAGCCAAGTAATATTTTTTAAATTATGTATTGGATATTTTCCAACGAGGAAAGCAAATTTCCTTTGATTGATACCGCGATTATTTTTATTCTCGTCCGTTAAAAAAAATCTGATTCACCACTGGGTATAACATACTCATAAATACTCACGTTTTGTTCGCACTAAAATTAATTTGATGTATTTTAATGAGAGACGTTTTGTGGAGTGCGGAAATTTTAAGTGCGGGTTGGAGCCTAAAACAACATTAAAATCGACAAAAAGTATAGGTTGATACCATAAATACCTGGTGACCTTTTAGAATAATATTTCTATATTATTGAAAACGTCAAACCTAAATGCACGTACTTAAAAATAAATTGAAGTTGCGAATTAATAAATTAAACCTTATTTACCACCCCAGGGTAAAATGAATCGTTCTGATGGTGCCTAATGCAATAATTCGGTTAGGTGAAGTGAGTTTTTATTTTAATGTCAAGTGCGTTAATGCGTAAATTTTCTATTTATATTATTTGGGTATTAATTTTTTACATTAAGCTCGAGTAATTAACGACGTTAAAATTATTTTGAATTGTGCCAGGGCAAAAAATTGTGTCAACAGAAATTCGTTTTAGCTTTGGCATAACCATTAGCAGCACACAAATTTGAATTTCATGGACTATTCTTAGGGTAATGTAGGTGTGTTCGCAGTTATCGTTTAAATGCTGATAACATTTGTACCAAGGAAAACCTTTTCACACGAATCGTTTCTTTAAAACGATTAAAATCGTTATGATCCTTTTTATTCTTTATGAATTGTATTTTGCTTTTAACGTCGAGCTTAAATGTTTAAGTTTTCCATCAAGCCGTACCCTGATGTTACAGCCACAACATTTCCGGATAGCAGTTCCGGAATTTGTAATCTCGGAGCTTTTATGAGGCGCATCTTACGTCGTTGTTTACTAAAATTGCTCAAACCTTGTCGTATATTTGCTAATGCAATTGAGCTAATGCGATGTCTGTGTAATAATAATTTTATAATTTTAGGTGTTTTCGCAAAAGGCAAAGTAATTAATTAAAATTAATTGAATTTCCATTACCTTTACCATTCTTAATCAATTTTACACTACTTTGCGACAAGTAAACAAACATTTTTAGAAGCGCGCCGGCTTTGAACTCAAAAATCTTTTGATTAAAATGCCCCCCGGGCATTGTCATTCCTCAGGTCATTCCGACCTTAGGATAAATTTAAGGATTTTGGCATAGGTACAAAGTTTTGTTAATAATGGTCACGTTCCAGAAGTTCTGCAACATGGAGAGCCTCTATTCGACGTCACACCAGTAACACCCTTTATCTCGTCCCTTTATTTACATACAGCAAACAATTTTTTTAAGTTCTGTTCTCTGGTTCTCCTTAGTAAATTTTGGCTCCAATTGCCAGTTCATCTGGAGTTCGTTCCTGCTCATTGGTGATTACTTTGTTGTTTCCTGGCATCTTCTTTTCTTTGTATTTAACTTAACAGCTTTTTCGTTATCTCTTGATGTCCTTTTATCTAATAAAATGCGGTATAAAAATATGACCACTATAAGAATCCTGAAAAAAGATTAATCTATTGTTTTGAAACCATGTACACATCTTCAAGTTGCTATGGTACATCTTTTAAGGACTGGGAGGACTATAACAAGAGTGCTTCGCGTTACTCTTAATTTATAGCGGTAGTGAAATAAACCTTTTCTTCTTTAAATCGAATTAAAAAATTGCTTTCTGGTGGATGTCGTGCATAATCGAAGAAACCGGATATATCTCTATCCGAGTGATTGATGTGAAGTGCTCGTATGTTGTGGAACGATTTACAATCTAAATGAAAATCACTTAGGGCTTGTTAATATTAAATAAAAGTTTCCTCATTTCTCATACATAAAACATTAACTTTAATCCTTTTTACATCAAATTAAGTAACGCGCCCATTAGCGAAAATTAATTTTTGCTTTGCGAGCAAAATTTAAAAAAATAATTTAAATTGTTTAAAAGCAAAGACCAACAATATCCTCGAGCTAGCATTCAGTTTTACTTATCAACAATCTCAAGTGCAACAAGTTTATAGTACCTACGTTTAATATTAATTCTCGGGCGACCTGCAATTTTGCCATTATTTCCTAAATAACGATTATACGAGGGTAAAATAAAAAAGTCTACGCTTCGTAAATTTCGCCCTACGTAGATATTCTGCAACATTGACTGCTTAAAAGGTTTCTCAAAGGAAAAAGATTTCAAAGCGAGAATTATTGAATCTTAAAAAAACGAGTCTCGGGAGTGCTTCCAAAAATAAAAGAAATGAGGGTGCCGTTTCTACTATACCCAGTGATAAATGCCCGACTTTTTGATCCACAAATACCAAATTAGAATAATAATATTTATCGCCGATGCCGATAAATTAAAATAAAACAATAAATTATTATGCTTATCGGTCCGGGAGGATTTTAAATAAATTTATAAGAATTACTGTTTTCTCTCTTTAATAAAAATTTATTGCCTTCAAATGAACTCAAATAATAATTATTACGATAACAAATTGTTTTTACATAATTAATCGATTTAATCGGCAAAACACAATTGCAACTCGCTCCTTCCAGTCCGATGAGCGTAAGTGAGCGGTCCGACTTAAAAATTATTAAAAAAATCTTTAAATGTAATTAATTATTGCGAATAATTATAAATTATATTAAACGAAATTAAAAGAGATACTAAATTATTCCTTCAGATATTTTCGAATTTCCTAGGACGATTAATAAATTGCTCGACAGGACAATAAAATTTATAGCGCTATTATACATAGTTTTAAGCTGTAGACCGTAGAGCTTAAAATTGTCACTTTTTGAAACAATATTTTCTAGCATCAATAATAAATAAATTCACAAGTGTTTGTATAAAACACGACCTACAAAACTACATAAATTTGACATTCGCTGTGACTGAATTATTTAAGAGGAACCGAATGATAAATGAAATCATGTCGAAAAATTACGGAACGAAAAACAAAATATCAGTCGACGCTTTCGTACTCGATGCTACTCATCAGCCAATTGAGAGTTTGGATTATAATTTTTTCATAATATTTTTGTAAATTGACTAAATTGAACAAACGTAACCGAATTTGCGATCGATACGGCGACGTCAATTGGTAGCATAAATTTAAAAATAATGTTTTATTTATTCGCGATGGTAGTAAAACTAAGATGGCGATTTATAATAATTCGCCATGTTTTTGTCCACAGCTTTTTGGTTTAAGAAAATCTGGAGCGATTATGTAAATTTCCATTACGTTAAACAGATCGTTTGTAAGCCGGCTTACGAAGTTAGTAGGTAATCGATATATACTTTTAATAATATAATATATATATAGTGCAATATTTTATTACTACATTATTAGTTACAATAATAAAGGGATCGATAAAGTCGGTGTGTGTAAATTTGTGTTAAGTTGTTTTAGATTATTTTTAAACGACCACACCCTGGAATATCGTACTAAACAAATCCTTTACTAAACGAATAAATGGGATATCAAATAGCGTGTTCATTCTCATAACGTATCTCGCAGCTTCAAGCGTTGTCCTGATAAGAGCAGTACCGTTTTTCAGGTGACGGGGTGCCATTATGACATCCGGGTGAGGGCGCATTGCTACCGTTATCATGTTGATTACGCAGATGTTTGATCTGCCAACAGCATACAACCCTAAGCGTTGCGATACGCGCGTCCGCATGTGTCGTGTCCGGGTATATCCCTATGGATTTATGCATTCGTGTATCCATATTTTCCAGCTCAACGCTGCTTCTCCTCCAGTCTTGTTCGCCATTCCCTTTCTGTCACATAAATTTTAAATGGGCACAAGTTGAGTGGTTTAAGTTGAAAGTTGGACGAATCTCGGAGTAAAAGTTATACGGTTCACTCTATAATAATATAATAATTAAAGTAAATTAGGTAAAACTTCGGATCTGCTGTTGCATAAGTAATGGAGTAAACTAATATCGCATATAGATTACTCTCTGCATCATGCGGTTGTGTGTATCTATAAAGGACCGACCTCTTCCCATCGGCAGCTTTTCTTTATTTACACACATAGATACCTATAAACCAAGTGATAAATTTCTACATACGTATATTTCCCAATTACACTTCATGCACGTATCATCTAATTCAATTGACAACATATATCATTCACGTCAAATGTAGTTAGTATTCCCCATGTTTCCTGTTTAGTACCTAACTTAATATTTCACTGCAACTGTTAAGCTACTTCCCATAATCGCGATAATTGCAAATCTCCATATTGAATGATAATGTACACCAATATTGTAACAAGCAGTATGTAGTGTAGTATAAATAGTTATAAGAAAAAATGATTATTATTTTTGATCATTTGAATATTATCTACATATTATATTGTATATATTTATATTATGTATTGCTCGAATGACTACAATTTCATTTGTTATTTGCATAAACGTTATATTGCTGCTTGTACATGCCGACGCGTTTATTACTGGCTAACTGAATAATTTTGAAGTGGAAATTATAAAATTACTAACAAATAAACTCCATCGGAGTGTTTAACCAGCCACTGCGGTTTCCTTGTAATTTAGAGAATATTATGCTTTTGCAACACCAATTTTGAAATTGTGACTAGATGAGATGGACCTCATAAAGCATATCTGCTTCCAAAGTATTCTTACGGTCCACTAGCCCACACTATTAGTTCTATTGGATATAAATTTTGAGAAATAATAATAAGCAATTTAAATAGCAACTGGAGAAAAAACAAATTGGTTGAAAAGTGGAGAGCTCTCGAAAGAAATTTATGCCCTGAATTTAAAGCAATTTGATCGAATGAAGTGCAATATTTAATCACTTAAACGGTGTGAAAAATAACAAAACGTGTTGTAGCTATTACAAAATAGTTGAGAAATTACTGTAAGTAACTGCATTGCTTTTGTGTACGAGATTTTAAAAGCAAGGTAATTGTTTTTACTTTTTAGCCAAGAACATCTTGTGCTTAAGTAATGAAAATTGCATTATCTCTTTGTCGTCTCACACTATCAAGAAAGCCAACAAAACTTTTTTTATCATCAATCACAATTATTTAAAAACAAAAATTGAAGATGGTAGTTAATAAGAGAAAACCATTTCGTAATTAAATTTCTTTTCTTAGTCAAACTTCATAAATTACAGTTCTGGTATCATTATAGAGATATTTCAAGTTTTTAATCGAATTAAGTAATCCAATTTAGTCGTTTATGCAGATGCTGATGCCTAATGCATTCTATCTATAAGATTTCTTCCAACTCTTCCAGAACAAACAGTTGCCGTAAAAGAGGATTAAATAAGTTAAAACAAATTTTTGGAAAT
Organism: Cantharis nigra; assembly: GCA_958510845.1. NCBI lineage: Eukaryota > Metazoa > Arthropoda > Insecta > Coleoptera > Cantharidae > Cantharis > Cantharis nigra. The sequence goes on along the minus strand of OY294033.1, from coordinate 992,820 downwards.
TAAAATTTTAATACAAAAAGTCGTTGAACCATAACACGGTTTGTAAACTAGGCACCTGGTAATTTCCATAAACTTATTTTATAGGAATTAATTAACACTAATTACAAAACAAAATTAACTTCAAATTATAAAACAAATTTAACTTAAAAGGGTTGTTTATATACTCTTATCGATATTTAAATTATAAAATGTTTATATACCTACATAATAAAACCCTATTTATTTTTAAACTCCAAAATAAAATAAGCAAAAATTTTCTTGCAGTAGGTACACACAGCTCAAGGAGTCAGGATATTACCTCAAATTATAAATATTCATAAGACGTTAATTGAATTCTAAATTTTCTATAAATTGTCGAGGCACAAAATTTCTGATCTACAAAAACAACAGCTTATCGTGGTATATATATTTTATTATTAAACCAATCAAAGGTGAATTCGAAACGCGCATGTATTCGATATACAAAATTTGATTTTTAAATTACCGGAAATTTAATATTCTGTTTGATTCAAACATATCAATGTCTCACACTTCTACTTTTAACATAACAATAACACAATTTTAAAATACTCGGGTTTAACGAAATATATGTATGTATATTCGACTCGAGTACACGTCGTAGAGGCATTTTTAAATAATTTTCTTTGTTCGTTATCAATTTTCACTTCTTGCTCGAGAACACAGGGAGATGACATCAGAAATCATCCTTATCTATTTTTTTTACGTTATCTCTAACCTACTTTCGTTAAACATTCCATTCCAAGACGTTATTTGTAAATTTTTTAAAACAACATCTTTAATGATGTTCTCCGACTATAAAATTAATTGTAGTAATTATTTGCTAGCTCCAAGTACATTCATATTTAATGATTACAAGCTATTTGTGTCCCCAACATCGAATAGATCCTTTATTCGTTTATTTGTGAAATACATACTTACCAAAATTTTATGCGCTGGGCTGGTTTGTAATTTTAGTCTTTTTTGATGTTGTTTTCTGCACACATCTTTCGTACATCGGCTTTTCGATAATCAAACAAACATCGGATGAGAAGTTAAATAGAATAATATTAACTTTCTGAAAAATTCATCTCTATTTGTAATTTGTTACAATATCGGAATTTTACCTACATTTAAAAATGTCTAGATTAAAACGAAAGAAAACACAAAGGAAAATTCATTATTTATCTTTCTTATTTTCAGACTTAAAAATACGGAAGCAATTATCTGGTTTATGATTAAAACCATTAGAAAATTTACTTTACTTAGTTTTAATTTTAACGAAAAAAAAAGTTAATCAACTTGCTAATTACGTTTGCCCCTGCTTTTCTTGCAAACCGAAAAACGTTCGTTAAACTTTTAAGTTGTTATAATGCACTTAGGTTTCATTTTTTCAAATGTAAAACACGAGTCGAAATAGAAATTAGGATTTTTGTTTTCTTCGTCTGCAAAATATTTTATAATATACTACACAAAATGAACAATTTAAACGAAACGATTCCCTTAACGGTTTTCCTACTTTATTCATATTCGCTGGAAATAAGCTGCACCAATAAATTAATAAAACAAGGAAATTCTCAGACGGTGGTGATATAAATAGTTAAGGAAGTTTTCGGATACTCACGCAAGGTTTTTCATTTTCTCGTGTAGGTATAGGAAAACACACCAAGGCTGGTACTAGGATTCGAAAAAAAGCTACCGTTTTTACCTGATATGGTATGCAAATAATATTCTTTCCTTTAGTAACAAATTTTGAAAACGACAGCGACACTTTATTACCGAAACGTTGAGAAATCACGCTAAGGGTTGCAATAGTCGACACGCAGCCACGTAAAAATATCAACGTGATAGCTGGTACTTGAATCTTCATATTGGCGAAATTAGTCGAGCTAATTGCACATTCGTGCATTGCGATATAAATTACTGCAGTGAAAAAGCGTAAACATTTTATTCCAAAGGATCACAGATTTAAGGGTCACAAGGGTTTTTAAATCAGGCCAAACTCTCGCATTCGGTTTCCCGATCAACCGCGTCGACTGGTACCGTTCCTTATGAAACAATCAACAATTTTCATTCGAAAACGAATTAATTTGTTGAAAAAATAAAAACATTTTTTTTATTATTGACCTGGTTTTATTAATCGGGAGGTAATATTTTGTTACTCACATCGAGTCGAAACATAAAAAACCCAGAGCTAATCTCTTCCGATGTTGAGGCAATTTTTCATTTTTATACGAAAAGATTTAAGATGCTTTTGTAAATCCCCTAAAACCAAGTATACAAACTTTAAAAAGTAATTGAGCGACATACGTCAATCTGCTTGACGAATATTTGATGCGACTCCGTCGTTGTATGAAATAATAATTTGAATTAAAATTGCGGGCAAACTTAACGAATAAATTCCGTTATTTATAGTTTTGGTTAAGCTTGGCAGATTTAACAAATAGAGAAAAGCAACCGAAAGCACCACAGTTGCACACCTGAGAAAAGCCAACGGATTTCCTTATGCAGAAATTTCAGAATTTCGGAAGCTTTTCATAACAAATAAAATAATAAATTATAATTTGATTAATTGGAATCGCTTACTTGTAACATTCAATTTTGAAAGGACGATATCTTAATTATTAGATTTTTATTCATTTTCTCATTTAATTAAAGAACGACGTCAATTTTTAAAATGGCATCGAAAACTTGAAGAGTCTCGAGAGTAAAATATGGCATAACCGTTAATTTTTAAAATTCGTTAAAGCATTCCTTTCGCTTTTAAATGGGACAATATAAATTATCCCAATTTTATAACCTGACAATGAAACTTTTGTTTTTAAAAAGCATTTTTGAATAAATCGCGACGAGAACGTTTGGGTTTCCGGTTCTTTTTTTTTTTTTTCTTCTAAATCACGAAGACAACTCAATTTTATGAAAGCAATTCAAGTTTGAAAGTAAGCGATCAAGAAAAGGGCAGTACAACATATGGAGTCACGTCCACGTCTGGTTGGTTAAATTGGGAATCGCATTATTTTTCAACTTTTAACCGGAAGCAAAAATACAGAGTAAATAATTGCGTTAGGAGATAAAACAAAAACAAATAGCTTAAAAGAATTCTTAATATATATTAATTCACTTTTTGCCGAAAACAATAGAGCGGAAAACCGGACAAATTAAATTCTAAAGACTGAAAGGACCACTGTGTTGTAAAGGGACTAAATACAAAGCCGATACATTCAGTTAAATTCAGATTATTCCCGAACCGCATATTTGGTTTCCGCATTCAGCTGAAAAACGAAAGCTCCTTTCATTAATATGCTGGATAAAAAAAAATTCAAAAAACCCAACATAAAATTAAAACAATTTCAAAATCGAAAATCGATCGACCCTAACGACATGAAATTACATTTCAACGGATTATTTGATATAAAGGAAACCATTTTTGTAAGAGCGGTGCTGAATAAAAATGCCGAAGGGTGTATGACAAAAAAGAAATTAAAAAAGTTCACACGTTTGGACATGACAGCATACAAATAAGAACATTTAATATCTTCTACATAATTGAAAAAAAACTGAGGATTATACTTTGATATGAACTTTGTAAAATAATTTTCTAAATTATCCCATAAATATTCATGACTGTTTTTCATAAAGTAAATAAATTAGTTTAAACTCACCACCAGAAGGATTCGCAACCTCTACCCACCTAAAACAGAAAGAAAATTTTGTAAATTTTACATTAATGATCTACAATTAAGATTACAAATTACAATGTCGCAGTCGTGGGTTCGATTCCGGACCAAGGACACCTGCTCATTGGTAACATCTTTGCCAAAAGCTTTAAAAAACTGCTTTCAAAAGCGGTAATACAACATGGTAATTTAGAATATGATTAAAAGCTAAGAGAAAAGATAATAATTTTGTAGCGAAATGGCTGCTCCACTGAGAATTCCGAGAAGCCCGGTTTTATAAAGTTTCAATGTTGTAAAAAAATCGAGCAAATAGTTCAACGTGATCAACTTCAACTAGAGACAATGCTGATATAAAGTAAGCAATTTTTAATCAGGACTTGAAAGAATTTTTGTAGAAAACTTGGGAATTTTATTATAGATTCTTTTGGTAAATGTGTAATATAGTTTTAAGATTGTAAAATAGAAGCCTGCATTAAAGTGAAGATGCTATACCAAACACGAGTCCTGAATTATCCTAAATGAAGGTAATTTGTGATTACTCAATACTTCGAGATCTGATTTTCTTGAGTAAACTCCTATAAGTCTCATCTAAGTAAATTTGTATAAGGTCTCTTAATTACCTTTGATATTTTGGTTTATATAGGTATTATACTAAATTTCGTACCCGGCCTTGCTCGGTTATTGTACCTATATGTTACCATATACGTAAATATTATGTATTCTCGATTAATTTATTGTTTCTTCCTTAAATTATCAAGTATTTAAAAGACAAAGTTAAGAAACCCTAGTTGCGTTGACTATAATTTCGCAGCGGAACTTTCTGTAAAAATTCATATATCAATTAACAGACGGGCAAGCTTTAAGAATTTAGATTTGTTGCCTCGGGCAGCCAGACGTTGCAAACCTTTTCGAACTCTTTCGAAGGCTGTTTTTAAAACGGTCTAAACCTTCCTAGGACAATGGACTTGACTAGCTTCGAAAAAGTTCTTTATAAACATCCTTAAAATTCAAATTAACAGAATTTCAATTAGGTAAGAGAATGCATAATTAAATTACCGTTGTTTTCGTTTTATTGTTTCAAAAGAAAGTTATTTTAATATTTATTTGATATGTGAGGACTATTTCATCGTAGTATAAAAGCGATAGTAGCCCGGATAGCTTCTTTGCTTCGAGAAAACTCTTGATGTTTTATGATGCTTTTTGTTCTTTATTCATTATTCATTACAAAACATACAATTTTCTTGTTCGACTAAAGTTAGTAAAAATTTTTCAAAGATTTCCCACATTGCTTACAAGGACGAAATCATTGTATTATTGTAATTTGATCCACAGTATAATATAGAGCTGAGCAAATATTGACAATACTCGATGGGCATATGCTGCAACACGAACGGTTTGATAAAATGGCGTCTCTCATAGGAGTAACAAATAGGTAAGTTGACGGAAGGTACGAAAAATTGATTATTGAAATTAGTTTTGAAGCCTGGTTAACTAGTTTATGTCCGGAAGCGCAGTTTCCCTCTATGACCTGCAATATTTTATAATTGCACCGCGTCGTCGTTATGTCGAAAATATAACATCAAAAATAATAATTATTATGGCACTTTGAGAACCAAACATGATGAAGCTTTATAATAAAGTTAATTTAGATTGAAAATTACCATATAATGTTTTAATGAGTTTCGTTAAATACTTCAAAGTCAAAACGCAATAATTGGATTCGAGAAATAAACCGAAAAAAAAAAGGAAAAAAAGTTAATTATCGAAATTAAATTTTAATTATATTATGTCTTGAAAAAAGCACTTTGATTATTGGCTCAAAAGCATTTTCCATACTTTTCGAGTTCACTATTTGGAATATTAAAGGCAATATTTCACCTCGGTTAACAAAACGTTACAATTTAGGGACACAATAGGAAAGTCAAAACCACCTAATATTTAAATAAATCACGTCACAATACTGTAGCTTTATTGTTAAATTTCAAAAACAAGTAAATGAAAAGTAATGCAAAATAGTTGAATTGGTTTTAATGAACGGCATGAATTATGCGATATAATAACGCGCTGCATTTGCATCGCATGTTACATGTATTGCAATGGCAATGTGATCTACGGCCACATTACAAAGGCGGAATAAAATTATCGCCCCGAATAGGCTTTGAGTAGATTTTTTTTGTAAACTTGGATTTGAGCATTAAAAATGTGTCGCTCACAGTTTGAATATTAATTCGCAAATACATAACACCGTGTGACAGAATTATCGATAAAACCTTGTTCGTGAAATATTTAGTGGAAAGCTTTCACGATACAAATTGCAAAAGACCCAAACCACATAACTTGTTGTGTCATCCTCAAGAATCTTCAACTTTCTGCATGTAATTTTAATAAAAAACTTTCCCGCTTAAACTTGGAAGCTGTTTGGTACGTAAATATTTACGTAAACGTAGAACAACTGGCCGAAGAACTGTCTGCTGACCTGTAGCGGACTGAAAAAATCTGAACGGTGGTGGACATCCTCTAATGGAATATATCAGAATAATACGAAGTCGTATGATATCTGTTTTCATTTAAACGGCTATACCATGAAAGAAACTAGACTTTAATTCCGTAGCAGGTATGGGAAACAAAATCACAATCAACGAATTCTCTCCAAAATACACACTCAATTTACTCCGCATGGTGCTTTTAAGCGTACTTGGAATTTAAAAGAGAATTTTCTTGTTTATCGATTTCGTTCAGAAGATGAGATAGACTGGGCATGCATATTTCAATAGAGTGTAAGACGCTTGGAGGTCAGCTTTCGAGAGAAACGAACGGTCAATTTGATAATTACAAAATAAAGCTTATCTTAAAATAAGAAAAAGGGGTAAACTACAACAAACGCAATCGTCTTTTAGTAAAGTCGTTAATAAATATAAACCGAAGCGAGAAAATGTTCTAGTTAAAGTCGTTAAGGTGAACCAAAATAAAAGTTGGCGAGGATTAAAACGAGAAATTAAATTGATAATGGGGTTTTAAAAGAGATTATTAGAAGTGGAAACCTTTCGGAATTGCTTGTGTTGGAAAAAATTTTTGTTTGGTAGTTGTTTACACTTCCGTGTTTGAGTTTCATTCATCAAAATATCAGAAACTCGCATGTAAATTTCGGTTTGACTTTTGAGAAATAACGAAACGATGAGCTTTGCTCAAAACTTGAGTACGTTTCTATTTTATTGCAAAATGCAAACCGGCAAGTAAAGGCGAGTAAATATTTAATCAAAATTTAGATGATAAAATTAATTTATTTATAGACCAGTTAGGTAACTCGTATATCAAAGCACGTGATGGTGGGTGCCATGAATTTTTATTAGAAATAAATTACGCTTTCGTACCTGAACGCTTCGTTTTAATTTTTCCTCAATATAAAACGGAAAGAAGTTTCTTTTCGGGGTTGGCGAAGAGACACCCACCGCCGTAGTCTCGTTATAGTGTTATTAGCATTGCCGGAATAAAGTGTTGAGCATATACTTACTTGGAGCAAAGTATAAATAAAATAAATAAAACGAAAAGATATGAGAAAGATTGAAAGATATGAAGTCCCAGTATTACTAGCCTAACTTGCCGCTACATATGTTACCCCAAATGTAAAACGTCCATTGGGAATGACAAATTTCCAAAAGTGTCATCTTATGGAACAGCAAGAACATTTTTAAGCGTAATTGGCTGAATATAAAACGACCCCAGAACACATTTCCTAACGACATCGTTTGCAACTTCCACAAGAATGACTTCCAACTCGTATTCTCGATAGCCATTATACGGTATAATAAAACATAAATGCAATTGACCTATAGCACCTTTACACCGAAATTCACATTGTTCACATTATAACTCTATATTATTGCGAAAAGATGCACAAACACAAAGGCAATCTTTCTTCGTCCTTTTCAGCGATTTCAAACTGTCTGGAATTCGATGAGGTGAATTTTGATCAACTCATTACAGATTCTTTGATTTTATTTATTGTTTCCCTTTTATGCTGCCTTTAGGCAAGGCAGGAGTGTTCCAAAATTGCTTTCGGAAACGATATCACACGTCCTTTACTTTTTTTACTAGACGAATCGTGCAATAGGCTAACGAAAGAAGCTTTTGCAGATTTCAGCCTCGGGTAAGTTTTCGGTAGCCGAAAAAATCGAACATGCTTTGCAGAGCAGTTTAATAATACCACGACGAAACGTTATTGTTTAGTCGTAATTCCATTGTGAATAAACAAACCAAGTTAAGATTAAGTGCGTCTGTGATTGTTAAAAGGAAATTAAATTGTTCGACAGAATGTGGGCGCTGAGGTCCTTTGGAAATGTTATTGCAATAATAAATATATTAAAAGCTACAATAACGAAGGTCTAAAGAACGACGTATACTATAATATTTCTTACAATAGCATATAAAAATAGAAAACTTTTGTGTTCATTATTTTCACATTAAATTATATAGGCCAACGGTTCGGCCTTTCGAGGATTTGTTTGCCACCACCGTAATGCGGTTTATTTAAACATGTCGTATGAGTGACAACTAATTTTTAAAATTTATTATAATCTGTTGCTGGTTGACACACACGCACCTTTATGGAAATGACAATTAGAAACGCTTGTTAAGTTATTAGCGGTCCGACGAGTAAGGTATACCACGTAAGTTTCGTGTTGTCATGCCCGAATTTAAAAATCGCCACTAATTCGAAAAAGTTGTTTCTCTCCAATTACATCAGCACAAATGCAAATATAATTTATCACCAGACCGAATAATATTAAACTACTTTTGATTACAGAAAAAACATATAACTGTAATTATACGCAATCAAATTCGAGTCGGCGAAACTCTGCTGCTTGGGTGAAAGTAATTAAAATGCAATATTAACGACAGTCAATAAAGAAACATTTTCAAAAATTATTAAATAATAATGCCGGCACATGCCTTGCGGTTCTCATCTCTTGTGTTTACAAATTATTTAAACAAACTTAACAATGGCAAGATTAAGATGCAAATTATATTGACTCTCCCATGCCAAAAATGCCTAAAATAATCTTATACATTATTATTATTTTTGAAAACGCACTTACATTGCATGCCATGCCATATTCAAATATTATTCGACCAAGAAAATGCAATTCACGTTTAATAATGCGGATATCTTTATTTGCTATACTCTTAAAACAGTTCAATAACTTTCGAATAGCTTGAAATTCTATTCCGAATCAATTTCAAATCGATTTTCCCTCTTTATGTGGCAATCTAAATTTTTACAATGCAAGCATGCTTAATTCCGTCGATATTTCCGCCCATAAATTTTAAAAATCAATTTTTAGCCTAGCAAAAGTTTTTTGAGATATAAATTTTTAGTCAAGTGAAAAGTTTCGAGAGTGACCAAGAAATACAGTTAAATGAATTCCCTGTACACACGGTGACTTGATTTATAAAAGTTGATATTTTGAAAACTTGCCAGCAGCACTTTTGCAAGTGTAAAAATTTTGCTATTTCACATAATTTTTATGTAAATCATAAAATTAAACTTTTATGATTTAAATTACCAAGCCAATTTAATTTTTTGTATCAGAAAGTTGAAATTTATGATTGCATTTTTAATTGGGAAAAATCGTAACCGCTGTTTTTTTTTTGCTTTAATTTTATACGTGAATAATCATAAACTAATTCGGTAAATGGAAAACGTTTATAGGAAATGAAGGAAAAAAAAAAGAAACCAAAGCTCACCGGTGCAAACATTTCAGTTCGGGAAAAAGTTTGAACCCACAATTCTCAATTCAAACAAGGGTAAATTAAAAAATGGGATCAAAATCGCACGGTCTACGATGAGTCAAGTTACTGCCATTAATATTATCAAACGATAGAACGACGAACTTTTGCAATTCAAAAATTATAATAATATTGAAAATATTGAAACCAATTCCAATTTCTTAATTTGTTCAATCAGAAAGATATAATTATATTCCAAGATATTGGCATCATATCAAATTGTGAATTAAAATAACGTTCGGGAAGGGAAAAAATGTAATTGAAAAATCAAAAAAAAGTTCAATCAAAATCCCGATGTGAAACTGTGGCAGAGTTGGCAAAGAATATTTATTTTCCTTGAAACAATTGAGCGACTTTCGAAATATCAGCTTGATTTCTATTCTTATAAGAGAACAAACAGAAATTAGTGTAATCATTAATCGAGATCTAACGTTAAATGGAAAACGGTTGGAGGATTTAATTTTGGGTAAACAAATTGGGCAAAAAATCAATCCCCAATTAACTCTCGGCTAATAACGAAAGTTGTTGTATTATTTACAACTACAACAATTTTATTTGTGAACTTACGAGGACGAGAAGTGCTTTTCATTTTAGGCAATCCGTTTTGAAACAACGAAGCACAATATTATTAATTTATAATAATTTAGCATATTAGTTGCAAACTCGGCACGTCATAAAAGACGTTAAAAGCACGATTATTTTAATTAATTAACGGCCATGTCTATTCTGGCAACGCTAGCGTTGTTATACATGTTAAATAATAGACAGAATTCAATTTGCAAGTACGTAAGCAAACTTTTAATGCTCGTTCATACCATGCGTTACCTTATTGTGGAAGATAAATAATTTAAAGGAGCATTATTCTAGTCATAATAATTATTATGAAGCACCCACGTCAAATCCGAGGCAGAATTTTCGCGTTAAATATCCTGTAAAATTTAATTTCTGTTCTTAAATAATAAAACGATTAAAAAAATTAAAGGCAATAGTCAATGTCGAAACTAATTAACTTATTCTTTGTGTCAGGCGACTCTTAATAATAGATTTCAAAAGCAATTACCCAAAGAACTTGCTATTCAATTGGCATTAAATGTAGGTTCCCTTTGCTACTCCTTTATTATGCACTAAAAGTTAACGGCTGAAATGGCAAAAAGAATCATCAAGAGTTGTTCTTTGTGAAATTTAACCAAAATATCAAACGAATTAGAAGTAAATCAGTTAAGAAATTAAAAACTAAACGAAAAGTTAAATCTGTAATCTTCGATGTAGAGGTACCAGAGATCGATCGAATTCAATTAAGACTGCAATATTCCGAATTTAATGCGCGATTACATTTTTATTGTTTTTACTACATTTCGTAGTAGGTAATATATTAAATAAAATCCGACTTAATTTTATTTTTAATGACCTACTTAAGGAACAAATGATCGATATAGCCGATGAAAGGTCTCATAATAATAACAACAAAAGTGAATAGTAAATAATAGATTCGACGTGAACTCCGCATTCGTTCACGATTACTTATAAATTATCAAAAGTTTAATTAAAATGGAAAGTGTTATATAATAAAAAGTTAATTACATTTCCTCTAGATTGGAAAGTAAATTTGAAAGATAACAACTTGGGAAGTTTGTACCAAAAAATGAATTTTTTCTGTTGATTGTTTGCTTAAAATTGGTTTAATTTGCAAAAATTAAACCCATTTATATTTTCAACAAATAATAAGAAGCAATAAATCAAATTTAAAAAATTTCGAATTAGCAATGCCGAACGATGCTGGTAAGAAACGCGAAAACTCCGGGAAAACCGTGAGTTTTGTTTGAAAATAAGCTCATATTTAGTTAATGTAACGTAGAGGAGCTTTGGTAAATTATAGAGCACCAATTCTGTTTTGCGGCAATTTCGTTAAATATAACAATAAGACTAAGGATATCCTAATATCCGGTTATTTGTTAATTTCCTAAAAGTAAATAAAACGCTCATAATCTGCAAGTTATGGGCCAAGTTACCGTTAGAAACTTCATTATTATTTAAGGGGAGTTTCAATCGGATTACGTTCTTTGCAAGAGTTCTTGTACCGATCTATTTTCTTTCTACTTAAAGCACTTTAGATTCAGCCTTAATAATTACTTTTGCGTGACGAGAATAATTATAATTTAAATAAAAGACGACAATAGTCGAGCTTGCCTCACTTTTTTGCGTTGCCCCGTACCCGAGAGATCAATATAGCGTAAGCACAATAATATTGTGAACTTATTTTTGTCTTCGGTATTCGGAAAAGAGAATAAGTCACCCTTACATTCGAGCGATTAAATTTCACATCCGGTATGTATGTTTCAGTCACTTCCATTTGCTCTAACCCTCCGTGAAAACCGTCAAGATTAACTGTCAATATACTAATTATAACTTTAACTGACGGTTTGCGATGACGATGTCATCCGATATGCCATAATTTGAGCGAACACCCGCCGTTTACAATTAAAACCCCTTTGTCTCTTCGCACAGACTTTTCAAAATCGCCCAAACGACGACGAATAATATGCGACAGGTCATCTTCGTTAATTAATTAAAAATGTTGCCACGACAAGCGGGCACAGTCGACATACCGCTTTTTGTTAAATTTTAATGTTCTTGTAAAAAATGTAACACAAAATACCTATTACGTTTTAATGTCGACTAAATCTCGTTATCCCCCGCTTTATCGATTCGAATATTTAAAATATTGATTCGACCTACCAGCAAATAAGGTTTTCGAAAATCGAAAACCATTAAGTATTAAATAATTGTTTCGCTAACAAAACGAAAGAAGACGTCAACTACATTAAATGTAAAATTCTTTGCCGGCGACATAAAAAATGTTAATCGTAAATGACATTCGCAGTAATGTGAACATTTTCGAGCTACTGAATTGAAAAAAAGGGGACAGAAAACTAAAACACCAATTAGGATTCGACACTCCCCCACTAAATAAAATTAACTTAAACCAAATTGGAAATTGTAAATTAAATAACAATTACCACGCAAAGGCACCGGTTATAATTCAGTGGTAATCAATCAATCAGCCAACGATTGTTTAATAAATAAATTACAGTCAAAACTGACTGCCGTTGTTGTGATGCAGTGTTAACCTGAAAAATTAGAAGAAAATATTTTTCATCAAAGGAAGCTGTTTATCTGTTTATGATCCCTCGAAAGATGTGTCGGAGTGATGCCTTTGCGCCGAGACAAGAAATGCGTGAATCCGTTGGCCTTTGGAAAAACTTTGTACAAACCGAAAAGGAAATCTATGCCGCCGCCGCCGCCGATGTTTTATAACAAAGTAAACAGTAAAAGTTGCAAATGATCGAGAAATGTGATTATAATAAATTTGAAGGACGACACTTGCAATAGCAGAGTAAATATCCTTTGTTCATAATAAATTGTTTAAAGCAAAACCTTTATAAACTTGGTGACATTGTATATTTAACATTACAAAAGAGCTAACAAGTTTGAAACTTCTTAAACTTGTAAATGGGAAAATACAAAATGTTACTGGAAAGGTACCAAAACTGAAATGGAAACACAATTTTATATGCTAGAGCAAATTGAAATACAATTTAATTTTTTTATTATATTCAAAATTATAAGCAGCACATTAAAGGGTAAAGCGCTACGACATAGTTTTGCTTTTAGCTTCTTTAATTAGTTCAAAGTTAAGCCTACTTTTGTGTAATTCACATTGTCATATATTTGTATCTCATTTGAGAGTCATTAAATTAAACCAAGTGACTTATTAATAATAATTACCTTGGAAACGGAAGTACAAATATAATATAAAAATGGAAAAATATAATTTATATTATTTGAAGATATTTTAATATTCTTTTAAATTTTAAAACTAGGCAAATTAAAAAACGATCACCTATTTTTAGATGTCAAGAAGTCAAAGAAATTCAGGTTTTCCGCACTAGTGCGGAAAAGCTTATTTTATCTTATTTAAACGAACATAGAAAGGTCGGACTTTTGGCAATGTAATGTTTATTTTATTTTAAAATATTTTTTTCTATCGAATAGCTACGATTTAATTGACAATTGAAAATTGATTGAATTTCTGAGTTTGATGTCAAATCAAACCGACATTGTTTATTAATAATAAAAGATTATAAGCAATAAATAAAAAACACAAAAAACAAAGCTCGCAAAATGTAAATGCCGAATTTATATTTGAAAAGATGTTGTTTTGGTGAAATACAAAGTCACATGCTTATGCACGTAGACAGGTAAGATTAAAAACTTAAAATCTGACTTTTCCACCTCGTTTTATTTCGGAAAACATCTTAAAGCAAAGTATTAGTAACAAAAACAAAAATAAGATGATAAAAAGATTTCGATATTTAATAATTCAACAAATTTGATAAATTAAAAGATTTTTATTAGAAAAGTTAAAATGAAAAAATTTTCAATCTTGTTGGTAATAAATTTACTGTTGAAGATTTTAAACATTTTAGAGTAAAACACCAGATTAGGGAGGTAATTTGCGCTGCTCGAAATAAAATTTTGTCGTCGGCGAGATGGTGCTTGAAAAGTGTAAGAGTTTTTTTTATCATTATTTTAAAAAGTGGCGATAAAAATTTTCAAAATTTCATTTCGAAGCTTTTCGGGTCATCGATATCGAGCACATGCTAGCAATATTGTCTCGATTCGAGTCACGTGCCGTGGAAAACCTTCCCGAGTCTCACAATCCGACGAACCTTGGTGTTTGTGGTAGATCGTCCAGACTATTTTTTTATTTATTAAGTAAATACAGTTTTCGAAAAAAGAAATCCAAAATTGAATTTAATAATAGAAATTTAATTTCTTTTCATTTGTATTTGAGAAAAACAAACCGGGCGGCGGCGGGTTTTTTTAATATCGAAAAGCTTATTGTTGTCAAAGCTGCAATAAATTATCCACGAAGCTTTACAATTCTCGACTTAAAATCGTTCTTCAAATAAAAACACGTGTAACACTGTTAGCATCCGAAAACACGGTGATATTCTGAATACCAAAATCCAGATTAAACTTAAACATTGCTCGTATCGCAAAATAAGATCTATTTCGTTTTTATTAAATTTTTTTCAAGATACGACTATACGAGAGATATTTTTTAAATTCCTTCCAAAATTCGACGGATTATTACAACTACTATTTAAAAATATTTTTCTCTAAATATAATACGACATGGATATTTTATAATAAAATATAACATTTACTTCGGAGTAATACTTTTCGTCGCATGCATACATACATGGATATGAGTTTTTTCATATTATCGAAATTTTCCAACATTTGCTAGCTCACATCCGCTTTGGAAGGTAACATTTGATGGATAAAAACTAGCGCATTAATACCTTGTCAAATGCTATTTACGTTTTCCTATCAAGCTCTAAGTGGGGTCTAATAGAAAAGTTCATCAACTGTCAAAATCGCTTGACCAACAGACATAATAAAATAAAATTTTCAACTCTCTTTCTGTCGAGTAATTCAATAGCTTTTTCCAAAGCACGAATCCGACGCATTAAGACGACTATTATATAACGCTTGTCATGCAGACTCCAACTTTTCATATGATTTTCTCTTTGCTGCGTTCAGTTCTGTGCAAGATAGATAAATTTTCCGGTGCATGAATTTTATTTACACTTGAAATATTAACCTTCCATTCAAAGAGCGAACACAATAAGAACTTAATCGTTTTTCAAATGGAATAAATAATATTTTTTTAATATATAAATATAAAAAATACATTCATCATCCATCTTCAAATACAGAAGCTTGTTTACCGCCACTTAAATGGGGACGACATTTTAATCAAAATGGTGGATGGTATAAATAAACGAAAATGAACTCTTCCTCGTATCCCCTAGCGAGAGCACAACACACCTAGGCTACCGATAGTTTATTTAAGCTTACTTCGTTAATTATTAGAAAGCCTTTCTGGACGTCGATTCTCTCCATTCGACCTGCACATTACATTATTCTACAACCTGCTAGACGATAAAAAATTGCTCCATTATTACAATCGGCAAAACTGTCATAAAAGATCTTTTCTTAATAATAATATTGGAGACCCAAAAAAGGAAATTGAAACAAAAGCGCCAGATGCTTACAATTACACTTCTTAACTGGCAAACTAGCTAGTGATGTTTAACTCCGCTAATGAGAACGTTTATCGGATAAACACAAAATTATAAGGCGAGAACAGGCTACATTTTCACACTCAATTCCTTTATTTGATAAAATTTTTACCAAACTCTAATTAAAGACGCAAACTTATAATCGTGAATTAAGAAAGTCAACTTTTATTATTTTTCTAAAACTACGTCTCGTCGCTTCGTAATAATTAACCCCAATTAAAATTATGTCTAAAAATTAAGAAAGTTGTCAACATTTTAATTAGCAGATATCAACACGTGTACGCTTACCTTTCTGCTATTATCCATTTTAGTTATTGTAGAATTAATTTCCAAGTGCAATTTGGAGCGAAACTAATTGATACGCAATTAGTACAACTTAACTCTAACTTAATATTATAAAATTTAACAAACTTTAATAATTATCATTATTATTGTCATTACAAAATATAATTTTCTTAAGTAACCAATTCGGAAAGGTAATGAAGAAAATTTGCTCTTCCCTACCGAAATTTAGACAAAACTCGTTAATCATATCGTGCGCGTCACTATAGTTCATTTGTTTGCTCGAAACCAATAAGAATCGGGCGACAAAATAATATAATTAAAATATTAATCTATAAATAGCTTTTCCAACAATACCTGCAAATTATGGATTGATGTTTTCCGCAAGTGCAAATAAATTGTGCAACAGGAAACTTTTAGTTTGCACTTTTTTATATAATAAAATCAAGATTTGTCGGGAGTAGCAATTTAGTTTCGAATTCTACAGTAATAATTTTAAACCGCAAAACAGATTACTTATGATTTTATTCAACAAACATTGAAGTTGTAATTAATTTTTTGCGATGGTATCGGAAAAGACCACATTATTGATTCGTCCTGTAGTGTATTATAATCCTGAAATTATTTCGCCATTGGACAATTTTTAATTATTATTAAATTTTGCGCTGTTACGAAGATATACCGCCGAGATTTATTAATCTTGCGAATTGTAGGTTTTAATTTTCTTGTAACTTGGTTTAATTGTTTATAATTTTCCGTGTCTCCTTCGTCTGGGAAAGACGAATTATCGCAAAATGACAAAACAAAGTGGACGTAGACAAACAGGACACGAATTTATAAAGAAAATAATTATAAATTATTATTCGGAAAATTATCATTTCGGCAAAAAAATGCCGCAATAAATAAAATATTTTTTGTAGTCCAACGTCAAAGAGTCGAGCAGAAAACATTATAAATTAAAGGAAACTTTACTTTTTGCAATGACGACGACGTTCAACAAGGAAAATTAATTTAAAATAAACAGTTTTTTAGAAAGCACTTGTTGAAATCGGTAGGTAGGTACACAGAAAATAAAGTTAACCGCACAAAATCGCATTATAAAACTAAGTTTTTCTTGCAGTCAGTCGGGAAAAAGCGATTCTAACAAACTGCGACAAAAATCAGAAATTGGGAATCCTAACTAAGGTTGACCAAGAGGGATAAACCCTTTTAGTCCCTCATGTACCTTCCCGAATAACTTTTCAGACACGACCGGTCAGTTTAATTATCTTAATTTGGGTTCTAAATTATATTTAAGATAATTACACTTTTCAAATTATCTTTCGACAAACTTTAACTCACCTTTTGGCCAAGAGACGACGAAAACACGTGGTCTTCTATTTCACCTAAAACAAAGAATCATCGGTTATTTGGTGTGCGAGCTGTATTATTCTCTTCCGCGTTAAATTTGGGTGAAAACGTTTAAAAATTCACGTGTTAAATTATTCAAAGCCCTATTTAAATTTAAATATTATTTCTTTTGCATTATTTTAGGACAAAGAAAAATCCAGACAACTTCTATCTAAAGGTCAAGTGCTAAAGAGCTGCTTCGCCGGTATGCCTTAATAAATCTAAAAATTTTAAGCTTTCACATTTTTCACGATTCATTCCAAGTGCTCGGATACATTGAGTGAGTATCATGAGATGCATTAAAAAGTAGAATTAGAGATGGAATTTCATTCTCAAGTTTGAACTTGACGGTAAATCAAGTCTTTCGAAATATGAAAATTTCACGCCATTACATTTTGGTTGCGATTTGAGGTTTTTACTTTTTTAATTTGTCGGCAAGCAATTTGATATTAAATATTACTACGGCCGTACCTTGTTAACACGTAAGATATCCTGGTTGGAAATATTGAAATTACTTTCATAATGCAATAAGTTGCGGGGCAATTTTGTAGAAATGCAATAAGAAATAATTGAAATACTGCACGGAAAAGAATTAATTTCCACCGCCGGCCGCCGCAAAGTCGATAGTAGTAGTTACATGACAAAGTGTGTAGCAGCAATGCGGATAATTTCGAGAAGAATTTTTAATTTTTGTCGGAATATTCCACGAGACACTCCCGGCTTGCATCAGGTTCTTTGTACAATCAAGAAGGGCGTACAAGTACGCGTGTACGAAATTAAATTAAGTACGCACCTGTAGCTAATATCTATATTGTATTACACACACCCGCCATACGTGATGAACACAAAGATTGGTTAATCGATAATTAAATCAGTTACTTCAATTAAATTAGATAATTATTGCATAGGTACGTACCTTCAACATTTTAATTCAAATGTTGCATGCGACAATCAGATAAAATTTCCAATTTTCCACCGAAGCATTATTATGTTCAATTTTTTTCCTCAAATGGGTGCATTGTTTGTTAGAAAAACATTTTCTTTATGAGAAAAATTATCATTAAATGGGAGGAAATTAGGGAATTTAGATTACTGCAAGCTTTTAGGTTAATTTTCGGCAAGATGAACCCCTCATTGATACGCTCCGCACGTCTGTTATTTCACGATAAACATTTTCCCCGAAGGCTTTCGCAGGATCCACAATTTTTTTAAATCCTAAATTTTCTCACCTCAAAAAGTCGGAAGCGAGTTATTTAATTGGCATAAAAAATAGTGAGTTGTTGCTGAAAACAACATCAAATAATCGGAGCCCGATTTTGGGGAAAAGAAAAAAAAATGTAAATGGAAGCGTAATAAGTCACTCTATATTCAAAAGCAGGAAAACTTCGAATCTGTCAAGTTTTGCTCGATAAAGAATCAGTTATTAGGAGTGATGGTTAAGAGTAAAAAATTAGTTTAATGTTCGTTCGTGCTGGAAAAAAATTCGACACAAAATATTGTAAAACTTGATAGGAGGTAGCAAAATTTTCGACACGACTCCAATTATGACACAGTAATTAATTTTGGTGTAAATGGCGTAAAAATAGAAACTCAAAACCGACACAACAAATTAATTAAAAGGGAAGTTGTCGTTTGGTAGATGCCTAAGCATTTAAATTTAATGAAACGTCCCAGCTAAATGAATTAGTTTAAAAAACAAAAGTCCTCTGCCATTCAACACAATTTCTAGCAACCCCACCTGAGCAAAGTTCACGTATTAAAATTAATTTGTATCCTCAGAGATGTAACCCACTTCTATTAAAATTGCAGGCTAAAAAATGAAAGGAAAAAACTAAAATAAAATCCCTATCCTTATATTCGAAATAAAACGCTAAAAAATTTCCATTTAAGCAAATAAAAATTATGTCGACAGTCTGGATAAATAGAAAAACTCTTAAAACATCCGACATCCAAGATTTTAAATAAGTAATTTAAAGGAAATTTCTGGAGGAGGTAGGTACCTAAAGTAAATATCGCTACCATATTTTTATAATTTCGTCGTTTTATAAACATGAAATTACTTAAATGCAAATATGAAAATGAAATTCCTGCAAAATGATATTTTCCCGACATATTTAAAATTTTCAAGTCTTTGGCGAGAAAAGATCCGAGCGATGGGGCGGGCGGACTCGAAGCAAAATTAAAATAATATTCGAAATAAATCAATTTAGAGTTTTGTTTATTCGATTATTTAAAGCGGTCATGAATAGCTTAATAGCAATTTATTGGAGTGACAATGTGGTTACATTAAACGACTTTATTAAAGTGCAAATTTGCAACACAAATGCGATAAATTATATCAATAGAGACGATGATAATATGGGATATTCGCCTAATTCCATTCGAAATAAATTATTCCACTTGTGAAAAGCGAATAATAATGACCATTTTGACACAGAAAATATCAAATGGGACGAAACGGCCATCAGAGATGGAAAATTAAAATATTTAAATTGGTCCTGTATTTAACATAGCAGTAGTTACGCACAAGCTCTGTCCGTCAATAAATTATTCGGTTAAGAGAATTTGTAACATTATTAAGCTTAATCAAATGGTGGCCTCAAATTTTTTTTCGTCCCGACTGTTAGACGCTTCCGATAGCAAAAGTTCCAAATTTGCTGACTATTTTTTGTTTATATCCGGCGAAAGTGAGATTTACGACAAAATGCGTCAAGAAATAAATCACAGTTCAAAGAAAACAAAATCTCAATGTCAATTTGTACAAAAGATGAAGCTTCTCCAGTATATAATAGTCGAAGACGTATATAAAGAAACTTAGTCCAATGAAAACGATAAGGATTTAAAAAGACTGTCTATCGTGAGCGGGCTTGTTATGTTATAGTCGGCCTACAAAGCAGACAAATGTATAAAAGTAATTTGGAGTAATGTACTGTAAACGCATCGTTTTATTTCTGGGGTATTTGTTGTTTTACGTTCAACTCATTTGCTAAAGTGTTAAATACAACTTTCATGTTACCCTTTTTTAACACACACATACACCGGAGAGGACGATTTAACCAATTCGTTAATTCCTTTTTTGGAGATTTTATTAAAAAGGAAATGATGCGAAGACTACGGAGGCCACAGCCGTCAAATTAAACCCAAGCAGGTTATTGCCTCGGCGAAAGGTTTATCAACAGGTTGTGTCGAGAGTAAAAGAGAAAATCGCGTTATTTTGAATCGCCGCCCTCTTGTAAAAAACCAAACCGATGTTTACTCATAGTAGAAAAAATTTAATTTTGAATATTGCTTGCAGTACCTAAAAATCTAAATACTAAAATGCCCGTATTTACAATACAAAAGCAAAAAATCAATTTTGAATTTATACGACAACATATAAACCCCAACTGCAAAATGAAACCGTATAACCGCAGATTGAAAATTGTACACCGAATATAACAAACAAAATGGAAATATAAAACTTAAAATGACCAAATTGTATTAAAAATTATGTTTAGTGAATACACGAGAAGAAACAAAAAGTATTCTTTTAGTTATTTACACTAACGAGTTGCAAATTAAGAAATCAATTATTACTAGCCCATAAGCAGTTTGCAGTTCGAATTTCGCATCAGTCTTCTGTCTGTTACTAATTTACTACAACAAAACGTTTGGTTTAACAATGTTTTTCGCTCCAAATGTCACTTATTTCATTTATTTTGTGAGTGCAGTAAGGCACTTAAATATATAATTTTTTTCAGTTAAGGTTTCAACTTACCTCACTTGAGCTTAAAAATTCAAATTTCTTGGTTTTTCCTAGCAAAATTTTTAAAATTATAATTTCCCTATCTTCTCCAAATTCTGCGTTATGTACTGGAGGGTGTGCCACACCCCCCAGACCCCCCCGGTTTACAATTTTGACTTTATATTTTTATATAATTTTTATAATTATTATTATTATTAAATAGCGTTACATTCCGAAGAATTGAGCTACCCCTTGGGGTTTACAAAACCTTTTCTGAGGGGGATTGGTCCTCTCACAATTTAAAGTAATATACTATTCGCTTTTTAGAGATTGCGGTGTTTTTTCGCCTCATTCACTATGTTCCTCCATCTGTCTCTGTCGTGTATCAGTTGTGACCATTCGTTTATACCCATCTTCTTCAGGTCATCCTTCGCGCAGTCCCACCATCTCAATTTGGGTCTACCCTTGAATCTTTTCCCATCTGGTCTCCACGTCGTCAACACTTTTATCGGTTCAACATCATTACTTCTCATTACGTGTCCCAGCCATTTAATTCTTTGGGCCTTGATGACTCTAACAATGTCTTCTTCTTCCATTTCGTCTCGTAACTCAAAATTCATTCTCGGTCTGAACTCACCCTCTACTTCTATTCCTCCCAAGATTGTCCTTAGAATTCTTCTTTCGAAGATCCTCAACATTTCTTCTTCTCTTTGTGTAGTGCACATGACTTCCGAAGCATAAGTGAGCACAGGTCTTATCAAAGTTTTGTATATTCTGATTTTTGTGTCCTTTGCTATTCTTTAATCTTTCAAAATGGTTCTGTTTGCACAATAAGCCTTATTCGCTGCCTGTATTCTTGCCTTCACCTCTGTGCGCCTGTTGTTTCTACTGCTTATTTCGACTCCAAGGTAATTGATTTTCTCGACTTTCTCAAAATTGTGTTCTCCAATCTTTATTTTGCTTCTGGTATCATATGACGTTCTTTCGCATTTCATGTATTTCGTTTTGTTACCATTTACTATTAATCCCATTTCCTTTGCCGCCTTTTCTATAGTTTGGAACACCTCTGTCATACCCTTTTCTGTTCTTGATACTATCACCACGTCGTCCGCATAAGCAACCAATTGTGTCTCTTTATTTACTATTGTTCCGCTGCAATGGGTTTGTTTTATTATTCTTTCAAGTGCAATATTAAAAAGGTTTGCAGACAGTGCATCGCCTTGTCTTACACCACAATTCGCTTCAAAGTTATCTGTCTCTCCTTCTGTTGATCTCACGATTACTAATGTTTGTTCAAGTGTCATTCTAATCAATCTTACTAATTTAGATGGTATTTTCCATTCCTTCAATATTTTCACCAGCTCAAATCTATTCACTTTGTCGAAGGCCTGTTTAAAATCAACAAACAGCATATGAATGTCCATGTCGAACTCATAGCTTTTTTCTCCGATCTGTTTAATAATGTGTAAAGCATCAGTTGTAGATCTGCCTCTTCTGAAACCATATTGATAGTTACCGATTATTTTATTACTATATGTGGTGAGTCTGTTGTTTATTATTATTGAGAGTATTTTGTATGCGACATTGAGGAGTGTAATGCCTCTATAGTTATCACAAATTTCTGCGTCTCCCTTCTTTTTAATTGTTATTATAACTCCTTCTCTCCACTTACTTGGCATCTTCTCGTTCGACCATATTCTCTTTATTAGCTCACATAGTTTGTTGTGTAATGTCTCACCTCCGTTCCTAATCATTTCAGCCATTATACCATCTTTACCCGGTGCTTTTCCGTTCTTGAGTCTTTCTATTATTGCTAGGATTTTCTCATCTTTGGGTTCCGCGACTTGCTCTTCATCTTCTTTGGTTTCTAACTCAATTTTCTCCAGTTTATTACTTTGATGTGTTCTCAACAGCTTCCTAAAGTGATTCATCCAGATTTTTTGTATTTCTTCTGGTCTGCTTTCTAGTTCACCTTCGTCGTTTTTCATTCCTCGTGTTTTGACCATATGTGTTTTCCTTGTGTCTTTGATCTGTTTATAAAAATTTTTCATATAGTTTCTCTCGTTGTTTTCTTCTATTTCTCTCATTTTCTCATCTAACCATGTATTTTTTTTGTTTGTACAGTCTGTTTGCTTCTTGTCTTTTGGTTTTATTATAAATATATAAAGATTAAATTAATTATAAATTATTATAAATAAAATAAAAGTAGACCGGGGGGTCTGGGGATGTGGAACACCCTCCAGTATATATCGCAGGATATGTTTACTCTCAGAACCCCCCCCCCCCGGTTTACATTTTTGACTATAATTTTGATAGTTAATTTTCAGAGTAACACAAAAGTTGCTGCTAAACTCCGAGCAGTAAGGCACTTAAATAAATGATTTTTTAAGTAAAGCCCCGTTAACATGGGTAGTGTTCCACATTTGTGAATTTACAAATTTTAATTTTCACGATATGATGATTTTTATATTCGTGGCGAAGGTTACACGGATGTTTATATTGCTGCTGTTGTGAACATTAACTCGGCGAAAAATCACGATTTATATTTTACGAATCGGTAGTTTCCACGGCGCGTATTCTACAAAAGTGTAACACATTGTCGTGATTCACTACCCATGTCAACGCGGCTTTATTAATGTTTAAAGTTCCCTCACTTTAGCTTAAAAATTCAAATTTCCCGGTTTTTCCTAGCGAAATTTGTAAAATTATAAATTCCCTATCTTCTCCAAATTCTGCGATATGTACTGGAGGGTGTTCCACGCCCCCCCTCCCGCCAGACCCCCCGGTTTACAATTTTGACTTTATATTTTTTTAAGGTTAAATTTCCCTCTTTTTTGCTTAAAAATTCAAATTTCCCGATTTGGATTACGAACAAATATTTTTAGTCCTAATCTTAGTTTAATATATTTTTCGGTTGGTAAAAAAAAATCGACCAATCAGAGTGCTTTTTTTCACTAAAAAATGACATGCTGTAGCTGCAGGAGCAAGCGTGCTGGCATTTTATAGATTAGGAAGGGTGTTAATTATAATTTTTTAATCGAAATAAATAAGTAGGTACTACTCAATTATTTTAACTTCAATTTATAGCATTAAAAGTATGTGATTTTAAATTACCAACCGGAATATTGTCTCTCAAAATATTTATTTCTTTTAAATTAAAATAAAGGTTATATCCGCTTTTTTTTAAATAAATATTTTTGATTTAGCAACAATTCTTTCAATTTGAAAGCGAATTTTGTTCTTTAAAACGTGTAACAATCGTGAAATAGGTTTTTGTGGTTTGCAAAAAAATTATAAATGATTCAGTTTTATTGTATAGGTTCTATAATAAATATAATAGTAATATTTAATTTTTATTTTGTGCCGAAATTATTAAATCGATATCCAGGTAGGTACATGAGTTGCAAATTTATAAAAGCCACAAACAGAATAACCTAGTACATACAAACATTCAATGGGAAATTAACCAAACAAAAATTACATCGGAAGAATAAATTTGAAAATTTTGATTTTAAAACAAAAATTATTTTTTCATCGGGCAGCGAGATTGTTATCAAACAATTTTAATTATTTACTAAACTAAACAAACATTAATAATTCGAGTAAAATCTAAAAATAAAAGAAATTTCGAATTTTCGTCGACATAATATATAATTATAAATATGGGGTTGTTAATTCGTAGACTCGCTGGTGGAGGAAAGCTGCTGAAAGCTGTTGTATCATAACTTCCTGACAAGTTGACAACCACTGCTTTAGTTATAATAATATGATATCGGCAAATGTCGAGCGGTGTGACAATAATTATACTTTGGAAAACATCACAATAAAAAAAATAACAAAATAAGCGTTGATATGTTGAGGTTATTTGTACTGAATGTATTTATAGTTGTACGTTAATGCTAAATCGATAGTTAAACAATCAAGACGAAAGGTAGGTAATTTAGAAATGAAGAAAATATGTTGAACAAAGTGATGGATGCGTTTTGTACGCAATTCTTATGGCTGGCTCCATAACGATCCAAAATCTTGTCAATTTTTCACTCGAGGAATCTGTTTCACAACCGCATGTCACCACGAAGCGTAATATTGGAAACAAAACATTTACATACATCGAAAGACAATATATTTGCCTAACGACGCCGAAACAAGCAGGAAACCTTTGGTAAAGGTAGGTTTTGATGATGTAAGCATATGGGGTAAGATCGTATGTCACTGTTGTGTCAAGGAGGGTGCGGGTGGAGAATGATTACAAGTTTGGAAGACGAAGTTGCTTTTTCGTGATATACATCAAGGTCTCAGGTGTTGACCTTTCCTGAAAATAGAGCACAAGTTGATGGGATGTATTTATTACTAAGCAAGGTCTAGGTAGTACATTATTCAGTCGACAAAAAGGAAAAGCACCTCCGCCGTAATGAAATACTAGTAAGTCTTCATTCTCCAATTTTCCAACAGGATTAATTATTTATCGGTGCCACTAAACTAGAAAATAAAATAATGAGTAGTAAAAAGTGGCCGGGCCACAAAGAGATAATAGCTTTTCCTTTATAACAAGCTTTTCATTCTGTGGAAAGAACATAATCGTTCGGATACTTCATCAAAAGTAACTCGAGATATAAAAATCGTATCCATATAAAGTGTAATTAAAACGGAAGTTGCTATAAAAATACTCTTGGTCCAATTTCGGACCACGAATAAACGTTACTCGATAACTAAACTAACTAGAAGACGGAATTATTATTTTGAGAAAATGACAAACTGCCATCTTTAAATATACA
The DNA here is from genome assembly GCA_958510845.1 of Cantharis nigra. Classification (NCBI taxonomy): domain Eukaryota; kingdom Metazoa; phylum Arthropoda; class Insecta; order Coleoptera; family Cantharidae; genus Cantharis; species Cantharis nigra. The sequence goes on along the minus strand of OY294033.1, from coordinate 967,037 downwards.
ATTTCCACATCTCATCAAAAGCGTGTTAGAATTTATGTAGGAAAAGATGTATATCGAATAAGCGTGGCAATTTTGGTGGACTAATGCCGACAGATATAAATTATTTCTTCGTTAATTAGAGCACGAAACGGAATACCGAAGGAAATTAATGTGATAACGAGATGCGATTTAAAGTAATAATGCATAAGTGCCTTAATCGATAATATGAAAATCAAATCCAATTTAAGTTTTACAACAACTCTCGCCACACTTACGTCTTCACTAATAATTATTCACAACTTTACAAGCTACCGTACAGGCCATTATGCCGTGCTTGTCAACATCAAGTAGTAAATTAATCAAAAGAACTTCATTAATATCAAAGTAATTACGACCCAGTCCTAAAAATAACAATAAAATTAAAATACTCGTTTGCTCGATATAATTTTATAACTCATTTATCGCGCCCTCGCTTCCCGATTCCGCTTCTACATTTTTTTTTGCCTTCCGATGTCTGATATTAAGTTACAAAATAATAACAGTAACGGCGGCGGCGCGCTTTCATTTTATTCGCATATTCAAAGAACATGTAACATTAAAAAGGACGTTATTATGATGACTGATAATAAAAAGAATCTTTTCTGTCCAAATACAAGACATGCAATCGTTTATTATCAAGAAAAGTTGGACGACACAAACAATATTATTTTTTTATAAGACGACAAACGTTGGGCCCATTAAAAGCGACGACACAACAAAACGGAAAGCTTTTTAATATAAAAGCACAAAGAAATATATATATAATTCCAATTAAGTGCTTTTTATTTCAATAACAATTAGCGTTCGCGATTTATGTACTTGTAAATTTAAAATTTAAATTATCCTTAGTTAAGTTTCACGCAGTCCTTACAAAAATAGATTTTTTCTTGAATTTTCTGATCCTGGATCTCATCGCCCAGGTTGAGCATAGGGAATATTTTGATTGACATTAAAATGTTTCGACTGTAATAAAGCCAAATAGAATTAGAAAATAAAATATTCGGCTACTGGCTAAGTTAATAATTTATTCGGGATGAGCTTTCAGTTCTTGACGAATATCAAAATTTGCGTGCATATTAATCACGGATACATATTTAATTCTTTGTAAAGCAAGGTAACCGTTTCTTTGGTCAATCAATTATTAATTTAAATTTAATACCACGTAAATAGAACTTCTAAACCGCTCCAAATTTTTAGTAAACATTTTGAATAACCGTATAAACGTGTTGCGGTAATTAAGCGAATTAGCACGTACAAATAGAATTCTAATTAACTTTTGAATTGTAAACTTAAAAATATTTCCATAAACCCACCGAATAGGTATGTCCATTTTGCAAAAAAGAAACATAAAAATTTCCCGCATTAAATGCATCCCTAGTGTAATTTAACAAAAATGCAATTTGCGTATATACGGTTCTTACATAATAAACGTACCACGTATTTAATTTGTTTTTTTTTTTTTTAAATAAAACTTGAAACATAAAAAATGATTTCGTCGACGACGACGACGTCTAAGAAGCGTTTAAAATTACACAAAACCGCGTGACATGGTGACAGCAAAACGTTTAAGCCAAAAACATATAAATAAAGAATATTTTGTCGAAAAATGAAGACAACGACAAAACGTCATCGGGCGCCAGGTACTACTCTCGTCATAATAAAATTAAAAAGTTTTTCCTCGAAGATTAATCTTAAGTCGCCGACGACGTTTGCGTCACTTCATTATTATTATGCCTTTAACGACAGTTATTAATAATGCAATTTGTGAAAACAGACGAACTGTCAGGAGCAAGTTTGCAATAGATAAACCGTCAGAACGTGCTGATTAAATCGGTGCTATACCAGTCCGCTAATTACTAGATGGGTAAGATACCCTACTATAGCTTTTGGGATAGGGCGACCACGAGAGGCAAGGAACTGACTCCACATAGATCTTCGGAAAATCAGTGCTTCCTCGTTTGCTTGGAAACAGCAGTAAATTGTTAGATGGGCTTGATACAAAATGAGGGAAGCACGAAAATTTAGATGTATCTAAATTTAAAACGCGACTCTAAAATTTACTATCTCTTCTTTGAATTGTGTACTTTTTTCGATTTAATTTAAAAAGAAAAGCGGTGGGTTTTCTTGGCAAAATTGGCGCTGCACTAATTACCAAAATAAATTTTTCTTCTTCGATGGATATGGAGGCCGTAATTGTTGTATACGTACTCGTGAGCTAAAAAGTGTTCTCGAAACTAGCGAGTCGATTTTATTCATCATTAAGATGTTCCTTCGTGAAAGTTTATCTGTGTTCCGGTTGTGAACCGGTAATGAACGTTCCTGTATCGAATCCTACCACGAGAACTGTAAATTACAATTCCCAGGACCACTTCATTTAAATGTATATTAAGGAAGGTAAGCTTTAGCATTATTTCGATTGGTTTACGCAGAAACCGTTTATGCGCGTGTTAGGTAGCACAAGAAATTTTCAAATTGAAACGCCATTAATCCAATTTATAACATTCTACAAAAACACTTTGTTTCCCAAGTTCAATTTGAAAATTACTTTTGCTTTAGCGAAATTGAAAATACGACAGGGGCGACTCGTGAGGCCGATATTTGGAAGTTTCGTATGTTGCTAGGGCAACCAATTAGTGTCCGAAAGTTAATTAGAGATTAAAAGAGGTCGGAGTTTTTCAATTTAGAAGAATCGATGGCGGCGAAGGCGGAGAGTATGCAAATGCAACGCAAAGTGCAAGCAGGCAGGATAAATTATCGATATTTACGAGAAAAGCAAGAGAAAAAGAAATCACACGAGAAACGAATCCATTGTTACCACTTCAAGTAGCGTGGTTATCGAAATCTAGCACACTAAGCTGATGGGATTGAATATTTGTGTTCGAATCTACACAAAAATATATAAAGTGATATGGGAATACTTCCTTTAAATTTTGCCACATTTCTACTACAACACGTCAAATTTACATCAGCTATTGGAAACGCGAAAGTTTATTTGACGAAAATATTCTTAAAAAATCACACCTCTTAAGGCATTAAAAATTTAAATCCCTCGTGTGAAATTTAAGCATTGATTGAAATGTTGCAAAGGAACTAAAACTAAAATTAACTTTGCGGTAAGTTTTCCTTAGCTCTTCTAATACTATCGGGAAATTACAACGAACAAATTGGAAACTTTCGCGACAATCTAAAAATATATAATATCCATTACATTTTCAATATTAAACTTACGAAACGCAAGGTGATATCTTAATAAATATTTTATTACAAAAATGGTCAATTATATTGACGATGGATATGTTGCAATCGACATTCATATGAGTTCGAATTAATTAAATCGGAGCGTAGCAAGAACGCACAAAATTTAATATTATAATCATAAAAAAATATAGTTATCCTATGGGTTAAGCCCCAGGGGTCATTATGATGGCCCTGTGCACGTATTCCAGTTTACTTGGATATCAATGCATTACATTTCAAACTGTATAAAGTTGAAAATGCAAAATCAAATCGAAAATCATAAAATTATAATTTGAAATTAAAAGATAGAATTACACCTAGAACATAGATAGAATTTTAAAATTACATTTTTAGCTAAACTGACATCCCCTGTAGTTGGGGAATATTATATCCGACGAAAGTGAAATAAAAAAAATTGAAACAGAAATCAATTTCAGGTGATTCCGTTTTGAATTTCTTAGTCTTCCTCGTATTTTAAGACCAAAACTATCTCGTTTAGCTATTTTTCAGTTTCAACACCTAGAACTCCGGTTTCGGATATAAGCTAATAATAATTCCAACAAATATCGCGTTTACAAAAGAGAGTAGGATTGGTTTAAACTTAAATAAAGGGGGCTTTTTACAGGAGGTCAAAGTGAATTCTAAACCGTTTTCAAATATTAGCAAAAGCTCGTCGTTAATATGTACGTAATCTAGTTTTTGCAGAATATTTGAACTGAAAGTTGCGCGAAACGTTCAGATATTCGGAAACGATAAATTTAAACTGATAATTTTGGAATTTTAAAAATTATATATCGGCTGGTTTTTGTGGGTTCAATTTTGATGCGTTAACATCTGCATGATGATGAAATTCGGTTCCATCACTGTGCACAAGATTCAACTACGACGATCCATCTTGTTGAATATAATAAATTTCTATTATAAATTTTTATAAAAAATTACACAGGAACAAGTTTAAGTAAAAATAATCGACACAGAAATGTTGTAAAAACCTAGTGATAATGTGAAATAAAAATTGCCTTACATCCATTTTGGGAAAAGCTACATATCTAATAATAGCTCGTGGGGCCGTAAGATGCTGTTTAATATGAAGGAAAGCCAACTAAATTTTAACTACATCCGTAGAACCGTAGAAGATATAAATATTATTGTAGTTGAGCAAATGTTAATTCAAGAAACTATAACGCAACTTAGAGCTCAAGGCAATTTCCTTATTGAGCAATTTTCTCGACACCAACAAATGAACGGCACAAAATGATGATGAAAACAAAAGATCAGATTAAATTTTACGCCCTAGTAATAATTATAATTAATGTTCTATTATAACAGCAAATTATTAATTACTATGATTTAACTTAAATGAAGGTGCAGAAAAATGCGACAAAATTCACGAATTTATTAAGTAGAAAAATTTATTATAATTTTATTTTTGATATTTAGGGTGAACCTCCCACCCTGCAGGTATCATTTTTATTGCTTATTATTATTTAAAATAAATTAAAATCCGATTACAGCTTGTTGCAAACGTTTAGTAGGTACTGCGTGTGACAGTTACTATTAAAACACGGTTAGTTTCGTTACCACATTTCCACTTTGTTAATTAAATTTCTCACACAGCTAATTAAAAGTGCCGGAAAAAGTCGCAACAGATCCACTTACCCCTTTCGTAAAATTACGAAAATATTTGTAATCGCCGATCACGAAACCAACCCACAGACCCGGTTTAACATTAGACTCTAGTTGAAGGAAACTATGAAATAGGTAACATCAACCTAGCGGAAATAACCATCTGTAACTGACAAACTATTGTTTGCATCCCTCTATGGTGTACTCGGGCATCGCACAATGTAGTGGAAAAATTTCACTTTAATAATAACCAGTCAACAGTTTAGTTCCAAGCATCCCCCGTTTTATTTCATCAAATATCCAATCGCACCGTATTTGTAATTTTTTGTTTTGAAAAAGTGTTGGAGGCACTAACAAAGTTGATAAATAATATGAGTAGCCGAAACTTTCCAAATTTGAAATTCAAATTGTATAAATTTATTTAAGCAATTTTTTGCACTTAAAAAACTAGGTCAGCACAAAAAAGACGTCGTAGAATTTTATGCATAAGCAAAGCCATGAACGCCTCTAACAATAATAAATTTCTAAATGTCAAACAGTTCAAATATTCTTTTATTTTCACTATGATGATAGCGAAAATATTGCACCCTTTCGATTCAAAGCGCAACACTAAAATCCAAGGACCCTCGAAGCAACATTTTTTTATCCATCTTATAAATAAGCATAAATTACGGTATCTCGGTTGGTTTAACTATACTTAAAACCACTTTAATTGTCCCGGGGTCGGACACATGTCGAATTCTAATTTTATATGTTCGAATATCTACTTGTGGAGGGTTGCTTACCAATTCTAAGGGTCGCAATATTGACTACACACACCTGCTTTGCTAGTCGTCCAGGTGCTGGCTAGAAGAGCAATAAACCACGCGTCACGACCTAAAGCCAGATTCAAAATAAAAACAGATATCAAAACATCGAGATTTTTAGCAATCGCAATAAAAAAGAGCGCACCCATAGCGTCGTTATGAATGCCACTTTACGACGAAACTCTAATATTTATGAGCGCGGAGAAAAATATTGAAGGGAAAAACCACAGCCAAATTGTTATTAGAAAACAATAAATGATCTCCGAGACCAACCTCGGTGGCGGTCCCAACTCGCTTAATTATTCAATTTTATGTTTCTGTCGCAGTTGGACTGTAATAAGAAAATGTCCAAATAATAGCAAGTTATGGGCCCGGAATTCGCTCAAATCAATTATTATTGTTCACTTCAAACCCCGCTGGCTGTGAAACGACGCCCTCTACGAATTATAACAAAATATGACAGATTTGAATTACACTAGGAAATCTGATAAACTGCCACTCGTCCAAACAATAAAACAAACAGCTTCTGCAAATGATAATTAATTAGCATCAGATGGTCAACGTAAACGTTATCGATAAAATCCTCTTAGGATTGACAAAAATGAAAGGACAAATTTTAAACCGCGGTAATCCATTTTTTTAATGTCGCCGTTGATGATGACACTTCTTCACGTTAAAAATGTAAACGTTAATAAAATATTTGTATTCGGGTCGCGTAAACGGCATAAAAACGAATTAAGCAATAAACTGAAAATAAGAAAGAGATGCGAATTTTATTGTCTAAATGTAATTTTGACAACATTCCAGATTATCCAGAATGTGTTTTATCTGCGACGGTGCATTAGTATGTATAAATGCAAAATAATTATAGGGATATCGTGTTAGATTAAGCTTGAAGGTGGATGATGTGACGACTTGAAATGCAAACCCGAAATTGTACGCGGTATGTGTACACAGATCGAAAATTATTTAAAATTCTCTATGCATTTAAATTGCACCGCACGTCTCAAAGTCTTAACGTCTACTTTACGTATACAAATCAAAATTACACGAGACACGTAATTTACGTTGGCGGTAAAATTAGGACTACAAATAAACATGTTCAAACGTGAACGTACATAATGTGTCTCATAAAATACAAACAAATTAGCGATAACTATAAAAGGGTACGCAATATGAATAATCATTAGGTACAAATAATACGGCGCAAATTTTGTAGCCCTCAAATTAAAATAAATAGAATACCGTAATTTAGTTATGTTGTTATTAAACCGAAGAATTGAGAGTGTCTGCTTCGTTTTCGGTTTTTGCATAAAATTTTCATAAGTAAGCTCCTTAATTAAGCAATAATAATAATAATTATATTGTGCTATAGCTGTTGTAGTAGCTCCTAGCTAGCCAGTCATCCCGTGACGTCTTTCAAATATCAAATGTACATTTAATGTACAACCCAAGTAATGCGTTCGATTAAAATTAAATTATATGAACACAAAATCTAATCAGTGTCTGTTCATATATGATGCGAAATAACAGGAGAACAATCCCTCGACAGTGCAGTTTAATTTTATGGTATATTGATACATCACATCCAACCAATTCTGTTGGTAATTTAGATTCGGTATTGATTATGAATAAATGGAACGGAAGCCTTATTCGATCAAAACCAATAATGGTTGTTGGAAATAGTTTTTGATTTATACAACTTAATGAAATGTAATAATGTGTTAAGTCAATAGATTGTGGCCAAATTATGCTAACATCAAACTATATATTATTATATTGTGAGCCAAAACACGAAAACTAACTTATCGATCGAAATTAATAATTCTAAATTTATGTCGCACTCAGAAATTAAAATTATTTGCTAGGATAACTGCAAACTGCATAATTTCCGAAATGCAAGCCAACTAGCGCATCAACCGAAACAAATTACAGTTCACCAAAGCGAAAGAGAGCTCTCCTCGACTACACTATAAATTATTGCAACAACTCTTTGAAAGGCAATGTAATTTGTTTATAAAGTCGAAAGCAATAATATAGAAATAATAAAAACCTCACGACAAAACTTTTAGACTCGTTTCGTTACAAAGTATGGTTGGTTGTAGTTTTACGTTCAAGTTTATTTCAAAGCACCATCAAGTATACCCGGTATAACAAAGTAAATTCGGCTAGGAGAAATTTATAGAAAAATTAACCGAGTGCGTAAATTAAATTCGGCATAAACAATTTTGGTAAATAAAAGAATATATCGGCGGAGATAAAAAAAATTTAGGTGATTTTTTTTACTATCCAGAAAAGTATCTATTTCCCATTAAATGATATCAGAGCGTTCTTTACAAGACGCGAGATAACTTCCTTCGTAGTCAATATTGAGAAAAATACATAAAACAAATTTTCCAATCTCCAGTAAAGTCCATTCTTTCATGTTTATGTTCCCAGTAGTGTTTCATATTACGTCTGTATCTCGAGCTCAAATCTTCCTCATCAAATTCTTGGTCAAGACGGCAATTCTTGACAGATCCCTGAGAGACCCTCAACATACAAAATTCTCCCTCTCCGCCCACTCTAGTAAACTCCACTATCAAGATCCCTTAGTTTATTTGTTCATTTCTACCGCTAAGCAAATAACTTCGTCCGTGAGGTAATCGCACCCGCATTCAAAGACATTGCAGCCTAAGTGATGCTATATACAGGAACATTCTACTTTAAAGCGAACGTAATCCACTCTAATCCGAAGAGTCGACTTTGCCTCGTTTTCGAGGCTCTTTGCACTCAACAAGAACTAAAATAAAGCGAACACCCTCTCATTTACTTAGTTTAGAATTTTTCCAACCATGCATATGCATTTTGACGCCCCTTCTTATCGTTACGAGAAAAAAGCTCCTCCACTTGAATTCAACTGCCACAATAAACTTTAAGTAAATGAAAGTGGTGAATATCTCCAGTATACACATCGGCCATGCAGAGTCAATACAGCGCAAAATTAATTAATTATCTCTTTTGTCTTCGAAAATCAGCGTCTTGGCCTGATTAATTATTATGGCTCGAGATGTCGAAATTTACCTAAATAGACAGGAAATTGAAATTATGTTTCGGCTACGTAAAATATTCTTTTCTCGAAATTGTGCAAAATGAAAGATATACTAACACAATAATTATTTGAGCCGGGATACACATCGATAATGGCTTTTATTAATTAACTGATTTCCCAAGGTAAAGTCGACATCGTTCTATCGCCTCCGCAGTAAAAATTCGTCAAGTTGAAATCTATAAAGCGGATTTTTATTAATATTTTGCAGTCTTAAATTTTACTTCTTATTGACCAAAAGTGACCGTAAAAATTCAATCTTCATAAATATAAAACCAAGCTACTCGATTATTTATTGAAAGGTTGTCGGGTATCTGGGCATAAAAAAATGGAAAATACATTTTGATTATCATTGCAAAGAAGCTTTTTGTTAAAAGCTCACCCAAGTCGTTGTTAAATGTGAGACATTTTGCGTTAAATATGTTAAGCATATAATATTTGGGTTTTAGAGCTGTCATGTTTAATCTCGTTTAAGCCACTAGTGCAAAGTTTTTGTGCTAAAAACTCAAATTACTAGATCGAGTTGTAATGTAAAATAATAAGCTCGAATTTTGGTTAGGAAAATGGGGTCAAGCCGCTCCAAGAGAACGGTCTGTTCCATATAATGTAATACAGATCAGATTATTAAAACAAATCCGCTTACAACGTTTACAAATAATGTAACATATTACCTATACCAATTAATATATTTGATATTACATTTATAACAACGCTTGCGATTACTTAATAAATTATTGTGGTGTAACAGGTGGACGATGAGGAGTCCTCTGCAATAAGCTTAAATTTTCCATGTCAATTCTACGCACATTTTCAATTCTACCGTGTTTACCTTAAATTACTCGAACAATTCATTTTCCAATCAAGCAAAGTAAAATTTATTTCTTTTATAAACAGAAACAATTATAAGAGACAACTTTGATAAATTAAAGTTACTTTACCAAGTAATCAAAAACGTTAAATCGATTTTTATAATATGTTTTCGGCAATTTAACTTGGACCTTGATTGCATAATCCCAAAACCTTGTGTAAATAATAAGTGCTTGATATTTCCATGCATTCGAAAATCCCTTCTTAGCTTTATAAAGAGGTAAGAAATTCGGAAAGAACAAATAGAAAATTTCTATACTTAAATATTTGAACGCCAGTGAACTTGCTAGGTAATGGAAAAATTACTTTTAGGTAAGTAATATGAACTTCAATAAGATTAAATTGCAGATTAGGTGAATATTATACCTATTTAATTTAGAACATAATAATGTGTGCTTTTCCGTACCGAGTGCAATAAAGTTTAATTTATCGCACTCCACCGAAACAAATCAATTAAATGAAGAATATAATAATTTATTGTCCATTTAACTTGTTAGGTTTTATTTAGAGAATTACTAATTTATATTATGTTCATAATATCGATCGACACAAAAACAAATGAAAATAAACAAGCTGGTTTCACCATTTTTACTGAAATTATATAAACCGTCAACAATAATAATTAACTAATAAATATTCATGTTTCAATTTTTTAAACCATCATTCTTCAATCAGAACAAACAAAATAAAATCATTAAAAGAGTCATCCAATTACAATAAATTAATATAAAAAGTAATTTAACGTAGTGAATTGGAAAATTATTATAACCTTATAGAATCCTTGATATATTATTAGTTGACCACAATTTTCCAAATTTTTAAAGAAAAAAGATCAATCACTCCGATAGCAATAAGTTTTAGACCGGAATAATTATTCAATCTTATTTCAATTATTTTACGTATAACAAGTGCGGTAAAGAGAAGCTTTTCCAACTTCATTTTTTTAATCGCAAAAAACTGAAAAAAACCGCATTGTATCGGAAAAATCATAATCAAATTAAACTGGAATAACGAAATTCCAACGTAAATGGCATGCGGATCGTCGAAGTATTTTGTGAAATCTGAATTTGCTTCCTGTTGCAGCAGATAGGGCGAGATGTAAATAATACGACAATATTGAACCAATTTTGAAGTGACTCCGTTCAGTTCATCAATAACAGGCAACCATCTATTATCGAACAAACTGACAATATTGAATAAACAACTTTTATACAAATCTAATATCAGAGAATAGCAAAATCATAATATAATGTCACAAAATATTTTTGTGAAAATATTTTATTCGAAGTCGATGATTTTATGTTTAGTGTTGAACATAAAAATGTTAGTATACCCAATACTACTCGGCTAGGACATCCACTTTCAGATTAACGAAATAGAAACACCTGAGTATACTTTCAGTAACTACTATAAAATTTGTTACATTTTACGACATCATTATATCAAATCTATAACCAATTATATTTATTACACACAAATTACTCTATATGACCTACCAATCACGTTAAGTAAGATAAATGATCAAATAATTACATAATAAATTAAAAGCAAAATAGTAAATTTATATGAATTACAAATCAATGGATTACAAATGGATTTCGTTAAAGAAATTTAGTACCAGTCATTAAATAATAATAAAAGCTAATAAAGTAAGATCGTTTAAAATTTATAAAAGCCTTTTTTAAGTGAAACGGTCAATTTCATGTAAAACTCAAGATTGCGATAAGCTGACAAGTGATACGAAACAAATAGAGAAAACGGATTAGAGATGTTGTGATAAAAGGTTTTCAGTTAAGAGTGTAAACATCTTACATCTTTAACAGTGCGCTTTTAGCTGAAAGCACAACAAAATTTTAAAATCTTGCGGAAATGAAAGCAAATTCAATACAAAATTTATCCTGCAGATCCTCCTCTTGTCCTTTAATTAAGCCACAAATTAACGCCAAAATTTGTCCGAGGTCCGACCGAAAAGAATTAATTTAAAAAATAATTAACACTTTGTATGGTTTATTATCGCAGAATAAAAGGACGAGAAAAGTTTCTTGTACTGCACTAATGGTTTACGCCAAGTTAATAATAGTCGAATCCACAATTTCTATGTTTCCGCTTTTTGTCGAAAATCACACACTTTGGAAATTGAAAAAATTTATAAATGACACCTCATCTACCACTTTTGTTGTTTACAAATAAAGTTCATGCGACGATAAATAAAAAATTAAGGATTTCCGTTATATCCACAAAAAGTTATTAGTTCAAGGAGTTTTCAACAAACTTTTAATACATAAAAATTTTTCTATTTAAAAAGTAATTTCCAGAATATTGTATCGGAAGAATAATCGTTCGAATTTCAATTATTGGTTTCCAAAACATTCTTTAGTTTAAATTTGGATTTCTTCGAGAGTATACAGCATCGCTTACGGTGTATTTCCAAACCGAATTAAAATTTTGACTGCAAATAGCAAGTTTATGGGTTTTATAAATAGCTAGCTAGTTGCATCTTATTCGATCGAAGCTCTAAACCTAGAAGCTAAACCTGACGTGAGAATATGAGATACTGCAAATAGTAAAATCTAATTAGCACAACAATCTGGTTACCAATAAAACAATGCGAGTCTGTATTTCACCAACTATTCAAACAAGTCCTTTATACCATAAATATGTACAGCTTCATACATTACAAAATAAACCGCTTTACTAATGAAAACTTGATAAACAAATTACATTGTCAGCAAATACGGTAGATAAATATAATAAAAAAAAATGTTTTCATATTCCTACTTCGTCATCGGCACACACCCTAATCATAAACAACGGGAGCGAAAAAGTCCGAAATTAGCGATACTGTGTATCAATCGAGAGGTACTAATTTAGAATTTCGTGAACCCAAATTTCAATTTGAATGAATCATATGATTGCCAGTGCTATTGAAGCCGCGGAGATAATAAAGGGTGGTAGCAAATTTGACCGGTCCTGCTCAACAGCTGACGTCTGTTCATGAATTAATAATTTGGAATCACCCATTGATCTTCTACGCAAAAACAAACAGATTATTTTTGATTTTCGTTTTATTTAGTTTGCACAGGAAAGATTACAGCTCATATCGGAGAACCTTTGAAGGGGTCATACTATATCAAAAGTATAAAAATAAATTACTACTTTTCGTCGATAAAATATCTTGTGGTCTTGTGTGTATGTATATGGCTTTCTATGGCGCCCAGCAAAGTAGTTTTAGTTATTTCTTGGGTTCCAGAGTCAAATGTTGGAGTTTCTTCATTTTCGTTAAAAAATTGATGAGAAGTTAGTATTGTTTTTTGAAATTTTTATGTTTGGTAAACTACATGACAAACTTTTTGAAGCAAATTTGTAATCATAATTTAATAAAGAAAAATAACGCTACAGCATAGTTTAAGGAAACTTTCCCAACATGATTTGCTTTGAAGTCAGTCTTGTAAAGCCAGACGCGAAGAAAATTAAATTAATCACGTCGAACGATAGAAGTCTTTGTAAAAGTGTAGCAAAAAAAAGTAATTCAAACAATTGATGATAAAATGGAAGGTAATGTAATTTAATTTATTGCAAAATATTTTTCCAATTTCGAAATATTGTGGAGGTTATTATGGACAAATAAAAGCAAAAATTTGTGCATAAATAATTATAAAAAAAAAAGTTCTAGTTAACCTAACGTTAAAGCAATTTATGAAAAAATGTTAACAATCAACTTCAAAGCTTTGTACACACTTCGCACGTCAACTATGCCGACATTTTGATCTCGGCGTAATTAGTTAAGCATTTATTAAAATTGCACTTTGATAAAGCTCTGCGTAAAAGTTAAATAAAAAGCTCGGCGGGTTAATTTCCTTAAAGGTAGCGGAGCGGAATCGATTTTTACTAATTTTCATATTATTGACGAATGCAAATGTTTCCTGTTGTACCACTTTTCATGTACCCGATGTAATAGACGTTACGTGACCAAGTCATATTAAATAATTACTGTTATAAAAAACGAAATGAGTTATCGCACTTAATTTCTATGATTTATTGTCTTTGTGGATTATGATGTTATCGAAATTTTTGAAACTTCATTTTATACAACAATTGAAGCAACAACTAATGTGAACGACAGCATGGAGGTTTGAAAATCCCCAAATGCAATAATATAAAGCCGAATCTGCCAAGAAGGAGTGTGGCGAGGACTACAATGTTAACTTATAACAATGGTCACTTTTAACCCCCATGAGATGAATATCAAGAATTATAATGTAGTTACGGAATCCGTATTGTAAATCTTACCACGTTTAAATAACCGGAACCTCTTACTTCATTAATGGATAGATACTCGTATAATACTAAAGTTGTTAACAAATTATCTTAATGGAAATCCTGCAATGCTTATAATCTAAATTTTGCCTTGTACTACAGAAAATTACTTCTTGTGTGTGTGTATCTCATTAAATCTCATGTAAGTACAAATTAGGTTAGCTCGGTTATGTTTTAACAGGAGGAAGGAACGAAGGTACATTCCGCCGGCGCAAAATCAATATTTAAAAAAGCTCGGCACATTTTATTGGCAATTTTCAACTTGTCCGATACCGTAGATGGACAAACGATAACCTCTCCCAAAAATGCAATATGAAAGAGGAAAAGCTCATTTTATCAAGACGAGAACTCGATATTTTGCCACCCGATAGCGGCAGTCAAATAGCAAAAGACGGAAGCAATCTGGGAAGCAAACGGCACGAGCTATTGCTTAGTTTTAGCAGTTTCTACTATGTGATAGGTGATAAGGGCCCCGAATATGTTGTTACTTATAACCAAACTTTTGGGGTCAGATTTAGATAACAAACTACCGCGTAAGAATTTGAATATTAGCAGATTACGGTGGGTAATTTATCCGAAATCAAGCTCTCTCTAAACGTTAAATTTAAAATCGTATTAAATATAATTAGGCCCGATTAATTTTTTTAATTGCTCGAAAACGTTAGGGTAACTAAATCTTGAGGACATATTTTAGAGTCATCAAGATAAGTGTAGTGTATATATTCTCCGAGTCCTAAATTACTTCTATAAAGTTAGGAGGCGTAAAGATAATTATTACTCTTGTTTTAGAAATTAGATTTCAGACAAAAAAATTAATTAACAATTTTAACTACAACTTTAGAGTTTGCTTCTTTCAAAAAAAAATTACTCCCGAAAGAAACAAATGGGACGGAAAATAAAATGTCGTTATATCGACGAGCAATTTTCGGTTTCGAGCTTCCAAAATTATAATATATAGGTATACGTACACCAACTTTTTAAAAGCTAATACGTTTCCACCGCATCTTGCTTTTTAATCGCGCTTCCTTTTAACATAATATATCTCTTCAGCTACATCCATATTCTCTTCCCATCTTCTTAACGTTTCATCAAATACAATAATCAATCAATTTTTAAGCGCCACCCTTTTAGTTACAACCAATTCCCTCTGTATTTTTCTTAAAACAAACATTTTCTGCCAACGACTGTTCGATAACTCCGTTAAAATTTACTCGACGCCGCGACGATGATAAAAAAATATACAAACAAGCATCGACTTATCCGCCATATCACAATTTAAAAATAATTATTTTTCGCTAGGCATCGACGGATAAGAGATGTGGAAATTCTTTTGTGCGGGAGAGAAAGAAAAGGAAAATTAATTTTATTCTTACTTAATGTAGCCCATTTATTAACTTTCCCTTTTAAATTAATCCTTTTATTTTATATGATGAAATGCGACGATCAAAAGAGTTGCTCCTTTATTCGTAATAAAAAAGAAATTAAAATTGACAAAACTTTCCCAATTAAATTGACTCCCACAAGAAATTAAAGTGATACCGGCGGTTCATTGTGGTCGGGATAATTTGATTTGCTGGGTGTGATGAACGTGTGAGAATTCGCGATAGTGACGGACCTAAGGGAGTCGCATTGTCGCTTCCATAGCTACGTAGTTTGTCAGGGTAGAAAATTAAATCAAAGTGTGCAACAGATTTCATTTGCCATTTAATAAAAACACCTACCTAACCAAATTCCGTTTAAAGAAAACATCCATTGTAATAGTCCTTGATAAGTCCTTCGCTGTCAAGTTTTTTTTGTGACAGTGAGATACGACGTATCTCGAAGAGGGAGGCCCCGGTAGACAGTGATTGATAAAATTAGATCTATTGGGGGTCAAATCAAAGAAAGGTGAGTTTCCCAAAATTTTGCGGCTGGGTTAATAGTTCTTTTCTTACCTATCCCTAAACACCTGAGCTCGAAAATTTATTTTCTTCCGACAAAAAATGTTGAAAATGATTTACTCGTTATTGCGCACCCTAAGTACTGCCGGAAATTTATTTAGCCGTTTTTAGGCGCCTCGCGCATTAAAGATACGTTCGTAAATGTTAATCGCTCTATCTGCTTAGTAATTAATCCAAAATAGGTCAGAAACTTACGACCAACAGTTTCCTTTCAAGCATGGCTCTCAGTTGAGTTAGATCAATTATTCCACGCAGTTTACTACGAAAACGTATACAAGTGGATGAGCACGCGAGAACAAAAAAATCGCCGAACACGCTGTATATTGACTTGATAAAATTTAAATCTTCTTGTAATTTTTAAGCGAGCTATCGAAACTGTTTTATGCGATTTTAACCGTCTCTCGAAACTTATCGAGAGGGTGTAATTTATAATATTATTTCAGGAGTTTTAATAAATTAAAAACTTTCGTTATCCGTTCAGGAAATAAGATTATACCTAATTGAAAAAAAAAAGTTAAAACAACTTGGAATAATTGTAAACAGTCCTATAGTCAATCGATAGCTCGAAGAATTGACAAGTTGCCAATTTGTATTGCGCCAACAAGAAATAAAATATTGAAAATATTAACATCGTTTTTCGAGTTTAAAAATTGTGCGTGTCTCTTATTGATTAAAACAAGTTAGCAATTTCCGTTCAGTTTCTAAAGTCTTCCTGAAAAATAGGCATATGAAAATTATTGTTATCACGAAAACAATTATAAATGGTATTTTCTTAAGAACGTCGGCTGAAAAGTAAAGATGGCAGCGAGCAGGTGGGTAATCACAATTTAATAATAAGAAAAGCTTTGAAAAGAAAACAATTAAACACGATTGACGTTCTAAATTAATTAGTATTGCACGGCGAAAGAAGCATAACACAATCGGATGATGTTATTAAAATTTAAGATGGAAAAATCAGGCAGTCAATACAATAAATTCGATAAAAGAAAAAGCGATTCCACCTCAATGGCTTTAAATTTATCTGAAATGCAGTTAAGAAACTTTTAAGTTAGATTTCAAGTTCATAATTAACTCAAATCATTACTTCCTTTTCCTGATGCTGAAAAACTATTTACGTTTTATTAGTTTTCGAAATTAAACTTCATGGAAAATTAAGTTTTACCACGACAAAAGTCACAATTTTGGTTTTCCCAAGCTATGGTTAATAATTCCGATACAAAAGTATTTTGAGAGTAATCAATATATTTTATTGACATATAGAAGTTTGCAAGAACGAAAATAATACCTATATCAAAGTTTGTTGATTATTTTATTGCCCCTCTCGAAAAATGTCCATGGATTATTAAACACGAACCTTCAATCAGCATTAGTTTGTTCACAAACAATTATTGGTTGCTAATGCAAAACTCTTACTCAATCCAAGAAAGTTTTGAATGCAATTTTGTAAATTAAATATTTATTTGAAGACGTCTTACGTGCAGTTAACCCTAATTTCGAAAATGTGTCAAAAATGTTATCATTTTCCCAAGTGGATGCTATATACATTGAATCCGTTGCCAAGAAACTTGGTGTGCAACTAGATAATTTAAAGATCTAAATCGGTTGCTTTATTGTTTACTTTAAAAAGTCAATTCAAACAAGATAAATTAGTCATAAAGTGACTAATTGACCCCGTTTCATTTCAATTAATACTTTAAAATGAAAAAAGGATTCAGTATCTAAACTTTTGCACTCCGGTCTCATTGATTTCATATAAACGACATCCAAGATTAAAAAAAATATCTACCTTTCTGTCACCTTTCGTCCGAATTTCTTTAGTCCTGACTGAATCTGGAACAGAAAAAAAATTATTAATCCTTATTGATTAATGAATAGATCACGGTTTGATTCTTGAGAAAAAGGATTAATCCAAAGCTTTGAGGAAAAACTCGATATCCTGATTTTTCGCCAAACTTTTCGTTTGTTATTAATTATTTATCCTTCATGATCTTTCTCCTGGATCAAATAAAATATATAAAGTACGGCATTTGCACTCCTCCTGGGTAAACAGAGTTATCGTACGTAGCAATTTACAATTAATTGCATAACATTAAATTAAAGATAACACTGCCTCCCCGGGGGGTACTTCGATGCAAATATTAGACTCCAGGGTTTAGAAAAAAATCAATATTTTTCCTATTGAAAATTGCCGTTTCAAGTTGTTCGTCCAATTGCTATGGCAACGAAAAAAATTGAGCTTACCAATGTTATCCATCTAGATAGAAGCAAATGAAATTTTAATGATATTCAATAATCCTACAGGTGCTTTTAGTCAGTACAGAGTTTTTAGTCCTTAAATAACATCAATTATAAAACTGTGCATTAAAATAAATAATAGAATTGGCAGTATAGTGTTTGAGTAATGAAAAGATAATTTCCACAGTTGTGAATAAAAATTAGGAAATTCTAAAAATAAATAAGAAATATAAGTTTTAAGTAAGTTTTTCCACATTTAAAATTTCGATTTTTGAGCCTTTCGTAGTTTTTCATTTCCCTCGTGTCGTTTAATCTCCCTTATCAGAATCTACACTTATTATTCTGCACGTTATACCTTCATCCTCAAGTCTTAGTGATTCTGCAATATTTTACGAGTCCACATTCAAAAATTTTTAAATTAATAAATTTCCCATGTTTAAGCTGTAACGATATCCTTTTATTTTTCACTTTGAAAAAGTTTTTCATTTTAAAAACTCTTAGTAAATTTTATAAACTTTCAAATTACTTTTGTCGTTAATTTTTTTAACATAATCACTCTTAATTCAATTTTAAGTTTTGAAAAATTGTTTTATCGAGTCGGCATTAATTAAATATTTAAGGAAGGTAATTTTCTATGGAAGTCGATTGATGAAAAGTAAAAAAACCTTGGAAAAGTTTGAAAGTTACAGACGTACCTACATATTTGATAAATTACTCGATTGACCTATTGATTAATCACCTTACAGATTCTAATTTTGTTTTTACAAATTGCTTTTTCCATCAAAAGATGCGGTGACAAAGTTTCTTAACACTCGGAAAGGTTAGACAAATTCAATAGTTTTCGTAATCCAATCTTGTGCTATTAATTAACTGGTTAATTTCTTCAACAGTCACCGGATACTCAATTAGCACGCAACACCACAACATTTACCTCGAAGTTAGTCGCCGACTTCACCTGATCTGAACTAAAACGTGGTAAAGTTTTCGGACGAAATTGTCACCTTCGCCGATTCCAAAAATACACAAAGACACCTCAACTTTAGTCTAATCGAGAGATCGAATCGCAACAGGTTTGGTTTTTATCGTGCTAATGCAGAAGACAATTATGCAAAAAACTTAATTAATCACTTGGGAGGGCGAACATTGGATTCATTAGAAAATTTTATCGCGAAAAGGGCAAGCATAACTGTTAAGTAAAGATAAATATAAGTACAGCCAAACACGTACCAAATTCATCTTCATTCATCACGTGCAAGGATATTAATTCCGGAACATTCTGGAACCGAATAAAAATTGCTAAATAAATGATGTGCGCAATTGTAAATACTAAAAGGCCGATGAAGTGTGCCATTAAAAAGGGTTCGTTTATGAATATAATAAAGTGGTATACTGAAAATCCATTACAACTTCAATTCCCTTTCAAACGAGCTAATAATTCCATTCAAACTATTGTAAGATAAACCAAAACGAGATCAAAGAGCATTTCAAGTGGCTTTAAATAATTATGTAGGTATATCAAGAACGAGTAATGAACAAATAAATTAGAGGGCAGATTTAAAGGGATTAATTTTGTTTTATGCGCAACAAGTATAAGGATAATTAGTATTTTTCTCGAGTTGGCCTGTAATCTCGTAAACGAGTTTGTCGAGGATGAAGTTTCTGTGCGAGCAATGCGTAAATCCCTACACCAAGGGCTTTTAGATTACCCAACATTTAGTTGGATGTTCGCGAAGTAATGCTAGCAATACTGGAGAAATGGCCCGTGTTCTCCTGCCTTAAGAATTTTCCGGGCGGCCTCTCTACGTTTAGTTCACGCTGCCAACCCTACCAATGTTATTCACGGTGCCTGTGTCACTTCACGGATAATTATCTCTCTCATGGCAATGGAAAATCGGCAAGAAACTTCACTCACGCAGCTCTTCTTTTTTGTCATTGCAAACCTCACACTGATGAGAACTCGTTCGAGCAGGTATAATGCAATTAAGTTTTTAAAAAAATGTTAGTTAAGAAATTTTATGAAAGCGGGCAACACTTTAACGGCGGTGGTGGTGCCCTTTGTGATTAGTTGTCTCGGCTGGCAGTTCTGCGCCGTATCGATCTCGCAAAACCAACTTTGAATAGATATTAAACTCTAATGCGTTTGTAAGTAAAACTACGAGGTTTGTGATGGTATCTTCAAATAAAGCGCCAGCTGTTCTTCCCATTTATTGTGCTAAGGCGATCGAAAACGTCGATTCGGAAAAGACGTGAAATTCGCATAATTTCCGTCTCGAAAATTCAAATCTTACCACATAAAAAACTAATTACATTGCTATCGAAAAATTTTATGGAACGAAAACCCGTACTTTATAATTGAAACTTGCATGCTCAACTTAAACTTTCAAAATTCATCAATCACACTCGAAAGTCGACTCGAGCCTTCCGTTATTAGACAAACAATAATTATTCGATTATGCCAAATAATTACGTAATTGTTGCTTCGCTTTCCCCAAAATAAGTTGTAGGATTTCAACCTTATCGGTTCCTTCATAAATATTTGAAAAGGCTTTATGTGCGTCACCACGTTGTCCTTCTGCACTACTTGATGTGACGGATGATATTTTGCGTGGTGCCATTGACAAAGATGAGCTTACGGCTTGGGCATTGTTCGACTACACTCCGAGGCTTTCGATGCCATTAATTATGCGCTTCATTCCGTTTTACACTCTGTTAGTCTTCGGGTGAATGTAAAGACTTTCTTTGAAGTCAAAAAATGTCCAAATGTGTGGGGACCTTTTTTTGTTCATTCGAATTTGTTTTGGGTGTTCAGTCCCAATTCCCCCCAATCGTTCGTTCTTTCAAAAATTAACAAAAAAATAAGTATTTATTTCGTTAAACAACTTCGTCTGGCACGTTTGGAAAAAAAATTGTCGCTTGGGAACGGAAAAAAGCTGCAGGCAACCAAAATGCACATAATCGTAAAGGAGAATGCAGGATATAGACACGAACCGTCGTAAGCTGCACATATACACGAGATATTGATACACAAGTAGACCGCGGAGTGCACTTCTAAAACAATGAACTATAGACGTGAGAATTCCCAAACTCAAAGAGAGAAAAAATTAGGACAAAGTATGAGATACAAGATAGCACTCTGTTCGATTAGTTCGGGTATTGTCAATGTTCCGCAGGCATTAAGAACCCTTAACAATTCTAAGCACGACTGCATTTACACGTTGCTTTACCATTCTGTCTGCAAATAAATCTACGTTCTGACGTGGCGAGTGGTGCAAGCTTCCGTGCGTTAATCTCGAAACTCTAACCCAAGGTTCAGGTAAGGGCGCGGCGAATACAAAGCAAATACGCGAACCCCCGAGGGGGTTGCGGTCTACTGGGTGGAAGGAATATATCATCCCACCATCTTTACTACTACTACAACTCTACTACTCTACTGCTTAAGACAAACAACAGCATATTCGTATTAATTTTCGTAAGCTCGAGAAATGTCAGTTGCTAACTTTTACAAACGTTTCCTACTTTGTTGTTAAATCCCTTGATTTCGTAAAAACAGCACAAGATTAAACAAGCTTTAAGTTTTAATTGGGCTTCTAATAGTAAGTACCTACTCAACATAATTTGGAATTAAAAGGATTTTCAATTTTGCCAAGAAAAAAAGCAAATCAATTTCTTGTTTTCATTAAAATAAGATTATAACTTTTGAGTTCGCTTCCTCCTCCATTGATGTAAAACAAACCCAAGCGTTAATTGGATTTAACAAGACGGCACGGGCAAAAAATGCAACTCGAAATTTAGGCTTAAAAGAATTAATTACTAATAACAACGTGATCACTTTAAATATCAACAACTTGGAAAACATAATTACTGTTAACCCCTAAAACGATGAGAACTCTTCCACATGACGCGATCGAATTTTACAGCCGATTAAAATGTTCAAAAAGAATAATGAATTAACGAGAAGATGTAAATTTTATGCGAAACTCCCGCTTGGCTATAGGGAAAACAAGCTTCAGAAAAAATAAATATTTTGAAATTAACTTGGTTACGCGCTCGTCAAGATTTGTTCTGTATAAGCACGTACATTTAGGACAAAGACGAAATAGCAGTACGATCTTGGGTTAAATGCTTCATCATGTCGTAAAGTAAATCACTACCGCACCCCAATAAAACTTTCTACAAAGAAAGTGTTTGCAGGAAGTGGCAACCAGAACTTATAACGCAGTCTCACAGAAATATGAGCGTAGTTATACATCCAAACTTTAAAATTATTACAAGTTTCGGACTTGTGCGTTGTTTGCCAGCTAACATGTAATTGAGTCAAAAATTCTACATGTTTGTTTACGAAAAAAAAACAACTCTCGATTTCTTGTCACGCGATTCTCTGATTCATCATTCCCTAACAAAAGCTTAGATTTTCGAACTCACAATATTCTTATTTCACTTGGACGCTTCCTCACAAACGGAGCTTTCTTCACTCAAAATTAGCCTTTAAGTTCAAATTAAATTCTGACAGCAAACAATTAAGCTCCCTCTGGAAGTTTCCTTTACCTTTGAACCGTTAAATTTTGAAATATTTAAAATTAAGAATCTTTTAGGTCGCTCCTAAGTGAAACTAATTTTATTTTCGCACCGTTGTGCTGGGAAAAAAAAACTAACAAGAATAACATTAAAAATTTACCGAGTCTGATGAGCTTTCGGCAAATATACTTTCTCCTGAGCAAACAAGTATAAAGAGAAAACTAGAAAACATAAGAGTAAACGAAGTAATTAACTAACCAAAAAACTTTAACCATAATTTTTCTTAATTATGATTAAGCTGCTAATTGATGCAACACGAAAAAGTGAGATGAAAACCGCGGAAAAACCAACTAAGCTCCGAGATAAGAACGTATTGTGTTATCAAACAATGCAATAATACTCTGGAATTTCTTCAAAATCCTGTTTGAATTTAAAAAAAGAGCAATAAAACTAATAATTGAGGAGCTTCTATTAATTAAATGTATCTTTAAATTTCTTTTGTGATTTTTCTTTACTAACCAACTATAGTTTCATTTGTGTAACCAATTTCGTATTCTATAGCTTTATCTTACCTTGAAAGAATTGATACTTATGCAAGTCACCCGATACCTAAACTGGTACCTAATAATAAAAAACGGAATGGTCTGGATTTGTAAATAAATTCTTGGTGCGTAACCGGTGGGAAATAATTTAAAATGACAAGAGTATGTTTGGCCTTAATAGTCGTTACCTCACTTT
The DNA here is from genome assembly GCA_958510845.1 of Cantharis nigra. Classification (NCBI taxonomy): domain Eukaryota; kingdom Metazoa; phylum Arthropoda; class Insecta; order Coleoptera; family Cantharidae; genus Cantharis; species Cantharis nigra. The sequence continues at coordinate 943,650 of OY294033.1, read as the reverse complement.
CCCAATATACTGCAAGTATAGAATGTAATTTAAAGTTATTTATTGACCATTCAAACAACTTGTGTTTTCCACAGTTGGAAGTCAAACATGAAATTACTGCCCACTATAAAATGTCAGAGGAAATCGTCTTTTGAAAACCAATTACGACGAGTATCACATCTGGAAACTTCATTTATACGGCCTCGTAGATTTCCGAAAGGAAATTGTTTACATTCATAATTTTTTATTAAAGTTACAGTTCAACATTTTATTGCAATTTTTAGTGGCTGCATGCACATCTCAAAGAGCAAATAGTAATTGCGACAATCTTCAAAGAGCACATTCGTCCCTGTTTTATGAAAATGCTTGTGTTTTATTTTCTCACTTGAAGAATGGTCTCGGTCAATAATGGAAAATGCAAAAGGCGAGCGCGCCATAAATGAACGAAGGCAAAGCCTGATTTAAAGGTGGAAAAAATTGAGTCAATTTCGTCTTTCGATAGATAATAAATGACGGGAGCTCGGTCGCATGTTGGAGAAAATTATGCATAAGTACTAAATTCCTTCGTCGGTAATGTTACACTAATCTCAACTATTACAAGTTGGAATATTCTTGAAGAACAGTCGTCGGTTAGTCAAAGCGTGGATTAGTTGTAAAAGTTTTAGAAATTAATTACGTCCTGGATTCCTTCCTCCATTCATCTAAAATTTACATACTTTCGGTAGTCGTTACGTGTAAGGAACATTTATTTTAATTACGATAGATAAAAGAATTTAATGCATTGGAAAAGACCGAGTTCATAAATAGTTCAATAGGAAACAAGTGCAGATCACGTATAAGATCTCGTGGGAAAACAATATTTTATGTCAGAGCAACTAAGCAGAGGTGCCTCGAAGTTCGATAAGAATTTTGTTCGATCCTTGGGGGCTTCGATGGAAGTGATTACTTTGGAGAGAACCTTAGATTGCTGCGCTTCGCGACCTAAAAATTACACACTGCAACATATTCTAATGAAGTCGTGGGGTCGCACGCAACTTTCCACCGCATTGTCACGCGTCAAGTACTCGTACATATTAATTAAAAGGAGGAAAACACGACACCCACTGAATATTAACGTCAGTTGTAAAAGATTCACTTCAGCGTCCGTAGCGCTTTCATAATTTGAAAACTAATGGCGTTGTTGTGTTTCGAATATTAAGGCATTTTGTTATAAATACGTACAGGTGATATTAGCCTCATTAAAATTCCTTTTTATTGTTTTTCGCCCTACCCGATCCAGAATGCATAATGGATTCACAAGCAGGTAGAGGATTAAAATAAAACCTCGCAATTTCTATTCGAAAAAAAATGATATTATCCCCGCAAAATACATCTCTACGTATTATAAAAGTTTTATGAAGTTAACAAAAGGAAGTACCCGGGATACGAATGAAACAACAATGGAATAACTTCTTTAGGTCGTATAACAAAGCCACATTAAGAAATTAAATCATTTTCTCAAATTTCTAGCCCAAGTAATACGGTATCCACTTTTCGAATAAATAACATCAATCTTAATATTAAAAACCTCCCCCCCCCCCTATTTGTGCCCAATGCGATAGTTAATTTCGTTACTAATTTAAATTAAATCAATTAACATATACTCCAATTTAAATCAAACTCTATGGCCACGGGGACATATAAAACCAATTACTATGTGTATTCACATCAAATACAATTAAAGCAATAAATTATCACCTGTAAAATGAGGAACCAATATTGAAAATGTAAACAATGCAAATAAATAATTATCCCATTACGTGCAACAATTAAATTATAATTTTGTCAAAGTAATGCTAATAACCCAAAATGATTACTATTTGACACTGCGGCTCGTTTCAATATTAAGGCATTAATTATGAAAGTTTCTATAAATAATTTGTAGCAAATTTTAGTTCCAATTCACAATAAACCTACGAGCATCACTATTTTTTTTAAACATTATGTATTGATAACAAAAGTTTAACCTAACCTACCCAACTAAACTTAAACTTATTCTTAATTTAACCTTCTAAATATTATAAAAAGTAAATATTAGAGTGAAAAATCAAAAATAAATCCCTCCACATTGTCGCACTAGTGTAGAAAAACATACCCACTTTACCTAACTCAAATGAATATTGAAATGTCGAACTTTTTTTAAACACTAATAGAAAAAGGACACACGGATAAAAGCATAAATGTTTTCGTGACAGAGACACAGACAGGCAAACTTTTTAAATAAACTGAAGAAATTATTTTTCGATGTTTGCAAAATCTTTATCGAGTGGAAAACGAACCTAATAAATGCACCAAACTCGTATTTCCTAAAATAAGAAAACATAATATAAATTACTTTCTTAGTCAGTTAAAGATTGTCTGATAAATTTATTTTCAACTCATTCAAATATATTTTCTTACATCCGCCTGCTAAGAGGAAGTTTTCAAGTTCTGATAGCTTCTTTTGTTTAAAATATTTCAAAGAAAACTTAGCTTTCCCTGTGAAAAACAACAGATTTTAAGCTAAAATTGTAATCATCTTTATTAAATTAAAACTCTTCTTTGAAATTATTTAATTCCTGTTGCGCGCTTATAAATAAAATTATTAGGATAAACTTTTCTAAATTATTGTTCGTTTCAATTCCAAGTTTAAGAAGAACCAAATTAAAACACCAAGCAATTTTTTAAAATTAATTTACATCCAAAAATATAAAAAAGTCTTTAATATTATAAATAAATAATAATTTTTATTAAAATATTACCCCCGCACAAAAAACAAGCAAAATTATAGATCATAAAAGTTATGCAGCGCATTAAACTTTGAAATGTCTCGAGTTACGGATAACCTACCCCACAAAGTTTTCTTAACAATTACTAAGATAGAGGAAAACCTACACCGGGATAAGCAAAAAGTTTAGAAACATGGCGAGATAAAATTATACTAGTTTAAGAAAAAAAAATTAAGCAAATAATCGATAACGACAAAAAATTAACCTTCCTCGTCGTAGAATTTATATTAAAAAAATATCGGAAAGGAAACAAAAAAAAAAGCAAAATGTGGTGCTTAATCCACTTTGATTCAGTGAACGAATGTATCGTCCATATTTGAAACAAAAGCGAAAGTCCCTTTGAAAAACAGAACTTTTTATATTGTTCTCGTGAACAGGTTCAGTTGCAATTAAATTTTTTTTATTGTTGTTTTACTATGGAAAGTAGTGGCATCCCTTCTTTGATTGTTAACTTGTCGGAAAGGGGAAATTATTATTAATCAAGGGAGTGTGTCGTCGTTTTCGCGATTTTATTATTATAAATGTGTTTCGAGCTTTAAAATGTCTTTTATAGAGTATTTGAGGTAACATTTTCGTACAGTGTCACGTAATAAGGTATTAAAGTTATGGCTTCTTAAAAGTGCAAACGTGTCCTGTCCCCGCAAACACGTTAGATTTTTAGTAGGTAATTTTCACGTAGCTCACGAAAATCGATGAACTAGCAAATGTATCACCACGTTACGTCAAAGATTATCTTTTTTTCGTCGATTCAAGTACCCATTGAAAATAAAACGTTATTTCTGTAATTTAAAATGGAAAACGTAGCGAGCATGTTTTATGTAAAAATTTTAGTGGCATTTATAAAACTTTACATATATGGGAGTCGATTTCCTATGGATGCATGATAAAAAGGAAATCAACAAATAGCAAGGAAAAAGAAATATGTAGAAAGGAATTGTCGAGAGAAAATAATCTGCTCAATCGAGTTTATCGGCAGGAGATATTTTGAAAGTTGCGTTTTTTTAAAATTCTCAAAATTAAAAAAAACTACGCCGACTTTTCTTTCTAGTTTTTCAAATAAAATAAACTTTATCGACGGACGTACCCTAAGGATATACAACAAAACGCAATATCAACTAAAAGCTCTCTATACACTTCGTCAACACCACATTACGGGTATTTGCAAGTCATTACGAATCTGGTAAAAAAAATCCAGTGAAAATTGTCCAAATTCAAGCCAGTTTTATTCGGAAAGCTATCTCAACTATCCAATTAAGTTTGAGCTTAAGTTTTTGAGTAATTTCCACATTAATTTAAAAATAAATCCCAGACAATGACTTTTAATGAATATTATTACATGTAAAGTAGTAATCGCACACACAAAAGTTAATTAATTAATTAATTACATTACAATTTCAAATTAGTATATAGGTAGATAATGATAACCCGTTAAATTAGAAAAGTACAGCATTAATTTATCAAAAATCCTGTTTTCGATCAAAATCTGCATTCACTTTGTAAATAAAGTTTTAATTCAAAAAGCAAATTAATTAATTTATTCAAATCCTGCGCTGTCATTTTATAAAACCACGTTGTGGGCGAACAGACGTCAAAAACTGTGTGCTACAAGCAAGTCATTGTAATTAATTCAATTTAACACCTTTTTTATAATTTACTGTTAATTTTGGTTTAGGATAATAAAGGCTTCGGGATTGGAATATTATTATAATATAGTAGTGGAAGAGTGCGGTATTCGAATAATATAGCTGGTAGAACTATGGCAATTATGAATACATGTAAACAAATAACCAATTCAAATTAATACAAACCAACACAAATATATCTAACTTGCCGAATACGTATTCAAATTTCCGTCCTTCAGGCTGAAAGTCTCGCATGCTAACCACGTAACCAGCAAACCCTTTACAATTTCAATAATATCTGCTAACAAGAAATATATAATTAAATTGGAGCGAACAATAAATCGGCAGAAATTCGGCTTTGAAAATTTTTTAAAAATTAAACTAAAGTTATCACTTTTGTACCTTAGCAGCACTTGGCGTCTTCGTCTTCGAGTGCTTCGGCTCCGCACCGTAAAACTTTTATATCAAACGCTTATCTACTTCACTTTGCCCAAAATACAAATGAATTCTTTCAGCATAAAAGTTCTATCAATTTTTTTGAATACTTTTGCCTGGAATCATAAAAAATATAGTTGAGCCAGAAAGTTTACGATTTTACATTTTGAAATGAGACATAAGCGGTTCGATATTCTCTTGGTGGCCCTTACTTTTGCTTCTGCACTATTTCAAGCGTAAAAAAGAAATATGCTAAACCGATATGTGAGGTTTATCGATTACAAAATATAGATAAAAGATATATATCGCTTACTTAATATATAAAACGTTCCATTCATCTAATATAATCTCGAATTTACGGGAAATTTTAAAATGCACTGGTAACGGAAATTAACTTTCCTGCAACTTTGCATAAGGTACCTAACACAATTTTGCATCTTCAATGTTCATGTTCAAGCTAAAGGCAACTTCATTAATCTTTCTACGTCACATCTGATTTGTAAAGAAGGATGTGTGCATTTTGTATTTGTCTTTCTGAGCTGCTACCACCACCTACTTTCATCGTTTTATCCTATCCTACTTACCAAACAAACAACAAAAGTTTAATTCAAAATTTTAATTAAGCTCATAAATCAAATATAAAAAGTAACTTTGATATTATCTTTGCCAGCGACTGTAAAAGCTCACCCGGTTCCTAACAAGTATTTTATGATTCAACTTCGTAAATGAATAAGTAGTGAAGACTGCAATGATCAAAGAAAGTCGAGTGTCGCTTTATTTTATTTTACCAACAGTCTTACGTAGCAGGGCGACTTTAATGTGACGGTAAATAAAACAAACTAAACGACAATAAAACTAATTGATTTAAATTTAAAAAGTTTACCGTTTGGATAAACCCACGCAGAGGGTATTTGCAAGCCCCCATAGTATGGCCATATAATATTCAATTTATGATCCAAAATGTAAAAATATAATACTTCAAACTCTTGCTGATTTTATATGAACGTTACAACAAGGCAACTATACAAAGTGCATTCGGTAATAAAACTATCGCATGAATTTTGTATATCATAGTGCAAACCACTTGACGGGGTATGCAAACAAAAACCACCCTATTTAAAGGACCTCTAATATAACATATCGGATGAATCGGTGTGTATTTTAGGCAAATATGGTTCTTTTGATAAAAATATGACGATAAATCCGTTGTTGATGATCCATCGTTCCAATGAACAGCCCCGCTCTCACGACTGGATAAAAGCTAGCTTACAAAACAGCGTCGGTACATCTCAGAATCAAATATAAAAACATAATTTTAAATTTACTAATGCAAACGTTAGATGTAATTCATGTAATTTTATTCTATTTTTTTGGTTTTCCCTCATTAAAAAGGTTTCGTCCTTAATCTATATTATAATCATCGTATTTATTTAATCGTTCAAACAAAGATTTCGTCGAATAAACTAGTTTATAAAATGTTGAAAACTTAATAATTCACATTTTTTTCTCTGCGTAGAAAAACTGTTCCCGAGTGCCTGCTTTTGTCGTAACGGCCATATTAATAATTCCATTTAAAGTCATAAATATATACTTTTGATGGTGATTTGATGACACTTTAAATAAATAATAATAATATACAAAACTAAGGAATAAAAAATAAAGTCGATTGATATCCACGTTACGTTATGACATATCACTTTGCAACTTGATAGTATTTTTTTATCATTCTCACGACGTGGCCGTAATATTTAACATAATATAATCGATAACATTGCATGTTAAGTTTATAGATATAAAGTACGAATTTAGTAAATGTTGGTTAACCTTGACTTACCGCGTCTGTTATACATAATATAATTTAATATTTACTATAAAATAGCTCGAGTGGAGAAAATGGCAAACCGCCGAGGTAATCTGCCCTGAAACCCCCCACTGGTATAAAATAAAGTGAAGCTGTGTATATTACTTATATTTTTATGCAGACTAGGGTGTTCTTAAGACCGGAGTGCGGGTCTCAACGGCAACCTGTACTTACATTTTAATTTTTAGGGAAACCTCGGCTGAACGCATAATAATTAAGAGCAATAAATTAAAAATAACCGATAAGAGCTGAAAATTCGCAGGTGAGCTTTCGAAAAGTTTATTTAGTTAATGTAGGTTTTTCTTGGCAAGAAAAAAAAAACAGAAAAAATAAATTGAATAAAAATAATAAAATCGTGCGTAACGATTAGGTTGATTAAAATATCACCGAAAAGAGATAAAAGGCCAAGTTTCGCGTTCATAGTTTAAAAACATTTATTTTAGGATTTTTACGAGCTTATAAATCAAACAAAGCATCTCCTTAAAATCTTCTCCAAAATATAACCAGTTAGTAACCCATTAATAAAGGTATTGCCTTTTTGAAAGAAATACGAGCGGAGAGTAGCGCTAAAATTAATCCCAAGCTCTCAGTCTGTATATGGCTACCATCGTGGAATTCTAAACGATCGCGTGCCAGCGTACGGTAAACGAGTGTATCCTGCGTGTTCTACCCCATACCATATCGACCACCCCATTGATAGTAAGCCATCATAATATTCCCCCAAGCACGTGGCTTCTGTCTCAGAGAGGTCTACATAATACTACCTTATCCATTCCTTCCCATTCTAAATCCGGATTGATATTGCTTACATTTGAAAGTCGAAAGACGAAAAGGAGGAGAAAAATGCACGAAAGCCTCCTTTTTAAAACTTTCACTGACATACAAACTAATTTCGAAGGCATTTTATTTTTATAACCTGGTAATATGAGTTTTAAATTTTGGCCGAACTTCTACGCTCGCCTCAAGTATTAATTTTATGCTTTGATGAACACTCCTAGTCTCAAAATTTTATTTGCACAAAACTTTTGCAGCTATTCAAATTGTTTCCGTTCCATCTCGAATAGAAAAATAACGTTGTAATCGAATTTGACACAAAAAAGACGCTGCTCCTCGACCATTTCGAAAACATTTTTTTAAACCTCAATAATATAAAATAAAGTAAACATTTACCGTAGTCAACACATTAAGTTGATTAAATTTTAATCAATTACAAAAACAAATAGGTCACACACAAAATTTAATCAATGTCAGATAATATAAAATTTAAATGGAAAACCAAGTGGATCGGGGGTGAGTAATTAATAAAAAATAAATCTCTAAAACCTTAAGGTACATCACGTCGATCATCGATTCGATAAACTAACCGATTCAATTAGGTCCTTTCCGCATTTCACCGCAACATCGCCAATATTAGTAGTATCTGCCGATAAACGCATCGGATGTCGTTCGATCCATCACAAGCTCAACTTGTCATTCGAAATAAATCAATAACAGATCCAAAGTTAAACAGTATTTATTGTAGTTCAAATCCGTATCCGCCCACAATCTAAATCGCGATTTTTCAAAACTAATGTGATTTTCATCCTTGACGAAAAACGTCCGTCGAGAAAAACTTTGCGAATGAACTGATAGTTCTTTTATCTGCAATAGCGAAAAATCCTCTAAGCCGAACTTCCTTTACTCGTATTTATAGTATAGTACCGGTTCGCCAGGAGGACACATTAAAAAGCTCTCTATCTAAAAATAATCCATTAAAGCACTAATAATATTATTATTGTAAAATTGAAAAAGCTTTGCGTCGCCGTCGTCGTCACATTACAATTTTAGGTTTTGAAACTACATTATTTCGTAGGATCCAACTTATATTATTAATGCCAGCAGCTTAATTCATTTTTGTCTTGTTTATGTTATAGAAGTCTATTCAGTTTATGTTTTGAATTGCTTATTAGTTGTTGTATAACGTAATTGTGTGAGTTCGTATAAAACAAATATGATCATTTATTCAAAATTATGTACCGACTGTTGGCTTGTATGAGAAATTTACATATCATTATCGCATTTCGGTACAATGCAAGAACCCCGATCAATATTTACTTATTTTCGGGGGCGAAAAAAATCCTTATCGAAAATCTATTCGACCAGATTTGCTTAATAAACCGTCATGTTTAAAGTCAAAATTACTGCGCAGTTCTTTTTATTCCAAAAGATCCTCTTACGAGTTTAAGAATATAGTTCAATCAGTTCTGAAATGTATCAACAACGTTCGCAGTTGTTATCGCCGATGTGAAGTGGGAAACTGAATTGCCCAATTAAAAGAATACAATCTGTAGTGGCTCGTAGCGAAAATCAAGTCCGATTTTCCAAATGCGTTTTAAATTTCTTTTACCGAAGCCATCGGCCAATTTCTTCCATCGTGTTAATAAAATGACAAGATTGTACTGGACGTTTTGAAATACTTTGACACGCGTTTAAAAATATTTTTCAATATCGCGTGAAAACAAAATTGAATTTTTCCAACGTGTCAAAAAGAAAGCAAGCCTAATAACGCCTAAAAGGTTTGATTCAGACGTAAAACTACACAAGAAAAGCCCACAGCGAATTTTATCAAACACTTTCTACCTTTTTTAAGTATAAAGAACCTTTGTCTTTTTTAACAAAAACTCGAAATTTGTAATTTCGCTGAAAATAACAACAGACGAAATTAAAAGAACAAACCTCGCAGTGCCACGCGGTTCACCTACGCCTTATATTATGTAAAACGATTCATTTGAAAAGTAAGCATAATCAAAAGTTCCAAAAAAAAATCCAAGTTAAATAAAGTTAAAACTCGCAAAATTGTTTAAAGAAATGAAAACGTGCCGGGCAGGTTAAAAAAAATTTAAAAGTATTTTCGAGTTGGATTTTTAGGAAAATTAATTTATTTGGTGTTTTATAAAAAAGAAACGGGCAGATAGTGTAAATAAATCTTGGTTGATTGCATTTGGATGCTATAAACGAATACTTTGTTTCGTAAAAATAGACAGGTAACGAACAAACTTTTCAAGTCTTTTGATAAATTTTACGCATGTTTGAGATGTGCGTAAAATCAGAAAGAAAAATACAAAGTAACGTGGAAGAAAACTCTCTATAGTCTTAAGGGAGCAATAGATTTACCGAAAATGTTGATATGTTACGTGATTTATCAGTCATCTATTAAACCTAGTGATATTAGGGTCTCAATCAATATCGTGGTCCTTTCTCGAGAGTTAAGTTCCCGCGCCGTTCCAGGACAACAAGTTTTAAAATGATGATCGACTTTTATTAGATTTTCTTCGTCGCATCGTCGTGTATCACATTATTACGATTGTTCGGATTTGATATCAAATATTTATTCGCAAGGATTCAATTTCGATGATCGATAATGATTATTATTTACGAATTGGAGAGCTCGCATCTTCGACGCACTTCCGGTTAGAAAATAATAATCAAGGTGAAAGTCCTTAATTATGTAACATTTTTTCTCAACATCTCAAATTCGTTTCCTTTGTGTCAAAAGCAACTTCTTACAAGTTGGGAGAGGTACATATCGAGCTTAATTAATTATAGTAACGGCAAGGAACGAGAATTTCTGAATTAATGGATGTCAGCTAGACGATTTACGTATCGCAAATGATATGCCAAACACCTTCACTAACCAAATTTATGCAGTTAATTTACAACTCACCTACGCGTATATAACTTTAATTTGCAGATTCCTCGAACGAAGTACGCAGAGCAAAACCCGACGACGATAATGGAGATTTTTCGTGGACTGGCAAACGATTTTCTAATTTAAAAATGTGACAACAAAAACATTATTTCGAAATGATGGGAATTAGGAAAACTTTGACTATTAATGAAAAGCATAAAGAAAACAACTTCATTATTACAAGCACGAATTTCGGGAGTCGTCAAACACTAAAAATTCAATAATTCATTTATATTACCTATCGGTTCAAGTATCCAAAAGGAAATTCGTGCGTGCTTGCGTGTGAAAACAGTAAAGGGATTAGCTTCGAGAATATACGAATTCACGCAAGACCAAAAGATTGTAGTAGTTTTGAGTTGGTTTACTCAAATAAGTTAGTTTTCCTTTCCGCGAGCGCCATCGTTAATAAATTGAATCAAAAACTGTGCCATCATCGTCAAGGTTTTTACGAAAAGAAACTCGATTAGATAATACTTGGCCATTTCGTGCACAAGTTGGGCCTACGCTACGTATAATAAGCAATTTAATAATTAAACAAATTACTTTATAATTTACACGTCATGTTCGAGCATCTGGATGGCTTCAACGGTTATTATTAATACCGCATCTAGTGAATGCAAACATTTTGTTGAGAGCAAATTGTTTGTACTAACTTAGTTATCAACCTCGTATGAAACGGAAACTTGCTCAAACGACCCATACATTTTAGCGTTGCTGGCTAATCTAGCGGGAATATTAATAACCCGTCCCTTATTAGATGAATGCTATTTTGACCCGTTCTAATTATCCCCTCGTCCCCACCTTCCCGTGGGCTTTGTATCTACTTCAAAGGTTCCACGCGTTGAGGCGCAATAATAACCTTATGTTGATAAATAAATCTATAGTTGTTAATACTACTCCTTCATTAGCGTTCACTTCGTCATCAATTACAATGAAAAAGTTTAATTATTTTGTAACCCGAAAATGTATTCCGGGCACAGCTCAGCGCAGCGAATTTTCTTATCCTTAATACCCTTGACAATTTGCTAGTTTCATTATGTTCAAACATTAATTAGAGTCGACTTACGGGATAGTGAATACTTCATCAGTACCTTTTAAATACTTGATGATCTGAGAAATAACGTCACAATGTAAGATGGAACAAAAGTTCCTCCCAGCTACTTCGTTATTACAAAGGTTGCCGTAACCAGATGGATCCTACCTACATTTTCAAACGTTTAGCTTAATTGCGGGAACCGTTACATCCAGTAGTTCAAATTTAATTAATAATTACATATAATATAGTACCGACGTATTTACAAAAATAAACTCTTCACTAAATATCGGGCCAGGCACTATCCCTAATTATTCCACAATCTGGCCACATCGCAAACGGTTCAAATTACACGTTCGGAAATGGATCAATTTCCCACCGTAACACTACATTAAAGTTTTCCTTGTACATAAATACATAATTAGGTACAATTTTTACCATAATTATAATATTTCACAGGAGAATTATTTTTAAATTTAGGGTGGATACGACATTTTCGATATAAATTTTTCTCTCAAATTTATCATTTCGCATTTATCAGTAATTCAAAAGGTAAAATTCATTAACGTCTGCGGAAAGCGTTCGCGATTCGCTTCCATTCAATTGCTTTTTAATGTTTTTAATTTTACCAGCAAAACTTATACGTCCGAATAATTTTAGCTGTATATAGACGAAATAAAAATAATAGATCCGAAAAATATTCGATGTAATTAAATTTTCATACCTCTTATGACGACCTTCGTACACCAACCAACGAAATGAAAAATAGGAACTCACCTGAAATTAAAACAAACAAGATTAAATACTTGACACGCCAATGCACAAAATTTTCTACTTTATTAAATTAGCAATGAGAAAATTTGTTGGAAGTTCAAACAATTTTTATAGGCAGCGTAGTCGTACGAATAATTATTAAGAATTCGCATTAAAATTTAATTTAAATAAAACTGTAATAGATTATGCAGCAACTTAACTTGGTTAAGCATTTAAATTTCCAAACTTCGAAACGAGTGGAGGAGCGGCGTAGAAAAATATAAACAAGATTCAAATTTGTAAATCTAATATTTTTTATAACAATTAGAAGTCTTCTCGTGTTGTCTGTCATTGGATGCTTGTTTGCTCAAGTTTATAGTAAATCAAAAATTTGCAGGGAAGCAGCGCAAAATTAGAAACTGCATTTATTTTGCAGATTAGTGCAGCTCGTCATGGCTTGACGACAGAAAAACTGCAGGTTTAAGCTATCTCCTGCGGATACAGAAGTTTACTCTTTTGGAGTTGATGCCAGTGAGAATAGACATTACAAACAGTAAATATTTATAGAATATGGGAAGGATAGAAATTGTATTCAATAAAATATTTATTTTCGACATTGGCGGCAAGACGGCCGCAAGCTAGACGAACCGTGAATATTAGGTGTACCACAGAGAGAAGGTCGCGAAGATAAATCTTAAAAATTCATATTAAATATTATTCCGTTTATGGATTTTTATGGAAAATAATCAATTTAAATTGAAATTATCGTCTGTTTCTGTCCAGACAAAATGGAGTGGCTTGGTGTGATCCCCGACTAAATATGGACAGAAAGTACCTACTCCTTTTTTGAATAATACAAAGGAAAATTCTCAAACTGTACTGCCAAGTCGAAGCTTCCAAAATTGTAATATTTTAATTAAGGAATAATATCACGTAAGTTTTAAGTGCTTTTTGTGCTTCTAGAATAATAACATTTTTATACTCCAGAATGAATGGCTTAAAAAATATATAAAAAGCGGCACTCGACAAATTTTCTCTTCACTTCAGATGATCGTTTACATTAGACAAGCAATCAAGTGTTTTATTTATGCCATATTACACATACTAAATTATTAAAGCGTTATCATCTCGGTTATTTTAAAAGTTTTAATAGGAATTTCTAACGCTGCGCTATCGTGAAAAATTTCAGAATTGACAAGCTCAATTGGTTAAGTTACAAATTACAGGCACTTGAAAATATGACAATGAGAAAGCGTCGACTAAATTATTTCCGTTCTCATGATATGAAATGTAATTAGCTAAAAATATCAAGTGATTCTTTGACGACCGAAAGTGTGAAATAACAACAAATTGAAAATTGAAAATATTAATTGGAAAATTATATCGGATTCACGTGGCCAAACCCCGTGACCGGGCACAATTTAGCAGAATTGCACCGATCCGGGCGAGCATACATACATTTTGAATGATTAAAAGAAAGTGTTTGTTAAATATTCATTTTAAATTTGAGATTCGCATCGAGGTGGAAGCAGGAGGTAGATAGGTAAGATGTAAAACATGCGAGCCGAGTAAAATTTGCAAAACTTTAATAGAGAAACGAAGTTATGCAAAAATTTTTGTACTTTACTGCTAATGCGCTTTATGCAAAATTGCTTTATAACCTTTAGTTCGTTAATAGATTTAACGATCGTTATGATAAAAGCTCGTTTAGTGAGTTAACTAAATATAAGCGAGGAAGTACAGAAGAAAATTTAGGAAGTACACATCAAAAGATAACAGACAACATATTTGATATCACAAATGCTCAACTTCATTTACCTTTTTGCCTCATTTTTTATGGATGTAATCTGCACCAACACAATTTTGCGCTTCTCAAAACCGACATATAGCACAAGTCATAAACATTTTTCTGCGTGTCAGTTTTTTACAAAAAATAATACGACAACACACCAATTTTTTAAATAAATCCCGTTTATACATTCACTTCGTATATTACGAACTTTAAAATTGCCCAAATTTAAAGGTAATCAAGTAAAAATGCGTTTAGCCAAAAACGCTTTTAAAACTTTTGCTAGAACTAAGGTTTAATCAAAAATTAGATAAATATTGAACACGCATCTGCTATCTCGCTAATATACAAATCGATACTTAGTCTTTTAATGTGGGGGATGAAAACACATCTAAATTTATTTTTAGATTGATGATTACTTCGATGGCCGTCAAGTTGATGATGAAAATTGAGCAAAAAATATATTTGTAATGCGAATCTTCCTTCTTATATATATTATATGATTCTCATGATGAACGATCAACGCAGATGGGAAATTCGGATATATTCGAGTCACGAAAACAAAATATGTTGTAAGGAGACGTAGGAAAAATGTACTTGGCACAGATTGGTGATACATTAAAAAGAAGCATTCGAAATGGAATAGAACAAGGACCGTTATTCATGAAGATGTATGGTGAAAAGTCCAAGAGTAAACGAAATTTTCGAGTTATCAAAGTCACGAATTGCCAGTTCGAAGGTTATTACCACAAAAATAACTCATGTAACATTATGTACTACGCTTCGACGATTTTTTTACACGATCGCCAGCATTTTTTACATTATCGCTTTTTGGTAAAAGCGAGAGAAACAAATAAGTTTGTCGGTCATTTTCAACCCGTAATCCTTTAGTATTCATTTGATATATTTGTCGAATAAAGATATTTTCCGACGCTCAAAAGTGACCTTTTTATTCGCTCTAATGGAAAAAGTAAAGAAAACGATCTCCGATGTTTATTTTACGGCGACCAGCGACACTCCATCTTTATTAGGGTAATTTAAATTTTTTTCTAAACTCGAGAAATTTAATTTTTCCAAAAAAAAGTCGTCGAAATTTATTCCTAAAATATAGGAAAGCATTTCGAGCAATTTCACTTCGAGATTTCAGTTTACAGTCATTTATCAGCTATTGTTCTACTTCATTGATTTTTGTCTGTACGAAGGATCCATCTTTATGCATATTAAAGGCATCAAATTTTGAAATTATTATCCGCGATGAAATTCATGAACGGACGGACACAGAATCGGGATTATAGAATTTGAATTATACAGGATGCTAGAATGATCGCACATTAATGCTAACAAACTTAACATTCTCGCTCTCTGTAACTCAATCGGTCCAATTAGAAGCATTAATTGCCACATTTCTCCCAAGATACCCATTTACATAATTACTAAAACCGGCTTGTTGTATATTATGTGGTAAATTTAATTATTATTTTAGAAAATTTTACAAGCTCGAGATATCCGTACTTATTAAAATTATAATAACGTCATTGACGATAAATAAACCGTCGCGAAAATTTTAGACGCTGCGACCTTTAAATGCCTTTTCTTTTGTCCTAACTGAAAAGGATCAAATCGACAAAACGAGCAAGCTTCTGACACCCTCGGAGTAATTTCCAATTTTCTAGTTTTATTGTGAAAACTATACACGATGTTGCAAGTGCGCTATTAATTTTTATATTTTTCTTTCTTAAATTGCCAATTTTTTGCTATTTCCACTATCGTAAACTACAGCTGCACTTCCTTAATACCTCACGATGCAAGTGCATCGGACAAAGCTTTCGTTCCTAGTTTCAACAAGTACTTTGCGTTTTATTTCTATATGTACATTGTACATGCAACAAAAGGTTAGTCGATCTAATAATATTCTTGAAATAACTTAGTTTAGCTGGAAAAATGCGGACCTGCTAATTTAAAATCGAACACGAGTCGGCGATGTTTACCCAAATAAAACATTGGAGAAAACCATTGATACATCAACTAAACCATTTCATAGTTTAGTTTAGAGGGTTTATAATTAATGTTAGACCCACAATAATACTTTAATAATCCGGGAGAATTAACGTTGCCACCTGATAACGCTTTGGACAGGCAATATAAAATCTGTTTCTATCCCAATTCGGTTTTCGTTTTAAAATTGATAAATCCCTAATTCCAAATCTGTACCTACCTATACCAAATTATTGACTTTTCCATTTATTGTTCGTCAAAACACAAGTTGAATGCAACAATATAATGGAAATATAATAAAACCCTTTGGATTTGAACATATTTTATATAGTTAGATATCCAATCCCAACTGACGGGTGTCAACTGGTACTTTCTGGTCCTAGGACGATAAAGTAATAAATAATAATTATTTCGTTTTAAATGCTCGCGGATTAATGCATTTCCTCGACCAAAAATCGTAATGGGTTGACAATGGCCAATCAACGAGCACAATAAATTGTTTAAGTCTGTATAAGTAGTAAATTAAAGCAAGAGTCTCAGTCGATAACCCTAAGAGACCCAACATATACTCTATGATACAAAATATAGAATTCATATTATAATAAATTTTCTAATTTTCTTCTACAGTAGAGAAAACATAAATTTTAAATTTCTTCGTCCTCTTGAGAAATCATTAATAACTTGCGCTATAAAATTATTTTTGTACGCTCCCGCCTGCATAAGTATAAATATTTTACTTATTTTTATGGTCAGCAAATCTTAAAAATGCTGCTTTTCAAGACGTTTTTGGAGCTAAGAATGCTCAGAGATGCATGATGTTGCATAGAGAAGATTTATTGAATCAGATGTAAACTAATAGTTTTGCTTTACTACCAAGATACAGAATACTTTTCGAGAAATTTAATTGGCTACCTTCCATGTAAATTGAAACAAAGCAGTTGGAATTTAATAATAATATCGCATTTTCCATATTAATGCAATGTGGTAGTTATTAAAAATTTTCAGCAACCCCCGGCTATTGGAATTTTTAATTAATCTAACAAAATACAATTTACTGTGTAGTAATAGTAATTTATGACACTCGATATTTTATTATTTAAATTATATAGGGTAGACTGGACGAAGTATTTTACGAGTAAAGTAGCTTCCCAAAAATTAAATAAACCACTTACCCAAGCCGGTTAAAATAAATTTCAAGAGTTACTAGAGCCAGAGCTTATGCTATGTAAATTTTGCTGAAAAAAAAAGTAAACAGTGTAAAAAAATGTGACGTGTAAATACGCAATATACCTTTGAAATAAGTTCAAATAAATTTCACTTTAAAATAATTTAAATTGCAATTTTGAAAAATAAATTGCGATTCCGTTATAAATAAAAATTGTTTAACCCTTTGTCGGAACGTCGTTCTTGGAGTAAACAATTGTTAATTAAGAAGCATTAGTAAATGAAAATTATAATTATCAATGTTTCGAATTTAATTAAGGCATCCTTTTACAGCTACATGAAATACGTTAATTAAATGTGTATGTACTAATTAATGATGAGATGTAAAGGGTCGCTTTTTGTTCCATTTTTGGTTAACGATAAAGTTTGTGGGTCACTCAGATATTATTAGATTCACACGAGTTGCCAATTATTCATATAGAAACAGGAAATGAGAATCACGCTTCTCTTGCTTTGCTTGTGGGGTCTGCAGAACCCTGCTACCACAACAATGCCACAATATTACAGTTAACCCAAGATACAAGTCTCTCCATTGATAAATGAGTTTAATACAAAAATTTGCTTCGCAATGAAATTTGGTATGCAAAAAGGATAATACATTATACATGGACTTTCCTTTTAAGATTCACTCGCTTTACAAAAACCTTTGACGATATAATTTTTACAAGGATCTTTCGAGATCCAGTGTTGCATCAATGAAAGAAAAGTAAAGGATTTCGTAGCGACTTCACTTTGAAATTGCCAGCCATTTCTATGCTACGTCATGTATCAACTATAACATGCATATTTTATTATCCAAGATCACTACCACTGGCAACATTTTCCCAACATTCTCGTTACAAATTACTGCATATGCAATTGAAGAAAATATCAGTCTTCAATCGTCCAAAAGATACACATTTCCATATCAAGCATAAAGCTATGCAAATTATACTTATTCCAGACATGACTTTCAACTATAAAATTATTTTATTTATTTTTCAGGACCCCGGCATGATGAATGCGTTTCGTATATTCATATTTTATATACTTTGAGTAAATTTTGCATAAAACGAAAATTACGACATTCGATGCAAGTCCGCCGCTGCGTAGTACTAGTTGTAGTACTAGGTTCGTAATTCATATAAATTACATGCTTCGTATCTGGATTAACTTCCTAACATGTCTTGCAATACCGTGCCAAATTCGACGTTCTCCATTATCTATATTCTGTTCAACAATTGTGGTCAGTGCACCAATAATAAACCCTCGACGCTCTTTAACCCAACAAGCTTCTTATTAATGTCGCTTACAAATGGCTCCGCGTCTACAAAGAACCGACCCTTGATTATTCGCACAACTCGGCGGTTCTTACAAAACGACACTTATAACAAAATTTGCATATTCTAAAACTCACCCAGGTTTAACTTTCTTTCCAACTGCTTTAGGTAATACGATATCTAATTTTTTTACGAGTTTCGACTTTGAAAATCTTCAAGCCGGAACAAATTACATAAAAGGATTAAACAATTCCGATTTTTTTCAATAATTCCGCTGCGGTGAGTATCTACGATAAATTATTATTGCACAGCATTACAAACGTTATTAAAAATAAACTTTTATAATGGCAGATCAAAGTTCGTTCATGAAAACCGAAGTTATTTTTATTTCCCACTGATAACATTGAAAATTTACGATGCATTTTCACATAAATTGCATGTTTGATGAACGTGTATGTTTTGTACACCACCGACCGGTGAAAAGGAAAATTTTGTTTTATAAAAAAAAAAAACTCTTTGATTAATTGAGTGTCGAAGCAATTTGCATAAAATGTTCAAATAAAAACTGTAATCAGGTTATTGAAAAATTTAATAGAATAATAAAAAGAGCAAAATATTATAATATTTTGTGTGTAAAAATTACCTGCACATGATTTGTTTCTAGATGATATTCATAGTTGGGCCGATTATCGTATATTTAACTGGTGACCGACAAGAAAGCAGGCTGCCAAAACATCGTAATGGCAAAACGGCAAATGTATAGAGTAGGATCGAGCTGCTATCAATCACTTTGAGAAAAAATTTGTATTACCGATCGCAAATCAATATCAATAAAATTGTTAAATGTGCTTTTTCGCACAATACAAAATAACAAACTAACAATGAACGGAAAGGAAATTTTGTAATCATGATTAATAATCCCGACTTGTTATAAAAAACCATTACGAAAAGCTGTAGCAGGTCCTCGGAAAATTTCTTTTTAACGCTTAAGTTTTTCACGAATCCCGAAATGATTATTCCCCCATGGGTAAACTGTATAAATCTGACAGTTAATAAACCCTTTCACTGAATAAATCATCGAGGTACAACGAAAAGTATGTTTAGTGTTTACATGTCTTATAATTGTATTATGAAGCCTTCGGATATTAATAAACCACGCGAATTATAAGTTAAACCATGTAATAATATTTGATTTGAAGCTCGAATTACAATAAGGTAATTAGCGTAAGCAACCTTGCGATATTGCAAGGTAATTTAATCGAAGGTACGATCAAGGTTAGTAGTCTCCACACAGAAAAATTATTATTTGCCGTAAATATACACATAAATTTAAAAATATATATTCGATTCAAATAAGCATTACTTGCTGTAACAACATATTACTTCAATGAAATAAAAGAGTAAACTTAAGATGAATTAATCATTTATTTGAAATGTAAGTTAAATCCAAAAAGAAAATCTACTTAATTCAAACAAATATTGAATATATTCAATTTAAAAATGCAGGAATATGAGTTTGTTTCATTAGAATGTCTCTGAAATAGGAATATTTGATTCAAATATAAATTAACCGATATACATTTGATTCAAGTATAAAGGACATCAGATGGCTTTTATTTCGTTTTGAAGTGCAATCGTAATTCGGATGTGGCTGTATGCATTGTGCTGGTAAAAGGTACGTACTTTTTACATTGTTGTTCATAACATTATTGAATTATTGAAAATAAACTAAACCTAATCTTTAAAAAATCTTACAAAATTTTGTGTCGCTTACATTTTTAATGTATCTACAAGCAAAAATAATAAAATGGCGATGAAGGAAAACAAAAGAAAAATTGTATTTTTCCGCTGTTTTTTGCAAAATAAAATATTCAGTCGGTTGCTAGTGTTATATTGAACCTAAAACTTTGTTTTAGATGGCCCATTTTCAAAATTTTACCACCAGTGCTATTAATCCGGGCTTGACATTTAAATAATGTTTCTGAATATAAAATATGCATAAAATATATAAAAAATTTTTTTAAAGTATTTCAAGAGAGTATTTATTAAGCCTGATATAAACCCTATATCATAAAAATTGCTTTTTTTGAGCGCCCAAAGTAGAATCCTGCCTTAACCTTTATGTGACCGGAAGGGTACCCGGGTACCTTTTGCAGTTAGAAGCATTCAAATTTTTTTATTTAAAGTCGTTGAGTTTGAAAATTTTAGAGATGTTACCAAATTTCCAAACTCAACGACTTTAGATACAAAAAATATGAATACTTTAAACTGCAAAAGGTACACTGCCGAGTACGCTTCCAGTCACATAAAGTTTAAAACAAAAATATCATATTATCCAATTTAATATACGATGTGTTACAGTCAAGTATATGTTATCATTATTCTCAGTAAAATAGGCATTTGAATCGAACATACGATGCATTACACTCAAGTATACCGTATTATCATTCTCAATAAAGCAGATTTTTGAATTTCAACTATCATACACTACAGTCAAATATATTGAGTTATTGTTTTAACTAAATTACATTTCTTTAAATTAATTTTACGGTTTACTTGCTTATATACGAAAGTACCTTGCATTTGAATCAAATAATATTTACTTAACGGAAGAAAATAATTCTCTGTGTGTCGATTTACCTATATAAGTACCTACTCGAAGAACATACAATTTTTTTGTTTTTTTCGATAATAAAATATTAATTACGAAAATTAATTAACTGACAATAGAAGAGCTTTTCTTGAAAATTCATTATAAGCAATAATTTACCACGGCCGTTAATAAAGTTACCAGTTGAGCCCTAACAATTTTTCGACAAAAGTGAAAACAAAGCTAAAATATGAAGGCACATAATGAAAGATGTAATTTAATGGTTTTGTCTAATGAGCGGTCTAGCGTCAAACGTCCTTGTATTCCAGCAAATAAATTTATCAAAAGTAGCAATTACGAGCTATACTTGGGAATAATTTAACGATACCTGGATCACGCAATAAGTTTTGAGACACGAACAAAAGGACATACATTTTCGGGATGTTTTGGTCGAGACCATCCTCGTGTTATTAAAGCCACATGCTTACCATTATGTTCGTTAATAAATTTTTATATTACTTAGGGGAAGAACCCTAAATGAATTTTTTGTTATATTCCAGCAAACGTAATAATTGGTCGTTATCTATGAAATGTTTTCATCGATTGTGTTTTATTACTCTATCGAGTCACGGCATCTCCTCTACACACACACACACGTATTATCCGAATGGCAAATGAGATGCATTCGATAATACCACAAAGTGACCCTAACTTTGTACCTATCTGCCGGAGGCGACAACCGCCGTAGTTTTACATGTTCCGGATTGTCCGGAATGTGAAGGGTGAGCTATTGGCGATGTAAACGAGTGACAGAAACACTCGCTGTTTGTGACTGTCACAGTTGTAGTTTGTCACGCATACGCCCTTATTGCAAACGTGAACTGTATATTCTGCAGTTATTATTTTAGTCCCGGATTTTGGGACAGAAAGGATCGTCGAGTGTTTATTAATACATCGACACTCGAAATAATTGCACTGCTGATGGCACATTGTATCGAAAACGAGGTACATACCTACCCTATGCAAGTTCAAGATTGAAATAATTTGCATATTAATGGCTTTTGTTTTCGCACCTTCGGAAAGCCTTTCGTCTCTTGTAAAGAGAGTCACATTTAAAGCGAGAATAATAACAATTCCATTCGCATTTTATTCAAGAGCATCGCGAACAAAGGACTCGGATAATAAACCGTGACAACTCCGTTGCAGCAAAAGCTGCAGAGCTTTAAGTACTGCATACATCTACTATATCTGCGAATCGTAAATATCGAAAAGAAGCACTTTCGACATATCATTAGTTTACTTCAAAAATACTTTTATCAACTTTGACACTCGCAATTTAAATCATATTCATTCGATTCGCATAAAATTTCCTTTGCTCCATTTTTATCCTTTCTATTATAATATGGTATAACCAAGGACGGGGTGGGTATATTATCAACTGCTATAAGAAGATTAATTAGGAGTGCGTTAGACGTAAAACACAAATTTCGTTTGTAAAACAAAGTTTAGCATGTGTGGTAAATTGTAAAGTGCTCAACTATTGTAACTCTGTCTGAAACTGTGAATAATTAGTTAACGTTCAGTGTAGCACTTTTTCAAATTAGAATCATTTCAGAATGCGAAAACTGTGCGTAAAGTCACAATTCCAAAGAAATAATGGTTAAAAGCTCTTTCTTTGTGTATTCGTATTCCACCACAACTACAATTAAATCGCTTTACGGAAAATTAAGTTTATAATACCTCGTTTTCGGTTTATTATGGAAGATCCTTCTAATTTTTTCGATTTTTTTTAAAACGTAATAACTGCAATAATGTCGAGTAATCAATAATTTCTCAAACAGCAGTAAATTAAATGGCCACGTCTATCACACATGATCGAACAAACCCCACATAGTATACACAGACAGTCATGTTATTATATACGGCTTCGCCAAATGACAATTACCTAAACACGTTAATTGAAAATTAAATTTGTATACCTACTATAAATCAATAATATCAATTTATCGCTTAATATGTAGATACCAATACTACACTTATTTAAAAAAAAACAACAAATTTCAAAAATTAAATTGGCAATATCCTTCCTTCCTCTCTGGAAACGGCGAGGAATACATGACAAAATATTTCTCTTAATGCTAACATCTCCTCAGGGATTATTCCAAGTTATTTAAATGGAACAGGGGATTACATCAACTGCTAAAATTACAAAATTATAATAAACAAGCAATCACTCCAAGAGTAAAATTGACCGACCAAGGCTCTTCCACATCAAACATTTCGTTAACAATTGTACTAGAGTGAATTTTTAAATTAAAATTTTGCGCAAACCTGATCCGACAATTAACTAAAGTGAAATCTCAAAATAATTACGTCATGCAACACGCCCAACAAACCACTTTCCATCAAATTCTGTTCAATTTATGGTAATTGAGGGTTGAATTTGAGATACCTCATTAATTTGTGTTTTGGTAAGATTATTATAAACATTTAATTTTCTATTCACAATATTTGCAGCAAGTTTGTTTAATCAGAATGCCATGCCGTATCGAATTACAAATATTATGCAAATTGATCCCGGCAAATACTTCGAGTACCTAAGAAAATCGTGTAAACTAAAAAAAGGTAGTACAAATAACACCTCATCCGGCACGAAGTCGCCATTTCTGCTAAGGTTGTACACACGAAATAGTAGTAAGTGTATTAAAGTAACTCTGAAAAAGAAAATATTTTGGCTGAAAATCGTTCGGCAATTTCATTAAAAAGCTTTTAGTACGTAACAAGCAGGCACCAGGAAAGTGTGAAAAACTATTTATAACCATTCCTAAAATTTTCTTGTTCTAGAGGGACAGGAATGCGGTAATAGAAACACACATGCACAGGTTAGTGCAAGAAAAAGGGAAGAGAATTGACAAAGAAATAGTCAACGCTGCGGAAACGTGTCCTGATGTAATTGGAAAGTGTTAAAATCGTTGAAGCGAATAGTCCAACATTCGAATATTGAGGTATCAAATATTGGAAATCCAGATGACACTGAAAGGATCATCGATCACATCATTTGACAAACTCGCCCGCAAATATACGTCGAAATTTCAAAACATATGACAGGCTTTCAACTTCCCAAAATTCTCGAGAGATTTCCTATTTCTGTAAATATAACCAAATAGCTCGAAAAAAATGCAATTAAAATTTAGATTGTGAAAGCTAAGCCTATCTACAACTGCGAAGGTGTTATTGAAATTTGAAGTTTGATCCGCAAATAAATTGAAGTATTTACGTGATACAAAATTAGTTTACCATTAGGAATTATATCCTCGGTCGATGGCTCTAACATTCGAGTGAGTTTAATTACTTGTATATTGTGTGGTACATATTACGGCTTCATAGCAAATAAATAATATGCTCTTGCACTATAAGGACGAAACTATACCATCTCAAGGATATGTGCTTTACTACTCGACTTCTCCATGAATTGCTTGTTAGTGTGACCGACTTCTGCACTTCAATTTTTATATTGTTAGGCTCGGATCCAATTAATTTATTTGTAGAACACATAGTCGATCGTGTCGAAACAAACATCTTGGTTGTATCTGATATTAATTAATAAAAACATTTAAATCTAATACCTACTTTCTTTTGTTTTATGCGTATTAACAATTTTAATTAAAATATAATGTAGATGAAACTGAAACACATTAGAATAATTAAAAAGTTAGTATTACACTAAAACTTAATAAGCAAAAATGTATATTAAGCTACAACGGAGTTGGGCTGAATTTTTAATGTAAAAAACATTTACTAATACATCACTTCCGCACATATTTACGCCATTTTGTAGTTTCCGCATTACAAAATCATAAGATTACTACAAAACGTGTAATTCAAGTTTAAATTTAGCTTTTTACCACAACAGCACAATAATTATCCTAAAGTAATTTCGAGAGCAAAAAATTAATTTTAAACTGGAAATTTTTTGTTTGCTGGTTAAATTTTCTCCCTAAATGATTTTTATTTTCACAACATAAAATATGGAACAGGAACAGAAAAATTATTCTACTGAAACTCTTTTTATTATTTTTACAATTTTGCACAAAAAAGTCCGCGAGAGCATACACTTCTCTTGAAAATTAGTTAATTTTTCACTTGTTTTTCATAATAATTTAAATTGTGAAATTGTGGGAACTTCCTCAAGGTATCGGGAGGTTCATAAAATCAATTCAATAAAGTTTGTGTCTATTTATTTATGTGTTTGTGAACTGTAAATTACTTTGCGTTCTATAAGTAATAAACCGAGATAGTATTATTAAAACATTAATAAATTCATGTAGAAATTGCTACAGACTCGATCTTTTTGTGTATTTTCAATTAAAACTTAACACTTTGTCTACTACCCGAGCACATAGAAATAATTACGACTTTTATTAAATTAAAGTTATCGACGGAATAAATAGGTAAATGAATTTTAAAAAAACTATATTAAAATTTTAAACCACATGCATTAGTGTTAAATTAATTAAGCTGGTTCAAAATTTGTTTGTGGAGCTTTTCAATTTTTTAGATTTCAAACAATATGCATTTATAATCATTATTATTATACGGAATTATCTATTAAATTGCTAATTTATTATTATTAATGATATTCTACCAGAGGAAAAATTATGAGTTCGAAGCGATTATGCAATTGGTATTAATATTTAATAATAAATATAGTATTTGCAAATAGAATAAATGTGTTTCCGTTATTCATTGGTTTGTTTATTTAATCTACTCGTAGTTGTAATTATCAGAGAATTTTTTTTATTTTCAAAGTTTAATTTAATAAATAATTTGTATAAAATGGTATTGATTTCACTTATTATTTATTTTATGATCATTTATTTAAGTTTGTATCTATTTAAACCATAAAGTCACTATATTTATCTAAACACTTCCGGGTTCGAACTAGAACTGTCGCGAATCACATCACTTTTTATGCCCAATGGATCTATCTAGAAACCCCCCACAACAATCAATATGAGTCATCAAGGATGAGTCATCAAATACAATTAACCTGTATTGTTTCGCAACAATATGGCACATCCGGTAAATTTTTTAAAAACTTTAATTTAACAATTTTATTGTTTATGTCGTATTCTTATCACCTTTAAAGCACATTTTATAGCTAACTTTAATGAGAATTTTGAACAGCCACTTATTTATTTTAGTTTACCAAATCAATAAATAGTATAACTGCAGCGGAAAATATTAACCGACACCCCAGCTTGATATCCTCGTACGTTGTACAGTACATCAACCTGTCAGTTTCCTTGTAACCTCAGCATTTGAAGGGTCGTTGAAAGCTCCCGCCAAGAGGATCTTCCAAGTTCATGACGTAACATCCCCTTGTTAGGACAAATTTGGACAATACAATCCAATGCACTTTTCATCTGAAAACTGCCTTTTCTAAATATTTAAGTGTAAATTTCCGATGCAAGGGCATGGAAAATTGCTAAAACCAAGCTTGAGAAAACCAAATTTGAGTGTAATTAAAAACAAGCTCATCTGAATAAAAATTCAACCTCAAATGTATTTTGTAGGAAGAGAAATAGGCGACTGAAAATTGTATATCAAAACAAATTACTTTATGTAAATGTAAACTTTTCAAAATTTTAGTGCGTGGTATTTTCGATCTTGACAAAAACGAACTTTCGTGTTTACCTTATGAAGAAGCTATTGAAGCTTTTTATCGTAAATGTTAGAAAAATTACTACTTCCTACTTGTTCGTATTATAACAAAAAGGGATAGAAGTAACATTGTGAATAATTTTAGAATATTTGTAATTTATTCTATAAATTTTAAAATTTAATTATCCCACTGATGTGTACACAAAAGATAATAACAAATGGGGAGTTCAATGTATGCATAAACCGCCATGGGGTGAAACATTTTCTAGGCTTTGATTTAAAAAATGTGGGTGTTTCATTACTTAAATTAAATGCAACAAGTGGGAACATTCCACTCATTAGGTGTGATATAAAGGGGGACTTAAACCCTCAATTAATAATTATTTTTGTAATACATTCAGTGAATCCTGATTACTGCTATTCTTTATAATTTTATTCCAAAAGCAATGCCAGTAAATAAGTTTTTCCAAAACAAGTTACCATTAGTAGCCAACAATAAAAGCTTCTTTTTTTACGTGGGACAAAAAGTTTAAAATAATGCATACATTTTAACGCTAATTGCCGATAATAAATATTTGATATTACTAGCAATAAATAATAAATGAGCCGTGAGTAACAGAATAGTTTGATTAGAAAATGTACCTATTAACATGGTCGTTATTACTTATTCATTAATAACAAAAAATTTCTTAATTAAACAACCTCATAAGTTTAATATAAGAAACTTTAAGAATATTAATCACTGTCGACTAGGTAAAATATAAAAGTTGTAAAGTTTAGTAATAATTAATTAAAATTTATTAATAATTTAACCTGCGCGTGAAACGATGTTGCCTGTAATGATCCATATAATCTCTTGTTACTTATTAGCATTTTTGATCTTTGAATTTTCCAACGTTCGGCGCAATTTATATTCGCTCCTATAAAAGCTCGAACCTGAAATCTGTTATTATTAATACTGCATTACAAGAGGCAAGATTAAAACATTCCGGTCGTGTTTCACCAATATCATCGCAATATCTATAAAATGTATTGACGTAACAAATTGTACAGTAAATAAACTTAATCATATATTCATCAATGCGAAATACGTGACTTCAAATATATTTATTATTAATATCGCAAAGTCGAGAACTAGCTACACATAGTAAGGGCACTTTAATTTAAAGTAAAACTAGTCGACCAAGTTTATGCTCAAGTAATTCTAGTTTGAGGTAGCAAATATTTAGTATACATAGCACATATAGCTAATATTGAAAAAGTTAAAAGGTAAAATATTGTTATATACAATATGTGTCCGCAATCATCGAACCGTAAGCGATTATGCCTCGAGTAAGATTTTCTTATTTTTCTGAACAGGACGGTCTCCCCTTTTGGTCAAGTACAATTCGCAGGCTCTTATAAAGTATTTGCTCTTCTACTTTAAGGACACTTGTAATACATAAATCCAGCTTTTCCTTAAAGTTCAAAGAAATATTCTGTAGCCTTCATCTGCATAAAACGTCTTTGTTAATTTAGGTACGCCGGCTTTTGTTTCTGCTAAAATTCTCACTAAAATATTCTCCTCTATTTTTTCTTCGATTAAGTATAATAATACAAAAAGAACAAAAAGATATCTTGATTTGTTCGAATCGCGAGACAAAGAGTATCGGTGTCGCTAAAATAAATGCCATTAGAAATCAAAAGATTATTGTTTTCGCGTTTATTTCTCGACACGCAGAAAAACAATGTAAAAATGGTGTTTTTATTTCGATGCAATCTTAAATCGACTTATAATTGTGGAAAAATGAACTAACAAAGGAAGAGAAATGAGATTATAATGCGTCGAGACGTTTGAAAGTATAGGAACATCTTTTCTTAAATTTTTGTTATCACGGTGTATTATATCGTAAATCGTAGGTAAACATAATATTATTAATTAAAAATTATTAGCTCTTGAAAATAATATAAATTAGAATTATCAAATTCAAATTATGGTAAACATAATAGCTCTGTGCATACATACATATACATATTGTTAAACAGGACTATAAGCAACATTTTGATTCCTGTGACTGATAAACACTTAATTTACTTTAGTTGCGTTATTTTATTATCACCTAACTTTATCTCTACGCGTTACCAACGGTATTCAACCCCTACAAACAAACATAGTTAGACATTCAAAGATTGGCATAAATGCTTTGAAGATAAAGCAGATAGTATTATGATGAATATTATTTATTCACGTAAACTGAAAAACAGTCCCTTCTTATGGGCGAACGCTAAAAAATTGTCGAGCTTCTGAAATTATTAAAATATTTCATTAGATAAGCTATACTACTTCTGATTTACGACAACGAAAGCTTTGAAATGATTTTAACGTTTACTATAAAAAAGAGGAAACATAAATTTGTGAACCACAAATGCTGTAACAGAAGAAATAAAATTTTGATGGCTTATCGATATTGTAATCATTGTTCTCTACATCATAGCAAGAATTATATAAGATCATTCCTTTGTTAAATATTCTCGAGTTCATTGGTTACGTTTTCTCCCCAACGCAACGTTTTGATATTATAATTTTTATTTAAATTTCTATTAACCACGTTCCGTTCCTCTTTTTATTATTATTAATCCTTATTGGTTTCCAAGACTCGAGCATTAGTTTTAAGCGGCTTGGAATAAATATTCAAAATAAACAGAACAAAAAAATAAATCGTGCAGATTGGTTCCTATCAAATTTGACGAAGAAACAGGCCGAGACTCGAAACTAAAATTATTAATCTTTCGTTTTCTGACGCTCCACTTGATTAGAGCTTATAATTAAATTTGAACAGACACTCAGAGGTAAAGTATAGTTTTCAACTTGTGTATACAAGAATTTTAATAACGTGTTTATCAAGGCTTAGTTTTAAAACAAGTGCATTTGACATTTTCCTAGCAAATCTAACGCAATTATTGATTTATTAACCACAGCAGCACAGCGAGCCAAGTTTAAACAAGAAAGTTAATTAAACGAGAAATTTTGATTTACATTCAAATAGGCGAACTTTTATTAGAATTTTGATTGTGGTAAAAAAATAGAAACAAGCAATAAATTCGCCACATAATCGTCGCAATGTTACTATTTCGTTGCGTTTCCTTTTATATATCAAAGTATAAATTTCTAAATAGCAAAATTTATGCCCGCCGAAATGTGGTCGCTTGCAAGGTTTTATTTATTTCGAGGTGGCTGGAGAATTACCTTTTTTACTCACTTTTAAATTGAAGGTGGCACATAACTTTGCTTCATCTTAAATCTCCATAGAAAAATTAATTAAAATTACTGCCAAGATTTAAGAGAATTTTTGCGAGTGCTTTACTTTCCTACGGGGAATGCCTTAAAATTTAAAAGGCATTAATCTCGCAATATTCTTCTCTTTTTATTTAACATTAAAGGAAAATGCTTGATCTTAACAATTTTGATTTGCATATCTAACAAAGCTCTCCGAATGAAAAATTTCAACAAAGTGACGGAACTTTGTGTGAGATACTGCACAAAATTCAAATTTTCGACTTTTTAATTAAGCTCCCCCCCCCCCCCTAAGAAATTATTTGAATTGCATGTAGAATTATGATTTGATAAATTGCATGAAACAAGAAATTGCGAACTCAATTGGACATTCACGCAATTTTAAAGTTAAAAAGTAATTTTATAAAATTATTGTGTATATTTAACAGAATTAATATTCACGTCGTATGCACTAATTGACTTGGGTAAATAAGGTATAATACGATTGATAAAAAAATGCAAACTCGGAGTATTTAAAATGTACTGAACTAAATTTTACTTATTATTTAATTTTCTTTATCCTCATTTACATACAAATTGAAATCTTTGTTCGTTGTTCCTGTCTGCTCCCCACAAACCAAACAAAAAATTGCCAATTGTAGGGTTTTTTAAATGTCATATCGTATATGATTACGATTTAAATTTTGCAATTTGTAATCAAACCTGTTGGATAATTTGATGCTTGCAAATGTAAACGAATAAATACATTTTTTATTATTAGGGAAAAATCGCTGAAATGTGTAAAATCAAATAACTCATCGGAAAAATCGACTGCTTTAATTTCAATTCTCGTAGGGAAAAAAATAGGTTCTGCTTACCCTGGTTCATATTATTTTATAATACTTGCACGTACCTGCAACAAAAAAAAAGAGTTAAAAGTACGGAATTAAATTTAAAAACTATGTTTAAGTAATTGATAATGTTCATCGAATTAAATTGTAGTAATAATAGCAAGTTAATTTGCGTAAAACGGAATAGGAAAATTGAACACGAACGAAGTTAACCTTTTCTTTTATTTCAAAAGTATCTTACAAATCAACAAACTTTTATTACTTTTTTATTAGACATTTCCTTGTATAAACATACATAGAAAACAATATTTAAAGTGCATGGATTTTTAAATTTGCAATCTTTCGTCTAAAATGGAAAAAAGGTAAAATGTTTTAAAAATAAAAGGATAAACCGTTCGTTCGTTGCTTTGCACGGTAATTTAAATTAATCAAAACATACAAGATCTCTAAAACAAATAATAAATAAAAATTAAGATCCTTCCACTTTTTCGTAACGTAATACTTATTCGTAAAAAAAAACTTTTATTAATACGAGCGTTAAACATTTTCGAGTCTTCCTTTTTATATTTAAATGCAAAACACAAAAATAAACTGGGTAATATTTCAAAAATTCTTATTTTTCTGTACATTACAATAAATCGTGAGGTATTACATTCCTCTTCAACGTAATACTAAATTGACATTTTCGCGGTAATGTTACCCAATGGAGCACTAGAGAATGGCACAACAAAACTTTTTGGTTGAGCTTCTTGTACTTTAAAACTTTAAAAAGCACACTAAAGTGAATAAGTTTTCAAAATATAAACACAATTAATTATACACCATTATGAGCAATTTATATCGACCAGTTCTTCTTCCTCTTCTCCTTTTTAATTCGAATGGCGTTTCAAATCCAATTACGACTTCTTTTATATGGTAAATTCATATTTTTTTGCGCCTTACACAAAACTAAAGTCAAACACATAATTCAATATAAAAATTTCGAGTTATAAATCAAAGCAAGCATTTCATAAACTTTCAACTAAAACGCATATAAAAGAAGTACATCTTGGGGATAAGTGTACACGTAAGTAGAATATTAAACAGAAATGTATGAAGAATCCCAAAAAAATTTAAGGCAATAAAAACTGTGAGTATATAAATAAATTAGGTGGTCGTAAAATTTGTACAAGGTACTTCGGAAGTAATTTTTTAACAAAATTGTAATCGAGTCGAGTTTAAGCTTTCCATGTTCACCGCAAGTGCAGTTTTTGATTAAAAAATAATAAACAAAGCGGTCTAGTCCGGTCCTTTCGTTTACAAGCCCTTATTATAGGTAATTTTAGTATATAAATCGATGGTAATCCTATTTGTGGAGCATATAGGACATCAAGTTAAAGGTGAAAAGACGACCGGAATTAATCGCACACTAAAATTTCAACTCAATTTATTACGCATTATCCTAATGATTTCCATTTTGTATTTTAGGTAAAATTTTCTTTTTCGAGTGCTGTTGCTATATCGAAGAGCTTTTAGTTAAGTGTAATAAACAGCAAAATGCGTGTCCCACATCTTGACCTAACTCTTAAGTGTTTGCAGTTAATGTTAGGGTGTGGCGGAGCAGCGGTGTTATAATCCTTCGTCGACGTAAGAAAATTGACGAATTAAATTTATTGATGTAATACTAATTATAAATAGAATTTGACTTGAAACGGAATTATTCAAAATCAAAATGTAGCAGAAGCATCGTGCGACTTAATTGTTTCAACAGACAAGTCATTTTAATTTTCTATACCTATTATACCTATTAGGAAGGAAATTTTGCATAAAGACAACAGATGCTTTCAAATGTTCACTGAATATTAATTTTAGTTTCATTTATAATATGATAGCGTGAGCATTAGATAAGCTACTCAATATTTAGGGTTAGTCTGCGGCGAAGGGAGTGTGCGACGATGCGAGGCGACGCTACGTCGTCCAACGGACGCCTTTAACACGACTGCAGTGAACGATTGTTCTTTTTAATGCGGTTATAGCTTTTAGCTGGTTATATTCCAAATTTCGAAAAAGGAATTATTTGAAAAGGAGCGAGACTTGCACGAACTTCTTTTATACGAAACTTGGTCGTGTCTTTACTGCTTGGGTTTTTATCAAGATTGCCCTCTTATCTCAAGTTATTGTAAGTTCATAGTCGTTTCGACTTACAAAGATTTTATCGGGACAAATATTGTATAAAACTCTTAACAAATTCTAGTCAATTCAAGCACCATATCGTGGTGAACCGACTTAAAAAGTTGCGCTGTAAATTTAAAATCATTTTCCTGTTATTTCACTTCCTCGAAAAGGGTTTCCGCATTTGCTAATGTAACTTAAAAAATGAAAAAGAAATACAAAATTTCGGTCGGTTATAAAAATCGACCATGCACTTGATCGACTTATTTCGAATGCGGCTATTCGGAAAAACCTTGTTCACTGTTTTATTATTAAAAGGATTATAAAACAATGCTATCATATTTTAGCAATCCGTTTCAGCCGAATTAATAGGTTTATTTTATCTCACGGTAACCATTCGACTGTTCACGAGCTTTGCCGTATTACAAAGATTTCTACGATCTTCAACTTAAAATCGGATTAAAGCTACATCTACTGTTTATTGATTTGTAACTTCACAAAATAGAAGAGAAACTTTATAATTGCATTCAAACTTAGACAAAGAAATTTTCTATTAATATTATTTAGTGTACTCCTCTAATAATGGTAGTTCCTTAGCGGTCGACCTACTTTTCAATTTTTACACTTTTCCCATTTAAAGTGAACTACCCAATTAAAATTACTTGATTGAAAACCGAGATTACAAAAATTCGGTCCGAGTGTCCAACAAATCGGTTTTTGATTGTTTTAAGGTCGTCGCGTTCTGTTACCAAACGTTTGACGAATTAAAAGAAGGTAATTTAAAAAACTTTTCAATGAGATTAGTTTAAAAGACTAATAATACTGGAACAGGAAAAAATCCACTTAGTACGGTTTCCAAAAGAACTTTTATACGTGATTCAAAAATGTAGAGCTACTCTTAAAAGTTCGCTTAGAAAGCGTGATAATGCTGGGGGTACTTTCCGAAAAAAAAATGTTGTTTATGACTTAGCTCTCTTAACTCGACTTAATTTGACCTCAAAACAATCGTATAATCGAGGAAAGTCATGATAAATACCTTTACAGCATTGGATGAAAAGAAATGATGCGCTGGAGGGTATTCCATACCCTTTTTTGTTTTGTGTCTTTAAAACTTAAATTCAAATTCAGGAGTTACTCGGTAGCCGATGCTGGGAGTATTCGATACCCTCCAAACCATCTGATGCGGGAGAGAAGCTAAAAACTGCTTATATTAATTAGAATTATTATTGTTTGATTAAAAGTTTTTTTGCAGTGGTTGCCCGCAAGTGTAATCGGAGGTGTTGACGTATCCAATTGATCGACTTGGAGTTGAGATTGTAGATACTAAAACTCATCGACCCTCATCGTTTGAATCGCCACTATCTTTTTAACCCCCGACCTAAAAGAAGGACGATGTAAGTTTGACGCGTATGTTTGTCGGTGACGTTAACTCTTTTTAAGAAATTTAATATTATCTATAAAAAACGATATTACAGGATATCATATCGGTATCCCAAACGCTGAGATAACCATAACAAATACCATAAAATCCATAGAAAATTCAATTTTCTCCAAAAAGTCTGTGAGAGCCGCAGGAGGATTTCAAAGTCGCAGATTATGATTTTTTCAATAGTTTAATTTATGGAATTTAATTTGCAAGAGCAATAAAACATACGAGTCTTGCAAACTCTTGCAGTGCAAAACAATACAATTAATTTCCAAGGGAAGACCCTCCTTTCTCGGGGGGCAGTTTCACATCGACAAGGTAATAATCTAGATTATAGAGTCGATTAAGCTACTCGTATTAGGCAGCTAATTTATGGGCCCGAAAAAAGTAGCTTTAACTTTTGATTGATTGTAATAGAATATTATTATAATTTTTCTTTTTTGATTGATTGTATACCTATTATATACTATAATCAATAGTATATTTGATTGTACAGTTAATTCAAGCGTATACAAATTATTAATTTCGATTTAAATACAAAATATAAGTGAGCAGTGATAGTCAAATGTTCGTTGGGAAACCTTCGCATTTCTTGAGACAGTTTGAGAGCTGATAGTTTTAGTTCAGAAATGTAAAGTTTAGCAGATGCATACCAACCATCTACGATCGGAAAAAAGCACTGTGTTAACAATTTCGTTTCTTTTCATCACGATACACGTGACGTCCATTAAGCATGCGGTTGTAAGTGTATGGTAGTTTTTATGGATTTTATATTCCCCACCCCTTAGTAAGATCGTGGTTCTTTGTGATAAAAACCGAATTATTAAATTCTATTTGAAGCCAAATAAAAAGTATCCACGCTATGTTATTACTAAAACTACTAAAACGTAACTTGTGGCTTGGAGAAAATTATAGCAAAACTAACTTGTGACTGTACCGAACTAGGAGTAAGCAGCTTGCCAAAATAAAAGAACTAAAACAATAATTACTATTTAACAATAATTTTCGTGAAAGCAGCAGCTTACACGTGTAAGTACAATCGATAAACACGTCGGGCATTTGGTGATAAAAGTTGTGCCCAATTAATTAATATTTCCTATAAACAAAATTGGAATTAGTCAAACAAAGGCGATGTATTATTTATTAAATTACAAATAAATAAATATAACAAAGCCCCCGTTCTTTGTACATAATTCGACAATCATATTATGAATTGCATTCTATTGTGAGGTTTTTCCTGTCAATGTTTTTATCCTTTGTTCGTATCTTTTATTCATTATTGTCTGTTTTTTACATGCAACAACATGTTATAAAATTACAGAATCTGCAAAGCATCAAATATCAAAATTATTTAATATTTTCGATATTTTATTAATATTAATTAAACATCAAACGACTACTAACTGTACACTGTGTCAATAATTGAAGTATTTCAAAATCGTTTTGGATTAAACGCTAAAAAATTTCACTACTTCCTCATGGATGATGTATGTACCTTACTGGCATAATAAAAGTAGCAATCAACATAATATATGTAGAGTAACCAGCATATAGAAAATTTTACGAGCAAAGGACTTATATAAAATATATAAAGTGCAATGAACATTCTGCATGGTCCATAAATACGATAAATATGGTCTCGTAAAGTAAAATAAATTTATAATGCAAAAGAAATATTGGACAGATGAAAATATGTTGTATGATTAATTGGATGGCGATCAAAAAAGAACACGACTTATTGGTCGGTCGGTGTACGAAATATATTGCACGACACTGAAAATGCAACACCTCGTAATGATGGTGATATTTTGTCGAGTTTTTTTCTAATTCGACCCCGCTTGTTTATAGAAACTTTTATTGCTCGGGATTATGTTAAATCCTCATGTAAAATATTTATAATTTAGAAGTTGCAGCGTTTACCTTTTTTTATAGAAAATCAAACACATAAAAGTTAGCTTGTAAACAAGGATTAGTCGACGCCTTTTGTTAGCAGATTATCACAAAAATTCCTGGTTTAACGTCTTTACAATAATCCAAATAATTCCGGTACCCTTTTTAATGTTAAGCTCAACAAGTGTCAACTCTAAGTGTAGAGCGTAATTGCGTAGACCAATTTTTGGATAGCCGAAAAGTGTGTCAATCGTAAATCTGCTACTGCAAAGGAATATTGCTAAAGATAAAAGAAAGTTTAAAAGAAAAATCGACGACAAACAGATTGGTTTTTAAAACATGCACATAAATGTATAAAGCTCGGCATCGCAAGTTAAGACGTCATATTAAATTGAATTATTTCGTGAAAGTTGAAAAGTTTTAACATCCCGAAAGTCGGAGTATTTGAATAACGTCGAAAAGTGTTCCGTCTTTCTTTAATTAACGCCGACGACGTTAACCGGATTTTGAATCGTCGGGCGTAGATGGAAAAACGCCGCCGCACGTGAAAATTCAAAATTCGATATACTTGTTCGGAATTAGTAAAAACTTTTTATAACTATAGAATTTTCATTTGGACTTTTTTTCTTCGTGTAACCTCATTATGCGAAGTAATATCTAGTTTTGCGATACAGGGTACGATGTGCTTAGTAATCAAGGCGGTACACGCCACAAGATAGAAGCTACTTTTTTATTTATTAAGTAAACCTGGGACAAAATCAATTATCCTTCCTGAGCACTTGCTCGAGGGTTTTTATGTGTTCCGCTCTCACAAATTTCTACAAATATATAATAACAATTTTAATATTTCAACACATGGATGGATACACAAATGTTAATATTGATTTATTTGCACACGTTCGGCACCAGTAATAAAATACGTTTGATTCTTGTCTTTATTTTTAGCGATCTCAAGTAGAGCGGTTCTCCAATTATAATTCCATCACTGTCAAAATATCAATTTCAAAACAAAACTTTAATATCGAAAGTAATATTGAAATATGTTTGCTCTACTGCTGTTTAAAAAAGTAAAATAAGTTTTTACCGCACTAGTGCGGAAAAGTAATTTTTTGCACTGCACTGTGCCGAGAATAATGTAACATTTTCACATTATTATAGAAGAATAAATGTTTCGACGATGCATTGTAAACAATATAAATGGGGTAAACTGGAGCCATAATGCGAAAGAAAGGACAATTCCTGACACGTACATTATTGGAAAAGTGCAAAGATCAATAAAAATGACTCATGCATCTCAAACTGCGACACGACTATCAAACCTGTTTAATCTTCCTCCCACGTCCACGTTTACCCCTGGGTGCAACTAACGAATATAGCGTGCAGTAAACGATACAAGGTAAAATGAAGTAGAATGCATCAAAATAGAAGGAAAAGTTTTCAAAATTATATTAAGCAATCGAACTGGAAGCTTTAGTGGGAAATAAAATTAATTGGTAAAAATTTAGTTTCTTTCTGCTTCGCTTCTCAAGCGAGATTCGAAGTTTTCCGTCCAACTTGCGAGCTTTCCGGCTGGAAAAGACAAGAAAGTACTTTTTTTTTTCGGTTTCCAAACAGCAAAAAGGTTAATAAAATGGGGCTTAGTGTGGTGGCTAATAAAAAAACCCGTCCATTTTAACAGTCGTTCGATAATTAACGTTGCAGTTAAACGATTATAAAATCATTTTATTCGTGTTTTAAACGCGAAACGGCTTTTCGATGCGATAAATAAAGCGTAAACTAGGAGTAGTTGATTATAAGAAAAAAGCTCGTAAAGAATGGAAAATGTTGCAGCTTTGATACGTCGAATAAGAATGGGTGAAAAAGTAGCACCCTCGTAGCAGTAAGTTGTTCTATTCGGTTTTTTGAATTCTCAAAATGATGCATAAAAAAATTGAAACAAAGTACATGTAAAGTGTGTTAACCTTTAACATCTAAATTTTTCCATATCATTCCCTTAAGACTCCATTCGAGTGTATTATACAGCCGAGTGTTTCCTTATTTTCCACTACGATACACGTATTGTAAACTACATGAAAGCTCATAGAGCACAATACAATATGCAGTTACCGACACGTGCTACGGGTTCTTAGATATGTTAAAGCACTCTCTCAAGTTTTGTTTATTTAGCAGAAACTAACTTATTCAGCGTGCAGCGTTTCTGCTTAGAAATTCTGAATACCCCCGACAAAACCAAATTGTGATTTTGAAAACAAGCTCGGTAAAATACATAAGTACGTACGTACGATGGCTTGGAAATCTCGATAGGAGCTAACCGAATCGTAATAAAAACTAAACTGGAACAACCCGATTAAAGTTTAAACTAAACGTTTAAAAGCTCACTCCAAGCTAAACAATGAAATCCTAGAAGTTTAGCAATAATAAACCTAATATTTACTTTCGCAAAAGAATAATAAAAGCTTGCAGGCGCATAGTGGTTGTATTATATTATCGTTACCAAAGTGGAATAGTGCAAAAACCTTAAAAGCACAATTATTAACTCGAACCACATGAAAAGTTTGTTAAAAATTTAATAAAAATGACAATTTCAAACCGCACCTTCGTGTTCGGAATAATAAACGTAAACCAATAACATTAAGAAAACTTTCAGCGAAAATTATCATCAAATAGGAACTGAAACTTGGTTAGAGGAGGCAAAAAATATTATCTTGGAGAGAAAATTTAAAAAAGATAGATGGCTCTTGAAAAACTAATATTGTGTATTGATATAAGCACAGTACACACAAACGCCAAGATGTGGGTAAACAAAATTCGACACCGAATTTACAAAATGGAAAAACACTTTCACAATCGATGTACACGACGCGATGCCGGGGATGGATGACAAAACCTGACCTAGCAGAAGCGGTTTGTGCATGGAAAGGCATTTTATATAAACCCACCTCAAAGTCATAAAAATATCGAAATGGAAGCGTGGCAGCTGAAACATTTTTTGGGATTAACAAAAAAAATTAGCGGGACGCCTATATGCGACGACGCTCTTTCATCCCCAAAATATTTTTTCATATTTTTATATTCAAAGCGACGACGAGCACGCGTATGTTGTAATTTACATCAATTGACCCCTTTTCCTCTTCTACATGGAAGAAATATTCGAGGTATTTAACCGTATTTGATCTCCCAAACCTTAGGACTCGTAAAGGAATAGCTCGATATACACAAAACCACGAGAGCTTTAGAAAACTTTAAATGCA
The DNA here is from genome assembly GCA_958510845.1 of Cantharis nigra. Lineage (NCBI taxonomy): Eukaryota > Metazoa > Arthropoda > Insecta > Coleoptera > Cantharidae > Cantharis > Cantharis nigra. The sequence goes on along the minus strand of OY294033.1, from coordinate 904,090 downwards.
TCGAGTGCATACGCACGATTTTCGAGAAAATTCACCTGCACGTTATTAGATATACTCGTTATTATACTAAAATTTGAAATGGTCTGCTCGAATATAACGAAATAAGTTAAAAAGAATTTAAATGTCATATCAAATTGATCTGATAGCAACACAAAATTTTATGACTGGAAAAAACAAGAACGGCTTTGCTGATACGTTGATAAAAACTAAATTGGAATTGTGGGATAAAATTCAACTTTACATGCAAAACATTTTTTACTGCGCGGAGGGAGAGCCTCTCTAGACAAGTTTTCTTCTCAAATATTCAAAATACTTGGTTATCTTATAAACCCGCAAGATTAAACCTAATCGAGTATTTATAAATTTGTCAAATTTTCCTAGTAATTTTTCCGTTCGCACTCTGTGAAAAGTTTTATTCGCGTATTCCATTTGCGATGAATGGCGGATGAATTAAGGGAAATTTTGTATTTATACTGGTCTTTCTGTAAAATCATCGTGAAGCAAATCAAACAAGATAAGCATAAGAATATGTAAACTAGAGCGGTTTCGTTTTTATTAAAAAACAAAAAAGAGAGAAAAAAATGATAAAAATCAAATTTTGGTTTTTCCCATCCGATAATCACAACGAAATGGTCAACTGGAAGGCTTTAATTTTTTATGAATTCTAATCACGGCCATCACGCATTACAGAATTAATAAACTTGCTGCATACGCAATTCGTGTTTGTATAGGATTAACAAATTGTAAATTTATTTATGTCGTTAAAGCCCAAAATGAATCTGAAAATAATTTGATGTGTATACAAGCCCCTTTCAGCAAACATGAAAAGAAATTCAAAGTGAGTATTTAGTAGTCCACCATTTTCATCAACAAATTGCATGTCAGCAAGCGGGTCGTCTGATTACTGATTGTTATCATTCTTAACTGAAGGGAAAGAGTATCATTATCCTATCTGAAACTCTCTTTATTCTTCCGCAAAACGCCTGCAAGAGAATCCGGAATAGACACTCCACTCAGCACGTCCAACCCAGATTACTAAATCAGAAATAAAATTAACGATCTGCAATATCTGCACGAAAAATCTCGTACTATAATTACGATTATCTCGCAGCAACAAAATCTAGAAAAATGTTATAAAAATGTAACAATCTGATTAAGTTCCGGGATGACTGATGCGGATTATAAAAGCGACGAGGAAGCCGAAAATGGGCGGTCGTTACAACATTCATGCTGGTAATAAATTTTTTTAATTATAATTACCAACACGTGTTTCGCACTGGAGATACGTCCTCAATCGGAGAAAATATAATAAATAATGCTCCGAGAAAATCCTTTAATTTCCAATAACATCCTAACTTATTTTCCAAAAAAGTATCCTAAACTTTGCTTAGCTGTCTGAATTCATCTCCAACTATTCAAAACTTTCTCAACTATTTCCAACTTTAAGCTCTCTTCAAACTTTTATTTTTTCATATCGTTTTAACTTTACATAGAATATCTCTATAAAATCTCAAAAAAGTTTTTAAAATTAAATATTTTAGGTGTGTCGCAGGTTGGAAGATTTACAACCGAAAAATGCATAAAAGAGCATTAAAAACTTCCATTTTGCATAATGGAAATTTATATGTTGTATTGTCACGAACAATTACTTTTAATGCAAATGCATTTAGAAAAAAAAAAAAAAATTAGAGCCAACAAAAGTAGCTATAGCTCGTCATTTAAATGAAACCTAAAAGCTAGAAAGCAATAATGTCAACAATTTGAACGCAATTTGTATTATAGAGCAGGATTCTCTCGAGATTATATTATCTACATAAGTTTTACATTTACGTACAGTTAAATTATATCTTGCGATAAACGGAAGAGAACGAAATTTTGACTCGGCAAATAATGCAAAAATAAATTTTCCCGACAAACTCTAATATGATCTTAGCAGTAGCGCTATAAGTACCTTTTAACAAGTAAATCCTATTAAAGGTGTTATATGGTTCACTTACAAACTCTTGCTAGTACTATAATCCGATTAAACTTGCAAAGCATCATACAAAAGTATAAATAATTAAACTAACTAATACTTAAAATCGTTCGAGGAAATGTTGGGCTGCGTTCCGCATCGTCACGTATAGCTGGACGTTAGAGCTCTCAAAGCTCGTTATACAAAGGTCGAGAAATAAAACCGAATAACAATTAATTCGCGAGAAATGTGACGACCAAGGTGTAATCTCCTTATAAAAGAAAATCCATCAGGTTTAATTTTAAGCGAAGGTTTGCTTTAAAGAACATATTGAATTTGAACCTCTTCAAATATTTATTAAATCCTATGAACCAAAGACTAAAGACGGGTCAACTTTCTGTGTCAACGAATAGCCTTAAGATGGATTAGATCCCCCAACTTGGCCGGGAAATGTTAACGTCGAAATGGGATTAGTAATTAAGGTCATATTATTCTAGCTACAACGTTCAATTTATAATGGAGATCCTATTTGAAAGAGTTCAAATTGCAAATAATGTACGATATCGTACATTCCGATTCAAAAATGGTTTTCTTACAATGGAGAAAAACTTAAAAATCCACTTAAATGGCAAAAACACGCCGAAATAAAAAAATATATAAAAAAAAAACTTTTAGTTGGTAAAATCTTAATTTTATTTTGTCAAGTATACTACTTAAAATTTTAATTTTGATTCTTGCATAACGAAGTGGTAACCTAATTCTCACGTTCCAAAGAAACATAAAACAAATTTAGTATAAAGTAATACATTTTTAATTTCGAGTGCTTAATGAAATATTTATAAGTGGCGTGGTGGCGCCTTTTATCAGTGTTTTTAACAATTTAAGCAAGTTTTGGAGCACACGAAATGAGCCAGTCGAAAAGAGAATTAATCGAGTCGGAGAGACAATAAACAAATTCGAAACATGCCAGGAATTGGTTAACAAATCAGGATACATCGAACCCCCTTGCGATTTTATTCGAGTCGACATGTGACGTCACGTGCGCGCTCTCAGATAGTAATCTAAGAAACTAAAGAGACCGTCATAAAGCCCTAGGATTGGGAAGCACCAAAAGAAAAAACCTTAATAAAATAAACATTCTAACGCTAAGATTACTACTTACAATATAGCGCCGTCTTATCTATCTTACCGTGACTGTTTTAGTAAATTGAATTACTTTTTTCCTTGCAAAATGCACCGTCTCGACTTGAGAAGAAAGAAAACAAGAAAATCTACCAACGACCATCTTATTAACTAATTCACGTCGTGTTAAAAACTAACCAAATTCGTTTAAAACAAATACGCGAAATTATTCCATAAAATATCGTCCCCGAGTAATTTCGACTTTTCTTTTAGACAATTCAAATAAAACTTTTAAATATTTTTAAGGTCGCCCATTTGGAACTAAATTTCACAATGGAACTTTTTATTTTATTCCAAGTCTCTTCGATTTTAGCTTTCATTATTGTAATAGAGAAACAGAAGAAAAAACTGTCCCGACCTAAGAGGCTTACGGCCTAAAAAATTAATAAAAATATTTTTTATTATTGCAAATAATTTTTATAACATTTTTATATGACACTAAAAGTTAGAGTTTATTAATTTTCTCTTGCACTAAAAATTCACTAAAGCAAGAAAGTTGCTTTAATTTGTTCCATAAAATTGAGTTTTAGATTACGGGAGAGTATCGCTTATAATTTAAAAAGCTTAACGACTTTTAAGTATTAAACATTTACAAAACTTTTTAATTGTCATTTATATGCCTTGCACTCTTTTTCAAATTACAGACCTTTTAAGAAAACCCCCGCATCAAAGTAATGTAAATTTTAAACACGTTTTAAATTAACATAAACAATGTTTCGCTCCTCGAATAATTTTAACCGAATTAATAGATATTTTTTGTTAGCTTCTGCACAGATAATAGTTATTATTCATTTTCCTTCCCTGCGTTATTAGCGAAATTGTATAAAAACAAAAAGGTATAACAAATGTTATAACAAGAAGATGCGGGATAAAGTTTCTGACAAACTATTTATTTCGCAAGGAAATTTATTGATAAAATATTGCGAGTGAAAAAAAAGCAACTTTTTGGATCAAAAAGTGTAAGTTAAATTTATATTTTCAAATTTATTTCCTTTAAAAAAAAACATTTACGAATTTTCGTGCTCCTCAAAAAAATATGTTAAAAATATCAATGCGCTTTCCTATCTTCAAACTTGTATAATGTATTAAATAATTAAAAATTTATTTAAAATGTAAGACAGTCAAGAAAATTCGGAATAATTTTATTTGAAACGCCAGGCGCTTCAAGTCCTGGTTTTAAATTTTAATGAGATAAAGAAAGATTTCGTTATTTAAAATTTCTTAATTGAAAAAATAAAAGTAAAACTTCGGTCGGAGCTCTTTATTTACAATTGGTTCGTATCAAAAACAAAATTCCTAAAAGCAACAGTTTTCCTATACAGCAAAAATAACCCTCCCAGGCAAGAAAAGTGTTCCCCTACAAATGTAATTAAAATTCATAATTACCATAACTAATTATTATTATACAGGACGGTACCAGTGAGGAGAGTCGCTAAAGTACTACTTTAGTGCCGCTCGTTGCCGAATAATTTTTAATTGATCTAGGATGGAAAACATCATGTTACCATGTCTTGTTCTCAAAGGAAAACTAATGGAACGTCACCTAAAAGATGGCTGGCAATCTGTCTCTCGAGGAAATAACGAACTTGGAAATAACTAAACCAAAATACAAATGCACAACTGTTGTAATCTCCACAGTCAGGTTACGAAAACTACTACGGCTTTGCTATTATGAATGGGGAATGTAATTGCATCAAAGTAACAAAAAATGCAGTTTAAAATTGATAAGGCAAAATAATCGTAAAATTTCAACTTTTCATAATGGCATCAAAGATAAAAAAATTGGATCCGTAGACCATTTTACATATAATTTTATAGCTCGTGATATGCAAATATGCAAGAAAATTTAATATTGTTGGTCTAATTTACACGAAACTTAAATATAGGTCGAGTAATGTATAAATGTAATTATTTACATAAATATTGTAGTCGAATCAAATTATTAAACAAGAAATTTTCATTTAAACTTTTCGTTACATGAGAAAAAAGAATAGAAAATTAATTTCCAGACATTCTTCTTATTTTGATGTATTTCCATTGAAATTTTTTTTATCTTAATTATCTTTATAATATTATAATCCTGTAAAACATTTTAGAGTTAGTATCAGATACTTCTTAGTTCTTTTGGTCAAACATTCAATTCCTGTGGGGTTTACTGTACACAATTTCCCTACCATTGTGGTAAATTAGAATATGCAAGTACAGAATAATTAATTTTTAATTTATAATTATTAAAGCTTAATCTCAAAATAATCAGGTAAGCCAAGATAAAGAGTGTGTACAGACCATCGGATAAAAATCCATGCTTCTCTGTTTGTATTTATTTTTAATTAATTAATACATCGAATTTACATTATCACTGTTGATTAATCCTTTACCGTGTTAATCCTTGAAATTTCCAGATTGCAGGTTCGACGAGATATTGACGATGTATTTTCTTTGTGAAAAACTGTGTACATTTTCAATAATTGCAAATTTGAATATTCAAGAGTAATTAGGTACTTGAGCATTTAAGTTTACGTACCTATAGTAGAATATATGCATAAGATGTCTAAGAAAGCATATTATGTAGAATAGGTAGAAATCTTAAGATGAATACAGGATTCCTATTGTATAAATCAATTGTTGTTTCATATCTGGAATATTGCTCTACCGCTTTGTTTGTTTTGTCGGCAAATCATCTTCAGGAATTACAGTGTATACAGAATCGATGTATAAAGCATCATATTGTGCGAGATATATACTAATTAGAGCAACGTTGAGTGCATTTAATTTGACGAGTGTTACACAAAGGGTAGTTTTGGCACACTGATGCATATACTCAAGATTAAAATGATGCTGATCGTTGAGATTGGCTTTAATGCCGAGGTATTTACAGAATACAAAATTCATTTTCATACTTAATAATATATTCTGTAGAAATAAATACTGAAACAAAAACTGAAAGGTGAATGAAAGTGAAAAATATTGATAACTTTAGCCTTGATAATGAGCAAGAAGGACACAGCGTGGGAAATGTTAATGTTTGTGTAGTATGGCATTTATCAAAAATTCTTAATAAAAAAAAAGCAAAATTGATCGATCGTTTAACAAATAATAATATAGAACACAAGGAATATTAAATGCTGCTGAGGCGAAAACCCCAAATAATTATATTAGTCGCTTAAATGCAAAACCCGACAAGTCCAGTGAAATATAAAACTAGATAATGCAGAAAAACTCACAAAATCTTTATCTAACCGAATTAAGCTATGATTTTTTTGAGCATAGTTTCCTACCCATAGATCAAAATATAAAAATCAATTGATAAAATCTGGGGTAGTCAGAAGCCTTTAAGAATTAATTGCTAGAATAGAATTAATCTCCTTTCTAAAAAAGTTTCGACATGTCGGCTTTTGCATCTAAGCGACTGATATACGCTCCTGTCGGCATAAGTAGCTGCTTTACGTCTTCCATACGAAACGCTAAAGTAAACAACATACATGTATGTATAATAAACATTTAAAAAAAAATGTTGGTTCATCTGTTATTCGTATAACAAAATAATTTCTCATTAACAGGCTTATTTTAAAATCATTAAATAGTCGGTAAACAGGACTAGAAGGAGGTTTTCTCTATGAGTTCCGATAATATATTCTGTATTTAACTTTATTCCTTTAAAATCAACATAGTTCGTGTATAATATGAATAATCTATACGCTTATAAAACTTAAAATCTCATCTTATTCAAAACAATTTCCTTTGAGTACATTTAATAAAAACATTCAAATGCATTCAAAATTACAAACAGCGTGTAATTTCCATTTGCTAAATGAACTTTATTCATCGAGATGAGCAAAGAAAATATTTATTTTTACCTTCAAATAGAAAAATGCATGAAAACTTTTCTTATTTAACATTAAATATGCTGCTGTTATTTTTAACTGTTTTAACTTTCTTCGGCCGTTTTAATTAAAAAGTACCAACGACAATACTGCAATCAGTAGTTCCTTCGGATGATCAACAATTTAGATTATAATCCGCAGCGACCTTCCACTCAAAACTCTGCAAAAACAATACCATTCCTTCACAAAAGTAGATCAAGTACCATTCTAACTAAAATCTGTCAAATAATAATTTAATTTGTAATTGGAATTTATATAAATTGTTGATTATTATTTTAATTATTATAATATTGCGAAGAATAAAATGAGAAAAATAAAATATGCAATGAAAAGTAAATATTTATTTTATTCAGATTTGAAACTGAAATTAAAAGATCTGAAGAAGAGAAAACTTTAATTTCGCAAGTTAATATTGTACTAATAAGTTAATAATAATTATTTCGTGCCAAAAATAGACTCATTGTTGAAGCATTCCATTCTCGACTTAATTATCAAATGAGATAATTTCCTCCTCCGCCCGAATTAGAGAATTTAAAATTGAAATCATTCCTTAAAATACTGTAGCCAATTTTAATATGGGAAAGTTTTAAAATTTCAATAAATAAGATTTCTTCCAGTGTTTTGAGTGAATTGACAATTTAATAAAATAATAAAGTGAAGAGGGTCAATATTTCCGATAAATTGACATCGAAATGGATCTCTCCAACCTTAGTTGATCTTTGGTGTCAAATTTATCCTTATTAAAATTCAAAACCCAGTCCTTTATGGCTTCGTACCAAAGACGTTAATCTCTTTAGGGCAATAAAACCGCAAAAAACATACGAAAACTGCAATAGGTAAATTTTTAAAATATTTCAACAGAAAAATAAACGTCACGACGTTGATGTATACGTTTATTCGAAAAAAGAAATAGGAAAATTGGAGCGATGACTGGTATTGTACTTTAATGTGCAGGGATTTAAGAGAAATTTGGGGCGTTTTCGAAATATCGCAGGTTCAAAAGCGAGTCGAAGGATTTTTTAAATTAACAGATCAATGACCCAACTTTAACCTCCAATTCATTTTGACGACAAGAACGAAAAACCTGTTCTTTGCACTTGTTCCAATGTATTGTCCGTACGGCCATACGAAATCCCATTTTAACATACCTACCCATTTATTATTTATTTATAATAAATTAATAACAACAATCGTTTCATTTACGAACAAAAACGCTGACTCACAATCAAACGGCCATCACGTAAATAATTAAAATCAGAATTAAATTTAATATGGCGTAATTTTTCAAAATTCGATAAAAATAATTAACAGAACAAAATTAATTTGACTGGGCGAACGAGGCAAATTAAGCAAATAAAATACATTAATTTGTCCTATTAATAAAGGACAATGAAGAAAATTGTTGAAATTCCATTACGATAAGCAACAATTTTTTATATCAATTAAATGCGACTGACGAATTTAAATTTCGCGTCTCCAAAAATATTCCAAATTTGTCTATCCAACTTCTTATAATTTGTAACAACAAACTGGAAAGTATTTTAATAAGGTTCAACAACTGATAGAGCGTTGGTATATTTAAAAAAAAAACTTTTTTTAATCGATCACGAGTTTATCGCGAAGCTACCTGTATAAACTTTAAACAAGACGAATTTACCGGTTTTAAAAAGCAAAACAAAAAATGCACATGAATGCACCAATAAACTTAAACGTGGGCTTACCTTTCTTATTGGATGAACTAGCCAACTCTCTCGAAGTTCGTTTACGAAACAAAAACCATGCAGCTGCAGTTCAAAACTTAGAAAACTTTCATTTATATAATATTACACTTGCACAAAACACCAGCACAGATAAGTTAATTACATGTTTTACGTTTTAATGTTTTTCTGTCAAAATCAAAAACTCGCTCTCAACTTGGCTCAATTTCGAACTACTATATTCGTATTCGCACTAAAACTTCTAACAATGTAAATATAACAGACGCACACGGACGATTGACAGCGCCAGGCAAAGGTAATGCGCTGCGGTAACGATCCTGCACGAAAGACGACGTTTCTGCTCGAACCAACCAAGATAACTTACATAATTATTTTCGGTAGCAAAGAAATGTGATAAAACTTGCGATAAGAACAAGAGAACCTAAATTAACCCTCCCGAAAACTACTATTACTAAGGTGTGCGGTTGTATTTCATCCTGACAGGTCGAAATGGCAAGAACTGACTCACCGAACTATCTACCTGTGTAATGGTGTAATATACCGAGAATTTTGTTGTATCACTCAAAGATGAAATCTCAGAATTGAGAATAATTTGATTTACCTAGTACCGATTTACTAGAACCTAAGCTTACTTGTTGGTACTATAGTTTGCGCTGACCGGGCTGACCTAATAATTCACAATTTTAATTGAAAGAAAATGGTGCCCTAATCAAAACCGTGACCGGATTCAAAAATTCGTGTTTTGTTTAATTTCCGCGTAACATGTTTTGTCTAATTTACATACCATTCATCCCAGATCTGTCATGATTTTACCGAATCAGCAAACAAAATTTCATTTGGATAGGTACATTATTTATTTAGCCTACTTGACTCGCAATAAATTTTTAAACTAACTTTTTGATTTCGTAAATGTATAGGATCAAATCAGATTGATAAATAACAAAATAAACTTTTTCTGGAATTATGTCGACGTTTAGAAAACTGTAAGTCTATTAAGTTTGAATTTAATACTGTGTAGTATTTTATTTTCGTAAGGCGGCGAGCGCTTCTTTGCCCTACCCGTATCAGCTACCACTGCCTTTTAGGTTCTTCAACGTTCTTATAGAAACCGAAAGGTTGATTATCCCAAATAGATTAAAATTCTGACCCTGTTATGTACAATGCCTGATATTTTTGATTGTGGGGTGTCCTGAGCGAAAACCATACTATTCGTTAGGATCAGAGCCAGGCGCTAGGCACTAGGGAAACTAACTGCCTAGGGCGCAAACCAAGATCAAGATGCAAAAAAGGCTATATAAATGGAGAGAGGGATTTTGAGAGACTTTTGCCTAGGACGTCACATATCACATATCCTAGCGCCGACACTGGTTAGGATTGTCCTTCGGGGCAGATTGAGTTTTAATTTAATATTATGAATTTTTCTGAGAGCTTGCAGAGAGCTGGCAACAGGCTGATAGGTCAGTTTCTAGTTTCTTTTTAAACTTTTCTGAGGTCTGGGGATTGTAGAATACTACTAACATTGATTTTGCTGCGCGAACAAAGAGCTAAAGGTGCACTGGGGGGTATTCCATAACCCCCAGACTCCCGGTTTACCAGTAGCTACATAAAATCGTAAAATAAGAATCAAATAGGTACTGATAAGTGATAAAGCCTAGGGCCCAACTCAGTTAAAAATAGGCCCTGATTATCCGACTTGTTACCAGTCCTTGCCGTTGTTAGAATCAGATTTTGAAAAAAGCAAGTGTGATTCCCCAATTCCAACAATAGTAGTTTATAAAACAAGTTGTGGAACAGCAGACATTTACATTGAGTAACTAAAATATCCGGTCACTCCTATGTGAACAATGTAAATTTCACATTTTGAAACCGTTTTTGTTAAACAATTCATTGTATTCAATTTTGTACCTATAAATTTTTCTATTTTGTCCCCCTCTTTTTGACTGACAGCGACTTAAACAAGACTCTGTAACATCCAAAAAATATTGTCATCTAATATATCTCAGAAACGGTGGGACAAAATGGAAAAATGTATATAAACAAAAATGTAGGGAATAAAATTTGCAACAAAAACTAGTTATATATTTTTCTATTTCGTTGCACCAAGAAAACCGCAGAGGAAATTTGGTGTACAAGTGAAGAGAAATCAGAGAAAATCCAAGGAAGCCTTGGCAAATCATAGGAATAAGTTCTACAATCTTTTTTTTTCTCGAAAGGAAGCCTAATCTAAAGGGGTTAATCCGAGAAAATCTTGTAAAAAAAATTGTCTTGTGACTCCCCCTCGTTCTCAGGTGAAACAAATACCTAAATAAATTTTATAATAATATACATATAAAATAGCAAATGAAAGTCTGTAGAGTTAAGACATCCAATAATTTCAATGTTGGAAAAAATTGTTAAATTTAATAATTAACATTTTCAACAATAGTCAAGTGCCGAGAGAATCTCGCTTCACAGATATTTAAAATAGCTACAAAGCGTATTATTTAATAAATTTGTATTCCAACAATAAATACAAGAACACCTTGGTGAATATTAAATATTATTAAGTTCTATGCTATTATTTTAGATTTATTCGCATTTAAGGCATTAAAATTTCCATTGAACTTACTAAATGTTAAGCTACTGCTATTTAATAAAATCCTTTATGCGCCTGACATCTACAAAACGATTTTGTAACTACTTCAACTTGAATATATTTACAAGATTTCATTCAAATGTAAATAAATTCATAAAAAAGTTGCTACGAAAAAATTTAAATTTTTCTTCAAGACAAATAAATATACAAAGCAATTTTGTGCAGGAACATTTTTTAAAATTCGACCAATAATTAAAATTCAATAAATCAAACCAGGTATTTAAAAAATTAAAGAGCATTATTTTGGGTTCGTAAAGGGAGGAAATTATATGATAATACACATTATGAAAGAAATGACAAAAGCTGTATTAGAATAGTTAAAAAAAACTATCTGAAATTTATGATAAAACTAAAGTTGAATCTTCCGCACATTTAATTTGCAACTATTGTACTATGACCGATAACGGCGACAACATAAAGCCCCTTTCTGTAACATGAAGTGAAAGGGGGCTGATGATAACTTTGTGGGCATTTCTTGCAAGAAATTGTAAAATCTAAACGGATTTCAGCTGCATTTCCAGGTACAATGGCTATCACGTTGCTGTATTCTCGTGGCGAGAATAAAACCATACAGAACGATAAAATAATAAGTCATATAAAAAAAATTAAATCTATATATTTGGGCTTAAAAGGAACAAAACTGTGATTCTATAAAAAAATAATAAATTACATTGAATATCCAAACATGAAACTATGCAAGTATTAAATTAATTATAAAACATTTATTTATAAAATTATAAAATTACAGCAATAACAATATTAGCTAAACGAAAAATTAAAAGTTTTTTCGTTGTAAATTTCTTTTCATTACAACTCTTGCAATTTGCTTTCCATTACTGAAAAAATGTGTTCAAAATTGATCGATACTCCCACACACGGTACTGGCTTGGACTTGGCAAAACTGCTAACTAAATTATCGTAACGACCTCCACTTGCCATTGAATTTAGTTGATCGATGCCGTTATCTATTAATTCACCTGCAAAAGTTGTTAATATTGAAGTGAAACAAAGGAAACATTTTTTAGTTACATACCGACTAAAACGGCTTCATAAATGACACCACTGTAATAATCAAAACTTCCCACTAAGCCAAGATCAAAAACAATGTTTTTAACTCCCGATGAATTACAATAATCAAAAAGTAACTTAAGATCCTGCAATGCTTCCATTGCACTTTTGACTTGGCCGAGCTTAGAATCACCCAATAATTCTTCAATAAGTTCAACACTTCCATTCATTTTCATATATTCACCTAGTTTCTCAATAACTTCTGGACTTAAATCGATTTCTGTTTTGACTTCTTCCCAAGGTGACTAAAAATTCAGCTATAATATCAAAAAAGGTATTAAGAACGTGACACTCACTTTAACTAATTTTCTTATGGTGGAACAAAGGGCTGCAAACTTATCTTGAGGAACTCCACAAGCCATAAAGATGCCATCTATAAGAAGCTTATGATTTACTTTAATTTTGTAAGCACCCAACGGAAGAGACTCCAGGATATCGTACATCACATTTATGCAATCAGCATCTGGGATCATGGAATCGTATACTCCTGCTATGTCAAAATCCTGTAACATCCGAAAGTTTTAGATAAAACTTAAAAATTATTAACAATCGTAACTTACAAATAAATACAATTCCCTACATTTTTCTCTAAGAATCAAAGGATTATTACGCCGGTAAACTTTTCCAAACTGATACCGTTTAATGTTCTTGATTTTATTCAAAGCCAAGAATCTGGCAAAAGGTACTGTAAGATCATACCTCAAAGACAAACACTCTCCACCTTGATCTTTTAAATCGTATATAAGTTTAGAACTCTCTCCATACTTTCCAGTTAAAACATCCTAAACAATAAAATTTAATTTATAAAAAGGTAAATTACGGTATTAGTGCTCACCTTTAATTCAAAAATAGGAGTATCTATAGCTTCACCTCCGTAACTTTCACACACCTCCAGGATTTTTTTAAAAACATATTTTCTTATGACCATTTGTTTGGGAGAAAAGTCACGAGTTCCTCTCGGTAACATGTGTTTAGAAGATCCGTTTAGTTTACTCAATTCCAGGGTACAGTTTTCTAAGCTAGCAACTTCTATATTGACCTGTAAGTTAAAAGTTATAATAAATAGGTTGTGGCTTCCTAAATTTAAGAATATAATGGAACCACCAGATGCTTTTAAGAGCTGACTGACACCCACAAACAAAAAAGACCTCGTTGATCTCAAATACTCGAAAAAATATTATAAATAAAAACTTATATTAGATCTCTTATATTGTATCATTTCGTGTTTCTTCGTAGGTGCCAGTCTTTTTCTAAAAAAACAAACAAAAAACTGTATCTCACTTGTTTTAAAGATTTCTTCAATTGTTCAATTTCATTTATTTTTGTCCCACTCACAGCTAGATTTGGGAATCGTTTTTGCAATTCTTCTGTAAGATTATCACGTGAAACTTCAATTTCATTCCGAGTGGTAATTTCTCTTATTTTGACCACACCTCTTTCAATTTCGGATTCACCCAAGACAACGGCAAAAGGAATTCCCTGTACTTCACATTGTTGCAACTGAACCAAAAGCTTAGGATTTTTCTTGTAAGAACTTTCAACTTTAAAACTTTTGCTTCTCAATTCTTTACACAAGACTAATCTGTGCAGTAATAGATTCTTTTGTGCAGATGCAACATAAAGATCAACTTTTGTGGTTCTAACCTTTTCGTCTTTGTATTTACTCTCGATCACTGAAAAAATGCGCTCTATACCAATCGACACGCCCACACAAGGTACCGGTTTGCACTTGACAAGACTACTAACTAAATTATCGTAACGACCCCCCCCTGCAATGGAACCTAGTTGATTGCTACCGTTTTCTGGTGATTCACCTAGAAAAGTTTCAATTATTCAAATGAAAAAAATACATAGATATAAATGATTACATACTCACTAGCACAGCTTCATAAATTACACCGGTATAATAATCTAATCCTCGTGCTAAACTGAGATCGAATATAATATTTTTTACTCCAGACGAATTGCAATATTGAAGAAGCAATTTAATAGCTTCAAGACCGTCCACCGCACTTTTAACACCTGCAAGCTTAGAATCGGCTAACAATTCATCGATAATTTCCAAACCGCCATGCTTTTTGACATACATGCCAATTTTATCAGCCGAATCTTCGCTTAAACCTTTTTCTTCAACCATTTCTTTTCTTACTTCTTCCCAAGGTGACTAAAATAATAACATATAACATTTTTAAAAGTCACATTCGAGAGATAAAACTCACTTTATCTAATTTATCCACTGCCGAACAAATGGCTCTAAACTTTTCGACCGGAACTCCACATGCTTCAAACATGCCATCCAAAAGGAGTCGATGATTTATTTTAAAGGTGTAAGCACCTAATCGAAGAGCTTCCAAGATTTCACATACCACGCTTATGCATTTAGCGTCAGGAATCATGGGGTCGTACACTCCAGCTATGTCAAAATCCTGTAGGATGCAATTATTAATTGACATATTCCAACTTGGACAAACTGTTGAAACTTACACATTGATAAAATTCCCTAAATCTCCCTCTAACAATAGAAGGATTGTCACGTCGGTACACTTTCCCAATATGATATCGTGTGATGTTGGTGATTTCATTCAATGCCAAATATCTTGCAAAAGGAACAGTAAGGTCATACCTCAAGGATAAACTCTCACCATCTTGTTCTTCTAAGTCGTAAATCAATTTTGCATCTTCTCCATATTTTTCGGTTAAAACGTCCTTCACAAAAACATTTAGATATAATTTTTGATTTGCAAATTTTACTTTTAGAAAAATCTACCTACCTTCAATTCAAAAACGGGAGTATCTATTGTTTGGGCTCCGTGACGTTCAAAAACCTCTACAATTTTATTAAAAACGTCGTTTCTTATTGACATTTGTCTTGGTAAGAAGTCTCGAGCCCCTTTGGGTACTTTGAGTGCAGACATATTCTTAGAAGACCCACTTGATTTGTTAGGTTCTGATGTAAGATTTTTTGGTTGAGCCATTTCTATATTGGTCTGTAAAACAGAAAACATTAATAATCGGTGTAGTAACTTCTTAAATTGGTGCTATCGAAATGCAATTACAAACCTCGGGTTCACTGCTTAAGCTAAGAAAGCGTGTCGAAGTGACGGAGCGCGACAATCTGGTTATAGTTTTTGCCAATGCAAACATTATGAAGAAATAATATTTTATGGTAAAAAAAATATGTAACTTTTATTACTAGCTCATTCATAAATAAAACGAGAAGGTACATGGTGTTAAATACATATGAATTGAAGTAACATAACCTCAACTTAAAAGAAATACCGTTTCTTACGAAGAAAATTACGCAACAATTGAACTTTCAAAATCTTCACTATTACTAGCTTTAATATTGATGATCAGCGTTAACAAATTTTAATTAAAAGGAAAAAATGACCATGATGCAACAATAGGGATAAACATCTCACCTGTTCTAGTGATATTCTTAAATTATTAACTTGATCGTTAATTTGAGTGCTTGGTTTGCTTTGTTTCGATTTCGATGATGTAGACATATTTTATTATGCGCTTACTTACACGTGGACAATAAATAACAACGAAAGGTAAATTCGTGATATTTTAACTTTCAAACACTTTCAATTCCCAGTAATTTCGTATGACGTTGCTAATTACAGGGCCGTACGCCAGTTACCAATAAGTGGATACCGGGTCTATATGCACCAACATGTCGAAATAAAAGACGTGAGAGCTACAACTGAATAAACTTCTTTTCTTTAAATTTTCTTAACTGTTTCAACTGAAAACAATGAGGTGGCGAATCCGAGGGGGGGACCGATCGCCCCCCCTTTTAGGGCTCAAAAACATTAATTTTATACACCAATTTGTAAACAGTCTTATCAAAAACTTGATAAATTGTTAAGTAACCTTGAAAACGGTCAAGCTTGACAGAAATTCTTATTCGGGACCATTTCAGGACTTCAGGACAACATTTTTTAAGCAAAATTTGACAGTTGTTGACAGTTATTAATTGACAGCAAGCAAGTGGGGTATACCATCTTGCTTCTGTGTTTTTAAGTTAATTTATTCATTATAAACTTTTGACAAATCTTTTCTAATTGTGGTTTTTAATTTATTCTAGACTTATAAAATTGAATAGTGTAGTGCAGAAGATATGTAGGAGAGATGTGGACGATCATGGACAATTGATTTGAGAAGCTGTATTTGAAAATGAAAGGTTAGTTTTATTTGTACAATATTTTATGCAAGGTTGATATAAGGTCTGTTCGTTTGCTTGCACTAACTTGAACCGAGCAAGTTAGTGCAAACAAAGGCGTTCGTTGCCTGCTCGGTTCAAGTTAGTGCAAGCAAACGAACAGACCTATTAATTTGAACACGTATTTCCATTAATTCTTTTGAAATTTTTAACTGAGTTGACATTCATAATAAACCTAGTCCTTCGATAATTAACATTTACATTTAACCCTACAGTGCATACGTCAATAAAAATCACACCAGTGCATACGTAGGGCCTGTCAGGCCCGTAGCTTTAAATCGACGAATGTTGGGATATTTCAGAAAAATAAGATAATTTTTGTATATATTAAACTTTATAATAATAAAATATTAAAGAAAAAACAGAATTGCTGAAATAAATCAAGGAAATTATTACGAAATATTATAAAATTCAAAGTCACCTAAATCTTGCAATTAGCTGAAGTCATTGAAGTTGCATATATTGCATTACGGTGACTTGTAAGAATTGTAAAGATACTTTTGATAAATATACTTGAATTACATGGAAATTATCGCAGTTTTGTTATTATTTTGCGAATAATGATTACAGAAATTGTTATACAAGCTGAAAAAATTTATTTACAGAACTTATAATTTGATTAGAAACCGATTACCATTTTTAATATTAAATAGTAACGCCAGTGCATACGTCGGGCCTACTAGGCCCGAAGCCCCTTTATTGGCAATCCATTCAACTTTTTCAAGTTTTTTAAACCCATGTCGATGTCTTTTCATATTTTAGACAGCTATTAATGATATGGTGAAATTTATTTAAACGGTTCTCTTTTTATATTCATTTAAATGTTCACTCGGGCCTCCTAGGCCCTACGTATTCACTGGAGGGTTAAAGTACCGCTAGTTTAAAATCCCATGTATGGAGTTTGGTTTTCGTTTATGAGTAATTTGAAGATGTACACTTGTAGATTGCAAGCGTGTATTAATTGATGTTAATGTAGATCAAATTGTAATAACATTACTCAGGCAAAGCAATAATTAACATTGTTAATTTGCACTTTACGATTGCAATTTATTTGAATTCCTCCGTAAAGCTGTAAGAACCTATTGCTCAGTTTCATTCATTCATTTCCAAAATTCCAAATGAGGTTTGCTTATTTCTAAAATAAATTTTTTTCTAAAGAAAATCCAGCAATCCGAACTTCTCTGTAATCCGAATGAGGCCATGTTTCTATTAGTTCGGATTACCGAGACTAGTGTATATTCACTTCGAATTAAAATACAGTAGAAGCTCGATAACGTGAACATTCGAATTTATGAACATCGCGGTCCTGTGAACACCAAATCTTTCTATAGTTACTCGGTAATGTGAACATTATTAGTTATTACACTCGGTAACATGAACAGAAAAAGTTAAGAAACAAAATAAGATAACTACGTTTTTCGTGAACTTTAATGTTCTTAATTATCAACATTATGCATTATACATTTTATAAGGAATAAATATATAATAACACTAGCTTTTCTACACCCCCGTTAGTGTGAACACTTGCGTTAGTTTGAACATATCTTTGGATTTTTGTGTTCACAGAATCGAGCTTCTACTGTATAAGAAATTATAATCAATAAATGGGCTTTTTAATTTTAAGTTGTTTAAATTTACTCGCAAACTTTTCACAGAACATGGTACTACTACGTAAAATGTATACAATTTGTACAATTGAAGTTTGAATTACTTCTCACCGAGCAAATCTTTGTTTGATATAAATATAATGTTGAAGAATTGTGAATGGTATGTCTCTTTCACTTGAACACTCAGCGAACTATACTTTACACATTCTAACAGAATGGACCATTAGATTAATGACGATCTACCTTGAAAATCACACCATCTAGTTGTCACGATGTTAGAATGTAGAAAATTGTAGTGCACATAGGAAATCTCACAATATAATATCAATTTATGTTCCCATTTTGGGAACGCTAGCCAATAGAGGGTCAGGATCAAACTCATCGTGTAAATGGTTCATGACAGTACCGGTATCACTTACTTAAGTTAATTATAAATGCGATTGTTCTGTACAATAAATTATTTTGACATGTAAAATTTGAATTACGTATTTCAAGTAATGGTGGATGGATTCTCATACATTTTTTAAATTTCAGAGTTAAAATACTAATCATGTGAAAGCAGAAACAGACTTGTAGTTGAAATTACTTGATAAATTATCAGGCAAGATCCCAAAATTTGATAACGCCTGTTAGAGCTGTTTGGAAGTTTGATCAAGATTTACGGAATATCAACTAGTTAGAAAATATTAAAGGTTAGTGACATTTAATATTTAGTCTATCCAAATTAATAGCTATTTGTAATTTGCATGCAATTAAAGTTTTCAATAGTTCTATAAGAAATTTAATTTTTGAAATGTAATGTCATTAATTTAAACTTTGTTTATGTATAGGTGCTGCCATCCGACGACGGAAGTTATAAGGGCTAGATAGGTTTCTACATGCACAGCTGTAATCAACAAGAGAGCTGGTAAGTGAGGTGTGTAGCTTGGCTATAGTTTAAATATTTATCGTTAGATGGCGCCATGTATCATTTAGAAATTTTTAAAAGTGACATTTCGTTCGTAAATGACAGTTTTTAAACAATTCGCTTCCTTTTGTGTTTTTAAGTTAATTCATTATGAACTTTTGAGAAATGTTTTCTAATTTGTGGTTTTTAATTTATTCTAGATGTTATAAAATATCGAATAATGCAGTGCAGTGTAAGTGAACAACAATTGGATAATTTACCAAAGTGAAGAACGATTTATTGAGTTGCTGCATTTGACAATGAAAGGTTAGTTCTATTTGTACAATGTTTATGCCAGGGTGATGTTAATTTGAATGACATTTTCAACTGAGTTTACATTCATAATAAACTAATGCCCTTATTAATAGTCACAGATTAATCCGAGATTCAAGATTTACCAATGTGATCACTGGAATTTTTAAATTCAAGCAATCTCATTGGTAAAATCTAGGATTATCTTGAATCTCGGATTAATCCGTGACTATTAATACGGGCATTAGTGGTGCGATAATTTCTATTACATTTAAAGTACCGGTAGTTTAAAATTCCACATATGGAATTTAGTGGTTGTTTGTGAGTGGTTTGAAGAGGTACACTTGTAGGTAGTAAACTTGTATTAGTTCATGTTTTAAATTCAAGCAGTAAATGTTAAACGAGGTGTTAGCAAAGATCGGACTGTAATGATTTGCCCTAGATAACTTTGGCAAAGCAATAATTAAAGTTTTTACTTTGCACTTTATCCTTGCATTTTTTTGAATTCCTCGAATGAGCTGTAAGAACTTATTGTTCAATATTAAATTTTTTTTTTTGACACTAATACGTCAGTTTTTGATGGAAATATGTGTTCAAATAAATGTCAACCTGGCATGTTTCAAAAAGATGGTGGTAATATAAACAAAATTGTAGAATGCGCCCTTCTTTCAATCATTTTTCCTTAAACGGTTTGACAGATTGACTTGAAATTTTGAGAGCATACACTAGGGTGACGGAATACAATAGACAGCTAAAATTTAAGTAACAAGTAATTATAATAAGGGTATTCATTTCACGTTGTACATTTGTCGTACTTGTTGTAGATTGCATTTTTCGTAAATTTTGTAGAATTTTGAATGCAGATCTAGTTTACGAAATCTACGCAGTTGTACTTTATGTAGATATCGTAGGTAGTTTCGTTACATTTATACGTTGGCGAAACATAGTAGCCAAGAAAAATTTGAACAATGAATTATGTCAGTAAATGCGAATTAGAATTAATTAGTTAAATAATCTACCTCAAAAGTTAATCTATAAAGATAATCTATAAAAACAAGTACGAAATAATTTACGAAACATTGAACGGTGAGTGTGTTCATGTCACACAAATCTACAAAAATTAAAAGTACAACAACTACGAAAGTACGAAGTGAAATGAATCCCCTTAATGTATTTCACAAAGTTTACAAAAAATACAAACTTAATATTTAAAAGGTTATTTTAGCCTTTCTTTATTTACGATGACAACTTAATTCTACTTGGCATACTTAATTAAAGATTGTCGATGTACTCGTGCGATATTTTAAATCATTCTTTGGTTAAACTGCAACTTAAACTTATCTTAAACTACTGTTTGTTTGCAGGTTAAGTGGCCGTTTGTGCAAATTCACTTGTAAAATATGCCAAGAATTCTCAATGGGATTTATATCCAGAGATTGTCCTGGTCATGGTAAAATATTAATCATTTCTTGCAACTTTTTTGTCTTGGCCTTAAAAAGTTCCAATTTATTATCATGGAATATGCCCATGTAATAAGGTAACAAAAAAGTAGCAGCTTGGAAAGCCAAAGATAGAATTAATAATATTTTATCATTGCCGGGACAGACTCTGGATATGAATCGCTTTGAGAATGTTTGGAAAATTTTACAAACGAGTTAGCACCAATGGCTTCGTAAATCTGCAAATAACTAGGAATTATTTCCAGTTTAAACTGACGAATGGTTTAGAATTCCGCAAGAGTCTATCGACAATTTACTATTAACTATGCCAAGATTTTGTATATACTACTTTGTGAAATAAATTATATTAATTATCTAAATTTTACATCAATAAATGAGTGCACTTTTGTTATATTATTTATATATTAGATTTTCACTTTACTATAGTTTCGTCATATATTAAAACAAGAATGGTGGAATGCACATTGTGTACTGTTTTTTGATTTCCTAAGTACAGCATCGATGGACATGAATATATCGGTACCGTATGTGGGAAAACCGATTGATAGGTATGAAACTATAGTAAAGTGGAAATTTAATTAATAAATAAGTAATATAGAAGAAGGCTCTCATGTATTGATTATAAATCCAACAAACTACACTTACTTATATTTTAGTTGTATATTGAATTCTGACACCCTAGCCTAGTGTACACTACGTGCATTATAAACCCTCGCACTTAGGTCTAGTATTTCAGTTGCTAGTTAAACTACGCTCAACTTAAACGTAGCCATACGTTTATGGCTACCTGATTGGTCAGATATCAATTTTTTTGATAGTTTAAACTCTGATCTTAGTTTAAACCGCAACTTAGGTCCAGTATTTCAGTTGCTAGTTAAACTACGTTCAAAGATTAACCTATGTTTATGGCTTACCTGATTGGTCAGATATCAATATAAACGGAGTTTTAACTCGAATCGTAGTTTAAACCACAACTGAATTACCGGCCCTTAGGTCCAGTATTTCAGTTGCTAGTTAAACTACGTTCAAGGATTAACTTAGGTTTATGGCTACCTGATTGGTTAGATATCAATATAAACGTAGTTTAAACTCGGATCGTAGTTTAAACCACAACTGAAATACCAGCTCTTAGGGCTACCTAAGTTTATAAACGTAAGTTAATCTTTGAACGTAGTTTAACTAGCAACTGAAATACTGGACGTTAGTGTTTTAGTAGTGGTTTAAACTACGATCCGAGTTTAAACTCCGTTTATATAGATATCTGACCAATCAGGTAGCCATAATCGTAAGTTAATCTTTGAACGTAGTTTAACTGAAATACTGGACTTTAGTAAATGTGGTGATATATAATACATGTCATGCAGAAAACATTCCAATAAATGTTTTCCTAAAATATAATACAATTTAATCAATATTGTGTAACATACTTAGTTGTTAATTACTAGTTGAATCGAATTGGTAGATCAGTAGGTTTGAATCTTTTTAATCTTCGTACTTCGTTGGTAGTATCCATTAGTTTATTTGCTAGTTTGTTGGGGTGTACTTCTAATCTATGTTCGTACCTTTTGTAAAATTTTTGGATTTGTTCTTGAACTGATAAAATCTGTAAATCTTGTTGGATAACATAATTAGGCAAGTACCATGGAGCATTAGAGTGTCCGTTATTTCCCAAGTTGGTTTTTCTTTTGCTGCCGCCCCATGAATTTTTAGTTTTTGCGCCCAAAAAAAATATCCAACCCAAAAAAACTTTAAATTTTGTAATTAAACCGTGCCGAAATCATGTTACAATTCCCATTTAAATAACATGGGATTTTTGGACTTTTTGTATTTAATTTTTTTTCTCCGAAACAAATAAAGTTGTAGCAATGACCAATATATATTTATATAGAGAATTGAACGCTCTACAAAAAAGATCTCTTACAATTTTTCGATAAATTCACTCGTCCGCAAGTTATTCAAGATTAAAGTAATGTTCATGGTGGATATGATAGTTTTTTTGAATAACTTTCGGAGTAGTGAATTTATTGAAAAATCATACGAGATCTTTTTTGTAGAGGATTCAATTCTCTATAAAAATATAAATTGTTCATTGCTGTAACCTTATTTGTTTCAGAGAAAACAAATTAAATGCAAAAAGTACAAATATCCCATGTTATTTATATGGGAATTTAATACCACTATATTATTGAATAACTTTTAGAGGAGTGAATTTATCGAAAAATTATGAGAGATCTTTTTTGTAGAGCGTTCAATTCTCTATATAAATATAGATAGATCATTGCTTTAACCTTAATTGTTTCAGAGAAAACAAATTAAATGCAAAAAGTCCAAAAATCCCTTGTTATTTAAATGGGAATTGTAACACGATTTCGGCACGGTTTAATTACAAAATTAAGAGCTTTTTGGGTTGGATATTTTTTTTTATGCAAAAACTAAAAATTCATGGGGCGGCAGCAAACGAAAAACCAACTTGGGAAATAACGGACACCCTAATGGAGCATTGACAATCGTTCGCAAAACTTTGTTTTGAAATCTTTGTAGTATTTCAATATTGGAGGTGCTTGCAGTTCCCCATAGATAGATAATTGAGATGTTTTGTCGAGCAACCAATTCATTTGACTTATGTTAGCTTTATTCCAAGTTGTTTACGTTTAGTAAAAATGTGTTTTCTCCATGTTAGTCTTCTGTCCATATTGATACCAAGATATTTTGCATCATCAACCTGAGGTAAAGTACAGTTATTTAGTTTTACTGGTGGACAAGTTTCTCTACTCGTTGTGAACGTTCCATGGAGAGATTTTGTTTCATTGGCTCTGATTCTCCATTTGCGAAGCCAATTTTTGGTTTTATTTAAATTATCCTGAAGATTTTTGGAAACAAGAATAGGATCGACATGTGATGCTAGTACAGCTGTGTCGTCAGCAAACGTTGCTGTTGCCAGTCTCGTGGTTGTTAGATCTGCTGTCTACAATAAATATAGCAATGGCCTTAAGACACTGCCCTGGGGTACTCCTGAGCTTATTGGATGAAGATCAGTATATTCTTTCTGATATTTTATTAAAAAATGTTTATCACTTAAGTAGGATTTTAATATTTCATATAATTGATACGGAAGACTTTTCTTAAGTTTGTAATATAACCCTTCATGCCACACTTTATCAAAAGCTTGACTGATATCAAGGAATGCTGATTTGTTTGGTAATTCTATGCACCTGCTCAATCGTACCATGTTGTCCTTTAAAACCAAACTGATGATTTGGTATCAGCTTTCTTTCCTCTAGTACAGGCTTAAGTCGTTTAAGTAAAAGTTTTTCAAACACTTTTGAAAGTATTGGTAACAGGCTGATAGGTCGGTGTGATGTTACTTCTTTCATCTCTTTTCCTGGTTTTGGAATGACGATAATTTGAGCTACTTTCCATTGGATAGGGAAATGGTTTAATCGTATGACTGCTTTGTAGATAAACGTTAAGAATTTAATGCATTTAGGTGTGAGTTGTTGTAATACTTTGCCAGTACTTAGGTCAAACCCAGGTGCTTTTTTTGGATTGATTTCATTGAAGATGACACGTTGAACTTCATTTACTTTAAAATTCTTGATAGGGAGATCCATCTGAAATGGTACTTCCAAGTAATGATGAATTTCAGAAGTTTCTTCTGCTGTAAGAGTAAAAGGGTATGGCTTGAATACCTTTGAAAAATGTTTCTTAAAGAGATCAGCTTTTTCTTTGTCGCTTCTTGCTCATTTTTCATTATCATCTTTAATTGGTGGTACATGTTGTTGAGGACGCTTAATGTTTTTCGTAGCTTTCCAGAGAGAGTTGTTACTTGTCTCTGTAGGTGATAAATTAGCAACATATTTTGCAATTTTTTGTTTGATTATTAGTGGAAATGGCTTCTTGATAAAAGTTACATTTGAATCAGGAATTGCTAGCCACGCCGCATTCTGAATAGATTTTGTTAGGTGTTCAACTGCATTCTCCAAGTCTTCCTCCGATTTTAAAGCCACATCTAAATGTATTTGATCGGCCAGTGTTGCTTTGAAGAATCCCCAATTGGTATTCTTACTAAACAATGCAGGTTGTTTCATTTTATAGAGTTGAGAATTCGACTAAAACGACGCTCTTGTGTAAATTATTTGTTGAATTTGTGTTATTTAAGAAATTATTGGAAGAATACTTGAAGTGATTTATTTTATTAATCCTTCTGGCCGAAAGTTAACATTGGATATTAGTAAAACTGAACTTGTTTAATTTCTGCCTTTGTACTTCAGAGTGAATATCATTTTTGTTTTAATTGAGATTACAAATTTGATCGACAGATTTTTTTTATTTTTCAGAATTTAAAAGTCAAATCATCCAAAAGTAGCTGCAGACCTGGAAAGGATGGACTAGCCTGTGTAAAGCCAGTCAAGATTTGGTGTTAATTATCGATGACGATGCAAAATTTGATAACTTATGTTAGATTCGTATGGAACTTTTATAACAGTTGAAGGACCAACTTTGGGATCTTTTATAATTGGTATGTACGAAGTAACGGCTATTTTTAATTTTTTGGAATTTACGGTCTTGTACTCACTTAACGTTAGATATTGGCCTACTTGATATCTTGTGATAATTTGTTTGGACCTTTGCTAAAAGTGTATGGTATTTTATATTTGGTGTGCACAAAGTAAAGCGGCGTTTTCATGTAATTAATGCTATGTCATTTAAATGTCAATTAATTAAATGAATGATATTTCTTTTCCGAAACTTCATTTTCATTGGTAAATATTTGACGCAAATAAGTTAATAAAACAAATAAAAATTAAGTCAAATACGGTGAAACTTTGCTAACTCGAACCGCTCTAACTCAAATTATTCTATAAATCGAATAATTTTTGAAAAAGTATATAGGTTTGTCAGATATTTACGTGTAACTTTAATTTCCATAACTCGAATTATGCCTCTAATTCGAACTTTTTTGGTGGGCTCTTGAAATTCGAGTGAGAGAACTTCGACTGTACATCGATGTAAAAGAAGTTCTAAAGACTAAATCAAATGTTTTTTAAATTATTTTGTATTATTTTACGTAGCATTAATTGGATAAGAACGACGCATTGCAGTTGTATTTAAATTGCATGTGTTTAAAATGTATAGTTTTATTTATTTTTATTTTTTGCTTTTAATTAACTTAATTAACGAAGGTGCAAGCATCTAACGTCAAAATTTTAAGGGGCAAGTTTAGGTATATTATTATCAACTGTCTATCAGTCGCGAAATCTGCATGTAAGGTTTGTCGCCAGGCTCCAGTTTACTATTGGACAATTGTCGTTAGATGGCATTACATGTTTTTAAAATATGACATGACATCATAATGACGCGAACAAAGCACTTTGTTGGTTTTTCGGTGATTATGTGGTTATATGATTAATATTTTGTGAAATTGTGAGAATATGTTACTGTAGATTTTTAATTTCTTGTAGTATTTGTAACGAAACTAATGGTGCAGTGTAAAACTGAAAACATGGATGTTAGAAAATTTATGGATATGTTAAACTCAATAAACTACTGCATTTAAAATTCACTGGTGAGTCATCACATAAGATTTTGTTGTTTCGGCTATGCAACATTCTTGAATTGTTTATTAAGTCGTATTAATTGCTTTGTAGCATAAAAGTGATTATGTTTGAGGGACGTGCAGAACTTGCAAGTGTTAAAATCGGATTGTTACATATTCCATGTCAGATTGGTGTTGAATGCGGTCACGGTAGAGCAATGACGATTTAAAAGGTATGTTTAATTGAATTTTTTATGCCAACAAATAGCTATTTCGATACCTCCTACGTAAACTAATCGTATCTTCAAAATTTAAATTTTTTAAAAGTAAGAATTGGGATTTTGTGGGTTACGATAGTTTACATAGGAGGGTGTCGATTTGTATTTTTTTGGTCTAAGTTTTTTTCTTGTCTTTCTACGGTTTTCTGGAACACAACTAACATAAGTATAAAATGGTGTAAATTTGTATAAAAACAGAAATTGTTAAAAGAATACTTGTAATTCCCTATTTCATTTTTTTAATTTGTTAAATCTTTCTTATGCTTATACTTGATAATTAATAATCGCTTTTTTAAATTTCAATTTACAAATTTTGTAGACAAATTATTGTATATTTTTTGTTTTGCAGGGTTTAGAAGACAAACCATATGAAAGTTGCGACAGATCTGGAAAAGATGATCTTTCCTGTGTAGAAGTCAAGATAAGGAGATAATTATTGATGGTGATGTGTAAAATTTAATAACAGCTATTGAATTTGTTTGGACTTTTGCTAAGGGTTTACCGTACAATAGGTTTGTGATATTTTATAGTTGTCATGTACAAAATAAAGTGGCGACATCGTCAAATTAACGTTACGTAATTTAATTATCAATTAATAAAGAATCTTGAAATTTCTTTTTCAAAACCTCATTTTTATTGATACATATATTTGACGTAAATAAGTTAATAAAACAAATTAATATAAATTAACTTCTAGTCAAACACATCAATGATGAAAAAAACGAGCTTTTAAAGAAGAAATTTTATTTCTTTTCTGGAAATCTTCATCGAAACAACATTTCCCTGCCCATGTACGCGCAGAGAAATTGAATTTCTTTGACTAGTCTGGTAATAATTAGTACAGTAGAGCGTCGATAATCCGGATTAATTGCGACCGGACCCTATCCGGATTATCAAAATGTCCGGATTATCGAAAAGAACCAAAATCTATAACGTATTTTAATGATAGAATATGAAAAGACGACCCAGCCGAAACGCTTTTGTTTGATTTATTTTAATTTTTTAATTGAATTTAATTTAATTTCAACTTTTTTTTCACCGGAATTGAATCCGGATTATCGACGGTCCGGATTTTTGACGTCCGGATTATCGACGTTTTACTGTAATTGTTACTAACTATGGATTCAACAAATTGACGAACTTGATTTTTGCTCATTTCAAAAATTTTGTTCAATTAGGGCCAATCCCACCAGACAAAAACTTGAGTTTTAGACAAAACTTGTTATATTACCTAAGTAACACATGCTAATGCTCATACCCATAGTCGACACTTCGCCCGATCTCAGACTTGAGACAGACTTAAGTACAAAATCGACCAATCAAAATGAACAATTTTGTACTTAAGTTGTGCTCAAGTATTGCTGGAGCCAAGCATCGACTATAGGTACGGGCATAAATTTGTTATTTTAATCTAAGTTTTGTCAAAAACTCGATATTTTTTGTCTGTTGGGATTGGCCCTTAGTGTTGTTGATCTTTTAAGATTTTCGGAAAAATTTAATACAAAACAAGTCAGAAAAATGTCTCACTTTACTCGGAGCTCTAAAATACTCGGCACATGGTATTTCAACATTGCTCTTTGTCAGTAATTTGTCATTATGCTGATTTTTATGTAATAGTTATTTACATAGTAAAGTGAGACATTTTCCTGACATGTTTTGTATTACATTTTTCCGAAAATCTTAAAAACAAAAACAAAATTTTAAAGCACTAGTTGAGCAATATTTTTGAAATAAGCACAATCAAGTTCGTCAATTTGTTGAATCCATAGTTACAAATAATTATTACTAATTATTACCGCACTAGTCAGGGAAATTCAATTTCCCTGCTCGTACATAAACAGGAAAATATTGTTTCGTAGATGATTTTTGGAAAATAACTATTAATTAGTTTTTATTATTTTACTTAGCATTAATAGGATAAGAACGACGCTTTACGGTTGAATTTAAATTGCTTGTGTTTAGCGCTGACATCTAACGTTAAAATTTCAATAGACAACACCGGAATCTGCAATAGGCTGTTTGCCTGTTAGAATTGTTAGAAGAATACTTGTAATGCCCTATTTTGACTTTTGCTAAGGGTTTACCGTACAATAGGTTTGTGATATTTTATATTTGGCATGTATAAAGTAAAACGGCAGGCTCATTCAATTAACGTCACGTACTTTTAACGTTCATTAATAAAATAATTGAAAACCCTGTTTTCCAATAAATAAACATCAAATGTAAATAAGTTAATAAAACAATTAAAAATCAACTTGTAAAATACATCAAAGGAAAGAAAAAGAGGGTTTTAAAGAGGAAATTTTTTTAATTAAATTTTAGTTTTGTACGTAACGTTAATTGAATAAGAAGGACGCTTTACGGATGTTTTTGAATTGTATGTGTTCAAAGTTTTGTTCAGTTGTATTTATTTTGATTAATAATAATTTCTGTCATTAATTTCGTGCCAGCAATTTAAATTAATTTTATAAACGTTGACATCTAACGTCAAAATTTGTATGCATAACAGGTATCTACAATACCAACTGTTTGCCACAACGGAGAAATCTGCATTTAAGGTTTGTCGCTTGGCTACAGTTAAGTTTGAAAATTAAACGCTAGATGTCACGAATTATTGTGAATGTTTTCTGTTTTGTTTACATTTTTAAAAATGACTACTTACTACTACTACGTAAAATGTCTACAATTTGTACAATTGAAGTTAGAATTACTTCTCACCGAGCAAATTTTTGTTTGATACAAATATGTCGAAGAATTGTGAATCGTATGTCCCTTTCACTTGAACACTCTACTCTACACATTCTAACAGAATGGACCGTGAGAGTAATGACGATCTACATTGAAAATCACACTATCTAGTTGTCGCGATGTTAGAATGTAGAAAATTGTAATGCACATAGTAAATCTCACAAGATAATACCAAGTTTATGTTCTCATTTCGGAACGCTATGCAATAGAGGGTCAGCATCAAACTCATCGTGTAAATGATTCATGACAGTACCGGTATCACTTACTTTAGTTAATTATAGATGCGATTGTTCTTTACAATAAATTATTTTTAAGTGCAAAATTTGAATTTCAAGTATTGGTAGATGGATTTTCATACATTTTTTAAATTTCAGGGTCAAATACTAATCATGTGAAAGCAGAAACAGACTTGTAGTTGAAATTACTTGATTAAGTAAATTATCAGGCAAAATCCCAAAATTTGATAACTCCTGTTAGAGCTGTTTGGAACTTTGGAAATATTAAAGGTTTGTGACATTTAATATTTAATCTATCCAAATTAATAGCTATTTGTAATTTGCATGTAATTAAAGTTTTCATTAGTTCTATAATTAATTTAATTTTTGAAATGTAATGTCATTAATTTAAACTTTGTTTATGTATGTAACCAACAAGAAAACTGGTATGTGAGGTGTGTAACTTGGCTATAGTTTAAATATTTATCGTTAGGTGGCGCCATGTGTCTTAAATTTTTTTAAAAGTGGCGTTTCGTTCGTAAATGACAGTTTTTAAACAATTCACTTCTTTTTATGTTCTTAAGTTAATTCATAATGAACTTTTGAGAAATGTTTTCTAATTTGTGGTTTTTAATTTCTTCTAGACTTCCTAAAAAATCGAATAATGCAGTACAGTGTAAGTGAACAACAATTGGATAATTTACCAAAGTGAAGAACGATTAATTGAGTTGCTGCATTTGACAATGAAAGGTTAGTTCTATTTGTACAATGTTTATGCCAGGGTGACATTAATTTGAATGAAATTTTCAACCAAGTTTACATTCATAATAAACTTAGTGGTGCGATAATTTCTATTACATTTAAAGTACCGGTAGTTTAAAATTCAAAGTATGGAATTTAGTGGTTGTTTGTGAGTGGTTTAAAGAGGTACACGTGTAGGTAGTAAACATGTATTACTTCATGGTTTAAATTCAAGCAGTAAATGCTAAACGAGGTGTTAGCAAAGATCGGATTGTAATGGTTGCGTTACATAACTTTGGCAAAGCAATAATTAAAATTTTTAGTTTGCATTTTATCCTTGCATTTTTTTGAATTCCTCGAATGAGCTGTAAGAACCTATTGTTAAATATTAAATTTTTTCTTTTAAAATTTGTGTTGACATTAATACGTCAGTTTTTGATGGAAATAATTATGTATTCAAATAAATGTCAACCGGGCAAGTTTCAAGAAGGTGGTGGTAATATAAACCAAAATTGAAAAATGCGCAATTCTTTCAATCATTTTTCCCTGTGTTGTGTTTCATACAAAATAAGTTATCTTAAAAATGGTTTGACAGCTTGACTTGAAATTTTGAGAGCATACACTAGGGTGACGGAATACAATAGACAGCTAAAATTTAAGTAACAAGTAATTTATTTATCTTATAACAAGTAATTATAATGTATTTCACATAGTTTACAAAAAATACAAACTTAATATTTAGGATTTTTTTTAGCCTCTCTTTATTTAAGATGACAACTTAATTCTCCTTGGCATGCTTAATAAAAGATTTTCGATGTAGTCATGTGGTATTTTAAACCATTCTTTGGTTAAACTGCAAC
Source organism: Cantharis nigra (assembly GCA_958510845.1). Classification (NCBI taxonomy): domain Eukaryota; kingdom Metazoa; phylum Arthropoda; class Insecta; order Coleoptera; family Cantharidae; genus Cantharis; species Cantharis nigra. The sequence continues at coordinate 872,778 of OY294033.1, read as the reverse complement.
TTAAACTCCTGTTTGTTTCCAGGTTAAGTGTGCAAATTCACTTGTAAAATATGCCAAGAATTCTCAAGATAGAATTAATATTTTATCATTGCCGGGACAGACTCTGGATATGAATCGCTTTGAGAATGTTTGGCAAATTTTACAAACGAGTTTCCACCAATAGCTTCGTAAATCTGCAAATAACCAGGAAGTATTTCCAGTTTTAACCGAAGAATGGTTTAAAATTCCGCAAGAGTCTATCGACAATTCACTATTAACTATGTCAAGGTTTTGTGTAAACCGGGGTATATACTTTGTGAAATAAATTATAATAATTATCTAAATTTTACGTCAATAAATGAGTGCACTTTTGTTATATTATTTATATATTAGATTTTCACCTTACTATAGTTTCGTCATATATTAAAACAAGAATGGTGGAATACACATTGTGTATTGTTTTTGGATTTCCTAAGTACAGCATCGATGGACATGAATATATCTGAACAGTATGTGGGAAAACATCTTAGTCACCATTACTTCTGAAGACGTCTCCGATTGATAGGTACGAAATTATAGTAAAGTGAATATTTAATTAATAAATAAATAATATAGAAGAGTGGTCTCATTTATTGATTATTAGAGAAGGGATTATATGCATTTGCATATTTTGGCTATTTTTTTTTAAATATTGCATATTTCGACTGAAATCTACTGATCGTGCATATTTCGACCATTTTAAGTTGCATATAATCCGGTATCTATTGATTATAAATCCAGCAAAATACATTTACTTAAGTTTTAGTTGTATATTTTATTCTGATACCCTAGCCTAGTGTATACTACGTGCATTATAAATCCTCGCACTTAATGTATTTTTAGGTTTAAGGTTTTTTAAACTAATAAAATAGAATAAAATGACATAATTGCAGTTTTTCATTTAAGGTCTGTCATCAGACTGCCCCTTTATTGTAATAATATTAAAGTACACCCATGGGTACACCCTCAATTTTCTAAGAATTTTATTTAAAAAATGCTTTTAACCAAGTCTAAAAATCCGAATTCAGGTAATTTTTAGAAAATTGAGAGTGTATTTAAAAATTATTATAATAAAGGGGTTAAATATATTTTGTAGAGACAGCCTGATGACGGACCTTAAATTAAAAACCGCAATTATGTCATTTTATTCTATTTTATTAGTTTAAAAAACCTTAAACCTAAACAACATTAAGTGCGAGGCTTTATAATGTACGTAGTGTATATAAAATACATGAGCTTACAATATCTCTTATCTTATGGTGAATTATATTAGGTCTGTTCCAACAAGCAGTTATCTCCAGTTCTCTGACTATGCTCATGCTTTTTAGTTAAAATTTTAATGAAAATTATCTTTAATACTCAAAAATTTAGTTAAAGAACATGCGTATGGTCCTTAGAACTGGAGATAACTGCTTGTTGGAACAGACCTATTGTTTGTCAAGCAAAGTATGTTTAAATTTATTTGATGTTTGTACTTATTCCCATATAAATTGTTTACTTCAAAAAATGCAGATTAATTTATTTTTCTTCGGCTCGACATGTTTCATCTGCCTAATCTGCACATCTTTGGGTGCTACTCGGAAGCTACTGAATTTTTACTTTTATTTTAATTCTGTAGCTTATAAGTGGCACCCGAAGATGTGCGGATTAGACACACACGAAACATGATGTGCTGAGAAAATAAAAAAAGAAATGAACTTGTATTTTTCTGAAGAAAATGACTTGTATGACAAGGTTTTTCTAATTTTTGAAATGCTATTTGGTTGTTTTCAAATTTTCCATTTCCACAACATTTCCCTGCTTATGTATGCACAGGGAAATTGAATTTCCTTGACTAGTCCGGTAATAACTAGTAATTGTTTGTAACTATGGATTCAACAAATTGACGAACTTAATTTTTGCTCATTTCAAAAATGTTGTTCAATTCGTATGTTCAAAAGTTGTTTGTTTTTAAGATTTTCGAAAAAATTTAATACAAAACATGCCAGGAAAATATCTCACTTTACTCAGAGCTTTAAAACACTCATTGCTCCTGGTCAGTAATTGGACTTTTTCCTGATTTTTATGTAATAGTTATTTACGTAGTAAAGTGAGACATTTTCCTAACATGTTTTGTATTAAAGTTTTTTGAAAATCTTAAAAAAAACAACATTTTTGAAATAAGCAAATACAAGTTTATCAATTTGTTGATTCCATAGTTACAAACAATTACTAATTATTACCGGACTAGTCAGGGAAATTCAATTTCATTGCTCATACATAAGCAGGGAAACATTGTTTCGTAAACTATTTTCGGATAATAACTGTTAATATTGCTTTAATTATGCTTATACTTGATAATTCCCTGCTGGGGGTGAAAAGGGGTCAAGTCATTTTTATCGAAAACGGGATTATGTCATTTTGGGACATATTAATAGGAATTATTGATAGGACTTAAATTATTTTACCAATAATTATACGTTACTTATAGGTTCCCAAAACGACATAATCCCATTTTCGAAAAAAATGACTTAACCCTTTTTTCATCCCCAACAGCGAATTAATATTCGCATTTTTGAATTTCAAGTTACAAATTTTGTGGACAAATTATTGTATATTTTTTATTTTGCAGGGTTTAGAAGACAAACTATATGAAAGTTGCGACAGATCTGGGAAAGATGAAATTGCCTATGTAGAAGAAGTGAAGATATGGAGTTAATTATAGATGGTGAACTGCAAAATTTGATAGCAGCTGTTGGATTTGTTTGGACTTTTGCTAAGGGTTTACCGTACAACAGGTTTGTGATATTTTATATTTGGCATTATATTTGGCATGTACAAACTAAAACGGCGGTCTCATCCAATTAACGTTACGTACTTTAAACGTCAATTAATAAAATATATCTAAACCCTGTTTTCTAATAGAAATACATCAAATGTCAATAAGTTAATAAAACAATTAAAAATCAACTTGTAAAACACATCAAAGAAAAGAAAAAGAGGTTTAATTGAATAAGAACGACGCTTTACGGTTGTTTTTAAATTGTATGTGTTCAAAGTTTTGTTCAGTTGTATTTATTTTAATTTATAATAATTTCTGTCATTAATTTCGTGCCAGCAATTTAAATTAATAATATAAGCTTTGACATCTAACGTCAAAATTTAAATGGATAACATAGGTATCTGCAATACCGACTATTTGCCACAACGGAGAAATCTGCATTTAAGGTTTGTTGCTTGGCTACAGTTAAATTTGAAAATTATACGATAGATGTCACCACATCTGTTTTGTTTACATTTTTAAAAATGACATGTCAAATGACCTAATGACCAGAACCGAAATCATTTTGTTTGGTTTTGGGTGTTTATATGGTTAATATTTTATGAACTTGTGAGAATATGTTGCTAATCTTAGTTTTTTAATTTCTTCTAGTATTAATAACGAAGCAGATAGTGGATTCTAGAATGGAAAACATAAGGATTTTAGAATGTTCTTGGAGTTCAAAAATCAAGCTGAAGTTTATTCGATGGATTTGCAAGTAAAAGGTCGGTTTTATTTGTACAAGGGACAGGCTAGAGTTACGGTTGACGTAACTTTTAGGAAGTGCTTATAGTTACGGCAAACGTAACTTTTAGGCAGTGGTTAAGTTACGGTTGACACAAACATAACTTTTTTAGTAGTTATAGGCAGAAATATTTAAAGTGTAATCAATTGAAGTTTAATTAACATAAAAAAATAAATAAAATAAAAAATATAAAAAAAAACTTCAAAGTATTTTGAAGTTTAATTAATGCAAGAGAATTTCACATATTATAATTATTTTTTTCAACGAAAAAAATTGTCATCTATAAAAGCATAAAACGTCGTTCTCAGTCAATTAACGCTACATAATTTAGACGTCAATTAATAAAAAAACAAACATTTCTTATTTAAAACTTCAAATTTATTGATGTATTTGACGTAAATTAGTTAATTAAATTAATTAAATAATTAAAAATTTACTTAAAGTCATACACATCAATGAAAATGAGGTTTTAAATAAGAAATTTCATATTTTTTTAATATTTTTTATTAATTTACGTTAGCGTTAATTGGCTGAGAACGACGCTTAAACCATAATCATCTTTATAGAAACATAAATTCAAATTAATATCTGTGTATTCAATAAGAGAAGTAATTATTTTAATGAATGCCAATACTCAAATAATATGTATTAATATACAGGGAACAGGGAACCTATTCTATTTCAATTTAAAAAATTTTCTCCATTAACTTAAAATATTTACAAAACGAAAACCTTAAAAACGACGTTAGGCCTAACCGTAACCAAGCTTGGATGGTTGCCGTAAACATAGAAATGTCAAAGAGGTTAGGTTTGCCGTAACTATAACCATTTCCTAAAAGTTACGTTAACCGTAACTCTAGCCTCTCCCTTTGTACAATATTTTGCTAGGTTGACATTAATTTGAGCACGAACCCTTCTAACTTAATTATACAGATGCCGGTATGTGTTGTTTTACTGGTTTTCTTATGTGAGTTAATTAATTATATTTTTGTGACGTATTGTTAAAAGAGCCAAGGTCATTTCTTATACTTGTAAATTTTATTAGGAACCATAACAGACATGATGTTATCGCTAGTAAAGTTTTTAACAATAACGAAAGTGTAAATTATGAAATGTATTTACAAATAAACGGGCAACAAGATTATTCCCTACTTATTTTCACCTAAATGCGATCCTAATGGGTGAAAGTTATCCCTAAATGTTTACTTATTTTTTCTAGAAAAGCGTCATCCTGTTGGGGAAGTTTTTGAGGAAAGGAAAATAGTCTACAAGCTAATATATTTTTATAAGAAGATTTCACCTTGTTGAATTGGTATACCTAATATCAACTCTAAGATTTATACCGCTTTTTTTTCTAAAACTTCTGCAAGTTTGTAAATTTAACACAATGGCATTTTTTATCGTTGGTAGGGGACCTGAAATTTTATTGGCTAAAACTTTAGATTTTTATCCGATACTCCATCGGGCTCTATTTAGCGTTAAAAAATGCATTTGATTAAATTTCGAAACCTTTTCGAGTTTTAGAAAAAAGTTATATAAATCTCCGAGATGATATTTGGTATACCAGTACAACTAGGTACAATCTCGAAATAAAAAATATATTAACTTATGTATTTTCCCTACCTGCAAAAACTTTCACATAAGTTTTCAAGTTTTATAGAAGTCAACATTTAGAGTAAACGTTCACCCTTTAAGGTTGCATTTAGTTGAAAATGTGTAAAGAAAACTCTTATAGCCGTTTCTTTTTAAACAAAATGTAGTTTTGGTACATGTAGGATTTACGTAAATTTTTACTGCGGCACCTTTAGGATAGGTAAATAAGAAATTTAAAGTTTGCTTGACACTTTTTTATGCAGGAACTACTGTGCATAGAGCAAATGCTAAGGGTTATGGGCAGCAATGAGTGTGAGTGAGAGCATTTATCAGCAGTTGCCGATAAACTCTCTTATTCACACTCTTGGTTGCTCCAAGTGCTTCTCATTTGTACAAAAATATGTTGGGCAAACTTTGGATTTGTGATTTACCTATCTTAAAGGTACCACTGTGAAGAATTTCTACGTGAACCAAACGCCTACCGAAACGGGTGTCGGGAGCTCTTAGATTATAGGTGCTAAAATATTTATAAGTACATTTTCTGACGATAGTGATAACCTTAGCTGAAAACTTAAAAATAAAATCAATTTTTATTAATGTTTAATTAAACTGTATATTGAACTTTCAATTTATTATTTTTTTACAACTTAATAATGTACCTAGTCATGCCATAAGTTCTGTCCCAATTAAAATACCGCTGGTTTGTTGTTTCATGTTGAAGTAGTAAAACCTCTTAATAACACTAAATTCAGAAACAAGTCTTGAATTTTCCAAGAAAATTCGACACAAAGCAAATGAGACACATAAGTGGATCGAAGAAAATTTGCTAGCGAATAATCAAACGGGATTACCAATTGTGGTCTATACTCGAAGATAGCAGCCACAATGCCGATGAAAATGCTGCGTGCTCTCATAGATGAGTGGCCGCGGCGTTTAAAGGTTTGTGCGAAGGCAAAAGGTGGACATTTTGAATAAATTAAAATGTAAAAAATTCTTTGGAGTGTACTTTATTAAAATGGCTTTTTAATATGATGGTATTTTTATTTTTAAGTTGTTTAAATTTACCCGCAAACATTTCACAGAACAAATGGCACGACTAGGTATAATATATTTAAAATAAACATAGTTGGGGTTCACCACGACAACTGCTTGTATTAGAATTTAACGGAAGACGTGTTCAAATAAATGTAAACCTCCTCGTTATTGTGATTTCTTGTAAAATGTTTGGATTTACAAGTTTGAAATTGATTAGGGAATCGAATAGAAAATATTTGCAAGTTTGACAAATAATTGGAACGAAATAATAGATGTTTTTTTAGGATTAGGTTTGTACTTCTTTGTTAAATTAGTGAAACTACTGTTGCAATGATATCGATTTCGACGACATATTTTGTGTAAACTTTTACACATTTTCAAGTCTTTAAAATTAAATTGTAATTGGTTTAAATTTAGTATTTCAATATTGTTTGGAAATTTGAACTAACATTTTTGAAGTTTAATTTAAACTTATAAAAATTTTACTTGAAATTTCTAAACATATGGAAATATCAAATTTAAACCAATTACAATTTAATTTTAAAGACTTAAATTTGTCTAAAAATTTACACCTAACATGTTGTGCAAATAGAAATCATTGAAACAGCAGTTTCACTAATTTAACGAAGAAGTACATACCTAATCCTAAAAATAAATTCAACTTCAAAGAACAAACACATTTAATTGAATTAATAGAATGTAAAATTGTTTTAATTTATTTTTTTTGTGATTCTCCATTTTAATAGTAAAATGGTTTTGTTTTGACAATGGTTAATAAGAGCAACTATAAAGTGGTGTCATATATTTCTGGTTATTTATTATTAAGGCTTACAATGACAAACAATGTAAACAATTATCCAAATATTATTAACATGTGAAAATATTTTACTAAATACAATTAATTTTTTACATGTTGGAAAAATTAATTATTGACAAATCTTACTATTATTTAACATGTAAATAAATAATTGTATTTAGTAAACCAATCATCCTTGGAAAAGTAATAATAATCTTTCGAGATAATATTCATATCCCAATTTCAACAAGGAGTTTTCTCTTGACAGATTGGTAGTAGTTTTCTAGGGCTAGTCAACCTTATTGCTTGCGATAGCAATAACTCGGTAACAGGCCACTAATTTAATCAAAGAACAGAAACGTCAGACCCTATTTTTACAGTTGCTCTTCTCCATCTCAAGTCGCAAATACACTCATTTTTTCAATTGACGTAAATCAAACGCTACGTAATTTAAACATTAATTAATAATAAAAAGAGGACATTTCTTTTTTAAAACTTGGATTTTATCGATGTATTTGACGTAATTTAGTTATCAAAATAAATAAAACTTCACTTAAAGTCAAATACATCAATGAAGATGAAGTTTTAAAGTAATAATGTCATGTTTTTCTATTATTTTTTGTTATTTTACGGAGCGTTAATTAGAAGGGACTCAATTTGACTAATATCGTCAATTTTTTGGAACTTAACTCGGACAAATTCTTTTATTCGATTCCCCAATTAGTTTTCAAAAAGTCAGCTCACTTTCACTTTTTGTTGCGTAAAACTGATACACATTCAGAATTACCGAGTGAAACTTGGGAAATATGTTCAGACGTACATCCTTGGTAACTATTAATGCCCTTATTCCCAAACGTCCGTAAAACATTTAACGAACCGTTTAATTTAACAAACCAACGAAAATTATTTCGTATGACAAGCAAATAATTTCCATTAGTTTGTTTAATTAAATGGCTCGTTATAATTTTACAGACGTTTGTGAATACAGGCATAAAAGTTCCAAGTCATCCTGTATGGGATATCCTGCAGGATTCTTGAGGTTTCCTGTAAGCAAATATGGTGGCAAACTAGACGTCACCTTTTTTGTAGAGCAAAGCTTTACAGGAAACTCCCAAGAATCACGAGGGATTTTTTCAGTTTTCTGGATGACTTGGAATTTTTAACATGTCCGTCATCGAGGAGAGGTGCATCTAAATATTTTCTCAAATATTCATTTGATGATTCTAATTACTTTGCAAAGATTATTTGCTGCATTTTTCTGGTTCGTTTTTTATTTTTCGATCGATTTTCAATTTTTTGGTCCTCAATTTCGCGTTATTATTTAGGTAACCACTCACAATCGTGCGCCGCAGTACGATTCTGCAGGTTGAGACAAAATTGAACTTGGTCGGATCGGATCGCAGACAAGCCGGTCATACTGCAGAAGACTGACCGATCCCTCCGACCCAAGTTCAATCTTGCAAAATCGAACTGCGGCGCAGGATGAGACAAACTTGAACTGGGTCGGATCGGATTGCAGACAATCCGGTTATACTGCAGCAGACTGACCGATCCCATCCGACCAAGGTCAATGTTACAGTATCGTACTGCGGCGCAGGATCGTGGGTCGTTACCTTTACGTCCGTATAAAAATTGTCGATAATTTTAGCATAAATTCTTATTTTGAAGAAAGGATTTATGATGCAATTTTTCTATAATCGACACATTTTTGTATGTACCAAAATTGGAGAATTCTAAAGTAAAGGCTGGTGTCCACTTGAGACAAAACAGTCTGGAGACCACGGATTTATGAATGAAATCTGTGGTCTCCAGACTACTCTCGACTACTGTCGCAAGTGGACACCAGCCACAAGACCATGAAATCGAAAATGGGCCCAGCAATAAAAACATGTATGGCAGTATATTCTGTTTGCAAAATTCGAGCAGATCAAAATCGTGAACTAGAAATAGAAAATAAACGATCGACAAAAAGTAAGGGAGACTAATTGTTTAAACTTTGGTAAATCTTTCACTGCGTGACAATTTTGTGAAACTTTGTATTTTGATTTAGATATTATTTTTTAATGTTTTGTAAATTTCATGCAATATTTTTAAATATTAAAGTTCATTAACCAATACAATTTGCACTTATTTCATAATAATGTAGGAATTAAGTTCAACGAAGAATTTATTAATTGATAAATATAAATATGATTGTACTTGTTCGCAATTGTAATAAATCTATTGTTTTATTAGAAGTAAATATTTAAATTTATGTTATTAAACTATTCACCGCACACCACTGATTGTATCTTGGGTATCTCGAGATTGGTCTTGGGGGGGGATTGTAATTAAAGGTAGATTCATATTCGTCCGATGTGATGTGACACGTCAGAACGTATCATTTATTTGGAGGCATCACCACAGATAAATATCAATGGTGTGTCGTGTGTCTGACGTTACAATCTAACGCCTTATTTATAAGCTTTATTTGTTTATCATTATGCACATAGTATGTGGTTGGTTGGTATGTATCCAACAGTAGCCAGTAGGGTACTCATGTGTGATTGTACATATTATAACATGTATTTATTATGAGACATAATCATTGATCATTGGATAACGACATACCTACCGAGTGACGCTCACATCAGTTGTTGTAGTTGTTTGTTATATTGTATTACCAATTACTTTGTATTAGGTTAAGTATAAGGAATAAAAGTAAAACACAATGAACTGTACTCGTGTGTGATTATACATATTACGTATTATAACATGTATTTATTATGAGACATACTCGTTGGACAACGACATACCTACCGAGTGACGCTCACATCAGGTGTTATACTTCTTTCTTATATTATATTATTATATTACCAATGATATGTATTTATTATGAGACGTACTCGTTGGACAACGACATACCTACCGAGTGACGCTCACATCAGGTGTTGTACTTCTTTGTTATATTATATTATTATATTACCAATCACTTTGTAATAGGTCTTTAAGTATCATGAATAAAAGTAAAACACAATTAACTGTATTATTATTTATTTGTATAAGTATAAGCCATGTGACATTCACATAATATATTACAAGTATAAGTATAAGTACAACAATGACAAATTTAATTTTTCAAAGTGCAAAATGTCAAATAAAAATTTGACATTTCGGACTTAGAAAAATTCGGGACCTCTCCTCGCCGCTCGCAGCGGCAAGAGTTTCCCCTAGAACAAATGGTTTCTTGGTGGTCCTCGCTTCGCTCGGACCAAGCTTCTCCGTAGAGGGGACCGTTGCTGGTGGTCCTCGCTCCGCTCGGACTATAGTCCCGACCACCCGCCCCATGTTCTGCAGTTACTTATATACCCAAAATTTCCCACTACATTTTGGACCTAAGTAGGGGCCTTAAGTGGGGGGTCACGTGACTCCCCACCAACTTAAGCCGTTTAACCAATACTTTCGTGACGTTTAGTTGTTAACTTATAACTGCAAGTCATTTTTTTCTGTTTTGCAATATAAGTTACAATCTTAACGAACACTTCCCCAAGAGGCTTGGTCCACCAACGAAGACGTTGGCCAAGAAAACCATTTTTTTAGGGGGGGGCATGCCGCTGCGAGCGGCGATATTATATCCCGAATTTAACACTATACACTTTCTTCTTCTCCCCGAAATCTCCATCATCATCCACTCCGATGTCGATTACGAAATCTGCTATGCTCTCCGTTCATCTGAAATTAAAAATACAATCGGTTTTTCAAATTTACACAGTACACACATCATCAATTACGGGGAATATTTACGGGGGGCGCGGGGGGTCAAAATCCAGGGATAAAATTTACTACGCCACACTGACTCCTATTTTCAACTTTTCAACCTTGCCTGATACTGCCCCCTAAACTACTTAACACTTCCAACCACTATCTCCAATTTCTGAGACTACCTCGTACAAGTACAGGGTACAGCCAATTGCCAGGGTGATTTACTCTTGGTAAACCCAAATCAATTTTTGACTTAAACATTTTCATGATCCAAACCTAATTTTTTTATCACTGCCCTCTACAAACTAATCACATTCTGCCCGTATTGGAACTAACAGGAACCCTCCACCCCTAATTTTTTTGGAAATTTACCATATTCCTCGCAATTTAAACAACTTTCAAAAAACGGCAGGTGCATTTACAAATAACTTCAAAGATCCTAATGTCAACTTTTAAAGGAATATCTTTTCGGATGATTTTACATATTTTTTCTAGTAATTTCAATGCTGCCCAAGATATCCTTATGAAAATTAACGATATTATTTCTGTGGTTATTTCAAACACCAACTCATGTTCTTTTAAAATTATTATTCAATCAATTACGGGAAATATTTGCGGTGGGCGCGGGGAGTTAAAATCCCGAGATAAAATTTGCTACGCCACACCAACTCCAATTTCAAACTACCCACCTTGCCTGATACTACCCCTAACTTTTCAAGACTATCCCGCTTTTCCCTAAACTACTTAACACTTCCAACTACTATCTCCAACTTCTCAGACTACTTTCTACAGATTACTGACCAACTGCCAGGGTGATTTACCCCTGGTAAACCCAAATCAAAGTTTGACCTAAACAAACTAATCACATTCTGCCCGTATTGGAACTAGCACATTTCTCTCATTAAGGCCAAGTTTTTCAATCGTGAGTTAACCCAAATTCAATGGTTAACTTTGAATTCTGACAAATTAGGGTAGTCATAAACGTAGGTTAACCCTTGAACTTGGGTTAACTCACAATTGAAAACCTTGACTTAAGTGAGACCCTTCGCCCCTATTTTTTTTGGAAATTAATAATATTCCTCACAATTTAAACAAACAACTTTCAAAAAATAGCAGGTGCATTTACAAATAACTTCAAAGATACCTTTTAAAGGAATATCTTCGCGGATGATTTTATTTTTTCTGGTAATTCCAAACTGCCCAACATATCCTTTAAAAAAATTATTTTTGTGGTTTGAGAAATCGGGCATTAACTCAATTATTGTTAAATGGTACATACCTTTTTTTATCGTATCTGGCTGTTCTTCATTAATCTTCTCTTCTTCCACATCGGCATTCTCCTCAAGTTCTGAAAATAAAAATATTTATAAGAATATGTCAAGTAATTTTGCAATAAAAATTTTAAACTTTGGTGGCAGAACAAAATATAATATCCGAGGACTTATTAAGAGCAATTAAAAATCATGAGCGGAGACTTCAAGTTTTAAAGGACGCAGCGTGACTTCTCAACGAAATCATCTAAAACTTAAATTGGGGATCAAAACCAACTATGCCCAAAGCCCTAACAAACACGATTAAAAAACATTACCAGGGACCTAAATTTGTTTCGCGATTTTACACAGTTTTGATTGATTCCGCGAGCTTCTGAGGGCTGTATCCAGCAGTAGGCATCTAAGTACGTCGATTTAAGTAATAAAAAGGCCACCTAAATTTTTTAAGATTTTTGAAAAAAACGCAAGGTTAACCCCTTTGGTGTTTTTTGACCCCAAAAAATGAAAAGTGCAATTCGGCAGCTTCTTTCACTGTTTCTTATGTATTTTGATCAGAAAATTCGAATGGCGCAGTCAGATTTCTCGTAAGTATGATATTTTTTATTTTATTTGGCTTTAAACGTAACACATTCGGGGTCAATTTGCCATCCATTTGTTTCGCGATTTTACACTGTTTTGATTGATTCCGCGAGGTTCTGAGGGCTGAATCCAGCAGTAGGCATCTAAGTACGTCGATTTAAGTAATAAAAAGGCCACCTAAATTTTTTAAGATTTTTGAAAAAAACGTAAGGTTAACCCCTTTGGTGTTTTTTGACCCCAAAAAATGAAAAGTGGAATTCGGCAGCTTCTTTCACTGTTTCTTATGTATTTTGATCAGAAAATTCGAATGGCGCAGTCAGATTTCTCGTAAGTATGATATTTTTTATTTTATTTGGCTATAAACGTAACACATTCGGGGTCAATTTGCCATCCATTTGTTTCGCGATTTTACACTGTTTTGATTGAATCCGCGAGGTTCTGAGGGCTGTATCCAGCAGTAGGCATCTAAGTACGTCGATTTAAGTAATAAAAACGCCACCTAAATTTTTTCAGATTTTTGAAAAAAACGCAAGGTTAACCCCTTTGGTGTTTTTTGACCCCAAAAAATGAAAAGTGCAATTCGGCAGGTTCCTACACTGTTTATTACGTATTTTCTTCAGAAAATTCGATTGGCGCAGTCAGATTTCGCGTAAGTATGATATTTTTTATTTTATTTGGCTTTAAATGTAACAGATTCGGGGTCAATTAGCCCTTAATTTCTTTCGCGATTTTACACAGTTTTGATTGATTCCGCGAGGTTCTGAGGGCTGTATCCAGCAGTAGGCATCTAAGTACGTCGATTTAAGTAATAAAAACGCCACCTAAATTTTTTCAGATTTTTGAAAAAAACGTAAGGTTAACCCCTTTGGTGTTTTTTGACCCCAAAAAATGAAAAGTGCAATTCGGCAGGTTCCTACACTGTTTCTTACGTATTTTCAATAGAACATTCGATTGGCGCAGTCAGATTTCTCCTAAGTATGATATTTTTTGTTTTATTTGGCTTTAAACGTAACACATTCGGGGTCAATTAGCCCTTAATTTATTTCGCGATTTTACTCAGTTTTGATTGATTCCGCGAGGTTCTGAGGGCTGTACCCAGCAGTAGGCATCTAAGTACGTCGATTTAAGTAATAAAAACGCCACCTAAATTTTTACAGACTTTTGAAAAAAACGTAAGGTTAACCCCTTTGGTGTTTTTTGACCCCAAAAAATGAAAAGTGGAATTCGGCAGCTTCTTTCACTGTTTCTTATGTATTTTGATCAGAAAATTCGAGTGGCGCAGTCAGATTTCTCGTAAGTATGATATTTTTTATTTTATTTGGCTTTAAACGTAACACATTCGGGGTCAATTATCCCTTAATTTATTTCGCGATTTTACACAGTTTTGATTGATTCCGCGAGGTTCTGAGGGCTGTATCCAGCAGTAGGCATCTAAGTACGTCGATTTAAGTAATAAAAACGCCACCTAAAGTTTTTCAGATTTTTGAAAAAAACGTAAGGTTAACCCCTTTGGTGTTTTTTGACTCCAAAAAATGAAAAGTGCAATTCGGCAGCCTCTTTCACTGTTTCTTACGTATTTTCCATAGAACATTCGATTGGCGCAGTCAGATTTCTCCTAAGTATGATATTTTTTATTTTATTTGGCTTTAAACGTAACACATTCGGGGTCAATTAGCCCTTAATTTATTTCGCGATTTTACTCAGTTTTGATTGATTCCGCGAGGTTCTGAGGGCTGTATCCAGCAGTAGGCATCTAAGTACGTCGATTTAAGTAATAAAAACGCCACCTAAATTTTTACAGATTTTTGAAAAAACCGTAAGGTTAACCCCTTTGGTGTTTTTTGACCCCAAAAAATGAAAAGTGCAATTCGGCAGCTTCTTTCACTGTTTCTTACGTATTTTCAATAGAACATTCGATTGGCGCAGTCAGATTTCTCCTAAGTATGATATTTTTTATTTTATTTGGCTTTAAACGTAACACATTCGGGGTCAATTTGCCATCCATTTGTTTCGCGATTTTACACTGTTTTGATTGATTCCGCGAGGTTCTGAGGGCTGAATCCAGCAGTAGGCATCTAAGTACGTCGATTTAAGTAATAAAAACGCCACCTAAATTTTTACAGATTTTTGAAAAATACGTAAGGTTAACCCCTTTGGTGTTTTTTGACCCCAAAAAATGAAAAGTGCAATTCGGCAGGTTCCTACACTGTTTCTTAAGTATTTTCATCAGAAAATTCGATTGGCGCAGTCAGATTTCTCCTAAATATGATATTTTTTATTTTATTTGGCTTTAAACGTAACACATTCGGGGTTAATTACCCCTAATTTATTTCGCGATTTTACTCAGTTTTGAATGATTCCGCGAGGTTCTGAGGGCTGTATCCAGCAGTAGGCATCTAAGTACGTCGATTTAAGTAATAAAAACGCCACCTAAAGTTTTTCAGATTTTTGAAAAAAACGTAAGGTTAACCCCTTTGGTGTTTTTTGACTCCAAAAAATAAAAAGGGCAATTCGGCAGCTTCTTTCACTGTTTCTTACGTATTTTCAATAGAACATTCGATTGGCGCAGTCAGATTTCTCCTAAGTATGATATTTTTTATTTTATTTGGCTTTAAACGTAACACATTCGGGGTCAATTATCCCTTAATTTATTTCGCGATTTTACACAGTTGTGATTGATTCCGCGAGGTTCTGAGGGCTGTATCCAGCAGTAGGCATCTAAGTACGTCGATTTAAGTAATAAAAACGCCACCTAAAGTTTTTCAGATTTTTGAAAAAAACGTAAGGTTAACCCCTTTGGTGTTTTTTGACTCCAAAAAATAAAAAGGGCAATTCGGCAGCTTCTTTCACTGTTTCTTACGTATTTTCAATAGAACATTCGATTGGCGCAGTCAGATTTCTCCTAAGTATGATATTTTTTATTTTATTTGGCTTTAAACGTAACACATTCGGGGTCAATTATCCCTTAATTTATTTCGCGATTTTACACAGTTGTGATTGATTCCGCGAGGTTCTGAGGGCTGTATCCAGCAGTAGGCATCTAAGTACGTCGATTTAAGTAATAAAAACGCCACCTAAAGTTTTTCAGATTTTTGAAAAAAACGTAAGGTTAACCCCTTTGGTGTTTTTTGACTCCAAAAAATGAAAAGTGCAATTCGGCAGCTTCTTTCACTGTTTCTTATGTATTTTGATCAGAAAATTCGAGTGGCGCAGTCAGATTTCTCGTAAGTATGATATTTTTTATTTTATTTGGCTTTAAACGTAACACATTCGGGGTCAATTTGCCATCCATTTGTTTCGCGATTTTACACTGTTTTGATTGATTCCGCGAGGTTCTGAGGGCTGAATCCAGCAGTAGGCATCTAAGTACGTCGATTTAAGTAATAAAAAGGCCACCTAAATTTTTTAAGATTTTTGAAAAAACGTAAGGTTAACCCCTTTGGTGTTTTTTGATCCCAAAAAATGAAAAGTGGAATTCGGCAGCTTCTTTCACTGTTTCTTATGTATTTTGATCAGAAAATTCGAGTGGCGTAGTCAGATTTCTCGTAAGTATGATATTTTTTATTTTATTTGGCTTTAAACGTAACACATTCGGGGTCAATTTGCCATCCATTTGTTTCGCGATTTTACACTGTTTTGATTGATTCCGCGAGGTTCTGAGGGCTGAATCCAGCAGTAGGCATCTAAGTACGTCGATTTAAGTAATAAAAAGGCCACCTAAATTTTTTAAGATTTTTGAAAAAAACGTAAGGTTTTGGTGTTTTTTGACCCCAAAAAATGAAAAGTGGAATTCGGCAGCTTCTTTCACTGTTTCTTATGTATTTTGATCAGAAAATTCGAATGGCGCAGTCAGATTTCTCGTAAGTATGATATTTTTTATTTTATTTGGCTATAAACGTAACACATTCGGGGTCAATTTGCCATCCATTTGTTTCGCGATTTTACACTGTTTTGATTGAATCCGCGAGGTTCTGAGGGCTGTATCCAGCAGTAGGCATCTAAGTACGTCGATTTAAGTAATAAAAACGCCACCTAAATTTTTTCAGATTTTTGAAAAAAACGCAAGGTTAACCCCTTTGGTGTTTTTTGACCCCAAAAAATGAAAAGTGCAATTCGGCAGGTTCCTACACTGTTTATTACGTATTTTCTTCAGAAAATTCGATTGGCGCAGTCAGATTTCGCGTAAGTATGATATTTTTTATTTTATTTGGCTTTAAACGTAACAGATTCGGGGTCAATTAGCCCTTAATTTCTTTCGCGATTTTACACAGTTTTGATTGATTCCGCGAGGTTCTGAGGGCTGTATCCAGCAGTAGGCATCTAAGTACGTCGATTTAAGTAATAAAAACGCCACCTAAATTTTTTCAGATTTTTGAAAAAAACGTAAGGTTAACCCCTTTGGTGTTTTTTGACCCCAAAAAATGAAAAGTGCAATTCGGCAGGTTCCTACACTGTTTCTTACGTATTTTCCATAGAACATTCGATTGGCGCAGTCAGATTTCTCCTAAGTATGATATTTTTTATTTTATTTGGCTTTAAACGTAACACATTCGGGGTCAATTAGCCCTTAATTTATTTCGCGATTTTACTCAGTTTTGATTGATTCCGCGAGGTTCTGAGGGCTGTATCCAGCAGTAGGCATCTAAGTACGTCGATTTAAGTAATAAAAACGCCACCTAAATTTTTTCAGATTTTTGAAAAAAACGTAAGGTTAACCCCTTTGGTGTTTTTTGACCCCAAAAAATGAAAAGTGCAATTCGGCAGCTTCTTTCACTGTTTCTTATGTATTTTGATCAGAAAATTCGAATGGCGCAGTCAGATTTCTCGTAAGTATGATATTTTTTATTTTATTTGGCTTTAAACGTAACACATTCGGGGTCAATTTGCCATCCATTTGTTTCGCGATTTTACACTGTTTTGATTGATTCCGAGAGGTTCTGAGGGCTGTATCCAGCAGTAGGCATCTAAGTACGTCCATTTAAGTAATAAAAAGGCCACCTAAATTTTTTAAGATTTTTGAAAAAAAACGTAAGGTTAACCCCTTTGGTGTTTTTTGACCCCTAAAAATGAAAAGTGGAATTCGTCAGCTTCTTTCATTGGTTCTTATGTATTTTGATCAGAAAATTGGATTGGCGCAGTCAGATTTCTCGTAAGTATGATATTATTTATTTTATTTGGCTTTAAACTTAACACATTCGGGGTCAATTAGCCCTTAATTTGTTTCGCGATTTTACACAGTTTTGATTGATTCCGCGAAGTTCTGAAGGCTGTATCCAGCAGTAGGCATCTAAGTACGTCGATTTAAGTAATAAAAAGGCCACTTAAATTTTTTGAGATTTTTGAAAAAAACGTAAGGTTAACCCCTTTGGTGTTTTTTGACCCCAAAAAATGAAAAGTGCAATTCGGCAGCTTCTTTCACTGTTTCTTACGTATTTTCATCAGAAAATTCGATTGGCGCAGTCAGATTTCTCCTAAGTATGATATTATTTATTTTATTTGGCTTTAAACGTAACATATTCGGGGTCAATTAGCCCTTAATTTGTTTCGCGATTTTACACAGTTTTGATTGATTCCGCGAGGTTCTGAAGGCTGTATCCAGCAGTAGGCATCTAAGTACGTCGATTTAAGTAATAAAAAGGCCACTTAAATTTTTTGAGATTTTTGAAAAAAACGTAAGGTTAACCCCTTTGGTGTTTTTTGACCCCTAAAAATGAAAAGTGGAATTCGTCAGTTTCTTTCAATGTTCCTTACGTATTTTCATCAGAAAATTCGATTGGCGCAGTCAGATTTCTCCTAAGTATGATATTATTTATTTTATTTGGCTTTAAACGTAACATATTCGGGGTCAATTAGCCCTTAATTTGTTTCGCGATTTTACACAGTTTTGATTGATTCCGCGAGGTTCTGAAGGCTGTATCCAGCAGTAGGCATCTAAGTACGTCCATTTAAGTAATAAAAAGGCCACCTAAATTTTTTAAGATTTTTGAAAAAAAACGTAAGGTTAACCCCTTTGGTGTTTTTTGACCCCTAAAAATGAAAAGTGGAATTCGTCAGTTTCTTTCATTGGTTCTTATGTATTTTGATCAGAAAATTCGATTGGCGCAGTCAGATTTCTCGTAAGTATGATATTATTTATTTTATTTGGCTTTAAACTTAACACATTCGGGGTCAATTAGCCCTTAATTTGTTTCGCGATTTTGCACAGTTTTGATTGATTCCGCGAAGTTCTGAAGGCTGTATCCAGCAGTAGGCATCTAAGTACGTCGATTTAAGTAATAAAAAGGCCACTTAAATTTTTTGAGATTTTTGAAAAAAACGTAAGGTTAACCCCTTTGGTGTTTTTTGACCCCAAAAAATGAAAAGTGCAATTCGGCAGCTTCTTTCACTGTTTCTTACGTATTTTCATCAGAAAATTCGATTGGCGCAGTCAGATTTCTTCTAAGTATGATATTATTTATTATATTTGGCTTTAAACGTAACATATTCGGGGTCAATTAGCCCTTAATTTGTTTCGCGATTTTACACAGTTTTGATTGATTCCGCGAAGTTCTGAAGGCTGTATCCAGCAGTAGGCATCTAAGTACGTCGATTTAAGTAATAAAAAGGCCACTTAAATTTTTTGAGATTTTTGAAAAAAACGTAAGGTTAACCCCTTTGGTGTTTTTTGACCCCTAAAAATGAAAAGTGGAATTCGTCAGCTTCTTTCATTGTTTCTTATGTATTTTGATCAGAAAATTCGATTGGTGCAGTCAGATTTCTCGTAAGTATGATATTTTTTATTTTATTTGGCTTTAAACGTAACACGTTCGGGGTCAATTAGCCCTTAATTTGTTTCGCGATTTTACACAGTTTTGATTGATTCCGCGACGTTCTGAAGGCTGTATCCAGCAGTAGGCATCTAAGTACGTCCATTTAAGTAATAAGAAGGCCACCTAAATTTTTTAAGATTTAAAAAAAAACGTAAGGTTAACCCCATTGGTGTTTTTTCACCCCAAAAAATGAAAAGTGCAATTCGGCAGCTTCTTTCACTGTTTCTTACGTATTTTCATCAGAAAATTCGATTGGCGCAGTCAGATTTCTCCTAAGTATGATATAATTTATTTAATATGGCTTTAAACGTAACACGTTCGGGGTCAATTAGCCCTTAATTTGTTTCGCGATTTTACACAGCTTTGATTGATTCCGCGAGGTTCTGAGTGCTGTATCCAGCAGTAAGCATCTAAGTACGTCGATTTAAGTAATAAAAAGGCCACCTAAATTTTTTAAGATTTTTGAAAAAAAACGTAAGGTTAACCCCTTTGGTGTTTTTTGACCCCTAAAAATGAAAAGTGGAATTCGTCAGTTTCTTTCATTGTTTCTTATGTATTTTGATCAGAAAATTCGATTGGCGCAGTCAGATTTCTCGTAAGTATGATATTATTTATTTTATTTGGCTTTAAACTTAACACATTCGGGGTCAATTAACCCTTAATTTGTTTCGCGATTTTACACAGTTTTGATTGATTCCGCGAAGTTCTGAAGGCTGTATCCAGCAGTAGGCATCTAAGTACGTCGATTTAAGTAATAAAAAGGCCACTTAAATTTTTTGAGATTTTTGAAAAAAACGTAAGGTTAACCCCTTTGGTGTTTTTTGACCCCAAAAAATGAAAAGTGCAATTCGGCAGCTTCTTTCACTGTTTCTTACGTATTTTCATCAGAAAATTCGATTGGCGCAGTCAGATTTCTCCTAAGTATGATATTATTTATTTTATTTGGCTTTAAACGTAACATATTCGGGGTCAATTAGCCCTTAATTTGTTTCGCGATTTTACACAGTTTTGATTGATTCCGCGAAGTTCTGAAGGCTGTATCCAGCAGTAGGCATCTAAGTACGTCGATTTAAGTAATAAAAAGGCCACCTAAATTTTTTAAGATTTTTGAAAAAAAACGTAAGGTTAACCCCTTTGGTGTTTTTTGACCCCTAAAAATGAAAAGTGGAATTCGTCAGTTTCTTTCAATGTTTCTTACGTATTTTCATCAGAAAATTCGATTGGCGCAGTCAGATTTCTCCTAAGTATGATATTATTTATTTTATTTGGCTTTAAACGTAACATATTCGGGGTCAATTAGCCCTTAATTTGTTTCGCGATTTTACACAGTTTTGATTGATTCCGCGAGGTTCTGAAGGCTGTATCCAGCAGTAGGCATCTAAGTACGTCCATTTAAGTAATAAAAAGGCCACCTACATTTTTTTAGATTTTTGAAAAAAAACGTAAGGTTAACCCCTTTGGTGTTTTTTGACCCCTAAAAATGAAAAGTGGAATTCGTCAGCTTCTTTCATTGGTTCTTATGTATTTTGATCAGAAAATTCGATTGGCGCAGTCAGATTTCTCGTAAGTATGATATTATTAATTTTATTTGGCTTTAAACTTAACATATTCGGGGTCAATTAGCCCTTAATTTGTTTCGCGATTTTACACAGTTTTGATTGATTCCGCGAAGTTCTGAAGGCTGTATCCAGCAGTAGGCATCTAAGTACGTCGATTTAAGCAATAAAAAGGCCACCTAAATTTTTTAAGATTTTTGAAAAAAAACGTAAGGTTAACCCCTTTGGTGTTTTTTGACCCCTAAAAATGAAAAGTGGAATTCGTCAGTTTCTTTCATTGTTTCTTACGTATTTTCATCAGAAAATTCGATTGGCGCAGTCAGATTTCTCCTAAGTATGATATTATTTATTTTATTTGGCTTTAAACGTAACATATTCGGGGTCAATTAGCCCTTAATTTGTTTCGCGATTTTACACAGTTTTGATTGATTCCGCGGGGTTCTGAAAGCTGTATCCAGCAGTAGGCATCTAAGTACGTCCATTTAAGTAATAAAAAGGCCACCTAAATTTTTTAAGATTTTTGAAAAAAAACGTAAGGTTAACCCCTTTGGTGTTTTTTGACCCCTCAAAATGAAAAGTGGAATTCGTCAGCTTCTTTCATTGTTTCTTATGTATTTTGATCAGAAAATTCGATTGGCGCAGTCAGATTTCTCGTAAGTATGATATTTTTTATTTTATTTGGCTTTAAACGTAACACGTTCGGGGTCAATTAGCCCTTAATTTGTTTCGCGATTTTACACAGTTTTGATTGATTCCGCGACGTTCTGAAGGCTGTATCCAGCAGTAGGCATCTAAGTACGTCCATTTAAGTAATAAGAAGGCCACCTAAATTTTTTAAGATTTAAAAAAAAACGTAAGGTTAACCCCATTGGTGTTTTTTCACCCCAAAAAATGAAAAGTGCAATTCGGCAGCTTCTTTCACTGTTTCTTACGTATTTTCATCAGAAAATTCGATTGGCGCAGTCAGATTTCTCCTAAGTATGATATTATTTATTTTATTTGGCTTTAAACGTAACACGTTCGGGGTCAATTAGCCCTTAATTTGTTTCGCGATTTTACACAGCTTTGATTGATTCCGCGAGGTTCTGAGTGCTGTATCCAGCAGTAAGCATCTAAGTACGTCGATTTAAGTAATAAAAAGGCCACCTAAATTTTTTGAGATTTTTGAAAAAAACCTAAGGTTAACCCCCTTGGTGTTTTTTGACCCCAAAAAATAAAGAGTGGAATTCGGCAGCTTCTTTCACTGTTTCTTACGCATTTTGATCAAAAAGTTCGATTGGCGCAGTCAGATTTCACGTAAGTATTATATTTTTTATTCTATTTGGCTTTAAACGTAACAAATTCGGGGTCAATTAGCCCTTAATTTGTTTCGCGATTTTACACAGTTTTGATTGATTCCGGGAGTTCTGAGGGCTGTATCCAGCAGTAGGCATCTTAGTACGTCGATTTAAGTAATAAAAAGGCCACCTAAATTTTTTAAGATTTTAAAAAAAACGTAAGGTTAACCCCGCGAAGTTCTGAAGGCTGTAGCCAGCAGTAGGCATCTAAGTACGTCGATTTAAATAATAAAAAGGCCACCTAAATTTTTTAAGATTTTTGAAAAAAACGTAAGGTTAACCCCTTTGGTGTTTTTTGACCCCAAAAAATGAAAAGTGGAATTCGTCAGCTTCTTTCATTGTTTCTTATGTATTTTGATCAGAAAATTCGATTGGCGCAGTCAGATTTCCCGTAAGTATGATATTTTTTATTTAATTTGGCTTTAAACGTAACACGTTCGGGGTCAATTTGCCCTTAATTTGTTTCGCGTTTTTACACGGTTTTGATTGATTCCGCGGGGTTCTGAGGGCTGTAACCAGCAGTAGGCATCTAAGTACGTCGATTTAAGTGATAAAAAGGCCACATAAATTTTTGAGATTTTTGAAAAAAACCTAAGGTTAACTCCCTTGGTGTTTTTTGACCCCAAAAAATAAAGAGTGGAATTCGGCAGCTTCTTTCACTGTTTCTTACGCATTTTGATCAAAAAATTCGATTGGCGCAGTCAGATTTCACGTAAGTATGATATTTTAATTTTATTTGGCTTTAAACGTAACGCATTCAGGGTCAATTAGCCCTTAATTTGTTTCGCGATTTTACACAGTTTTGATTGATTCCGTGAGGTTCTGAAATTTTCCCTATTTCTTACGTGGTTTGAGCAGAACATTCGAATGCCCTAGTCAGATTTCGCGTAACTATGATATTTTTTTGGTTTATCGAGGCTTGAAACCTAAGCTATTCGGGGTGAATTTTCACTGAACTTATTTTCAATTTTCCGCGATTTTGATTGCTTCGCGAGGTTCAAGCTGCCGTTTCGAACGTTAGGTATCTGAATCCGTCGATTTGGGTAATAAAAAGACCAACCAAATTTTTTATAGAAAATCGAAGATTCATGTATTCAAATTGGTAATTTTCACTCCATTTTTGGGAGAGAATAACATTTATTAGTTGTCATCTATACATAAAAATTATTTTTGAGTAGAAGACAAATAAATGTAATTTTCAATCAAAAATGGACTTGGGCAATTTGCATCTTAGACCGACAATATAACACGCAGACAAAAAAAAATGGAGATTGTAAAATGAGACAAAATCGGGCATTAACTCAATTATGGTTAAATGTCACTTACCCTTTTTTATCCACAACGGCATTCTCCTCAAGTTCTGAAAATAAAAAATATATATAAGAAAATGGCAACTGATTTTGCAAAACAAATTTTATATTATATTGTGAAAACTTTACAGATCTAATAAATGCAAACAAAAATAATTAAACAAATTCAGTTTCACCCTTACGATTAAGCGCGTTTTTAAAATATATAGGTTTGAAAAGTAATTCGTTGGTATAAAAAATGCAACATAGAAACAACTCAAAGTTTAGTTTACAAAAAGTTAGCGGCGTATGCATCAAGGGGTGAAAATATTGTAGCGAACTAACCAGGGGTGGATCCAGAATTATTAACTGGAAGGGGCGCACGGATCAGACGGGCAAAAAGTGTTCTCAGATTTGGGATTGTCTACTTCTCCACTGGAAAAAATTAAAATTCAATATTGTTTTCATAGCTAACATCTGTAAAAGATGGGAAAGACTTTTCTTCTCACTCATCTGCAACAAAATCCCAACTCCGTAGGTTTAATAGTTAGTGGAAAATATTCCGATCAAAAGCATTTTCATCGCTACTATATCAAACTAGAAAATCGTTTAATTGCCAATTTAAATTTAACAAAAATGAAAACGTATGTTTTTAATTTAATTTGCATCATTTAAAAAACGGCATTAGAAACTCTTGAATAAGCGGATGTACGCGTATCGTAGCTTTAAAAAAAAACTATTGAACACAAAGAATTTCGACATAAAAACATTGAGTTCGTAATCTAAACTATTTATTATTTTATATTACACTGAATCATTATTTGTTTTTTATACCTTGACAACGAAATATATTAAGTATGCTATAATAACCTAGGGCGTAGAAATCATAATGCCCGCTTATTATGCCCTCTCAATCGCAATTCCACCGCAAACTAGAAAAGTTAGCAAAATCAAATTCAAAATTTGTAAAAAATTTTTAATTTTCTCAAATTCAAATGCAGTGTAATATAAAACGTTGTATGCACCACTGGCATTACTCGATGTTTATGCTCTCGAGCAACTTAAAAACTCTCGGGCCTGACGGCCCTCGACCTTTTAAATTGGTTGCCCTCGACATAAACATCGTCATAATGCCCTTGATACATAAATAACTATTACAACTCAATATTATCAAAATTTGGGCAATAAAGATTTTTTTAAATTAACAGTAAAATTTTGCAGTGGCGCAGAAATTCGTTTTTCCTACAAATAATAGCTACAAAATGCGAAGTGGGTTTTCATTTTCAATAAATGGTCACCGTACCCGTAAGTGCTTTCTTTCAAAAGTCGAGCACAATGTCCCTATGCATTATTCTGTTGATAAATAAATGGAATATGGCAAAACTTGATTAAAACATCCTCAAATAGCAATCTAACAACTAAATTACAATGGAATTGCATCACGGTAACCAAAAGAAGCCCAAATCATCATAGAACCACTTCCAAAGTCGCGACTTAGGGCCAATCCCACCACACAAGAAAAATCGAATTTTAGACAAAACTTAATAAATTACCTTGGTAATTACTACAGGTAAACTTGTAATCCAAGTTTTGTCCAAAACTCGATTTTTTTGTCTGGTGGGATTGGCCCACCATTCATTTAGTTTAGGATTCAGTTAGTGATTAGTTTAAATATTTTTTATCTTTGTTTTTGTTCCCTTTGTATGCATTTTAATTTTGAAATCTTCTTCGAGGTCAGATTTATTACAGCATGGCATGATCAAATTTTTGTAATAAAACTCAAAAAGTTTTAATGTAAATTTACTACAAATTAATAGCCCTGCAGACAAGATCATAATAATTTATTCAAAATTACTCAGCAGTTTATAACATTTCCTGTGAATCATGTACATTTGAACATAAAATGCATGTTATTTCACAAGATAATATTAAACTCCTGAGCTTACGATTACGATATTAAAATATAGTAGAAATTTCAAGAGTTTTCCAAACTATTTCTACCATCGCAATTTTTTAATATTTATCCCCTTAGAAGTTCTATATAATGCTACCAAAGAATGATTTCTGATTAGCTAGCAACTAGCCTATTTACTAAAAATGTCTTCAAGGATTTTTCTTAAAGCTCGATATATGTAAATAATGATACTTTCTTTGCATTAAAAAATCTAGGTCATATTCGACTAGTTTCTAGAATAAATTTTTTAAAGTTAGAACATTTAGGCAACAACAAATTCTAATATAAAAATTAAAATTAAAATAGTTTGCTCCCAAATTTCAGTTCATATTCTGTTACTCATTTTTCCTAAAATTACACGAATTTGTAAATGCATGTTTGAATACAAAGGAAAAAATTATTATCGATACAACCCATTTCTTAAACCCACAAAATGCAGAACTATCCTGTAGTATTCCTACTCCGCAATACTAGCGATAAACAAGTATTGTTTAAAGAATTCCCTAATTATTAATGATTTCATGAAAAACAATCTTAAATATTAATTTCTAATTTATTCAAAATCTTTACAAATGTTTTCCTTAGGTCCAGTTTCTCAATCTTGAATAAATTAACCCAAATTCAATAGTTAACTTAGAATTCTGACCAATCGGTCAAATTTGCAACAAAAAATGTATAAGTGTTACTGAAAAATGATTTTTCTATATCAAAAAATAACTTCAAAAGGTACTACATTGCTAACATAGGAGTGCACGAATTTTGGAAGTTTTGTTCATCCAAAATCAAAAAGTTAAACGGCATTTTAATTTGTAAACCATAAGCTAACGTTGTAACTAAAATAATGTAAAAATATCAAAAATTGAATTTTTGGCACTGCTTTGAAAATTAAGTTTAAAGTTTTCAAGTTCAAGTAACAGTGCCAAAAATTCAATTTTTGATATTTTACATTATGCTAATTCCGGCAATAGTTTCTGGTCTACAAACTAAATTTCCGTTTAATTTTTTTGATTTCCAATGAGCAAAACCTCCGGAATCATCAATTGCAACACAAGTGTCTTCCGAACGGTGTGAAATCAATTCAATTTTCAATTTTTGTTTGAAAAAATTAGAGAGAATGTTGAAATGTTAATAAAGGTGTAGTAAAAATTCAAATATAGTGTATTTTAATGGTTCATCAAAAAAAATCCCAAAAATATAAGCGAAAAAAGTTAGCCGTCTAAGGCAAGAAGATGCAGCTTCTCGATGATGCAGAATTACTTTTCTAAAAACTGCCAAAAACAGATAGAGTTCGCAAAATAAATAAAAATAATCAGCAGCCAACAAACTCAATTTTCCTGGTACTACAGTACTACAGCTTTTTCATGTTTGGGTAGTTCTTTTCGATAAATGTAATTGCAATTTAATAGAATTGCTGGACGAATTTTCAATAAATATTACTTCAAAATTCTTAACCCTCCTTTATAAAACAATATAAATTTTGATTACAATAATTAAGTTTTAACAAATGCAGTCCCCAGTGAAACCGATATAACCGCTTAAGGCTCGGTTAATTTTAAATTTTCTAGACTAAAAAATTCACTTTATTTTTCATAAAATAAATATTCATACCCAATCAAATATTTTTTAATCAGTCACATAAGCAGTATTTTACTTAACAAGCGTGGCAATCAAGTGTAGGGTAAAGCCACCCTTAGCTTCGCCACTGACAAATCAGATAAATTTTATCTATAAAATACTTTCATTTATTGCAATGACTTTGACCTATGCAAATTCCCTAAATTTGATTCTCATAAAATAAGTTTTCCTGTGAATGTCACTGACATAAGGAAATCGGGCAGTACAGCACACCCGTGACTACCATGACCCACGAGGATAAGCATAAATAAATTAGCAGTAAATAAAATTGTATAAATGCACTAGTTATCATGCATTTTCAGGATGAAAAAAAAGTTTATGGTATAAACTACTGGCTCGAATATTAATTTCAAGTGCCTCTATAGCTATTTCGGTCAACGTATAATTTTTTCTTCTATCGCAGTAGTAGTAAAAAGGTTACAATAGAAAAAACATCTAAATAAGAATATCTTTTGTTAAAACCACTGAAAGAATATTTTCAAGCTTTGTTATATATATTATAATTGCAAACTATAATAATTGTTGTATTCAAAAATTTATTTACAAAATTATTTAAAAAGTATTTTATTTTATAAAACTAACAATTTATCAGTAAATTCGAGTTCATATTATTACTCATAATAATTTCAAGAATTCTAATATGCACGTGTACTATTTAAATTGCTCTTTATCATAATACTAAAAAATGAATCATAAAACTAACTGGTATGAACTCAAATTAACAAACAAAGAACTCACATAATTTTGAAGTTTATAATAATTGGACATCGGATTATATTATGCACTAATAAAATGGCAAAATATACATGCAAATATTCACTAGAAAAGAGGAAAACATGCACTATAAAAATGCTATTCTTTATGTTAAATGCTAAATTTATTTATCGTTTGTTGTTAGTCTGTCAATAATCAAATTATTTTTCATAATCGATAAAATTTCTAAGCCCAATCGTCTCAGACAGATCACCTTCCTGTAGCATTTTTAAAAAAATTATTAAATAATAAAACTAGTAAGAATAGTTCTACATATTATTTCTACCGAAATAAACATGATCGTCAAGAAAGTACAAAATTATAAATATCGTGTTAAATGCAATGCATGCAAATCGATTGCCTAAAATAATATTGTTGTGCTAACTTGTAAATTAATAATATTTGAGAATAAAATCTTGAAGATATGTGGATTCATCTGAAACTAGTCGTATTTCTAAATAGGTTTCCTAGATGGAAAATTGAAAAGAAAGTATTGTTGTTCGTAGCAAAGCTAAATAAAATTTATAGATATAGATTTGTATCACGAAAACATTATAAACAAAATTTAATTTTCCTCATATAATAGCGCCCAAAATAAAACTGTCATCTGGGGTGGATTCTTAAAAATTTGTATTTTGTAAAAATATAAAATTTGGGATTTGAAACAATGGAAATCATATAAATGCTTATAATGTAGTATTTATCTTATTTCTATGATTTTCGTTTGTTACAAACCTCATACATTTTCAAGACACAAATTTTCAAAACTCGATCCCTTAGCAGGAGTCATCGAATCAAATATTTTACCCAATACAACAAGTATGTGATTTATTGTTTCATTTAAAACATAAAAAATTAATAATTCTGAACTTAATGATTTCTGCTAATGTGAACAACAACCAAATATTATTTAAAATGTAAATACCTTTCATTGCCAAATCCAGCACTGCGAACATTATTTCTTCATCTCGGTAAATTTTCAAACTGTCTATCCAAATTTTTCCAATCTTCTCACACACACACACACACGCGCGCATACCGTAACTTGATTTGATTCGGTAGATTTCGAATACAGCATTGCTAACATTAATTGTTCACCGCGGTAAGTTTTCAAACCATCTTTATTTAAATTCTTTCAATGTTTACACACACAATCGCGCACTATAACTTGATTTGATTTGTTTGATTTCGAATACAACACAGCTAACAATAATTTTTTACATCGGTAAATTTTAAAACTGTTTTTATACAAATTCTTTCAATGTTCACATACACGCAAGCACTATAACTTGATTTTTTGATTTGCTTGATTTCGAATACAGTTAGGAACACTAACATTAATTCTCACTCCCTTGGCAGAATTTCTTAGCTCAGTTCTCCGGAAACATCAAACTGTGGATCGAAATATAATAGCTTTCCGTAACATCTAAAGGGAAAACGGGGAAGCTAAGCATTGAGCTTCAGTACAAACTGGACATTGAACCACTACCTGTACAGCTAATTTGGAATGTGGAACATAATTTCTTCATCTCGGTAAATTTTCAAACTGTCTTGATCCAAATTCTTTCCAATGTTCTCACACACACGCGTGCCCATCACTTGATTTCTTATAAAGACTACAACAAATTAAATAAGTTAAAATTAACGTTCATAACTTGTTTAGTTTTAAAACGCGAAAGCAAAAAGTAAATTGTATAACGATTTTATTGACATCACAAATGTCATTTTTTAAATTTCAAATAAATTTGATTTAAATGACGTACAGCGACATCTATCGGTAAATATCAAAAATGCATTTTAAAAATTAAAATATTTTGATAATTTATTTAGTTTAAAAATTTCAAAATTTTAATTCCATCACAACAACTTGATCTTTGTTTAATTAACACTTGAATAATCTTTAAATAATCAAATTACAAACAAGTCGATCCTTGTTTTCTAGCAACTTTGAAACATCTTCCTTTGCTGCCGATTGGGTTTTCAAAGTGTTACTAAATGCATTTGAAATTCACCGTTAGCTTACTTTTAGCTTTAGCTTCACAAATGTCTTGGGCACAGTTTCTCAATCGTAAGTTATAACCCAAATTCAATGGTCAACTTTTAATTCCGACTAATCGGCAGTTCTCGATATGGACCGGAACGCCGTTCCGGTTCGTGAAATCACCGTTTCGTTTCGTAAAAGTTTTCCTCATATTGGTTTAGGCGAAAAACCTATGTTCCCCCGCGATTCCCGAGATAGCGTTCTGATTCGTGAAAAAGTCTATTTCGAACACTGCTAATCAGGGTAGCCATAAACGTAAGTAGTTAATCCTTGAACTTGCTTTAATTTACAATTAAAAGACTGATTCTTAATTGGCTGGAAATTAATAGCAAACTAAAGAAAGCTATGGCACAAATCAATATTTCGGCAGAAGTCATCAAATTCAAAAGTATACCGTTTCCGTCTTTTTATATCATTCAACAACCGCAGATTTTTCTATTGGCTCCAGAAGTTAAGAACACTCAAATTGTATGTCAACTTGGAAAACTTCAAGCTCCAATAAAAAACATCAGCATTATTACTTTGTTATTTATAATTATTAGCTCTTGAAAATACATTTTGCTATTTAATTGTATAGGATTGCAAAATCCATATAATAAGATTTATTAGTACCCTTTAGCTCGTTATTGATATTCATTATTACTTTGTTGTACAAAAATTCTACAAGAGTTCTTTTTTGTTGCAAATTTTATCTCGAATAAGATGCATATAAAAAGATTAAATTTAACTGAAATGTAAGACTTTAAAATATAAAAAAATCCGAAACCACTGCAAGAAATTACATTTTTTATTCACCATTCTACAACATAAACAAACAAACGCCTTATAATCGGTTGCCCTATGAAAAGTATTCTTTGGGGTTCTCAGATGATATAGAATTGTTTTTCAATTTGCAATTCTATTTCAAGAGGTTTAAAAAATCACTGCCACGACATCAAACAAAAACGAAATCGGGGTGTTGTACTACCGATAGATAAGTGAATTAATTTTAAGTGAATTAAACATGTTGGAAGTTACATCTAAATAATATATAACTTGTACAAAGGTTACAATTGAAAAGATTTCCAAGAATGAATCTTTCTCGTTAAACTCCACAAGGATATTTTTCAAGTTTTGATATAAATAATAGTAAACAATAATTTCTTTGTATTCAAATATTTATTTACAAATTCAACTAGTTTTACGTAAATCCACCCCTTCGGGAATTTATAGTTTAATATTGATTAAAAAGTATTTTTATATTATAAAAGCAAAAATTAAACTCCTATCAGCAAATTAAAATTCGTATTCTATTACTCGTATTAACTTGATGAATCGTAGGTAGATATTCCATTTAAATTGTTTTTGATTATGAACAGGTTTGACCTCGAATTTGCAGACAAAAAATTAAAATAATTTATCATAAAAATTATAATATAAATATCTAATGCATAGCCTAAATCTAAAAGTTCGGCTAATTTGTAAAGAATATTGAAGTGTAAAATTCTGAAGATATCTTACGAAGATATCTTATCTTCGATGATGCAGAATTACTTTTCTAAAAACTGCCAAAAACAAATAATAGAGTTTACAGTACAATAGTACTACAGTACTACAACTTTTTCATGTTTGAGTAGTCCTGTTCGATAAATTTAATTGCAATTTAACCTTTTCGCTCCGGGACTGGTCCATATATGGACCAGCACTCCGAGTGGCGACTTGTCATAAGAAGTTCATTCATTTAAGTCATGAAATTCAGCTAAAATGTGAGGTCAATTTTAAAGAAAAAATCCCCGGAGCGAAAAGGTTAAGTGATATAACCACTTAAGGTTCGGTTAATTTAAAATTTTCTAGCTTAAAAAATTCACTTTATTTTTCATAAAATAATATTCATACTTAATCGAACATCTATTGTTCAGTCACATAAGCAATATTTTACTTAAGAAGGGTGGCAATCCAGTGCAGGTGAAGCCACCCCTAACTTCGTGACTGGCAAGTCAGATAAATTTCACATATGTATGTAGATTTGCATAATTTGATTCTTATAAAATAAGTTTTCCTGTGAATGCCACTGACATAAGCAAATTGGGCAGTACAGCACACTTGTGGATACCATGTACACACGAGGATAAGCATAAATAAAATATCAGTAAATAAAATTGTATAAATGCATTAGTAATCATGCATTTTCTGCCAATTATGGTATAAACTACTGGTTCGAATATTAATTTCAGGAGCCTCTATAACTATTTCAGCCAACGTATAATTTTTTAATCTATTGCGGTAGAAGTTGTACCTACTTGTAGGAAGGTTACAATAAAAAAAACATCTAAATAAGAATATCTTTTGTTAAAACCCCTGAAGGAATTTTATTCAAGCTTTGTTATAAATAATTGCAAATTATAATAATTTTTAAGCATACAAAAATGTATTTACAAAATTATTTAAAAAGTATTTTATTTTTTATCAGTAAATTTATCAGTAAATTCGAGTACATATTATTAGTTATTAGTACTCATAATAATTTAACGACTCATAATATGCACGTGTCGAAAGTAGATTGAAATAGATACTATTATTTTACCAAATTTTAAAGTTATTGCTATAATTATCAGTTTCATTTGTTTACTAGACATCAAAAAGATGTTATTGTAAACCACTACGGAGAAGTATTATTAATATAAAGAAATATTTCTCCGTAGTGGTTTACGATAACATCTTTTCGATGCCTAGTAAAAAAATGAAACTGATAATTTCAGCAATAACTTTAAAATTTAGTAAAATAATAGGATCGATTTCAACCTACTTTCCACTGCTAAAATCTCGCCTTAAGAAAAAAACGTTTTTATACGAAAAGTTTCCTTGTGTAATAATCATCCAAGTATTATTTCTATACTGAGTTAATTCTAAACTGAATTACTAATTCATCATAAATTAAACACTCAGGAGACCAGCCAATATCGCTTTTTAACTAGCAAAAAATTACAAGAAAATTTATATTTTACAGATGCACATTTTGCACCTTTAATAGGTACAAAATAAAATCAAGCTAACAATTTCGTGGTTACAAAAGAAACGTAAGCTACTTTAAGGTGAGTCCTAGTACACCTGTATCTTCCTCTACCTTCCTTAAAAGCTTCCTACAAAAAATAGCCGCATAAAGCTATCAAGATGTGACCTTTTAGAGCTTGTATGATAATAAGTATTCGATGTAAGGTTTACTACTCAAATCAATTACTCGGCAGTAAACAAATCTTATTGCAATGATTATCTAGCAATTATGACTTGACAAAAATAACAAGCAAAAGAAAGTAATCACACAAATCGTTGTTTTGGCAGAAATCACAAGTTCAATTTTACATCATTCTATATTTTCACTATTCTACTTCATTCGATTTACAATTAGCGCATTTTTATATATTAAAAAATGTAAATATAACAAAGTATAGTGGATATTGTGCAATAATTTTGAGTGACTTCTGCTAGAACAACAAAATATTATAGCAATATAACTAACCTTTTATTTCCAAATACTGCAACTCCAAAAATTTTGATTCGGCTTCCCGTTCCAGTTCACTACACTGCACCAATTGATATCTTATTAACACTAGGCCAAGTTCAAACGTTCAAAATTTAGTAAGAATTTCGTGAAAGTTCACAATTTATTTAGTAATTAAAACAACGCGAAAACAAATTAATGTTTATTTTACCGAACGCGAAACGTCATTTTTATTAAAATTTAAAACAAAACATTAACACTTTAAGACATGCGGCGACACCTACCGAGAAATAAGCGAAATAAAATTTAAAATCGACGAACTGCTTGTTAAACGTCAATGTAAAAACACCAATAATTATGGATAATTACAATGCCAATTACAAATAACCAATAATTTTCAGACTCCCAAAAATAAAACGTCACAATCCTTTTTGTTTCCTATCTGGCAGTTGTTCCGTAAAACGCTATCGCAGTTTGAAACCAATCTTTATTATACGTATAATTTGTGCATCATCTTTATTCTTTTTCTGTATTGGAAAGTAAATTCTCGCCTGCAGTGGTTTTGGTGAGGTTTGTTTTCTAACACCTGAAAAACAAAAGATTATAATAAATTGCTTAAAAATGTGACAACTTGAAAGATAAATCGCAATAATTAATAAAATAAATCACTTGATGTTTTCTTCTAACAATTTCATAACAGATTAGTATCACCAGTAGTGTGACATATTCAGCACACTAGATCAAGTAAATTCGATGCCCCCCGTTGTTTCTCGAAAGAGGTCTCACGAAATTTGATTTAACATTGTATTGTCTTTGATATACTCATCGTGTTAGACTGACAAAATGCTTTTTATAAAAATTTAAGTTTCTTTTTGTAAGAACTACACAAATGTTACTTTTAAATCAGCTACAAAATGCTAAACTTTTACTAGTAATTCATCATAAATTAAACGCCCAAGAGTTTTCTAATAAGTTAGAAATTGGATGTTTTCACCTCCACTCCAATAGGTGCAAAATAAAGCAAAGCTCTTTCATCAACAATTTTGTTATAACTAATAAAACCAGTAGTAACACATTTTGTGGGGAGCATGATTACAATAAAATCGAAAAAGGGTTTTGATAGTAGATATCGGCTAAAACTCATGCAAGGTATATTTATTTTAATAAATGAACATTATTTATAATTTATAAGCCGATATCTACTATCAAAAACCTTTTTCAATTTTAACAATTTTGTTGTTAAAAAAGAAACAAAAGCTAACTTGAAACAAATTCCGATTCACCTACATGTTCCTCGACAGTTCTTGAAGAATTTCTTTAAAAAAATAGCTGCATAAAGCTTTCAGCATGTGGTCCTTTAAAGCCTGCTTGACCATAGGTACTAGATATATAGGTACCATAGGTACTTTTTACTATTCAAAGTAAATAAATAAAAACAAACACAATAGTACCTACGTAGAAGCACCAGGACAAAAATGTATTGTTTTGAAAATTCAAAACCTCTAAAAATTGTTATTTAATTGGCTGGGCACTAAATACAAAGCAACCACACAAATCGTTTGTTTGGCAGAAGTCAATAATTTTAAAAAATAAAATAAAAATAAATAAATGTGAGGTCACTGTATATACATTTTATACATACCTTATTTATTCAATATATTTCTTTAATTCGTTTAAAAATGAAATCGCGTGTTAATTTCAATAAAATTAGGTTATGTAGTTCAGTTTGTTTGGAACCAGTTTCGCAGAATCTGACGCCACATGACCACACATGACTTTAGAAACACATTGTACATCAAGTAAAATATGAGGTTCTGTTATTCTAAACCCACAATAAATAATTTTGATGTAAAAAATGGACAATATATGCAGAACGTGTGCCAGAATACGTGATAATTTACAATCTTTGTTTGATTCTGAGAAGAATTTGCCATATAAAATTTTAATTATCTCCGACGTCGAAGTAATTTTTTTTTACAACATGGGCTTTCTTATTTGATTTTAACTTGACAATATTTTAGATCGTTCGCGAAAGCGAATTACCCAATCAAATATGTAAGGAATGTATAGATAATATCAATCTGTGTTACAACTTCCGAACGGTGATTCAAAGTAGCGATGTGGATTTAAAGGAGCGTTGTGCGGCTTTAAAAAATCAAAGCAATGATGTGACCTCTTTCGAAGTCGATCTGGATGCAGATAAAGTAGAAATTGTAACATTGGAGAATATTAAAATTGAAATGGTGGAAGAAGACAAAATTGTGTTTGAGAGACAACGAAGCAGTGCTACACCTCGTAATCACAACCTGAAGAGTTTAATTACATACAAAAAGAGAGCATTCAAATGTAGCTTTTGTGATTTTGGTACTACCAATTCGTCTCTTTGGCATAATCATAAACGCTCGAAACAGTGCAACCGCAAGGTGTGTAACATTTGTGGAAAAATGTTTCGTGCAGATAATTTATTAAAGCACATTAGAACACATTCGGAACTTCCTATCGAGTGTCCTGACTGTAAAAAGGTGTTTAAAAATAAAGAGTCGTTAAGAAGTCATCAGTTTTTGCACCGCAACGAAGAGTTTATTTGCGAGATCTGTGGTAAATCTTATAAGATACGTGGAGAGTACAACAGACATCTCAACAGTCACAACCGTAAGGATTTTACTTTTATGTTTTTGATATTATATTGAAGGTTTGTTTATAGCTAACAGAGAGAAAAAGGTAAAATGTCCAATGTGTGACAAAATGTTCTATGATACTAAACATATAAGGTCCCATATGTTGTCACACACAGGCGAACGGCCACACCTTTGTAAATTTTGTCAGAAAGGTTTTATTTCGTCTTACGCATTAAAAACCCACATACGACTGCACACCAAGGAGAACCCATACATGTGCCAGTTTTGTCCCATGGCTTATCCACAGAAGGTTTCACTTAACAATCACATCAAGACAAAACATATGAATGCAAATGAAACGAAAATTAAAATAAACGAATCGGTGGATGATTTAAAGTATTAAAGCTAAATTATGAAGAGCAAATTAACTTCATGATGTAAAGATTAATTATTATAATAAAATATTTCATTAAAGTTTTATAAAAATTAACGAATAATGGTTTTCAAAATTATCTCTAGCCAAACCACTAGCATTATTTCAACACTCAAAATCCCTTACCACGTGAACCTATCAACCTTTAGTATAAAGAGTAATCACTATCGTATCAAGTATCCTTGCATACAATCAGCTTCTGTAAATTTAATTACACCTATTCCTTATTTTTGTATTAACATTGAAAATACCAAAATTATTTATTATTTTTTATTATAAAATTTTTACAATAGGCATTCTACATTTTGTTTTTCATTTCTTGAATAATTCAACATTCAGTATCCAACAAAAATTCTTCTAAAACTGTCGCTTCGATTTCCACTTATTAAATACGTCCATTTCCATTTTATTAGTAGAAATAGAAAGAAAATGTGATGGCAAGTTTGCCAAAATAAAGGTAACACAATTAAAAAAAAGCTAATAATAACTAGCAACCCTGGAGGTCGATAAGCTTTGCTAAAGGTTAAAAAATGAAATGGTAGTTGTTGGTTGCGTGAGGCGAAAACAAGCATGATCGTTTTTTTACCATTATATATTTTTTTTTATTATTTAATTTATTTCTTCACACAAAACAGTTAACAAATTGGAGTACACCTTATTCTAAATTATAATTAAATTCCAAATATGAAAGCAATTATTCATTCAAGTCTTGTCCAAATTTGAAATGGAAATTAATACACAAATTTGTAAAATACCTCCATTAGAGTATCCATTCTGTAATATAAATAAAATTAAATTTTCGTGTGTTAAATTAAATAAATCAGAATAATCGTCACATATTTACAATTTAGCTATATTACAATATTACATACACATCATAATGTGTAAACAAAATTACAATTAATAGTTATAATTTGCAAACATTATTTGGTAAACTTAAATCTGAATTACACCATTTAAATACACATTTTATTTTTTATTTACTTATTTACCTTACAAGCCCTATCAGTAACGATAGCGACGACCACCACCGCCGCCGCCGCCACCACCACCACCGCTCCTGCGATATCCATCATAGTCGTCATACCTTCTGGAGGAACGTGGACGCCTGCGACCGTAGTCCCGATCGGAATAATAATCCCTGCTATCTCGATCCCTTCTCGATGACTTTCTTCTCGTACTTCTAGAATCGTAACTAAAAATACTCTAAATCAGCACCATTGTTTATTTCATTATGTGCCCATTTAACAAGCCCAGCTATGACAACAAATGGGCCCAACTTATTTAAAACCATCAATCAAATTTTTTATAAAACCATACTTTTTAATATTATATTTTGATGTCATGTATTAAGCACGACATTTGAATACCATAATATATTCCATTTTAAACGAGCAACCAAACCATTTAAACTAACCCATAAAACCATTAGCCTGATAAACCACAAACATAAATTAATTTTCAGAGCTCAATTATGCTCAAAATAATAAACAACTCAGAGCATGCGCTTTCATTACATTTATCTGCAAGTCCTTTATATTAGTTGCGCATTAATTTTGATCTAAATTTGACACATTATTAAACAGAATAAGAATATTACTTTATTCGTCAATTTTAAAACTTACGACAAATTTTTTGATCGGAAGTTGGAAAATATCAGAATTTTAGGTTGCTCTCCACTCGACACAAATACAAAAGCACGAAGAATGATAACCGTTTGTGTGGTTACATAGTTAGACCGTAGGCTAACTTCGTAACAACACCGATCGTTCAAAAGTGAATTAATGAATGCATAATAACGTCAAAAATTTTCTAATTCAAATTGCCAACATTTCGATGACCGCCTTAATTTTACAAACAAACTTGATACTTTACATTTCAATTGTCTTTCCAAATTTTTCCAAACCATAGAGAAATAAGATCTTTCCAATTCCATTTAACATTCGTGATCATTTTTGCTGTGTAAAGTTCAAGTTGTATTGAAAAATTAAGACATCAAATTTTGAAATGGATGAACAGTGAAATGTAAGTCCAGTCATTAGGTCACAAAAAAAAAGGGGGGGTCTGCATGGATATAACTGAGGAACGAAATTGCTTAAACTCTTGGATTAGCATCAAAGTTCTCAAATTACTTTTCTTTACTCAGACTTACTGTAAAACGTCCAACCCTTGGACGACCTTGGTTGACTATCCAATTTGCTCAACGCAAAGAACTTTGAAGTTAAAACTAAGAGTTATACTCAAAAACTTGCATCTCCAAATTATTTTCCATGCAAAAGTACCCGATGACTGAACCGTGATGTGATGTTAATAAAGTAAACAAAAAGTTAAAATTTCAAAACCGCATCCCTTTAATCGGAATGTTCCATTATCTAGGGAAAGAGAAAAACTAACAAAATATAAAAGCGTATTTACCGATCCCTGTTTTCATCTAAATCCGGACAATCACGATAGAAGTGACCTGCATATCCACATTGATAACATCTCATGTTTGGATGAAAGAAACGACGACCTTGTCCTCTGGTACGGGGTCTCGCCATAGTCACTCGAATACGATTTCCACAAACAACCCTACAAAACATGTAAACTCCATAAAAATTCGATAACACTGATTTTCAAAAAGTTCAAATTTACACTTACACTCCGTCTGCTCCTTTCAGTGCTGCATTGGCGTTTTCTTTATTTTTAAAAACGGCAAAGCCAAATATGGGTGAACTTTGAGTTAGCCAAAGTTCTTTCAAATTTCCAAATGGTTGAAATACTTTGTCGAGGTCAGATTTTCTTACATGATCTCCAATATCGGCTATGTGTAGTCGATATCCATCTCGTTCCGAACTATAACTGCGTGATCTGGATCGAGATTTGGATAGACTCGATTTACTTTGATTGCTCAAACTTCGCTTCCTTTTGTTATCGCCGTCATTACTGAAGGGCGAATTACTCCGGCTACGGCTTCGACTTATGCCAGGCGATTGATCCCTCTGTTCTTTATCGCGCATATTTGCCACTTTTTGACCGAAATTTATATTTTTCTACGTTGTTTTTGAGAAAATAAACAACACTTGTTTTAATGATGGCTACGCACGCTTCCTTGATAAAATCAATTATTTGTGTTTATGTAATCGCTTCAAAAAAATTTATGTCAACCTCAACGGCACGTGACTAATTCGGAAAATCTAAATAAAAATGCTTTATTTGTTATCGAAAAACTGAAGTTTTGATCGAATAATTGAGGGATAAAACGTAAATCATAATACTTACCGTATATACGCCTAAAAATGCCACATATACGCGACGTAATTAATTTATTGACGGATGTGTCTCTTGTAACATTATTATTATTTTGTACAGGATGCAACAATATGAACCAATAATAATAATTATTAATATTACTATTATTTGTTAATGAAATAAAAATCTAGAAAATTTGAGTAATTTATCTCTACGTAAACAAATACAACAATAAGAAATGGTCAAGTTTATTGTAACGTAAATTTGTTTTCAGAATTTCAAAATAGAAAGGTTCTAGAATATTTATTTCATGTCGGGGTAGAACGTGAAAGTGAATAATAAACTATTTCTCAACTTATTAAAATTTGGTTATATAAAATCGTATAAAAAACTAAAGGCATTCTTCTCAATAAATTGCAATATAATAGTATACAAAATTCAAAAATAAATAAATAATTACTTATCTTTTCAAGTGCAGGTAATTGACGGTAATTAATTTAACTTAAAGGGTATTACGTCTATTTTTCTTGATAGAGTGAAAGCAGGTATACAAACTTAACTGCAATGTAGTTAATCCTAAATTGGATTTTAAAAGAAGTTCGGTCTTCGCTATTAGATATTTTATTTAACAAAAATTTTACATCAAAAATTAATAGTAGAAAATGTAATAATTATTGGATATTTTCCAGCTACATGAAACGCCACTGGATTTCAGAACAAAAGTAGTTGTCAAATACAAAAAACACCGCTGCGTATCTGGAGACACTTTCATATTGTGTTTATATAAAATTTTGATAAATATATAATTTATGTTGGACAATATTAAATTATAGTTATAATTAGTGATGGGTAATGCCGGAAGTAGTGGCGTGCCACGAGAACGACAAAAGTTATACGAAACTGCACCATCATCTCCTTGCAAAGACGAGCAGGCATTTGTTTTCGATAGGAAACCCGAGAAGTTAATCTACCAAAGTTCTCACGAAGAAGACGAGCCGTATTTTACTAAACCTGCTCTTTCCGAATTGTCGTTTGAAGTATCCCGACCGAGATCTAACACAGTATCGGAAGGTACAAAAATTAATGTAGACGAAAAATCTTTGCCGACAGTATTTCGTTGGGAAGGAGGCGGTAGCGAGGTTTATATCAGTGGAACCTTTTCGGAATGGAAAACATTACCGATGGTTAAAAGTCACGGTGACTTTGTTACAATAATCGATTTACCCGAAGGTGAACATCAGTACAAGTTTTATGTCGACGGCCAGTGGAAACACGATCCAGGTTTAAAGATTATCGATAATGGAATGGGATCAAAAAATAATATGGTGGCTGTTAAAAAGTCTGATTTTGAAGTATTTCAAGCTTTAGCAAAAGATAGTGAGACAAATAATGGCGATGCACACAAAGAGTATTCTCAAGAAATTCCAGTTAACAAGCCATGGGAGAAAGTATCTGGACCGCCCATTTTGCCACCACATTTATTACAAGTTATTCTCAACAAAGATACTCCATTGTCGGTAACTATGTTTTACAGCTTTTCATTTATTTAATAGTCCTAAATGAGGCATAGATGTCAGTTGCAATGCAATAAGTTATTAATTATTTAAATCCTTTAGTTAGGCATCGGAAAAAAGTACCTAAGCTCTTTACATCATGCTCGGATCGGACCAGAGAGCTCGTTTTGTCACAGAAAGATCCAAAAATCACAAAATCCTGGATCGATTTAAAGCTGGATTCTATGGATGGCTGTATTTTGGCAATACAGTTTTAATGACTGTGATTTAAGATGATCCGAGTCTAATATAGAGAACCTAGGGGTATTCGTCTGATGCTCAGTATAAAAATTTAAAGCGAAAACAATCACAAATTTCAGAGCTATTGCACTTATTGTTCCTTTAGTTAGATTCAAGTCAGGTTAGAGATTAATTTTGTGGTTTGTTTTTAGTGTGAACCAACATTGCTACCGGAACCTAATCACGTAATGTTAAATCATTTATACGCTTTGTCAATTAAAGATGGAGTTATGGTATTAAGTGCGACTCATAGATACAGAAAGAAGTATGTGACTACTTTGTTGTACAAACCGATTTAATTGTTTTTGATGCACCAAGTTGCTTATGTAGATTGTTTCACGTTGTTATAAAAAGTTATGAATTATTTTTGTGTTATATTCGGCTGTACATAATTAATTTTATGCTTGTAAATTGTTGTTGGTAGTTTAAACTGGAGATTTTTAGTTTGATAAAATAAGGGAAAGTTTTATATGAACTGTAAATTATTTTAAATGAATAGAGCATAAGAAGTTATTCCTTATTTTGTATTCCGATCTTGAGCAATTTTAGAAAATTAACCGATTAGACATTCTCAAATATTCTTGCGTACATTAAGTTTTGGATATACAGCGGTGTCCGATAATTATAACGGATCTCGAGAGAGCGACTGATTTGGTACGGAAGTACATTATATTGGTTAAATCTGGACACCACTGTATCAACCCTGCGTGCTGGGTATTATCTCAACAATATAAGATCATTCCATGACGAAACTGGATAATAATCGTAATCAGTTTTACTAACTCCCTATTTTATAAACAAAATTGAACCACAGGTTAAAGTTCTTTTCTTTAGAAAAAGAACATCAATATTACATAATAACACGAGGTTTTTTGTTTTAGAATGCTTAAGATTGGCGACTTACAGAAAATCCGATTAAATTCAACTCCTTTTTCCGCCATTCAGTACCTTGCCACACGTCTTCACTTGAGAATCACAAAAAAACTTTTCAATGTCGAATTGATTTTATTTAATTCATTTGTAATTATTTACTACCTTTCCTATTGTACACGATAAAACAAAGTTCGAACCTTTCCACACTTTCCAAGACAAGAAAATCCGATATAAAAAGTTGGCGTCTCTTCTGTGTTGGCGTAATTTTTGTACGACGCGGCGTTCAAACTTAGTCGTTGCGCCATGTGACGATTTAAACCAATGGAAATGTTTTGATTTAGAAAAGATACAGGTAAAAAGGATTTTTGAATTTCAAAATTTTTAATGCCTCTTTAGTTGACCTGTAATGCTAATAGAATAATAGATTAAAAACTATTATATTCACGTTTCCATTATTTAAAAAAAATTATTTAATTTTATAAATAATTATTATTGGGTATTCCATTTTTTCATAAATTATTTAATTTATTGATTGATTTTATTCATATTTATTCTTATTATTTGTTATGAGGTAGTTGAAATAGTAAATAGGAAATTCGAATATTGTCCCATCGGATTTTTTGATATTGTTGCAGGGCCGTATCTAGGGGGGACGGCATTGTGGGGCAATGCCCTACCTTACAATCCCAATGCCCTAGCCGGTGTTGATCTTATTAGCTTTTAATTTACACTTCTGTCCTACATGTAACCACCACTGCCCTATCTTAAATTCAACTTTAGCTACGGCCCTGTATTGTTGAAATATTAAACTTAGAAAATGATGTTCAGCTGTTGCGACGGCAACAAGGCAGCTTGAGAAATAATGATAACGCTGCTATCACCTGTGACAAGTTGAAGATACT
Source organism: Cantharis nigra (assembly GCA_958510845.1). NCBI lineage: Eukaryota > Metazoa > Arthropoda > Insecta > Coleoptera > Cantharidae > Cantharis > Cantharis nigra. The sequence continues at coordinate 829,498 of OY294033.1, read as the reverse complement.
GAATATTTCATATAACCGAAAGTTAAACTAATTCGAATACAAATTATGTTTTAACATTCAACAATAGAAATGAATTTATAGACTATCATATATTTTTGTTAGTTACATTTAATTTATAAAAAAATAGTATATTATACCAGGGAGAAGACACATCTCATAAGTCCAGTGCTTGGTGTTAAAAATACACAAAATAATAAAAGTTAATGGATCGATTGAAGTTGATTTGGAAAGTATATATCGTCAGGATTGCATTCCACAGACTTCATGAGATTTTATCAAGATTTCCCAAGTCTTGCTTGTAGAACTTGTGCAAAGACTTTATGTAGACTCAAATTTTTCCATTTTAGTGATTTTCTCATTGGGATTGACACATGGAAATCATGGAATAGCTCGACTACGTGGCGCAATCTAGTTTTTCTCCAATAATTCGAAAGGGGATATTTTGTTGTTTCCGAATTATTCGAGAAAAAGTGATTTTTCGTGATTATGCCTATAAATTCAGAAACGTATTTGCATTGTTTTTATTACAAAAATATCAATAAACGGTTTACAAAGTATAACAAGTAATAAATAATTTATTTAAAAAATAAAAATAATATACAAGTGCAACACATAAAAATAGAGGCAAGAGGGCGCAAATTTGAAACATCGTAACTGGTAAACTTTTATAAAAACCAAATTTGAAACCTGAATCTTAAATTTATCACTAAACATAATTTTCTTAAAATTTAATAAAAAAGAAATTATCTTCGAGTTACCGGCGGCCCTTCTTCTAATTTTCTCCAAACTACCTGCAAAATAAACTGGGTTTATAAATAAAATTGTGACAAATTTTGAGATAAACAATACCTAAATGGATTTCTAATCTTATCTTGGAGTGATAATATAAATATTTTAAAATGTTTGCTAAGCAAATATTTGTTTTGTAATAAAATTATTTAATAGCTTGTTTGAATAACAAAATTTAACTTTCATTTAAAATTTACTTACGTTACACATTTCTCTCACTAACGCTTTTTCCCCATCGTCCATATCAACTGGAGCTGTAGTTTCGGGAGTCGTTTCTCCAAGTTCTGGCATGCGTCCTTCGCGTTCCAGCTGTTCGCGAACTTCTAAAACCTGCAAGGCTCGAACAACGGCTTCGGGACGTCCACTGAGTGTTCCATTTGTGGATTCTACTGGAATGGCCACACTAGGATCACCGATCGAAGTTGCCAACTGATTGATTTTATGCGTCAAGCTGCGTTTGTCTTCTTCCAATTGTTTGATTCGTTGCTCTAAACTCCTTACGTACTGCATGGTTTGATCTAAACAGAAAATTAACATGGATACCTTCCTTTCCTTTAGGTGCAGCAAACTTACCGTTTAAAGTGTTCCTCTGTCGTGCAAGATTTTCGTGTAATAATCGTTCGCGACTTGCCGATCTTCTTGGCGGATTACTTCCGCCCGTGTTAAATTGTTGCGGAACTGCAAGTTCGTCTGCATTTGTACTTGAACTAGAACCGTCACCGTCGTCCCTCAAATTGCCCCCCGTGGAACTGCCACAAGAAGGACAAATACTGCTTCCGCTTCTCTCTTCATCCAAATACAAACACAACTCTTTTAATTCTAAATTGTCTTTAATTAACTCCTGCTGTTTGTTATCCAACTCGCGCAATTTACTTTGATATGCAGACACTTCCTGACGCATCACACTCGCGGTATACCGGCCAAATCTTTGCCATTCTCTCGCTAATTTACGTCCTTTTTGCCGATCGTCGTCTAAAAAACAACACAAATCCCTCAGCTCTTGATTGTCATCTGCGAGACGTTGATTTGCTTCTTTAAGGGATCGCAATTCGGCCAATAGCGTTTGCATCTGCATGTGTCGATTGGAATCGGGCGGAGCTCTGTTATCTCCATCGGGCTTTCGTACGAACTTTAACATATCTGCGGAAGAGTGCCTGATGTGGAAATCTTCTTCGGGAAACCTTGACGGTTGACGGTGCTGCTGGATTCGAGGATCTGGGGGATGTTGAGGAATTCCGGTAGTTTCTTCTAAGGGCCGTTGGATTGGTCCGCGTAGTAAATCTTGATGAATTTGAGATTGGGCTCGCAGATCGTCTTCGAATGTTTTTGGTTGCGTAATCGGTCTACCTTGTGTCGACACTGGATACGGATACGGCGGATATTGTTTGAATCCCGTAGCTGCAGGTACCGAAGAAGTAGGACAATATTTGATAGCTTCTGGTTGATGAGGAGCCTTCACATTATTTTCTTGAGTTTTTGTAGGATACAATTTGGTATCCTTGGCTGACGCTGGATGTTTAAGAATTCCAATGGTTGTAGGCGGAAGAGGCGGTGGTTGATAACGCGGTGGTACCGAATTTCCAGCGTCGGCTGTCGATGACTTAGCTGCCAAGTATTGTTGTTGTTTCTTGTTGCTTGACATGTTAAAAAAACTCATAAATTAACAACTAGCTATACAGACGAAACCATCTTGACGCCTTAATTTCTTATCGCGAACAGAAGCAACAATCGCACACTTTCTGATGGCTTTTAATTTGATGTGGGTCACGAAACTGGTTCACAACAATGACCTCTTCCATAGGTACACATTAGAAATTTCTCCGCACTTTTCTCGACGACAACGACGACACAACTTTTACAAGTCACTCATACTTTACGAGTCGTAATTTTTTTTACTAATAACATTAATTCAATTTAAATCGCTTAAACCCGCTTTGTGCACTCGTACAAACAACATGGCCGTTTAAACACTGATATTTCTTTAACGTCATCAGTTTGGTATTTCTTTGCCCTCGAGCAACAATGGTTCCACTACGAATAAGTATACAAGCAAGATAGAAAATACGCAAAGTTTCTCGCCTCTCCCTCTACTCATTCAGTTTGAGGAAATGAATTTACCTTTACCTGGTAGCTGGTAATGACGATTATTATTTCGTACGAAAAAAATTGTTCCAACATTCGTTACTTCATATTAAAAAATACTTAGGAAGATATGCTTTTTGACCTACATTATCTCAACAAAAAGCAAATTATGTAAATTAAAAGAAACTTTTTCGATTATATTCAATAATATAAAATGAAAACAAACGCAAAAATGAATGTGGAGAAATAAAAATAAAAATACAATGGTGGTGTGGGTATTTAAATTTTGTACCAGATAGGCAAACCTTATGGGATGTTTGAAATGCCTTTTGGCAGTGAAGTAGATTCGCAATGTTTTAAAATTTTTTACCGATTTTGGCTCCCTTCAATGGATCTTTTTTTATGTTTTAAGGTTTTTTTGTTTTATATATTTTGTTTGTTAATTTTTAGTTTATTTTTTAAGTTGCAATTCACGTCAACGATTGTAATGAAAATCGCGAAAAAATAATAATCGATAAGGGTTGATCAGTTGATTTTTTTAATTAGTAAAGATTTAAACAATTTTAAGAAAATAATAAAAAAATAGAGTATTTTTTTCCCAGTTCTTAGAACTCAGTCTGGTAGAACCTAAAGAATTTTTTTGTAGAATTGAACTGGGTGAGCATGGAATTCTAAGAAAATAATCAAAATAAACAAATTCATTGCAGTTCTTAAAATTTAATTTAATTCCTAGAATTACTTCCGGTAAACATTTTAAAGACATTTTTCGTGGAACTTAACTGGGTGAGCATCTTTAATCGATTCTAAGAAAATAATAAAAATAAACAAATTCTTCGCATTTCCTAAAACTTGGAATTTCTTCCTAGAACTTATAAAACTGGGTTAGAATAAAATAATCAAATTTTTTAGTTTTTAGATGTACTTTGCCGCAAATGAACTGTATAAATAATAATAAAATAAGTAAAGTAATTGATGCAATTAATAAAGGTATCCGGTTCGAATACAAGGAAAAACCAACGCTTTTATGAGCGTTTCCTTGCTTCGGAGGGTACGTAATGCCATTAATAATAAAACAGGGCGACAGGCACATTTACCATTATCTTGAAGTCTGCATAAATACAATAATATTTATATTTTCTAATATAATACGTAAATCTGATGATGATGTTTAGTGTCATTCTACTTTCAAGCTGCACCTCGTATGTGCAGTTTAAAATAACCGCACTTTCAATTTATTTTATTCAAACCTGTCGGTAAAATGAACTATAGATTTAATAAAAGTTAATCAATGCTTATAGACTATTAACTGCAAAAATTGATACAAAAAGTAATTTTTTAAATCAGCTGTTTTTGTTTACAAAATATAAGTTTACGCAAGCGCGTGCGGTTGAAATTTGCAAGGTGACCCTTCCACTTAATTTGTGGGTTTTTGTGGTAGTGTCGGCAGTGTGATTGAATAAGTTGTTTAAAGTGAATGTTACTTGAAATTTAGTTATTCACTTAAATTATGGCTGCACCTCAATCAGACCACGAGAGAAGGAAACAAATTAGTGTTCGGGGCATCGCAGAAGTCGAAGACGTCACCCAGATTAAGAAGACCTTTAATCGACACCTGCATTACACCTTGGTGAAAGACCGAAATGTTGCAACCCCCCGAGATTATTATTTTGCTCTTGCTCATACCGTAAGGGATCACTTGGTTTCTAGATGGATCAGGACACAGCAGCATTACTACGAAAAGGACCCAAAGGTAAGAAGTTGCATCCAAAATAACTTTTGATTTCTATTTTTGACTTCTATTTTAACAATTTTCTCTTATAACTTTCCATACCAAACTTATTGCTCTCGAGTGTATAGGGTCCTCACAAATTTATTACATAACGACAAGATACTCAAGGTCAACGACATTATAGCTGTCATAGTTCATGTTTAAATTTATAGAGACGAAAGCTCTCTTCAAATTACAAAAAGTTTAAAAAGAGCCACGTGCTTAAGCATTTCCAATTCAAAACTTTACATCCGTGTTATTTATAAAGTAAACTATAGTAAATATGTCATACAGGATGAAACGAGAAAGCAGTTTATTATTATTTGACAAAAAGTACAAAATTGATTTTTGAATATTTTTTATTAAAATTTAGATTTTGTTAATCTCAAAAGTATTCAAACTGAAGTATAAGAGAGAGAACGAGTGTATGGATATCAAGTACTCAGTACAGAGCACCTATCAAGTGCCACGCCGCCGCAGGCGATTTTCCCAAGTTTTATGGGGTATAATTTAAAAAATATGTCGTGAAGGTAACCTGGGTATGTTATTAAAAAACAATTAGTTCTAAAGACCTTCAATGTTTTATCAAAACTCTATAAATAATTTTAGTTATGGAAAGCTATGATTCACTTATAAGATAATATTATATTTTACATAATTGTAAAAATAATTGAAAAATTGGTATGTTTATCTGACCATTAAATTATAAAATTCAACTCTGCGCCGGCGATTACATATTATTATGCAGTTCTATTTTTATTATTTTTTCTGTTCTAGACGAATTAGTTTGATTTCTTGTTGATGAAAGTTATGATTAAAATATATAAAACAAAATCAATCATAACAATAATAATATAATGCTGCCCTCTAAATGACTGTAATTTTTTCTTCATTGAACCATTATTAACCTACGCATAACTTTATCAATATCACATTGTGGTCACCATTTTTATTATTGATATACCTAATTTTTAATTTTATCGAAGTGCAAAGTTCAATACAATTGGCGAAATTATTGCGAAAACAATTATTTTTCTTAAATTTTCTTTTCTTTTCTATTCGCTTAGTTTGCATAACATTAGAATTAGAGCAACGACGAGAGTAAACAATTCAATTTCAAATTGCAAAAATAAGTTAATTTGAGAATTTGCCAAAGTTTAGAAAATAATAAAACTTCTATTTGGTTTATATCCAATTGTTACTACCATTTTCTAATCATTCTTTAATTTGCCAAAAGATTTCATATCTGTTTATTTTCGAAAATTACTTAAGATATCCATCTGCTTTGCAATTCTACCAAGTATGCGGACGATAGTTTTCAAAAAAGCTACCATAATAGATTAGAGAGAAAGGTGAAATTTTGGCATTGGATGGCCACAACAGATATTTTAGCCTAGCATAGCCTAGCATCGTTAGCTAGTTTTGGGATCTAATCAACAGTTAGATCAAAGCATTCAAAATAGTTGAATTTTAAAAGGACAAAGAGGATGGAGATTAAATAGCGGGGTTGAATTATTTATTAGGATAATAAAACCTTAAACTCAAAATCAAGAACAATAAAAATGAAATCAATAACTTAAGCACTAGATTTTCACGCACTATTATAATGCAATAAAAATATTGATATTGATTAGATGAATGGTCAAATTTAATCATGTACTGGTAATTAAATATCCTCTTTTCTTATTTTTGATCCACAACAAAGGTCGTGGAACATGTTCACCACTGAATATTTTGTGACTCATTGACTTTTACTCCCGAAATATTATATGAAAATAAATTTTCTTTTTATTTCAGAGAGTGTACTATCTATCTTTGGAGTATTACATGGGAAGATCACTCCAAAATACCATGATAAATGTAGGCATTCAAACCGCATGTGATGAAGCTCTCTACCAGTTAGGCTTAGACATTGAAGAGCTGGAAGACATCGAAGAAGATGCCGGTTTAGGAAATGGTGGTTTAGGTCGTCTAGCTGCATGCTTTTTAGATTCCATGGCGACTCTAGGAATGGCAGCCTACGGCTACGGTATTAGATACGAATACGGAATCTTTGCTCAGAAAATTATTAACGGCGAACAGCAAGAAGAACCGGACGATTGGTTAAGATTTGGAAATCCGTGGGAAAAGGCCAGACCAGAATACATGCTACCCGTAAATTTTTATGGTCACGTCGAAGACACCCCACAAGGAAAGAAATGGGTCAACACCCAAGTTGTTTTTGCTCTACCCTACGATAATCCTATTCCAGGATACAACAACAACGTCGTCAACACCCTCAGATTGTGGTCCGCCAAATCTCCGGTCGAATTTGACTTGAAATTTTGTAAGAAGCGGCACGTTTGTACCTTTTAATAAATTATTTCTTTACAATTTTTTTTTACAGTCAACGATGGTGACTACATTCAGGCCGTTTTGGACCGGAACTTGGCCGAAAATATCTCGCGCGTGCTTTATCCAAACGACAATATCTTTGAAGGCAAGGAACTTCGATTAAAACAAGAATATTTTATGTGTGCTGCAACCTTACAAGATATCATTCGTCGGTTTAAAGCAGCCAAGTTTGGCAAAAGGGATCCAATCAGAACAGATTTTAACCTCTTCCCAGATAAGGTTGCTATTCAGTTGAACGACACTCATCCTTCTTTAGCAATTCCCGAATTGATGAGGCTTTTGGTTGACGTCGAAGGTTTATCATGGGATAAAGCTTGGGAAATTACTACCAAGACTTGTGCTTATACCAATCACACCGTTTTACCCGAAGCTCTAGAAAGGTGGCCCACAACAATGTTGGAAAATATTCTTCCACGACACATGGAAATTATTTATCACATCAATCATATACATCTTGAAAATGTGGAAAAGAGGTGGCCCGGTGATTGGAATAAAATGCGAGCTTTGTCCTTGATCGAAGAAGATGGCGAGAAGAGAGTTAATATGGCCAACTTATCCATTGTTGGATCTCATGCCGTCAATGGCGTTGCAAGGATTCATTCAGATATTATTAAGCAGGATTTGTAAGTTGAATCAACATTTTTTTATTTTGTAAATAATTTAATCTTCTTTCAGATTCCGCGATTTTTACGAAATGTCTCCTGAAAAGTTCCAAAATAAAACAAATGGAATTACTCCTCGACGATGGTTGTTGTTGTGTAATCCCGGCTTGGCAGATTTGATATCGGACAAGATTGGTGAAGATTGGATCATTCACTTGGAACAATTGGAAACACTCAAGCAGTATGCAAAAGATAACAATTTCCAAAGAGCTGTGATGCAAGTGAAGCAAGAAAATAAGCTTAAACTCGCCCAGTTGTTGGAGAAAGACTACGGAGTGAAAATTAATGCCTCCTCTATGTTTGATATTCAAGTAAAACGAATTCACGAATATAAGAGGCAGCTATTGAATTGTTTACATATTATTACCATGTATAATAGGATAAAAAAGAATCCTACTGGTAAATTTGTACCTAGAACTGTCATGATTGGAGGTAAAGCTGCACCTGGTTATCACACTGCTAAAAAAATCATCAAACTAATTAATTACGTTGGCAATGTGGTTAATAACGATCCCATTGTTGGAGACAAATTGAAAGTAATTTATTTGGAAAATTATAGGGTTACTTTGGCTGAAAAAATAATACCTGCTGCAGATTTGAGTGAACAAATCTCGACGGCCGGTACCGAAGCGTCCGGCACTGGTAACATGAAGTTTATGTTAAATGGTGCTCTCACGATTGGTACTTTAGATGGTGCCAATGTGGAAATGGCCGAGGAAATGGGAAACGATAACATCTTTATTTTTGGTATGACCGTTGAAGAAGTGGAAGCCTTAAAGAAGAAGGGTTACAATGCTTACGATTACTACAACTCAAATGCCGAATTGAAACAAGTTGTAGATCAGATTCAAAATGGATTCTTTAGTCCAGGTAATCCTGACGAATTTAAAGATCTCACAGATATTTTGCTGAAATGGGACAGGTTTTATCTTTTTGCCGATTATGAGTCTTACATCAAGATGCAGGATGAAGTTAGCAAATCTTACGAGGTTTGTTTTTAAACTTGAAATGTGAAACACATTTTTGATATACAATCTTTTTATTTTTAGAATCAAACGACCTGGTTGGAGAAAGCAATTCATAACATTGCATCGTCTGGTAAATTTTCAAGTGATCGTACAATTATCGATTATGGAAGAGAAATTTGGGGGGTGGAGCCCAACTATCACAAACTTCCAGCACCCCATGAGAGAAAGGATTAAAAGTGATGTGATGCAACGAAATTTGTATATATTTTCTTGTAGAATATGTTTAGATATAATGTTAAAATTTTTGAAAAGTTTAATGATGTTTCTCTCAATTATAGAAATTTATCAATTTTTTTAATGTGAAACAATAATTTTGTGCAATATTTTTGTTAGAATAACACCAGTGAAAAGTAAACACCTAGTGTTTGTTGCTTAAGTTCATAAAGAATATTATTGTTAAGTTTCACTTAGTTTCAGTGCCAAACTAATTTTAATAAAATTTTAAATTCTTTTCTTTTATTTTATTTTATAGTTCAGGAAACAAAGTGATTTGATCTCAACTAATTATGAAGTCAGACATTTTTACCATAGGTAAAGCTAATAAGAATGTACATAAAAGTCCCCAAAGATAGGTCTTGTGGAATGCCCAAATCAGAAAGACCATTAAATTTATTTCATTTACAGAAATGAAATCTACATAATATTGAGTAAATCAGCAAAATTTTGATATAATTATTTTGGTGCAGGGGTATGCAACAACATCGATTTTAAGTAATACATTTTTGATTTCTATTTTCAAATGACCATAGTATCAAATCAATTAAGTTTTAGCATAAATAAAAAAAATAATATAAAAAAATGCAAATTTCCATTTTTCAATTTTGAAAATCCCGTATATCTGATACCTACTAGTATAATATAATATAAAGATATATTTATAAAAATATATTAAATATAATAACCCAGAGTGGGTTTTGGCTAACCACTTCATTTTATAAAGGGTTTTCAAGGGAGATTACCTCGGTGGTTTGCAATTCCCCGCCGAGGGAGGAATAAAGTTCTTGCTCTACTCAGGCTCGAACTACGATTCTCTGCTTAGTAGCCAACGCACTTAAGCATCAGACCGTAACCATCCTAATAATAATAAAATTAGTAGATAGTAGGTAATTTAATATAAAACATAATGCCAATGCGCGCATTGCACCCGTGGTTTATCCTGGCCTGCTCCTTGTATTGGCCCCAAAATTATTATTAAAAATTTATAAGAAAGATAAAAATTACTAAATAAAAACATTAGTGTTTTAATTAATTCGTTTCTTTTAATATTTTCTTTATTAACTTACAATGGGCGCTCCATAAGACTGTTCTCAGGGATGTAAGGCAAAGTTGAAGTTCAAGAAAGTTATAAAAATATATTTTGTCAAAATAAATATTATAATAATATAATAATATTTCGTTTTTTAAGTAAGTAATGGGAACAAGCTTTCATTATAACGAAAATCTTAGTAGATGCCGTCTGGTTATTAGGTATTCTTGTTTGGAAATAATTAGGAAATGCAATTTTCAAAAATTCAATAAACAAAAATATATTTCTCCAATCAAGAGAGGGGACCCTTCAGAATTTTGCACCAGGGCAGGGCACCAAACTTAGTTGACCGGCCTTGAGGCCGCATACCATAGATTATAGATTATAATTTATAAAAACAAAATATAAGTGCTAAATTGGATTTTAGTAATTAAAAATCACATGTGGTCATGTGACATGGTCATCAGTTCATTTTCCCATTCAGAGGAAATTCCTAATTATAGGACATAATATAAAATTCCAAACTTTTTTCTTCGTAGACAAAAATGTCGAAGGCCATATTTTGGAAATTTCTCTTCTCAACCAAATCCAGTTCCGATTGTAAGATTTTGTAAACGTAAAATAATAATTATGAATAAAAATCAACTACATCAATAATTATAATTAAATAATATGAAATTATTTTTATTAGTTTTCAGCATTGCTGAAAATTCTTCTTATTTCTTTTTCTTTTTATTAAATGCAAACTTACGTAAGGTACTCGTGTTTAATAAACAAAACTTTTTTAAAAATATAAAACTAATTCTAAAGAAAAATAAGTATAAATAAATTTATTACCTTTTGTGAAGCTTTTCGCATAAACCTTTAGTATGGTCATTCCATATTAATTTATGTAAGAATTTTAATGTTAAGATTATTACCAGTGTTAATTGTATAGTTTCAAAAATATTGAAATAAATTGAAGATATCTACGAATACTTCACTTCTCTTATCAAAGTGAAGATTTGTGAAGAAGTCTTCCATCGATGACTTTCTATATTGTGAACTAGATAGCATCAAGTTGTTATGAATTTTCCTTTGGTTATATCCGTGCTAGCGAAACAATTTCATTGTTTCACGGGGAAACCCCTTTTTTGAATTTGAATATTTTATTTTGTAACTACCATAATATACTAATTTATACCTACATAATTTACAACGTAGCTCAATTATTAATTATTGTAACAAGGTTAAATTTTAATCAAGGAAATTATTAACGACTTACTATTCAATTAATAAATTGAAACTGTTATATATGAATATCAGCGGTAGTAATTGACCATCATTACTTAAAAGTTCTTTCACATTAAAGAGAACATAAACAAGATAATTAGTTTTAATAATTTTGAACTTTGTATTATAGAATTTTAAAAACATTTTATAGTCCATCGACAGGATTGTTTCTTTGTAATTCTGATGGCTATTGTCGAAAAGTTACTTTTTGTTACAGAAAACTATTAAATTATAATTTTTTTGGTTTAAATTTTATTACTTCAAGGCTTTTCTTAGTTTTTACGTTGCTTGTTTTGAAGATCTTTATTTGAGTTTTCAGTTATTGTAGAAATAATTAATATTTGTTGTAATTCGGCAATTATTTTCAATCAATTGCATTCAACGAGTTCTATTATGTTAATTCTTTGATATTTATGTGGAGGTCGTTTACGTCAAAATACTTGTACTGTAGTACAATTTTTTTTAAGTAATTAATTCAGGTTTGAAATAGAAGTAAAACCTGAAAAAATTAATTGTTACGCAGTAATAGTGTATTACATAAAAGGGTTAAAGTACGCTTTTTATTAACCTTCTTGTAGTGTATGTGGTATAAACTGTGAAGATTGAATTCTCAATTTGATTCGAAAATATTTAATTTATCGTTTCAGAATTAATTTCGAGAAGGGTTGACCTTATAGCATACGTATTTTATCCGGATCAAAAGTTCTACCTTCGCATCTCATGAAGTAATATACTATTTTTCACCACTAACTAGTGTAAAAACCGATTTTTTTTTAATATTTATAATCATATTTTAGTTACACAGATTGAAAACCGTCGCACCTGAATAATTACTATTGTGAAATAACATGACAAATCAGTTTTTTCTGAAGATTCGATACCTGCTTCTATTTATCTATTTATTTTTAATTTACAAGACAAATTACAAAAGTTCCTGTATCAGTGGAATCTACATTTTTTTATTAAAATAATTAAATTGATTAGAAAGTATTACAAAAAACTATGGAAATAAAATTGGACGAAAATCCCACAGCGTCAAAATAGAACTTATTATAAATCTGAATTGTAGTATAAACGTCATTAAGGGAGCGGGAGTCCCTTGATAATTGTTATAAAAGTTATGCTATCGGAAATTATTTTTAAATTCTTAAAAAAATAAAATTATAAATTATTTTTTATATTATGTACTATAATTAGTTTTTATTTTTTAAAGATAACTAAAATTCTAACGATACAGGATCACTACGGAATTCACTTATTAGGTGTTGAGGTACCCATTTTTTAAGATATTTAATTAAGTAGGTATTACCCCTAACTACCAAGTAAAATTTAAATATTTTTAGAAAAATATAATTAGAATATTTTAAAATTATATTCGCTTAAAACTTTTGTGGTTTTGTGTTAATTTTGCACCACGTTGTTGAAATTTTTTAATTTTCGGGTAGCAAAACCACAAACCGCAAATTATTTATTTTAATAAACATCAGGCTTATAGATAGTATTATATTACCAATTTTTCATTCAATGATTTTGAAATTAAAATACGGGCATTTTCACATTACACCTATTTATACTGCTGGTATATGGTAAATGTTTTTTTTGTTGGAGAGGTAATGGAGTAACCAAATAATCCGGTGTAACCAGGAGTAAAAATAACGTAAGCGATTGGTTGGTTATTCCCTTACCAATCCAATAAAATACCTAATTTTACGTATTCTGTTTTATTTATTTCTTATTAATTTATTCTTTATCTTTTACTTCTTAATGCGCCGATTACAACTTACGCCGAATTATTTTCAATCATCAAACACTTTCTTAACATAATTCTAAAAACAAGTTAAGGTTATTAATTTCAAATTAAGTAATTAGTCACACTTATTTTGAAATGCTTTTGAAATGCGTAAACTTGACTTTTGACTCATTAAGACGCAGTGAAGAGCACGACCTTGGCTGATATTGACTAATTTACCTGAAAAACACAATAAAATATTAAAATGGTAAAATATAGTGAATCATTTTGGCAGCTTTTCATTTCGGTGTTTAACCTTACCGGAATTTCCTTTAGTTTTTGTTGAACAAATACTCCCACCGAATTCGAAAATCTTCACTCGCCGTTTTACCATAGCCCAGACAACTAGTGCGTGATTAGTGGTACCAATCAATCAATATGATTATAATAAATTATGTGCTAGTTTTTGTTTTCATTTCGATCGCCACCGGATTTAGGATAGATCTTCAAAATCAAGGTAATTAAAATTCATTAAAAACATTAAAGACCGTATCGGTTAATTACGAATTTGTAATTTAATTTAATTTGTTTACAAACTTACAAACTCAAATTTGCCAATGATAATAAAATGATGTAAATTAGGAGAACTTATTTGACCCTCGAGGCTATTTTGATATTATTTTCGATAAAATCAGTAAAATTTGAGAAATAATAATTTGTTCTGATAAACAACTTTTTATAAATGAATAAATTTACACTTACAAGCATCCAAAGGCAATTATTAACATGTGCGTACATTACATGGCGTTCATCAACCTGTTGTAAAAAATATAAAAATAATTCATTTTGATGCCAAAGATTCACCCCGAGAAAAAATTATCGGTTATGTTAGTAACAATCCAATAATAACTAATTCAATTTAGCTATTAGCTCAAAATTAATTGTGCGGAAAACAGATCTTTTTGTGAATATTTTTTTATTTGCGATGAATTTAAATGTTCATGGTTTGTAAACGTGAAACTGTTAATTTCAGGTAAAATCAAATCACCGTTTTATCGAACGTTTAATCGCATCAGGCGATCTGAAGAAAGCGAAGATGCCGGTGACGATATGGAGGTAGCAGAAAACAGATTTGTTCCTCAAGCTTTCCATTCGTTTCTACCTTTTCCACCCCCGACCCACGGATATCTTCCTGGAGGGTATCCTCATTTTGGACATCATCAACATATGTTTGGACATTCTGGCTGGCACGGCGGAAGCGATTATGGGCATGATGGATACAGTTACGGTCATCATCACGGACATGGGCATGGACATGGGCATGTTCACGGTGTTGGATGTGGGCACGACTATCACCACGACCACAATCACATTAATAAAGTCGACAAATCAACAACAACCAGTATAATTAATCCTCCCGAGGTGACCACTTCGTCAACAACAACCACGAGCGAAATTTATGATATTGACGTAAGATTGGGATCATAATTAGTTTAATAAAATGTTTATAAGACTGTGTTTAATTTAATTATCAATTATGTGTACGTTACGTAATTTCATGTAAAAATTATTTATCATTTCAACAATAAATTAACAAATCATATGCTTCTTTTATCAGATAAATTAAAGTTAAACGTTTTTTTCATCACATTTTACATAAAATCCTTCAAATTTGCTTCATATAATTTTTAAATATAAGGAACAAAACAAGTAGTACCTATCTAAACAATTTTTATGTTTATAAAAATTATTAATTATTAATCATTAGAAACAATTAACTTTATTGTAGTATTTTTTATTTTTCAAAAACCTTCAATTTGCAATGGACATTAAACACAAACCAAACGTAACCAATGATTAAAAATAAATGCAATTAAGAAAAAATCCCCTTTTCCAAATAAATTTTGGCTATTTTATGCGACCGGAAGTCAACACACGTTCGGAGCTTCCTCTATATACACCCAGTTTATTTTACATATTATTTAATTATGGGAAAATTGTACGGCGTAGGTTTTATAATTTACATAATATTATTAACTATATTTCATTTATATTTTGACAACTAAAATTATTGTTTAATATAATATTTAAATATTTTATGTAATAATTATATAGCAGATATACTACAATTCAAAAAAGACGGTCGTTTTATTTCTTAATAATTATTATTGATTCACTAGAAGGACTGCTGGAAGGACAAAAATTTATTTTAACCTTAACGGGATTACCACAAAAGATACATATTCCAATGTATTATCAAATATTAGTTTCATAATTGAAAACAAAACCGGAAGTAAGGTGGGGCGATTGGGGCAACGAAAACAACATAATTACATATCGTAAGGATATTTATAATTTAAAATCTCTATCCATCCGAAAAATAATATTTTTTCAACTTTCTTTACTTTTTGTTTTCTATTATTATTTTATTTTTAATTAAGTTCACATTTGAATTGTGTTTCTAGACAGGTGTACTTACACCGAGCTCTTTAAGCATTCTAGTTCAGTTTTCTGCTGAAATTAAAGAAGTGAAATGGTGAACAATACGCTTTTGAAAAATTCTATAAATTTATTGAAAGCATTTGGAGCTGATCCTAACGAAAAGGGATTTCTGAAAAGATTAACACGCTTTTTCTATATCTTTGTTTTTCTCATAATGTACGTCGATTTAATTTTAATTTTTCTTTATAATTGGAAGGGCGTCGATACAATTGTCGGAATCACAATTTATATAACATTTGTACAAGTAAGTTGCATAATTTAAGACGTTTCAAATCACAAATTGAGTTGTTTTATAGACCGGTTACAAGGTAACTTCAATGATGTTCAAGGAGCGCCACTACATATTAGCTCTTAAAAAAATATCTAAATTTACCAAATGGGAAGATTTGAATGATATAATTAAGAAAGATAACGACGATACAGTAAAAGTAGTTTTAATATTGGCAAAATTCTATATTTTGTTTGCTAATGCAGTTGTAATAGTATACAGTTTAATTCCTATTTGGAGTACTTCTGAAAGACCCACTCCTTTGATCAGCTATTTTTCCAAATATTTTGAAAACATTAGTTTCTATTTATTTTTTTACGTTTTACAAGAAATTGAGCTTCTGGTAACGCTAATCAACATTTTAAGATATGATATATTACTTGTTTCAGTGATTACGAATATAGTTATCGAAATAAGAATATTAAAACATAGAATTAAGAAAATTTCAGATGATAACATAAACAATGTTAACGAAATTTATAAACTTGTCAATCAACATAGCGATATCCTGAGATAAATTTCTTAAAATATTTAATTATGAATTTACTGTATCGAGGTATGTTTTAGTGTTGTAAAATTGTGCGATGGCATCTTCTCAGATGTACTTCTAATGCAGTTTTCAACAAATACTTTAGTATTGGCAACAGGATTGTTTGCTATTGTAGACAGCGGGTAAGAAAATCATCCAAAACGAAAACCAAGTCGAAATTTAAATTTTTTTAGCTTTCCACCTTCAAGTTATGTCGTAATAAAATTTGGTTCATATTTTAGTGCAGCCATGGCTCAATTATTATTGTTTTGCACTTTAGGTCAAAATTTAATAAACGAGGTAACAAACATAGTTGAGCAAAATTACTCAAAATGTATCTCAGTTAATTATAAGAAAAGTAACTAAGTTGTAAGTTACTTCTTACTTGGTTAGTTTTACATCTAAAAGTTTCAATTTTAACCTTATTAAAATTCTTTTGAGAATATCTCCTTAGGCTTATTTTACGAAGAATATTTTACAGACCGGTCCACATTTATAAGCCTGATAGAAAAATCATATTGGACTGCCTTAATTTTTTTTTAGACTCAAAGTATAGCTGATGCAATTTACAATATAAAGTGGTGGATTAAACCTCAACCGGAATTGAGAAGAGCATGCATGCTTATTATTCAAAGAGCAAATAAATTAGATTGTCTAAGTGCAGCTGGAATTTTCGTAGTAGATTATCAATCGTACACTCAAGTTAGTACCACGATATTAATTTATTCTTTGATTGTTACAGATAATTTGATTTTAGGTTGTAAAATTCGGATTTTCTCTATTTTCATTGTTGCAAGCAATGAAATCTCAAGCAGAGAAATATTGAGTTTCTAAATGCAATGTAGTCGAATCTTGAATTATAAATGATACGGGGTGTTCCCCGTCTGTCAAATAAAGTTACAATAAAATAATTACATGTTTCTTTTCTTTATTTACCATTAAACTAAAAAATTTATGCCGTTGTATATTAAAACTTTTTTAATTATCCGATACGATAGTTCTCCTAGTCTTTTTTTTTTAAATAATTACAGTTTCGAAATTTAACAGTGATATAAATAAATATTCCTCGCATTCTAATTATTGTGCTCGAACGTGGATGTTGTAGAAACCAATTCTTGTACCAAATTGAAATGACCTTAAACAACCTGCTCAGCTTATCTTTCAAACTTTCAAAAGTATTTGGGATGATTCCTGGCAAAAAGGACACTATCACAAAAATTAAGCGTTTTGCATTTATTGTAACTAATACAATATTGTATATTGATTTCTTGTTGATTTGTCTTTTCGATTGGAAAGGCTTTGCATCGATGGGCGAAATTACCATTTATATATCATTTATTCACGTAAGTTTCAAAATCATTCCGAGCTTTTTATTTACCATTAAAATAAATAATTTTACAGGTCGGGTACAAACTAGGTTCGCTGATGGTAAAAGAACAGCATTACGTCGAGATTTTTCAGTCTTTCAAAAAATTTACAAAATGGGAAAGCTTACAAGGTCAAATTAAGGAAGACGTCGACAGTACTGTTAATATTATTACAAGAATGATAAAAGGTTTTCAATTTCTGTGTGTTATTGCCGGAATAGGATATTGTTCCACGCCTCTCCTGGTTACTTCGAAACGACAAGCTCCTCTAGAAACTTACTTTTCTAAATATTTTGATAATACACCTTTCTACCTTGTCGCATACATTTTTCACACATATGTGTTTTATCTAACAATTGTTACTATTTTGGGACACGACAGTTTGTATATTTCTTTGATAACAACTGTTAATATTGAAATACGAATTGTTAACTATCGAATTCAAAACGTTATGATTGGAGATGCCGACGAGGACAAAATGGACGAAATCTCACAGATTGTTGCCCAACATAATTTGATATTGAAGTATTTTTCAAAATAATTTAGGATAAGTACTAGTAAACTTTTCCTTTCAGAGTCATCAAACAATGTAACAGAATATATTCGGACGTAAGTTTAGTACAATTTCTGACTAGTATCGTATTTTTATCGTCGGCATTGTTTTCCATCACAGATAGTGGGTAATAGGTAAAATATCAAAGATTAAACCGAAAAGTTAAATTTGGTTTCTCTTAGATTTCCACCACCAATGGGAAGTGTATTTACATTTGGATTACATTTAAGTGCATCGATGACTCAGTTATATATATTCTGTACTTTGGGCCAAATTTTAATAAACCAGGTAATTTTTACATTTAAAAAATATTTTTTAGTTACAATTTTTTCAGACTCAAAGTATTTCTGATGAGGTTTATAATATAAAATGGTGGGTTAAACCACAACCAAAATTACGACAGGCTTGTATGCTAATGATTCAAAGAGCAAATAAATTGGATTGTTTAACTGCAGCGGGAATGTTTATAGTTAATTACGAATCCTACACTAAAGTAAGTATATATCTTTGATATTACGAAACGATAATTGGTTTAATGTTAATTGCATTAATTTCAGGTTCTTAAATTTGGACTGTCTCTGTTCTCCTTGACACAAGCAATGAAATCACGAAACGAAAATATTTAAAATTAGTTTTGCAAATCTTTTACATTTACAAAGCATGGTAACCGAGTAGGTAGTTCATCAATTTTTCTTCTCACACCTTGTCATCACCATTTCGAATGGGAAAAATTATTCAAACAACTTGAAAGTACACGAAGCTGGCAATAAAGCACCCACATGTCTGTCTGGAAGGTTTTGTTCACGTATACTTTGAACTGTGACATTTAAAAGAAATTTACCAGATCTTCGTCTTTAATATTTTAGGTGAACATGAACATGAATAATAAAATACTGACAAGCTCTTATGTATTTCCATTTCCTAATATAGCGATGGAAACTGAACTTTTCTTTAACAAACAGACTGGAAGCGAAATATTTCAAAATTTTCAAATCTACTAGTTTTGAAGTCGGCTATTAATGTTTAGCTAATAAAATTTGATTACATTTTCAATTAATAGCCGAACAATATTTATGCTATAAAGTTTAATGTTTGCGAAAACAATAACTCATTTATAACTTTTTGTTGCTTTAATTTTCGATATTTCATTGTTATAGGATATTTTCAACAATATTTAGTTTTGCTTTCCCGTCCCTACAACTTTTTACAATAATTGAATTACCTCTATCACAAAAATAAAAAACCACCAACCACCAACCACCAAAATCTTTTATCATTTTTTGAAATTATCCCTGTTGGATAATAATGACGCCCACCGACAATATCGAAAAATTAAAGTCTGTATTAATTATTATCAAAAAGGTTTATTTGATTTCTTAACGACAGTAATTTGAAGTGACTTCGGAAAAAGCACAAGCGGTGAAGTAGAATAAATATTTATCTAACAAAAAAAGTTATAAACTTTTAGTTGATTCGATCGTCCTGTGTGCGTGGTGTATTGTATGAAAATTAATTTCAAAAAGTAATTAAAAATATTTAAATAATTAAGCTTTGGATTATAGCTTTTGGATGTTAAAATCGTTTCCAGTTTTTAAATAATGTAAATAAGTGTTAGGACGTGTGGGTGTTATCATAATTCTTAATTTTCGGCATTGCTTTTGGTGGTTATATTTAGAATGGGCAAAAATATTAAGGGCGACTTCCCTTGTTGAATAGCTGTGGCCTGGGAGTGCGGGGGCGTCAGCTGTATCTAGGACCCGACCTGCGAACCAGTTTCCTCTTGGCATTCCAGCTCGATCCTGCAGCTTTACGCCTACCATTATTATCCAGGGATTTTATCATTTACCTTCAGCACTTGTATTAAATTTTTGTTTAATTTTTTAACCCATGTACATAATGCGAAAACCTTCAAGGTTACCAAAGCAACTAAATTATGCAGGATAAAGTAAAAGCTCCTTGAAAGTTAAAGACCACGGTCTACTATTTTTAGTACCTTCACGTCCTAAATATCAATTAAAAAGTAATTTGCTTTATTTTTAAAATTTCTTTGACGATTACGATATGAGTAATAATAACTTTTGAAAATAAACGCAAAAATTGAAATACATCAGGATAAGGAACGGCCGGCTACTAAGTCCTCCATCCTACTGCTTGCTTTTCACCATTGATAAATCTCTTTATGTCATTAGAGCTTTTTGTGCGAAACAGTGTCGAACTTATTGCTCAAGTTATACAGTGCCATCTTGTACCGTTCGTAGCGATTGAAATTAAATAAGCTGATGAAACTGCTTTCATATTTTTATCTCTTGAACTCTCGAACCGATCTGATTAATTATTATATTCTATTCAGAACTCCGTAATTCTAAAATTTAAAATTCCATGAATTTTTAGTAAATTCTGCTTATTACAAAATGGTTTTGGCTGTCCATTACCGGTGTAATCCTACTAATGAATCTCATAAGGAAAATATACCCTTTGTATAAATTGTAATTACCTTCTAAGAATAGGGTATAAATTAATTCAATTTTCGTGTAGAAGGAGTTTCTTGATTTAATAATAATATATCCATCTACTAGTAATAAATTGGACAGCACAACGACAGTACACTGAACTCGTGTTTTGGCACACTTTAAATTGACAAGTTGCCAAGCATTGTACGAGATGCAAGAATCAAAATTTATATTATATTTTGTTTGATTTACCATTAAGAGGTTTAAAATTTTTAATTAAAAAAATGAACCACTCAAAATTATCGAATAATAAAGATTAGTCTCGCGATATAATCTCAACATAACATCTTTTTTTGACAAATCACTAACATTTCTTTGGAGCCCTTCATTCTGCAGACCGGTAATGAAATTTCAGCTATTACGTACGTTATTTCCATAATTTTATTTTGTCTCTTCAATTAGTGCTACATAAAATTTTCGTCTTGACTTAGACTAACCGAAAGGCGTTGTTATCTTTAAATTCATAATTAAAACGTGATGATGTATAATTTATTATTACAAAGATGGAACATTTTCATTATTATTTCTTATTTCCCATTTTTTCTTATTTACCCTAATATTATTTAAGTAAGCTTTTAGGCTTAACGCCAAAACGTACTCGAGCTATTAACGATGATATGAAAAATATTAGAGAGGTACATATTATACATTACACTTTGTACCTGTTTTCCTGTTAAATTCGAGCGAGAAAACCAAGCTTTAGGAAAATTCCATAACAGCTTATGAGTAAATACCAATTAATATTAACGTAATTTATGCTGCCAGTCTAAACAAATTGATCAAAATGCGAGAACAAAATTTATTTCGATGTTATTTTTGTTAAATTATCCTTAGAAACATGATTTTTTTTGTCGAAAATTTTAAAGTCAATATTAATGGTGGGTTGCAAACAATACAAAACATTTAATTAGTTATTAGAATTTACAATGTAACATAATCGATGTACGTATGTTGTAGTACTTTGTGCTATCGATTTCAATTTTTAACTAGAAAGCTTTCATTTTGCTCTGGAATACTTTAATATCAATTTGTTGTTATTGCAAATAATTTATATTACTTAACTCCAATTCTTTTGTTGTTACTAAAAATTAACTTAATTTGGAAAAAGTGGTTGCCGTTTCCATCTGGAAATAGCAACATGCAAACAAGGTTCTTTTACGTTGCGACGTATCCTTTGACGTCATTTGATCACGTTGATCTTTGTCTTATCCTTAAGTTTAACCGCAAAATCATAAAATTTATAAAAATTTATTATATAAAATTGCGTTTTTGATGTTTTTAATTTGGTTGACTGTTTACTTTTACAGATTGGAAATATGACTTGAATCTATTTCGAAAAATGAAAATTCGGCTTACCAACTTTATCATAGACGAAAATGGTATTCTCTGTACAGGCAAAATATTGTTAAGCAATTTTATAAGCATCAAAATTGACCCGACGTGTTTTTCAAGCTAAATCAAAAATTTTCCATGTCACTGGAAATTTCATCCACGTATCGACAGGACTGATAAATGGAACGAACGTCTCGTCACATCTTAAGATTTTGCTTTAAATAGATTTCTAGTGTTGTAAACAAAATCAAAGTGTGCGAAAATATATGTATATATTTAAGAAAATGTATTTGAAAGAAAAGTTTTTGTTGTAAAACAATAAAAATATAATTTTCACATAGCTCAAGTAAAAGTAGACTAAGCTTATGTTAATATGGGATTATCCTCCAAGGCATTATCAATCCTACATGAAGCTTTATTTTACTTGGTGAAGAGAAAATAAAATATGGTGGAAACATATTACGTAAAGGAAAACCGAAAATATTTATCTAAGCAGATAAAATAAATATCAACATTTTTTCAAACCTCCCACGGAAACTTGGCGTGTACTTGTTGTACGTCAATAAAGATTAAATTGAAAATATTGACAAGTTACGTGCTATACGTTCTCAAATACGTCATAACTACAAAAACTATACATTTTTGTATTTAATTAATTCGAGAACGTTTAGAAGGTAATTAATTTGTATTTGTCAATAGTTTAATTAAAGGTACAAAGCGGGACAATTAAAGTTAATTTGGGTAAATCTTAATCAACGATCAACGAGATTTAACAAACCCATGTTTGTTAATATAATTGCTCTACTTACAGAATTCCATTTAATAATGTATAAAGGTCACACATAAACAGAATGAGTAATTATTTTCGGAAATTTTACCTCAAAGTATGGATTAATTCAGTGCGGTACCTACGTTTGGATTAAAAAAATAGGTTTCGGAGAGCAAACTACAAAAAGTTAATTTTTGATAACTGTTAAATTTACCTTAAAAGCTTGACAAATACCTTCTGTTTCAATTTAACTACCCTAGACATTTTAATCAAAAATAATGTGGGAGTATAAAATAATTAGTACACCTACACGTAATTTCCGATTTACAACAATGGTAGAACCATTTTCACTGTTATATTATGTAAAAAATCGGCTTATTTCAATAAAGTTTTGGTTGTTAGTAACTGAATGTGTTTCCGGCTACCAACTTTTGAACATCTTCATCTTCTTTGCAAGTGATAATCTATAAGCGTCTTTGATTTTTATGCCATAGCGTCGAGAGTTGGTCAACAACACGTATTGAAATAGGAAAATTAATTTTTGTGAGACGATGATAGTTAAATGGATCTGTTGTAATTACTATAGAACCAGACAATGACGCCTTTAGGAACACGAGAGCCAGATTTAATCGAGTAAATTTATTATACTACTTGTGAATACTCAAAAATTGATAGTTATTTAATGTTGTCCTAACCATCAGATCCTGTCCTGAAACATCTATGTACCTACATCTGTAGTTTAAAATGTAAATCTGATAAAATACATGTTCGGTTATTAAATTAAAATGAAATGAGATCGAAATTAAAAAAATAATTTGTTTTCAATTTATATTCTATTTTTATTAGATAATTCCGACTTTGATTGCTGTCAAAATCCATATTTTTTACTATTGTCTTTAAAAATATCTGAATTCCAAAATTCTATTTTTAGCAGGATTCATCGATCGAGCGTAGGTGGATTAACAGCTTCTTAGAAAATTTTATCTTGTGCTTAAATAACAATAATTATTACGAAAGCTTTTAAAACTAACTTATGAATGAGTTTTTGAAAAAAAGTCCTACTCGAGAATACTATCTATCAGTCACGACAGACACTAACTTTCGTTACCACATCTATCAATATTAGTATTAGTTTCTGGTAATTAATCAAAATGTTATTACTTGACCTTTCACACATAATTAATAATTTCAGTTTTATTAACTAAAAACAAAAGCATGCCAAAGTATTTTGGTATTATTTCCGACCTTCTTATGGTTACTGGCAATCCTCTTGAGCTTTACGGGCTATATGTGCGTGTACAAGTGGAAAAGCCACAAGTGTTGGGGTAGGATTTTTTATCTTGCTGTTGTCGAGAGTAGGTACATTATTTACCGTCGAATTTGCTGTCGGTGCTACTTTGAATTGGATTTATAATTATTACAAAGGAGACTGACAAAGTTAACAAAATGCACAAAAATGCACAATCTATTTTTAAAGTTTCGATTTTTGGCAGCCCAATTCAATGCAGAACTTATGAATGGAACAAACTGTTGACGTCAAAGAGGGGAAAGTATAAAGACCAACAATTCGACTATTGCCTAGCCCGAAAAACGCATAACAGAGCAAAGCGTTATTCCCGCGCAACTGTAGTATTTCGATCAATATTCTCAAAATACAACATCCAATAAAATCTCATTTTCGGCATGGAATTATCCAATGAAAGCCGTTGTCGCAGTTTGGAAAGCCGCCCCACTTTCCGAAATTTCATTGATAACTGTGTGGGTGCGAGAATAGGGGAAGCTTTTCTTATAAATAGTCTTCGGGATAAAAGGCGCCGCATTTGGGCGCCAACATTGATGCGTTACCGTTAAGGCGTTTAGTGAAAATTTTGTGATTGTCAATTTGTGTCGTTAGAATATTTTGCCAACTTTTATAACATGGTAAGTTTCTGTGTTGTTTTTAAATTTTAAAATTTTTATAAACATTTCAAACTCAAACGAACGAAGCCTTATTTATAGGTTTCAACCTGTTTGAAGTAGGTCATTAGTTAGCCTTTAAGTTTAAACGGGGGTTAACGCTTCAGTTAACGTTTCTTTGTAGAAATTTTCACACTTGTTGCAACCCCATAGAAATGTTTCACAAACATTTTGTATATTGGTTTTTTTTATTTGCAGATGACCTTGCAGATGTTTTCCCTATTTCAAGTTATAGTCATTCTTTGTACAACTTCCTTTGCTTATCCCGTGTACGGAACGAAAAGATATAACGGACGTTCCGTAACGGCGCGAACTTTGAACAATAATTTTTCGTGGGGATCATCGCTGCAGCCGTATCAACAGTTTGTAAGATCGCAAAGATTTCCGATCAACTATTACGAAATGTATCCGTACAATAGAGATTATCAAGACGATTATTACTATCCGCAAGAAAGTATGTCCTATCCCGTATACATTCCACCTCCCAGAACTTCCAAATACGAAGTCTATCAAGCGGTACTACCGTATTATTACGGAGAAAATCCGATATCGAGACAAAATTACGGCTACTACGGCTACGACAAACATTTGGAACCGGTCGAAGACATAGAAGAAGAAATGCTCCAGGAAGCCGAACGCGAAGAAAGAGAAGACGCGCAACCAATCGGACAAGAGGTACTCTACGAGAACGAAGATACCTCGAACGATAATCTCGACGACGTGAATGCCGCGTTTTTACAAAATTTAATAATTTCCCAAATGTACAAAGATGCCAACAATAAACAAAGAGATCTTTACGATCAATATCCGAGCAGCTCAGATTATTATTTCGACGACGACAACTACGGGAGATGGGACAAACAAACAACTAAAAATAAGCAATTATATTCGGGCGATAAAGACGTGTTAGAATTAAAGCAGCTAGCAAACACGCAAAAACAAGAAGATTATAATTCGGAAAAGAGACCAACTTCGGGCGAACGTCTGCATTCAATTCGGAATTCTGAATATAAGAAGTTGAACAAAAACAAAAATTATAATTACGATAACAAACGCAATAGCTTGGGTGGAGATAAGAAGGAGAAGTTCGGCGAACAGCAAGGCAGCGTTGTTTACGGAATTAAAGATTTGCCATTTAATAATCGAAAGCCGTTAATTTCTTCGACGGCAATGCCAACTCTAACTACGATTTCCAATAAGAAAGATATAAGGAAAGGACAAAAAGAGGAGGTCTTAATGAGGCCGGCTACACCTGTTAGACATCCGTTCGCTTCTCCGGTACTTCAATTGATGAAAAATGAACCGGAACGAAAGAGAGAACCTTCCGTTTACGACACCATCAAACATATGCTGGATATGGAAAAGAGTTTAGAGAAGGTAAGTGTTTTTCATTTTCATTGATTATAACCTAGGGTAACGGAGTCTACTATTAGCAAGGATTAGCCTCGATTTTCTCATACTCTCATTTCATTCATGAATACTTCGACGTTATTCATGGTTTGCCAACTTGGCAATTAGCCAAGTATATTTATTTTCAATTACTACGTTGATCTTAATTGCTTTACTTTTTGTTACAGAATAATTACAGATCTAACGAGCTGAGAGCGCCCATGAGGAAGAGAATAATATCCAGCGAGGATAGTTTGACTCGTCAATTATCGGTACTGAAGAAAGCGCAGTAAGCATTTTAAGGGAAAGCAAAAAAATTGAAAAATTCCACACAAAAAAAAAATTTTAATTGACGATACGTTAGGAAGAAAAACTATTGATTTTTTAAGACTGATAAGTAAAATAGTATTAATTAAATAAATAAACGAGAGTTTGAAAAACCCAAATTCGGAGTAACGGGGTTGCAACAAAAAATGTCTGTTCTTGTACTGTCAAACTGACCAAATTTGAACGAAACATCAAATTTGTCAATGAAAAGCTTAAGTGTTTTAATGTTATGCCATATTTATCAAAATGTCATCTCTCTCTCTCTCAAAATTGTATTTATATTATGTCTATTGTACATAAATTTAATTTTGACGTTGCTTGAATTCTTGACCGTATTTCACTGGAGAGGGAACTTTTACATTCGCATTTATTGCAACGGTTTCGAGCTTTGGATCGCGAAAGCGTTTTGATATCATATTATATTATTATTTTTAACTCCAATCGACCGTATTTTTCCGGCTCGACAAAGCAAACGGATACTATACATGGAGTTGCGTAAATGCGGCGGTGTAAAAGTTACATTCAAGGAATATTTCATTGCAGAGGTTTAATCTGTCGTACAGAGAACCAAGGACTGTTTTC
This sequence comes from Cantharis nigra, assembly GCA_958510845.1. NCBI lineage: Eukaryota > Metazoa > Arthropoda > Insecta > Coleoptera > Cantharidae > Cantharis > Cantharis nigra. Next base: position 802,444 of record OY294033.1, on the reverse strand, counting down.
ACGGTAGTCTCTTTTTCAATTACATAATCTGATTGGAAATCAGAGCGTGTTGTTGTTTTTATGTTTAGATATAGAAAATATTTCGATAGATTAAAATTTTTAGAGATACTTTCATGTCAATTGATGTAAGACTTGTTAAAAAGTATGCTATTCGAAGAGAACAAAATTTTTTAACTTATTTTCCAAAATTTTTCTTTCGTTTCGATTTTTGAGATAAAAGACGCTGAATTCAATAGTTAGTCGCGCGCATCGCTTTTCCAAATTACCTGAATTTGATACAATTTTGTGTAAATCAATTAAATGTTTGAAGTAGATTTAGGAATCGGCTTACCGGGTCGGCTCTAAAGGAAGAAAGACTCCTACCCACACTCGGTAAGCTTCTTATTCGTGTGTGCAAATAGATCGAGACAAATTAACGTCGTCAGTGTGGCTAAACGAGCTTTTCTACGTAAAAACCAAAAAATCATTAAATAAAGTTGATGTACGATGTAATAATAATAACAATTATGATGCATCGATACGTTAAAGGGTACAAGTAATGCTTTAACAAATTTAAAAAAAAAAGTTACTCAAACAAACTCCGTCGTTCCTCTTAATCGCTAGTAATGTAGGTGCTTCACTATTTTTGATAGGAATAGTCGCTAAAATTTATATTTCTAACATTAGATGTATTTTTTGATATAATAAAATTAAAAAAGACAAAATATTTAACTAAATTGACTCATTCAAATTTTATTATATCCTAAATAATTCTTCTGCAAATAAAACACGTGATCCTATGATAATAATTTAAGTTGTTGCTAATTGTGTTGACGATCGTTAGCCGTATAAAGACTTTTAAAATAATTAAATATTTCAATATTAATTTTTTTGAGAAAGCAAAGGAAAAAACACAATATAGTTTGCAAAAATTGTGATAAAATAAAAATTCTTGTCGAGTCAAGTTGTTGGATCAAATTAATTCGTGTAAATTTCAAAGTCGTAAAACTGAAAACTTAAAATTTGAATAGAAATCTTATTTACGTTATATTTTATTAAATTTATACAAGAAGAGTGGTTAAATTGGCGAGCGCTTCACGTTTCCAAAGTGATTTGACTAAAATGTTTTGCTAATGGATTTAAAATTAGGAAATTTACATTTTGTGTTTATTATTATGATGTAGACTTTCTCCAAATTGTTTTAATGTCTTGATACAGCTTGCTGTGTCGTCAGTTTCTTTAAATAATAATAATAAGGGTAGCTAGAGCGTTGCCTGGATTTGAAGGAGAGTACCAGATTGTTAATTTCTTTAAATATTATTTATTATGTTCTATTATTATATTACTATTATTTGTAAAATATTTAAGGGCGCGTTTGTTGTTGACGACTGTTCTCTTTGTTTTCATTATATTGATATAAAGCAACTCAAACGACTTTAAGAGGATTTGTCAACAGCAAATGAGATGGGACCCAATTTCCTGTAGTTAAAATTAAAATGTGTACATATCCCTGCATATTTTGTACCAACAATGTATATAATAAGTACTAATATAATAATATATTTTGATATCTTGTAGATATTAGCTGACGTACTATAATTAAAAATATTTAAAAAATTATTATTATGCCAGCGATACTTATGATGTTTCGCATGGATCTAATCTATGCCAATTTCTGCTGTTATTCTATGTGTACAGTGTTAATTATTATCACACCGACTGATGTAATATATTAAATGTCAATATTGCAATATAGAAATTGTATGAAATTTATTTTTTAATTTTAATCCTTAACAGCTTCGTTCCTCGTATACTAAATAATAAACTACGACGCCGTGTAGTGCTTCCTGAAAGTAAAAACGCCCTTAATTGTAGTCGGACAAATTTTATTTATTGTCAATGTGGTAGACATAAACAAGCTAGAATATAAAATTACAAAACAACCCCATCATACAAATCGATCTTTTAAAAAATGGTTACCCAAAACTAGGGATGAGCATATCCTAACAAGGACGATCGTTTCACCCAGAAAATTAATTATTTTGGTTTATTACATAATTTTCTAAATTGAAAAATAAATTATGTTTTCGATAACTACCCACGTATTTGTGTGGGCAAATACATCAGCTTATTGAGCTGTAATGATTGCTAAGTATACACACTTCATTAACCGCCACCGCGGTATTACGGTTAGCTTATGAAAATAATACAAAGTTTAATAAAATCATTCAAGTTTCAATAATACTCTACGTTAAATTAGCACTGTTAATTATTACGTTTTGATGATGATAATTTAAAACCAGAAAAGATACGACAGGACTTTTGGGAAATATTAAGCTTAAGCAGGGAGCTTTTTTTAGTTTTCTTTTAAGTATAAAACTAAATTAGGCATAATAAACTTTTTTGATTGAAATAATCAATTTCATATGACCCCGATTTTCGATCAAATACCACATACCACCGTTTAGGTAAAGCCTTTGGCGCAATTTTTATTAAATATCTGAGGATGAGGACGTCCGAGTCAAAGAAAAAAGTAGTTATCAGTTCATAATTATTTTAGATGATAATAATTAACAAAACAAAACATTTCTCTAGATTGGGCCTGGCATTCCAGATTAAGATTAAAAATCTGTGCATTTTTCAAGAGTGCGAATTTATCTACAAACTACTTAGATTCTAACTCTTTATTAGAGAAAATCAACGGATTTACTGTTACGAATTAAATCAAATTATAATTTTGAAATTTAATAAAAGCGAAGGTTTAGTTAAAAAGTTTTCTTTGAATAGTTTTTTTCCATTTCCAATTATAAAAAAATAATACTATTGAGAATGAGTCGAATGATATTGAAAGCTCAAAATTGAATAAGTTGAATCCTTTAGGCAATCGGTAATTCATGGAAAATCTTTTTGCTACTAGGTACAACCAAGTAATTTATTTGTTCAATCAACTAATACACAGTTGTAGAATCAAATAATATTTTGTTGTTGATGTCTTTTTTATTTGAGTGTATGGTGGAAAGACGAAGGGTGCGAAACTATTACTTATGCCAGCAGAATAAGATAGTATGCCAAAGATGGTTTTGGAAAATCGATCGATTGGATTGATGAGAACAGAAGGAGTCAAAGCCCGATGGAGCGTGGCGATAGAATATGACGAGAGAAATTTAAAAACCAACGAATGAGAAAATAGAATAAGGAAAAGAAAGCACTGCTTGATTTTTTTGCTGTTTACTAATTATATTAGTTGATTTATCTTCGTTTAATTAATTTTGAGAAAGTTAGCCGTTAAGCCTCTGTACGTTGATAATAATATTCGGAATGGCAGGTTCAACAACCTACTCATTTAACGAGTGATGCTTGTAATTTATATTTTTCTGCTAAACTAAATCGCTTTATTATTTGTTTATTCAAATTTTTCGAATATTAAAAGCAGCGAAACGAAAAAGTAATGTAGGTGTAGGAGCTTTAATAAATATTTTCCAACACAGTAAAACCAAGTGAGATTCCTACGAGATTAATTTTCCCATTAGAAAAGTTGCAGTTATTTTGGAAAAGAAGTCAAATGAAACTTGATTTAGTTCGGCAGCTTATGCACTTATTTCTGGCAGGCAATGTAATGAAAAATAAAATAAAATTCCGGTGTAGTATATATAAAATGCGTTCACATTTAATTAGTTTCGGTATTGAATTATGTTTCAATTTACAGAGTCTGTGTAATACATAAGGGAATTCCTTTGAAGATTGAATGTAATCTGCAACAAAATATTCTGTCGCAACTTAACGATTTTCCAATGGATAATAAAACCATAATTTAATAAAGTTTTACAATCAATTCGCGATCTTTTCTGAAATTTTCCGAATTTCCTAAAATAAGCTTTTCAAGCTCCGACCTCCAATAGTGTGTTAATCGATAAGTTTTCTATTCTTTCCATTGCATCACATCTGAAAACATAACAACATAAAGACTATCCTTGTGACGACATAGTGGCGTCATTTCAACTGTTATGTAATAGAAAATAGCGTTTCAGTCTGCCTGAAAATATTTACATAAAATGCTTATGAAACAACTGTAAGTTTCTTCAATTTAAATTGAAACCTCGTAAATATACCGAATAAATCGAATTTCAGGAGGAAAATTGGAGTTTAAAAATAACTTAAATCTTAAAGGTAAACCAAATACAGTAATTTGTCTCTTTTCTTAGTTTTCATTTTACGCAATATTCAAATTAATATATGAATTTTATATTTTCGTGTTCCATAAAGATATATTGTAATAATGTGGGAAACTATCAATTAATTAAATTTTGGTAACATTGTTGATATTGCTCTTAAGCACACACCTGTTATCGTAACGACAGGTTCGAACTATCTACTGATGTACGGTTTACCCGTTGACACCACGAAGAAAAATTGAAAAAGTTAATTTTAGGTTTTCCAGAAAAAGCACTTTTCGATTAAAAAAGCGATTTGGTGGTACAAGACTGTCTTTTATAGGTTAAACGAAAAATTGATTAATGTTTATTGTGTCAGCATTTGTGAGGAAGCAAATTTTTATCGATGACAATAACACAGTGGCAGGTAAACACTTGTAACCCAATTTCTATATTGATTACGACCTCTTTATATCAAACCCGGACCAGCTTGGGTCATTGCCCCATAAGAAGTAGGTTCTCGAGTATTGCAAATTGCATCCTGCGACCTATTTATCCAAGAGCTCAATCGACCTATTATTATTATTATTCGAATTAGTAATTTAAATTTAACAAAATGCTGGAAACCCTATTACGTAAAGTAAACATGGAAGAATATGAATTTCTTTATCTAAAAAGGTAAAATCATTTGTCATATTTGAAATGTGTGCTTTATACGTATTATTTGTTTGCAAACTTTCGATTTATTATGCTACTAGCAAAATCGAACGGTTTGTCTATTCTTTGCTTCTGTTGCTTTCCATTTCTTATACTGAAAATCTTTATTAACAAAAACTTTATTTGTTTAGTTTTTATTTTACGCAAGTGCCGAAGGTTTCTGTTCTTGGATAAACTTTTAATTGCGATACTTCAAAGCAAAGAGAAAAGAATATTTATTTACCACTAATAACATTTTCTTTGCAAGAAGTTATTCAAAATACTCATTAACTCCACGTGCCTATGTTTTCCTTTAGCAAAAGTTTAATCTTTATTCGTTCGTAAGGAGTCAGGAAGTCAGCACGACTCTCCCGAAATGCTTAATTTATTATCGACAAATAATAATACAAATTACCCAACATATTTCCATGTTTTTGTTATTTTTCGATAAAATTAACATTTGTAAAGAATTGTAATAACGTCGGCGATATATAAAAGACAAGTTGAAATTCGTTGTAAAAATGAGTGAAAGCTAAATGCCAGAGGTCGTTTACAACCCCCAGACTTCATCTTGAGAAGGTCATGTCGAATACAGCTAAAAAATTGTTTGTTTTTCAAAAAATGTAACTTTTGAATTTCAATATTATTACAATATGCGAAGATTCCGCTTTCGTTATTGATTCATTTGATGTGGATTTTAGGTAAAGATTTGATTAACAACTAAAAAATTTATATGAAATTCCTATTTCGGCAGCTTCAATTTTGCTTAATTTAGAAAACCATAATTTCTTTCAATATATCGTCGCTTATTAAACATGTAAGATTTTACATGTAACATGTAAGCTATAAGCATTGATTAAATAAACAAATAATAAAATGAATATAAAAATTTCGTGTAATAAAATCAAATTATTAAATATTTCTGACGCGTAAATTCTGCTATATAAAATAATGAATAAATTACTTAAAAAATTATTGTTTACAAAATAATAAATAAAATTTTAAATTTGAATTTCAAAAATATTTTTAATGTTAATTTTGAAATTCAGGAATCGAATATTAATTCAAAACAAGTATTTTCAAATTGAGGTTTTAAAGTATAACATCTGTCTAAATGAATTTTTTCTCATCGAGAAAATTTAAATTTCCTTTCCCTGTTGTAAGCATTAGCAACCAGTATTTCAGAAGTTATCTTCAACTCGCGGAAACACGCAAGTCCCACGTATTGTTGAGGTGAATGTAGTTATATACCTCCACAACAATTAATTATCATTTTAATATATCTAATAATAATTAATTTACTTCAACCATCTTAAAGCTTCGTATTGTTATGCCGTAACAATGTATTATAATCGAAACCATCTCAAATATAATTGAGAAAATTAAGTTGGAGGTGAATTAACGGAAAATATTGCTTTGTAATATAAAAACCACAAATCAATAAGAAACAATAAAAATTTTTACAATACGAACTTTGGTAAGTTGTTGACCTATTGACGTCAAATGCTGGAATATTTCGCAAATAAACTTGTTATCTTGGTTACCGCTTATACAAATTTTTCCTTACCAAAGCTCTTAGAGCTTTTTCAGAGAAAAACACGCACTTAGAAACGGTAAGAGCTTTATTTAATACATTACGCTTTTTAAAATTGTATTTTCAGTTTCTTATTCAGCATTAGGTACTACCTTACCTATCGATTGGATTTTTTAAGTAATGGAAAAAGTAAAATACGAAAAGAATTATTATGCTTTTGTTCAAAAATAATAAAATAAACTACTGATTCTGTACTATACTCTTTTGTATTTTATTTTTTAAAAGAAATCTTGAATATTATAGCTCAACTACTTTAAAAAAGAAAATTGTTTATCAAAATCAAACAAAGTCACGAATATAAGCAAAGATAACGGATTATTAGAATAAAGTTGTTTCGCTTCTTCGTTAAATTAATAAATTATCATTTTAGGTGGAGGGTGGAATTGGAGGTGTATGTTGCCACTATGTGCATTAATTTTAAACAAGGAAGTAGGAACTTTGGAGAACTTTTATTTTGGCGCCGGACCCAAAAAGTGTCTGGGCGTACGAAAAGAAATAGTACAAATCTATATCTAGGTAGAACGTGGAAATATGGGTGCGTTAACCCTAATGTAGGGCGACGTTTAAAATAATCAAAAACTTGAAAGTATCGATTTCACGTTTTCTAAAAAATTAAATAAGTTTTCAGGAGTTTTTCCTTAATATTATTAATTATTACTGAAAAAACGTTGCGACCCTTTGTGATGTACGATTGAAGGGCTTTTACATGCATAGGGGACCTACTGTTTAGTGTAGGTTCGGAAATGTTACACAATAGCTTTTCCGGTCTTATATTCAAATTGCGGCAATATATCTCCAATTTTAAATTGTTTTATAATGTAATAATTAAAGGTTTGATTATGTGAATTGTAAATGTTGAAATTTTGACAGAAAGCATGTAGATATGTACGTAAAAATAAAATAAAATTTGTATTTACGAAGAATATTTGAATATCTGCTTTTGTGCGCGTTGATTCTAGCCTCAAGCCAAACTTCCTCTTTGGAAGAACCACGTCAACTGTTTGTTTGACGCCTAAAACTTCAAGACGTATTGGTAAGGAAGTCTGTCTGTTAGCGAACTGTTCTAATTTAAGGTTCAATAATTTTTCTAAATGGATTTTCAAAGATTAGTGGACAACAATAAAGCGACATTTCCCCCTAACGGACTTGTACAATGTTTTCTTTTTATTTAAACGCTGGGAGAGAATTTAAATAATATTTTCAAAGCTATTAAAGGTTGAACTGCTTCAGCTTTAATTGATAAAACTGAAGTGTCTTTACAGAAGTGTAATTTTAGGGAGGTTATTTGAATTTAATTGAAAAATCTGAATATTTACAATAAAAATTATTCAAATACAAAACCAACTATAAATTTTTGCGACAAATTTCTGTACTTAGGCATCAATCATCAGCCACTCAGTTGATTTGTTAAAAATTGAAATTAAAATTTTTACTTTAAATTAAAATTAAAAATTAGGAATTTTGTACTTTTTTAACTAATTTTTAAACTAAGGAAAGGATAAATTATCATTATAAAAGAGATGAGATTATCATTTCTAATAGTAGTGTTTGATTGGCCTTTCCTGTTGCATTAGACTGCAAATCTCTCAAATGTTGTTGGAGAAAACCATCTGTACCCCCAACCTAGCTATTTCGAAAAGAATTTATTGCAAATCAAATTTATCTTTCGGTTGCTGTAAAGCTTATAGTATTTAAGTCTAAAGTAGTTCTGAAAATTGGGAAAAACTGAAATCAGTTGGATGTTTTGTTTGTTATTTATTATCTGAAGCCAAGCAATTAGATTAAATGATTTGAAAATGTTGGTATTTTAATTATTTTTCCCTTTTAATTCAAAAGTTGAAGTTGACGTTTCTAACCAAGACCATAAAACATGAACAATTCAGTAAAAAAAATTGTATTTATGTACGAAAATTGACTAATACAAAATTTACTTAAGATAAATACTTAATTAATAAAATATAAAAAACAGACTTGTACACAGAAAACTTAATTAATGAATTCTCTATTACTTCTGTTATCGAGTAAAACAAAGTCGATATATACAATAAAAATAAAAACGTACGAACCAAATAGCAGTTAATTCTTTTTAAAACTCAACAATACGAAATACATATTATCCAATGCATCATTAATATCTTGTCTAGATTTTGCGCCGGTAAACACAATTTTTCCATTAACAAAGATTAGCATGACCAAGCGGGGCTTGATTAATCTATAAACAAGTGCCGGAAACAACTCAGGTTCGTACCTAAAATAAATAAAATTACAAACACAACTCTTATTACTACTTTTACACAAATTACCGACAAAACTGGCCATGCTTGTTAATTAAATTATCTAATTTAATAGGGAATCTTAGATCACAGGTAGCCACTATATTTTGGATTTTAAAATTTGAGAATTTAATCTAAAACAAAATATTGCATAACTATAAGAAATTTATTGTAAACTGTGATACCTACATCGAAGCCCTGCCTCTGTATGATTCTGGCAAACTTTTTTGTTGCAATTAATGCGTCATGTTCTGTTCTAGCACCAGTACACACGATCTTACCGGACCGAAAAATAAGAGCAGTACTTCTAGGTTCTAAAATTCTCATCACGACACCATTAAATCTAGCTGGATTATATTCGGCATTACGAGTTCGTACGTTAATTCTTACAAGATCCAATATGCATTGCAAATCAACAGTTGCAACGCAATTCCTACGATTTCAAAAATATGAATATCTATTGGTGCGGCCAACTTTTCTTACTTACTGGAAGGTTACAGCTATACTGGCAGTGACAGGATCGTTTACTCCACTAGAAGTTGAAACCAGCGTATCGGTTATCAGAAAAGTCTGAAATTTTATGATGCTAATTTCATCACCGATTGATAAACGTATTACATACCTCGGTGGTTGTGTTAGTAGGTAGATTCCACTTGGGAGCAGAAACGCTGGGACCACATCCTGCCGGACTGTTTAATATTGCTTTCAAGTGTACATCCTTTTGGGGCGATTCCATCTTGAGTTACTAGGTTTTGCTCCTTTCTACCATATGAAAAAGTGAGGTTATGTGGGTTTTGCGTTGACGTTTTGTGTTTTCGAAATATATAAGGTGAAACGATGAAAACAAACCAAATTTATTGGTGGCAAACAATTTAATTTTTATCATAAATATTTAATTTCATACTAAGAAAAACCTTTATCAACATATCGTAACGTCAAAATTAAAGGAAGATTTACAAAAGTCTTGTTGTTAACGAAATAAATTGATATTAGTTGAGACGCCCATGATTAAATAAACTAAAAATTAAAATCAAAGTTCAAATCTTAGTTTAGTTTTAAATGTTATAAATGCTATGACATAATTGAGTGGATTATTTTAACATTGTATTCTGTGGTATGTTTATAATATGATTATTTTGGGAGATTTTTAGAGGTTATGCTGTATTCATTTTGATTAAATTTTATATTTTAGATGTCTCAACGTACGAAAATAATCGATTTGTACAAAACAGTAAGTAATAACAATAATTTTGTATCAGATTTTCCATATTTTAAGTTTCATTGTTGTAAATACAAATATACATGGTAGGTCAAAATTATATGACAATATTTTATTTCAGCTGTTACACCTTGGCAAGGACTATCCATCCGGATACGAATATTTTCGGGTTCGCTTACACAATGCATTTATGAAAAATAAAGACATAACTGATCCCGAAAAAATTGAAAAATGTATTAAGCATGGAGAATATATTGTGAAGGAGATTGAAACTTTGTATATGTTGAAGAAATACAGAACCCTGAAACGTCGATATTATAACGATAATTAATTTATTGTGCCAGATTAATATTTTGATGTTATATAAAAATAATTAAAAGTTAGATAAATATTAAGAATAAAAGTTTTATTTTGTTTTTTAACTCAGCCTAAAATAACAAAAAAAATTGTAAATTAATAAAAATATTTAAATTATTAATTTAAAATATTAAACGTTATACTTCTAGCAACACGGCAGTTCTTATTTGTTTTAAAAATCTCTCCCTTACGTGACGTATTGTACCGGTGATATATGTTGCGCTACTTTTTTTCTCATTTTAGAAATACACAAAAAATTTTGAAAAAATTCTAAATCCTGATGCGATTTTATTTACGTTTTTTCAAGCTATAAAATTTGAACATTTTTTATATTTAGTGTTGCAAACAGAAAATTTCTGAAAAACTTGCTTGTTTTAATTTTATATTCATCTGAATAATTTAGTACAATTTTAAATAATAAATAATAGAGGTAATCCTTGTCTCTTAGACAAAGCCATAAACAAAATAATTTATTACATAATCATACAATATTTAAAATTTTAAGGTTTGAATTTTCTAAGAAACTTAATTATTATTATAGTTAGGTAGTGCTACTTCGCAAAATAATAAAAGATTAAATTTTTTTAAATTTTTAATCAACATAACATGTTTCACACGATTCTTCATTATAAATTATTTATGTCACTGTATATTAAAACTTTTTTAAATTCCTTGTTGTTCCTAACTTTTTTTTGCTTGATAATTACAGTAGGATATAAATATAATACTACAGCAAAATCAAAGCATTCTGATTGTCGCATTCGAACATACTATGCTATGTATAGTACTACTGTTGTTTTATAAATAATTTTTTACCAAAATTTTGTGTGGTAAATTATTAAAAATGTCTACAAACAGACTACTGGATGTATCTTTAAAACTATTAAAAATACCCGGGATGAATCCTTACGACAACGACACTATTACTAAAATTAAGCGTTTCGTATTTATTGTAACCAATTTATTATGTTATGTAGATTTTCTGTTAATTTGTCTTTTCGATTGGAAGGGTTTTGATTCGATTGCAGAAATTACCATTTATATAACATTTGTGCACGTAAGTTTTGAAATTATTAAATTTAATTAAGTTAAATTTTAATGCCAACAAAGCGCGGCACTAAAGTAGTACTATAGCGCCGGCGGAGCTAAAAAACATCATAATAAATATTTTTACAGATTGGTTACAAATTGACATCGTTGATGGTAAAACAAGAAAGCTACTTAGAGATTTTTCAATTAATGAATAAATTTACTAAATGGGAAAGCTTGCAAGGTTACATTAAAGAAGACGTCGACAAAACTGTCGATACATTTTTAAAAATGATACATAGTTTTCAAATTGTTGTTGTTGCGGCTGGAACGGGATATTCTTTGACTCCTTTGTTGTTTGGCTCGAAAGATCAAACTCCTCTAGAAACTCATTTTTCTAAATATTTTGAAAATTCGCTGATCTACATATCTGTTTATATTTTACAAACATTTGTGTTTTATTTAGAATCAATTTCTATTTTGGCGCACGACGTTTTGTATATTTCTTTGATTTCATCTATCAACATTGAAATTCAAATAATCAAGGATAGAATTGATCAGGTTATGGTTAGCGATGATGTAGATGAAGATAACATAGACGAAATGTTTCAAATTATTGATCAACACAATTTAATTCTCAAGTATTTTTCAAAATAGTTTGCGATACAATAATAGCTCCACATTATTACTTTTATAGAGTCATTAAGAAATGCAACTTGGTTTATGAAGATGTACTTTTAGTGCAATTTTTGAGTAGTATTATATTTCTGTCGACGGTATTGGTTTCTCTAATGGATAACGGGTAACTCGTAAACTTTCAAAGAGAAATCAAAATATACTTAAACTTGTCAGATTTTAGTTTTCCACCACCAGTGGGGTCCTTAATCAAATTTGGATCATTTTTAAGCGCATCGATGTTTCAATTATTCATATTTTGTACTTTGGGACAAATTTTAATAAACCAAGTAAATATATTTATTGATCTGAAACCTACAATGCATTTCCAAGTCAGTACGAAATTGAATTTTTATGGGTGGTGTAGTGGCACCCTGCCACTTTAAAGTGGCTAAAAAACAAAATTATAGTGATTTGAATACTCTACTGATTCGTATAGGACAGAAAGGATAATAAGTTGCAATTTTTCAGACTCAAAGTATTTCTGATGCTGTTTACAATATAAAATGGTGGATTAAGCCTCAACCAAAATTGAGACAAGCATGTATACTAATGATTCAAAGAGCAAATAAATCTGATAGTTTATCTGCAGCGGGAATGTTTATAGTTAATTACGAATCGTACACCAAAGTAAGTTTACCGCTGATATTATATAAAGCAACAATAATTAATTTACTGATAATTCTATTAATTTTAGGTTCTTAAATTTGGACTGTCTCTGTTCTCTTTAACACGAGCAATGAAAGCACGAAATGAACACATTACTATATAAAAATTAAAGTTTTCTGTTTGCAGTGAAAACCTATTTTTGATTTTAATTAGATGACAATAATTATTCAAGTCAGGTAGGGCAACTGCATTATGAAAATATCTAGAAACTCGTAAGTAATAAATTGGTAATAATTTAAATTACTCTTTTCCGTTGATAAAGTATACCATTAATAAAGGATTTAAATGAAATGTAAATATTTTTTTATAAAAAAATTAAATTGCTAGTGCTAGTGTTAGTAAGTATAAAAAATAAATTCAACTTTATTAAATTAAACTTCTTCTAATTCCTGTTTACTATCAATAATATATTAACAATTCAACGAGGACTACCAAGTAGGGATTTTTGGTTCAAGCCTCGTTAGAACTGAATCTATTAGATTTAATCAGAAAATCAAAACGAAAAAGCATACAACATAATAAATTGATGTATATAATGAACAAAATTCATCTTAAAAAATAATTATTTGACTTAGAAATTTTTAATTTAATCGCATCAATAAATGATGCGATTTCATTTGCAATTTTTTCAAGTTATAAAATTTGATCTTTTTCTATTTTCAGTGTTGCAAACAAGAAATTCTTGAAAGTTTTTCTTGTTTGAATTTCAGATTTTTCGTTTCTTTAAATATTTTAGATGCAGTACCGCAGTACAATTTAGAATAATAAATAATAGAAGCAATCCTTGTCTGTTAAACAAAGTCACAAACAAAATAATTATATGTCTTACGACATTTAAAATTTTAGGGTTTGAATTTTTTAACAAAGTAAATTATTTACGTTGTTGTATTTTAAAACTTTTTAATTGCCTGCTGTGATAGTTCCTAACTTTTTCTTGCTTGATAATTACAGTCGTTGAAAAAAAATTCCTTCAGCAAAATCAAAGCATTCTAATTGTCGTATTGTTCGTATCTACGAACTATCGTTGATTTATAAATCACTTCTTACTAAAATTTTGTGTTTACTTTATTTAAAATGTCTACAAACAGACTGCTGGATGTATCTTTAAAACTATTAAAAATATCCGGGATGAATCCTTGCGACAAGGACATTATCACAAAGATCAAACGATTGATATTTATTGTATCCAATTTATTATCTTGTGTAGATTTTTTCTTAATTTGTCTTTATGATTGGAAAGGTTTTGATTCGATTACAGAAATTACTATTTATATATCATTTGCGCACGTAAGTTTTAAAATTATTAAATTTAATTAAGATAAAGTCACTAAGGCAGTAAAGTAGTACTTTAGCGCCGGCGGAGCTAAAAGAATTTGGGAGTAAAGTTTTTAAATTTTTTTAAATTACAGGTTGGTTACAAATTGTCATCGTTGATGGTGAAACAACAACGCTACTTAGAAATTTTTCAATTAATGAATAAATTTACTAAATGGGAAAGCTTGCAAGGTTACATTAAAGAAGACGTTGACAAAACTGTCAATACTTTTTTAAAAATGATACATGGTTTTCAAATTGTTGTTGTTGGAGCTGGAGCGGGATATTCTTTGACTCCTTTGTTGTTTAGTTCAAAACGTCAAACTCCTCTGGAAACTCACTTTTCTAAATATTTTGATAACATGCTAATCTATATATCTGTTTACATTATACATACATTCAATTTTTATTTAGAAGTAATTTCGATTTTGGGGCACGACGTTTTGTACATTTCTTTGATTTCCTCTATCAACATTGAAATTCGAATTATCAAAGATAGAATTAAAAAGCTTATGGTTAGCGATGATGTAGATGAAGATAGAATAGACGAAATGTCTCAAATTGTTGTTCAACATAATTTAATTTTGAAGTATTTTTCAAAACATTTTGCACAACCATAATAATTCCACATTAAAACTTTTTTTTAGAATCATTCAAAAATGCAACTTGGTTTATGCAGATGTACTTTTAGTGCAATTTTTGAGTAGTATTATATTTTTATCTACCGTATTGGCTTCTCTCATGGATAGCGGGTTATTTGTAAGATTCTAAAGAGAAATCAAAATATTTAATCTTGTCAGATTTTAGTTTTCCACCACCAATGGGGTCTGTATTTACGTTTGGATTACATTTAAGTGCATCCATGTTTCAATTATTCATATTCTGTACTTTGGGACAAATTTTAATTAACCAGGTAAGTATTTATGAATTTGGAATACTACTCTACTTAACAAGTTGTAATTTTTTTAGACTCAAAGTATTTCTGACGCCGTTTACAATATAAAATGGTGGATTAAACCTCAACCAAAATTGAGACAAGCATGCATACTAATGATTCAAAGAGCAAATAAATTAGATTGTTTATCTGCAGCAGGAATGTTTATAGTTAATTACGAATCGTACACTAAAGTAAGTTTGCCTTTGATATTACGAAACAATAAAAAATTGTATTTGCTATAATATTAATTATATTAATTTTAGGTTCTTAAATTTGGACTGTCTCTGTTCTCTTTAACACAAGCAATGAAAACACGAAATGAACACATTAATGTTTAAAAATATTCCAAATCATCTTTAATACACAAAATTATATTTTTATTTTTTTTTGTAGTTAAAACTTATTTTTGATTTTAATTAGATAATTCTAAATTATAATTAGGTAAAAGCCGGGTAGGGCAATTGCACATGAATGTTTAGATATGTACCTACTCTTAATGTAGAAAGCAATAAATTGATAATGTACATACGGTCCTTTTTTGCGCTGAAAAGAAATTTCAAATTCTCGGTAGCATCAAATTAAGTTCAGTAGTGTACATTCAAATTAACGAATAAACTATTTAAACTTCATTAAATTGAAACTTGTAATTCTCAGTGAATTCATTCCAATTCATTTTGCGAGCATTCCTGTTCATCTACTAGCAATTTTCCCTTTTTTCAAGATCTCAAGATCTCCCAAGATAATTTACGTAAAAAAATTATATTGATAAAACAATTTTGTTTTCATCTGCGAAATCGTTGTGTAATAGAAACTGCGTCGAGAGTATCGAGAGAACGATCATGACAAATCAAAGATGTTTGATACAAAATAATATAGGAAAACGAAAATGAAAAACGGGGATGTGATATGATTTATTTTTTGTTAACAAGACCAAGTTTGTCACATTTTATTGGTTTTCACAATATAATACTTGATATTTTTTTTAAGTAACAATTATTACAAATTAGATATAATCAAGTAGTGCTATGTAGGTAATAGATATTATAGGAAAGCCAACTATGATAAATAATAACTAAAAACTAATCAAAACTATACAAGTTACGTACATATTAATCTATACACACTCTCTATATTGCCAAACTTTAAGCAAGTGCGACCTACTTAATTACAATCACATTTCTACCACCCTTTTTATTTGTTTTCAAAATTGCAAATGAATCTGACTTCGATCAAAAGTGACTTAATTTTGGATTTGCACTTGGCTCCAAAACCGGTGACCCTTTTCGTCGAAATAAGATACTAAACGCTTATTTTCACACTCAGTAAATTCATTTGCTAACATCTTATAAAAATTAACAGTTAAAGTATCATTTAAAAATATAATAATAATAATAATAATAATAATAATAATAAAACGATAAAGCTTAAAAGTGTACACTTTGAGTAGTTCAAGTCTTACTATATTTTTTTTTGTTTTTTATTATACACAACATTTCAACATTATTAATTTATTTATAGACATTATATACAACATACAAGGTATCGGAAGAATAATATCAATAGATAAAGCGAATAAATTAAAGATATAGAAAGCGCATACGATTTTAATGTTAGACCGCACATTATTATTTCCTTTAATATCCAAACAGTTAGTTGAGCGACAAAGATTAGTATAGGCGACCGAACGTTTCCATGGCGGATCTGTGCTTCCAATAAACAATAATTAATATTAACGATAATCATGTACATATCGTTAATCGTAATTATTCTAAGTAAGCCTTCGATAACCGTTGCGTTAACACAAAGAAAAAAATTTTGTCTGATGCGGAATCCGGCCAAACGTTTCTCCCCATTGAGGAGAGAAACGTTTGACCAGATAGACTTCACAGGTTTATTATAATATATTGTAGAACATCAGGCAAAAGTTTTTGGACCCTGCTGAAAATTTAACCAAGTACAATGCCCACTTTCAAGCTTATTGTTTACAATGCATAGCAAATGTTGAGCTAAACTAGAAATGCGCCTGAAACAAACTAACACTCAACTTCTGCTTTACATTGTTAACTTCAATTTGCCTTACTCGACTGATGAATTTATGCAAAATAAATGAGGTTTTAGTTCAGTTAGATGGTAGGGCATTTTGATGTTTCACTAATAAGAATTAAATAATGGTGATTTGTGCAATCGATTAATTTACTTAATTCTATAATACAAACAATAGGTATTTGCAATCGTTAAAAATAACTTCTTTTTTTTAAGAATAAATCTAATTTTTTCTACAGTTTCATGTAAAATTGACTGTTGTTTGTTTAAGACTTTCAAAACAGACAATAATCAACTGTACATACTTTTTTTTAAATATTTTAATATCTAAAAGCTATTGAGATTAACTATTGTCATATATATTCTATATCCGTCAGCTAATTTATTATTCTTTTCTTACATCGTACACTGTATTACACTTAGTAACACACAATTTTCTTAAATTAAATAAAATAATAATTTAATTTTTCTCTATAAACAAATATTTCAATAAGACGATTTTGTTTAGTATACAAGAGGACAAGAGTAATTAACCAGTTATTGTGTGATGAGTATTCGTTAATCAAAAAAATTAATTACAATTGAAGATTAAAATTCACGAGATCGAAAATTAGGGATTCGTTGCTACGGGATTAGATCGAGAATTATTGTAATTTAACACGAAGAATATAGTTCTTGATTTTTTGACACTTTAGTAAAATTTTACAATTATTCAACAACACAGAATATTAAAAATGGAATGCATGAAAACGAACCGATAATGAAAAGGAGTTTTTAAATTTTAAAAAGTCTAAGATAACGATATAATATTATATTTACAGGGTGTTTTATAATATAGTATGCAGATGAAAATTAAAAAGGAAAAAGAAAAGTTGAGAAAAGGTACGTTAGGCTGTTTGTTTGTTTGTTTGTTTGGGAAAAATCGATAAAAGCACGACTTACAAATAATATATTACAATTTTAACATTCTTTGTATATTATACTTTTAAGTTATATAAATACACCCCAGTCATTTATCATGCAATTTTATTGATTTATTAACAGTTTAGAAATATCAAACATTTATTATTTATTAGGTACCCTAACTTCTTAATTACATTTAATTTTTTTAATCATCACATCTGTTCATATTTTGAATTATATTCCTGAAGGAAAATCTATCGTCTAATCTAGAAATTATGTGGTAATCGAAAGTTACGATAATATAAATCTAAAAGCT
This sequence comes from Cantharis nigra, assembly GCA_958510845.1. Classification (NCBI taxonomy): domain Eukaryota; kingdom Metazoa; phylum Arthropoda; class Insecta; order Coleoptera; family Cantharidae; genus Cantharis; species Cantharis nigra. The sequence goes on along the minus strand of OY294033.1, from coordinate 784,289 downwards.
ATAATATCACCGGCGATATTGACGAGTTTCGTTTTACAAATTTGCTACGGTGTATTATTTTTTTGTTTTAATTTTTGAAAATTTTATCTCGTGCGAAAGAAAAATTATGGTGAAAACATTTAGATATTTCTAAACTGTAGTCTACAGATTAGTTAAACTTTTTTACCAATAATTAATATTCAGTAACGCTTAATATAAATTTGAATGAAATGAAACATTTAGTGAATGAAACGAGCGATGAAGAACATGATAAACATTGAATAACGTAACGTACACGAATTAAGCCAATCATTGTTGTCGAAATAACTACACATTTTTTTATAATGCATATTATGGTATATAAATACCTTTGAATATTTTACTTTTAATTAAACCGATTAGGAAAATTAAGATAGAATTATAGTGGTTGTAGTATTGGCAATTCATGTCTTTTACATCAATAATAGCGGCACATGTTAAATTTACGTTTATTTTTTTGTATCTAACAATACCTAAAACCAGCAAAAGTTTCTGGTTGAACTTATATTTATATTATTAACAAATACATAAGATGATTTATTATTTCATTAAGAAATTTGGTTTCTATTTAAATCTATGAGGAATTCTGCAAATAATTATATCGGATTAGGTGGAGTTTGTCGACATTGGAGTTATTACTTACATTTAATAATAAATCAGCGTTGTTTTCGAAAATTTAGTCCTTCTTCTCGTCTTCTGGATCCTTAAGGGTGTGCCACTGTGCAATTGGTCTGCGAGGCGATGCCAACATATCGGACCAGTGGCGCAATTCCGTTCCATTCGCGTTATATCCTAAAACGGCTTTACCAATTGGTTCGGAGGTGCCAATTCTGTCGTAATCTACCACTGTTACGACAAGATTTACTTTCTGAAAAATTACTCACATCAGACTGTCTTTTCTGTTAACGGATACGATTTTTGCTTAAAATTATTCATCAGACAAAGATTAGATCTTCATTTTTTCACTTAAATAGATAGATTATAATAATTTAATCCTCATTAGTTATACAAATTAGTATTGAAAAAATTTGATATGATTAGTGTTGCTTATAACCAGTGCTCTCTTTTCCTTTTCAATTTCAATACAATTATGAATATTATATTTTAAGACTAGACTGGACGGGCAGCTAGACGGTGGATCTATTTTAAGCGGTATAATATTTAATCATTTAATTTCGTTTCCCGCTACCGGGGGTTCCCCGTTTTTATATATTTTTAAAGTAACGCAAAAAGTTTAAAAGGCAATTAAAAAGTTTTTCATAATAAAAAAATAAATAAGTTTCTCAAATTCTAATTTTCTTTAGCCGACCGTTTTAATTTCCCTCACTTTTGCTCAAAAACAAAAAATTTCCCAGCTTTTTCTGACGAAATTTGTATTATTCTTCTGTGTTTTGCAGGTATTCTAGAAAAGTGGGAATTTTATCATATGTACTGTGGAGGGTGTTCATCCCCAGACCCCGCGGTTTACATTTTTGACTATAATTTTGACAGTTAACTTTTAAAGTAACGCAAAAGTTGCTGCACTTTTGCTTAAAACTTCAAATTTCTCCGTTTCTCCAAGTATTCTAAGAGTGGAAATCTTGTGATATGTACTGGAGGGTGTTCCAAACCCCCCGGTTTAAAATTTTGGCTTTATATTTTTATGTTATTTTTATAATTAACTTTCAAAGTAACACAGAAAGTTGGTTCTAAACTCCACGAGTAGTAAGGTAATTACATAAATATGCTTTCCAAGTTGTAATTTTTTCTAGCCGAAGGTTAAATTTCCCCATTTTTATTTAAAACTTCAAATTTCCCGTTTAGTCCTAATCTTAGTTAGTTTAATATATTTTTCGGTTGGTAAATTGTAAACCGGGGGGTCTGGGAAATCATAGGATTTCCACTATTTTAGAATACTTGGAGAAGATAGGGAATTTCCAATTTTTCAAATTTCGCCTGGAAAAATCGGGAAATTTGAATTTTTAAGCAAAGGTGAAGGAAATCAAAGTTTTTTTTCTACCAAAAAATAACACGCTGTAGCAGGAGCAGCAGCTGCGTGCTGGGATTTCATATAATATATGTAAGGATAGCAAAAAAGAATTTTTTTATTAGGGTTCCATCACCTCTCTTTTTTACAAAAAGAGCACTGCTTATGTAAGGTAGGTACTATTCGACTACTGTGAAATTAGTAGTCGGCATCAAAATATTTTAAACACTAAAATTAAATTTTACCTGTATCTGCTCAAATGGAACTTCAAACGTAAACGATTCGTTATAGTATGGATTCAATGTACATTTCTTAATGCTGGTTTTCTTCTTTTTGAGCCTTTTGCCGTTTTGCATCAAAGCGATTTTGACGTAAGGATCTATAATAGGACAAGAAGAAAATCAAAATATGACGTTTGGTAATGATAAAAGTTTATATACAAACCTGATAAACCTCCGACATCCATTTTCTTCAAATTTTTGGCTTCCAGGATGACGACGGTTAGTTTTCCAGCTGTAGGGACGTAACGTAAAGAGAAGCAAATATCTCCCAACTTGTTATCCTGCAATAGTCGACGATGGAGTGAACTGACCGATACATTATTAAGTAAAAGCTTAATCACATTAATCTGTTGTTTGCGATGCTTGATTTTAAATTAACTCGACAGTATTTTGTACAATAATAATAATAATAATAATAATGATAATTGAAGGGATGTAATTTTTTTTGGTGCAAATTTTCGAGGTGGGACGAGAAATCACAGTACCACAATAATAATAATAATAATAATAAACTATTTAAAAATTTAACACCAATACTTTGCAAAGACATAATAAAACAGTGGATTATATGAAAAATAAAATAAAATAAACATTTAAAAACACTCCCAAAAAACTTGGTATCTTATTGTTAGCATGCGCAATCAAAAGAATATTGTGTTCAAGCTCAACAGAAGTGTTTCATATGGGATGTGACTTTAAGAAGGGTTGAAATAGAAGAGACATCTATGTCGGTTGGGTTTTTACAACATCTAATAGGATCGGGGAGACAAACATGTTATTAGCAGATGTTTATTTTAACTAAAAAGCCGTGTACTTTTCGTCAACAATGCTTCGTCGCTCGACACTTTAGCATATAATTTCAAACCTTTAATTGTTCCAAACAAGTGTGGAGTAAAGAGAGCATTGTTGTTATTATTTAAGATAATAGTTAACCGAAAGAGTACACAATGAAACTTAAACCTGTAATAATTGATATCTTCCAGTTTTTTGTGTGTTCGTAGTATATAACTCCACTACAATTGTAGCAATTCATTTTCACTAAACACCCAGCTCAAACCAGCGTTTCTAGATTTTTTAATTTATTTAACTATAACACAGTACAGCAATATACTAATGTGCAGACCTAAATTTGACGAAAAAATTATCGACGAAAAAATATTAGTTTCTTGGTGAATGAACGGGCTTGAAAATTATATAATATTAAGTAGTAGTAGTAGTATAATAATAAAATGGAAAAGATAAAAGTACCTTAAGTAGACATCGGTGACTCCATTTAAAAACATTAGAATACAAAACTACATACAAAAGTTTTATATACTTCATGTACTGTGCTTTTTCTTTTATCTAACTATGGTGCTGGCATGCGAAAACGTTTTTAAACCATTTTTTATACCTTAAAACTTTCTGCAAATGCATGTAAAAATGACTAACATCTAACCTTTGGAAGACATATAATAAAAAGTAATATTTGAAAAACATTCACCAGCCAAATGCAAACGCCAAACAAAAGGAAGGAATCATGCAGAAATATTTAGGAGAAAAAGAGGGCAAGTACATAGGAAAAACTATAATACGTAATTAAGTTAGAGAAAAAAGTTTATAAAGTTTAAAAAGTACATCTACATATACTGCCATAATAGAGAAACGTGTTTAATATTTTCTTGGTTGGAGATTAATAACACTTAATGTGATTATTTTTTATTAGTACAACAATAAATTAAATATCTGTGTATTTAAATATTATTTGAATTATCTCGAATTACCACCAACTGTCGAAATAAATCGTGTCGAAAGCTTTCTCGAAAAACTAAATCCACATCAAAAAAGCTTTCTCATTTTAATTGTGAGCAAAAATTAATAATATTAGTAAAAAAATTGTGCTAGTTTAATAAAAGCTACCAAATTGAAGTTAATAAAAAACTTTAAAATTTTCCTTTTGTTATCAGCAGTAATTTGTGCAAATTTTCACAGTGAACATTAAAATACCATTAACAACCATCATCACCAATTTTACTGCCGTTAACAATACTATGCTTCCAATAATTTGTTATTATGTTACATTTTATCACAAAGTCAAAATTCTATTTCTTAAAACTCATCTTGACTTTATGTAAAAACGATCGAATATGTAACAAAGTCATACTTACGTGAACAATTTGATTGATTGAAGCATCATGCATGCGCGGCCGGCACAACCATAGCACAGCCATACCAAAGCAGAGCAGAGAAATTAGGGAAAAGAGAAAAAATAATTTACGTCAACAAAAGTCCACTGCATGAGTTGATTCAAATATAGTCTTGATCAACTTTGCTTCCGTCGGTAGATCCTGCAAAACTGCGCAAATCCCAACAAAAAAAAATATGATCGGGAGGACTTGGCGTGCTAGACCTTTCGTTTACATTTTTTTTCAAAACCAAAACTCAAAATGTGCACATTTAAATTAAAAAAATTATTTTTAACCATAATAACAGCCTATACCTCCACACTAATCGAAGATACCGTGAGTTGGCCCTACACTTAAACGTGGAAACCGAACCGCGGTAAAAGTAATTTGAGAGCAACGAAGAATTGGATTCGCATCGTTAGTTCGTTGCACCAAATTATTTTTGTTCAACTATTCGAAAAATGTATTATTAAACCGTAAAACCATCCAGTGGTCCGAACTGGGTGTAGCCAGCGATCCGAATGAAGCAATGACCAGACTATAAATCTATGAAATAAAATACTATATGATATCACCTGACCACCTTCGCCTTCAACACTTTGAAGTTCGCGCCATTCCTCTATCGTTTGTGCTAAATCGATCTGGCATAATGGTACTTTAACTTCTCCAATTTGATCGTGCTTGGAAAATCTGTCGAAGTCGAAAATGGCAAATACCAGAGTTTTGTTCATTGCGTCTGCATACGGCATGCTCTACACGAAATTTTCAATATTAAATTAGAACAATTTTTGGAATGAATGTCGTCCGGCCAACATTTTAAACAAAAAATTACCTTAAACACGAAAGTTTCGTTAAAAACTGGATTCAACGTCTTCCTATGCACTTTAGTTTCGAACTTTTTCTTTTTGTCTGGAAGCAAATAAACTTTGACGTACGGATCGGATGTTCCACCCATATCGAGTGCAGGAAGTTCTTCAGCTTGTATTACGGTAACCGATAGTGCGTTTTGATTGAAATCGTACTCGAGCTATAAAGTGATCGATGTGAATAGTAATTGATAATTATTAATTTAACCGATTTGCTTTTACTTTATATTGTAGCTTTCCTAACTTCACTTCGACCGGTTTGTCTTCTTCGCCGGGCTCTTCTGCATTTTCTGTCAATTCGTCCATATCTGGTTGAACCTAAAATTGTGTTTGTGACTCGCGATTTCTTTTCCGATCATGGATGCCTACCTTTTCTTTGTAAGACGAACCCAATAGCTGTACGCTTTTTAGATCTACACCTTTCATACCTTTCTTTCCATCTTTTGCTCGCCGCTTCCGGCAACACCGTCGTATACAGCAGAAGCATATTCCAAGTATTAAAATACCGATTACTGTAAAGTAAATCACTTAGAAAACAGCAATACAGCATCGAGGTACTAACCAATAAATATGGATACGATTCCCCAATCTGGAAGTCCGGTGGCCTCTTCGGCTTTCTTTATAATTACATTTAGTTCACTTGTAGGAGCAATTGTGCTTCCTGCCGATTCGGTTGTAATTGTAGTGCCTGCAACTACTCCAATTTATTTAATTTAAGTTTTAACAGTTTGCGCTTTAACCCTTTTCCTGAGAAATCTCTCAATCTCCTGCGTACCTTCAACGTTTAATTAATTAATTAAATAAAAAGCTCGCGTCGCGTCGCAGTGATATTTCGGAATCAGAAAAAAGGTTAAATGTAATAATTTTAATGTTCGATTATGTTAGTTTCTATTATTTTAAATGAATACAAATATACCCAGCTAAACAAAAATAAAAACATATTTTTGAACATTTAGACTTGAAAAAAGAAAATATTTTTGGAATGACACTTACTAAAGCTAACAATAGGTATACTAAACTAACACTACCGATGATGGCATGCATTAACTAGTGCAAAAGTAAGGGTGCTTAAACTACTAATAGGCCAGTCAATAAAAGGTTTGGATAAGGAAAAAATTAAGAAAATCGGAAAATCGGCTTGAATTTTGTCCAATTAAAATTTAATCCGGCTTTCTCTAATTTTTCTCTTATTTCTTGGCCTAAAATACAGTAGAAGAAAAACTTGATGTTAATGTAACGACACACTTGACGACCATTCAGCGTTAGATGATGGTGTACACAAATTGACATCCATACGAAGAATTAATTCAAAAACAAAATACAAAATTCAACAAATTTGATGGAATTAAAAGTAACAAAAAGCGCAGTTTAGTTTTGTCTCATTACCTTCAGCTGTAGGTTCCGTAACGGATGCTTCAGTGTACAAATGTGGTTTTTCTTCGGTTTGTAGTTTTTGATTTAAATGGTGCAGTGTAAATTTTTCACTTGCTTAATTTTATAAAAAGTGCAATACTAATGTAATTTTATTCAAAATAATCTGTTGCAAAAAGTTACCTGCTTCTCCAGCTGCGGTCGGTTCAAATATTGATGATTCCGTGTGATGGTGCAGCTTCTCTTGGACGTGCAGTTTGTGGTCGAAGTGATGTAACGGATATTTTTCATTTGCTTCATCTAATATTGTTTTTTGCAGTAATTGTGTTGTTTCTGTTGCAGTCGTAGGCGGAACTTCGTTTGCTACGTCTTCTAAATTGCTATCCGGCTCTTCTTGCGGAAGTGGAGACATTTTGCTGTAAAAAGATGAGCGTTAATTAATTCGTAAACCCACTCTCGATGAAAATGATAAAATAATTCTATACCAATTATTTGATAAAAACCTGCAGATAAGAATCGAATAAACAAATCCTTTGTCATTTCGAGAAAAATACTATAATATACCTTTCTGTTATGTATGAGCTTTAAAAGCTCTGCGAATCGATATATTTTTAATTAAATTTTTTTTCGCAATCGTAATTTATTCCCTTCCGTTTTACCTACTTAATGTCTAATGTAAGTATCGAAAAATTATCCAGTTCAATTCAAATATTTAATCGGTCGAGGAAAATTTCCCAAATTATAAAGGCGAGAATGAATTATATTTTAATGTTAATGAACTAAGTTAACAAAAGCGTTTTCTACGTCAGTTAATTTGTTTGCGAATTATAATTTCAAAATTTGTAGGTAGACTTCGAAAACTTTCCAATTATAACTTTTTAAGAGGCTTCTTCGTCGAACGCAAACGGAGTGATTAATATTAATAACAATAATTAATTACCAATGACAATGAAATTAAATCGTGATTTTGAAACCAAACTAAATTTTTTGTATGCGGCTGCATCGAACGTCGAAGCCAAACGTTAAATTAGAGAAGACAATTACATTTTATGGTCGAATTTACAGATTACTCTTGAGGTTTCTTTACCTTCAAGGAGGTCAATTAAATTTGCAGTTGGTTATAAATTAAAATTTTCCACTTCTAGACAATTAATTGGTAATTAAAAGTAAATTCGAAAAGATGTATAATTTAAATTGACGACAATAATCTATTACCGAAAGTTTAAGAGCTTGTAAGTAGCTGGCATCAAATAAATGATCTATTTTGTTAAAATTATCTTTTTGAATCCAGACCCATTTGAATCAATACAATTTTTATGCGGTTTGGTTGTTTGTAGTTATTGATGTGTAAATTGCATTATATAACTTTATTAATTGAAACTCCTTTTCCGAACCACAAACCTTGTCTTCAAAGTGGTTCTTGGGTATAGTGTTGGGTTAATTGATTTTGGGTCGGTGGAATTAGAAATTTTTGCATCTCACACTCGACAAAAAATTTAATTATACATATTATAAAAGAATCGTCGTGGAATATACTAAAAATTATTGGACGCTGAGAAGCACCAATAAAAAATTTGATTCCTTATCCAATAATGGAATGACGTGCAACAGGAATAAACAATAAATCTATAATTAATAATTTATCTTAATTATATTATTGGCATTCTTTATCTGTACAAATGTATTAGATTACAAAATACCGAATGGTTTTGAGAAAACCCAACTAAATTTACCGATCGATTACTTTACTCGAAATTCGGTTAGGAAATTTTAATTTTAAATTTATTCAATAAGTTTTGGCTTCGCGTGGATACCTATTTATTTTTTAGAAAATTTATCGATACTTATCTTAATTAACACTCATGACGTACTTACGTATTTTGTTGTAAAACTGGCTACTAAAGTGCAATAAATTATTCGGGGGAAATTTGCACAAAACGCCTTCGAGTGTGAATTTGATAAGAAAATTGGGTTTTCCGATGATCAAAAAGAAATTTACACAGTTAATTATGGAATTAGAATCACTTTTTGTATTGGAAAAATTACCCCCGGTAATTAAAACTGTTACATTTCACTTTATTTTAGGATAATACTAAATTTATTAATATTATTGTGCCCACATTAAGGATTTTCTCAAAACGTTGATTTGAGCTTGCGTTCTATTATGGTAGCATCAACCAATCAATATAAATTTATATAAATAAATAGTATTGCGTTTTATGCTTTTCCTAGGGTAGATTTAACGTCGACTTCACGACCGTAACTTTTATAAAATAATTTCCTAATGACTAGAGAAGTAATTGCGAGACTTTACGATTATTAAATAATGTTCTTTAACGTTCTTACCCAAGTAGATGGATTTTTAAAGCTCACCCAACGACCAGATAAAAATCTTGCTTTAAAAATTAATGGAAAAAACCTATTTTTGAATTATTAATATGTGGAAGTAATTAAAGCACTCACCTAAACTGCCTATTTTTATCACCGATAAACAATTAATTCTTAACAGGCACTCAAGAATAATAACGCATTTTAAAAATACTAATCGGAATAGGCAGATTACTACCCAAACCGTATCTATTTGGTGCCGCTTTTCAGTTACACCAGCGTTTAATATGGCGGTTGACAGCTCCCCGTGGAAATCGATATCCCGAGCTTTTCATCTACGCAAGGTCACAGAAAAGCTTTAGTTATATCGCATGCGTCCTGAAAAATTGTCCCATATAGCTGAAAACTACAAGAAAGTGTGATTTATACATCACACAAAGTTAAGATAAAATAAATTACGTCACATTTTTTACTGCCTTTTGCGCTCTCAAAAACCACATTTAATTCGACTGCAATTCTTTTAAAATGAGTACCTATCTACCTATTTTTCGGGAGATAACAGAAAATATTTCTTTTAAATAATAATTATTGTAGCTTTTCAATTAGCACGTTTTCTTATGTGTATGTGGTACTAAAAAAATTGTACGCCTTGGAATTATTGCGTGGGTACTTTGACGTAAGCAAGAATTAAATTTAAGGGTCGGAAATTTATTGACATGCACGACCTAAGAATTTTAATCATGCTTAGTTCATAATCCTCTTTGCCAAATATGTTTTCTTTTATATTTTCAACTTTACATTAATATTTCTTATATACGCCGAAACAACTTGTAATTTATTGCAAGACTGGAAAACCAAAATATTCAAATTGTGTTATTTATTATGTGCATGCCGATACTTGAAGCTAGCTAGGCTACACAGGTATTGTTTTACCTTTTTGAATAATTAAGTGTACAACACTTCGACCATTAAACATTAATTACCTCATCCCACTAAAATATTTAGTTGGGATTAGCGATTACGTTTTAAAATGGGAAAATCTGATGGAAATATTATAAATAAACCATTTCGTAAGATATCATACAATTTCATTTTTTTTTCTTTCGAACATTGTCTATTCGGAAAATTTAATTTGATTTTTATTTTGGGTTAAAAATTTTCATCTAGGGCATTCGCTTTCACTTTTTACAGCGCTATCAAAGTTAAAATTAAATATTAATTAACAAATAAATAAATAAATCAGGAAATCTTTCATTTTTACTAGAATTCTATATTAATCTAAAGTTACGAAATCTGTAGAAAAATCTATTAGTTATGCGACTTTTCAGCGTTTACAGTTTATAAAATAAAAAGCTTTATTAGCTTTCAGCATTTTCCACAGAACGGCGACACAATCTACGAACTCACCGATATTCCATAATATAATGTATACGGAAAATTAAAAGCCAAATTGATTTCCCATATTCCACTATTCAAATATTACTTATATTTCTAATTTTTAAAAAGTATAATATTCTCAAAAAATATTCGAAATATTATATAGGTAATATTAGCTTTCTATTAAAAAGTTGTCATTTTAACATTAATATGGATAATTAAATTTTTTCAGCAGAAAAAGCGCGTGGGTTGATATTTACTCTCCAGAAGGTTCTTTTTTCCTTCTGTTTTCTTTTTTTTTTGTTATTAACATTTTAATCGATGAAAAAGACAAATCTTTAACAAAGGTGAAACCTGGATGAATGAAATTTTCACAAAATTTTATTTATTTTTTTATGCACACACAAAATCGAAATCTAATCGAAATGGTTGAGATTTTTGTATTTTTTCCGGTTTAACCATGAGCGATTCCTTCTTGTTTCTTTGACTAAAGTATTAAATCTGCGGTTTTCACCGAAACAGAAGATTGATGATACAATTATAGTATATTCCGCTAGCATTTTCTTTTGATGTTCGAAAGAGATCACGTTAAAATTCATTATCATTATTCAAAGAGTAGATGCACTTTTAAAAATATTATGTACATTAGGTACAATCTAGATTTTTAAATTTATTTCTTTGATGGTATCATTGTAGGTGACATGATAAAGAAATAAAATTTTGGGGATAACAAACAATCATATGAATAGTTTATTGCTTTAGGATAGTGATCATTTTTCTGATCGAGTGGCAGATGTATATTTCTGCTGATGTGACATAATCCTAAAAATATTACGTTTAGTAAATTGTCGTAGCAGTAGAGGGATTGAAAATTTTGTTAAAGTTCAAGAGCATATAAAAAAGGTAAACCTCGGCGATAATATCGGTTAGAAGTCCACTTCTTTAGAAAACATTCGTCACTACCTTAATTCGTACAAAGGGCACTTATTTTAATTTTCACTTGGAAACATGTTAACGATTGATTTTTTAGTTTTACTCTTTTGAACTCAAAAAAACTTTGGCAACATTGACTTGCCCGTATTAAACTAGCAATACAAATAGAGAATCACAAACAAGATATAAGTTTTCTTTTTTTTCGGATGGTGTTTCTTGTTTAGATTTCTTGAAGCTTGTTGAGTCTTTATTATATTCAGTTAAAACGTGATCGATAAAACGCTACCAGTATGACTATTATTTTTGATTGTTGTTGTTATATTGCAATTTAAGTGATTGATGGTTTAAGAATTGCGGAGAACAGAATGGAAATCAATTAAAAGTTTTCGTGATTTATTTACCTTATTCAAAATTTAATTTTGTGGTTATTTTAAATAACGTAAAAGCCACAGGTTTTTCTAGAAACTGTTTCCGTTTTATTGGAAAGTTCAAGATAGGCCAACAACATCTGCAATTTTTAACTATCAATGGTTCGGTAAATTCTAAGTTTAATTCAGTAGATAAATTTGTTTTGTTGCTGAGTACGCCCCTGCCTAGAGTCTGATTGGGGGGGGGGGATTGGAGTTTGCGTTTTGTAAGAATAATAATAATTGAGACAAGTAGTTGCGACTTTTTGTGTTTTTGGTTGCAACTGCCGTTTGGCAGCGTACTTCTTACAGAGATTTTCTTTTGTTTTATTGTTACCTTTTTTCCGGAACTTATGCGACCCTCGCTTCCGCACTATCTCAGCTAGGGTAACATCTACAGTAAATAAAAGCTGGTTCATCTTTTCCCAGCGTGTAGAAGAAAATTCTAGAGGTCCCATGATGGATAGTTGGTGCTATCAATGCTAGGATTCGGATTTTGGTTCTTTAATGAACCAAAGTTTCACCTTTGGTGGATTTATGTGCTACACCGAATGGCACAATTGGTTTGTAGGGTCGGAGATTGGAAATTCGGTTGGACCCCGAATGGGAGAAGGAATTTTTCGTTACAAATTGCCATTAGGTGGCATAGACGCTAGCTCTAAATTGTAATAGGTAAAAAGAAATTAATAAATTTTATTTAGTTTAGAATTATATTTCTGATAGGTAAATTAACGAAATCCATTTCTAAAATTGAAAAATAATTAAATATTAAAAAAGTAAAGTAAAAAGTAAAAGAACTACTTTACTGCCAGACGTCGCCGGCAGCAAAGTAATATTTTAAAGCAATTAAGTAATAAAACATATTATGTAATGTATGTTTAGTTTTCCAAGTTAGTGATAAAGTAATGTAATTTTTAAAAACGAAGAGCATTAACAAAAGTATCTTTTCACAAATAGCATTTCAGTGTAAAGTTCATGTGACATAACTAATAGATTACAAGTCTTGTGTCAAGCTTTATGCGGGCTCAAAATTAATCAAACGTTAAGTATTTGCGTTGCAATATTCAATGTTAAATCAACAGAGAAAATCCAAAATTATTATTATATAGTATACATCACGTCGGTGCAGCGGACATTTGGAATGGTTTTGAATATACCATGTATCTGGAAAATACTTTTATTTACGTATATAAAAATTGTGCGAATTTAATGAATTAAATGAAAGTGCCTGGTACTTTCTTTGTCATGTACGTACGTATAGGTTGGTGTTGAATTATTTCTTGTACGTGCATTATACAGCCACCCATTGTAGTTGAAAATAATATATTTTGTATTTATCCTGGCGTCTGGTTGTCAGCAACAGTGATCATTCATTGTCGAGAGACAGTTTTTAGCAGCCGTTCGCGACAGAGATATTGTTTGAGAAAAATATGATGCTTTTATAGAAACAGCTCGCGCCTCCATAGTCGCCTTGTATCAATATATGTCACCTTCTGCACATTTATATGCAATTTTAGCATCTTCTTATGGTTACTGTTGTAGATTTCTAGTATTCCAACAATTTATATGCTCTCGTGGTTATTTTCTTCGCTTCTCCTAAGCAATCGAGATTTTAAAAACTCCCAAAGAGATAATTCAATTTTGTTGAAAAATGGCACGAAATACAATTTTGTCACTAAAAGTGCGTTTTGATCGTAACGGCATCAAGAGCGACAACCTGAAGGAGTAATTTCTACATGGTCATCGATTAATCAAATATGACAATCTGCTCTCAAGCGTTATATATTATTATTTATTTTTGGATTTTTATTTTATGATGCATTACCAATTCTGTCAGAAGCACACGCCGTTATGGTTTTTAATCATTTTATAAAAATGACACTGTTTCATTTTCTGTAAGATTTCCCTCATTACCCACTACTATACGGATTTCTTGTTCAATATAAATTATTTTTATGTATTTGAACATATTATTTGTCTTAAGCAATTAGTTTTCTATTGCGAACTAAAATTATTTATATCGGATAATCCTATATATACTACCTATTGCACAAGGACTTTTCAGTCTCGTACGCGAAAATGCCTCCGGTTTAAATTGATAAATTTTGTTTGCTAATAAAATGATTTACAAAAGTTTAAGAGAAACGACGGGAAATTCATTATCACAATAATTCATCGAACCTTGACCGATTCCTTTTTCTTTTCATTAAATATTAATAAAACGGCTTAAATTGGAAAGAACGTAAATAAATTATTATCTTTTGTAGTTATACCAGTTTTAAAAGTAGGTATTAGTGTTAATTCGGTGTACGTGGGTGAAGTATTTTCTGGGCAATTGGACGGGTAGCTCTGAGGAGATTCCCTATGGATGAGAGGATATAATAAAAGGATCACAGCAATAACGGTATTTTATGGTATTGTATATAAAATGATCTCGGTAACGCATTTACATCATCAGCAAATAATAAAAATGCTTTCTGTTTGTTAGGTAAGCATAATTTTAAGAAAATCAAATTAAAAGAGACAGTCCTGTTAAAGACAACGATTGCGACTCTTCCACCACAAAATACAGATGAAGTAGTCAACTGGGAAAAGCTGTTATACAAAATCAATTTGGAGAAAACATATTATTTATAGTTTTACAATTACGAATGGATAAATCATTTCAAAGTCACGAGCGAACAAATATTATATTTAAATAATTATTAGTAATTTCCATTAGTACATTGACCGCTCCCATTACAAATAAAAGAATGTTTTTGTTGGAGGGTTGAACGCGAAAAAGTTTCTCCACAAAGACAACTTTTTCAGACCTACTTTATGTTTCTTGTCTCGAACAAAAAGTTTTAATTATTGTTACTGCTTAACTTTAGTATTTTGGAAGGAAACAGAAGCGGATAATTTTTAATTTTGTCGGCGCATCCGCCGGATCGCTAAATTTTGAATAATATAATAATATATTAAATTAAGTATTATTATAGGTAAAAATAAAATATTTAAAAATGGTTAAAATGTGGATTCATTCCACGGCAAGAGCCATTATAAAATCGCAGCATCTGACAAAAGATGAAAACGGGAATAACGAAGAGAACGTTACTTTAATAATCTACTTTTCAGGCTCGTTTATACACAGAATCTTTTAATTTAGACTTTCGAGACGCAAATAATAAAAAAGGCAATACTATACTTTTTTACATTTAAAAATGAAAACTTATTACTTTTTTGAATGCAATGTGTAAATTTCACTAAGCATTGCAGGAGTGGTATATTTCTGCTGGTAATTGTTGTTCGAAAAACTTGCAGAGGTAGTTTTTGTGATAAATTTAATATACTTTTTACGCAAGCTGATGTCGAGAAATGGACGTGCCTTAAAAATTTAAATGAAAACTTTGAACATATGAAAACGTAAACGTTCTCGAAGAAATATAAGCAACGTACAAAAGGCAGCCCTGAGAATTGAGAAAAGAACCTACGCAATCAGTCACTCACTCGACCACAACCTGCCAAGAAACTAACAAGATTATAATCTATTCAAGCCAGGAAAAACACATAGTAATTCAATTCCATTAGCAAATATAAAAATCCCGCTCGTATTTTAAAGAATTTGAATTTTTTTCTTTTGTCTAACATGTTTTTAAAATTGAAAATTTAATCGAATGTAACCGAACTGAAAATCATTAGTTTTTCAAGTTCAGGCCCTCCGCGTCCCTATTCGTATATTTTATTTTAGTATTATGTAATGATAATCATTTGTTGCGCCTTTTTTACAGTTTTATTAAACATTTACTTTGTACAAAATGTAAAGATGAAGAGATGAAAATTTAGTTCATGACAAATAAATAGCATGACAAATCCCCCTTGAATAATCTCGAATGAAGGATATTACACCTATCTTCAGCTAGAAACCATGTCATAAAAATAGTAAAATGTTTTCATCCCACCTAAATCTATCAAAGAAATTATTTGTTTTTATAAAATATAATTTACTTTCATAAAATTTATAAATTAAACCAATTATTGGATATTTATTTTTGTTTTTAAGGCGGATGATCCGGAGTTCTTGTCTTAAAAATTTGAGTCGAAGTTGGGTAAAACTCCCTATGGGATGGCAAATTATTTAAGCCCTCAGTTGTAATTATTTGTCGTTAATTGTGTTAATTATGGCTGACTTAAGTTAAGTTTTGAAGTTTATTACACTTTCGTGCTCCAATTCTTTGTTCATTTTTATTCGTTGGCAATTATAATGTTTATGTGTACCTAGATATTTCTTTTAGGATTTTAATATCGGAAGCCCCCTGTAAATCATAATTAATTGCAATTTGTGTGATTTTGCTAATTTAAAGGAATTGATTATTATTACCTACTATTCATCACTATCTCAATGGGATTTGAACACGAACGCCAGAGTCCAACGACTGCAAAGTTGGTAGAAGTCATGGTTTTTATAATTTTGTAAATAAATTAGTCTGATTGCGCAATGCCCTTGCTTCCGCACTGTAATTGTTAGTCGATAGAATAGTTGTAGTTAGAATACGGATTGTTTTTTATGTAAAATCTTTGTCGTCGGCTATTTAATTTGCGGTGACAGTGGATAATCGAGTGACTATCTGAAACTTCTTTCTGGTTCCGAATTGATGTGGAAAAAATTCCGTAATACGATTAATACATAACTAAAGCTCTGTTTTACCAAAATCTATAGACATTTTCATCGTCTTTCAGCAGTACCCACAGTGAAGTTGATTTACGATGCACATCCCTTTAATATTATTTTTGAGAAAACAAGGCCAAAGTTTTATGAGATTTAGCACTACTTCCACAGGAATTCACTTTGATTGATTGCATTTTTGCTTAGAGGAAACCAGCTTTGTTTACTACTAAATAATTGGCAAATTTGATCAAAAGCATTAAATTGCAAATTACGAGAAACGTGAAGTGCTTTTCAGATTTTTACTAAAACAATTAGTAACACGTTGTTGTTGTAACGAAATCGAAATTTTGAATAAGTAATCATTATGCAAAAAATGCGTTGTTTGTTTTATCCAGAAGCTTTCCTAATTTGCAAGAACGCATATTGTTATTACAAAGGAAAATAAATTTCTTAACAAAGCATTTCGATTAAATTGTCGAGAGTTATTCTGCGTACGTTTTCGTGAAATTGATTTAATCATTTTTATGTATTTTTTTGCCACTAATTTCGTGCGGAAACTTAAATTTCAAAGTATTTAGTTTAATAAATCAAGATTATACAAGCTTAAAAAATATGTTGCTGTTTACTATTTCGAAATATACGGGATAAAAAAAATGCCCTAGAGATTTGAATTTGAAATTTGCTTCGGTATTTTACCAAACGGTAGTAACAAATAGTTGATGCCTTATAGGTATTGATTACTAATGTCGGTACATTTGTTACTCCCAGCAATGGAGTTTAAAAGTTTTTTTAATGAATTTAGTTTTTGACATTATAGTAATAATAATAATAAGTAGGTATCTATGTATTAATAATTAACCGATATAGATTTCTCCGACGTGCGTCTTGGAAATTAATTTAGTCGGCTGTTCAGAATCACTAATTGAAATCTGGCGATTACTTGAGATCCAAATTAAATTAATTTAATTAAACGATGCTTAAATATTTCCAACAACATAAAGTAAACACGAGCATTAACTTGTACTTAAGCTATACGCGGTGTTTCGTAATAAGAAATGTCTAAAAAAATTTAAATAAAATAATAGCTTGTTATGAATTCCATTTGACGCCTTATAATTTTAACGATGTTTTTATATTATAACGAAGCAACTTAAATTCGATACAAAAAATCTGAGAAGTGATCGGTAATTTTTTGCATAAACCTGAAAATGAACTTGAGACTTTCGATAAAGATGAATAATTTAATCTGGAAATCTTTTGAAATCTACTGACAAAACCGAGGGATTGAATACTGTTCATTGCTTTCAAATCAAATAGAATTCTATATTTCAAAATGTATGAAATATAGTATCGATAGTATCTAAGTAGAAAAGAAGCTTTTAGGCTGGATAATGCTCATATTATGGCCGCCTATTACTATTATTATTATTATTATTATTTATTTTCAAAGCACAGGAGACGGTATTAAACAATTTAATTATAAATAAAAGGTAGCACAGGGGGTAAATTTGAGAAACAAATGTTATTGGTCTTTCTAATTTTACGAGCTTTAGGCATTTTTCGCATTAGTATTGAATTTCCAGCTAAAGCGTTGTTTTCGAGTGTAAAAAAGTACAATTAAATTGGGCTTTCCGCTTGTATAATACAAAAATAAGCTAAAACCAAAATTGACACAAAAATTATACAATAATGCAAAAATATAAAGATGAAAGCAATCGCGGCACTTTTAATGGATATTGCAGATTTTTAATAAAACTGCGAAAACTCGTAATGTATTATAGAAATGACAAAAAATTGTGAAGAATATTCTCAATTTAAAAGTTCCACTACTAGAAAGAAACGTTTCACCCCCAAGCTCTGTATATAAATTTCTTATTAAGAATAAAATACTTTCTGTCAACTTTAGTTTCTATGTGCTCATTTTTACGCACCCCATTATTACCTAAATATAAAAATTTTCTTATTAATTAAAAAAGGAAATTTATGTTAAACTAAAACGTATGTAGTTTATCACAACACAAATGCAGCGTAAAATCAAAATTCATAGCGAATACGACCTGAACTCGCTCTGTCATTTTGCTATATAATTTAGTTCTATACTCTTCTCGTTGACTAAATAAAAAATGGGTTGCGGATTTGAATGGAAAATGCACATACATATAAAGCCGAAATACTATATCATTTTGATAGAATATTGTATTTGAATCAAGCAACGCCTCAAATATGTTATTAAACTCTTGATTTAACGACGAACAAGTATAATTTAAAAATATAAAAGTCTTTTACGACCTGGCAGGAATATGCAATTTACTAGAGTGTAGTTTCATGTAGAATCTGAAATGGATTAACAACCGTAACAAAGCTTGAACTGTTATTATATATTAGGCAAATAATAATACATCATCAATGCAAGTTTCTAAGCTAATATATTTTGATCACCGACTGCATCAAAATTAATAGTTATTACTACAAAACTCAACTGCACTGATATATTTATAGCCAATTATTTAAATTAACGTACGTTCCATTTAATAATTTTATTTCCATTCAAATCAATTTAAACGTAAAATTAAACGAAATTATTTCCATTATTATAAGCTAATAATGTTCTAAAAACATAAAAAATATGTTATATTATAAAAAAAAAGTCGTGGGTTCGATCCCCGAATAAACGAAACGAATAATTTATAACTTTTCGACTTGATTCAAATCTTTATCAAAATCTTATATGAAAGAAAAGCTCAGCAAGTTTTGTCACGACAAAGCAGATTTATTGGGGTCTTATTTTTGTTTTTAAACATCTACTTTATTGCACAAAAGTTGTTGCGCTCCACACGATATTCCCAAATCCTATTTATATCTTACTTATTTTTGCTTACCATTAAAATTAATGCAATTTTTAATAATTATAATTGGTGATATTATTTGCTTTTTAAGTTTTAAGTTAAGTTATGTGTTTGTTTTGTTTTAATAACTTTATCTGGCGCCCATCAACACTATTATATTGTTTTTTCCAGACAAAGCAAAGCGCAAGGTTGAGCTTTCCCAATTATTGACTAGGAAAATGAATAAAAAAATTCTCTGCAAGAGAAATTTTTTATTTCATTTCCAGTTATTTCGCTTTAAAAGCTCACCGTAAGGTTACGTCAAAAACAGAAGTATAAAATCAAAAATTCTTAGAAAAACTTTTAAATTTGACACTTAAAATTTTATTTAATAAAATTGTAAATTATGATGTTTTCAATCACGGTTTCTGAAGCTTATATATTACGGATTCGATTTAAGTTCTGAAGCCAAAGTATTACTTATAGATCCCCTGTTAAGTCGCAGAAAAATTTCAATTTTCTTTTAGGCGTTTCGCGATTTATAACTTTTTGTATGAAATACCAAAAAGTTGGTGTTTGATGTCAGAAAGGTCGACAGTATGCTTATTTTAAAATTACAAAGCTAAAAAATAATTTGGTGATGCGATTTCGATCTTGAAATTTGTTTTGTTTCCATTACAGAAGGTAAATAAAATAATTTGTTGAAAGATTCTTAATTGCCTCAAGTCGAAACAATTTAATTAATGTATAAACAAAAGTATTTCGATATTTTCAACTTTATATTGTAATTTAATTTAAAATTGATTTTGTTATTTTCAACTGTCGTTAGGGCAGAACTTGGAAGAATAATATAAGTTTCGAGGTAATTTGAGTGTTAGGCATTTAATAAAAAAGAACTGGCTTTACATGATGTTGGGGAAAACGTGGAAACAAATAGAAAGCAGGAAATACGACAGTAACCTCCTTTGAAATTTTTTCAATAATAAATCAAGCGTTTAATCAGATTTTGAATAATATTTATCCGAGCTATTTAAATAACTGCAGCCCTAAAAAAGTTTTAGATTTAAAAAAATCGTGCATCGAAAAAGTTGGCGAACAGTTTAAAAAATTTAATTTTATGCCGAGATGAATCTGTAACAGAAATCTTAAATTTAACACTTTTGACGTCAATTATCTCATTAACAACTCTTTTAAAAGTGTGCTTTTGCGAGTTTCGGCAATTAAAAACTGTTCAAGAAATTTTACAATTTATGTAATTTCCTAGTAATTAATTTGATTTATTAGTCGTCTTTAAGTTACAATCCCCTGTTTCATGTTTGCAAGAAAAATCGGATTTTTATTGTTGGCGAAATGGAAAACTGTTTAGGTAAGCAGTTTTTGGCAAGTAATATTGTAAAGAGAATGCAAACAATTTAATGTTTTGTGATATATCGAAGTTGTTTGATAAAGTTTTTGTATAAAATGCTAGGCCACCAAAAAATTTTATCGTTCTCCAGGAGCTGTTATTATAAACGACAAACCTGTAAAAGACATGATAAGAAATACGAACTGGTAAAAATTACAGAAAAGTAGATAACAAAGGCGCATTTTAAACATAAAATTTCACTTGAACCTTGCTCACCATCTACCGTCTTGGTTTTATGACCTAATATACATAATATAGTCTTTACGTCTGCGAAGATGTGGTCTTCAACTTTATGATATCATTTTGTAGTGGTTTATTTGATCGGGAGACGTTGATTTACTCGAAAGGTAATAATCTGCAATACACACGGAGAAATAATACTATATTTAGACTGTATTGCGCTCTCAATTTTGCTTTCCATTATTTTTCCATCTAATTGTGAGCAATTATCTCTTAATTTATTCGAGAACCAGCAGAAAAATCATCTCGTATAATTAAGAGCAATCATTTTTAATACGTTAGTCAGTTAAGCTAAACGATCAAAAATTTTGACCATAATTGGCCGAGTAATGGGGAGAACGTGAATGCACAATAAGCGCTAAGGGAGGTACTCTGGATAAATTTGTCTATTAGATCTTTCATATAGTTTTTCCAATTTTAAGTGAATTACTTCAACGGCCGATTAAGCTCAGCTTTTTTTAGCATCAAATTAAACAAATAAGTTATTTGCGTTTAATTACTCTTTAATTAATTTTCTCGTCACTTATGGCTTGCGTACTTTTAATTATTGTTTTCCCCATAATATCTCTAATGCAACTTCAAAATTACATATCGTAGAAATGTTGTTTCTAATTTGTATCATGAGATTTTTCTTAGATAAATCTCATTTAGGACTAAATCAACTTTCTCAATTTAAATGGCAATTACTATAGAGGTTTCGGAGTTTAATTAAATTGTAAAATTTTAATGACTTGCAAGAGTTATTAAAAGCATATTTTCCTTAATTGCTTAATTACCTTCAAGTTACACTTCGTATTTAGATTATACAATAATGAACTTAGGTATACTTTACCTTTTAAATACTAATCGAAATATTTTTAATTAATTTATTAAAATGTGTAATACTTAATTATTTACGCTTCGGCGTTTTTGGTTAAAAAAAGTTTATTTAGAAATATTACAATTAAAAATTATTTTTTGAATTTCGAAAATGTATTGCCACGAAGTTGATCGATATTGATTTTTAAGTTTTTATAGTTTCCATTACATGCGGGATCTTTAAGGTTACCGATAATGAAGTGGAAAGTTGACGAGGAACGCCAAGAAAAGTGTCGCAAACAATTTGTTAGCAAGGCAAAACGTGATGGAGCTTTCACAACTTGGATTATAGGTATTGGGTAAATTTAAAAAAAAAATAAAGTGCAATTACTTTCCCAATAAAAAATGACGTTATAAAATATCAAATTTATCAGAACTATTAGGAAGTTGAAGGCATTTCTTATAAAGTCAAACCAGTAAATCTAATATCGTCTATTTGAAACATTTACAAAATTTGTCGATGTGCACGTGCCTTGTATATCTAAGGTTTTTCCACTTTTACTTTATCTGCTGTTTTTTCATTTGACTTTTAGTCTAGATATACCATGAAGATAACGTCCGGAATACAAAATTGATATATAGTAAGAAATCGCTAATAAATTTTATCAAATACAAATGCTAACATACAACCAAATCACTTAAACTGATTTAAATTTATATACCCATTCTTTTATATACAAAATTACTTACCATTTTGGCATTCTTACTTTGAACAAAAAAAAAGCATTTTCAAGTTTCCAGTTTTATTTATTTTTAGAATATTAGCAACATTAAAATAATCGCTGTGTACACTCTTATTCCTATGAATTCTTGTTTGCCGAAAATATTATTTAATCAACATTTGTATAAGCTGTATTATATAAATGAGTTTACTAAAAGTTCTTTTTTTTTTCTCGAGAAGTACGAAGTAATTTTATTAGTTATTTAACGTAGGGTTTCGTTCCTCAACCTTTCAGTAATTGCGATCCAATTTTAATCATAATTTTCCTCGCACCTCCTTCAAATACAAAATTTTCTTGCTATTTTATTTTTTTATTATGTCCGAATGTTTTTTAATTTGGTTTTCTTTCTTTCTTCTTGGATTATTAAAGTGTTTGTAATTTTCAGTATTGCAAAACTGTTTTACTTTAAAAATATTTCTCCAACTTACCTTGTGCAGCAGGAGACGAATTTTGTGAAATTCTCGTCGAATATTGGTGGAAATAACGAACAGTTGAAAGCTAGATTTTTGTACGAACCGTCATCGTCAGTGAAAATGCACAAAGCCCTGTGTTATTTTTTCTGTGACTTTTACTATGATAGTATTTATGACTATCTGAAATAAAGTAATTGGGACTGCGAAAATTTCGAGATTTTGGTGAATTTCTGGAATTTTAATGTAGGTATACAAGTTTGTAGAGTGAATTATCCATCGACTTACGTCTTCATTGGTCACTGATCTTCAATAGCTAGCAGGTTTAAAAAATCTTCGAAGTTTCTAAAAATAAGTTTTATTTTCATGATTAAGTTTTATTTTTCTCGGTTATATTTTCAGCAACAAATGTTCGACGATCCTTTTCTTAAGAGAATTAATAAAATTACATTCAGGAATAATAAAACTAAAATAAAAATTTGGAAAATGGAAAAAACTAAAATTAAAAAATGAAATCACATTTGACTTGCTTAGGGTCTTTTAGAGATGATTGTTATGATTTTAAAATAATATTTACTCTTTTTTAAATTAGTAATTATGGACCATATCTAAAGAAAATTGAAAGCAAAATCTAATTAAAAATTAGAAAGATGACTTATTGAAAAAATTAAATTTTCCAACAAATAATCTTGTCTTTGATAAAAACAATGCGAAATTACAAACCCTGCCATTGTAAATTTTCTAAAATATCTATTTTCTTTTTTAGTTTTTCAAATGTTATGAAGAGACGACGGAAGTGCGCTTGTACATCATCATCATGAACGCATGTTTGTGAAAATAGCTTAAAACTTCAGTATTGTTAGAATTACTTTATTTCAATATTAAACAAATGAATAATTAAATTACTGTTATATAATAACGAAATTGTAAATAAAACTAGTGTCGATTATTTAATAAGTATGAAGTAAAAATATTACATTATACCGAAAATATTAGAAGGATAATATCACAAATGCTTTCTAATTCTATTAACATTCAACAAATTAATTGTTGGTAACAAATATTTTATATACAAAATGTGTATAATAAAAATACACTTAACCGTTAAACACTCCATCAGTGTTTAAATTTTTAGGCGAATTATTTCTTGACGACAATAGATATTTAGATAATTCGCTTCCAAAGTTGCTCAAAGAACTGTCCAGAGTTTGATTAGAGTTGGGTGAATTTGGCATTAGGGAACTATGTGTCGAACTAACTTTAGATATTGTGCTATCCGGACTCATCGGCGAGCAGCTGTTTCCCATAAGTGGATCGACGTATTGAATCGGAGTTTTTTCTCTGTTGTAGTTTTCGCACGTTTCCTTCATTTTCGTGAGTTCCTTTTGCAAGTTACGATACTCTTCCAAGAAACGTTCCAATTGGGCGGCGTGGTAGTCGTACGAGTTTGCAATGGTGGTCGGCAACGGAGAAGCCGACGGCGAAATGATGTGTCTTTTGTATGTGTGACGATTGTCTAAACTAGCAATGTCCAAAAGTGGAGTTGCGTTATTTTTCATCTGATTCTCGTGTTGTGGGGACGAAGAGATGCTGTTCGGCTTAGACGTGGTTAGATTTAAGTAGCTATTGGACTTTTTACTCATTCTATTGGACACATTGGAGTACGCGTGTTTGTGACCTTCCGAAAGTTTCCGCTTCGTGGGAAAGTGTAAGTCGGCATTGCTATCCTCGCCGCTGCTGCTATATCTGCTGTCGTGTAGTAAAGGAAATTGACTGTCGGTACTGCAATACTTTAATTGTTCCTTATTTTGCTTCATGGCATGTTTTCTTGGAAGAGTACAGTAAAATTCGGAAATATCGGAAACACTATTTCCCTCGCTGATTGCCTTCAAAGATCCCTTGTGTACCGAAGATGACGCCTCGATCAAATCCGGATACTTTTTATCCGATTCGTCTTCCATAAAGCTGGATAATTCGGCACTCGTCGACGAACCATAAGAAAAGCCCGACACGTTATCCGATACGTGTTGCTTTAAAATATTGTTCTGGAGCGTTTGGTGGTTTATGTTGGATGGCGGGGAACTAAAGAGATAGTCCGAATTATATGTACCAGATATCGAAGGCAAATTCTTCCTGCGATCGTCTCTAGAAGAAAAAGAACACTGAAAAAATCGCTTAAATAAAATGACGTTTACGTACCTAGTTTCCTTGACAGTTCTCCTAGGAATATGCAAATCTTCGGTGTCCAACAGAGGTAATTCGGACGAACTCCATTTCTCGCTGGCCACTTCCGAGTTCCAAGACCTGACGTCCTTTTGGGGTTGAGACGACGAAACACTTTCGAAGCCCGTATCTTCCTTATCCATGTCTTGTTCCATTTCAGTTCCCGGAACCAAACAATATTCGCCGTTCTTTCGCAAGTGTCCCAATTCGTTTTGCACTATCTCTCGTTTATCACTTAAACTTTTAACTATTTTATGATTCATTTCGATTTTTTCGTAATTATCTTCCCGACGCCTGTTACGGTTTTGCCACTGCATCACGTACCTTTTACGAATAGTACATAAACAAAGAGTTACCGAACACGAGATTATTACAAAAAGTAGTCCCGCTAATACACTGGCCAACAAAACTTTTTTACTAAAGGAATTTTCGGGCGCCTTTCGCGATACGGCCAAGATGACACTCGCTTCCGACCTTCCCGCTTTATTTTCGGCAGCGCAAGTGTAGACTCCTGCATCCTGAACGTCGGCAGTCGAAATAGTTAAGCCACTCGAATTATTTTGTAATTGAACTACGTATAATTTTTTGCCACTGGAATAGGTCGTCCCGGATAAATTACCTATGACTTTATTTTTTAACATCCATCTGACGTTGGGCTCCGGTATTCCTGTTATGTGACAGGTCATGGTAACGTTATTACCCTCGATACCGTGCGCCTTAGGATCGAGAGCCAATATTTCCGGAATACAAGCAAACTCGTCCAATTCTAATTTATCCCACGACTTATACATTAATCTATTCGGAAATTGACATATCGGAGGATTTCCCAGCGGAACATTTTTCATTAGCATCCACTCTCTTAAGGGTCTTAATTTGCACGAACAATTCCACAGATTGCCCGATAATTCTAATTCGCGTAGGCTTTGTAAAATAGTGAACGCCGAAGATTTCACTTGCACCAATTTATTTTTATCAAGTTTAAGCCATTCTAAAGACTTCTCCAAACCTCGAAACGCCTTAATTTCGATCGAATCTATTTTACAATTCGATAGTTCGAGCTTGAATAATTTTGGCACATGAATAAATGCATCATTCATGACTTTTTGTATTGGATTTCCGCTCAATTCTAATTCGCGCAATTCGGGAATGGAATCAAATGCGTGCGACGGTATTGTGCCGAGTGCGTTGTAACTCAAATCCAATTGAACTAAATTAATTAAATTTCTAAATGCGTAACGATCCAAACTTTTTAAGCGACATTTAGATATGTATATCTTTTGAAGATTCAGCAGACCGGCTTTGCTAAATTCGTCTTGCTTGACGGTAATTAAATTGTTTGATGTTAAATCCAAAAGTTGTGTACCGGCGTCGAGATGAAGAGGAACGGACGACAAACTTGCGTTTAAACAAATAACGGACTCTTTACCGCTTTTCCATTTGCACTCGCACAAACTTGGACAGTCCGTGAGTAAAAGTTGCGTACAGATGCTTAATATTATGAAAATATTTTTCAAATTTAAGACTTGTATAGATGGCTTCATAACGCTTTCACGAATGCTAACATTGCTTGCACGATAACTTTTCTGGATCGTCGTCTTCCGATTCCATTGCCTCTTCACTCTCTTTCTTTATCTGCAATGAAAAGAAAAAATTATAAATAATTTGTTACGTGAAAATTATTTTTTTATGTGAATTAGAAATAAAAGAAAGTGAGGTAGAAACGAAAGAGCGTTTTACCTATGTTGTAATTTCCTGCTATACGCTGAAAGCACAACTTTTCTATTACTACAACCAAAGATTATTATATGGGCGATGCGAGGATGAAAGACGACGGAGGTAAAAGAATGCAAGTATAACTGGAGATTTTTTTTCGTGGAAAATTGTTGATTAAGAATTAATGCGTTTCGGTTGGCCGACTCGAAAGCACTCGAAAGCTTGGTCTAATTGTGGGAGACGTTTATTTAAAATTTGGAAGGAAACTTTTGTTGGTATTTAATAGTTTTGTGTGGCACAAGAACAACGCAGGGAGAATATCAAAGTCGGGCTAATTAAATACCACCATAAGAAGCCGAGTGCGACGTTTAAAACATTTTAGTTTCGCTGAAGCTTTACGGAGATTAAAATGGAAATTCTTAAGTCTTCGGTGAAATATGATGCTTCTTATTTGATGTCAGAGGATAGGCACCATCTGTAACGGGCCGTAGCTGACAGAACGCCGCAGAATACAAATAAACGTCCCACTACATCCGCAATCACTTGACAAATAAATGCGTCGGCTTTGCATAAATGAATAATTTGACCTTGATAACCCTCGTTTATTAGGGAATTTTAAAATTTATGTTAGGAATGGCGTTAAAATTCAAAAATACAGTCATAAAGTCAACACACAAAAACGAGGGCGTACCGTTAATGAAATAACGACTCGAAATTTGTTCTTTGTTTTTCTCAAGTCGTTTGAATTCTTGCAATTAACTCCATGCTTATTCCTATATGTTTACTATGTAAATAGCAAGCTCGTTAAAGCTTCCATTTTGCATGTTCTATTATTACTTTCGACATATTTTACTTGTTTCCGAAGTGAAAAGTAGTATTTGGTAAAATATTTGTTAACTCGGAGCTCAAAATTACGTCCACTTTTAATTAAAACATAAAGCACTTTAATCTTAGCTATTCTTACCACCCCACTTAATAAAGCAAGATTCATTAATTTTTATAACGGAAAACTTTAAGCTTTATATCTCAATTTTTTAAATTGCGTATTTAAGAAAATAGCGTCGCTCGAATGCCACTACAAAAATGTTTAATTTCTTGTAACTGCACGACAATTGTCGGAATAGGTGTTTCGAAAATCATAAAATTAATTAAATTATTTTAAGTAATTTTTTTTCATATAACACTTTTCCCTTTCAATTCATTCATTCATTCATTTAGCTTTATTTGAATATGCGTTCCGCCACTGTCCAGTGGTACATCGCTTTCGAAACTTTCGAAAAAGTATATAAAGCACTAGTGCGAAACGGATAGTTTTCCGAACGATGCGATGGTTCCACACCTTTGGTGTCGGTCCGGCCCTGAGCAAAACTATCACGATGCTGTGTGTGGGAGGACCGGAGAAAATTTATTTCCAAATAAATGCTTAGCGCAATACAAATTTATTCTAGACAGTAAGACTAGCTTAAAATCAATTTACTGGTAATTAAACTTGTCACATAAATTTAACTACTTACTACAAAATAAACAAATCACTTTAAGGGAATAAATAACCGCAATAAGCTTCAGACTTGAAGGAAATTCCGGATAATGTCCTGTAGAAACTTAAGACAAGGGAGAGGCGTAACTCTTGCAAATCTTTGGCTCACTTTATTTTAAGATTTAGATTATATGAACAAGTATTTAGAGGATTAATTACCTATCGATGCTTTTTCGTAATATTTAGGTGGGATTCTTTTTGGATAATCTACTATATTTATGTCGAAGGAGATATTTTGCATGATAAGTGTCATAATCTCCAACTAAAGAGAATACAAAATATAATCTGCCTGCATCTTGCGAGTTAGCAAAGTGACTTAAGGAAAACTTGAAGCTATAATAAAAGTTTTGCCATGAAACGAGGTGATTTAAACTTTTTTACGTTATTGAAACTAAATCTACTCTTTTGCAAGCAAACTAAAGTAAAAACTTTTAAGTCATTGTTCTTAAATATAAATCACTGCATAATGCCAAAAATATGTTATGTGTAATAAAACAAAAATTTAACTTACGACTTTAATTTTTATTTTTTCAAATTGAAATGTACAAGAACACGAGAAAAGCCATTTCTAACTTTTCAGCTTTTACAACTTAAGGAAAACATTTTTCCATTGAAATTCTAAATTTGAATTAAAAATTTTAATATTATATCCCTGTCGTGGCGTAAAACTACATCAATTTTAGCAATACCTATGGTATATTTATTAAAGGTACAAAGGTAGGACGAAGACATTATTTAAAATTGAAAAAATAGTACATTAAAGTTTAAAGTAGGTAAGCTGAAAATTAGCAGCTGTTTTCAGCAAAGCTTAATAACTAATTCGTTAATGATCCATCTTGTTGATTAAACATGCAGCTGTAGACTTTATACAAATTAATTCCGTTTTTCGAGGCATCGAATTAAAATCTAAAGAAAATTAAAAACTTTTTTGATGATTCAAGTTTTAATGAAAACTGTATAAAAATTATGTAAACGTTTAATTTATTATCTGCTTAGCATCGGGAAGTTGTACTAACAAGTGTTGCCTGCCCGTATTAAAGCTTTGACTTTGCGCAAAATTGCTAATAAGTGTCTAGTTAGATTTAGTTTGTACTATTAGATAGAATTAAAATATATTGAGCCAGGACGAGCGAGAGGGAAGGATTAGCGCTCAAATTAAATAAGGAAACATTATACACAAGGCACTTACTAAAATAAAATTGAACGAAACGCTTTACATGATATATCTAAATGTAAATTAAATTTAAATTGAAGTTATTCATGTAGAATAAATGTGTAACATTCGAATAAATTTAATGCATCTAAGCAAAGTTTTATAGAATGAAACTTCAAATTGAAATTTATGAAATCCAAGTTGGAAATGCAATTTAAAAGAATTTAAAACAATTCGTAAACTAAAAATTTTAAATTTAAATTATTAATGCGAAAATAAGCGATAATTTTTGTTTGGACCTCTTTGTGTCGCTTTTTAAAAACATCAAGGCAAATAAACAATGGATATTTTAAACTCTAAGCGGATCTAAAAGTTGTAAATTTAAGTGAAGCTGCTTAATGTTATCAATCATTTGCGTTTTTGTTCTGCTACAAGTCGTAAAGTAAACATTTTCTAGGTTTAACAGCCATATTTGCAAAAACCGCGATCATAGCGGTTATCTAAGTTGACAGATACTAACGTATCTTTACCGCTTTACCTAGTTGACGTAAATCTCTTCAAATTCAATTTATTTGTTTTTGGCATTTCAGAAATAACAAATTTTTTGTTTTGAATTTTAGTTATTGGATAATATGTTATGCGAGTTTCGATATTAATATATTTTTTAATTTTCAATTATTAAATTAAAAAGCACAGAAAATTATAAGAATCGAAATCGAGTTAAAATGGAGAATTAAACCGAAATGTTGAGGCAAACGGTTGAATCTGCAAATCTTGCGATAATGTTGTGTATGCTAAAATAAGGAGAAATACATTGAAACCTATTGATAGAGTAGCGAGTAAGCTTTGAATGACGGACTAAATCTGGCATGATGGATGTTAGAAGAATAGAAACAATCCTACTTAAGATTAGGAGTACGTAGGAAAAATGGCTGCAAAATCAGTTTGTGACGACACAGGAGAGCTTGATAGAAGACATCCAATATATCATATTGAATATGGTAACGTTGTTTTGGCTACACTCAATTCTTGAATTATTAAAATTGTACATTCACAATAAAGCATAGGTACATATTAACTATCTACTCGTAACTACCTATTAAAATTGATTGCTTCCAGAGTTGAACAGCTTTTGGGTCATTCCATATCAAGTGGTCCAACCCTATGGTTTGACCATTCTAAAAAAAATTGATTTTTTTTGTGTAAACATCCTAACATATTAGTAGTACTAAATGACCATTATTTCAATTTTATTGTCTTTTGTTTTTGTGTGAGAGCCATTTTTGCTTTGCAATATGCGGCATATTTTGCAATTTTAAGGGTTTACGGCAACCGAAATATTTCAGCTATTATTTGTCCTATCAAGATGAAACAAAAAAGAAATTGTTTAAAAAGAAACAGACTACAATATTCCTTATTATATATTTTTACCTAAAAGCAATCCTAAAGGGTAAAATTGCAGCCTCAGTTCTTATCTAGTTTTATAAAAAATGACATTTTTAAAGAGAAGTTTATGCATGAAGGGAGAATATTTCAAAGTTAAATTTTTTTTTACAAAGAGATGATAAGTAGTTGAAATCACACACCAAATATTAACTCTAAGATTTACTCCCTCTTTCTTCTAAAAATTTTCAAAGTTTGAAAATTTTAACCAAACGGCGAATTTTGGCACTAAATATCGCTGGTGGGGGACCAGACAAAAATCTGAAATTTCCTGTCATAATAGTACTACATAATGGCATTACGCAAAAAAAATTTTGAGTTTTAGATTTAACTACAAGCCGAGATATAACAATCCTAAAATGTCAAAGAAATGAATAATTTTATGCTATATAAAATCAATTTATATTACAGAATACATAAAAAAGGTACGAAAACTGAAATAAATAAAAGATGAAGTGTAGGTATATTTTCATAAAATGTGTCAGTAAATAAGAAACTATTCTTCAACTAGCTGTGATGTTAAAGAGCTAATTGATTTTTTGTTTTTGGATAGGTTTTTGACACCTGCACCTCATCAAAGACCTCAGAAAGTGAAGTGTGATAACACCTTATCATTATATCGTTCATCGGAACATATTTATGATACGATCTTGTTTTAGGAACAGGCAAGCAGTTATCAAAACGCTTTTTCAGATTAATTCCGTTCGCGACCACTTCCTCACTTTTTACATAAATATATTTAATTTCTGGAAGGTTTTCATTGCAAAAGTTGAGCATGTCTTATCGGGTCAAAATATGAATATTTACGACAGTTTCATCTGTTCTTAAAGTAAGCAAATTTGATTTTCTTTACTTAATTCACTAATTTATTTGATATCTCGTGACACTGGACCATACACACTTTTATGACAATCTTTGCCATTTCATTTTTCAAACTTTCAACGCCTTAAGTACAAAAACACAACCTTCCTATGTGGCTATTACAATAGACCTTATGCTAGAAGAACATATGTACATATGTATATTAAGGTGGTCCTTAGTGTGAATCACTGTCATTTGGCCGAAATTTATTTGGCCGAATTCTATTGGCCGACTGTTTTTGGCCGATAAATCACTTGGCCGACATATCAATTGGCCGACAGATAATTTGGCCGAACAGTTTTTGGCCGACAGATTGTTTGGCCGAACAGTTTTTGGCCGACGTTTATTTGGCCGATCAGTTTTTGGCCGACAGTCACTTTGCCGATAAATTTTATTTTTTTGGTAAATAAATACAAAATATTCGTTACACACCAACGAATTATTTTTAAGATCCATTAGGTTTAAACTGAAGGTTATGAGAAATGCCACGAAGGAAGTCGTCTTGAGTTTTGTTGGGAAAATCCACAACAAGCCGTTTGAGCCTGTCCGCCAGTTTGACGTATTTTTTCTTGGGAGGATTGGGCACGTGGCCTGCATTATACTGAGCAAGGCTGAATTCAACATTACCTTGCTCACGTTTGAGTCCATCAATAAATTTCCAAATTGTAGGGTGATTGGCTCCGAGAAGACTACTGAATTTATTATTCCACCCTTCAATGGAATTATTTGTTTTAGGAAGGTCTCCAAGGCAGGCATCGTGACAGTTCCAAACCGAAATCCCGAAATTCACGGGTTTTCGCACTGGATTGCTCCTACTTCGAATTGCGCCAATCCAAGTGTTCTCAAAGTAATCGAGAAGTGGTTTTAAAATTTCTTCATTTTGCAGAAAAAATTCGGTTTGCAGCAAATTCTCGAACATAAGCTCCACATTCTCTTGAGGAGCAAAGGCTAGAGCCGCCAACTTTCTAATATTTAAGGGAAACGATGGATCAGCCAGATTTTCGTACCGAACTCGAATAGGATTGTTAGCCTGTATTACACGCCAAATACATTGATTAAAATGAAAAAAGCATCCGTGGTGAGCGATGCCAGGAAAAACACGTTGAAACGCTTTTTTCTGAGCAATTTCAAAATCAGTCATAATACTTACAGGTTTTAACTCGGGTTTCAAGTTTAGCATAGCTTCTAGAACTCTAATATAAGTGTCCTCCTTCTTATTCGGAAGAAGGACAAACACAGACGGAATTACCACCTTATACTTGATAGAATGGATCGTGTACAGTTGGAAGAACAGTGATGGGGCCGACTTGAATGTCCCATCGGCAAACCAATGATCGCAATCAGCCAATAATTGTAAATTTTCTGCGGTACTAAATATAAGAATCCGATTTTCACTGGGTCCGCTATCATAAAGTAAGAAAGGCTCTCCTTTGCCAGTTTTTCCGTAATCTCCTTCAATCACTAAATCAGTCAGGCTGGTAGGAGATGTTGGAACAGCAGGACCATTCCTATTACGAGTTCTGCGAATGGTCTGTTTCAACAAGTTGGTGGAAGGAAGATGTGGGGCCACTGCTGTATCAAGATTTAGAGTAGCATCTGCCAGAATCTGTTGGGGGTTTTCTTTTGAAGTTTTCGCCACTTCTTTAATATTAGCAAGCACAGTTTTTGCTGCAACTTCACTACTTTCCACCGTGTGACCAATATGAGTGCCACTAAGTCCAACAAGTTCATCGTTTTCAGTGATTGCTCTTGCTTTGCACTTTGAAGTGTTGTATTTGGCACATTTCCAATAAATTTTTGCACCACCTTGTTTATCGCGAGTAAACAGAAATCCATTATGTAAAAGCTGCTTAACTCCACGACTGCTTTCGACATATTCCAAAGGCATATTTGATATAATTTTAATTTACTTTTGATTTCTTCTTTTTCTTCTAATACTTATAATTTCTTCTAATTCTTTCTACTTACTGATTCTTAATTACATAATTGTTTATATAGAAAATAACAAAAGGTAATCGGATAGGATTAACGCGGATAATTTTAATACCGCGTCGTTCAGAAACGGTATTAGTTTTTTTATTAGATTCGTCCTTGGGCGACGTTGCTTTCTATTGGTCTGCTCATAGTCAGGACCATATTCCTCGACTATACGTGCTAACACGGCCATCCTGCAATTGCCACCAAATAACTGTCGGCCAAGTGACTGTCGGCCAAATACTGTTCGGCTAAATGACTGTCGGCCAAAAAACTGTTTGGCCAAATAATCTGTCGGCCAAAAACTGTTCGGCCAAATGATTTATCGGCCAAAAACTGTCGGCCAAATGATTGTCGGTCAAAAAAATTCGGCCAAATGACTGGATACCCTTAGTGTTATGGGTAAAATTTTTTTTTTGAAATTTGATGCTCCCGCCCACTAAAATTATTTCTTTAGGTGTTTTATCACGTCAGAAAAAAAAAATAGAAGCCATCCAGCAATGTTTAATGGTCGCCCAAAACATTAAAACTTTTTTTTGTAATATTTTATTAACTTTTTAGAAGTTTGAATGTCTTGGGCGACCACGAAACATCGCCGAATTCCTTCTATTTTTTTTCTGATATGATGAAACATCAAAAGGAATAATTTTAGTGAGTGGGAGCATCAAATTAAAAAAAAAAAATTTTACCCATAACACTGAGGACCACCCTAATGTATATGCATATCATCTGTGTCCGAACAATACCGTCCTTGAAGAAAAAAGCATTTATACGTTCTCTGAAACGTGTACATTTTTTTACATTTTGTGATTTCTATATCTCGGCTTGTAATCAAATCTAAAACTCAAATTTTTTTTTGAGTAATGCCATTATGTAGTACTGTTCTGATAAGAAATTTCAGATTTTTATCTGGTCCCCCACCAGCGATATTTAGTGCCAAAGATTGCCTTTTGATTAAAATTTTCAAACTTTGAAAATTTTTAGAAGAAAAATGGAGTAAATCTTAGGGTTAATATTTGGTGTGTGATTTCAACTACTTATCATCACTTTGTAAAAAAAAATTTAACTTTGAGATATTCTCCCTTCATGCATAAACTTCTCTTTAAAAATATCATTTTTTTATAAAACTAGATAAGAATTGAGGCTGCAATTTTACCCTTTAGGATTGCTTTTAGCTAAAAATATGTAAGAAGGAATATTGTAGTCTGTTTCTTTTTAAACAATTTTTTTTTGTTTCATCTTGATAGGACAAATAATAGCTGAAATATTTCGGTTGCCGTAAACCCTTAAAATTGCAAAATATGCCGCATATTGCAAAGCAAATATGGCTCTCACACGAAAACAAAAGACAATAAAATTGAAATAATGGTCATTTAGTACTACTAATATGTTAGGATGTTTACACAAAAAAAATCAATTTTTTTTAGAATAGTCAAACCATAGGGTTGGACCACTTGATATGGAATGACCCTTTTGCAACGTTTAATAAAAATAGGACGATCAGAAGAACTGAAAAAAATTAACTCAATTTCACTGCTTTCTTAAAAAACCCTCGAATACAGAGATTGACAATAAAATAATAAAAACAATACAAAAATTAAATTACGAGAAAGTCGTTTAAATTGAAGTTGACACAAGAGGCGAGAGCGGTATTCCTTTTTAATTTTAATTACAATCTTTTGATAATTTTAAAACACAATTTGAAATTGTTCGGAAAAATAAAAAATTATTAAAACTAAAAAGTTTGAGATGTAAAAAATTAGAGTGTCGTAAATAAAATTTTATATCTTACTGCACATAAAAGCCAAACTATTTAAATAACAGTGCAGCAGTGTCGTCTCGAAAAGTATAGAGAATAACGTTTATTATATTAAGTTATGTGATGTTCCTTCTAACATCCGCTTTTTGAGCAGGAGCGCCTACTTGACATTGCATCGTCTTCCGGAACGTGTCACTTGACTTGATTTTATGTTAGATCTCGAGGTATTGTGCTGTTGCTCTGTTTATGACGTCATTTGACAAAGTGGCACTGCTTTCGTTTATTACAAAAACATTTTTTAAAGAAAAATTTTAAAAATTATTTTTCTTTAGAGATATAGACAATGGCAAAAGTAAAATAAAAGGAAAACATGGCTGCGGCATACTTTGCTCATAGTTATCTTACTCTAAATTACTATACGAGCAGGTCCTAGAAAAGTCTAGCATAATTTCACATTTACATTGTTATTTATTTTGATTTGGGACTAAGTAAGTTCAAGACGTTCTTAGGAAATAGCACGCTTATTCGGTCAAAAGGCTTTCAAAGCAAACAATGTTTTGCTTTGTTTGCTAATAAGTCAACTGCAAATTGTTATTTTAAACGAGCTCGATGTAGGTGTAAGCAATCTAAAAGTACACAATTAACTGAACTTACTTTCAGTACAACAACCCGAAAGGTAAAGTTTCCTTATTTTGCTAAATTCAGCCGTCGTAACTTTTTAGACAAAAAAGAATATATTTTGCTGATGAAACATGTTTAATGCAAGCATTTTTGACGTGCCCGATTTAACTTGTATTCAATTTACACCCTCTTACTTGACATAAATATATTTTTAACCTTTGAAAAAATTGTTACATCACAAAGATTTTTTAATAAAACATTTGGTGAATATGAAAATGAGCTTTAACGTTTGTTTGTTCGAAAGCAGCCAAAAGGATGTAATCAAAAATACGTCAGTTAAATAAAAAAATATTTTAATTTCGAAATGCTGATTTAATATTAACAATATGCGGTATAGGTACTAAAACATTACGATTTTTTCGTGATTGTATATATTTTTATTATTTTTAAGTTTTAGCATTCAAAACTTTGAAATCGTTCACAAAGCTATAAAATTGGTTTGCGCATACAAATAATCGTAAAACGAAATTTGCATACTTACTTTTACGAGGATGTAGTTTACACATATTTTATTATTTTCATTTTGCGATCAATAAAAAATTTTGACTTATAGAAACCTACCAAATTGTTTAAAACAATTTTAGATGTTTTTTTTTGAAAAATTCCTTTGGTCGAAATAGAGTTGACGTTGATGAATGTTCAAATTGGTAAGTTTACAGCAAAATACTTGCTCTAAGTATCATAAATGAAGACATTCTAGGCAATAGCAATTATCCTGATAAGCTCTCCTAAAGTGAGGGTAATAGCAGGAATAGAGGGGTTACCGTAATGACAGGAATGGGATAGGGCAGTCTGGTGATTGGAGTGCTAATTATAGGGTTGATGAGATTCAGAATGCTCTTATTATGTCTGCAAGCGTTGTTTAATGTTCATTTCCATGTAAACTTACGTGAAATGGAGGTTCAAGGTATTAGGAACAACTTTAACAATAATTGAAATTTATTTTCAATAATAAAACTAATACCTAAGCACCTACTTATTCATTAATTGTGCGGCTCGAGCAGGGGATAAATTAATTATTTTATTGCTAAGATTTACTAATTTCGAATAAATAATTTATAGTTTTCATAAATGCTTTTCTTTCTTGACAATGTTACGGACAATCCCAAAGGAAAGGTAGCGATTTTCAGATTTGAATAAAACAACATGGAATATTTTAATGCTGCCGAGAGTCACACACGTCAACGTGTGATAAAAGTGTCGTTTTCATCAATCATATTTTGAAAATTGGATTTTTTATTGATTCTCCCTCGATCGAATAAGTTTTATTCTTTGTAAAGTCGTACTCCGGCATTACGACAAGGAAATATCACAATTTGTCAATTAATTTGTAATTTGTACGTTTATTCCACATTTCAAATAAAAAGTTCCAACTTGATGACTAACAAGCTTTTTAATAAAACTTTTTTAATTTAATTTTCACAAAAAGTTGAATATTTGATTGATAATTAAGAATAAAAATACTTTTTGGGAGTTTACAAAATTGTACTATTGATATCGAACAAATTTCAATCAATCAATATTATAAGACTGCCTTAATAATCTTGCCGAAAGTTTAAAAGAAGGGGACGTTGTGAACCGTATCCTTTAACAAAGGATATAATGACGTATCCTTTGTGTTAATTTTGTTGAATTACGTTTTCATTTTAGGCGACATCATTAGAGTCGCCTTGTTCATTGCCAATATTTGAATAATACGATTCTCCTATTTTATATTGTTTTAATATTAAATCTTATTTTCAAATTTGTTTATAGTTTAATTAAAATTAATTCGTATATAATTTTGATTAATTAAGGGAATCACTTTAGGTAACATTTATCCTTATTCGTGAATAAGGCGCCACAATATTAAAGGACTTTAATTTTGACATTTTTTATAGAACTACGAATTTATTTTAAAAAATTAAAAACTACAAAACTATTATTGCCGATTTTTAGCGAGAATTCGCTATCGCTACGACTTAATAAAGAAAATTATCCTTGCTTTTTAAATAAGAACTCCTTGTTAAAATTTAAGGAAGATACACTGCAATATTTACACAAAATATTATACAATGTTTAAAGATTTATGTTCATTGTCTAATTACAAATCATAAAAAGAACCTCCCGTCTGGTCGTGTTAAAGACATTCCTCATTAATGGTTTCCTTCTTTCCTTTGTGAGAACTAAAATTTGTGGTTGCTTTGAACGGTCTGAATAAAATTTCTCGTTTAGGGTTTTAATAAATTCGTAACAATGCGTCTACCTGCCCACATTACTACAAAAAAACCACTTGCATATTTACCACGTCTTGTTATATATGTTACTGTAAAAGCCCGAAATCCGGTAAATCCTAGGATTTACGCGTTAAACCTAGGATTTACCAATTTGAGGTTGGTAAATGTCCGAAATAGTGAATTATCAGTTCAATTTCGGACTTTTACCAGGCTACAACGGTAAATCTTAGGATTTACTGGTTCCTGTTGGTAAAAGTACGAATTTTATGTTTAATGACACAAAATGTGAAATAAATAATTAAAAGAAAGCATCAAATTGAATTGCATTTAAAGGTTTTTGCTTTAGTATTTGTGCTGTAAAAGAACACATAAAACGATTGAAACAAAGAGATTTTTATACTAACACAACTGAAACGTTTATTTAAAAACAGAAAAATATTGTATATTATAATTATTTATTCAATATAGTAAAAAAATTTAAAATATTGCGTAAGTATACATAATTTCAATTTACTTGTTGGTAAATGATGAACTTCCATGACATTTAGAATTGCATAATTTGCCGGATGATCTACACAAACATCTCTTGGTCGAACATTTCTTAGTGCAGTTGCATCTTTGGAACCCCTGTCCTCCATATAAAGACAATTGTCGCACTGCTCCTCTTACACTTATTTCATTGGCCGGAACATCCAAGGTATCAATAAAATTTTCTTTACAAATGGTAAATTGATTTCTAGTAAATAATTGTGTAAGAGTTCCTACACTTGTTCCAAGCTGATAAAATTCATCGTTTTGAATATCCATTATAGCAGCCAAGAGAGTTCTTGGGTCTGTTTTAGATCGATCTACCTCCGGTATTTGCACTTTAACTGTTTGTCCGAGTGTTGCAGGAGGACATTTTTTGTTTGATACCATTTTCATTTTATTTGCCTGCTCCTCCAATGCTTTGCGAGCTTGTCGGTTTTCAAATTTACAAAATTATCTTGAGTAGGCTCAGCTCTTCCTGTTCAACCTGTTGTCTGTCTCTTCGACGTTGAGGCTTTCTTTTCTTATCTGCTTTTCACCAAGTTTTGCACCTTGGTTACTTCGCTTTGGGTGTTTCTCGCTGTGTATTGGATTTGCCTGGGTGGGAAGGCATTTTGAAGATCTCCATTTTTTTGTAAAGGCCCCTGTATCTGGTATTCCTAAAGATTACGAAACCTTTTGATTATCTGTGATGGGGTTACCTTAAGGCCGAAGTGTTCAAACATCGTCCAAAGACCCTGAATGATCTGAAGACTGAAATTGAGGAATAAATCATTCAGATTTGCACCACCCTGTATAATTAAATTTGACGTTTATATAAACAGGAACTTAATAAAGCACAATTGAAAATTCAATTAACATGGTATTCGTACATTTACCAATAGGAACCAGTAAATCCTAAGATTTACCGTTGTAGCTTGGTAAAAGTCCGAAATTGAACTAATAATTCATTATTTCGGACATTTACCACATCAAATTGGTAAATCCTAGGTTTGACGCGTAAATCCTAGGATTTACCGGATTTCGGGCTTTTACAGTAACATATACATAGATCTTTTTGAAAAGAATAAAACAAACTGCAGTGAAGCTATTAGAAATGCTTCCAGCACATCCTTCGAGATGGTGTATTTTGCATTAACTTAATAATTGGTCCGATGGAATAAATATGTTCAGCTAACCTCCGATTATACTAAGTCACAAAATCAACATCCTTTTAACTAAAATGAAAACCGATTATACTTTAAATAATGTTAAATTAAATTTCCTGCTGCTGCTTCATAATTAATAATTAGAAGTGAAATAAAGCATCATTTAGAAAAATAATTTGGTTTCCAATAACAGACGCCGAAATTTATTGTCCTCTTGTATTCATTGAATACAAAATTAATAAAACCCGATTGAAATTCGATTATACCGGTAAATGCTCAATATTTTTTGTAGCTTTTTTAAGTTTTTTCTGTAGGTAATCAAGTACCATTAAAAATGTTTAATAAAAATTAGCGATCAAATTCTGTATCCCATTACCATATATTATTTCGTTTCGAAAAGCAATAATTTTTTAATTTTTATAACGTCGACTACGAAATGGGTCTAAACGAAGGGTATATAAAAAAAGTAAAATTTGTACGTGGGTGGGTAAATTATGGTGGAAATTTTTGAATTTGTACTTGAAATGGAATACAATTTTAAATTTTGTCAACACACCGACCCCCGCCCGTCCCATATGCTATTTTATAAAGTAATTTTCACATCTGCTAAAATGTGAGATACTTTTCAGTCGAGTTCAGTTGTTAAACATGTAATTTATACAAATTGATACCTTTTATGCTTGTTGCAATTTCCCGCGTTCCATCAATTTGGTTTAATTTATCTCAATATGGATGGGGTGATTTTTTCTCGCCTGAATTATTTATTATCGAAAATTTCATGTAAAGCAAGTTTTCATTTGAGTGTCTTTCGATTTGGTCATCGACAAAAGTATGTACATAATATTATAAAAACAAGAATTTTATTAACATTTCAAATTTTATTTTATAAATTATTTAGGTTTACTTTTAAAATGATGAAATAAAGTAGCTAATATATTGTATGTGTGTGTTTTGCTTAATATTTTATGTACTTACACCCTTACGAATGTGGTTGATCTGCGCCGGATAAACATGAAAACCAACTTATCTATTACCACTATTTATCATGGTCCCACAACTATAAATAAACACGCATGCCTTTTACAAAATTATCTTTGAATATATGTATATAAAAAATGCTGATTCAATTTGTAGCAAAAAATTGCGTTTTTCGGTTATTTAGAATAAAGAATAATTATTACGAAGCAAAGTAAAATGTTTTTGTGTGCAAATAACAGCCGACATAATCTCATTAAAACTTATAAATATTTTATACGGTTGTAATTGAGAAAGCTTTACACATCTAGAGTAAAAGTTGTTTTAAATTCATATCTCGTTTCAATTCAAATATAGCTAATGGAAAAGTTATTTATTTCTTCTTGCAAAATAAATTATTTTATTTTGCAAAATAATAGAGGTTCCTTGACCATTAAAATAAAATACTAATAGTAAACACAAAATAAAGCTTAGATACGAACCGCTTTCTTAATGTTGGGTCATTTCGAACAAGTACGTGGGGCTTTTTTTTCTTCCAACTCGGAGTGAAGAAAAAGTCAAGAAAATATATTATCAAGTAAAAAGTGGAAACAATTCTTTAGAAAATTGAAATTTTATTTTAGCGGCGGTTGTAAAAGCTCACTTCACGTGTTATTATTACGTAATTTACAATTTTATTATACTTACGTTAAAATTATATTTTAAATATATTGTCGGCTTTTCACGTGCAACATATTAAAAGAAAATATTTTACATCTCGACTGCAATTTCGACTTGACGGAAATAAATAAATTGTTTTATCACCCAAAAAGCATCGACGTAAACACACACACACACACAGGATTCTTATTAAATCTAACAAACAACGATAGGCAGGTGGGTACGTAAACGAAATGCTGAAAAAATACAAATGGAATAAAAGAGGAGTGACATTTCGAGTGGAGGTCAGGAAGACGTACGTCACCTGAAATATTAAGATGGTATAGCGTCAAGAAGGACATCGGTGTATCTTATCTGTATTCTGTTCGAGTAAAGCAAATGCTTATATGCATCTTTTGATTGATTCTAGCACCAGGAGCAGAGAGTAGTTTAGGGCAAAGCTTCTGGGGACGGATGTTACAGATAGCTTTAGATATATGTACATGGTACCTGTTAGGAATCTTTATTAAAATGTCAGGAACGTTTGCATGAGTTAACTAAATGTTCGTGCCTTATATTTTCACATACAAACGACCGAAATATTTATTATGTTCTTCTACTTTTTAATATTCTTTCATTCTGCTTCATCCGAAAAGTTAATTGATACGAAGCCCGATGAGATTTGATGGACTCACGGTCGGCGGAGGTTAAATTATTTAATTAATTTTTAAATTCTACAAATTGGTCTTTCTGGCAAAAAAACATTCCAATTTAAAGAACGCGGCTTAAAAGTTTAAAACTTGGTGAGCTCGAAATGTATAATAATTACTTCTACTTCTACACGATTTGTTAAGTTGATGATGTTAAATGATGCTGTCTTTTTAGAACCCCTTTACTTGGAAAACATTTATTAGTACACACAAATATATGTTGTACTTTTCTTACCATTATTTATACAACTTGACAAGTGTACACAAAAAGTGAGTGCATAAACAAACGTCAAGAAATAAGTAGTAATATGAAGCTTTATTTACATACATTGCCTTACATTAGAAGATATTGGCAATACAAATATTTGCTTTTTTTTTTGTTTCTTTATATTTAACATTAATTCTATGCGGTGTACTTACAAAAAGATATTATTGCTTCAAAATACTTATCACGAGAACTTGAAGCAGATTACCAATTAAAGTTAAAAACTTTATAATTAAATGTAAAGTACTTGGCGCCCTATGCCTTCCAGAAACTTTAGAGTGCAAAACAGTCACTTGCCACATGCGATTTCATAAAACACTTGACAATTCCATACGAGGGGTAAAACAACGTCTGGCTAAACTAAAATAATATCAGAGTAAAATAATTAATATTATTACAAGTTAAGAAAATCAATAAACCGATCAACAACCAAGGCATGTTTGTAAGAAGTAACAAACTTCTAAACTTCGGTGGTTCGATGGAAGTAAAAGTACATAAATTATGAGCGTTGCAAATAATAATGTCCCGAATGTGTTATTCTTATCAGATTAAATATTATATTGTACGTTGCTTCAAAATAAATGCAGAAAGTTGAACAAACTTTGTTCCGGATTTGTTAATCAGAAGACAGGCAGGGCCTACTTTACCACTAGGCGTATTAGGATGGCCATAGGGGCCCGAAAAGAGAGAACATAAAATCGTAAAATAAAAATGAAATACTGATAAAATAACCCAAAAATTGGGCCTTCGATGCTATTAGTTATACTTGAATATAAGGGGCCCGAAAATTTGCTAAAGCCTAGGCCCCAACTCGGTTCAAAATAGGCCCTGAAGACAGGACCCAAACTGGAATCCGGGACACCCATTTCAAACCGTCAAGTTAGTCACGTGGAGGGTAACTCCACGTTTCTAGCGCCAATCATGGCGAACGCGTCAAAGATGAATTAATTATGACACCATCTTTTTAATATTATTAGGTTTCAAAAT
Organism: Cantharis nigra; assembly: GCA_958510845.1. Taxonomy (NCBI): domain Eukaryota; kingdom Metazoa; phylum Arthropoda; class Insecta; order Coleoptera; family Cantharidae; genus Cantharis; species Cantharis nigra. The sequence goes on along the minus strand of OY294033.1, from coordinate 740,657 downwards.
AAATCTACACACAAAAATATTTTGCATAGTAAAAGGTTAACTATATGGGGGTTAAGAAATAGTATTTTTAAAATGCTTGATTTTTACCATTTCGTAGTTAAAAGTTAAGCACGTACGTAGTTGGAATAATAATTAAGCAATGTAATGTTTCCAATTTAAGCATATAAATACTTAAAATGCAATTCAATATGATAATACTTAAATTTAAGTAAGAAAATTCTTAAAAACATATTTAAGTATGCACACATACTTAAAGTTTGAATACGATTACTTAAATTCTACTATTGCATACTTAAAAACCACGCAAATAATTCGCTAACAAAAAATAAGCACAGGTAGCAGAGCTGACACTTGTTTTAAAAGATTAGCGAAAACTGCAAAATTCGTAAAATAATGCAGACCCCAGTCCTAGATAATATGTAAGACAATCGCGATGTTTAGACGGAGTTCTTTCATTCTCATAATTTTGGTAGTTATGAAAAGTTCATGTTCGTTTCAACGAAGTGTAAAGTGGTTGTGTGATCTATAAACAAAGTGCAAATATTTTTGAAAATGGATGAAGATGACCAATTGATCAACAGAATATTAACAATTTTTAATTCTGATAACTACCTAAAACAATAATTTTGAAGTAGTCAGAAACCTTCTCTTACTGGGGATTTGGACAAAACATTATAGAAAAATTTTTAGGTAAGTTGTGAATAAATAATCATTTAAAATTAAATGGTTTTGTTCTTTTGAAGTTATTTTTTATTATTTTTTAGTATTAATTTTGTATTTCTTCGATTAATATCGTAAATTTGTTTGCATGATATTTTCTGATTTTGTTTCTAAATATTTTATGTATTTATCTTTTAGTTTATAAATTTATAAAAATATGTTTTTGTATATTAATTAGGATTATAAGGCTAACTTAAGTTTTATTTTATTACATTATGACAATTATTATAAATAAATTCTTTGAAATTTAAACTTGATATTTTTTTTTATTTTTACTAGCTAAATATTTTTTACAGGAAACACAAAAAATAGTAACAATATTCATAATACTATTATGAAGGATTTATCACAGACGTGGGATTGAGGCAAGGGGATCCTTTGTCATCGGTCTTGTTCAATCTAGCTCTCGAAAGAGTGATAAGAAGAGCAAATCTGAATAGAGGAAGTACGATATACAGACGAAAACACCAGTGTTTGGCCTTTGCGGATGATGTGACCGTGTTGACAAGAACAAAGAATGAGTTGATTGAGACATTGAGAAAACTGCTGATTGAGGCAAAGAAGATGGAACTCGAGGCAAATGAGAGTAAAACAAAATACATGATATGGGAAGATAAACCTTTTAGACCACAACACTTGAGTGTCAAATTGAGTGAATGGCAACCTTGTCAATTCGAAGAGGTAGAATTTTTTAATTATTTGGGAACGGTAATAGGAAGAAAACCGAATAATGAACAGGAATTAAAAGCCAGAATAGCCGCGGGAACACGGAGCTCGTATTCAATGAAAAAGATATTAAACAGCAAAATCTTCTCGAGAACCCTGAAACTAAGAATATATAAGACAATTATAAGACCAACAGTAACATACGGATGTGAGGTATGGAACTTAAGAAAGCAGGATAGAACAATGCTGGAAGTTTGGGAAAGAAAAATTCTCAGGAAAATCTTTGGAGGAAAAGAGGTAAATGGAGTGTGGATCAGAAGAACAAATGAGGAATTGAAAGAATTATATAGCGAACAGAGTATAGTGGGGTATGTCAAGATGCAAAGATTGAGGTGGTTGGGGCACTTGACAAGAATGAGTGAGACAAGAGTGCCAAAGATGATATGGGAAATGGAATTTGGAGGTACTAGGAGAAGGGGCAGACCAAGGAGTAGATGGTGGAGTGAAGTACAGGAGGATCTCAATGGTATAGGGGTGAGAGATTGGGAACGGAAGGCAAGAAATAGGAAGCAGTGGAACCACGTGATTCAACAAGCCATGGGCCTACCAGGCCTCTAGTGCTATTAATATATTATGAAGGGTAGTACTTCGATACTTCGCGAAGGTAAGTACTTCCTAGCGAAAATGATAATAATTGATAGGAGAGTGTATTACTTTTGCTAAATTTTAAACTTTTGTATACTTATGTATCTATAAATTTCAACTTCTATACCTGTGTAGAGGACAAATACCTGTTAGCAAATAAATCTAAAAAATGTCAGTTTATAAAATAGCCAAAGAAACATTGTTTGTAAAATGTGTTTTAGTTAATATTATATATTAATTAAAACACATAAGGTTTACAAGCATAATGTCTCTTTGGCTATTTTATAAACCAACATTTTTCAGATTTGCAGGTAAGTAAGTATTAAGTATGTAAATACTTAAAAATCAACTCACTTATATGTAAAATTCAACCCTGATAAATACTTGTGTTTAAGTATGTATTTGTTTAAAAATCAACCCAGTTGTAAGTCAAATTCAACCACGTTAAATGCTTGTATTAAGTATGTAAATGCTTAAAAGTCAACCCAGTTGAATGTCAAATTCAAGCACGTTGATTGCTAACATTTAAGTATGAAAATTCTTAAAAATTAACACACTGATGGGTTGAATTTATTTATAACCGTTAAATAAGTAAGCAATGCTTGACTTTAAGTATGCAGCTTACTAGGCTGGAATCGAAGCACGTAAATACTTGATTTTAACACACATTTGCTTAAATATTTCTCTGTGTGTATAATATAATTACTATATCTACAGCTAGAAAAATCGTAGTGGATTCGAGTCATAACGTCTTAAAGTATCTCAAAATTGAAATACTTTCAAGCGAAAGGAATCGACGTTTCCTTTAAATAAAGTTCAATATAGAACGTTTAAATTCAGTTTGGTGAAGTTATAACTAGAAAACGGAAAGAAGGTCTTGCTTTTTAGAGGCACAAACAAGTTTAAGTTTTTAAAATCCAGTTAAAACTGATCAACGTTTTACAAATAAATCTTGTTGAAATTCCAGCTTAAGCAGGTCAAGCGGAAGTATGGAAGCGTCTTGAAATGTTTTTCTAACGTAGTACTTTCCATAGTCGATACCATACTATAAGTTTGGCCCGGTTTTATAAAATCGTACTTGGTTCGATTTTGTAGCTGCTCAAGTTAAAAAAAGGTAAATTTGAAATATAGCGGTTGTCGATTTGATCATTTCACAAGTTACAATCACACAAAAATGCACCTTGTTCATAAAACATAATAGGAATTTTCAATGGAAAACGTTTTACCGAACAACTTCAGATAGTTGCAATTCTCATATTTACTTGTTGTGCAGATTTATTGCTGTACGTTATGATGTGTACGAATAAAATTATGTAAGCAACAATCAGGAAGATTTTTATATAATAATAATAATAATAATTTTGAAAAAACTAATATAGATCCGTCGTTTAAATCAAGCGAGTTGTTGTATATTGTGCGTTTTTATAAGTCGTTAACTGGATGCGAGTTATACATGCAAAAAAGTAGTAGACGTTTGGAAAATCGAAATAAAAAAATCTATTTTATATTTAGGTACATTTATATGTTAATATTTAGTAACCTTGTTTACTTTTCGAAAATTACATTTATAAAAGATCATATTTGTATGCATACTTTGTGTACGTACGTAGTTTTACGATAAGGTAGCATAATAACATTGTAACATGGTTTTCCGACACAATTGCATACGAATTTACCCTTTCACATGATTATATTCTTTAACAATTTTGGTCATTTTGTCGGCTGCAAACGTGAAAAGCTATTTAGCTACTCCGTTTATATTTAAAATAAATAAACTCGAAATGTTTCGGGTAAGTTTATACTACGAGTTAAGTTTGTAGCATCATATCAAATGGCGGTATTAATTTTAGTGTCACCGTTGGGACTTAATTGATGAGAAGTTACTGCACTGTATTTTAGGTTTTGCGGTTCAAGACAATAGCCGGTGGTGAGAGACTTGGCGTTAACCTAAACCCTATAAACCACCACTTGATTACATACCTCTATTATTTTAAGTACTGCCGGTTCTTATTTATATGACCATAATCAAAGTCTCACTTTTCTTAACCATCAAAAATTAAACAATAATAATTTGATAAAAACACGTCGTCGACGGTCGATTTATTGTCTCCTCGGTAGTTAAGTAACATAGACAATTTATTGTCGATTCGACGCTGCTGGAGCTTCGCCGCTAATTTAAAGTTGAAAGTTAATTTTGTTGTTTTTTCAACTTATCGATTCCGTAACCCACATTAATGATTTGAAAAGCACGTTGTAAAAAGTTCACCAATTTTTTCATCGTTACCTTTATATTTTCGGTAGCAGTCAATTTTTAATTTAAAATTTAAATTAACTTCAACAATGTTTTTGAAGTTTAGCCAAATAATGAATAATTGATAAATAATAATTATTATTAGTTACGACGAAACGATAATTATTGCCTCGTGTAATTAAACTTAATTATATTAACAGCCTTGTATAATTAAGGTAAAAAATTACACTCATTTTTTATGATAATGTGGAAATTACTGATGCATGAAAGTGGATAAAAAAATTAAGAATTAATGAAATGTTTTACTGTGACAATTAGGCTTGAAATTAGTATGCGCACATAATGAACCAAAAATATATGGGGTGTCACATTGGCATCTCACTTTAGTCTTCATGTTATAATTTTTCACTACGATAGCGTTAATTACCCCTACACCGTTAATCGATTCCGTCACGATATTTATGTTCCGAAATAAGTGCTTTTCAAAACATAATAATTTGTTTCTTTTTTTCTTTTCAAAGTTGTGTTTCAGAGTTTCCACGTATAAACATCCAGAGTTTACGCTATATAATAATATGTAGTTTATTGAAATATTATTGTGAAACTTTGATCCTCAATTTTGTACTAAAACGCTCCTTAATAAGGGTCAAAATTTCTTGCCAAGTTTATAACACGTATAGGGATAAATTGTTAATATCGAGATAGTAAGTGGTATTTAGCCCTAGAAATTATAACTCTAAAATATTACAAGGATTTCAAAATTATTAAGGGGGAAGCACCTTTATTTTAAGCCTCCTGAAAATAAACTCTCAAAGGAGTTGATGAAAAGTGTTATAGTTTTCAGCTATGATGTTGTTTGCTAAATTTCACGTTTGTAAAATAATTTGATAATATATAATTATTTATTATTAGCGTTAATTAATTTTTTGTTATTGTGAAATTCGAAATAATATTAACGTTTGTCAATTTTGTAATTTTATAATTTTGTTTTATCGATAGTCACAGGAACGACATTATCGAATTAATTACTGATGTACTATACGTCAATATGGACATAATTAGTCGAATTGTTGGTCGTTGACAGAAACCGTAGAATGTTTAGTAATATCCGAGGATAATTCAATTATGTCAATAAAAGTCTAGGTATCAATTACAATTTTTATATCGGAAACATTGTATTCTTTACCTAATTTATAGCTAGCCAAAGTCCTAAAATTTCATCATGCTGAAAGGCATTTTTCTTTGAGAGTGAAAAATTGCCAATATTCTAATTTAATGTAAAAAAATCTTTTGACATAAAATACTCTGAATTCAAATTACAAAATAAATGTTATTACATATCAGCAAATTGGTAATAAATTACCAATAAAGCATTGAAAAAAAAATGGAAATCTGTATCATATTTATAATAATAATAACGACAATTTTTACAAATAATTCTTTCTCTCTTTTATATTTAATCAAATTTATTAAATGTAAGTCGAGATTTAATGAAAAACAAAAAATGAAATAATAAGAAGTTATAACAAATACTTAATTTATATAAAAAGTTTTAGTAGAAAATTAAAACACAAATTCTACAATAAATAAAATAATAAGTATTTCGGAATTGCATGGATTGGATAATTTTATTAATCCTATAAAATCACAAAAATAATTATTGTAGTTAGCAGATATAAAATTTGAGGACTTTTAAAGTAAATTATTAAATTAACATTTTTGTAAAATTAAACTTCAACCCTTAATTTAAAAGAAATATCACTGCGGTACATTAATGTGACCTAATTAGTTGTTTTTATTGTAGTACTTTTATTTCACTAACTGTAAAAAATACTTTTTAATTAAGTTTAGAGTAACTACGAAGGTAGATGTAAACTACCCCAATCAACTATCCCCAAACAAACCATCATAAATTTAGTATTAATATCAATCTTGAAAAAGTTTTAGAGATCCGGTTAAATATTTTAAAAATTACAAAAGTAATAAATACGTTCGTTATTCGTTAAAAAACATTTAAATCTTTGGAGCTTTTACAAAAAATATTTTATAAAATGAGTAGGTAACAATTCCATTGTTAAAAAATGAGAAATTGAAAACGAACGAACAAAATTTCTCTTTGTAATTAAGAAATGAGTTATATGAAAATTAATTAAGAAAGAAAAGAGTAAACTGGATCTGTTCAGCTCTTGCCTACCTTTTTTTAAGTTTTATCCCTCCAACTTCAGCCACCGTAGCGTTTTAAAAATCACCACATCCCCGAACTACAACCTGTATATCAAATTATATCAAAACCAGAAGGATTAAAATTAAAATATTTTGATGCCGTTATGAAGAAATTGGGATAAAATTAAATTAAATTGAATATTTCGCATATAATTAAAATCATGTATCGGAATTATTTTGGTTTAAACTGAATAAGCTATTAATAAATTATCGCGTTGCATTAAAAATTTAATTTAAATTAATTTCGTCAGCCAGTTTATGTAATTTAAAACGATACGTTGTTGAGTAAACTAATTAGAAAAATATGCAGAAGAAAATCTCACCTTCCTTTAAAAGCAAACTTAATTAGGAAAATTAATTAAAGCAAAGTTGTTACGTATAAACATTGATTTATTTATTTTTAAAGTTAAATTAATTAGTGAGAAGTAGTGAATAAAAATCAATTTTTCCAAATTTAGTGCCTAGGAATCTACCTACTTTCTCCGACTAATAAAAAGTTTCCACTTAAGTCTTTCATCTTTTGGCATTGAAGCGAAAGTACAAAACTTAAAGATTTCGCAAGAAAAAAAGGATTTAAAGCCGTGAATTGTAGGATTTCAACCAAGTTCCAACTTTATCTCTAATATTGTAGCATATGGTGACGCAAAACTTCGATTAGGTTTTTATGTCAACCCAGTTTTCCCTTGTTATTTCAATATCAGATTTCTACATATTGATAGAAATTGAACAGATGCAAATTTAAACACAATTGTGATATTTCTCAGTTTATATTTCATTACAAACGAATATTCTTTTAACCTCTGGCAAACGTAATAACTAATTTATTTTACACGAATTTTTGCGAGAGATGCAATTAACGAAGGCATTAAATAATTAAAAACGTTGCAGGTGAAAGCAAACAATTTCGATTAAAATTTAAAGTGTTCGCATACTGAAGTAATAATTACACGTAGCTTGAAGTAAAAATTAAAATTAAAACAAATTATGTGACTGGGGGAAAAATAAATTAATCAAAATTAAATGCAAAACCCCAACCGTCACAACTCATAATCCGCATAATGAAATCATTATTAAATGTGACAAAAATGAAAATTGTCTACCCGAAAAATTATTTTAACCAGGTGATGGGTAATATTTTTTAAATGTAGATATGTATGTCTATCTGGAATAAATTTTTCTAATTTTAAAATGTTAAAATTAAGTGAGCACTAATTGTTTTGCAAACAAATAAAAATGTGTAACCATTTTCAAAGTATGTTACGAAAATATTTATTTAAATTCTAGAATGGAGTTTTCCAAAAACAAATACAAAATGCGAACCAATCTAAAATTGCGAAATATACTCAAATCAACATAAAAACTGCTGTTTGTTTAATAATGTGTGCTGTGAACATTTGTCATCAATTATAATTTTCATGTACTATATGTTTGACACATAATCGATATAATCATCATAAATAAAAAGTAATTAATAAATTAATTAATCCACATGCGAAATTAGTAATTAACCATAATAATAATTATATTACAATAAAGAAAAAAGTATAAATTATCAACTAAACTTAATTTTAATTATTTTCAGAAATATATTTCCCTTTTACAGAAAGTTTTTCTATTATGTTATTAGCTGTCTAGATCTCGAGTTATCTAGTGTTTACAGCTTTATGACATTTCCGAGATCAAAAAGTGCATTGGTGGAGAAATTTCATAGGTTCATCAAATACTGGCTGTTTTTAATTTTGTAAGACAAATTTAAGTAGTAATTATTAATTAATAATTAGAAAAACATTAAATTCTGTTCATCTTTTCAAGGAAGTATATTTTTGATCCGAGACTAAACAATTGTCTTAAAAAGCGTCGTTTTTGATTAAAAAATTTTATATACAAAGCCTGTGGTTAAATTCTAAATATTTCAATGTTTAATTAAAATTTTTTACATTACTTTATTATAACATAATACTGTACATAGTTTTATTAGATTATTCACGCCTCGCCTGTGTATGTAAGACAATTATTAGGAAAACTCGTGCCAGCCTTCAGTTATAAACTAAATATAAGAAAGATTTTAGGAAGATGTTCTTACACAACCTGGAAGATGAGAATGCTCTTAGTATGAAGTTCTTGAACCAACTAACAAGAAAGTTATGCCAACTTGTTGTATGCCAAAAACTTATTTTATATTTTGTAAAGACAGGTTTTATTAATGCCCCTTAGCTATAGCATTATAATTTTCATCATCGCAAAGTTTTCCTTTTCCAAATTTAAGGTGGTTAAAATAAAAAAACATTTTGTGGGTAGGTATCAGCCTTGCTATACATATTTTTCATAAAAATGTAATGTGACAATAAACATTATGACTTTATTAGCCAAAGGCTGAATTAAAATTGTATTTCTTTTGAGAATAATAATAATTGTCCGTAAATTAAAAAAAAGGCCGCAGGAAAAAGTTTTTGTATTGTTGCCCTGTGTGATAATTAAAATTGAAATTGAAATATTTGGCTATTTGCTCTGGCTCTTTACGAAATTTATTTTCTTTGCCCCCTAATGAAAAAAGTTTACCCACCCATGGTCTACATGCTAAAAATTGTATGTACAAAGAGAGGAGTCCTGGTTTAAACTTTGAAAATGTAAACCTTTTTCCAAGTAAGCAGGATGCCGGTGCACCCCATGCAGAAATTTTTGTTCCAAATTGTATAAAATTATTTTTTCAATATTGTTATTTATTTTTATTTATTACAATTTAAACAACATTTGCATGGAATTACTCTACAAATTTGTTAAATTATAATTTAAAATAATTTGTATTTAAAAGTAGGGTGCATTTGCACAATTACGTTTTTCTAATTGAAATGTATTTTTATGATTTTTCTATTGCGACATTATTACTTTAAAAATTATCTATAATTTGGTGAACAAATGCGTCATATTTAAACTAAAAACAAAAAACTATCAGCATGTTGGAACTGACAGCGCCGAATGAGTCAGTTTTTACTGGCTTTGGTTAGTGACATTCATGTCGGCTCACATAAAAATCAAAAATTTGTCGGTTTTAGTGCCGTAATTTACGAAATTTGTTTGAATAAGTGTTGATCAAAGAAGTTGAAGACATTCTTGATGTTAGAACGCAAGTAAATGTAAACAATTCGCGAAAATTTAGTTAAGAAACAAAAACGCGTTTGGTTGGCAACAAAGTAATTGTGGATAAACTAAAAATTATTGGTTATTATTGCGTTCGTTAATTTTTAAACATAAAGTGAAGTGTGCGGTCGTGCTAGATCCTTATTATGTTTTGTCTGTGTTCATTTTCAGAGATTTTCACGAAAGTGAAGTGTTAATTTAGATGTTAACATTTTATATAATATCCCAGAACGAAGCAAGAGAAGTTCGGAATGTTGAGCTTGGTCCAGACTCCTAGACTACTGGATATAAATACAAAGGTAAGTTTCTATTAAAATTTTTAGCTATGCAATTTTATAAACTTTGAAAGTTAAGCAACTAATGACGTCACAAATGAATCCAGTTTTAGGGAGAGCGGAGTGCATTCGAACATTGCTCCTAATTGTACTTATTTATTATTTTTTGTGATTTTGAAAATTTGTTGTAAGAGTCAAAAGGGTTAAATTTGCATTAAAAATAATTTATTACGATGTAGCACAGTAGAGCACGGATAGGGCGCAGACCAAGCACATCAAAAATTTTCCGACCATGTTTTCTTCGCAGCCTTCTCGCAGTTTTGGAGTACCTCTCCATCAGAGATGGCACTCCTATGTTAGCAACGTAAATTTTACATTTTGAAGGATTTTTTTGCCAAATAAAAATTGATTTTACAGCAAAACTTTTTAGACATTTTCAATTGAAAATTTTATTGCCTTCAGTTTTGTTTGTATACATTTTACCATTTTGTAAGTTTCTGATTTTATAAATAATTCAACATAAAACAAATTAGATATTATATTGTATCTAAAAATTCAAAATGTTATTACTCATCGTGAGTCGTGACGTTTATTTCCGTTTACGAATATATTGCACAATATTTTACAATCCCCCCCTCACCATAATGAGTAACGTCTTTTTAAATAAAACTTAAAAATTTGAAAGTTCTTGATCTCTTCAATATAAACATTTTTTCATATTATACTGGGTGTCCCCGTATACTAACCTCGATTACAAAATATACAATCAGAATATGAATTAACAAATTTATTTTAATTTTCAGTTAGGAATCGACATTGGTGGTGCGTGAACGCGAAATTCGTATTTCGCGAACGGGAGTGTACTGTGTCGAGTACGAATTTTTGTGGAAAAGCTTGATGGAAGCTTATTAATTAATAATCGCGAATCATTTTTTTTTAATACTTGAGTGAAAAATTAGTGCTTGAAAGTGTTATTTTATAAAAATTTTTATTCGAAATCGTTAAAACAATGTGCAAGTGTCCGGGTTGGTGAGTTATGGACAATAATGGAGAAGCTATTATGGTCAAGGAGGAATAAGGCAAAAGGACTACAGTGTTAAAGGTATAATTTGACGACACCATTCTCATCTAAAACGATAACTAACAAAGAATTTTCTTTATTATTTCAGGTAGGGTCCACTTCGTGGGTTTAGCAGCCATTCAGGTTAGTAAAATTTTCTCTCCAGTGATGTAGCGAGTGAAATGTTTAAAATTGTGAAAAAATGCATTTTTCTTTAAATGGTTTGGTAAGAAAAGTTTTGTTTACGTACTGAAGTAGTAAATTACAGATAACTATTTAATTTTTAATTAGTTATTAAAAGGTAAGAAATAGTTCCGTTAATAGCTATCTATGCGTAAGAGTCTTGGGCGAACGGTTTTCTAGTCAGAGATAATATTTCCAGTGATATAGCTAGTCAATGGTTTTGTTAAAATTTAATAAAAGTCTTTTTTGATTTTTTTTACCTTGAATTTACTTAAGATGTATACTTAAAATAACAATTATTTCTCAAAAACAAAAACCAGTGGGGCCCACACCATAGATTAAGCCAAGGGGTCTACAGATTTTATATACGGGCCTGGGTATATTGTGTCATTAAGATACAATGTGTAATTTTAATTATGTTTTCCTGACATAAAATCTTAAAATAAATTTCAATAAGTATACTCACTCGTAGAAAAGAAATATGAATTCAGTTTTAGTTTATTTATCAACAGTGATTCTGCGGTTTAGGGGTTTATGAGTCGATTTTGGGTAACTGAATGCGAAAAAAATTTCAGATTTGTCAAATTGACTCCAGTTTTTGAGATAAAGACAACCCTTTTATACTGAAAATAAATTGAAAATTTCTTTTTGAGATGTCCGCGGAGATTCGCTGTCAATGGCTCATTTCTTCATAAAAATTAATAAAAATTTCACAGTATCTTCTTCAAATATTTACCCCCCTTAACATGAGAACTAGAGTCAATTCGAACAAAATAACTACGTGCCGGGTATTTCATTACATTAATGTATCTAAATTCACTCCAAAACCTAGAACCGCAGGAAAAAGGTTTTGTTTTGTTGCCCAGTGTAATAAATTGGAAACAATTTTTATCAAAAATTCGTTTCTATCGCTTGTTAAAAATTAAGGATTAGTTTGTCTCGCACGAGATAAAAATTTTTTTAGTTCTTTTTTCTCAAATGTGTATTTATATGCACAGGGTAAAATTACAACATTAATTAGGAAAAATGTAGCAGATAAGTTACAATTTAAACAAACTTTTTTATTTTTTTGTTAAAACTGACTTTTAATAATTAGTGAATACAAAATAATATTACGAATTTATTATAATTATTATTTTCAAGACAATTTAATTAACTACCGAGTTGTTGGTAATTAATAATAGACTGCATTCGATAATTAGTTTTCTAAATCTGCATTAGTGAGTAGCTGGTAGGAAGAATACCAAATTCGACGACAAAATTTATTTTATTCCAAATATACACAACGAAGGCTATAAGGTTTGCTATATAAATTAATAAATTTATGAAAAGGTACTTTATTGATTCAAGAATTCTATCGGCCTCAGTCATGAAGTCTTTGGTAGTAATTATTTTATTTAATTAATATTATTTTCTTTTAATAACATTACTTTAAGGTTTTTATTTTGGGTTCGATGTTAATTTGTGCCTACGCTCAACTACCGGTTCGATTCAGACTTTCTCCAGTTTTTGGTCCTTCTGGAATAGTATATGGTGATACTGCAGTTGGAAGTTCAGGTATTACAACAAGAAACAAAATAGTGGGACCTTCTGGCATAATTACTAGAAATAGTGCAATCGGACGGGACGGTGCCGTAGTTAGAAATAGTATTTTTGGACCTTCCGGGATAGTAGTAGGAAACAGTGCTATTGGACCAGATGGATTTGTTTCCCGAAATAGAATAGTCGGGCCCGAAGGAATCGTTACCAGAAATAGGGCTATCGGTCGGGATGGAATCGTTACAAGAAATAGAGCGATCACTCCAACCGGAATAGTGTCTCAAAATTTAGCCCTCGACGGTACGGGATTTGTGAGCAGACGAAGAGCCGTTAGTCCTGACGGTATTGTAACAGGAAATCGTGCAGTAACTCTCGAAGAAAATTTTGGAGCGGCAAATCGAAGGGGCGGTCGTCCCATAGAAGTTTTGTTAAACGACGGATTGCAAAGGTTGTTTTCCCTCTCTGCAGAAAACTATTTACTTGAAACCGAAGCAGATGCAGAATTTTAATTTAAATTTAAAAAATGCGTTTATAATATTTTTTAATTTGTCCATTCACTGTAACTTTGTAAAAAAGTATAAAAATAAAATTACAACAATAAATTAATTGCCTTTTGCAATGCCATGTCATGGACACTTTTATTTTCAAGTTAGTTGAATTTTCCTGCAAACTTTTATTCGAGTTAAGCAGAGCATGTGACATTTATTCGTTTGTAATTTCAGAAAACAAATGCCAAAATTAAATTTTCAAGTTTCGTCATAAAATGAAATTTTTATGGCGGTATTCGTTGCGAAATCTGAATAAACTTCCAAAAGCATTGGAGTTTTATTGATAACAGTAAAATTATCAAGGTATTAGAGTCGGTTAATTAAAACGACAAGTTAATTTTACCACTTATCTTGGCTTATCCATCAGTTGTACTAAACACGTTCGCCTTAATTAAAATTAAATGCCCTTGGTTTTATTAAAGCGATTTCGTGAAATGACCCTCATTTGTAAATAAACTTCTTGCTTGGGCTATTGTGTTAGTTCTAGTTTGATTGCAAAACTCGGCAAATTATTCTAGGTGCCCATACTAATAAACTAAAATGGAATGCGCGTAATTTATCCGCAGACTGTTACTTAATTGCGCACATTTTTTTGCAAAATATGGCCGAAATTCATTTATATTGCTGTTTAAAAAATAACGATTTAACTTGTTGGAACTAACGACCTTATGAAAGGACTTTCGAGAAACAATTGCTCAGCTTTTGTAAGAAAGTACTACACAGGAATTTACTTATGCAGCTCAAGTTCATCATCTATGCAGTGAGTTTTCGTGTGAAGGCAGCAATTTTTCACGACGCTTCTTGAACAGCAGTTATTCCTGAAGCATATTTGCCACAATTAAGAGCAATTTGCATAATGTAACTTTGTGTAATACTACAACAGTTAGTAGTTTACATTGTGAATCGAATGTATTGTAATAATAGGTACAATCGTTGGCATCACTTGTTATTACTATAAATTCCATTTTTATAATAATAAAATGTTCATCGACGCTTCCTGAAAATTTAAAATGTGTGCAGGACTAAAAGCTTGAATTTTGATGTTTCTGTATTTACATTTGGGTTCGGTTTGAACAAATGTTATGTAAATGATCGGTGCTGTTATTTATCCATTTTTAATAATGATGAGATATTAAGGTCCGAAATGAAAGTATAATAAAAGTTGTTATTGTAAATGTGCTTCGAGTATAAATCATGTAAATTTTGCTAATAACTTCGCTATCTCCGTGCGTTCGAACGGCGGTTGTGGCATTAATAGTTCACGACAGAAGCGCGAATAGAATACTTAAATACTAAAATGAATTCATTTTGCTCCGATATTCACGTCGACTACAATTACTAGGTTTACTACAAAATGTCAAATTAAATAAAGACATTCGTATGTTCCGGAATTTGGAATAAAGATTATCGTTTAACCTTACTTTCGACTCACATTATACATAAATTTACCATCAAGTTTGCTTCATTATTTTTAATTTTATTTAATTATTGCTTACAATTTTTTGAATTTTCAAAAAGTTCTCTAGATCGGGAATTGTGGATAAAACGGCATATCAGCTTTTGATAAGAAATTTGGAAAGATGGCTGTCTTCGAATAAGTCTAGTAAATCAAACGGACTGAAAGTGTAAAGAAAACCGCATACATATAGCATTCAATAAATGTTTACTCTTTTCATAATATTGGATATTTTTAGTATGCTTCATATTCTAGTATCATTTGATGATAACAACAAACTACATTTTGATGAGAGCTTATTTTTAAATCTACTACAACATAATATAAATTATAAATTTTAATTTAAATTCTGTATTTTACCATTTCGTTTCTAAATTTTAAAAACTAATAGTAAATTTGCTAGTTAATAGTAAATTTATAGTAGTAGTATAAGTACTTCAATGTAGTTCATAACTACATAATACATTTTTTTATACAGAAGTAATACATAAGGAATACTACTGGTAGACCTAAATGCCTTAAGATGTGAAAAATAATAAAGATTGAAAGGAAGAACGTCGTATAATATAAAAATCATCAAAACTTACCGTTTTGTGTTTGTTAAATATCAATGGTTTCCAGTTTATAAAATTTCCTTTTAATGTGTTTTCTGAAAAATAAAAAAATAAATTAATATACCATTGCTTTCCATTCTTCAACAAAAATATTGTTTAGAAATAAAAATTAGAATTTTTTTAATGTACACCCTGTCTTTGAGCAAATTTGTCACAACTTCGTCATAACTTTCCATACCCATTGTAATTTCTCAATTTTTCTTTTTTCTTAAAAATTAATGGTGACTGTATTATGAAAATATTTACAACAGGGTTAGTATCGTTAACAACCTCTTAACACTGTTCTTTTTTATTCTCTTCAAGTATTACATTAAATAGCTCTTTGGTTTTATTTTTCTTGTACTTTTAATAGCTGCTTCGTTATTCCCTTCAAGAGTTTACCTCCAGAGTATGTGTAATTGTTGCTATAATTATTCTCTTGCGCGTTTTGTGCTGGAGAGCTTTTACGATAAAATTACTTCAAGTTTACACTCTGGGGCAAATAAATCGTACACTTCTTTAAATTAAAAATTTTAATTTTATAAAATTTTAAATAATTTTTAACGAAGAAGTGACTCCTAGCCAAGAAGGAAATTTAAATTCCACAACTGCATTATAATCGGTAACCACATGATTCTTTACAGACCTACGGCACTAATACCAAAATGAGTGTAACTCGGGGCGCGTTCCATTAGTTTCTTAAAACGCTTTTAATATTGATGCTATTTGGAAGCCTTACGGCGGCGCTCAGAACGCTTCCGCGACGTCGCCGTTACGTCATAATTTCGTGCTCAAAATACTCTTCTCGTTGAGATCGTGCAGCAATATTTACCGCAATAATCGTTGACTTTATGGATTAATTGAAGAAATTAATTTTATTAATTAATAACAAAATTTATTTGGATTCTCTATGCAAAAACGAATTTATTACAAAAATGTTTTAATCAAAACTGTTCCTCGACGGTGCGATAGTACTAAATGAATTATTTCTGTCACCCTGCCGATATCTTCTATATTATCTTGGTTAACAATTGCTTGCTTGTCGATTACAATTTTAACTACTAATTTTATAGTTTGCCTATTATCTCCATCTCTTTCACTTAATACTGTCTTCAATGTTTTCTACACAATTTGGGGCTGCTTTTATTGACATGGATAACCCTTTTAGAATAGTGCACCTCCTACCTCTCATCTGTATAAAAGCATACTTCTTATATGTTTATTGTTTCTACTCTTTAACATTAGGATTTTTGATTTATTTCCATCTCTCAATAATTCTATTGTGTACCTACTTACTTATTATTTAAATTCAATTAAATCCTTTAGTCTGTTTTCTTATCCTAGTCGTTAGTTCATTCGCAAAAAAATACAGCTGCTACAGTTCGACGTAACTTTTGAGCCATAAGACAATTATTATTGTACTAGTTAGTTTGCTTCGGCATGTGAATCTATGCTGGAGCAGCATTTACTCTCAAAAATGGATTTTCATTTGATCCTAATATTATTCATGATTTATGTTCTACAATCATAATTAAAATATTTAATTCAATTTGAAAATAGAGAAAGTTAATTAAATAAAATACATAAATATCAAACATCCCTAAAAATTACATCTTCAAACGCTAGCTTTTAATAGGCTTAGGACGTAACGAGAAGTTGGAATAACTTAAAAATGTATTATTCAGCAAGTAATGTCAACCAAGAGACGCATAAAATAAATAAATTACTTTCATTTACATAAATAGTATAACCAATCACAATTTGAATGGTGGAAACTCAATATAATCTTTTGTTCAGATACAATTTTTTATTTACCTACTTTTGATGTAATTTGATTGATTTTTTTTATATCCCGAATTATAATTTACATATTAAATATACGTTTTGTGGTATTACAACAAAATGAAGAGAATCTTGAGAGAGAGAGTGAGAGCAAAATTGTATCATTAAGTTATTTACAATGGAAATTTATAATAAAAACATTTTTGTTAAAACTTCTAAGGAAGAATTCTCATACATTTTAAAATTTATTATTAAAAATTTAAAGAAAGTCGAAATCAAAATATTAATGCAATTTTATTTTACGGAATAAGTAGAAATGCGAACAAGCAAATTAATAAACAAGGGGGAGGGTTTCTCGACACGCTTTTAAAAAGAAAATCCAATAAAAATGTAACCATATACTAACTGTCAGCGGTCGTAATTGTAATGAAAATAAATTTTTAATTTCCTGAAAATTTCAATTTTTATTTTAAAAGCTTTTGAGTGGATAATACGAAAATAAACCCTTGTCATTGATGAAGTTGAAAACATCGCTAAGAAAATATGAAGGACTTTTTAAAACTTTGGTTTGGTTACGATTGATAGAATTTCATCAATCAGATCGGCTATAGGCTCTATGAAGTTAGCTAAGAATTGATTTTCATCCATTAAGTTTAAGGTTAAACTGCCGTCGAGCCTAACATCAAAGTTGCGATTGAATTCCAACTTTAAAATTTTGTTGCCATGAGATATTTTTTTGTGTGATACTCATAATTTAATTTTTTTTTGTAAAATCGACCAAATTGAATAAACTAAAATATACCTCCCTACACTTTCCACTTTTTGTTGCCTTAACCTCTTAACTCGAGTATTTTAATAAGCGAAACGAAAATTTGAAAAAGCCTTGAAAATTTTGATTAAGTACAAACTTGCTTAAAAAAGTAAATAAAAATTTTCAAGTAGGTACCTACGTTTGTAATTAAAATGCAATTTAAAATTCGAACACAATTTTTCTCGCTGGAATTATTTTAGGTAAACATAACTGTGAGTTTTTATGGTTGTTAAATAAAATCACCCTTGGGAAATGTAAACTTCACGAATATATTTCCTACTTTTTCAGATTCTAGTGCACACTCAGTCTTACTTTGTAAGTAAATCATTCAAAAAGATATAAACTTTTTTGAATTACAAATTCTCAAACAGACTGGAAATTCCAGGTTCGAATCTCGAATCTAGCTCGGACCGGCCGGCGTAATAGTTTTGTCTTTCGCAAATTATACCTACTACTTTTACTTATTATTACATTTTTAGTCTTGTTTTGTGATTGAATATTAAATCATGCTTTACCACTTGAGTTTTCTTTGTGCAGATCAAAGAAAATTTTCTGAAGCTGTATAAATTGTAAGTAGTACTTTATGAACGAATTCTGTTTTTCGAGAAAATATAAGTGTGACGTACTTACGGGGTAATAATTATTAATTAGTCAGGTAGGAAATAATTTTACCAAGTTGTCGATTAATGCGCTCGGCAAATTTTTGTGCTGACGTTAAATTATTATTAAATTGATTGATTGCTTGGTACGTGTAGGAAGCATATTTTTATTTTAATTTAAAATTGCATTAGCGATGATAAATTTTAAAATGGCCCAACAGGGCTTAATTATTTTCAAAATAATTCTGATTTTATCTTCAAAGTCAACGTCGCCGTCGCGTCGCTTCGTCGTCGAGATTAAAATGTAGAATTTAATATGAAATCTAAATTAATTGATAATTAGTCCTTTCTTGGATATTAAAATTTTCCAAACAGGTATTCAAATTAACCTTTCAAAACGGAAAATTTTAAAATAAGCTCAGGATTTTTTAGGACGAATTTTCTTAAATTAAAGGTAGGAGGATTTTGGAGACATTTTGAAACTTGTAACTAATTAGAGTAGAATGTGCAAATACTGTTTGTTAAAATTTTGTACTAAACCCCGAACAAGCATTCATGTTAAACTCATCAAGCCAGTAATTAAGGATATAAATTGTAACCTGTAATTGTGTTATAATCACAAGCCCAAAGAACTTATTAAATTGTAATTTAAAGAGCCTCTCAAATTTTTCGAATAAATGGAAAATATCCTAGTACCGGAGAAAATTTTTCCCAAATTGTTTTTGCTTTTGATTGAAATTTGTTTGTAAACTACATACATGATTTTCTTCGTCGCAATATTTGCTACCAGAAATATTGAAGATATTTTTATACGAAGTTATATTTTCTATATGCAACTATAACAATGTACAAAACGTTTTCAATGTTTCTTGTTTAAAATTCGACAAAAAAATATTGCCGTCCGCAATTTCCTTTATTTTCATGTTTAAAATGTGTATTTGTTTACGACAAAAATCTATTTATTTAACCAGCTTGCCGAAGAAAAAATACTTCAAATTGGCTGTCAAAGTTGTATTCGGGTTTATATAAAAATAATCGACGAGTTTAGTTTTTAGTCGACGCAATTTTTAAAATTTACATAAATTTAACTTTGAAAATTTTTGTATATCGAAAACTTTAGTCAAGTTCAGAAATTGACATATAAAACCACTTGTCTGTGGAATATTGGAGACCCGAAATATCATACAAAGAGAAAGTTTTTCAATCCGGCAGCAATGCAGGAATCATTTTCCGAATGCACCTGCACGATCGCTTTTCCACACCTCTTCTTATAAATTGCAATCTAATTTACGATTTCCAATAATCGCCCGATTTAATCCGACTTAAAATCGCATTTACATTTCTAACACACCTTGAGGCCGAAACAAAATCCCATACTTTCCACTCGCTATGTAAGGTATATGTACCTACATAGTTATATACGAACTTTGAAAGTGTATTTTTCCATTCTTCTTTTTACCTTTAAAATTTTTCTTTTTACAAGTCATCCTGTCGGAGACCTTATCGTGAGGTTTCAATTCACTTCAAAATGTTCATAATATTCTAAGAGGTCAACCATTTATCATTCATTCAACGCCGGTAAATAAATTTAACTATATAGCGATCGAACGAGATATGCTTATCAATTTAATATAAAACAGCCTGCACAATAAATTTGAAATATTTCGAGAACGTTGTTTAAAAGTAGACTTTACCGATAAATACCTTAAAATAATTATTTAACTTTGGCGTTGAATATTTGGAAAATTAATTAAATTTGTTGTGGTAAAAAATTATTGGAAAAAAGATGAAGTGAAAAATAAAAACTTGCTAGTTAATACATCATCAATAATATTATCTGTAAATGTCTTCAAATTCAATTTAAAAGCTGATTCGAACCATTAATATTAATTAAAAGTGTTCTTTGTCTTCTTATTAAATCATCTTTGTCCTGCACCTTCAAAAATCAATACTCATAATTGAATACCCTCGTAGGTCATTACTAAATTTTATATTTGCTATCTTCACTAAAGTTTTCCAACTTTTCAAACATAAAATAAAGATAACACAAATTTATAACGATACTCGAAAAATTGAAAATTATGTATAATTAAATTCCGTTTAATGTATCGAACAATTCTAGAGCGCCGAATGAGTTGATTACATCAATAACTAAAAAAACTAAGAAAGAAATTTTAATTTTTTTTCTTTTATAAGAAATAAATGAATTTGTTTTATTGCTAATTTCCAGCTCCAGCTCTTAATTTTCAATTCTTGCAAGTTTTCAATGAAGTTGCCGGACCCGATAGGTACATTTATCTTCACCTAATACCTAAATGGCTTAACTTATATTATATCGAACGTGCAAATGTAGCTAATTTTAGAGATAAGTTACCAAGCGAGCCTGTAAATGTATGTGGTTCCAAGCATTAGCATGTCTACCCTTGAGCTGGTCCCTAAATCTTAAGTTGGAACGTGCTTTATTGCCTTATCATGGTCACTTCATAAGACTGACCCTTAATTCGGATGTGAAGATTTTCGCAGAACAACTTGGACACGTCTCGGTCGCATTATCCTTTTTGTATGCGCAACGATAAAACCATTTTAGAATTTAATTTTAGAAAAAAAGTTTTTCATTTCTAATTCATTTTCAAACAATGGAAACTAAGAACAAGACAATTTCCCTAAAGGACGTTTTAGAATGAATAACGACGACCTTCATTTATTATATTTAAATGTCCCCGACTAACAAGAACAAAGTTTGTTGTAAAATGTTGCCACACGAGAGGGAATTGCTAACTAAGCGCAATCTTGTTTTTGACTTATTACTCGTTGCTGGTTTGTTTGAACAACAACAAAAACCATATATTTTAAATTATGCAATAATTAATAATCCTACGTTGCAAAAGTTAATAATCGTCTTTTAAATTTATACATCAACCAAAGGACGTCATCGATACACTCTCGTTCGGATCGACAAAAAGCACCAACAACATTTTTATACTTTTTTTTTTAATTACTACCCCGAAGATGCGATTTTGAAACGCTGATGTGATTAAGAAGACAGCGTAGATTTTGTCATTTTCTAATTTGATTAGATTCGTGTCACGTCACTAACTAAGCTCTATTATCTTATTACCAAATACGTGCTGTTTGTGTCTCTTTTAATTCTATTTCATTAATTTGCTTTTTCACACTATAAAATTACATCTAATGAGCTAATGCAATATATTTAATTATTCGTCTTGAGAATTTGGTATTATCCCAGTTAACGCACCTAGAAGCACGAAAATTGAAACTAAAATTCCTTTTCTGAACCTGTACAAACTAGCGATAAATGAACTGATTTGTATTATCTTTGAAATAAATAGAAATAATTTTAGAAAATTCAAATAAATTGTAATAAAAGGTCTAATATTATATTTTAATATGTTGGACAAAGCAAATCGCTTTGTCACTAAATTAATACTAATTAAGAAAACTTTATGCATGGTTACTCGCCACTTAAAAATTCTTTTTTAAATATTTAAATCAGAATAAAATTTAACGAAAATAAATATTCGAGTTATTTTTTAAATATAGCAACGTTTACGTATAATGTTCAATATAACAATGGTTTGATTAAATAATTAAATAATTATACCTGATATATGTACATATTAAAATTTTAGTCATGTAGACAATTTTGAATCAACTCGGATCTTCGTGCTCTAATGCACAATTATTAATTTAGGAAAAGCTCATCAATTTTTAAAAGCTGTTAGCTAAACACCTGAGCGGTTTTGAATTTTAAGCGAACGAGGATAACGGTTTTGTGTACGCAAAATTCTAAATGTTGTAGTTTTTTGTGCGCTTTAATTATGTTTTGGTAAAATGTTAATCGAATTAACGCTTAATTTAAAACCAACAAAAATTCCGTTTTAATCATTCAAAATTTGGAATCGCCGGCCCTGTTATTCTGTGTTGTTATTTTACTTGCTCGTTTTAATATTAGTAGGTAAAATGTTATATTCAATCTTTTTCTGAGATAATTCAAATTGGTTTATACATGAGGCTGAAAATGCCTTCGGCTAGTCACGCAAATAGGGAAACTTCGACAGGTTAGCGAACAACCTCTGACCCTCAGTGAATTTCAAATCGGCACGCACCTTCGTCGACCTTTATTACGACATCCAATACATATCGGCGCATGTTTTTGGTATAATGTATGCAGTTTACAAACACGAATATAATATGTATAAAAAAAATAATTTTTTTGATATACCAATCACTTTACATGCGAAGAAATAATTATTTCTAGAACTTTTTTTTAGAATATTATTATATTTAATATATTTATTTTAATTTTTGTCATGGAAATAATAAGAATCGCTCGAGGTTTAAAGTCTTTTTGGAGAAAACGCACTTTCTAAAGCGGAGCTTTACAAATAGAATACATAATTGAGGCGTTGGCATTTGCGTAAATAACAAATCAACAATGGAAATATCTTTGAGAAGAGTGAATCTTCCTTGTCACATCCGCATCTTTATAATAATATATTACCTCTTGTTGAGATTTAATTTATTATTCATTCGTTATAATAACAATAGATTGCTTTGATATTACCAATTTGAATATTTGAGTTCCATTTTAATTATTATTTGTGTAATTATGTCATTTAATTATTAATTAATCAGCCATAGATATGACGCTCTTATTGTAGTTTTTTTTTCAAATTGCAAATGGAACATTTTGGCGTACAGAAATATTATATTATGCGAAGATGAAAAATGTTAATTTGAATTTAAAGCGGACATATTAATTAGTGGTTTTCCTCCATTGTTCTTCATCAAAGTCAATTTAATTATGGTTTATTTATCTTTCCAGATCATTCGTATATAAACAACGAACAATAATAAATCGATGTTGCCCAGATTATAATCTTAATTGTACATTGTTATCAACCACTTGTTTGTCAGATTTGATGTATTGAAGAGAATCCATAGAGCATGCACGTCCTAAATATACAGGACTGAATTATATCTCGTCTCTTATTGTATAGCAGAATGCGAATATAGTATTTGACAGGTATAGTATATGTGTACATAAAGGCGGATAATCGTCACGCATATAATGCGAAAGGAAAAAGAATTAATTTTTAAATAAAAAATAATTGCCGATCAAATTCTACCTTAAAGACATTTTTTTTTTAAATAAAACGCTTTGAGGCGTCTATCGTAACATATAGCGGATTTCCTAAATATCAGAAATGTCACGAATGTTCGTCTATGAAAACTATTATTAACTGACATAAAATGATGTATGATGATAAAACACTTTTCGAAAAGCCAGAAGTTTACTTTTAATGTAGTTTCAATCATCAGTATAAAATTTCTTTAAAAAATCATTCGAGCATGCGAATTTTTATTTTCACTTTACGCTTGGAAAAGCGTCAAATTTTTATGATATTTTAAAATTATTCATGTAGTGTTTTTTTTTACAACAACGATATTTTTAGCTCGGATAAAGTTCACACTAATCCAATTGTTATCCTGAGTTGACAGCGTTACATTCTCATTTCACAATACATCTGAATCCACTTATTGTGGTCAGCCATTAGCTGGATTTTGTATCACATTTGATGTATTTTAGAGCTTTTAAAACTTCAAAGTACTTTTAGTGTAATTTTATTAAAGAAACCTTATCAAGGCTTAGTATATATGCGTTAACCTTAAAATATAATTTAGCTTTAGGACTATTCCGACATCCTAGATTACATTGTTTGACAAAAAAGCTTTCTACATTTTATCGAATTAAATGTGGAGCCGGGTTTGAAACTTTTACAATTTAAAATTTATTTAGATTTTTATTTTTTGCAATTTCAAAACGAAAAGAGATAGGGCCCTCGCACACGCAACATATTATACCGACATAGTAAAAATATATTAGTTGCTTTCTTAATTATTTAATAATGACAGATTTATTATTTGAAAGTTTCGTGTTGGTGTGTTTTAATAGAAAAAAGAAATTAATTACGAAAAATAATAATGTAGTGGCAAACCTGCTTCGTAAATCAAATTTTGAATGAATAAATCCAGGTTTGCCCTTAATTGCACTTCAATGGAAACACATTTTATGAATTTTCAAATTCAGCACTTGCATACAAATGCAGAAGCTGCAGTTAGACGATAGTGCAAGGATTAATTTTAGAAGTAGATTGTGTTTGCACCAGTAACTTTCCTGTACACACTAGCAAGTTTCCTGTACAAGTATTTACGAACAAAATTAAACCGCAATTTACAATAGTAAGAAGGTGGATGAAGTTTGGTTTGAATAAAGTGAAATTCGTATAATGTACTTACTTCTGGAGGATATAAATTTTGTCGATTTTCAGGTTCATATTATCCTGAGCTTTGTGCAACATTTTGTGATCTATGATTTGGAAAGTTGCTGGGCTAAAAAATGTGCGATGCTTTTTTTTAAATAAAAGTAGAAATAGAAAACATCAAATGAACTGAATGTAACTTTTAGATTCTTTATGTCGAAGCATATTTCTTATATCTTAAAAAAATCGAAATCTCGAGATGTAGGTTACGAGTTTCGTATTGGTGGTAGATTTTCTATGAACCACCTAAATCCGCTTACCATTGCATTGCATTTTTACAAAATTACATTTCAAATTCTTAAACCTGAGTAATAAAATTTCTCAATGGGAAAAAGGCAAAAATATTTCTAATTAAATTAATAGATATACAAAAACCGACGACGAATTGATCTTGGTCGAAACAAAAAGTAAGATTATGATCAATTTAATCCTGAATGTGTCACAGAATTACAAAACTCATTTACTTTTTGTCAAATTTGATGGATTAACCGTGTTGTGTTGTACAATATCGGCGGGACATTGTATCGGATAGAAAATTTGATCGAGTATTTATTATACTTTGCGAAGGTATGTACTATGTACGTACATAGGTATGCAGGTATAAAAGTTGCAAAATTATTTTGAAAATTTATGTAATAAATTAATAAAGAGAATTTCTATAGATAAAGTTGTTTTAACCAACAAAATGAGGGTTAAGCCTTCGTGACAGACTCTTGGAGCAATGTAAGGATTATACGAGCTTAATTATGCGGTAAACCGGTAGCAGTACGAACCGAACCCGAAGCGGTAAATCCAGAATGTCGGCAGTTCTCTGCCGGTTAAAGCAAGACTCTTGATTAAAATAAATTCAACTGCTACATAATAACCGTTTCCATTTAATCGCAATTTTCCTTTTACCTAAGAAAAGAATATTATTAAAAGCCAAGTATCGATAAAATTTTATATGCGATTAGTTTCACATGAAAAATCTCCCAATTTTTTGTTAATTTGGTTTGTTTCGCGTCCAAGTTTAGCTTAACTCGATTAAGTTGATTATAATCAATAATTCAGTTTGATTAATTTGCTGCTAATAATTTGATCGAACTAATCAAGTTAATTAATTACTATAGCAAATTGGTCGAGTGTCAATTTTTCATTCTACTCGGCCTGCAAATGTAGGAAAAGTTTTTCCAACAACTATTCCTTAACGCGAAAACTAAAAATCGCACGGTTATAAGAAAATTTACTTTTCTTGTTTCTCCTGAGAGCTTTTTTAAATACTACTTTCATTCGATGTCGATTTCGAGAAAATTTTTAAAAGTGGATCCGACCGATCGGAAAATTTCTGATTTTATTATTATTATAATATTAATTGTGTTTACTAGATTGTAAGTTGCTATCGGCAACGTAAATGATGATGTTGGAAATAAGTTTAACAATATGTACATCGATAATGATGTTTATTATTATTTTTTGTCAAACAATTATCTAATAAAACTTTTTTTTTACTGATTTCTTAAACCTTACGATAAATAATATGCTATTCATTTTTTCCTGTTAATGTAAGTTTTCGATGTTATTGGCGTATGTTTGACGAGGTTTTGTAGTCTACGTGTTACGATTTTAAAACGGAATCTTAAATTTTTCAACGACGATGCCCCTTTGGTACATTAAAATTTAAATATTTCAACGTCGCTGTGGATCCAGATAATTCGGAAAGGTGGAATTTATGTGTTGTATTAATTTTCCATATATAAAATTTGTTGCACGGCAAGGGTTATTAGGAAGTCGTTGAGTTAATTTGGCAAAGCGTTCGGATATATTGACCAAAGAATGCTTAGAAGGCTATTTTCTTTGATGTGGATAGACTGCAAAGGAAACCTCATTAAGCTCGTAGCTGGTTGTAAAGCTTTGTTAATAGAGCATGTAATCTTCAACAATTTGTTACGTTTAATGTTAAATACAAGCAAAACACGAGATTCTATTTTCTATCAAAATTTATTAAACGATTACATTATGAACACCTCGCACTTTGCTGCTTGAAATGTGAAATGCTTTACCTGCTTTCGAGCTTGGTTTTATGTTTGGTGAAGATCGTTATCGTGACGTGACGTGTGGTAAGCTACTTTTTGTAATGAGACGATAATTTCAATCTATTTAAATTTTTTATGAATTAAAGGCGAACAACTGACTGGAAAAAATTATACCTACTGGAGTTAGTAAGTGTTACTTTTTATTATAAAGAAAACAAGTTATAGGTTTGGCAAAGTAGGTATTCATTAGGATGATGAGCATTTTCCATTCGAAACTTTGTGTGCCACACGTTTGATTTTAGGTCGAAACAACAATTTAAGGTTCGGAAACTAATAATGTAACTGCAATGTGGCTTCGGTGCTAGACAAATTCGTAAACAATTGGAAACTTACACTAAAAGGTTCATCGCTAAATTGCTAAAAGTTTTGATTGCATCGTCTAAGTTATATATATTTTCGAAATTATGATTAATTCGCGAAAGCTTTTAAACTAATTAGCGATGAAATTTGCAACAAACGATTTTTAAATAGAAAAATAAATAAACAAGGCCCCCGCATAGTAAATAATAATAATAATAATCCATTTATTTGGCGTAATCAAGTAATGTGAAAAGTTTTGTTTGTGTATTAATGGAAAATTAATGATTGAGTTTTATGTGTTTAAGTTATTTGCACGGTAAATAAAGCTTAATAAAATGGTAAATAAAATCCATAACGTAAAAAATAAACCAAACGAGAAGATTTTAAAGAATTCTTTTATTAATAATTTCCACTCTTTCAAAGTACAACATCGCGTGTTGTAATCTATAATGAAATCAACACGACTACAAGGGTTGGGTCGATAAGTAGAATACTGTAATTTAAAACACTTTTCTTCCTTCATCGATACACCTTATCAGTTTTCTCGGGAACAATTTTTACAATGTAATCACGTACCTCCTGTGCAAGGACTGTTGCACGAAAATTTCAAACTAATATAGCTTATTTGTATTCTAATTGCATTATAAATTGATGTAGGTCAACGCTGAAAAAATTTAGTACAGTTGGGTTTGTTTTAACGAGGCATGGGATCTAAATTGCCAGAATGGGGTACAATAAATTACCGGGGCGATATATAAATTTATTTACTTACAGGTACGTTCTGGTAACGTAGCGTGTATATAAACGGGTGGCAAATGAAGATAAGCTGCAATCTGCTTTTACAACAGCATAGCTGTAATACTGTTTCGAGGCTTAAACTATGTTCTCCGAACCTTTCCACACCATACACTTGCAGTATTGCACCAAAACATTAGTGTTACATTATAATTAAATTGTTATACGCTATGATGTTGCAATTGTGTAAGGAAATTTAATGAAGAGTCACGGTCTGAACATCAAGATCCAGAATACATAACTTTAATCTACGCTCACAGCTTAATTCTCATATAATTTATTCTTCATAAAAGATAATTTCTTTACTTCCCTTCTAATATTTTAATACTCTAACAAATTAATTCATTGAAAAAGGTTTTCCCTAATTTCCAAGTTTGATATCAAAATTAATTCTGCGCCGCCTCCGCGTTCAATAATTGACTCAATAGAAAGTAATCCTTTGGATTAAATTGGAAATCACCAACGTTGGTTGTTCCGTGCTTTTTCCTATTTTCTTTTATATAATAATTTAAACCGCCATCAAAATTACATCTCCGACATGTAATAATTAATTACGCATTTACACGAAAATAGTGAGTGGGTGGACATGGGAGCTATTATTATAAATTATAATAAAGATACTTTGGAACTGCGTAATGATCGAGTTGAATATTTTATTGTTTCAAGTGTAAATGCTGCCTAAATTGACAGTTAACTTGGTATAATTTATGGGCTCGATTTATAATCAACAATTTCCATCGAAACGAGTAACTCATGCTATAGGTATACTCGAGGAAAATTTAAATATTTAATTTTATTATAAAGAAAAAAGGATACCGAGTGCCTATATACCAGTAGTATAGTTGGTAGTATTAAAACTTTAATTATAATAGAGGAGGACTCGAATGTAACGCCTATTCAAAATTAATTTTGGAATTTCATCCCATCTAATCAATTAGATGAATGAGAGCAAATTAGATCTGGTAAGTGGCAATTTATTACGGAAAACAGGTAAGGGCAATAAAATATAAAATAAAACGTGCGAAATTATCCAAGTGTATAGTATGAATAAAATAGTTTTAGTTATTTCTGTAGTTAAAACTAATATATGCGATGTCAAATTTTAAAATTAAATATAGTAGGAATAACTATCTACTCACTTATTGCAGATCCGGAGTGCTCGTGAATATTTTAAAGTCCATAGTATTCCTGCGGAAGGATCGGGCAATAAATCTGCAAGTTAATAATTTTTTACTGCATTTAAATTCTAATTTATCGATAACAATAAACTTAATTCCAATTACTTTAAAAACATTTTGCAATAAATTGATTATGCTTATAATAAATGTGTCAACAGTATCATAGGCATTCCCATCTTTTAGCCTAATTGGGATTAGCACTACCATGGTAATAAAGCACAAGCATCTGCTACACACCTGCTACAAGAAGGTCTTCCTTAATAATACTACCAAACAAGGCTCTTCCTAATAGATTGAATTAGATAATGAGTTACACAACAGCTTATACAATATCGAATTATAGATTGATTAATAAATTGGTGAATTAGAACAACAAATGGATCCACTCGAAATTAAGTAAGCAATTTTGGCAAACCAACTTTAATTTATTTTTGTACCACAAGTTTTACTTGGACGAGACGAAAGTCTATAATAAAATATTGTTTTAGGTCCTGGAGCTTAGCATTAGATCTTGTTTTACGGGCTTTGGTGTGTGCCAATTTTTAGGAAAACCGCTTTCCAAAATTTAACTAAACGAGCAGAATAAAGTTGAATACCAAACAAAAGGATTTAATTTTTACGTCTTAATTAAAACCACCTCATTAAATAAGATTAAGTAGATAATTTTTAAAACGTAGCCTTTGCGGTTCGTATTGTGTAATCCTTGTTGGAAGTTCTCAACACAAAAAGTAATGTTCAATAGTACAAAAAGCTGTATCATTTATTTTCAATTGTACAAGTGAAGTGTACTTACTCTATACAAATGTACATGTAATTTTCATAGCATATTTATCGTTGGTACTTAAGTTTGGTAGATGTTGCAATTTTCTAGCACTAGCAATACTCAAAATTTCATTGCACATTACAGTTTCTTCAATAAAAAAAGTCTAATCGTGAAAAAAAAATTCGTTTGGAGAAGTTAGTGTAGCTACATACATAGTAGGATCTAATAATTATTAGTTTCAATTAAGTAATTTGCAATTATATCCATCCATTGTGTCTGGAATTATGGGGACATATTTATTTGTTGATAGAATATGTAACTTGTCGTAGACAGGAAGGTTAACTGATGATTAGGATTTGCAGGTCGACAAGGCTAAGTGAGATGAATTTGCACGATGATTACAATGCGGGTGTCGACCCCAAAGTTTAATTGTCCTGCAATGAAAGGTGCTTATGAGCGAAACTACAAATTTACTTAATAATAAATTGCAAATACTTCCTAATAATATACGTAACTCTAGTTTACAACAATCAAAAAAACTTGATGGCTCGGCACGCAATGAAATTATTTTTAAATTTTACAACATAAGATTGCAACGTATAAGTAATTTGATTAATGCGTTTTCGAGCTTGAAATTTGCATAAAAATTATAAAGTAAGATTTTCATTTCCTTTACATTATAAAGGTAGAAAAATAGTTTTTAATTATACCGACTAACAATAACCGCGAGATAATTTTAATTAAATGTGAAAAATTAAATTAAATTAGAAAAGATAAGGATATTTAGTAAGAAAAATAAATTTGTAAAATACCACATAAGTAAGTATTTCGATATCAAACGTGTAATAGGTATAGTTATTGTTTTTTATTTTTAGGTCATCGTACATAACTCCGAAATTACGTTCAGTCATAACTATAATCTTGTGTTTTACTATTTCTGAGCATTATCTGGTTTATATTCAAAATTACGATCAATCAAAATGCCGTAACATATACGCTAATATCGCATACAAAACAGTATCATCTATTTCATACATGAAACTATTGTTCCAACTAAAGATTTTCTTGCAAGCACCTTGTTTAACAGAATATTCTCGTATAATACTCCTTTTGTAGAGATGTCTTCATTCTGTTGAGTTGTACGAGACTTTCCATGGATTGTTTCCGCTTGCTAGCCATTTATCTATTTAGTTGCGGTTCGTAATTTTAGCATAAAATGTAATAAGTGAAGGATCGTCTTCTCGAAATTAGGTTTTCAAGTGTAGAAAAGCTCCTCCGGAACGGTGTGCGCATCGGCCGAGAGCTTTAGGAAGGTGCGTCCAAATTGGGTGCCACTTAAGATCGGCTTAAAAGTTAAGTAGGCATTTACTATTAAGAATCAAAGAGATTAGAGGCGTTTTAAGTTGCCAAACCATCAGTATGCACGGTGAATAGGAGAGTACGTGATTATATAGTGTGTAGCGAATTAACACAATTTTGTTTTTGTTGGGATATGTCATAACAAACCCAGAACTAGTGGCTGTGGTTTAACGATTACGTTCAAACACGTAATAGAACTTCCGTTGTACTAAATTCAAACGTGGTTGATTTTGTAAGCTGCTATTTACAACCCGCATATAGGAAAGTCAACCCTAACCCAAACTTCAATTTGATTTGACGCAAAATTAATTGCAGAAATCGTTCAACCGTTATAGTCGTTAGCTTACAACGTTTCCTTAGGTACTTGATGGAAATGCATCGTTGTCTGATAATTTACTAACCAATGGTCGAGGTCGAGGGTATGGTACCCTTTCATTATAAAATTAGGATTGCGAAATTTAATTTAAAATTCTCTCACAGGGTTAAACGTTTATTTGCATTTAGGGTAGTTTAATTAAAATACGTAATATTAATAATATTACAACTACTATTATCAAATTTTAAAAGTAGGTACGACGAAAGAAAAAGAAATTATTGTTATTCACAATGGAAAGAAGTACCTACCGAATAGGGTAAGACTTACATTGGGTGAGATGCTTCGCGAACAAAAGTACTATTAGACACAATAATGCCAATTTAAAAAATCTAATAAACTTTAATTTTAAATTCAAACGTCGCTTTTTATCTCTCGACACATTTTGTTACTTTATGTTTCATCACTTCCTAATATGTAATGGAAAAGTTTCAAAATTTAAGTAGAAAGCATCGGACGTTATGCTTTAAAGCAAATTTATCTTTTTACAAAGACAACTTTAAACTAAGTTAGCAATTTTAATATAACTTTATCACTATGAAGAAGACAAAGAATGACAAAGAAAAGTAAAAGTTTGAAAAGAATGTGTAACAAGTAAGTTTAAGCTTTTATATACAACAAGCAATGTTTATATAAATGAAATGGACATTATTTCCACCGCATTAAACAGCGGCACTGGTAGTTATGAAAAGTTAAATTTGCAGTTTTCTTTAGACGGTGTTTCAAAATGGTCTTGTACTTGGGGCACCGAGCATAAGAGTCGCATTAATTATAATTTATACATCAAATGTTGGTTTGGTTCAAGACGGAATGTATACTAACATAATTTGGAAAATGAACCTCTTGCAAAATTCACACAAATTCGAGTAGGAGTAAATTAATAAAGCGAACGAATTAAAACGAAATTGTGTATCGGACATGCAGGCACAAAAAAAAAAAATAAACCAAACGAGATTGCGAAAGTCGTATCGTGAAAAATTAATGCCGAGTAGTGCTTCATTTTCCTGAAGTCATTACCGACTTCCTTGGTTTATGCCTGATATGCTTTCCCGGTCATAAAATATCGATTCCAAATCAATTTATTAATCAATTTATGAGAATTATGTTTGAGTATTTGCCATTTATCGAAGTGCACTTATATTAATATTTCAGATAATAAACCTATCTCATTTGCTGCGCCTCCACCTACATTTACATAATATTTACTTTACGCATCAAAACGAAACAATTTATATGATAATGTGTACGCAACTCGCACTAAATATAGAAGTACGTTTTGAATTCAGATTTGGTAGATTTGAATAAAACGAAGAACACGATAATGGTTTGGTGCGACCGCCGATCGAGTGACGGAGCGCAAATGTCTTATCTTCGACCGAGCGAAAAGAAATATAATGTAAATTTTGCAAACGAAAAAAAAATAACTCGAATCGACCATGTGTATGGTGTGTAACGTGAGGAAATTGTTCGTTGTAGTGTTATGGAAAGTAAACGCACCAAATAATTAAATTCCTACAATTTCCTACCATTAATCGGTTGCGCAACAAAAACGTAAATAATTTCTAGCCATTTTAGGAGTAAAAAATTATATCATTTAAAGCAAATAGTCTTTTGTTTTTTTAATACCGCAAACAAAAATCACTTCAGCTTTTTCAAGCTGCTTCAGTATTTGTATGTTTTGTGAAGTTTCAGAATTTCGACTAAAAAACTAATGAGCGCTGTGGATTGCGTATAATAATTAATGAGCATCGGGGATTGGACATACAACTTTTTCACTGTCATTCCGTTACGGCTTGCTTTTCTTCCAATTTGACGTACACAACATTCCTATTATGCTAGAAAAAAGCAAAATAAATTTAAAGTTTTCCTCTAAACAAGTTTACGATGTTTTCTAATAATATTTCCAACGAGTTGTAATTAAACAAAGTTTACGATTTATGTTGATAGCAATTATGTTTTATTATGCAATTTCTTTTATAAAGTATCGATTTAAAAGTAAATTGTTGCTGAAATTGCTTATATTCTGTTGTAACTTCTCATATAAATTTCAAGAATGTAAAATACGTTGAAGCCGAAGATTTACGATACTAAATAATACACTAAGAGAACTTCCATCTCTACCAATCCATCTCATTTTGGTGGCAGACAAATTTAATTTGATTATGTTAAATGGATTTGCTTTCCATTAAACTGAAGGGTTCTGAAGTGTCGTTCGCTCTCATCGCATTATATAAAATATAAAACGTACCTTAGTACTTAGGTAGTACAAGAAGTGCAAGGATGAGGAGGATACAGTCAAAGCTGTCCATAAAAGAAGCTTCAATTAATTTTAAAATTAATTAATAGCAATTAATATAGATATCCGCTATATGTAATTCAATTTTAACGAACGTCCCGCCATTGCTGTTTAATTTATTTTTTGTAACAAGAAAAAATTGGGTTGGACACAAAACTCAAGAACAGAGTTCTTTAGATTAATGTTCTTGCGGTGTAATGGAAAAAATTCGCGATTAACCATTGAAAGGTATATACGCCAAATTTTTTACTTTTCTAATTAATATTTTGATTTAAAATTTTTAAACTAACCTATCGTTAACTATTATTATTACTGTATGATTTGAAAAGTAAAGGATATAACGGATAAATTATACATAATGACAATTAGCTCCCTAATTTAATAATCGAACGAACAAAGCCGAATGTGTTTTTAAAATAATAATTCACTAATGCAATTTTCATTTACAGGCTTAAATTATAAATATTCTATTTATCAGTTAAAATGGGTTAATAATGTATGAACTTCTACCAACGATCTCTATATATAAAGTCAAAATAGTTAATTTATTTTATAATTGACCAACTATATTCATTTTGTAAAAATTAATTTGTTTTACGTACTATACATAAATTTATTATTTCAATACAAATGGCTTATTTTATTTTGCAATTTTGAATACAAAACTTTTGCTTTGAAAATGTGTTTACAACTTTTTTAATTAAGAGCTTTTGTGCACAGTTTTTTAAATAAAAATAATTAAATATTGAGTTACACACTACCGTAGCTGTGTAAATGAAAATATTAGTAATTTATTTTGAATTAATTTATACAACAACAATATCAAGTAATTTACAGTTTCTATCGTCAAGAATTTGTTGCGAAAAAGGATTGTTAAAGAAAATAGACAATAGGTTTTATTAACAAAAAATTCTTGATGCCAAAAAGAGGAAGATTTCAGTCAGAAACTTAATGTTTTGTTAAGGTAAGATTAAAAAAGATTCAATTTAAACTTAGTGAAAAATGTTTACTTAGAAACTCTACATACTTATATTAAAATTTTTATTGAACATAAAACTTTGGATATTACCTAGCAAGTATTTTTTTGTTGCGAGTTTTATACTGAAAATCAACAAAATTATTGCATTCATTGAATTTTAATTTTTCTTACCACAAATTTTGTTTGGTCAATTTAGGGAAAAAACATAGGTTTGATTTTTCAAGAAGTATCTTGGACTATTCCTTTCCTATGTGCAAGATAATTTATTCAAAAATAAGAACAAATATTATTTTAATCCTTATGGTTTTCGATGTTCTGCATGTAATTTTTGGTGTCAATAAAACTATTTGCCACTTTATTGGATAATTATTATAGGAAGCAGCTTCTCGACTTTTCTTTTTATTTCAAATATTCCTGGTGAGAAAGTTTTTTACTATAAAAATTCTTCCACTTTTTAAAAAGATAACTATATTAATTGCAATAATTTCAAGTAGTTTATTTTTGTATATAATTGGATATTACATAAATTAATATGAAATTTTGTATTAAAAAGCAAAATCATCAAGTTTTATTTAATTTGATTACAAAAAGCAATTTGGAAACTTTATTAACGTAAAAATGTGTCACAACTTTTTTGTTGCTATAAAATCTTCAATTTGTCGAGATTAAAATATCGACAGGGATTCTACCTAGTTTTTAATATTATAATAATTCCACAAAATTCGCTTTCGACGAACTGTTTAACCAAAATTATTTTGTGCATGTTAATTATCTTATAATTACCAAGTAGAGTACCGAAAGCAAACATAATTTATTTTTGATTTTTGTATCAACGATATCGTCAATTCAGGTTAGTATTTCTTTGCATTTCATCACTTGGGGTTTTTGTTAGGGTAAAAATGTAATAAACAAAAATAAAAAGAAAAAGTATCAATTTTTATGCATGTAAATCCAACTTACGACATAAAACTTGGTTGGAAAAATGATGAGGCTATACTGTGGTTTATGTAAAAAAAACCTAAGCGGAAAAAGCAATATTATTAATTTACATCAAAATTTAATATTTTAACGGCACCGGAGTCCGTTTCAATTTTATTTTGTTTTAAAAATGTATACAACTGTAATTTACATATCGATAGGGATTTCCGAGACACTTTAGTGTCTTACAGAAAAAGAAATGCAAAGTTTGAATCATTGTTTACGTGTTCCCAATAATCGAGCTGCCTGCAAAGCTGAAAACAAGAAGTAAACATTTTACACAATTGCAAAGTTGATAAATTATACAACATAGGATGAGAGGCGAATTTTTAAAAACTTTAGTTGCTTTGCCCGATTCGTTTATTATTTATTAAAAAGAATTTTGATTATATTTTTTTAACGAGGGACTCAAAATTAATTAGCAAACAATAATAATGGGGCGCAAGTAAGCCATAAATAATTTCGAGTTGGTGCAAGAATGTTTATTAATTTCAAGTTAATTATTTGCAGGCATTTAACGAGTAAGTTAAAAAAGATTTGAGCTAATTAGAAATTCTAAAATCCTATGCAGCTTTTGTGAGTGGAACTTCTATAAGTTGGAATTATGTCCTAATTACAAGCAACAATGCTAACGAGTCCCGTAAAGCACGCTATTAGGTTAGTTAGCCGTTCGTTTTGTTTTAGTAATCCTGCGACAACCAATTTAGGGTTAATCCTTCAATAGAATTTAATATAGATAAGGCAATAGCATTTGCAAAAGTACACAATCTGTAGTTTGATTTAAATTTTCGGTTCGCTTTGACAAAAGCATATTTTGCGAATAAATGAAAGTAAAACTTGGGCAATTTGCAGTTAAATTTAAATACATAAAGGATGAAGTCATCGCACAGTGGAACGAAATGCCAAAATATTTGAAATTGTAATTGATTCAAAATCTATCTTTACGTGGACTTTTCTCTAGACTTTTCGACTAATTCGCCAACTGAATATCTCGGTCGGGTTGAAATTTCAAGATATTACCATTTTTAAAATTATTTATTACAATTTCCACTTTCTCGTCGTAAATTAGTATGCCTTAAAAAATATTTCCGGGGCTGGTATCAATTACTTTACACTTTGCAACAGTTGTAATAGCAACACACGTTTTAATTGTCGCAGATATTATTACATGTAAGCTGAGCTTTACAATAATTATTAAAGCATATTGCGCTACAAACGCCGCAAAGCGTAAATTTCTCTTTAGTCCACATAGTACATATAAGCATTTGTTACAAAACTTATCAAAAGCCAAATGGTTAAACTTAGTTTTAGATAACTGCATCCACCAAAGATATAATATCGGTATAGTATCTGTTGTGTGCAATCCATCACGGCAACAGTCGCCTGGTTAATGAGAAAAGTTAAAATCTGAAAAGAAAATGTTCTTCTTTTTATTTTTTTGACCGTTTGATTTTTCTCTAATAGTTTTTCAACTATTAATCTCAATCTTCAGGCTTAATTTAATTTTTGTCATGTCGGTGTATAAGCATTCATGATTTTTCTTAAAATTATTTTGTTTTTAAATAAATTTTTGCAAGCAAACTGGACGCACTCCATTATTGGATCCTCGCGAGTATCCACCCCAAATCCTGTGCTTCCTGTCTGGTAGGCAAAAGATATCGGTTTGGAAAAAATTCCGTATGTCTTTGTTAATAATATAGTTGAATTTTCGACACGCAATATGTTGTCAAAGCGGCGCCTGTTACGTTTGTGACGTAATATTTCGAACCAATGCCACTTTGTTAACTATGTTAAGGCACGCGAGTTAACGTTATTATCTAAATCATTGAAGTTTGTTTAAATATTGTAGTATTATACAAAAGACTTTGATATTAATCATATTAAATATAGACCCATTCACATTAACCGATTGATAAAGAGAATAAATGCTATATAGCAGTTTTCGAGAAAATGGGGTTTTATATATTAGCACTTTGTAGTTGAGTATATTGACAGAGCGTTCATTATTTAAAAAAAAGTACTTCGTATATCAATTTCGAAACTGTCTGTACTTGGAGCAATACATAACCATTAGTAAGGTGTAAATTATTTTCTTTTTTGTCTTGTTTAAAAGTAACGTCTAGCTTCGAGAGAAACGAGAAAATTTTATTTGTTCCTTATAGGAATATTCTTCAAAATAAAATATCTGAGACCACCGCATCCTTTCTATCCTGTTGTCAAATCTTAATCCTTTGGCAAACTGCTCGAGAAACTTTTCGAAATACATATTATTTAATTGTCGGTTGTTGTTTACTTTTAATTTTATTTTATTTACCTTATAGGTATACATAAATTCACTTGATGCAAAGTATTAATTTAAATTCATATTATTTCATATTATTAATTATTATAAAAGTCGAGTAGGTACCTAATCAAAAGCTTGCCTGATGCCTGCCTGCTCGGTAAATATTTAAAACTTTAAATATTAGGAATATTCAAGTATTACAAATAAATTGCAGTTAACACTGTAAAATACCGCTTTGCAAATAATACATTTTCGTTAGTTTTAATTTAGAAATGTTAGGATATAATATAAAAAGAATTCCTTTGCCCAAAAGCAATTTGTAGAAAAACATTACCTGTAATTCACTCAGCAGAGTAAAATCTAATAAAATTCAACAAATCTAGTTTGCTTTTCGATCAAATTGCTACTTTTTTGTGTAACGTACGACTAACTAAAGTCAACTTATTTGACGTCTTGATTATTTTTCTCAAAATTTAAACGTACGAAAGTGAGTTATTATATTTGATAAAAACGAACAAAATAATTATTAATTTATAAGCAAGTTGCACGACACGAGAACGAAAAGATTAGATTTTTTGATGCCTATCTTGAAGAAAATAAGGAATGCGCCTTTAAACGTTTTCCTTCGTCTAATTTGTTGTAATTAAACGTTACATGTACCTTTTTCGCTAGTCATCCATTAGTGAACATCTATACTTGATTTAAATCGCATTAAGTTTCGGCTAGTAATAAATGAATCAATCAAGTTGCAAAATTTGAAGACATTTCCTACACAAGTTTTCCGATATACAATTTATTATATAAGTATAAAAAAAACATTAAATCGGCCGTATATTGTTTGAGTAATCAAATTTCATAGTGATAGGCATTCCTCGTTGGTTTTAAAATTTAAAAATTCTGGATTCGATGATTGTAATAAACAGCTAAGTATAAAAAGCCAAGGAAGTTTTTCTATTCTTATACTTTCTTCTTTAAACTTCGTTAATAAGATCTTTTTAACAATTTACTTCTGAATTTAACTTTTATTTATAATAATAAAATTATTAATAACAACAGCGTCGTCATGTTTTTTTATTTCTATTTCAACTTCGCTGCATAATTAAACCGCAGTGTAGCGAAAATGCAACTTAAATTGCATTAAATTTACGTTTGCAATGGAAGTGTTGTTAGCATCTTCTTAGCATTAGTTAGATTTTATTTAAATTTTTTACAATTCTTAATGTTCTAGCAAAATTGTTATTCAAACGGCTTGATTCAAATACTTAGTGAGATCGAGAAAGAAAAAATTATATTTTAGACTGGGTCTTCCTATAGCAGTGTCCTATTTTGAGGTATTCGGTATTAAACATCCAAATAACTTTCTGTAAAAATGAACATATTCCCAACCGGTTTGAAAGATTTTGTATAAAAAACGAAAATAAAGAAGGTCCAAACAGGTACAAATGAGTTACAAACGATAGAGACTATTTGAGATCCAAATTTCGAAATGGGGGGGAAATCACCTAACTGCTTAGTCTTTATTGAAATTTACCAAAGGAAGTTCTTTGAATGTTATCAGTTTTTATGGAAAATTTACAAAAATTCGAATGTGAGAATGCCCTTCGTCATATACTTGGTCGGATTAATATTGTTATAGATTAGAATATAACTTGAATATAAAATGATATGATTCAATCGTTGCGAAAACGCAAAAAAATACTTAACAAAGTAATAATTAGGTTACAGTTAGCAATTCGAACTACCCTACTCTCCTTTAACGTGAAAGATATGAATTAAATATCAAAAAATGCTGAATTCAAATATATGTAGGTCACCTTCAGGAAATATATCTCGTGACTCGGCCTCTAATTTTATAAATTTTCTTTTTGATGCTTTACAACAGTTTTAATTTTTTACTGAAGGCTCATTTTCCTAGTACTCGTATAGTTTTCGCGTCGCATAGTAGTTGAGAAGATGAAATCTCAACATAATGTAGCTTTGATGAATATTCCATGAAAATAAATTTTAAAAACCGACATTAAATGCATTATTTCTGTTAATCTCTTTGTCAGCTTGAAGAATTTTAACATTTTTTCACTATAGTTCACAATTTATATACATATACCCAAAAATAATTTATTATTTGGATTTCATAACTTTGCATGACCTATCGTATGGAATTTTTTTATAAAGTTTTCTAGTTAATTTGAAATTAAACTTTAAATCTGTTTATGTTCTATAATGAAAGCCTTTCACTTATTTCATACATTGAAATTCTGTAGAATGTATTCGACCCTATTTTGCAATTCATGTGAACCAAGAAGGGTCAAGAATTTATCTCATTATCAACTTTGTCCATAGGTTGCTAACAAAGTCAGGTTACCACAGTCCTTAAGGTAACATTTACTTAATAAAGAGATACATTTTCAAACCATGGCAAAACTCAAGTTCGAGCTTAATTAGCATCAGGTACTACAGCTTTTATCCGAAACAACAAACTGGCGCGACAGGACATTTTTGATAATAATGGTATAGAAATTTAGCCATTACCAAAATACTGGATCTTCAAAGTCAGCTGCAAATGAATAAGAATTGAAACAAGAATTTCATTAATTTATCAAAGAAGTAGTACTTAAATAGCTTCAAGTAAGAGCTGATTGAAAACGGTTCGATTCCGGGTAGGGTGACAACTTCAATCTTCTCTAACTCGTCTTTTCAGTTTTGAGGATGCAGATCTTTATATTATAATATTATTTAATAAATTTTCTAATAATAATAATTATTGTAATAGTTTTCAACTATTTTTTGTTTAACATAAATTTTAATGAAATAAATCAGTGGTGTGTGAAGGAAGAAGATTGTAAGCATCGAAAACTAAATTTTTCAACTTTCAGCAAAAAAATGCACAATTAAAAAACTTTCACGACCCCGACCGACTATCTTGGGTTCCTGGGTGCTTAATTAAAGCATAGAAACTAAAGCAAGAAAAACTAAAAGTTAAGACACTCTTTAAAAAGATGTTCTTTAAAAATGTGTTTTATAAAGTAAAATTCAAACTTAATGAAACTACTTTAAATATTTACCTCTGGCGTCGTAAAGGGCGACTTTAAAAATGCAATTTATTCGTTGAAAATTAAAGAAGTTTTCATACACCTTTGATAAGTTAGTTAGATAAAATGAAACAGCCAATAGAGTCTCTAAAATAGATGTACAAACTCCACAACTTGATGTAGTTGCTTTTAAGTTAACTCGAAGTAGTTCTGGTTTATAGTCGCCATTTCCTTTACTACGTTTTAAATTTCTTCCACCTAGTTTAGATAAGACACAATTTTGATACATACCTAACTTTGTTTCAGTTCGTTTAAAATTTTAATCAAAATATATATTTTTAACACTCGTGCGCGTTTTATAGTTAAATTATTAAAATGTTGTTTCTTATTAAAATTAATGCCTCTTGCAAAAAACATTATCCATCTCAATTTATACAAAATAAATCTTGGCGAAACTTTTAATAACTTGTTTAATAAAACTAACTTTTTAAGTAAATCCAGAAATTTAACAAAGATGCTAAACGTAAGCATAATTATTTCTTCTAATTAAAACTCTCGCAAGATACGTTTTGCGACATAATTTGCAACTCACTGAAGCAGACAAGCATTGTCTTCTTAAAAGTGTTAATTCTTTATTTCTCTACTACAGCTAAACATTTACTTCGTTAAGCTTGGCTAATGCAAACTGTCAGAACATAAAGAAACATAATTTGATAATAATTAAATATTTTTACTCCGTTCGGATTTGTGTTCTACATGACCTTTTAACACAACTCCTTTGCGTAAATAATTAGCGTAAGTGTGGATTTGTAAAAATCGAAAAATGTATATTACCTTATACTTATTATTAAAGACCAAAACAAAGAGGCAACGTAAAAGTTGCTATCTTGCTCGAGTATCTTTTATTATCGTTTCTACTATCAATGCTTTTCTCTTTTGTTTTCTTTTTTTCCTCTAAAAGAATTTGTTTTGTTAAGCGACCGTTTCGGGACAATCGAAAGGAACCATTACGGCATCATATCGTAATCTTCCCGGCATTTCCGGGAAAGTCGGATCTTTTAATTTTTGAAAATTTATATATAACTATACATACATATACCGCACACATACACCGACTACACCAATCTAAACTTACAATTTCTGTCGACTTAATTAGTTTTAATTAAATTTATTTGAATAGTACCAACTACTTCACATGTCTACCTACATGAAAGCTCCATTCATTTTAGACTTAAAAGTTTGCACTGCTTGATGAATCTTGTAGGAGCTTTTTAAAATAAAAGCATAAAAACTTCTATAAAGATATTGCAGACGTATCCTTTTATCAGGACTTTTTAACTTTTACATTTTTTATAAGTAGATAACAAAAATTATTATTATTTTTACAAAACGTAGACTTGCTTAAAAGTTTAGATGGAGGTAAGTAATTAAGTGCAGGTACGCCGGAACAACCAAACAAGAAAATAATCAGTATGTATATGGATATTAATGGATGTGAAAGGAGATTTCAACAAAAATGCTTTTCGGCTTAAAATAAAATTTATCTGCAAATTCTCTTTGTAATAATTAGGTCGATGGAAGGGTAAAAAAACTAGAGAATGTGTGTACTTAATAACGAATTGTATTTTATTCTACCAACGTAATTGGGCAATCTTGTATTATTAAATAACTTCCATTTTTCTTTCTAAAGGCAATCCTTATTTTTTAACATGGGAGTAATATTTTTAGCTTAGAATCTATTTCTTTTTATCTAATCTATTTTTTAGCTTCGTTCTAAAACAGCACAACAGCGGGTTCTACAGGTTTTCGTAGGTAAAATCGGAGTATTTTACGATGTTTATTCTATTCTAAAACTAAATTTATTGTTTCACTGCAAGTCTTATTGTTGTAATTCGAAAAATTCAAATGGATGGTTTCGTGGATGCATTTAATTTTTCAGAAGATTGCTTAACAAAATTCGATAATTTAAGAACGGCACGAATGTGAATTTTTTGTTGAATCAGTGCTGGGGGATAAGAATGTAACAAGTTTCACTTGGACATGTTTTATGTATTCTACGAGGGTTCAGCGATTTTAGAATCTACCATGTCGAGAATCGCAACGCCACAAACATTGTGAAACCAACACTGAATACTGCATGAGCCTTACTAACATTTTAAAACATTGTCCCTTGAGCCGATCACCATTTATTTTAAGGAATTATGATCTCGAGATAAAGATCAATTTTTTCTTATAGTCTATCTGTTTCCATAATTCATCAAATTTCTTCCAGAATGAACATAGATTTTAAAAGTTTTACCTCGTTAAATATTTTAATGTCGGAATTTGTCTATGCAGTTGGATTAAATATTTAAGCAAAACTTTCTTCGCCGGTTATGGTTTTCCTCAAATTACCAAAACTTTCAAACTAAATCGGTAAAATAATTATTTTTATTAAGCATTATTTACAAAATTAAATGGTTAGTATAATAATTATAAGTTGAGGATATTTTTCGATAATATATATCGCACATAAAATATGTTTAATTTTAATATTGATTTTCGATAAATTGACTATTTTATAATATATTAATTTACGACAGTGCTACCTTAATGATTTAAAAATTATGATAAAAAAATAGTAACAATTTTATATCTCTACTAAAAAAGCAGTAAAGCAAAAACAAAGAACGGGGGTGCTATTACGCGGTGTTTGGTTCAGGTCCTGCGAGGGCA
This sequence comes from Cantharis nigra, assembly GCA_958510845.1. Classification (NCBI taxonomy): domain Eukaryota; kingdom Metazoa; phylum Arthropoda; class Insecta; order Coleoptera; family Cantharidae; genus Cantharis; species Cantharis nigra. Next base: position 696,703 of record OY294033.1, on the reverse strand, counting down.
GTATCGTTCTTTTAACCGGAGGGCCATTAACTGTACGGTTACCCCTAACGCTAACTTTCTCTTTTGATTGCTTTGTTTCTTCTTTCTCTTGGTTAGTACATCGTTAAGATTTGTTCTTAGAAACTTAAAGAGTTTTCTTGTAAGTAGCGTTGTTCTGGCAGTAATAAAGGATACTTTATAAACTTTTGGTTTGTGTTTCAGATTGTTATAATTTGTAATTTATGATTGTTTATTTTATCGCTTGCGTAATTTTCAATCAAATTCTTAATTATTAAATTATAATTATTAAAGCATCGTCATCGTACCGAAACTTTACAACGTAAATCGTAAATTAATATTCCTGCCATTTAAAATTTTAGGATTTCTAAATTTATTCTTTAAAAATATTTTATCGAATCTATAATAAAATACCCTTTTAAAAACTAATAGGCGTATCGTACCGTTCAACGTTACCAAAAATAAATTGCCAGTTTTCTGATATCACTAAAGGTTATTTTGTTAATAATCGATTCGTGTTTGTGAATTCATTTATCAACGCAATTTTATACTTGGGTGTAAATAAAGTTCTCTTTTGAATTTGTTAAAAAGATTACCAGATATAGGTAGGTACTACCTCTACGTATTATCAAAATGAATTAAAAGTTTGAACAAAAACACGTAAATAACTACTATTCGACATAAAACAAATTCGCAATTTTAATTTTCTAGATTTACTATTTAATAATTTATTGTTCCATCGATTTTACCTTTTTCTTCTTCGATACACAGCAGTATTAATAAATACTACGTAAAAAAATGTAGGTTAATTATACCTACCCATCTTTCTATTCAAAGTAAATTAACGTTAATAAAAGATTTTACCAAAAAAATACCAGCGGTAGATTAAATAATGTGTTAAGCAGGTAATCGAATGTCGCACGATTTCTGTTCGATAAATTAACTCTTAAGTGTTTATTTCTAATCTTGGAATTATCGGTTAGTGGTCAATTGATTCTGCTACCGAAGAAAGTTTATTAATAATAAACTTTTTATAACTTAATATTATTTAATAAAAATGATGGCAAACGTAAATAATCACCATAAAGTCTTTAGTCACAAATACTTCAGGAGCATCAATGAAACGATACAACCTAAACACATTTTAAATAATTAACTTTGGGGTAAAGTTGTAACATGAGTTAAACTATCAAGACAACTTTGAAATCACCTAAGGGAAAGCTTTCAAAGTCTTAGATAACGTCGAAGTATTATTCCTTTCAGTGTTGATTATCTTTAAATCTGTTTCAAAAATTTTAACTACATAATATATCAGCATAAGTTTACCCCATTAACAGATTTGCTTAATACGTTTACCGTAATTTAAGATCGACGGCGACGCTAAAATTAATTGAAAAAATCTATAAGCAATTTTTTCCTATTAATAATAATAATTCTTCTGTGGTGTTGCAATTCAATTTAATTAACGCAAATTTAATTAACTTGCAAATACAACCAGATATGAATATTTAAACTGCTTCTTTTGTATATTCTAATGAATATTCTATTAGTTTTATGCAAATAATTAATATTCATTTATTGCTCAAATAATGCCATTTCAGAAAGTGGTCTGATTAAATTATAAAAAAAAATTGTAGTGCTAATTTTTTCCTACTGCAACATTTAATTTAATCCTGAAAATCGAATGCTCCACGAGCATTTAAATTATTATTATTATTGTCTCCAAAATTTATACTCGGCACTTGAAATTTCACGTAGAAGAAAGTTTCTAGAATTCTGCTTCTTTTTGTTTAAAAATTAACTGGAAAATTTATTTGAATTTTTTATAACCTAAATTCCCCAAACAAAGCTGTAAACGTATAAGCGAAATTTGGTAATGGTAGCAGATGTCAAAATACTCACGTTTCGAGTTATCACAGATTTATATTTTTGAAGTTTACCAGCAGCACCCAAATTTGCAAATTGTTTTCGACTGAATAAGTTATAGAATTTATACATTAAATTTTGCTGCATTTTTAAAATTTATTGCTTATATCGTCGTTTTGCCTTTATTTTAAAATACTGCCAAATCGCATTATTCATTATTTATGTAAGTACTTAAAAGCTTCAGTGAATATTTAAAATTAACAATTACCTCAGTACTTATAGTGCTAGTATTTTCTGCACGAGGTTGCATAATAATAATTATATCAATAATCATAATAATAATAATTTTTACTTAAACATTTCTTAAAGCTTAGTTTTTATACATAGAATCTAATTGATTAAATCACGTGTGTTTTTCATGATTTTTTTTTCAAAGTTGAACTCACGCAAGAGTATTTTACGAAAATTGATGATAATTTACTTGAAGTTTGTAACCATTAAATAACATTTTTTGATTATGTAATATTATAGCTGTTCAAACTTTATTTTTGATTAAATTAATTTGTAATTGAAAAAATTACACAAAAATTATATGAATTAGTACTACTACAACGTAATAACAATGTAATGTGTAACAACTTTGTTACCACTTTAATTAATTATCAATTTCTGGCATTAATAGAAAACCATAAGTTGTAAATTACCTAAATTTTGAATTTCACTTTGGCGAAAACCAGCAATATAAAGTAAGTTCGAGCATTAAATATACATTTCATTGAGAGAAGTTAGGGAAATTCCTGCTTACAATGGGTTTGCTCGAAACCATTAGAGCCAAATAATGTAACCCACAAACAAATACCGAACTTCGAGGCAAACCTATATATTTATTTATACAGTAAAATATTTTTGCATTATTTTTTCGTTACGAAAATTTTGCAGTTTAGATATTTTCGAGAGAGTTTAATGTTTTGAATACTTCCTAAATATATCGATAAACTTTGGGTTAACTTTCAAATATTTCCATTTGCTGTTTTAAAGCTCAAGTCCACCTCGACAGCTCAATAATTGAAAATGGCCACAAAGAACTAAGGCAAACCGTAATCGTACTTTGATCAGTGTATGTTGTTGACGTAAGATTAATTTAATATGTAACTAAGCGAAGTGTCGATGACGTTCGTATATTGTGAACAGGTCATGAAGAGAGTTTGCGGACACAAAATCTCTTTGATGTTATTTAAATGACTCCCGAGAGTAACCTACGCACTTCTACACCCGAGTAAAATTGAATTTTGCAAAAATTCTTGCTCACTTATGTTCATTATTGGTGCATATTAATTCCATATTTTTTGTTACAAATTTTAATTAACAAAATTTCACGTTCGAAGATTTAATTAAATTCGGACAAAACTGTATTATTACTATTATTATTATGATGATGATGTTAACAACAAAATATACGAAAATTAGAAGAAGCAGCTGGTCGAAAATGCTAGAGCGCATTTAGGTTGCACGACGTTTTTGAGAAAGACCTTCGTAACTATAAGAAATATTAGTGATAAGACGGAATAGAGCACCAAGATTTATATCCATTCCATTGAATTAGACAAGACACAAGACAAATTGTTCTAAAGTAAATCTCGGTTTATGTTTCCTTTCGGCTTCAAGTCCAATACTTTAAATCTAAAACCCAATTAATATAAACTTGGTATGTTAATCGTTACACCTGATTATTGATAAACAGATCAGAAAGGGCATCAGGTGCGACGTTCAATTGAGAGGGCTTTAAACTGTGGTTTAATTCTTTAATTGATGATAAAAAAATCGATATCGGCTAACGCTTCTTTTAAAGCAGATAATAGCGGAAAGAAAAAGGGAGCAATAAATAATACTGATGAACAACTCACGCTCAAAGACAACCAGGTTGCAAGAAATTCTGTTAGAATTAACGGCGTTATTGGTACTTCATTATAAATAAAAGAATATAAATCCAATAAATTTACAACATATAAAAATAGTGCAGTTTATTGTACTATATTTTTAGAACCTTCATGACTTAACAAAAATCGCCGATAAATTTTAAAAAACTGTTCAAAACGCGAGTAGTGAGATAGATAGGAATTATTGTTTTTGGCAGTTGGCACAGTAAACTGTACACCGCCTTCGAATACCAGCAAACAACTGTTGGGTAGTTTGCTTGAAAAATCCTTCTTGATTTTTCGGTAGACGTCGTACAACGTTATAAAACCGATAGATGGAAAGATAGATATTTCGAGCTGTCGAGACGTGCAAGTTTTATATTGTTGCCATTCACCAGCACGTACTTATGTGCGAGACTCGATTTTCGATATATTTGAGAACCAAAACAAAGCATCGAAATCGAATTGATGCAATTGCAGACACGAGAATCCAATTGTCAGCTATTACGCTAACTTGAAAAAGAATTTGCGAAGAAAAGAACTCTACTTGCTTATTTAAAGAAAAATATAAAAAGTGATTCTACACTTACTGTAGTGTGCTGGTTTATACTGATTTTCTTCAGTTTAATGTGAACTTGAATGGGAACAAATATATTTTACTGTTTTTCGGTGACGCTTCTATCAGTGTTCAATTGACGTCTCCATAAATAACACCGGTCAATGATAACCATCCTATGCTATTAATTATTACCATTACCGATATTGATCTGCAAAATTTACGTGTAAGTGTAGAATATGTCGATGACTTTGTTAAGCTGCATATTATCAACAGATTGACTGGCAATTTGAATAAAAATTTGATTTAATATAAAGTGAGCCAATCCATTCTGACATTGTACTGCATCTAACTAAAATATTCAAATGTGTCAGAAGTTTCCCCCAGTGCAGTGGTTTAGTAATTCCACCAAAAGATAAATTTCATTAAGTAATAAAGTTTTATCACAAATGCTTCAAACGTAGCTAGGATCATTCATAGAGAAAGAGATTAACTGTACAATAAGTTACTACCGGTGATTCCAACAGAAACATGCATGTTTCGACCATATTAGATCTCATCAGTGTTGTATATAAGAAGAGTCTTTAAAGTAACTGACTTGTCTTTAAAGGTTTAATTATGCTACTTTCGATTGTGAGGGCAGAAAAATTAGAGAACTTACGAACTTTTTCCCGATGCCGAACTAAAAAGTTTAAACAAAAAATAATCACATTTCCGAGGTATATTCCATTTTCCCGACCTTAATGATCGATTTAGTTGCAAATTACGTGAATTTGTCTAGCGGGATCATGTAGATCGGGTCTCACGAGATAATCTTATTACAGATTCCGATTTCAAAAAATTCAAACAATTGAATTCAAATCAAATGATACCAGAAAAATATTTAAAATTTTCTCTTAGATATCTATATAGGCTATTGTATTATAAATTAAAAATGGTAGGTCTGGAAAAATCATTAATTAGACGACTGCTTTCTTATCTTCGCAATAGGATGCAGAGGGTTAATTTAAAAGGCATCTTTTTCAGCAAAATGTTTGTTAAATCAAGATTTCCACACAATTTTTTACATTTATTTTTTAGATAAACGATAATATTATGGTAAATGTTTTTACAGATCGCCAAAATTTGTTGTATGCGTACGAGCGGACGATCTTACGATTTTTAAAATTGTTAACTCAGAAAGTTACGAGAATCACTAGAAAATAAGAAAATCTTTACATTCATACCATCAGTATTCGAAAAATTCATGCAGAGATTATATCTTGTAATGACTATATTCCTAATTAATAAAAAAGGTCAATGATAAAAATTATAACTAATTTTAATTTTATAATTTGATAATTTAATAAAGTCAGAATTACTCTCTTATTAAAATAAATATATTTATTGAATCAAAATATGTTTGTTACAAATCGATCGAATATACCTAATATAATCTAAACTTTTATACAAGAAGATCTTATTCCGAATTGAATCTTGTCTATAAAGTAATTGAATAATTGTATTGACAGTATATCCATTTTGAATCGTATCAACTTTTTAGTCAGACTTTGCAATGCAGGAAATTCACCTTTGTCACGATCAAGTACCACAGAACATCATACGGTAAAGACTATTCGCTGTGTCAAGAATTTGTAAGTTAGCAAATGATCTGGATGTTGGAAACTTCAGCAATTTAATTAATGTCAATGTAATTTGTATTTTTATTTATTCATTTTATTTGTGTTTGTAATCAATATTATATAAGCTTATTGATATGTTTAATTTGAAGTAATTCCGCAAATTAAAAAATACAATGTCCGATGATCGTGTAATTTATTTGCGTCAAACTTGAGATGATCAATCACACGTTTATCGATTTTTTAATTTACATAATATAAATCATTAATCATTTTCTTTTTGTTGACACTAAAGAACTTCTAAGTTATCGCGTATTAATTATTTATTGGTGTGACGGCTTTGATTTTGTACGATTAAAAGTTATCCATAAACTAATATATTTTACTTACTCCACTGCATCTGTTGAAAATATTAGTAGAAATTTTCAAAAGTTTAAACTTATACAGAAAATTTTGAAACAAAAGGTTTATTTAAATGAACAAATTGGAATTCGTGCTAACAAATCTCTTTGCTTTGTATTTTACGTTCAATACCTGTATAAGATTTTATAAATATTCTATCTAAATTACGAGAGCTTTCGTCTTTATATTTAAAGTGGTTTTAAAATTTACCTTGAACTTTTTATGGATTATTGTAAAACTTCAAAAGTGTCGAGAAAAAATTTTGTTCCAACTGAAGGAGAAATTTTCTTTGAAATCTAACGACGTTTTGCGAGATGAAAAGAAAAGAAGAAATTTCAATTAAAAATTTCCTAATTTGCTGTTATAAATGTTTTAGTTTTCGTTGGACCTGCTGTTCGCACGAGGAAATTGAAAAAATCTTAAACATCCTCTTCGTAACAATAAAACTAATGTTGCTATGATTGTAACAAGTTTCTTGTATACGAGCAATCAAGTTTATCAATTTAAAATCAAAAGAAAAGCCCATGCGTAAATAAAAGTTGATTCGGTTGAACCTTAAAATAGCAAATCGAATAATGTTCTAACAGTAAGAGTCGAGCAAGTCGTTCGTGTAAGTTGACTGTATAAAATAGAATAGAACCCCGTGAATGTAAACCTTGATTGCTAATCGAACTGGACCTTGTTACGCCACCCAACTGCAAAAGACCTTCGATATTTTTTGAAGGGTTTTGATTATTCTATTTATAAGCCAAGGTGCAGTACAAGATTTGTTTAAATAAAATTACGAAACAGTATACGGCAAAATTTTTCGTTTAAAATATTTTTTATATCTACTGAATTATATAAACGTGCCTTTGTAAGGTGTAACGGTTTTATTAAATTATGTAACTTTATTTCAATTTTACAAACTCTGTATTTGTTACAAAGTAAAATCCCAGAAGAAAATCCTTTCTAAAGTTTAAATCAGGTCATAAAACGTTACTAAAGAAAAATCTACACAAAAGAAAACCGCCAATAAAAAATTTGATAACCATAGATTAGCTCAATTTACTAAAAAAATAAATGTAGTTTCTTTTTGTTTACGTTTTCAGATAATAACGATTCACTTTTGTAAAGGATTCTTTTCGGTTAAATTTTGTCTTTTTAATCTGCCACCAGAAAGCTCGTTTAGCTTTGATCAATTATAAAATAAAAATATGTTAATAATTATTGTTGGCCATTTTAATTATTAAAATATTTATATTACGTATTATCGCGCAATTTTCTATGCCAGAGCTTTATGAATAATAAAAGAAAAAAGATTTTGAAAGCTTTTCGCGTGCACAAGTAGTATAGGTAGTACAGATTTTTTAAAAAAACAACGATTGCGTGTGTAATTTGTTATAACGTAATACATTATTTGTATACTTATATTATTATTAATTACAAAATGTTGAATAATTTTCTTAATTGGGTTTAATTTGTAATTGTAGTGCTTCAATATAATTCAAAACTCCCATGTAATTACTTCCAAAATCGATTGCCAGAAGCACCAAAAGCGATCATCCATCAATTTCTAAACCGAAATAGCAAATAAAACCAGATGTAGTTGACTAGCGGAACGTTAACATTTCCTTTTTAATTTACAAAACTTGCCAACTAACCGTTAGAAACGTGGAAATTAATTATTTTTTATAAAATCCTTGCATAAAATATAAGATACACTCGTACGTATATACACGGTTTCGCTATGTTCAAATATACAAACCTTCGTCTTAATTGAATTTAATAACTACAAACGAAACGTGTAGAAATGCCTTTGAACAACCGTAAATGTTTTTTAATAAGAAATTTAATCAAGAAAATATCATTTTATTAAATTACTAAAGCATGTTAATGTTTTAAACAATTCAGTTTAGAATTATAAAGTATTTAATACTTTCAGTAAATTTGTGTTACGAATATACATATTTAACAATAAAAATTATTTTGCACTAGAATGGCTCTAGTTGACAAAAGAGTCTATTTTTTAGAAAATCTGAAAACAATGGAATTGTTTCAATGTGTTAAATATTTCTTTTTTTTAAGTTAACAGACCTATTTTTTGTATTGTATTAACTTTTTTCATTTTCCATTGCATTTTATATAAAAGCCATGCAAACGTTAATTTTATTATGAATTATTTCAAATTTTAACAATACCTATATTTTTTAATTTTATACCAATATAGCGAGGTTTATTTCTGAAAGAAAATTGCAACATAGAAAATCTTACACCTGAATGTATAATGCTGTGAAGCGCGAGGTGTAGAGAATTGTACTTGAAAGTACTCGAATACTTTAGGGGTAACCCAGGAATCGGTCATGCAACGAGACAATATGAACCATGTTTTTGACTGTATCTACATTTATGTTTACAACAGCTTCGTGTCAAGCTTTGAATGTATTATTATGTATTATTTTTACGCATTATTTCATTCATAACAGGTATCTACTAACCAATAATAAGTATAATAAATTTACGTATCAGTTAATCGAATAAATCATAAACGTTGTTAACACAAAAGCTTTTTTATAGAATAGTAGTTGAATATTCTCTGATTTAATAATCAGAGAAAATAATAAAACAAAACTTTTACGCTGATAATTTAAAAATCAACAAACTATAAGTTAACATTAAAAATCAAACTTCTCTCATAAACTTTTGGGAATAGATTCGATAGTTTCTGTCGCTCGCGCTCTATTAAATCCAGCTCTGTTCAAATTTAATAAACTATAAACTTTAATAATTTTTTAGCTTTTAGCTTCAAAACTGTATCTCCTTTTTTTATGTTTCTTTTTCTCTCTGATTGGTCAACTTTTTTTACCAACCTCAAAAAATATGGCAACACATTAATCGAGTTGAACTGTATCTATCCAATTTAAGAGAGATCAACATAGAGTTTAGGTTAGAGGCTGCACAAAGTAATTGCCTTCGGCTTCGATGATTTATGAAATTTAAACAAATTTGTAAAAAGGTTAAAATAATATAGATTTTCAAAGGTCACCCTAAAATAGCAAACTTGTTACTGTATATGTATAAATTATTAGTTATATAGACAGTTTTGTGTGTGGGAAGAAGGCTGCTTCAAATATTTATGCATAAAATTGGTATTAAAGTTTCGGTAAATGGAAATAAACTTAAAATAAGAAATTTCAAGTAGATTTGTGGTAGATTTGTTAAACATAATATTTAACAGAACTAAACAAAATGTTAAAATAATAGAATTTTAACAGTAAAGTGAAGACCTACCAATTACAAATAATATTTACAACTATAACCATAATTTATTAATAACAGAACAACAACAAAACAATAGATTAATATTTTATAGTATAGCTCTTCGCTTAACAAATAATTATTAACAATTAAATGTATTATAAAGAAGACCAGAACGACATCTGACTATCACATGAGAACCCATGTCTATTAAACATCTATTTTTAAAACCACCAAAACCGATCAATATCAATAGGTTGTTTATAATTTCTTTGAATGGATCTTCATGTTTTCCAGCTGATGGAAAAAAATTTAAAACTTCTGTTGCAATTACCACCACTTTTAACAGATACTTATTGGAATATTATGCTATGAATCAAACAAACTTTTTAAAATTCCCAAATGTGTATTATATAAGAAACGCAGCTTAGGTCGGTTCACACAATTAGACAACCTGACCTATCGAGTTGGTAACTCTGATTTTCAGCTCAAAGAGTAAAAGTATGAAAGCTGTAATACCATTTGCTTTTTCTTCGTCCGTATAAGGTAGTTGGTATATTACACCACAACATAACAAATTGTTTGTTGAAAATATAAATGACGGCAAAGCATGAGTTTATGTAAAATATGTGGAATAAAACATTTGCGTGTTATCTTGAAATCTATGGTTGTTACTATACATTTATATTCAAAATCATTGCGGTATATTTCAAGTTTGACTTGTAAATAATATGGAAGCTTTCGGTACTGCGTGGGGTTTTGACAGTATTCTCGTGGGCTTTAACGCAGTTTCTCAACTCTTACCGAAAATTTTCAGTCGTTTTACACACTGACATTTTGAAAATGTTTCCACTTATAAATAAAGCGGTTTCATTATACGATTACATTTATAACTTGTTTACGACATTCGAAATTATCGTCAACACCTTTTAAATGAAATTTTTTAGTACCTACTCATTTTATTATAGAAATTAAAAGTTGGACAATTTTGTTTCATCGCATAATAATTTTTTAGTGGCCCGAGTTAATGGCCAAACGTTAAATAATATATAATAGTTTATCAAAATGCATTATGTATTCCATTCGCATAATAGGAACCGTCGGTTAGAAAAGTTTTTATCATTTAAAAATAAAAGTCACGAGCGCAAAGTAATCATGCATGTTAGAGGTTAAATCCCTTATCGTTGTAAGCGGAGGGATGATGTGTGCATACAAAACAGTGCAATTTTGTATTAAAAGTTTGTTTCCATTTTCATTTTTACAATATAGAGTGCGTATTGATTTTTTACCACATAACAAGCAATGAAAAACAGTCAACAACAAAATTACGAAAGAACAGCGCAAAACATAAATTTTCCAATACTTGATAACTACTTGTTTTTTTATCGATCCCTTAACCCACAAAATAGGCATTAAACACGACAATCTCAGAATAATTTACACATTATGTACATTTAAAAAAAGCTACATTTTGCATGGTTTGTTACACTTAACTAATAAAAATTGGGTCAGGGTGCTTACTAAAATGGCTAACAAGTTTCACACCCCACAGCCACAAGAACTGTAATTAGAGCAAAACTACCACTTTCTTATTTAATAATTAAAAGCAAATTTATTTTAAATTAGACCGAATTTGATTTGCAATTGAATAAAATTTACATAAAATTAAAATTATTTGCTTGTTCTTCCCCTTCCATTATATAGCATCTCTCGACAGCCCCGACAAATTAAATAAGAAAATTTGTTTTCCAATCAAATATGTGGTATCTACTATTTTTTCTTCACACTTAAAACCTACGTATCATCCTTGTATCGTCATTTTTATTTTAAAAATTAAACATAAATCTACGCAATTAAGCACGTAGATTTTGTTAAATTAAATTGTTTTATTAATTAAACGAAATTATTTGTTTTGAGGAAGAATGCTTTGTAAATTAAATAAATGCTTTTGTTTTAAATTAAATGTTTCTCGGCGTTTACACTATTATTAATTTTACCCAAAAATACAAAGAAGAAGAAGATTCTTTCGATGGTCCTTACCTGTCAAAAATGATAAATTAACGTTTTCTGTTTAGTAGTTTTTAATAATAATTTTCTGCTGATGTACTCTTCACGTTAAGGTTAAAATTCTATGACTTTAACGTTCTGTTTAGTTTCCCGTTAAATATTAAGTACATGATATAACGAATCCAATTAAACATTGATTGCCACTGCTTGATTCCGCAAAGTTGCTTTAATTACGTTTGTTTCGACATCTCGTCGTTGAAAACCTCCTTTGGAAAATAATATAAGAAATTTTGAATAAAATATTTGAATATAATAAATAGTATATATTTTATAAACGCTTTAGCAAGAACAAATTAAATAAATCTGGAATTAATTTTAAAACATAACACAGCAATGGATTGGTGTGATCTCTGGTTGAGTTACAGAGCTCGGCTTTCCGATGTGCATCAACACGTTGTGGATTTAAGAATTAGTTCTATATTTACATAAGTCTGGCCAATTAACAGAGTTAAGATCAAAAATGAATAATAATAATAATAATTTTAAAACATATTTCTGTTATATTTTGGGTGCAGCTATTCTCTACACTAGATTTCTCTATTATAGTTTTCAAATAAAAGACAAAAAAGAAAGTTATTATTTATAGTATTTTTTAAAAATATCGTTGATATGAGTGAATATTTGATCATTGGTATGTAAAACACGTTTGGTGTATTTGTGCTTTCAGTTAAAAATAGCACAATGGCAAACTTTGCCTTTCCATCAACCTCAATTATTATTGCTTGATTTATTTTGGTGCAGTAAAATTGACCATCATGCACGTTTAGTGCGGTAAAGTGAATTTTACTGCACTCGATATATAATATTAAAAATCGACCTTTTTCGAACTCGATAGTAGAAAAATTCATTATTTGCTTTTAAGTGTCTCGAGATATAAATTTGATTGAATACTGTAATTTATGATAGTTTATATTATTGTCCTTTTGTATTTTTAAAAAGTCTTATTTAAAAATGTCGACAAAAAATGTACAATTTGCTTTTAGCGCGCTTTTCTATAACTTCAATAACCTATTGAGAAAATGCACTCACAAATGTTATTATTTCATCGACGTAAACGTTTTAGTTAGATTTTCTATAAAAACATTTACTCAATGCATGTAACGATATAAGAAAAGCGCGCCGATATTACAGATTTCGAATCACATACCCAATGAAGCAAACAAAAGTGAAACGAGTCGTGTACAAATTCGGAACTTTATTTCAAATCTAAAGCCTCCAGGGGCGCAGCTTATCCTGTTGCCAGTGGGCAACTACCAGATTTTCCTTTAGATAGATTTACGAGATAAAAGTTAAAATAGACCTTATTTTTATCTTCTCCTTAGATCAAGAATAAGTAGTTATATGAAAATTTATTTTGAAAATACTGCATTTTCAGAAAACTAAAAGCGCGTTAACGTCGACAAGAGTTATGGCTTATGGCAACCGGGGTAGTATCAAAAATATTTTTAACGATTTGTTTAGTCCTCTAGTTCAAGTTGACACTTAATTTTGTAAACAATTTGAAAACTTTTTGAGAGTGAATTATACTATTTTCCAACTGTGTCAAACTTTTAACCACTTCAATAGTCTCAACTACTACAGGACCTGTTGATGCATCACAAAATATCCTTTGTACAAAGTCGGCCTGCGATGGGTTCATTGTTTGAAAAAATTTATATTTACTTCATTTCATATTTTGATTTGAAAAAGCAAACCTGGCTTCTATTCGGAGTTCGACACTGTTTCATTTTCAAAATATTTTTAAATGAATAACTGCTATTGTGTTCTTAATAGAAAATTATATTTTTATTAAAAAATGTCGTAAAATTCTGATTAATTTCAAGATAATCTTTGAGACGATCTTTTGACATTTTTATAATATTATAGAACAGAATTAAAATAAAAAGTAAAAATTTCGAAATCGTCTAAAGATTAAAATGAAAGGAAAAATATAATAACATAATAAAAAGACTAAAAATAGCTTTTATATATTAGATACGAAGCCGGGACTAGTAGAACACTAATGAAATTACCTTTTCAGAGATAGATAATTCCATTTAACAAAAGAATTTGATCGAAAATTGTTAATTGAAAATTTGATTAAATTGATTAATAACTTGATTATCGAGAATTTAAAATTTTGGAAAATTGCGAGAGCTCGTGCTTTTAAAATGTAATAATTTTTCATTCTTGTGAATTTCCAAAGTAATGCGTGCTGAAAAGGCAATAAAACAATTTTAGGCGAATGTTTGTAAAGACGGAAAACTCATGAGCTTAGTCCACCTGCTACCTGCACTAAAATATGTCGAGTCCGTTCTTGAAACTTTGATTCATTGCAAAATATATGCCACAAATACCAAAGTGAGTAGAAATTATATTTCTTGCACTTAAATAAAATTTCTCTTTTGTTCGCACAAAAGTGATTAATTATACGTGCATTTTCTTTGATATAAGTGTACAATGAATTCGGAAGGAAAATCGATTCCAATAAAGCTTCTGTTATTTGTTTGCATTATGTACAAACGGATTACTTAAATTGGAATGAATTTGTTAAACTTAAAGTAGGTAATGCTCGTACTCGACGATAAGAAAGGGTAATAATAAGAATACAAATACAAGTAATTAACAAAGCAAATTAATCAAGCGTTTAATTATTGTGTAAGACAGATTTTGATTTTCATATTTTAGGTTTATGGAATTTCTTAAAATTAAAAACCAAATCCCCCACCGATAGCTCTATATTTTCCTTTAATTTTAACTTCTTTTATACTTGTTTTCTTTCAAGTGTTGACTAACCAAAATTTATTTTATTGCCTACTTGGATGACCGTTAACGTTCGACATTTATTGGATTTTCTACTACCACAGCAATTTTTAAACTTTCAAAGTGCAATTTTGTTCTTCCGACTAACGTGAACGTTCTTTCAAATTTTACAAACCAAATCGGATTGTGTTAGCTTAATCGCATCTCATTTTAGCATATTTTATAAAAACAAGCCACGTACCATCTTCGTTTGTACGTAAAGGGTTCCGTAGGGTACCTATCAGTACGTATTCATTTACCTATATAAGTTGCAAGAATACAAACAAACACAAAGATTATGTAATAATAAAAATATTTTTTGTCGTTGGGTTTTGCTTGGAGAAATTTAAAGTGTTTAATGTTGTTATTTCAAATTTAACAAATTAATTTTATAATTAACATTAGCATTTAAAACTTAACAATCCAAGCCAGCAAGCCCAATAAAATTCAAATAATATCATAAGCCTTGCTTTCAAAGGTTTAATTGGTGTAATTAAATTAAAAACGTCCGAGAGAGGTGAATAGCCTGTCGCTTGTTAATCTTTAAATATTAACTTAAGGTATAATTACTACGCAAAAGGTAACAAGTTAATAATCAATAAATATTTAAACTACAAATATCTGTATAAAAAAGTCTCTATCAAAGTGTAACGTAAAGTTTATTTTGCAATTTCTGAACATTGAAAGAGCAGTTGGTGTGTGCTTAAAACGAAATAGTTGTGTCAATAACGCGATTCAAATGGGGCACGGCTTTTCGTCCCTTGATCGAACATAAAATGGAATTGCAATACTTAACACTTTATTATTCAACATTAAATCACGATTTATAAAATTTTTATCTGGGAACACTAAAAACCATAAACATTTTCCCAATCAATGAAATATTACGTGACGGATAAATAAGCATCCAGAATATTTATTTTTAATGTGAATTATTTAGCAATTTAAGTATCAAAAATTAACGCTTTCAAGTGCAGAACCTTTTTATATTTTTCTTACCAAACAATTTTGTGTTCGTTTGCAAATATTGATCGGCACGAATCAATTAAGCCCCAAATTAAAGCAAACTTTCGGTAAGATTTAAAATTTATACAAAGAAATTTTTCAATTATTATTTCAAGTCGAAAGGTAAAAATTTATTTTTCTGCTCTTTTACGTCGATTTCAAATTTGTGCTACAATCGATTTTTCAAACAATAAAAATTTACAAAATTTGAATTCCGTGGAGAGTATAATATTTATTTTCCTTCTTGGCGGTTAATGAACGTTGCCGAACAAATATAATTTTTTTATTTTTGCAAAATTTAACCATCACGAGAAACATAAAAATAAATAATTACTTTTCTTTTTCAATTATTTGTCTTAGCTTTTTGATTACAGCTCAATTAATTTTCTTTTTCATAATTAAAATTAAAGTTATATCGATTACGTAAGTGACAATTATTCCCACTACTAAATTGACTAATCAAACTAAGAGTAAAATGTGAAAGCTTTAATTTGTCAACTCAACAGGTTAGTAGTCAACGTGAAGTCGGTACGTTAATTTTTGTGATTTTCATTAATTACAATTATTAATCTCAAATTATAGTGCTCAAGTATAACTTGCCAATGTGATGGTAAATTTTCTAAACTACAAAATAATTATTAACCAGGATTGTTGAGGCAATGCGAGAGGAGGAGATATGAGAAATTCTCATTCTCTGTATTACTGCAGTTTTAAAAAAAATACATCGGTTTGAAGAGATTGGTTTGGCGAATCAAAAATAACAATAAATCAATTTAGAAAATTTAAAATTTAGTGGTACTAAACAAATTTGTGTATTTTAAATTTAGATGTACAAAAAAGAACTTGAGATATTCGAGTTTGTAAAACTAAATCAAATCAGATAAAGAAAGCTGAAAATGTATACAAATCGGTTGAGGAATCTCATGAATATCGGCGAAATCACCAATTCCGTATAAATTCGATTTTGTTAATAAAAGCACGTCATCCGCGTGTAAATTTTTGTATCTCAAAGATTGCGTAAGTATATCCTATTTCAATTATTATCATGGTTTAGAAATTTAAAAAAAATGTTGATTAGGTATTATCTATCTATCTACTAAAGCTGGAAACTAAAATTTTCTCCCAATAGATACATGAATCATTCGTAATCGAATATGTGCAGTTAAATTAATTGTGCTTTGTTGCAATCATTCTTGGATATACGTAATACTGCAATTGAAGGCATCCATATTATATATTATCATATCGAACTCCTATCGTCATAATTATATTATGTAGCTTATTGTCTCTCTCAATTATTTTAATTTAAACTCGATATTTTGAAAGTGATTATGAAAACTGTCAACACTTGTTTATTTCGTGTAAGCTTCTCGAGACACTAAACGCTCGCTAACAAATCCCCAGAGCTACACCTCCACTATTATATTACTCCCTGAAATACTTCTTTGTTTCACTATATGAGAGCTCACACATCATATTGACTGAGACGCTTATCATTGGATGGTGTAAAACTCGAATCGATTAGTTAAATCTTAAAATGTTGAATTATTCAAAATTTAGCAACAACTTAAAATTAATTGGTTTTATTATTATGTATAATTAAAATTCCATCGAGCACCGCTTAAGCTCTTTCGCAAATCGATTATTAACTTAAAAAGAAATTATTAATTACTTTTGAAAACTTACCTCAAAATTTTGAATGTCAAAAAATTGAGGGATAATTTAACTGAAAACTAAAAGTCTTTGACGCACTAATAAAGTGAAAACTATTCGTAAATTTGGATACAATAGCGCACAGTGGCAGATTTTCCCGAGACGGTACATTACATGGCAAAGCGCAAACTGTAAGCTTTCAGCTGAAAGTTGATGCTTTAACCGAAAGCTTGCGGAAAAGCTCGACACGTACTTCGATGCTGATATTTTGATTGAAAAATATTAATATATTGCAATATACTTTATACTGAATATATTCTTTGTTAAATTTTTTATCTAATTAATATC
Source organism: Cantharis nigra (assembly GCA_958510845.1). Taxonomy (NCBI): domain Eukaryota; kingdom Metazoa; phylum Arthropoda; class Insecta; order Coleoptera; family Cantharidae; genus Cantharis; species Cantharis nigra. The sequence goes on along the minus strand of OY294033.1, from coordinate 679,256 downwards.
GAGGCCTGAGATTTTTAAATTTAACAAAATAAAAAAGTATAATATATAGGACGCCGACGCGACGTATGAGCAATAAAAACTCCGGGATCCTGAAAGGTCGTCTTCTTTAAATATTAACGAAATTTACTTTACATCTAACGTCATTCAATTTACAATAAAATTTTAACAAATCGACTTCGTGTAAATATTTAATTTTTAAACATAAAATAAAATTAAAATAACCCAGCTTGGCGAGAACTACTAAATTACAAATATATGCTCCAACTTACATGATTCAATGCAAATGAAGTTTGATCAAAAGTTTCAAAATCAGATTACCAGTTTGTAGGTACGTAAAATAAACGAAATGCAGTTTTATAGGTAAATATAACGTGAACGTACACGCAGTAGTACTAGCGACGTCGAATTTTCCAGTTTATCTTTTGCACATTTTTCAACAAGCTATAAGGAAAAACTAATTTAACAAACCTATCATTTTCCGCACGAACTTGTTAGTTTTCCTACTGGAGCTGCATATTATCTCTATTTTCATACTAAAATCTCGAAATCTTTTCCCTAACATAATAGTATATTACGTACAGAGGTGAAAAATAATATGATTATTGTTATTCTTTTTAAAATAATATGCAATAATTCAAATGTTACTTTGGATTGTTATAAAATTAAAAATCGGCAATTTATTATAAATTATGTAAAAATTAGAAGTTCATTTTTATTTATTTAGTAAGTAATAATTAATAATTCAACAGGCTACAGAAATTTCTCTAATAAAAATAATGGAAAACCGGAAATAAGGTCCTTCGAAAGAGAGGTAATGAGATCCGATTTCAATAACTGAAATTCTCGATGTTCGGAAAATATTGATACAATAATTACAAATCTGGTAAATCGAAGCTTCTAGTTTCAAGTAATCAATTTGAATTTAACCGATAACCGCACACCATTACTGCGAATTTGCATTAAATTGGAACCATACATGATGCAGCACAAGTTTAGGAACCAAATAAACTTCTAGCGAATTAAAAAAATTAACTGATTTTTTACAGTTAATTTCGAGACAATAAACAACAACGAAAAACGAAAAAAATTATGTAAGAGGGTCGTGTGAAATTCAGCATCCATTTGTAAAGCACCTTTACTCTGTTAATTAAGTTGACGGTTAAAGTAAATTGTTTAGAAAATAATTAAAATTAGGAAATTTGCAACTGAAACTGAATATGTATGTAAAACTATTCAGGAATATTCCGTACAACTTACTTTGGTTTCTTAATGCTAACCATAAAACTAGCGAGCTTTTCGTTTCAAGACTGGAACAGCTTTACAACTTTTGTAATTAACCACATAACTAAATAGAAATAAAAAGAATAAAAACTTTAATGCTCTTTAAAAAAATAATTTAATTAAATTTATAATTTTTTGTGTCCTTTACGGTAGGTATCTCGCAAATAGTTACAAACTCAATTTCAAAATTTGGAATAACGAAAAAAGTAATTTAAAAACAAGAAATTTTTTATAATAACGATAATCGCAAGTAAAACGGCAGTAACTACTAATCATTCACCACCGTGGCATCCCAATTAGCTTATCTTTCGCATAAACAACTCACTTGGTATCAGAGAACGCAGGCTGTTCGCTGATAATTGATACATTTGAAATGGGTATGATGTTGGTTTAATATGCAGAATTTAGTAGAGCATCCCTTGCCTACCAGTTCTCTACGAAACCTACATTTAGAGAATTATACTGCATGGACGTTTCCATATGTTACATTTGTATACAAAATTATTATAATTCGGTTTGCAAACACGATTTTAGATTGCCACTGCATCAAATATCTATATTTACTGACATATGTTGAATTATTTTATGTATGTACTTTAACATTTTATGTATACGTTTTATTGCTTTCATGTATTCAAAAGGCAATCCACTCAAGTAAAATGTAACTTACAACTTCAATCTCGTTCAAATCTATTACCTCTAGTTTAGTTTATATTGGAAAACGTTTTCGAAATATTTAAATTATTTATCCATAAAAATGTGCATTTTCAAAATATTTCGCAAATCTTTCAACATAATAATTTTGTGAAGGTGCAAACACGCCGGCTAAGTTCACCTTATTCTTCTGGAAAATAAATAATAAAATGCCGAAAAATTAATCTTTTACGAGATAGAGGTTCAATTAAATGAACACCAATAGATGCAGTTATTGATGCTGCTACCGGATAAAACGATATGGTTGCTCTAATACTAATACTACATATTGCCTTTTTGGTGTAAATATTTATCTATTGCAAAGTGAAAGAATATATTGAAATGATATGGAAACATATTTATTTTAGCTTTGCAGTTTTCGTTTGAACTGCATTGGTAAATAAAATCATTCGACCTTACCCAAATTCTACTAGGTACTATACGTACACCTTTCCATTTCATAATGTTTGGAAAATTTTAATAAATTTGTATCTATTGAATATTTAATGTTTAACCAAATCATGAATATGCATTATCACAGTACCTATATAAAAATAAAATTTTTTAATTTTTTTTTCTTGGCCAAAAAACGACTATAATTCAGCGCGAAAAACTAAACTGTATTTAAGTCTTTAATATTTTTATATTTAATTATAATTTAACAATAAATTTTGAAATATTAATGAAAAAATTTCACACAGAAACTTTCGCTTTATATTGCAGGATCTGTAAATGCGCAATATATTTTCTATAATCATCTAATATCAGCAAGAAAATGAATTATGAAAATAATAAATAACAAGTATGTATTACCCAACAGGGATGCCTAAAATGACCTCATCTTGGTTAAGTAGGGCTTCACGCTCTCTTCTTTGTAGTATCAATTCTGTGTTTATATAGATATACTTGAAAAAATACTTACCGGGGTTGCTTCATTAAATACTCTTTTATTAATTAACTTTTTGGGCATAAAAAGTAAAATTGACACAACATCACACATTCATGCCAGAATAATATACTTAACTTGATAGTATAGGCAAATATCGAAATAATAATCTCATATCGTATTGATGAGATAGAAAACTTTGTAGTTTTATTAATGTAAGTTTTGTATAATACGTGCTCATTCTTTCGATGTTCTGCTTAAAGTTAATAAATAATAAATCAGATTTTGCAGGATTAATAATTTTATTGCCTTGAAAACACATTTAAAACGTAAAATGAAACACGTTTTAATAATTTATGTCAATTAAAGTTGCTTTCGTTCCGGCATCGATTACTTTCGTCACTTAACTGGGTTATATAAAAGCTTTCCTTTGAGTCGCCCTTAAACATAGTGCGTAAAAGCTTTTCACAGACACCATAATTGATATTTGTCCAACAATGGAAAAGTGGACCGGTAGTTTGGCCGTTGTAACAGGGTCTACTGTTGGGATTGGGGCAGCTATTGCTGAAAAACTAATACAATTTGGAATAAACGTAAGATTTTTTCTCTAACCCAGAAGGAAACTTAATAATTTTATAGGTCGTCGGAATTGGTCGACGTTTAAATTTATTGGAAGAACTACAAGAAAAGTTAACGACCGACGACGCCAAATTTCATCCAGTCAAGTGCGATTTAACAGAGGAAGAGCAAATATTAAGTACTTTTCAATGGATTGAAGATACTTTAGGACCAATTTCGATTTTAGTAAATAACGCTGGACTTTTATTTCCGACTACTTTAACCGGTAAGAAACCTCAACGCACTTGTTAAATTTTGATTTATCTCTTTTTTTAGACGGCGAGACGGAGCTTTGGAAAGCTACCGTCGATGTTAACGTAATTTCGGCTTGCATTTGTACAAGAGAAGCAATCAAATCGATGAAGAAGCACGAAATTGACGGCGTCATTATAAATATCAGTAGTGTGACTGCTCGTAAAGTTCCAGATATGTTGACCAGCAAATTGTTTATTAACATTTATTCGGCCACCAAATTTGCTCTAAACGCTTACTCGGAAACGCTCAGATTTGAGTTGCGACAAGAAAAATCAAAAATCAAAGTGAACGTAATTTAATCTCATTCGATTGAAAATAAAAATGTTTTTGATTCTAAATTTTAGACCATCAGTCCCGGTTTAACCGCATCAGATATGTATCGGGATTTTCCTAAAGACGAAACCGATCGACTTGCAGGTGTTTATCCAGTATTAGCATCGGAAGACGTTGCCGAAGCGGCCGTTTACATTTTAAGCGTCCCTCCAAATATTCAGGTAATATACAAATTATTATTTTCGTTTTTAATTTAAATATTTGTTTTTAGGTGCAGGAAATTATATTAAGACCACTTGGTGAATATTTGTAATAATCCTCTTTCTTACAAACGAAACTTAACTTGTTATTCGTATCAGGTATCAAGCTTCATGCAAGAATTTGATATTTAAATTTGTAACTGGTTAGGAAGAATATTAATTATTATTAAAATCTTTAATTAAAACATGTACCATACCTAACCTATCTATTATTAGCTTTGAGTTTTGTATTACGATTATTATTATACAAGGCTCTGTGTACACAAAAATTTTGCTTTCACATTTTCAAAAATTAGTAGAAATACACAAGTTGTTATCACTTTTGTTACTTATATAAATAAAACTGATCGTTTAAAAAACCAACCATTATAATATAGTAAATTGTAAATTCAAGACTCGAGTTTATTGAGGAAGCCTCGGGGCTAAGTTTAGAAAGGAAGCCGTCAATGAGGAATGCTCAAAAGAGAGGGTCTTTCCGGATTTCTAATTGCACAACAAACACAAATATTTTAAAGACTGTAAATTTGTCGATAGTGCTTTTAAAGAAAGAGTTTAAAACTTGAATGCATTCCGAAAATATAAATTAAAACATCAATAGAAAACACTAATTAGAATTGTCTGATGGTAAATAAAGAGCTTCCACGTCAAGCGGTCTGACTTTTTTTATGATTCTCATGAGATTATCCTTTATCTAAGGAGTAGCGCTTTATAAAAATATAATTATTTGATGTGTTGTGTTGTTTCATGACGAATACACAACATAAATCAAAACAGTAGCTTGGCACATCATGGAGTGCGCGATTTCTATCACATTTTGTGATTGAAAACATTGCAATTAGGAAAAACCTATTTCATGATTTGAGTTAAGAAAATTATTTTCTTCCTTCCTACTTTTCGATGTGACGGTTTTTAAAAATAAGTTTGATAGCGAAACCAATATTTAAAAAGAAGATTTGAACTTGGAAATCCACATTTTTACAATCAATTGATCACAGTTGTATTTTTGATATTGAGCCCCCCGAGGTTATTTATAAAAATAAAATATAGGACACTTTCCTCAAGAATAAATAGGCCACATTAAAAATATAATATATTTATTTTCGAGGAAAGTGTCCTATATTTTATTTTCACAATTATATTGGTTTATAGTGGCTCAAAAAATGTGTTAACAGACACAATCGTAACAAGTGATAAGTTATTACTTGGGGCTGTATTTCAAGAGGAAACAAAACCCAAACATATTATAATTAAGTTGGATATTAAAGTTTTAAGGTTACTACATATTATAGCTTTGAAATTTTATACCTCTGTACTATATGTATAGCATAAAGTTCGTCTTGTATATAAACGAATAACTTTGTTATTTTATTGTGAAAGTTTTAAATTTAATTAAACATTAAAGCTTCACAAGGCTACGTGACAAATCAAATTGATTTCAAAATTTATTAGTGGTGCTATGGTTAAAAGTAACTTTGAACTATTTTGAACGTGCAAATTAAACTTATTGTTAGCCAAAGTTCGTATATGGATACGTGCTGAAGTTTTTACAAATTACTATACATATTTTTTAATTTTGTTTGTAAAAATATATAGTACCAAGTACATCATGTGAAAGCAAATTAAATAAAAATGACAAAAATATTATGCAATATAATTATGCTTTCCTAGATTTTTTGCAAGTTTAGAAGGAATTTTTATCTTTTGGTAACTTCTACTTTAATCAAGAATTACGAAATTTTCCAGTTAGAATTGAGATGAAAAATTCGAGATCGAGGTAGAGTGTTTACGGTCACCTTTCGAAATTTTTTATAAAATAGCCGATAGTAGGGCTAGTTTACAAAAGTTTCCACTTAACATTATGTATTATTAATCTAGGTATACCTACCTATCAATTTACTTGGTATAATGAAATTATTATTCAACAAAAAGTTTACAATTACACGTTTGTTGTTTTTTAAAACTTCGTGGCATTGATAGCAGGAACGTATCGGATTGAAAATTAATAAATTATTCAGCCCTTAAATATTTAACGAGGTCGTTTTTATATATAACTCCTAAATATATTTTGAAATGACACATTTAGCTGAGTTTTCTCCAACGATTGACGTAAATATGAATCAATGGATTGGATCCACTGCAATTGTTACGGGCGCGAGTTCGGGTATAGGGGCCGCAATAGCGAAGAGATTATTAGAAAATAGCGTGAACGTAAGTTATTTTATTTATCGACAACTTTTGAAGTAAGCTATTTTTTAAATATAACAGGTCGTCGCAATAGGTAGACGACTCGAGTTGTTGGAAAAATTAAACGAATACTTAACGGAAGACACCACAAAACTGTACCCGATTAAATGCGACGTAACCGATGAAAACCAAATTGAAGAAGCAATGGATTGGATTAAAACTAACGTTGGGGCTGTCTCAATTTTAGTAAACAATGCCGGTATTTTTAATGGCTCAACTAATATAACGGGTAGATATGGACGTTCTAATTTAATAAAATATTTCAGTGCTAATTTTTAGATGGAGATATCGATATATGGAAGCAAACGATAGCCACAAATTGCATCGCCTTATGTATTTTTACAAAAAAGGTTATTGAAATTATGAACGAAAATGATATAGATGGTGTAATTTTAAATGTTGCCAGCATATCTGCTCGTTATGTGCCTCACATTTCCTTTGACATCAATTATCGAGTAAATATATATCCAGCATCCAAACATGCAGTTCTTGCAATTTCGAAAGCGTTGAGATTAGAATTAAGAAATGCAAAATCCAAGATAAAAGTTTGTGTGAGTTGGTTCGGTAAAAATGGAAATCAGACGAATTTTTTGGTTATTTCTAGGTACTTAGTCCAGGTATTACAATTACCGACGTTTTCCGGAACCATCCCTCAGAAGATATGGTAACGTATGCAACTTTCCCGTATATGGTTCCAGACGATTGTGCAGATGCCGCCATATACATCTTAAGTACACCACCGTCTGTTCAGGTTGGTTAAAATATTTTCTATTTCCTTGGATTAAAATTAAAATTTTGTTTTAGGTCGAAGAAATGATAGTACGCCCGATGGGTGAATTTATATAGATTAAATTAAAAATTAAATCTGTAAATTCTAAAACTTAGTCTAGTATTCTTATCTGTTAACATAATGCACCTGAATTATTAATTTAACAAAATTTTAAGATAAATAAAGGTATTTAACTTTTCGAGACAAGAACAACAACCTGGAAGCAAAAGTTTTTAATAAAATGTACAAATATTGTGTCTTGGAAGTACTGATGTAGACCAACTTACAAGTTACAATGCAAAAAAATTTAAAAATATAATTTAAACTACTAAATTTTCTAATGTTAATAAATCTTGCAAAGGTAAATAAAATGATTTATTATGGAACATCAAGTCGAAACGTTTTGACTCTCGTAAATCAATTTATTTTTTTATTTGAAATTTTTAATATCTTTTTCGTATTATTTTATAGTTTCGGGGAGACTACAAAATATTCTGGCGTAGAATAATATTACATTTTTATTTATTCTGTAAATTTTTACTTTGCCCAGTAATTTTTAATAAAAAATTTATTAATATTTTCAAAGACAAAAAATTGTAGTGCAGAATAAACTAAAATATTAACTTGATGAAGATCAAAGATTTATATACGAGCAAAAATTTCGGATTTTAGCTTGCGGTTCGTGCTGTAGGATGAACCTCTTCAGAATGCTGAAACAAAATTTATTATATTAAAATATTTAATTTGAAATATATAAATAAGAATTTAAGTTGTGGTATAAATTAAGGCGGAATTAAATTTAATTAAATCCATAAGTTATTCCGCAAACAACAACCAAAGCTCTTGTAATGGATTTCTACAAACAGCGCTTTGGACAACATTCGAAACAATTTCGTTCTTGCCTTTGTCACACTTGATGAATCTGATGTGGTTCGATTTATCTTGGATTATCTTGCAATTAGAACCTCTTAAGTTTCTTGAATTCCGCTTTCCCGATTAAATTACCAGCGTCCAAAATGCTACTAACTTTTTCTATACTTCTGTTAATCTCTTTATTTTTTAGCCTACTCGTTATTGCACGACAACATTCTATATTATGTTGGTACAACAAACCAATTTTATCCTTTATATCCTTTTCGACCAATTTATTCTAATAATAGATAGCCTACATTTTGCATTTTAAATTTTTTAAATTATATTTGCATTTTTTGTTAATGCACAAAGCAAAAATAATTTTCTAATTTTCTATTATGAAAATAAATTAACCGTAATGGTTAAATATCGTGAGTAAAGCAAATTTACTTAAATATTTATTACAAATATTTCCGCGGCTTCGTAATGATTTATATAACCGATTACTTTTATTGTTGTCCAGGTAATCAAAAAAATTTAGATTCGTTAAAGCTTTTTTATGAATTCACTATTAATACACAAATAATACAGCAAATTAGATGAACAGGTGAACCATCAACGTTCGTTCAAAATGTTATGCTTAAAGTTTTCATTGATCTCGAGCGAGCGCAGCCATCAGCTATATAGTATAAGGGTATAAGCTATACTGCATGTCCGAGCAGCTAACTTCCAAGTTGAAAGCTCGAATGAAAAACTTGCTTATTCTTTGAACTATAAATTGATAATAATTAATTTTGCGATTGCCAAGTTTAATGTTTAATAATAATTAAAATAGTTGAAAGCGATCTATTGAAGTTGGAAGTTCAATTAAATTTCCAATAGACGATTAATCTTGTGCAGATAAAAAATAACCGATCCAACTTAACTTATATTAAAATTGTCGCCGCGTTTTAAAATATTAATTAATAAATATGAAAATAATTTCTTCTTATTGTAATTCAACTTTTATTTTATACAATCTTGTCGCATCTATCACATAAATTTTCGTTTGGCAATAAACCTTTTTTTATCAAAATTTATCGCCGTGCATTTAGTTTTTGCAATTTTTTATATTTGACAGCTTTTTCTTTTAAAAACAATCAATAATTGAATAAAATAAATGTTAAGGATGTTTTTAAAAATTGATAATTTTACATTTTTTATCCTACACCATCGTCAAGCTTTTTTATGTCAGGTAATTAATTTTTTATCAAATGAATTAAATCCGAAATCTTAAATTACAAAGTTTTAAACAGTTTTTTTAGTTAACTTCGGAGATAATCAAAGTGTGCGCTCGTCGCGACAATATCCGTCATCCTGAATGACTGTCAAATAAATAGACATCGACGCTTTGTCGAACTTGACAGGGCTCAAAAAGCTTTTAGATCTATCAAACTTTATAAGTTTAGCCGTAAAGTTGCTCCAATTTTACTGCTTTCAGCGATTTCTTTTAATTTTCTACTATTTTGAAAAAATAAATTTATCATGTTTTAACTTTTCCACCTCGAGGAAACTCCAACGTTTATAAACCACGAAACAACTGGTTTCAGCAATAAACAAATAAACTGGCTAAAACAATAAATAAAAGTGAAAAAAGGAAATAAAGTAATTAATAAATATTCGGCCTTTAAAATTAAGAATTTTAGAATTTCACTGCAAATAATTAGTTAGTCAAGTGGTACAAAATGCAAAAAAGCAATTAAAACAAAAATATAATATAAGCTTTTGATTGGCCTGCCAGCGAAATTTAATTGGTCAATCTTCTATAAAGCTTGCACATCTTCAAATTACCAGGAGAAGAGATCTTTACAAAGAAATTAAAAAGTTGTAGTTGAGAATCGAATCTATGACACTGCAAACCTTCTATGGTCGATGTGAATATAGAGATCTCTATTCATTCATAATTATAGTAGAAGCGTATAAAATATATCAAAGAAGTTATGAGCACTGTGAAGGTTCAGACATTTCATTTCAATGCAGACAAAAGTAAAAAATATACAATATAATTATTATATTGCATTGCGACGCGACGCTGACGGTAATTTATTGTATCTTGCACAGTTGAGCCACGCAAACTATTTCGTACCTACATAAAAAAAATAAAAAACAAAAGTAAATTAATAATATCCCCTAATTAAAATTTTGATTAAAAATATCGGTTAGACAAGGTTTTGAAAACAGTGGCTAAATGAAGGTTAGATATTATAATTTTGATACACTAATATCTATGTTATTTTCGTAAAATTTTAACAAAAGTGTTTTGCGATTTGATATTAAAGACCTGCTGGGCAAAAAAATTAGCATCCTTATTGTAAATATGCTTTCATTTAAAATAAATCAAGAGTTTTATTACCTTTAATCTATAAATTATATTTAAATTATCCTTATAATGCAAACAAATTGACATTATTAAAAAATAATATTTGAGACAATTTTGAAAATAAAACTAAATTATTTTGTACGTGCAAGTGAGTAAAAATTAACATTATAATGGGTGGTAATAAAAATAAATGGACGGTTTAATGTGGTGATTGTTATTTTTTAGTATACGTGCGACGTAAAATTTTGGCAACTTTTCGAAACTGTTTCGTTTAATTTAAAATATGTAATTAGGCACTTAATTTCTAATTCAATCTAAAATTTATTTTAGATGTAAGAATTTCCTTCGCAATTTCAATAACTTGTCTCAATTAGAATAAAACGATGATTGGTTTGTGAATTATTTTGTAATATTAATTATTTCCAAAATATTATAGTGTAGGTATAAATTATTCGGAGCCAAATTAAATATAATCTGCTGTTAAAATTTATATACGGTAGGTATGTACATAGCTAGTTTTTTAAACCTATAGCAGTTTTAGTCAATAACTTTAGCTAAAAGTGAGTCTGGCCTTTGGCAGGTGAGAGCCCTCGACCTGATTGATGTCCAGAGGGTAGTACAATCGACAGATTGCCTACCCAACCCATACTTCCTATTACAAGGATAAGGGCAATGCAATTACTAACGATTGCTCTATCTACCAGTACCAAATTGAGTAAAAGTATGAAGTTTAAATTTAGTTTTTGTGTGCACATCTATTCGTTTAAATGCTAACACGAAACACGAAATCCATAATTAAAAATGTAAATTTAGGTCAAACTTTTCATCGATGACGTGGTAAACAATTTTATATCTTAGAACATCCCCCCGATAATGTATTTTTACCGCTCATAAAATATTCTTTAGTTTAAATAGTTAAACGTGCTATTTTACTTTGTTCTCCTACGACCAACACGTCAGTTGAAATGTCTCATAGTTTGTTTGGAGACATTGTGGAAGAAAATCTGAAAGAAATGGAACAGTGGATCGGAAGTTTGGCCGTCGTAACTGGAGCCGGTTTCGGCACCGGGGCAATAATATCTCAAAAATTAGTTAAATCCGGAATTATTGTACGAATTGTGTTTGCCTCGATGTGAAAATGATATTTATTAATTATGTGCTCGTTTGCAGGTTGTTGGTTTAGGAAAATGTTTGGAAGCTTTGCAAGAATTGGAAAGTGCTTTGGAAGGAGAAAATGGAACGTTCCATGCTAAACAATGCGACATAACTGTCGAAAGTGATATTTTGGAAACATTCAAATGGATCGAAGATACGTTAGGCCCTATATCAATATTGATTAATAATGCAAGCATTTTGAAACCCACCAGTTTGAAAGGTAAATTTTCAACAATTAAATTTGATGATGAAGCTGTTCATTTATATCTCAAATAATGGATTAATTATTATTACGTATAAATAATTAGAATCAATACGAAGCCCACTTTGTGTAGAGCTATGTAAATGTAAATTTAATAGGCACGGGAGGTAGTAAATACAAAATTTTTGTTAAACGCCCGATAGTTAATGCATCACATACACAACATTATTCCTTCTATTACTTTTTTTATTGCCTAAACAATTTTATTTTGCTAGGACTCGGGAGGTTTTGAAACTTGAGCTTCGCTGCTCGCGATACATCGAATTTTGCATACACCGCTAAGCTAAATTTATTGATGTATGCAAATTCAATTTCAGCATTTTTTTTTAAATTTTCTTACTCTTGATAACCATTTAAAATCGGATATAATTAATTTAAAGCTCTAGCGTCGATTTAAAAATCTGAATTATTTTTATTTTAGACGGAGACACCACGATGTGGAAGAAAACTTTCGATATTAACGTAATTGCGGTGTGCATTTGTACAAGAGAAGCTTTAAATTCCATGAAGAGAAACGGAATAGATGGTCATGTTGTTCATATTGGCAGTATTGCCGGTTACAGTGTGCCCGACGTGGATAATCCCGAGCCAATTTTTAATGTTTATCCTGCCACGAAACACGCAGTCGTCGCAATTACCGAAACCCAAAGGAAAGAGTTGATAAGGATAAATTCGAAAATAAAAATTTCCGTAAGTTTTTCGCTCTTCTGCTGAAATCCTAGACTTTTGTTTTCAATCTTCCTCGGTGTATAAGGCAAAAAAAATGTTTTAAAATTTTATTACTGCAATTCAAAAGAAGTTTTTTTATGTAAAAAAATATTCGTAAAATGCGAAAACAGTGGGCATTAGAATCTAGGCTACAATAAAAATTTCTTCTTTCTGCTTTTGATTTCACGAATTTTAAATATTCAGGCATCTTAAATATTCTATCACGTAAAGGTTTTTTGTTTTAGTGTGTTAGTCCCGGAATAACGTTATCCGACTTATATAACGAACATTCTCCTGAAATTGTACAACATTTACTAGATTTACCCCAATTAAAAGCTGAAGATGTTGCAAACGCAGTCATGTATATTTTGGGTACACCGCCAGGAGTTCAGGTAAAAAGCTAATTTTTTGCAAAGCAAAATATTGTTACAATTTTAGTAAAATTGTTTGTTAATAATGGTATTCCAGTTTCTACTTTTTCAAGATTTAATCTAACGTATTTGAGAGTATTTTTCCTTGTACCTACTACTACGCTAGTCATTCCAAGATAGATTGCACATTTAATGTTGGTATCAATCATTGCTACTTTTAGGCAATGTATACGCTTTCAACACATTTTATTTTTTTAAATTACAATCCTACACTTTAAATGCCAACAACAACAATTATTTTAATAATTTCATTCCAAATAGTTGAATAATATTTTTGTTAACAAATAATCTTACATTATGACAGGCAGGTTTTAAAGAAGGCACGGAAGTTTTTTTTCACTAACCTTTAATTAAAATGTACCTCTTTTGGACCACTGCCCTGTAGATAAACACACCACTTGTGCTATTTAGAATTATTACATAGTCTCAGGGTAAAACCGCAGATAACTTACTGTACAACAGATGTTTCCAAAACTATCCTAAGGTTTGCTTATACAATACTATGTAATCAAAGGTATTAAGTTTGATTAAATTTCAATTTTTTAAAACAAGATAAACAATGTAAACGGTACGCGACAACTCGGCACTTTTAAACTCGGCACCGGACCACTCGGCTTTTACCAACTCGGCACCGAGACAACTCGGCACCGGATAACTCGGCACCGTCAACTCGGCACCGTCAACTCGGCACCGAGACAACTCGGCACCGAGACAACTCGGCACCGGCAACTCGGCACCGGGACAACTCGGCACCGTAAGAACTCAGCATTCAAATTTTTAATAAAAAATATAAAAAATATTTTATATTAATATCTTCTTGAAAATATATAAGTTCTTATAAAATATTAATATATTTTGTTGCTATTGAAAAACATTTATTATAAAATTACATTTATTAATTTTTTTAATTTAAAAGATGGGTATTTGTAGATATTAATCCATTACGTAATTATGTGACAAACCGCGCAAATACTCTACCATATTTTCTTCCTCGTAATTTGTCACTTTATTAAGGATACGCAGATCTGCGTCTTCGTAGCGTTTTCGTTTTGGTGGTGCTTCATACCCTGCGACAAATCGTTCGTAATCGGCATCGAATGTCTTTTGTAGTTTTATTAAATTATCGATAAATTTAAATAACTGAGGATGTGCTACCCCATATCCTTGCTGTAGCTTTTTATGACAAGCTTCCGCAAAATTATTCGTTCGATCAACACCAAGCAACGTACGCTGATATACCGACCACACTCTGTAGGGAAACAGAGGTGGGGCTCTCGTTCCGTTATTTCTCAGTCTACCAATATATGTATTAGTGAACCAACTAATTATTGGTTCTAGTTCTAGGGGCAGATAGTCTTCCAGAACGTTAAGTGCCGTATCAATGCCATCTTCCGGAACAAAAGCTACCGAGGTTATCATACGCGATTTTAATGCAAAATCAGAATCGGTATTATAACGACCAAGAAGGTGAACTTCTGAAAGATGTTTGCGAAGATTTTGAACGAGATGAAAGAAGCAACCTCTAATATTGACATCCGGAAATTCAGCGCGCAGAGCATTATGTATGCCAATCTCATAATCTACATTAATGGCATCTGGATTAAATTCTGGCCACATATCTTTAATCATTCCAAAAAGTTTAGAGTAGGTTGTTTGTAACTTGTTCGGAAGCAGACAAAAAAGAACCGGAAAAACAAATCCGCGACCTTCACCACGACGAACAAGCAAGACAAATATTTGGCTGAATAATGGAGGAGTTAACAAAAACGTACCATCCATATAAACCTCTCGCATTTGTCCACTCCAAGTTTTATGGTATTCTCGCCCAAATATCAAAATTCGTTGTGAATCGCCAAATTCAGAATCTCCCAAAAGGAACAGTTCAAACTGTCCAGGATGACTTTCATATTGACCATGTTGAATGGGCAAAACTATTTCTTCACGTGATTGTGGATTAGGTGTTGCATTTTGATCAACACGAGTCCTGTTGACAATTCTTCTCATCGTTTCTCGCGAATGTAATTGTCCTAAAGCAGCTTCTGAAATATTTTGAAAAACCCCAGTTCTGATTTCTTGGGGGCTTTCCATTGTTTCTTTAGCTTTTCTTTTAACAGCTGTGGTAATTTTTGCAATTTCAACTTGAACGGCATTACCGGTATTACTGCACGTATGTGGGATTCGTAAGGAATGAAAAGATCCGTCAATTGTGTTTGTCCATATGCGCCCATTACAATACGTTCTATTGCCAATCAAATTTTTTCCATGATCCTTATTTTGACAACGCCAAAAAAATCTCAGACCGTCCATACTCGGTTTATCTTTAACATATATGTAACTATCATGATTGTATCTATCTACTTCTCGTTGAGATAAAATTTCATTGGGATTCATTTTAGTTCTGTATTTATTCACTGCGATAATTCGTTTATTAAAACTAAGAGTAAAAACTCTCTTATATACTTAACTTTAATTACCAACCGTGTCGGATTAAGATATTATCTGAAAACGGTATTAAAAATTGGAATGCAGAGTTCTTACGGTGCCGAGTTGTCACGGTGCCGAGTTATCTCGGTGCCGAGTTGACGGTGCCGAGTTGCCGGTGCCTAGTTGTCTCGGTGCCGAGTAGTCCGGTGCCGAGTTATCCAGTGCCGAGTTTTACCGGTGCCGAGTAGTCTGCTGCCGAGTTATCCGGTGCCGAGTTGTCCGGTGCCGAGTTGACAAGTGCCGAGTTGTCGGTTTCCCAATTACCAACGCTTTCTCTATTAATTGCTGCTCCATCAAAATTCAAGCTAAATTGTAAGTTAACAAAGATTTTATTCAACTTTGTATTAAATCAACCGAAGGAATGACACAGGATCTCTCTATAATAATACTCACACCCAAAGTGTTTAAAAGTTTAATCTCCTTTCTATTTTAGGTGCAGGATCTTATAATTAGGGCAGTTGGTGAAAAAATATAGCTTATAATAATGTAAAATCATCAATAAATGGTTTAGACCTTACACGATGAATCGCATCCAGTTATATTGAATTCAAATTTTATTCCTACAATTTATTGTATTATTTATCAATCAATATACTACATAAAAAGTTTGTTTAACTTTCAATTTAACTTGGCAGTCCATTTTCTGCAAATGTATTACCCGAACCTTTTGTAACTTTCCTTATTTGAACAAGGGAGTAGAACAACTATCAGCAAAAACTAGTTTTGCGCTATTGTAATTTAGTAATTTCAGTAAAAGTGAAATGCTAATCGAGTTTTCAAGTTTTTGGATTTAAGCGATGGCGACCTTCTTCTGTGGAGCTTAATTTTTTAATTAAAATGAGAAAATAATTTTCTATGGGGTTTCTTTTCGTTTTTTAAAAATTCGTAATCGAATGAAGGATAATTACTAAAATTAATTAAAAAGTTACCTCTAAGTGTATTTTAATGTTTCACTTGCAATATTAAAGTACATCAACTTTATTTTAAGCTTATTTCGTTATCAAAGCGTAATAAACTAAGTTAATCTTAATGGATCTAACCAATTTTAGTTTAGCGGGATATAGTGAAAATGCTTGCAGATTGGCTCTTATAACTTGTTGAAGTGTAAAGCATTTATATGTTAGCCCATAATGAGGAATGCCCCGATATATACTCGTCTAGTTAATTCATTTTTAAGGCTTTATCGCACGAAATCGATCCACCTCGGCATTTTCTATGTACCTACAAGAAATTCAAATTTTGTTTCGCCCACCTTTAGACTTTTAAATTTCGACTCAAAAGCGTAATTCATTAGCAATTATTTTTATAAAATTTTGCAACTAGGGAAATTACAAAGCTATATTGTTATGTGCCACAACTATGGTATAGGTATATTATATAGCTCAACTGCCGCTTTCCGGTAAACTAATTTGATTAAAAATTAATTAGTTATTGTTATAATTATTACAATTTGCATTACCTACATTTTCGCGAAGGTTTAAATAAAAAGTTAATTTGGCAAAATAATAAGCTGTTGGATAAAATTTTGAAAGACGTTCGCAAATTTGATCACCATTAAGAAGCCAGAAGAAAAACTCCAAGTGTATGAAAGAAGTGAATTATAAATAGTTAAGTTGCTCAAGCACGTGCGATTTCTATCGTTCTATTTTCATCAAACTAATAAACCGAAACCGTGAGAAATCCCTTTATGAAACGCTTTTTGCGAGTTAAAATATTGATAGTTTATTGCTTACCCATTTTGGTGTCATAATTGCACTTTAGAGAGATTATCGATTAACGCTCCCTATTCAAATCGGCTTCGAATTCCCCTACAGGAAGTGCCATAAATTACATGTTCATAAAATGAGAAGTTATTCCGCAGTTTTAAATTAAAAGTAATTTTATTAACTCGTGATTGATACTTGTAAAACTTGCGATTTTTACGTGCGAACGTAAAAACTAAAAGTTATTAATATAAATTACATCCCTCGCGCTCTTTAATCATTCTAATAATAAAATTTCAGTTAAACGTCTTCGTCGTCGTCGTCGTCATCGTCGTGCAATATTAAATATTGGTTTATCGACGATGCCGGATCAAGTTTCCGTTGTTAACTCCCGTTGAAGATGGAGAGGTAATCTAAAACAATTTATTGAAACTTGCTTTGGTAAACCGACCCTAAGATGTAAACCTTTATGTTTTGTCCTTCCCGAATCCAATGCCCAACAAAAATTCACTATGGATTACACAGTTTTCAATATAAATGAAAAAACTGCAAGCACTTACGAGATCTTCTCGAGTTTCCTTTTATGGTTTTCAGCTAGGGTGGTTACAAACTGATTGCTTTTATTTTTATATATTTTTTTTCTCCGAGACAACCGTTTGGAGTGATAACGTTTCAAATCTCGCGATAGTAAATATTCAAAATTAAATTGTTTCTAATTTTGAAAAACTTATTTTTCAAAATTCCTCAACAGCATTTTATATAATCTCCCTATTGCAATTTATTTAAAATATTAATTGTACCTACTATGCCTATACTTTTGCGGTTCGATTAATTAAAATTTTATGGCTCTATGTCATTTTATCGATTAACCATTTATATAACGGCAGCCTTAATTTTTTAATTAATTTAAAATAGATTGCCAGTTATCCGTTATAATTATTAAACGATTTTAGTAATATTGAAAAATTTGCTTGGGTAAACAAATTGTATAAAAATTTGTGCTTAGTAGAGTTAACTTGAATAGCAAGGATTTAGATTCTTTTGAACGCTAATCAAGTGAATAAACAAACTTCTAACTTCTACTACGTTAAATTGGGGGTTTTTAATTTTTAAAATTGGTTAAAACCTACTCCCGATTACATCAGAATTTTTTCCAACTCCAAAAACGGAAAAAAATTGCAAATAAAAGAAACAAAACTAATCGCGATTCAAACAAAATCTTTAATAGTTTTAACTTGCAATAAAATGTAAAAGAGGAATACCGCGACGGTGTTTAAAATAAATGAAGCTGGTTCTAAATGCGCATCTTGAAATGTTGTGGTCGTAACAATCTTGCCTTGGAGTAATCCTTGCAAGTGCGGAGCGAAACTGGTCGGAAGTAATTCTCTATGGGGACGACCACAAAATTTCGTCTTCAAACACTTTGGTGGCTCGACTTAATTTTACATCGACTTATTTTAACATCATATTAAATTTTCAACTTTTTCGACCGACAAACTGGATCAACTGATATTATTTTAAACGAAATAATTTTAAATATTACACCGCAAGTTTTCTAAAAAGAAGTGCGGCCAAAAAGGTTTTTAACTTAATTACCTACTACTTCTGTGTCACTAAATCACTTCCTTAATTTGTATTCTGTATAAACTTCCAACTCACTTTTACTAAAGTTAATGCTCAAACGACACCAGTCTGGTTTACTCGAGGGTTGCAATTAAGATCCGGACATTGACCGAACTTTAGATGGAATAGAAGAGGCTCCGTTAATCTACAAATTGTTTGGAAAAGGTCACTAAATGCGAAGACAGACGATTAATTTCAATCTATAATTCAGGATGCACCCACTAAATGTGTGCACTTCGAACAAGAAACTTAAACCTTCAACAGTAGCTTAGCATAGACGAGCTTCTCTGGAAAATCGACGACGACGCCCAAGACGCCAATCTATTTAATAATGAAACCATCCAAACATTTTATTTTTCTTTTAATTTTGTATTGGTCAAAAAGATAAATTTAATTTTTATTTGTTTAATTATTATCATGAACGACTGAACTACCAATTAAACTTCAAAAAGTCATATATTTTGAAATATTTCGATATCTGTTGGATTAGGAAAAGTTGCAATTTTGCACTGAATTTTGCAGTGGCGCCGCGCCGTAACTGCATCTAAAAAGGCTCTGGGTGGAAGCAATCTGAGAGGTCCCCCTTACCTAAAACAACGTCACTTCATTTTTAATATAATTTAAATTCTAAAATTTGAATTTATATAAAAAATATAATTTAGTGTTTATACCGTTTGAAGGTCCCTCCTTAAAGGGCACACCCCCTGTTTTTCCGTGTAGGTAAGTTTGTTTATTTTTGTGCTATTTAAATTCAAAGTAAATTAGTTATTTTGTTTGTCCGTACCAGATAAGACCTCCTCATTTGAGAAAGCTAATTAAATTTACAAATGTTCCCATTTGTTTTGGATGGTGAAAGCTGCTAAGGGGTTGTCCTTTAATCACGTGAGGTTCTAACAGGGGGGGAGGGGGTTCGAATAACATCACGATTAATCACGATGGGGGGGGGGGATGCTGTGACAATCACGTGTATATTTTCTTGCTACCACGTGAAATATCGAGCGAGCAAGTTTATGCCTAAAAAGCAACATAACAACAATATTTAGCTCTCAGCTGGCTTCCGGCACTGGACCTTGTGACGCCACTCGTCGTCCTGCTGTCCGCGGCCTTCTGCCTCGCCGTTTCTACTTGAAAACATTAAAAAAAAATACACGTGATCTTGGATAGGGGGGGTAGGGGTAGCCTAAAACCTCACGACGTATCACCAAAGGGGTGGGGGGGTAAAAAAATGGCATAAAAAACCTCACGTGATTAAAGGACGGCCCCTAATGTGCTAATGTCCCACTAGATTTTCTTTCGAGAAAGTTGAAAAAGAAAAAAATTGGTGTTTATTACACCACTGTTTTCTATGATTTCTTAATTTCCCAAGACTTCTTAAGATTTTCTTGGATTTCCAAAGATTTCCTTAAATTTTCTACATTTACTCGAATCCTCGGGGGAACCTTGCCCCTAGAGAACGCGTCCCCGGGTGGCGGATAGGGAAAAGCCCTCACCGGCCATTTTGACCGGCGGGTAAGTGGGAAATAAAATACCACTCGCGGACCAAGAGGTGGGGTAGATGAGACCCCTAAGCTGTGGAGAAAGCAACTCATCTAGAAAAAGGTAACTTTGAATAAAAATCCCTGGCCAAGTTGGGGGTTGAGGCATCGGGCTAACTCCTCGATACTCGGAAAACCAAGACATGTTAAAAAACCTAATCAAAAGCGTCGGAACAGACCGGAAAAATTAAGACAAATAAAGCTCAGAAAACGGAAAATGATTTTTGGTACCTGGCAAAAATATAGGAAAAAATGATCTTGGCAACAGAGATGGATTTCTGGAGAAGATCGGCGGGAAAGTCAAGGCTGGAAAGAATAAGAAACGACACGATAAGAGAATTGATGGGAGTAAAGCATAATATGGTAGATGAAATAAGAACAAGACAATTGATATGGTTCGGTCATGTCCAACGAATAAACCAATAAGATAGACTACCTAAACAAGTATTAGAGTGGGCACCAAAAGAAAGAAGAAGACGAGAGAAGGAATAGACAACGCGATAAAGGAGAGAGAGATACACCGGATGGTCTATGGGCAAATAGAGAGGAATGGAGATTAGGAATAGGAAGACGTCAAACGTTGTAAAAACCGATCTATATATGTATACGTAGGTACTCGAATTACCTAGAATTTTCTAAATTGCACACTAGATTTCCGTAGCAATTCTCTTCTAGGTTTCAAGTGAAGGAAAATCTGAGAAAATTTCACGAGAGATAATGAAAACACGGGGTACAAAAATGTATGTTGTCATTCAAGCGAAAAATCATGAGCAAAAACTGTTCGTTCTTAAACCGCGGGGTCTGGTGCGTACCCCAGTGCATCTAAATCTCCTGATGCATATTCACCTTCGGTTTAATCTGTATAATCGGAGTTATCTCGAAATCATCCGTAGTATAGTATAACTACATCATCTGCATCTATGTACTAGGCTGAAGATTTTTCTTTTGCTTCACCATAGAAAATCTACATTTTCATTTTCATTAAATTTTATTAGTTTAATTAATAGTTCAGAATTTCAGAAGAGCCTAAGCCTTCCTGGCCTCCTTCCTAAGAAGAAAGTTTAGAGATGAAAGTTAGGTTTACTTTAATTTTTACTTAATTTTATTGATGATTTAACAAACTATAAAATTCTCAAGAAATTGAAAAAAAATAATTTGTTTATTTTTATTATTTTCTTAAAATTTCTGTTAAATTTTTCGAAAAAATTCTTTAGGTTGTAACCAGACAAAAAAAACCATAAAAATGCTCACCTACTTTAGTTCTCAGAAAAATTCTTTAACAGACATAAATTTTAATTGTTTGACATATTGGAATGCGTAAAAATGTTCACCTACGTTAGTTCTCGGAAAAAATGTATAGAAGCGTTAACTGATGTTTGGGTGACGGTCTGCGTGGCGCTTTTCCTACTTACTTTAGAATTTACATAATGTTTGCATTTTTTTTATCGTTTTAATGTTTTTATATTTAATTTTGAATATAAATTATTGATTATGATGCCATAAACTACAAAATAATGTAAATATAAAATATAAAAAATATTTTTTTAATTATTATTTTAAGATAGTGCTTGTTTTCGGTTTTGGGATGGGAGGGCACGTGTCCCTGTGCCCTTATGACAAGCCGCCACTGATTTATCGTATTATTAATTTTTTCATATTTTCAAATATTTTTAATCCACACCTATTATGTGATAATTATCTCGTTTTTGATTTTCTACGTATTGTATTTTTCTTAACTTTATTTAAATTTTAAAAAATTATAATGACTTCTTATTATGAAATGCACTCTACATTATTGTTAAAAAAACACAGATAACTACTTCTTTTCATTAAAGATATCTTTGTTTACGTCTGTACCGTAAACGTAGTAGAATTCTGAGAACTAAGAAAGTGAAATTCCTTTCGTTTGTAGATTTCTGCAATCTAATTGGTTCCATCTTTCATTCATTCGCATAGAGGCATGTTTATTTACCACTCAAGGAATTGGTTTGACAGTTCACATAACCTTTAATAATTCGAGTTTAATGTTTCTTGTATTTTAATAATCAATTACGAACGGTTTGTTTTAGGTAGCATCTTATTATGTTTAATAATAAATGAACCTATAAATTTTTGCATAAATGTTTAGGTTTTAGACAAGTATGGTTGCTGTCAACAAAAATTTACCAGAACCTCCTAACTCTCCCGAAGAAACTTTTACAACAAACGATGAAATCATTCTTCCACCTGAATCTGACAGCGACGATGATGATGTAAATTACGGTGGCTATAATCTCCTGCATCTTTCGTCTCCCGATAATCCTGAAGAATCCAGCGAAAGTGAAGACGAAGAGGAACACGAAATTGTAACTTCGACAGTGGATGGTAACCAAGAGTCGGTTGCAAATGAAGAAGAGGTGGCAGAGGTCAAGTTACAATCTGCTTCGGTAGCTGAAATACCCATGGACAGTAACAAGGTAGATGAAGTTAAACAAGCCATGTTGAACGTCGTTTTACCACCCACTTCTGTGCCCGAGTGGGCCAAACATATACCAGAGGAAGAATGGACACAACACTTGATTAATCGAATAAATAACTTACAAAATAAATAAATCTTTATTGATACTAATAAATTTTTCTTATTGCTATTCAGTTGTCTTCTTCACTTCCATCGTCTGTGCTGCTTTCGTCATCTGATGCAACTAAATTGCCGAAAGACTGTCTAACTTTTTGCTCCTAGAAATTGAATTAGTTAATTAACAACATCTGGTTCGAAATAAAACGAAATTACCAATTTTGTGTAATATGATCTTGTTTCGGCTTCTAAAGACTCTGTCAAAGGTAAATAATTAAGTTTAATATTTGAATCAGTTGGAGTAGTTCGAAAGGGACGATTTTTTGTTCTCAACATAAACGGAAGGGTACTAAGATTAACTGGTTGTTCTTTACTCAACATATTTTTAATGCACTTCTCTTCAGTGACTTGGCCATTGTCGTTCTTTAATTCTAATCGATTCATGGACATCTCAAGGTTTTCTATATTTTCACGATTTTCTATTTCCTTTTCTATACGATCATGTAAACGTTTAATCGCTTCACCTCGATCCTCCAGTGAAGACAGTAGTTTTCTGTAAGTTTTTACTTCAAAAATAAGTTGAGGCCTAACAAGACGTTTTACTTACCGATTTTTTAGAATACCTTTTTGGCGATTTAACATTTCATTTAACTCGATGAGGGAATGTTTCTCTACATTAATATTATTTGGTTTATTCATTTTCAGTTTATTCGGAGTAAATTTACAGTAGATCATAAAATAATCTTTTTGAGGTACGTTTGAACTAACTTTGACGCCAACATAGTGCAGCGTCAGATTCTGAGAAACTGGAACTAAGCAAACTGAACTACATAACCTCATTTTATTGACATTAATACGCGATTTGATTTTTAAACGAATTAAAGAAATATATTGAATAAATAAGTTATGTATAAAATCTATATACATTAGTGACTTTACATTTATTTTAAGCATGATTTTGTTAGTAAATCGCGTTTGAAAATGTTGGAAAAATCTTCAATTTTGTTGTAATTACGCTTTGAGCTGCATTTTATGCCCTTGCATTTTGTCTGTGTACTATAAAACAAGAGTACTTGAACCTGATTTCGACGAAATGCACTCATAAAATTACAAAATAACATGTTTTGTGGAAAAACCAGTTTCTCAGAATCTGACGCTGCACTAATATGGCGATTCTTTTGCTTTTGTGTTTTTTTTGACAAATCTTTTCTAATTGTGGTTTTTAATTTATTCTAGACTTATAAATTGAATAGTGTAGTGCAGAAGAGATGTAAACAATCATGGCCAATTGATTCGAGAAGCTGTATTTGAAAATCAAAGGTCAGTTTTACTTGTAATAATAATAATAATATATATTTACGGTTAAATCATTTTACAAAAATTACAATCTTACAATAATATAAAACATAAATAACATAAATATAAGAACATATTTACAAATTATAGTTCATATTCAGCAAAATCAATGTATTGTAGGTTTCGCTTGAACACAGCTAATAACTCGATTGCCAAATCGAACGACACATCATCACATAAACGATTGGCAGAACGTATCATTCTCGTTATCGGACTATTGAATCCGTAATTTGTCCGGTGGTGGTCTTCTGCAAAAATCTTCTTAGATCTAGTCCATCTGGACGGGTTCCTAAACTGAAAACATTTTAGCAAATAGTTGCAGTCAATTTTGCGACTTAATAATCGGTACATAATGCACATATCAGCGATTAGTCTTCTATCAGCTAGTGATTTAGTAAACTTGAGGCAATCTTCGTCGGAGAAATCATCTAGTGACAGCCCACGTTTATAATGTAGGTACTTGAAAAACTTGTGCTGGACCCATTCAAGTTGATTTATATAAATCGAGTAATGTGGAGACCAGACACAGGATGCATATGCAAGTTGCGAACAAACTAATGAGAAGTACAGTAGTTTTACTGTGACAGCAGAAAAATATTGAGACTGGCGCCGAATAAAGCCAAGCGTGCGAAAAGCCTTATTACATATCTGCGAGATGTGACTGTTAAAGGTCAATCCTACATCCAATCGTACACCCAGGTCATCAATCTCGTTAACTCGTTTCACAGCTGTACTGTACAAGTAATATACATAAGGAATATTATGCCTTTTAGTATACGAGATTGTATAGCATTTATCCAGATTTAGACTCAATCCATTTTTGGTGCACCAGTGACACACGTTGTTGAGGTCTTCCTGTAATAATGAGCAATCATTGATAGATCTGATTGATCTATAGATTTATAGATATCATTGATAAATAATAGGAATAAGATAGGACCGCAGTGAGAGCCCTGCAGAACACCAGAAGATACTATAATCACATAAGAAAGAAAGTTATCAATTCTAACTCTTTGTGTTCTACCCACCAAATAACTGGCAATCCATTTTGTCAGAGTTGAGTTGAAGCCAAGAGACCTAAGTTTTGCTATAAGAACTGATTGATCAATACGATCGAAAGCTTTTGCAAAATCAGTATAAATTGAATCTAGGGAATTGAATCTAGCATCTAGGGAATACGTCACAAATGATAATAAATTGGTACTTGTAGATCGACCAGGATAAAATCCGTGCTCTTTATCCACGATATAATTTTTGCATGCAGTACTTAGCTGATTAGCAACTATTTTATTGAGCATTTTAGGTATCGTCGATTGAATTGAGATGCTTCTATAGTTACTGATGTTGCTTCTATCGCCTTTTTTAAAGGCGTTTTCTTCAATCAAATCCTCCGATTGGGACAGAGAAGTAGAGCAGCTACTATCACAGTAAACTGTCGAGAAGTGTTTGGCAAATAAATCAACACATTGCTGACCTGTGGTGAACTGTTTATCGTTCAAAAACATATAAACTGGATAACTTTTGATACTTTTAGAATTGTCAACGTGACGCCAGAATTTTTTTGGATTTTTGTGAATTTCACTTTCCATATTGGAAATATAAGCAAGATAGAGTTCAGAACGAAGAATCTTAACCTTATCTTGTCTTTCTTGTCTTTAATCAACGAAATTAGTTCACTAGAGAATCAAGCAGGATAATTAGACCGATATATTCTTTTAAGAGGAATATACATATCAATAAAATACCACAATATAGAACAATAGTATATTACATGACTAGTGGAGAAACCGAAAGATTCGCTCACGCATTTGCCAATTTTGCACGCGAGCCGACAGGCGAGTGTGCAGAGGCAAATAAGTGAGCGAAAGGGTTTCTCCATGAGTTATGTATAGCGTTTTGTTCAATCCTGCACTTATAAATCTAAAAAATTTATGAAAATCCAATTTATTATAATTCGTGTCATCAATAATTAAATTTGAGATTTTGAATTTGCAATAACTCGAAAACGGCGTTAGATATCGAAAAACTGAGCTAAAAATTTACCCCCCTTTGCTCGTACTCAACCCCCCGTAGCAATTTGTCGTAGGAAGCTTTATGCAAAATTTTAGATCGATAGCGCGCATTTTGCGCGCAAAATAATTACAAAAAAAGTTAGCTTTGGTTTTAAAACATTTTAATATTATTATAAAGAACGTAGGCAGGTTAATGAATGACTGCATTTTTCACTCACTAGTGATGCAGTCATTCATTAGCCTGCCTACGTTCTTTATAATAATATTGAAATGTTTTAAAACCAAAGCTAACTTTGTTTTTAATTATTTTGCGCGCATTTAATGCGCGCTATCGATCTAAAATTTTGCATAAAGCTTCCTACGACCAATTGCTACGGGGAGTTGAGTACAAGCAAAGGGGGGTAAATTTTTAACTCAATTTTTCGATATCTAGCGCCGTTTTCGAGTTATTGCAAATTCAAAATCTCAAATTTAATTATTGATGACACGAATTATAATAAATTGTATTTTCATAAATGTTTTAGATTTATATGTGCAGGATTGAACAAAACGCTATACATAACTCGTGGAGAAACCCTTTCGCTCACTTATTTGCCTCTGCACACTCGCCTGTCGGCTCGCGTGCAAAACTGGCAAATGCGTGAGCGAATCTTTCAGTTTCTCCACTAGTCATGTAATATACTATGACAGTACTGTCAATATTGTGCAGATTCCAAATTTCTGTCCAGTTGACAGAAAGTAAAGCATCATTGATTTTATCAAAGTCAGCCACTTTGAAGTTGTAAATAAATTTATCAACAGAGAGACTTACTCGAGATGAGCTACCTATCGGAAAGGATGGTGAATATGCTTCATCATATTGAATCATCATAAGAATCATGCAGCTTGTCGGCTGCAATTGAAATTGATATATCAAAATTAGCAAATATTAAATCCATTAACACACCTCGGCTGTTGGGTTTTGATTAGATTGCAGTAGCACTAGACCATGGAATGAGAAGCACTCACTTAAACATAAAGCTTTAGAACAATTGTTTTCAATAGATGTCACACTACATCCATCAAATACCCATTTAGCATTAGGTAAATTATTTGTACAATATTTTATGCAAGGTTGATATTAATTTGAACACGTATTTCCATTAATTTCTTTGAAATTTTTAACCGAGTTGACATTCATAATAAACCTGGTCCTACGATAATTAACATTTACATTTAAAGTACCGCTAGTTTAAAATCCCACGTATGGATTTTGGTTTTCGTTTCTGAGTAATTTGAAGAGGTACACTTCGATGGTCCAGTTCTATACAGTAACAAGTCAGAAATGATAGTTCCTCAGAAATTCAATTTTAAGTTTATACATAATTTATAACACATATTAAATCTCTTAATAATAATTTTATTGCAATACAGAAATATCTACTCTGTAGTCTCAATATTTAAAATTATCAAGTTGTTGCTTTATTAAATTGATAAAACAACTAAATAAGAACTTAGTTTTTAAATTATAAATTTGGACTTGTTGCTGTATAGAACTGGCCCATCGACTTGTAGGTTGCTAGTGTGTATTAATTGATGTTTTAATTTCAAGTCGTAAATGTGAAATGGGGTGTTAAAGTAGATCACATTGTAATAACATGACTCGGGCAAAGCAATAATTAAAATTTTTAATTTGCACTTTACCCTTGCAATTTTTTCGAATTCCTCCTTAAAGCTGTAAGAACCTATTGCTCAGTTTGTTAAATTTCTTCTAAAAATATGTTTATAGTCAATGTTTGCTTGCCTCAAACATTTCCAACATCTGTGGTGTTTTATTGGGGTGGGTTTTACTAAGCGATGACAGTTGCATTTTTGTGAAAATGGTGTTAAAACACCATCTCAAAAGTAACACCTTATACGGCAGCAAGTCTTGGATATCAGCATCGATACCAATGGAAGGAGAAAGTACTATTCACTTTGAATTAAAATTCAGTAGAAGCTCGATAACGTGAACATTTGAATACATGAACATCGTGGTCCTGTGAACACCAAATTTTTCTATAGCTACTCGGTAACGTGAACATTATTAGTTATTACACTCGGTAACATGAACAGTAAAAGTTAAAAAACAAAATAAGATAACTACGTATTTTCGTGAACTTTAATGTTCTTAATTACCAACATTATGCATTATACATTTTATAAGGAATAAATATATAATAACACTAGTTTTTCTACACCCCCGTTAGTGTAAACACTTGCGTTAGTTTGAACATATCTTTGGATTTTTTGTTTACAGAATCGAGCTTCTACTATATCGTCGGCGAGCTGACAATACCTGCTAACTGACATTTTGGCGAAAATGAGATATTTATATAGTTAGCTTCAGAACTTCATTGCGCACATATTTATAGTGTCAGCTAACTAAAAAAAATGTATTGTTTAAATTATTTGACCTAAACAATATCAGCTATTTACAATCCGGCCTGCTGAGAGCTACAATTACCGCTATCTGTCAGTTCCCTGCATGCTTATGTATGCGATATACAATTATAAGTTTGTTTTTTACTATTCGGGTTAATTAAAGTATTCTGGCGATAACTATGAAACGATAAATACTTACAAGTGTATTTAGTTTTTCTGCTCTCCTGTAAAAAGAGGATTTTGCAGTTAGCAGATATTGTCAGCTTGCCGACGATATAAGAAATTATAATCAATAAATGGGCTTTTTAATTTTAAGTTGTTTAAATTTACTCGCAAACATTTCACAGAACATGGCACTACTTCGTAAAATGTCTACAATTTGTACAATTGAAGTTAGAATTACTTCTCACCGAGCAAATTTTTGTTTGATACAAATATGTCGAAGAATTGTGAATCATATGTCACTTTCACTTGAACACTCTACTCTACACATTCTAACAGAATGGACCGTGAGATTAATGACGATCTACATTGAAAATCACACTATCTAGTTGTCGCGATGTTCGAATGTAGAAAATTGTAATGCACATAGTAAATCTCACAAGATAATATCAAGTTTATGTTCCCATTTCGGAACGCTATGCAATAGAGGGTCAGCATCAAACTCATCGTGTAAATGATTCATGATAGTACCGGTATCACTTACTTTAGTTAATTCTAGATGCGATTGTTCTTTACAATAAATTATTTTTAAGTGTAAAATTTGAATTTCAAGTAATGGTAGATGGATTCTCATACATTTTTTTAATTTCAGGGTCAAATACTAATCATGTGAAAGCAGAAACAGACTTGTAGTTGAAATTACTTGATTAAGTAAATTATCAGGCAAAATCCCAAAATTTGATAACTCCTGTTAGAGCTGTTTGGAACTTCGGAAATATTAAAGGTTTGTGACATTTAATATTTAATCTATCCAAATTAATAGCTATTTGTAATTTGCATGTAATTAAAGTTTTCATTAGTTCTATAATTAATTTAATTTTTGAAATGTAATGTCATTAATTTAAACTTTGTTTATGTATATAACCAACAAGAAAACTGGTATGTGAGGTGTGTAACTTGGCTATAGTTTAAATATTTATCGTTAGGTGGCGCCATGTGTCATTTAAAAAATTTTAAAAGTGACATTTCGTTCGTAAATGACAGTTTTTAAAGAATTCACTTTCTTTTATGTTCTTAAGTTAATTCATAATGGACTTTTGAGAAATGTTTTCTAATTTGTGGTTTTTAATTTCTTCTAGACTTCCTAAAAAATCGAATAATGCAGTGCAGTGTAAGTGAACAACAATTGGATAATTTACCAAAGTGAAGAACGAAATTGAGTTGCTGCATTTGACAATGAAAGGTTAGTTCTATTGTACAATGTTTATGTCAGGGTGACATTAATTTGAATGAAATTTTCAACCGAGTTTACATTCATAATAAACTTAGTGGTGCGATAATTTCTATTACATTTAAAGTACCTGTAGTTTAAAATTCAAAGTATGGAATTTAGTGGTTGTTTGTGAGTGGTTTAAAGAGGTACACGTGTAGGTAGTAAACATGTATTACTTCATGTTTTAAATTCAAGCAGTAAATGTTAAACGAGGTGTTAGCGAAGATCAGATTGTAATGGTTGCGTTACATAACTTTGACAAAGCAATAATTAAAATTTTTAGTTTGCATTTTATCCTTGCATTTTTTTGAATTCCTCGAATGAGCTGTAAGAATCTATTGTTAAATATTAAATTTTTTCTTTTAAAATTTGTGTTTACATTAATACGTCAGTTTTTGATGGAATTAATTATGTATTCAAATAAATGTCAACCGGGCAAGTTTCAAAAAGGTGGTGGTAATATAAACCAAAATTTAAAAATGCGCAATTCTTTCAATCATTTTTCCTTGTATTGTGTTTCATACAAAATAAGTTATCTTAAAAATGGTTTGACAGATTGACTTGAAATTTTGAGAGCATACACTAGGGTGACGGAATACAATAGACAGCTAAAATTTAAGTAACAAGTAATTTATTTATCTTATAACAAGTAATTATAATGTATTTCACATAGTTTACAAAAAAATACAAACTTAATATTTAGGATTTTTTTTAGCCTCTCTTTATTTAAGATGACAACTTAATTCTCCTTGGCATACTTAATAAAAGATTTTCGATGTACTCATGTGGTATTTTAAACCATTCTTTGGTTAAACTGCAACTTAAACTCCTGTTTGTTTGCATGTTAAGTGTGCAAATTCACTTGTAAAATATGCCAAGAATTCTCAAGATTTTATCATTGCCGGGACAGACTCTGGATATGAATCGCTTTGAGAATGTTTGGCAAATTTTACAAACGAGTTTCCACCAATAGCTTCGTAAATCTGCAAATAACCAGGAAGTATTTCCAGTTTTAACCGAAGAATGGTTTAAAATTCCGCAAGAGTCTATCGACAATTCACTATTAACTATGTCAAGGTTTTGTATAAACCGGGGTATATACTTTGTGAAATAAATTATAATAATTATCTAAATTTTACGTCAATAAATGAGTGCACTTTTGTTATATTATTTATATATTAGATTTCACCTTACTATAGTTTCGTCATATATTAAAACAAGAATGGTGGAATACACATTGTGTTGTTTTTGGATTTCCTAAGTACAGCATCGATGGACATGAATATATCTGAACAGTATGTGGGAAAACATCTTAGTCACCATTACTTCTGAAGACGTCCCCGATTGATAGGTACGAAATTATAGTAAAGTGAATATTTAATTAATAAATAAATAATATAGAAGAGTGGTCTCATTTATTGATTATTAGAGAAGGGATTATATGCATTTGCATATTTTGGTTATTTTTTTTTAAATATTGCATATTTCGACTGAAATCTACTGATCGTGCATATTTCGACCATTTTAAGTTGCATATAATCTGGTATCTATTGATTATAAGTCCAGCAAAATACATTTACTTAAGTTTTAGTTGTATATTTTATTCTGATACCCTAGCCTAGTGTATACTACGTGCATTATAAATCCTCGCACTTAATGTATTTTTAGGTTTAAGGTTTTTTAAACTAATAAAATAGAATAAAATGACATAATTGCAGTTTTTCATTTAAGGTCTGTCATCAGACTGTCCCCTTTATTGTAATAATTTTAAAGTACACTCATGGGTACACCCTCAATTTTCTAAGAATTTTATTTAAAAAAAAGCTTTTAACCAAGTCTAAAAATCCGAATTCAGGTAATTTTTAGAAAATTGAGAGTGTATTTAAAAATTATTATAATAAAGGGGTTAAATATATTTTGTAGAGACAGCCTGATGACGGACCTTAAATTAAAAACCGCAATTATGTCATTTTATTCTATTTTATTAGTTTAAAAAACCTTAAACCTAAACAACATTAAGTGCGAGGCTTTATAATGTACGTAGTGTATATAAAATACATGAGCTTACAATATCTCTTATCTTATGGTGAATTATATTAGGTCTGTTCCAACAAGCAGTTATCTCCAGTTCTCTGACTATGCTCATGCTCTTTAGTTAAAATTTTAACGAAAATTATCTTTAATACTCAAAAATTTAGTTAAAGAACATGCGTATGGTCCTTAGAACTGGAGATAACTGCTTGTTGGAACAGACCTATTGTTTGTCAAGCAAAGTATGTTTAAATTTATTTGATGTTTGTACTTATTCCCATATAAATTGTTTACTTCAAAAAATGCAGTTTAATTTATTTTTCTTCGGCTCGACATGTTTCATCTGCCTAATCTGCACATCTTCGGGTGCTACTCGGAAGCTACTGAATTATTACTTTTATTTTAATTCTGTAGCTTATAAGTGGCACCCGAAGATGTGCGGATTAGACACACACGAAACATGATGTGCTGAGAAAATAAAAAAAGAAATTAACTTGTATTTTTCTGAAGAAAATGACTTGTATGACAACAGGTTTTTCTAATTTTTGAAATGCAATTTGGTTGTTTTCAAATTTTCCATTTCCACAACATTTCCCTGCTTATGTATGCACAGGGAAATTGAATTTCCTTGACTAGTCCGGTAATAACTAGTAATTGTTTGTAACTATGGATTCAACAAATTGACGAACTTAATTTTTGCTCATTTCAAAAATGTTGTTCAATTCTTATGTTCAAAAGTTGTTTGTTTTTAAGATTTTCGAAAAAATTTAATACAAAGCATGCCAGGAAAATATCTCACTTTACTCAGAGCTCTAAAACACTCATTGCTCCTGGTCAGTAATTTGACTTTTTCCTGATTTTTATGTAATAGTTATTTACATAGTAAAGTGAGACATTTTCCTAACATGTTTTGTATTAAAGTTTTTTGAAAATCTTAAAAAAAACAACATTTTAAAACACTAGTTGAACAACATTTTTGAAATAACCAAAAACAAGTTTTTCAATTTGTTGATTCCATAGTTACAAACAATTACTAATTATTACCGGACTAGTCAGGGAAATTCAATTTCATTGCTCATACATAAGCAGGGAAACATTGTTTCGTAGACTATTTTCGGATAATAACTGTTAATATTGCTTTAATTATGCTTATACTTGATAATTCCCTGCTGGGGGTGAAAAAGGGGTTAAGTCATTTTTTTCGAAAACGGGATTATGTCATTTTGGGACATATTGATAGGAATTGATATTAATTATTGATAGGACTTAAATTATTTTACCAATAATTATACGTTACTTATAGGTTCCCAAAACGACATAATCCCATTTTCGAAAAAAATGACTTAACCCTTTTTTCATCCCCAACAGCGAATTAATATTCGCATTTTTAAATTTCAAGTTACAAATTTTGTGGACAAATTATTGTATATTTTTTATTTTGCAGGGTTTAGAAGACAAACTATATGAAAGTTGCGACAGATCTGGGAAAGATGAAATTGCCTGTGTAGAGAAGTCAAGATATGGAGTTAATTATAGATGGTGAACTGCAACAATTTGATAGCAGCTGTTGGATTTGTTTGGACTTTTGCTAAGGGTTTACCGTACAACAGGTTTGTGATATTTTATATTTGGCATGTACAAACTAAAACGGCGGTCTCATCCAATTAACGTTACGTACTTTAAACGTCAATTAATAAAATATATGAAAACCCTGTTTTCCAATAGAAGTACATCAAATGTCAATAAGTTAATAAAACAATTAAAAATCAACTTGTAAAACACATCAAAGAAAAGAAAAAGAGGTTTAATTGAATAAGAACGACGCTTTACGGTTGTTTTTGAATTGTATGTGTTCAAAGTTTTGTTCAGTTGTATTTATTTTAATTTATAATAATTTCTGTCATTAATTTCGTGCCAGCAATTTAAATTAATAATATAAGCTTTCACATCTAACGTCAAAATTTAAATGGATAACATAGATATCTACAATACCGACTGTTTGCCACAACGGAGAAATCTGCATTTAAGGTTTGTTGCTTGGCTTAAGTTTGAAAATTATACGATAGATGTCATCACATCTGTTTTGTTTACATTTTTAAAAATGACATGTCAAATGACCTAATGACCAGAACTGAAATCATTTTGTTTGGTTTTGGGTGTTTATATGGTTAATATTTTATGAACATGTGAGAATATGTTGGTAATCTTAGTTTTTTTATTTCTTCTAGTATTAATAACGAAGCAGATAGTGGATTCTAGAATGAATTGCAGAACTTGGAAGTGTTAAAATCGGATTGTTACATATTCCATGACAGCTGTTGGATTGGTGTTGAATAACGTCTTGGTGGAGCAACGACTGGGGTATGATTTAAAAGGTATGTTTAATTGAATTTTTTGTGCTGACAAAACAGTCATACTTCTCTAACTCGAATATCAAGGGACCACCAAAAAAGTTCGAATTATGCTCGATTTCTTCACTTTGAGATATCTATCGGATAAGTATAATGCCCGCTGCACACTCTCGCCGAGACAGGGCGAGAGCGGGCGAGAACGAGAGTGTAGATGGAAGCTCTCGCCGGTCTTGGTGTTCCTCGCTAGCTCTCCATCCGAAGTCGGTTTTTTTGGTCCGAGTCAAAGGGTCTCGTTTAACCTGCGAATGTGTTGCTGTACACTCTCGCATCCTCTTGGCGAGACTTCAGTAGCCAAAAATATGTTGAAATCGATGCTATTATTAAACCAAATACCTATTAAAAGTATTGCTGAAATTATCAGTTTTATTGTTTTACTAGACATCGAAAAGATATTATTGTAAACCACTACGAAGAAATATATGCATTTTTTTTAGAAAACAGTTAAAAAAATTCACGAAGTTCATGAAAGTAAGCAATGTTTAGCGCCAGCAAAAGTAAAAAATTGAAAAATTTGACTTCGGTAACAATTTTCTTTGTTATTCATGACTTAATAATAATTGCGTATTTTATGTTAGAAAATTTCTTGTTTTAAAAATTACTTTCATTATTCTTAATATTTTCATCGTTCATCAACATCGTTTCGATGTCTAATATACAATTAAAAATGATAATTTCAGAAATAACTTAAAAATTTTGTAAAGTAATAACATCGATTTTAATCTACTTCCGACTGCTAAAATCCCGGCTTAAACGAGAGAACGGCGAGTACTTGGGCGGGAATGTACATGGTCGTATTCGGGCACAGGCCTCTCGCCGAGGCATTCGGGCGAGAACTTGGACGAGAGCATTCGGCGAGATTGTACAGCCGGCATAACTATAAGAATAACCTTAATTAAAAATTATTAGCTCTTGAAAATAATATAAATTAGAATTATCAAAATTACAGGACAAAATAAAACAACATATTTAAAACGAGCTACAAATGTTGTGAACAAATTATTGTATAATTTTTGTTTTGCAGGGTTTAGAAGACAAACCATATGAAAGTTGCGACAGATCTGGGAAAGATGAACTTTCCTGTGTAGAAGAAGTTAAGATATGGAGTTAATTATCGATGGTGAACTGCAAATTTTGATAGCAGCTGGTGGATTTGTTTGCACTTTTGCTAAGGGTTTACCGTTCAGCAGGTTTGTGATATTTTATATATGCAATGTACAAAGTAACGCGGTGGCCTCATCCTATTAACGTTATGTAATTTAAATATCTATTAAGAAAATGTATGATACTTCTTTCCCCAAACTTTGTTTTCATAGATGTATTTGACGTAATTAAGTTAATAAAACAAATTAATATAAATTAACTTGAAGTCAAACACATCAATGACTTTTTGCAAATTAAATTATCTATTAAAAAGTTCCTAGCATATTTTTACTTATCTTTAATAGTTTTAAGTGTGAAAGACATGCAAAGTTTGCGTGTGAACCAAATTCATGTTAAGAGCAAACAAATTTTGTTCCGATAAATTTTCGTTGCATAGTGCTGACGTCAGAACCTGTTTTCAAGTATATTTTGTTATTTCATAATTAGTTACTTACTTAATAAGTAGTTGAGCAAAAATTAGGAAAGCAATTTGGATGGTGGACATAGAGATCATAGTTTTACAAATTTTCTGCATATTTTTTTTCTGCAAGTACCTTCTGAGTAGTTTTGTAGCTTTCGGCAACCCAATTTTTCAAAAACATAAAAATCTAATCCGAAAAGATGAAAGTCTAAAATTTTGATCTGACTAAAATATTATGTTTTATTAAGTGAAAGTAATTCGACGAAAACGACGCTCTTATGTAAATTATTTGTTGAATTTGTGTTATTAAGGGCCAATTTCATAATAAAAGTTAACTTTTATTATGAAATTGACCCTAAAGAAATTATTGGAAGAATACTTGAAATGATTTATTTTATTAATTATTCTGGCCGAAAGCTAACAGTGGATATTAGTAAAACTGAACTGTTTAATTTCTGCCTTTGTACTTCAGAATGAATATCATTTTTGTTATAATTGAGATTACAAATTTGATTGACAGATTTTTTACATTTTTTATATTTCAGAATTTAGAAGTCATCATCCAAAAGCAGCTGCAGACCTGGAAAGAATGGACTGGCCTGTGTAAAGCACGTCAAGATTTGGTGTTCATTATCGATGACGAAGCAAAATTTGATAACTTATGTTAGATTCGTATCAAACTTTTATAACAGTTGAAACACCAACTTTCTGATCTTTTATAATTGGTATGTACAAAGTAATGGCTATTCTAAATTTTTTAGAATTTACGGTTTTGTACTTCTTAACATTAGATATTGGCTTACTTGATATCTTGTGATAATTTGTTTGCACCTTTGCTAAAAGGGTATGGTATTTTATATTTGGTGTGTACAAAGTAAAGCGGCGTTTTCATCTAATTAATGCTATGTAATTTAAATGTCAATTAATGAAATTTCTTTTCCAAAACTTCATTTTCATTGGTAAATATTTTACGCAAATAAGTTAATAAAGCAAATAAAAATTCAGTCAAATACCGTGAAACTTTGCTAACTCGAACTGTTCTAACTCGAATTATTCTATAAATCGAATAGTTTTTTGAAAAAGTATATAGGTTCGTCAGATATTTACGTGTAACTTTAATTTCCATAACTCTAATTATGCCTCTAATTTGAACTTTTTTGGTGGTCCCTTGAAATTCGAGTGAGGGAACTTGGACTGGATATCGATGTAAACGAAGTTTTAATGAATAAATTCAATGTTTCTAAATTATT
Source organism: Cantharis nigra (assembly GCA_958510845.1). Lineage (NCBI taxonomy): Eukaryota > Metazoa > Arthropoda > Insecta > Coleoptera > Cantharidae > Cantharis > Cantharis nigra. The sequence continues at coordinate 641,852 of OY294033.1, read as the reverse complement.
TTTTATTGCTTTACGTAGCATTAATTGGATAAGAACGACGCATTGCAGTTGTGTTTAAATTGCATGTATTTAAAATGTAAAGTTTTATTTATTTTCGTTTTTTGCTTTTAATTTAACTTAATTAACGAAGTTTTAAGGGACAAGTTAAGGTATATTATCGACTGTCTACCAGTCGCGAAATCTGCATGTAAGGTTTGTCGCCAAGCTCAAGTTTACTATGGCCAATTGTCGTTAGATGGCATTACATGTTATACAGTTTTCTGTTTTATATTTTTAAAATATGACATGACATCAAAATGACGTAAACAAAGCACTTTGTTAGTTTTTCGGTGATTATGTGGTTACATGATTAATATTTTACGAACTTGTGAGAATATGTTACTATAGATTTTTAATTTCTTCTAGTGTTTGTAACGAAGCAAATGGTGCAGTGTAAAACTGAAAACATGGATATTAGAAAATTTATGGAGATATAAACTACTGCATTTAAAATTCACTGGTGAGTCATCACAGAAGATTTTGTTATTTCGGCTATGCAACATTCTTGAACTGTTTATTAAACTATTAATTTTTTTGTAGGATAAAAGTGGTTATCGGATTGTTACATATTCTATGACAACGGTCAGATTGGTGTTGAATGTGGTCACGGTGAAGCAGTGACGATTTAAAAGGTATGTTTAATTGAATTTTTTGTGCCAACAAATAGCTATTTCGATACCTCCTACGTAAACTATCGTATCTTCAAAATCTTAATTTTACAGGAGAGCATTTTAAAGTTTGTAATGTGTGCTCTTAAGTTGGACGTCGATGTATTTTGTTGAATTTTAAAAAATAATTGGTTTTATGTTTGCAACTTTTGCTATTGTAACATTAAGATTAGGTATAGTAAGTCAATTTCTACAAAAATGTAAAAATTGTGATTTTGTGGGTTACGATAGTTTACATAGGAGGTATCGATTTGTATTTTTCTGGTCTAGGTTTTTTATTTTCTTTTTCTACGGTTTTCTGGAACACAACTAAAATAAGTATAAAATGGTGTAAATTTGTGTAATAACAGAAATTGTTATGCTAGGGCCACACCTGCATCTAATGTGATGCTTAATTTACAAATTATTGTATATTTTTTATTTTACAGGTTTTAGAAGACAAATCATATGAAAGTTACAACAGATCTGAAAAAGATGAACTTTCCTGTGTAGAAGAAGTCAAGATATGGAGTTAATTATTGATGGTGATGTGTAAAATTTGATAACAGCTGTTGGATTTGTTTGGACTTTTGCTAAGTGTTTACCGTACAACAGGTTTGTGATATTTTATATTTGGCATGTACAAAGTAAAGCGTATCATCGAATTAGCGTTACTTAATTTAAAGATCAGTTAATAAAAAGTCATGAAATTTCTTTCCCAAAACTTTAATTTTATTGATGTATTTGACGTAAATAAATTAAAATAAAAATTAGCTTCAAGTGAAACACATTCATGACAAAAAAAAGAGGTTTTAAAGAGGAAATTTCATTTTTCTTCCGGAAATCTTCATTGAAATAACATTTCCCTGCTTATGTACGAGCAGGGAAATTGAACTTCATTGACTAGTCCGGTAATAATCAGTAATTGTTTGTAATTTTTTAATTTAATACAAAACATGCCAGGAAAATATCTTACTTTACTTGGAGCTCATTGCTCTTCGTCAGCAACTTAACATTTTCCTGATTTTTATGTAATAGTTATTTACATAGTAAATTGAGACATTTTCCTGACAGGTTTTGTATTAAAGTTTTCCGAAAATCTTAAAAAAAACCAACATTTTAAAACACTAGTTGAACAAAATTTTTGAAATAAGCAAAATCAAGTTCGTCAATTTGTTGAATCCATAGTTAAAACAATTACTCATTATTACCGGACTAGTCGGGGAAATTCAATTTCACTACACGTACATAAGCAGGGAAATATTGTTTCGTAGATGATTTTCGGAAAATAACTATTAATTAGTTTTTACTATTTTACTTGTTAATAGGATAAGAATGACGCTCTACGGTTGTATTTAAATTGCTTGTGTTTGGCGCTGACTTTTAACGTCAAAATTTCAATAGCCAATACCTGAATCTACAGTAGGCTGTTTGCCTGTTAGAAGTTTAGGTAACCACTCACGATCCTGCGCCGCAGTCGGATGAGGCAAAATTGAGCTTAGTCGGATCGGATCTTAGACAAGCCGATCATACTGCAGCAGACTAACCGATGTCATCTGACCAAATTTAATCTTGCAGAATTGTACTGCGGCGCAGGATCGTGAATTCTTATTAGAAGAATTGTTAGAGGAATACTTGTAATGCCCTATTTCATTTTTTCATTTGTTAAATCTTTTTACTTGATAATTAATAATTGCTTCTTTAAATTTAATGTTACAAATTTTGTAGACATATTATTGTATATTTTTTATTTTGCAGGGTTTAGAAGATAAACCATATGAAAGTTGCAACTCATCTGGGAAAGATGAACTTGCCTGTGTAGAGAAGTCAAGATATGGAGTTAATTATAGATGGTGAACTGCAAATTTGATAGCAGCTGTTGGAGTTGTTTGGACTTTTGCTAAGGGTTTACCGTACAACAGGTTTGTGATATTTTATATTTGGCATGTACAATGTAAAACGGCAGTCTCATCCAATTAACGTCACGTACTTTTAACGTCAATTAATAAAATAATTGAAAACCCTGTTTTTCAATAAATAAACATCAATTGTAAATAAGTTAATAAAACAATTAAAAATCAACTTGTAAAACACATCAAAGAAAAGAAAAAGAGGTTTAATTGAATAAGAACGACGCTTTACGGTTGTTTTTGAATTGTATGTGTTCAAAGTTTTGTTCAGTTGTATTTATTTTGATTTATAATAATTTCTGTCATAAATTTCGTGCCAGCAATTTAAATTAATTTTATAAACGTTGACATCTAACGTCAAAATTTGAATGGATAACAGGTATCTACAATACCAACTGTTTGCCACAACGGAGAAATCTGCATTTAAGGTTTGTCGCTTGGCTACTGTTAAGTTTGAAAATTAAACGCTAGATGTCACGAATTATTGTGAATGTTTTCTGTTTTGTTTACATTTTTAAAAATGACATGTTATATGACCTAATGACCAGAACTGAATTCATTTTGTTTGGTTTTGGGTGTTTATACTATGGTTAATATATTATGAACTTGTGAGAATATGTTGCTAATCTTAGTTTTTTAATTTCTTCTAGTATTATAACGAAGCAGATAGTGGATTCTAGAATGGAAAACATAAAGATATTAGAATGTTCTTGGAGTTCAAAAATCAAGCTGAAGTTTATTCGATGGATTTGAAAGTAAAAGGTCGGTTTTATTTGTAGAATATTTTGCTAGGTTGACATTAATTTGAGCACGAACCCTTCTAACTCAATTATACAGTTGCCGGTATGTGTTGTTTTACTGGTTTCCTTATGTGAGTTAATTAATTATATTTTTGTGACGTATTGTTAAAAGAGCCAAGGTCATTTCTTATACTTGTAAATTTTATTAGGAACCATAACAGACATGATGTTATCGCTAGTAAAGTTTTTAACAATAACGAAAGTGTAAATTATGAAATGTATTTACAAATAAACGGGCCACAAGATTACTCCCTACTTATTTTCACCTAAATGCGATCCTAATGGGTGAAAGTTATCCCTAAATGTTTACTTATTTTTTCTAGAAAAGCGTCATCCTGGTGGGGAAGTTTTTGAAGAAAGGAAAATAGAGTATAAGCTAATATATTTTTATAAACAGATTTCACCGAGTTGAATTGGTATACCTAATATCAACTCTAAGATTTATACCGCTTTTTTTTCTAAAACTTCTGCAAGTTTGTAAATTTAACACAATGGCTTTTTTTATCGTTGGTAGGGGACCTGAAATTTTATTGGCTAAAACTTTAGATTTTTATCCGATACTCCATCGGGCTCTATTTAGCGTTAAAAAATGCATTTGATTAAATTTCCAAACCTTTTCGAGTTTTAGAAAAAAGTTATATAAATCTCCGAGATGATATTTGGTATACCAGTACAACTAGGTACAATCTCGAAATAAAAAATATATTAACTTATGTACTTTCCCTACCTGCAAAAACTTTCACATAAGTTTTCAAGTTTTATAGAAGTCAACATTTAGAGTAAACGTTCACCCTTTAAGGTGAAAATGTGTAAAGAAAACTCTTGTAGCCCGTTTCTTTTTAAACAAACTGATTTTAGTTTTGGTACATGTAGGATTCACGTAAATTTTTACTGCGGCACCTTTAGGATAGGTAAATAAGAAATTTAAAGTTTGCTTGACAGTTTTTTATGCAGGAACTACTGTGTATAGAGCAAATACTAAGCGTTATGGGCAGCAATGAGTGCGAGTGAGAGCATTTATCAGCAGTTGCCGATAAACTCTCTTATTCACACTCTTGGTTGCTCCAAGTGCTTCTCATTTGTACAAAAATATGTTGGGCAAACTTGAAAAATTTCTACGTGAACCAAACACGTACCTAAACGGGTGTCACAAGCTCTTAGATTATAGGGGCTAAAATATTTATAAGTACATTTTCTGACGATAGTGATAACCTTAGCTGAAAACTTAAAAATAAAATCAATTTTTATTAATGTTTAATTAAACTGTATATTGAACTTTCAATTTATTATTTTTTTACAACTTAATAATGTACCTAGTCATGCCATAAGTTCTGTCCCAATTAAAATACCGCTGGTTTGTTGTTTCATGTTGAAGTAGTAAAACCTCTTAATAACACTTAATAACAAAAAAGAAACAAGTCTTGAATTTTCCAAGAAAATTCGACACAAAGCAAATGAGACACATAAGTGGATCGAAGAAAATTTGCTAGCGAATAATCAAACGGGATTACCAATTGTGGTCTATACTCGAAGATAGCAGCCACAATGCCGATGAAAATGCTGCGTGCTCTCATAGATGAGTGGCCGCGGCGTTTAAAGGTTTGTGCGAAGGCAAAAGGTGGACATTTTGAATAAATTAAAATGTAAAAAATTCTTTGGAGTGTACTTTATTAAAATGGCTTTTTAATATGATGGTATTTTTATTTTTAAGTTGTTTAAATTTACCCGCAAACATTTCACAGAACAAATGGCACGACTAGGTATAATATATTTAAAATAAACATAGTTGGGGTTCACCACGACAACTGCTTGTATTAGAATTTAACGGAAGACGTGTTCAAATAAATGTAAACCTCCTCGTTATTGTGATTTCTTGTAAAATGTTTGGATTTACAAGTTTGAAATTGATTAGGGAATCGAATAGAAAATATTTGCAAGTTTGACAAATAATTGGAACGAAATAATAGATGTTTTTTTAGGATTAGGTTTGTACTTCTTTGTTAAATTAGTGAAACTACTGTTGCAATGATATCGATTTCGACGACATATTTTGTGTAAACTTTTACACATTTTCAAGTCTTTAAAATTAAATTGTAATTGGTTTAAATTTAGTATTTCAATATTGTTTGGAAATTTGAACTAACATTTTTGAAGTTTAATTTAAACTTATAAAAATTTTACTTGAAATTTCTAAACATATGGAAATATCAAATTTAAACCAATTACAATTTAATTTTAAAGACTTAAATTTGTCTAAAAATTTACACCTAACATGTTGTGCAAATAGAAATCATTGAAACAGCAGTTTCACTAATTTAACGAAGAAGTACATACCTAATCCTAAAAATAAATTCAACTTCAAAGAACAAACACATTTAATTGAATTAATAGAATGTAAAATTGTTTTAATTTATTTTTTTTGTGATTCTCCATTTTAATAGTAAAATGGTTTTGTTTTGACAATGGTTAATAAGAGCAACTATAAAGTGGTGTCATATATTTCTGGTTATTTATTATTAAGGCTTACAATGACAAACAATGTAAACAATTATCCAAATATTATTAACATGTGAAAATATTTTACTAAATACAATTAATTTTTTACATGTTGGAAAAATTAATTATTGACAAATCTTACTATTATTTAACATGTAAATAAATAATTGTATTTAGTAAACCAATCATCCTTGGAAAAGTAATAATAATCTTTCGAGATAATATTCATATCCCAATTTCAACAAGGAGTTTTCTCTTGACAGATTGGTAGTAGTTTTCTAGGGCTAGTCAACCTTATTGCTTGCGATAGCAATAACTCGGTAACAGGCCACTAATTTAATCAAAGAACAGAAACGTCAGACCCTATTTTTACAGTTGCTCTTCTCCATCTCAAGTCGCAAATACACTCATTTTTTCAATTGACGTAAATCAAACGCTACGTAATTTAAACATTAATTAATAATAAAAAGAGGACATTTCTTTTTTAAAACTTGGATTTTATCGATGTATTTGACGTAATTTAGTTATCAAAATAAATAAAACTTCACTTAAAGTCAAATACATCAATGAAGATGAAGTTTTAAAGTAATAATGTCATGTTTTTCTATTATTTTTTGTTATTTTACGGAGCGTTAATTAGAAGGGACTCAATTTGACTAATATCGTCAATTTTTTGGAACTTAACTCGGACAAATTCTTTTATTCGATTCCCCAATTAGTTTTCAAAAAGTCAGCTCACTTTCACTTTTTGTTGCGTAAAACTGATACACATTCAGAATTACCGAGTGAAACTTGGGAAATATGTTCAGACGTACATCCTTGGTAACTATTAATGCCCTTATTCCCAAACGTCCGTAAAACATTTAACGAACCGTTTAATTTAACAAACCAACGAAAATTATTTCGTATGACAAGCAAATAATTTCCATTAGTTTGTTTAATTAAATGGCTCGTTATAATTTTACAGACGTTTGTGAATACAGGCATAAAAGTTCCAAGTCATCCTGTATGGGATATCCTGCAGGATTCTTGAGGTTTCCTGTAAGCAAATATGGTGGCAAACTAGACGTCACCTTTTTTGTAGAGCAAAGCTTTACAGGAAACTCCCAAGAATCACGAGGGATTTTTTCAGTTTTCTGGATGACTTGGAATTTTTAACATGTCCGTCATCGAGGAGAGGTGCATCTAAATATTTTCTCAAATATTCATTTGATGATTCTAATTACTTTGCAAAGATTATTTGCTGCATTTTTCTGGTTCGTTTTTTATTTTTCGATCGATTTTCAATTTTTTGGTCCTCAATTTCGCGTTATTATTTAGGTAACCACTCACAATCGTGCGCCGCAGTACGATTCTGCAGGTTGAGACAAAATTGAACTTGGTCGGATCGGATCGCAGACAAGCCGGTCATACTGCAGAAGACTGACCGATCCCTCCGACCCAAGTTCAATCTTGCAAAATCGAACTGCGGCGCAGGATGAGACAAACTTGAACTGGGTCGGATCGGATTGCAGACAATCCGGTTATACTGCAGCAGACTGACCGATCCCATCCGACCAAGGTCAATGTTACAGTATCGTACTGCGGCGCAGGATCGTGGGTCGTTACCTTTACGTCCGTATAAAAATTGTCGATAATTTTAGCATAAATTCTTATTTTGAAGAAAGGATTTATGATGCAATTTTTCTATAATCGACACATTTTTGTATGTACCAAAATTGGAGAATTCTAAAGTAAAGGCTGGTGTCCACTTGAGACAAAACAGTCTGGAGACCACGGATTTATGAATGAAATCTGTGGTCTCCAGACTACTCTCGACTACTGTCGCAAGTGGACACCAGCCACAAGACCATGAAATCGAAAATGGGCCCAGCAATAAAAACATGTATGGCAGTATATTCTGTTTGCAAAATTCGAGCAGATCAAAATCGTGAACTAGAAATAGAAAATAAACGATCGACAAAAAGTAAGGGAGACTAATTGTTTAAACTTTGGTAAATCTTTCACTGCGTGACAATTTTGTGAAACTTTGTATTTTGATTTAGATATTATTTTTTAATGTTTTGTAAATTTCATGCAATATTTTTAAATATTAAAGTTCATTAACCAATACAATTTGCACTTATTTCATAATAATGTAGGAATTAAGTTCAACGAAGAATTTATTAATTGATAAATATAAATATGATTGTACTTGTTCGCAATTGTAATAAATCTATTGTTTTATTAGAAGTAAATATTTAAATTTATGTTATTAAACTATTCACCGCACACCACTGATTGTATCTTGGGTATCTCGAGATTGGTCTTGGGGGGGATTGTAATTAAAGGTAGATTCATATTCGTCCGATGTGATGTGACACGTCAGAACGTATCATTTATTTGGAGGCATCACCACAGATAAATATCAATGGTGTGTCGTGTGTCTGACGTTACAATCTAACGCCTTATTTATAAGCTTTATTTGTTTATCATTATGCACATAGTATGTGGTTGGTTGGTATGTATCCAACAGTAGCCAGTAGGGTACTCATGTGTGATTGTACATATTATAACATGTATTTATTATGAGACATAATCATTGATCATTGGATAACGACATACCTACCGAGTGACGCTCACATCAGTTGTTGTAGTTGTTTGTTATATTGTATTACCAATTACTTTGTATTAGGTTAAGTATAAGGAATAAAAGTAAAACACAATGAACTGTACTCGTGTGTGATTATACATATTACGTATTATAACATGTATTTATTATGAGACATACTCGTTGGATAACGACATACCTACCGAGTGACGCTCACATCAGGTGTTATACTTCTTTCTTATATTATATTATTATATTACCAATGATATGTATTTATTATGAGACGTACTCGTTGGACAACGACATACCTACCGAGTGACGCTCACATCAGGTGTTGTACTTCTTTGTTATATTATATTATTATATTACCAATCACTTTGTAATAGGTCTTTAAGTATCATGAATAAAAGTAAAACACAATTAACTGTATTATTATTTATTTGTATAAGTATAAGCCATGTGACATTCACATAATATATTACAAGTATAAGTATAAGTACAACAATGACAAATTTAATTTTTCAAAGTGCAAAATGTCAAATAAAAATTTGACATTTCGGACTTAGAAAAATTCGGGACCTCTCCTCGCCGCTCGCAGCGGCAAGAGTTTCCCCTAGAACAAATGGTTTCTTGGTGGTCCTCGCTTCGCTCGGACCAAGCTTCTCCGTAGAGGGGACCGTTGCTGGTGGTCCTCGCTCCGCTCGGACTATAGTCCCGACCACCCACCCCATGTTCTGCAGTTACTTATATACCCAAAATTTCCCACTACATTTTGGACCTAAGTAGGGGCCTTAAGTGGGGGGTCACGTGACTCCCCACCAACTTAAGCCGTTTAACCAATACTTTCGTGACGTTTAGTTGTTAACTTATAACTGCAAGTCATTTTTTTCTGTTTTGCAATATAAGTTACAATCTTAACGAACACTTCCCCAAGAGGCTTGGTCCACCAACGAAGACGTTGGCCAAGAAAACCATTTTTTTAGGGGGGGGCATGCCGCTGCGAGCGGCGATATTATATCCCGAATTTAACACTATACACTTTCTTCTTCTCCCCGAAATCTCCATCATCATCCACTCCGATGTCGATTACGAAATCTGCTATGCTCTCCGTTCATCTGAAATTAAAAATACAATCGGTTTTTCAAATTTACACAGTACACACATCATCAATTACGGGGAATATTTACGGGGGGCGCGGGGGGTCAAAATCCAGGGATAAAATTTACTACGCCACACTGACTCCTATTTTCAACTACCCACCTTGCCTGATACTGCCCCCTAAACTACTTAACACTTCCAACCACTATCTCCAATTTCTGAGACTACCTCGTACAAGTACAGGGTACAGCCAATTGCCAGGGTGATTTACTCTTGGTAAACCCAAATCAATTTTTGACTTAAACATTTTCATGATCCAAACCTAATTTTTTTATCACTGCCCTCTACAAACTAATCACATTCTGCCCGTATTGGAACTAACAGGAACCCTCCACCCCTAATTTTTTTGGAAATTTACCATATTCCTCGCAATTTAAACAACTTTCAAAAAACGGCAGGTGCATTTACAAATAACTTCAAAGATCCTAATGTCAACTTTTAAAGGAATATCTTTTCGGATGATTTTACATATTTTTTCTAGTAATTTCAATGCTGCCCAAGATATCCTTATGAAAATTAACGATATTATTTCTGTGGTTATTTCAAACACCAACTCATGTTCTTTTAAAATTATTATTCAATCAATTACGGGAAATATTTGCGGTGGGCGCGGGGAGTTAAAATCCCGAGATAAAATTTGCTACGCCACACCAACTCCAATTTCAAACTACCCACCTTGCCTGATACTACCCCTAACTTTTCAAGACTATCCCGCTTTTCCCTAAACTACTTAACACTTCCAACTACTATCTCCAACTTCTCAGACTACTTTCTACAGATTACTGACCAACTGCCAGGGTGATTTACCCCTGGTAAACCCAAATCAAAGTTTGACCTAAACAAACTAATCACATTCTGCCCGTATTGGAACTAGCACATTTCTCTCATTAAGGCCAAGTTTTTCAATCGTGAGTTAACCCAAATTCAATGGTTAACTTTGAATTCTGACAAATTAGGGTAGTCATAAACGTAGGTTAACCCTTGAACTTGGGTTAACTCACAATTGAAAACCTTGACTTAAGTGAGACCCTTCGCCCCTATTTTTTTTGGAAATTAATAATATTCCTCACAATTTAAACAAACAACTTTCAAAAAATAGCAGGTGCATTTACAAATAACTTCAAAGATACCTTTTAAAGGAATATCTTCGCGGATGATTTTATTTTTTCTGGTAATTCCAAACTGCCCAACATATCCTTTAAAAAAATTATTTTTGTGGTTTGAGAAATCGGGCATTAACTCAATTATTGTTAAATGGTACATACCTTTTTTTATCGTATCTGGCTGTTCTTCATTAATCTTCTCTTCTTCCACATCGGCATTCTCCTCAAGTTCTGAAAATAAAAATATTTATAAGAATATGTCAAGTAATTTTGCAATAAAAATTTTAAACTTTGGTGGCAGAACAAAATATAATATCCGAGGACTTATTAAGAGCAATTAAAAATCATGAGCGGAGACTTCAAGTTTTAAAGGACGCAGCGTGACTTCTCAACGAAATCATCTAAAACTTAAATTGGGGATCAAAACCAACTATGCCCAAAGCCCTAACAAACACGATTAAAAAACATTACCAGGGACCTAAATTTGTTTCGCGATTTTACACAGTTTTGATTGATTCCGCGAGCTTCTGAGGGCTGTATCCAGCAGTAGGCATCTAAGTACGTCGATTTAAGTAATAAAAAAGCCACCTAAATTTTTTAAGATTTTTGAAAAAAACGTAAGGTTAACCCCTTTGGTGTTTTTTGACCCCAAAAAATGAAAAGTGGAATTCGTCAGCTTCTTTCATTGTTTCTTATGTATTTTGATCAGAAATTTCGATTGGCGCAGTCAGATTTCTCGTAAGTATAATATTTTTTATTTTATTTGGCTTTAAACGTAACAGATTCGGGGTCAATTAGCCCTTAATTTCTTTCGCGATTTTACTCAGTTTTGATTGATTCCGCGAGGTTCTGAGGGCTGTATCCAGCAGTAGGCATCTAAGTACGTCGATTTAAGTAATAAAAACGCCACCTAAATTTTTTCAGATTTTTGAAAAAAACGTAAGGTTAACCCCTTTGGTGTTTTTTGACCCCAAAAAATGAAAAGTGCAATTCGGCAGGTTCCTACACTGTTTATTACGTATTTTCTTCAGAAAATTCGATTGGCGCAGTCAGATTTCGCGTAAGTATGATATTTTTTATTTTATTTGGCTTTAAACGTAACACATTCGGGGTCAATTATCCCTTAATTTATTTCGCGATTTTACTCAGTTTTGATTGATTCCGCGAGGTTCTGAGGGCTGTATCCAGCAGTAGGCATCTAAGTACTTCGATTTAAGTAATAAAAACGCCACCAAAATTTTTTAAGATTTTTGAAAAAAACGTAAGGTTAACCCCTTTGGTGTTTTTTGACCCCAAAAAATGAAAAGTGGAATTCGTCAGCTTCTTTCATTGTTTCTTATGTATTTTGATCAGAAATTTCGATTGGCGCAGTCAGATTTCTCGTAAGTATGATATTTTTTATTTTATTTGGCTTTAAACGTAACAGATTCGGGGTCAATTAGCCCTTAATTTCTTTCGCGATTTTACACAGTTTTGATTGATTCCGCGAGGTTCTGAGGGCTGTATCCAGCAGTAGGCATCTAAGTACGTCGATTTAAGTAATAAAAACGCCACCTAAATTTTTTCAGATTTTTGAAAAAAACGTAAGGTTAACCCCTTTGGTGTTTTTTGACCGCAAAAAATGAAAAGTGCAATTCGGCAGGTTCCTACACTGTTTCTTACGTATTTTCAATAGAACATTCGATTGGCGCAGTTAGATTTCTCCTAAGTATGATATTTTTTATTCTATTTGGCTTTAAACGTAACACATTCGGGGTCAATTATCCCTTAATTTATTTCGCGATTTTACTCAGTTTTGATTGATTCCGCGAGGTTCTGAGGGCTGTATCCAGCAGTAGGCATCTAAGTACGTCGATTTAAGTAATAAAAACGCCACCTAAAGTTTTTCAGATTTTTGAAAAAAACGTAAGGTTAACCCCTTTGGTGTTTTTTGACTCCAAAAAATAAAAAGGGCAATTCGGCAGCTTCTTTCACTGTTTCTTACGTATGTTCAATAGAACATTCGATTGGCGCAGTCAGATTTCTCCTAAGTATGATATTTTTTATTTTATTTGGCTTTAAACGTAACACATTCGGGGTCAATTATCCCTTAATTTATTTCGCGATTTTACTCAGTTTTGATTGATTCCGCGAGGTTCTGAGGGCTGTATCCAGCAGTAGGCATCTAAGTACGTCGATTTAAGTAATAAAAACGCCACCTAAATTTTTACAGATTTTTGAAAAAAACGTAAGGTTAACCCCTTTGGTGTTTTTTGACCCCAAAAAATGAAAAGTGCAATTCGGCAGGTTCCTACACTGTTTCTTAAGTATTTTCATCAGAAAATTCGATTGGCGCAGTCAGATTTCTCCTAAATATGATATTTTTTATTTTATTTGGCTTTAAACGTAACACATTCGGGGTTAATTACCCCTAATTTATTTCGCGATTTTACACAGTTTTGATTGATTCCGCGAGGTTCTGAAGGCTGTATCCAGCAGTAGGCATCTAAGTACGTCGATTTAAGTAATAAAAACGCCACCTAAATTTTTTCAGATTTTTGAAAAAAACGTAAGGTTAACCCCTTTGGTGTTTTTTGACCCCAAAAAATGAAAAGTGCAATTCGGCAGGTTCCTACACTGTTTATTACGTATTTTCTTCAGAAAATTCGATTGGCGCAGTCAGATTTCGCGTAAGTATGATATTTTTTATTTTATTTGGCTTTAAACGTAACAGATTCGGGGTCAATTAGCCCTTAATTTCTTTCGCGATTTTACTCAGTTTTGATTGATTCCGCGAGGTTCTGAGGGCTGTATCCAGCAGTAGGCATCTAAGTACTTCGATTTAAGTAATAAAAACGCCACCTAAATTTTTTAAGATTTTTGAAAAAAACGTAAGGTTAACCCCTTTGGTGTTTTTTGACCCCAAAAAATGAAAAGTGGAATTCGTCAGCTTCTTTCATTGTTTCTTATGTATTTTGATCAGAAATTTCGATTGGCGCAGTCAGATTTCTCGTAAGTATAATATTTTTTATTTTATTTGGCTTTAAACGTAACAGATTCGGGGTCAATTAGCCCTTAATTTCTTTCGCGATTTTACTCAGTTTTGATTGATTCCGCGAGGTTCTGAGGGCTGTATCCAGCAGTAGGCATCTAAGTACGTCGATTTAAGTAATAAAAACGCCACCTAAATTTTTTCAGATTTTTGAAAAAAACGTAAGGTTAACCCCTTTGGTGTTTTTTGACCCCAAAAAATGAAAAGTGGAATTCGTCAGCTTCTTTCATTGTTTCTTATGTATTTTGATCAGAAATTTCGATTGGCGCAGTCAGATTTCTCGTAAGTATGATATTTTTTATTTTATTTGGCTTTAAACGTAACACATTCGGGGTCAATTAGCCCTTAATTTATTTCGCGATTTTACTCAGTTTTGATTGATTCCGCGAGGTTCTGAGGGCTGTATCCAGCAGTAGGCATCTAAGTACGTCGATTTAAGTAATAAAAACGCCACCTAAATTTTTACAGATTTTTGAAAAAAACGTAAGGTTAACCCCTTTGGTGTTTTTTGACCCCAAAAAATGAAAAGTGCAATTCGGCAGGTTCCTACACTGTTTCTTAAGTATTTTCATCAGAAAATTCGATTGGCGCAGTCAGATTTCTCCTAAATATGATATTTTTTATTTTATTTGGCTTTAAACGTAACACATTCGGGGTTAATTACCCCTAATTTATTTCGCGATTTTACACAGTTTTGATTGATTCCGCGAGGTTCTGAGGGCTGTATCCAGCAGTAGGCATCTAAGTACGTCGATTTAAGTAATAAAAACGCCACCTAAATTTTTTCAGATTTTTGAAAAAAACGTAAGGTTAACCCCTTTGGTGTTTTTTGACCCCAAAAAATGAAAAGTGCAATTCGGCAGGTTCCTACACTGTTTCTTAAGTATTTTCATCAGAAAATTCGATTGGCGCAGTCAGATTTCTCCTAAATATGATATTTTTTATTTTATTTGGCTTTAAACGTAACACATTCGGGGTTAATTACCCCTAATTTATTTCGCGATTTCACACAGTTTTGATTGATTCCGCGAGGTTCTGAGGGCTGTATCCAGCAGTAGGCATCTAAGTACGTCGATTTAAGTAATAAAAACGCCACCTAAATTTTTTCAGATTTTTGAAAAAAACGTAAGGTTAACCCCTTTGGTGTTTTTTGACCCCAAAAAATGAAAAGTGCAATTCGGCAGGTTCCTACACTGTTTATTACGTATTTTCTTCAGAAAATTCGATTGGCGCAGTCAGATTTCGCGTAAGTATGATATTTTTTATTTTATTTGGCTTTAAACGTAACAGATTCGGGGTCAATTAGCCCTTAATTTCTTTCGCGATTTTACTCAGTTTTGATTGATTCCGCGAGGTTCTGAGGGCTGTATCCAGCAGTAGGCATCTAAGTACTTCGATTTAAGTAATAAAAACGCCACCTAAATTTTTTAAGATTTTTGAAAAAAACGTAAGGTTAACCCCTTTGGTGTTTTTTGACCCCAAAAAATGAAAAGTGGAATTCGTCAGCTTCTTTCATTGTTTCTTATGTATTTTGATCAAAAATTTCGATTGGCGCAGTCAGATTTCTCGTAAGTATAATATTTTTTATTTTATTTGGCTTTAAACGTAACAGATTCGGGGTCAATTAGCCCTTAATTTCTTTCGCGATTTTACTCAGTTTTGATTGATTCCGCGAGGTTCTGAGGGCTGTATCCAGCAGTAGGCATCTAAGTACGTCGATTTAAGTAATAAAAACGCCACCTAAATTTTTTCAGATTTTTGAAAAAAACGTAAGGTTAACCCCTTTGGTGTTTTTTGACCCCAAAAAATGAAAAGTGTAATTCGGCAGGTTCCTACACTGTTTATTACGTATTTTCTTCAGAAAATTCGATTGGCGCAGTCAGATTTCGCGTAAGTATGATATTTTTTATTTTATTTGGCTTTAAACGTAACACATTCGGGGTCAATTATCCCTTAATTTATTTCGCGATTTTACTCAGTTTTGATTGATTCCGCGAGGTTCTGAGGGCTGTATCCAGCAGTAGGCATCTAAGTACTTCGATTTAAGTAATAAAAACGCCACCAAAATTTTTTAAGATTTTTGAAAAAAACGTAAGGTTAACCCCTTTGGTGTTTTTTGACCCCAAAAAATGAAAAGTGCAATTCGGCAGGTTCCTACACTGTTTCTTAAGTATTTTCATCAGAAAATTCGATTGGCGCAGTCAGATTTCTCCTAAATATGATATTTTTTATTTTATTTGGCTTTAAACGTAACACATTCGGGGTTAATTACCCCTAATTTATTTCGCGATTTTACACAGTTTTGATTGATTCCGCGAGGTTCTGAGGGCTGTATCCAGCAGTAGGCATCTAAGTACGTCGATTTAAGTAATAAAAACGCCACCTAAATTTTTTCAGATTTTTGAAAAAAACGTAAGGTTAACCCCTTTGGTGTTTTTTGACCCCAAAAAATGAAAAGTGCAATTCGGCAGGTTCCTACACTGTTTCTTAAGTATTTTCATCAGAAAATTCGATTGGCGCAGTCAGATTTCTCGTAAGTATGATATTTTTTATTTTATTTGGCTTTAAACGTAACACATTCGGGGTCAATTATCCCTTAATTTATTTCGCGATTTTACACAGTTTTGATTGATTCCGCGAGGTTCTGAGGGCTGTATCCAGCAGTAGGCATCTAAGTACGTCGATTTAAGTAATAAAAACGCCACCTAAATTTTTACAGATTTTTGAAAAAAACGTAAGGTTAACCCCTTTGGTGTTTTTTGACCCCAAAAAATGAAAAGTGCAATTCGGCAGCTTCTTTCACTGTTTCTTACGTAGTTTCAATAGAACATTCGATTGGCGCAGTCAGATTTCTCCTAAGTATGATATTTTTTATTTTATTTGGCTTTAAACGTAACACATTCGGGGTCAATTATCCCTTAATTTCTTTCGCGATTTTACTCAGTTTTGATTGATTCCGCGAGGTTCTGAGGGCTGTATCCAGCAGTAGGCATCTAAGTACGTCGATTTAAGTAATAAAAACGCCACCTAAATTTTTTAAGATTTTTGAAAAAAACGTAAGGTTAACCCCTTTGGTGTTTTTTGACCCCAAAAAATGAAAAGTGGAATTCGTCAGCTTCTTTCATTGTTTCTTATGTATTTTGATCAGAAATTTCGATTGGCGCAGTCAGATTTCTCGTAAGTATGATATTTTTTATTTTATTTGGCTTTAAACGTAACAGATTCGGGGTCAATTAGCCCTTAATTTCTTTCGCGATTTTACTCAGTTTTGATTGATTCCGCGAGGTTCTGAGGGCTGTATCCAGCAGTAGGCATCTAAGTACGTCGATTTAAGTAATAAAAACGCCACCTAAATTTTTTCAGATTTTTGAAAAAAACGTAAGGTTAACCCCTTTGGTGTTTTTTGACCCCAAAAAATGAAAAGTGCAATTCGGCAGGTTCCTACACTGTTTCTTAAGTATTTTCATCAGAAAATTCGATTGGCGCAGTCAGATTTCTCGTAAGTATGATATTTTTTATTATATTTGGCTTTAAACGTAACAGATTCGGGGTCAATTAGCCCTTAATTTCTTTCGCGATTTTACTCAGTTTTGATTGATTCCGCGAGGTTCTGAGGGCTGTATCCAGCAGTAGGCATCTAAGTACGTCGATTTAAGTAATAAAAACGCCACCTAAATTTTTTCAGATTTTTGAAAAAAACGTAAGGTTAACCCCTTTGGTGTTTTTTGACCCCAAAAAATGAAAAGTGCAATTCGGCAGGTTCCTACACTGTTTCTTAAGTATTTTCATCAGAAAATTCGATTGGCGCAGTCAGATTTCTCGTAAGTATGATATTTTTTATTTTATTTGGCTTTAAACGTAACACATTCGGGGTCAATTATCCCTTAATTTATTTCGCGATTTTACACAGTTTTGATTGATTCCGCGAGGTTCTGAGGGCTGTATCCAGCAGTAGGCATCTAAGTACGTCGATTTAAGTAATAAAAACGCCACCTAAATTTTTACAGATTTTTGAAAAAAACGTAAGGTTAACCCCTTTGGTGTTTTTTGACCCCAAAAAATGAAAAGTGCAATTCGGCAGCTTCTTTCACTGTTTCTTACGTAGTTTCAATAGAACATTCGATTGGCGCAGTCAGATTTCTCCTAAGTATGATATTTTTTATTTTATTTGGCTTTAAACGTAACACATTCGGGGTCAATTAGCCCTTAATTTATTTCGCGATTTTACTCAGTTTTGATTGATTCCGCGAGGTTCTGAGGGCTGTATCCAGCAGTAGGCATCTAAGTACGTCGATTTAAGTAATAAAAACGCCACCTAAATTTTTTCAGATTTTTGAAAAAAACGTAAGGTTAACCCCTTTGGTGTTTTTTGACCCCAAAAAATGAAAAGTGCAATTCGGCAGGTTCCTACACTGTTTATTACGTATTTTCTTCAGAAAATTCGATTGGCGCAGTCAGATTTCGCGTAAGTATGATATTTTTTATTTTATTTGGCTTTAAACGTAACACATTCGGGGTCAATTAGCCCTTAATTTATTTCGCGATTTTACTCAGTTTTGATTGATTCCGCGAGGTTCTGAGGGCTGTATCCAGCAGTAGGCATCTAAGTACGTCGATTTAAGTAATAAAAACGCCACCTAAATTTTTTCAGATTTTTGAAAAAAACGTAAGGTTAACCCCTTTGGTGTTTTTTGACCCCAAAAAATGAAAAGTGCAATTCGGCAGGTTCCTACACTGTTTATTACGTATTTTCTTCAGAAAATTCGATTGGCGCAGTCAGATTTCGCGTAAGTATGATATTTTTTATTTTATTTGGCTTTAAACGTAACACATTCGGGGTCAATTAGCCCTTAATTTATTTCGCGATTTTACTCAGTTTTGATTGATTCCGCGAGGTTCTGAGGGCTGTATCCAGCAGTAGGCATCTAAGTACGTCGATTTAAGTAATAAAAACGCCACCTAAATTTTTTCAGATTTTTGAAAAAAACGTAAGGTTAACCCCTTTGGTGTTTTTTGACCCCAAAAAATGAAAAGTGCAATTCGGCAGGTTCCTACACTGTTTCTTAAGTATTTTCATCAGAAAATTCGATTGGCGCAGTCAGATTTCTCGTAAGTATGATATTTTTTATTATATTTGGCTTTAAACGTAACAGATTCGGGGTCAATTAGCCCTTAATTTCTTTCGCGATTTTACACAGTTTTGATTGATTCCGCGAGGTTCTGAGGGCTGTATCCAGCAGTAGGCATCTAAGTACGTCGATTTAAGTAATAAAAACGCCACCTAAATTTTTTCAGATTTTTGAAAAAAACGTAAGGTTAACCCCTTTGGTGTTTTTTGACCCCAAAAAATGAAAAGTGCAATTCGGCAGGTTCCTACACTGTTTCTTAAGTATTTTCATCAGAAAATTCGATTGGCGCAGTCAGATTTCTCCTAAATATGATATTTTTTATTTTATTTGGCTTTAAACGTAACACATTCGGGGTTAATTACCCCTAATTTATTTCGCGATTTCACACAGTTTTGATTGATTCCGCGAGGTTCTGAGGGCTGTATCCAGCAGTAGGCATCTAAGTACGTCGATTTAAGTAATAAAAACGCCACCTAAATTTTTTCAGATTTTTGAAAAAAACGTAAGGTTAACCCCTTTGGTGTTTTTTGACCCCAAAAAATGAAAAGTGCAATTCGGCAGGTTCCTACACTGTTTCTTAAGTATTTTCATCAGAAAATTCGATTGGCGCAGTCAGATTTCTCGTAAGTATGATATTTTTTATTATATTTGGCTTTAAACGTAACAGATTCGGGGTCAATTAGCCCTTAATTTCTTTCGCGATTTTACACAGTTTTGATTGATTCCGCGAGGTTCTGAGGGCTGTATCCAGCAGTAGGCATCTAAGTACGTCGATTTAAGTAATAAAAACGCCACCTAAATTTTTTCAGATTTTTGAAAAAAACGTAAGGTTAACCCCTTTGGTGTTTTTTGACCCCAAAAAATGAAAAGTGCAATTCGGCAGGTTCCTACACTGTTTCTTAAGTATTTTCATCAGAAAATTCGATTGGCGCAGTCAGATTTCTCGTAAGTATGATATTTTTTATTATATTTGGCTTTAAACGTAACAGATTCGGGGTCAATTAGCCCTTAATTTCTTTCGCGATTTTACACAGTTTTGATTGATTCCGCGAGGTTCTGAGGGCTGTATCCAGCAGTAGGCATCTAAGTACGTCGATTTAAGTAATAAAAACGCCACCTAAATTTTTTCAGATTTTTGAAAAAAACGTAAGGTTAACCCCTTTGGTGTTTTTTGACCCCAAAAAATGAAAAGTGCAATTCGGCAGGTTCCTACACTGTTTATTACGTATTTTCTTCAGAAAATTCGATTGGCGCAGTCAGATTTCGCGTAAGTGTGATATTTTTTATTTTATTTGGCTTTAAACGTAACACATTCGGGGTCAATTAGCCCTTAATTTATTTCGCAATTTTACTCAGTTTTGATTGATTCCGCGAGGTTCTGAGGGCTGTATCCAGCAGTAGGCATCTAAGTACGTCGATTTAAGTAATAAAAACGCCACCTAAATTTTTACAGATTTTTGAAAAAAACGTAAGGTTAACCCCTTTGGTGTTTTTTGACCCCAAAAAATGAAAAGTGCAATTCGGCAGGTTCCTACACTGTTTCTTAAGTATTTTCATCAGAAAATTCGATTGGCGCAGTCAGATTTCTCCTAAATATGATATTTTTTATTTTATTTGGCTTTAAACGTAACACATTCGGGGTTAATTACCCCTAATTTATTTCGCGATTTTACACAGTTTTGATTGATTCCGCGAGGTTCTGAGGGCTGTATCCAGCAGTAGGCATCTAAGTACGTCGATTTAAGTAATAAAAACGCCACCTAAATTTTTTCAGATTTTTGAAAAAAACGTAAGGTTAACCCCTTTGGTGTTTTTTGACCCCAAAAAATGAAAAGTGCAATTCGGCAGGTTCCTACACTGTTTCTTAAGTATTTTCATCAGAAAATTCGATTGGCGCAGTCAGATTTCTCGTAAGTATGATATTTTTTATTTTATTTGGCTTTAAACGTAACACATTCGGGGTCAATTATCCCTTAATTTATTTCGCGATTTTACACAGTTTTGATTGATTCCGCGAGGTTCTGAGGGCTGTATCCAGCAGTAGGCATCTAAGTACGTCGATTTAAGTAATAAAAACGCCACCTAAATTTTTACAGATTTTTGAAAAAAACGTAAGGTTAACCCCTTTGGTGTTTTTTGACCCCAAAAAATGAAAAGTGCAATTCGGCAGCTTCTTTCACTGTTTCTTACGTAGTTTCAATAGAACATTCGATTGGCGCAGTCAGATTTCTCCTAAGTATGATATTTTTTATTTTATTTGGCTTTAAACGTAACACATTCGGGGTCAATTATCCCTTAATTTCTTTCGCGATTTTACTCAGTTTTGATTGATTCCGCGAGGTTCTGAGGGCTGTATCCAGCAGTAGGCATCTAAGTACGTCGATTTAAGTAATAAAAACGCCACCTAAATTTTTTAAGATTTTTGAAAAAAACGTAAGGTTAACCCCTTTGGTGTTTTTTGACCCCAAAAAATGAAAAGTGGAATTCGTCAGCTTCTTTCATTGTTTCTTATGTATTTTGATCAGAAATTTCGATTGGCGCAGTCAGATTTCTCGTAAGTATGATATTTTTTATTTTATTTGGCTTTAAACGTAACAGATTCGGGGTCAATTAGCCCTTAATTTCTTTCGCGATTTTACTCAGTTTTGATTGATTCCGCGAGGTTCTGAGGGCTGTATCCAGCAGTAGGCATCTAAGTACGTCGATTTAAGTAATAAAAACGCCACCTAAATTTTTTCAGATTTTTGAAAAAAACGTAAGGTTAACCCCTTTGGTGTTTTTTGACCCCAAAAAATGAAAAGTGCAATTCGGCAGGTTCCTACACTGTTTATTACGTATTTTCTTCAGAAAATTCGATTGGCGCAGTCAGATTTCGCGTAAGTATGATATTTTTTATTTTATTTGGCTTTAAACGTAACACATTCGGGGTCAATTAGCCCTTAATTTATTTCGCGATTTTACTCAGTTTTGATTGATTCCGCGAGGTTCTGAGGGCTGTATCCAGCAGTAGGCATCTAAGTACGTCGATTTAAGTAATAAAAACGCCACCTAAATTTTTTCAGATTTTTGAAAAAAACGTAAGGTTAACCCCTTTGGTGTTTTTTGACCCCAAAAAATGAAAAGTGCAATTCGGCAGGTTCCTACACTGTTTCTTAAGTATTTTCATCAGAAAATTCGATTGGCGCAGTCAGATTTCTCGTAAGTATGATATTTTTTATTTTATTTGGCTTTAAACGTAACACATTCGGGGTCAATTATCCCTTAATTTATTTCGCGATTTTACACAGTTTTGATTGATTCCGCGAGGTTCTGAGGGCTGTATCCAGCAGTAGGCATCTAAGTACGTCGATTTAAGTAATAAAAACGCCACCTAAATTTTTACAGATTTTTGAAAAAAACGTAAGGTTAACCCCTTTGGTGTTTTTTGACCCCAAAAAATGAAAAGTGCAATTCGGCAGCTTCTTTCACTGTTTCTTACGTAGTTTCAATAGAACATTCGATTGGCGCAGTCAGATTTCTCCTAAGTATGATATTTTTTATTTTATTTGGCTTTAAACGTAACACATTCGGGGTCAATTATCCCTTAATTTCTTTCGCGATTTTACTCAGTTTTGATTGATTCCGCGAGGTTCTGAGGGCTGTATCCAGCAGTAGGCATCTAAGTACGTCGATTTAAGTAATAAAAACGCCACCTAAATTTTTTCAGATTTTTGAAAAAAACGTAAGGTTAACCCCTTTGGTGTTTTTTGACCCCAAAAAATGAAAAGTGCAATTCGGCAGGTTCCTACACTGTTTATTACGTATTTTCTTCAGAAAATTCGATTGGCGCAGTCAGATTTCGCGTAAGTATGATATTTTTTATTTTATTTGGCTTTAAACGTAACACATTCGGGGTCAATTAGCCCTTAATTTATTTCGCGATTTTACTCAGTTTTGATTGATTCCGCGAGGTTCTGAGGGCTGTATCCAGCAGTAGGCATCTAAGTACGTCGATTTAAGTAATAAAAACGCCACCTAAATTTTTTCAGATTTTTGAAAAAAACGTAAGGTTAACCCCTTTGGTGTTTTTTGACCCCAAAAAATGAAAAGTGCAATTCGGCAGGTTCCTACACTGTTTCTTAAGTATTTTCATCAGAAAATTCGATTGGCGCAGTCAGATTTCTCGTAAGTATGATATTTTTTATTTTATTTGGCTTTAAACGTAACACATTCGGGGTCAATTATCCCTTAATTTATTTCGCGATTTTACACAGTTTTGATTGATTCCGCGAGGTTCTGAGGGCTGTATCCAGCAGTAGGCATCTAAGTACGTCGATTTAAGTAATAAAAACGCCACCTAAATTTTTACAGATTTTTGAAAAAAACGTAAGGTTAACCCCTTTGGTGTTTTTTGACCCCAAAAAATGAAAAGTGCAATTCGGCAGCTTCTTTCACTGTTTCTTACGTAGTTTCAATAGAACATTCGATTGGCGCAGTCAGATTTCTCCTAAGTATGATATTTTTTATTTTATTTGGCTTTAAACGTAACACATTCGGGGTCAATTATCCCTTAATTTCTTTCGCGATTTTACTCAGTTTTGATTGATTCCGCGAGGTTCTGAGGGCTGTATCCAGCAGTAGGCATCTAAGTACGTCGATTTAAGTAATAAAAACGCCACCTAAATTTTTTAAGATTTTTGAAAAAAACGTAAGGTTAACCCCTTTGGTGTTTTTTGACCCCAAAAAATGAAAAGTGGAATTCGTCAGCTTCTTTCATTGTTTCTTATGTATTTTGATCAGAAATTTCGATTGGCGCAGTCAGATTTCTCGTAAGTATGATATTTTTTATTTTATTTGGCTTTAAACGTAACAGATTCGGGGTCAATTAGCCCTTAATTTCTTTCGCGATTTTACTCAGTTTTGATTGATTCCGCGAGGTTCTGAGGGCTGTATCCAGCAGTAGGCATCTAAGTACGTCGATTTAAGTAATAAAAACGCCACCTAAATTTTTTCAGATTTTTGAAAAAAACGTAAGGTTAACCCCTTTGGTGTTTTTTGACCCCAAAAAATGAAAAGTGCAATTCGGCAGGTTCCTACACTGTTTCTTAAGTATTTTCATCAGAAAATTCGATTGGCGCAGTCAGATTTCTCGTAAGTATGATATTTTTTATTATATTTGGCTTTAAACGTAACAGATTCGGGGTCAATTAGCCCTTAATTTCTTTCGCGATTTTACTCAGTTTTGATTGATTCCGCGAGGTTCTGAGGGCTGTATCCAGCAGTAGGCATCTAAGTACGTCGATTTAAGTAATAAAAACGCCACCTAAATTTTTTCAGATTTTTGAAAAAAACGTAAGGTTAACCCCTTTGGTGTTTTTTGACCCCAAAAAATGAAAAGTGCAATTCGGCAGGTTCCTACACTGTTTATTACGTATTTTCTTCAGAAAATTCGATTGGCGCAGTCAGATTTCGCGTAAGTATGATATTTTTTATTTTATTTGGCTTTAAACGTAACACATTCGGGGTCAATTAGCCCTTAATTTATTTCGCGATTTTACTCAGTTTTGATTGATTCCGCGAGGTTCTGAGGGCTGTATCCAGCAGTAGGCATCTAAGTACGTCGATTTAAGTAATAAAAACGCCACCTAAATTTTTTCAGATTTTTGAAAAAAACGTAAGGTTAACCCCTTTGGTGTTTTTTGACCCCAAAAAATGAAAAGTGCAATTCGGCAGGTTCCTACACTGTTTATTACATATTTTCTTCAGAAAATTCGATTGGCGCAGTCAGATTTCGCGTAAGTATGATATTTTTTATTTTATTTGGCTTTAAACGTAACACATTCGGGGTCAATTATCCCTTAATTTATTTCGCGATTTTACTCAGTTTTGATTGATTCCGCGAGGTTCTGAGGGCTGTATCCAGCAGTAGGCATCTAAGTACTTCGATTTAAGTAATAAAAACGCCACCAAAATTTTTTAAGATTTTTGAAAAAAACGTAAGGTTAACCCCTTTGGTGTTTTTTGACCCCAAAAAATGAAAAGTGGAATTCGTCAGCTTCTTTCATTGTTTCTTATGTATTTTGATCAGAAATTTCGATTGGCGCAGTCAGATTTCTCGTAAGTATGATATTTTTTATTTTATTTGGCTTTAAACGTAACACATTCGGGGTCAATTAGCCCTTAATTTATTTCGCGATTTTACTCAGTTTTGATTGATTCCGCGAGGTTCTGAGGGCTGTATCCAGCAGTAGGCATCTAAGTACGTCGATTTAAGTAATAAAAACGCCACCTAAAGTTTTTCAGATTTTTGAAAAAAACGTAAGGTTAACCCCTTTGGTGTTTTTTGACTCCAAAAAATAAAAAGGGCAATTCGGCAGCTTCTTTCACTGTTTCTTACGTATGTTCAATAGAACATTCGATTGGCGCAGTCAGATTTCTCCTAAGTATGATATTTTTTATTTTATTTGGCTTTAAACGTAACACATTCGGGGTCAATTATCCCTTAATTTATTTCGCGATTTTACTCAGTTTTGATTGATTCCGCGAGGTTCTGAGGGCTGTATCCAGCAGTAGGCATCTAAGTACGTCGATTTAAGTAATAAAAACGCCACCTAAATTTTTACAGATTTTTGAAAAAAACGTAAGGTTAACCCCTTTGGTGTTTTTTGACCCCAAAAAATGAAAAGTGCAATTCGGCAGGTTCCTACACTGTTTCTTAAGTATTTTCATCAGAAAATTCGATTGGCGCAGTCAGATTTCTCCTAAATATGATATTTTTTATTTTATTTGGCTTTAAACGTAACACATTCGGGGTTAATTACCCCTAATTTATTTCGCGATTTTACACAGTTTTGATTGATTCCGCGAGGTTCTGAGGGCTGTATCCAGCAGTAGGCATCTAAGTACGTCGATTTAAGTAATAAAAACGCCACCTAAATTTTTTCAGATTTTTGAAAAAAACGTAAGGTTAACCCCTTTGGTGTTTTTTGACCCCAAAAAATGAAAAGTGCAATTCGGCAGGTTCCTACACTGTTTCTTAAGTATTTTCATCAGAAACTTCGATTGGCGCAGTCAGATTTCTCGTAAGTATGATATTTTTTATTTTATTTGGCTTTAAACGTAACACATTCGGGGTCAATTATCCCTTAATTTATTTCGCGATTTTACACAGTTTTGATTGATTCCGCGAGGTTCTGAGGGCTGTATCCAGCAGTAGGCATCTAAGTACGTCGATTTAAGTAATAAAAACGCCACCTAAATTTTTACAGATTTTTGAAAAAAACGTAAGGTTAACCCCTTTGGTGTTTTTTGACCCCAAAAAATGAAAAGTGCAATTCGGCAGCTTCTTTCACTGTTTCTTACGTAGTTTCAATAGAACATTCGATTGGCGCAGTCAGATTTCTCCTAAGTATGATATTTTTTATTTTATTTGGCTTTAAACGTAACACATTCGGGGTCAATTATCCCTTAATTTCTTTCGCGATTTTACTCAGTTTTGATTGATTCCGCGAGGTTCTGAGGGCTGTATCCAGCAGTAGGCATCTAAGTACGTCGATTTAAGTAATAAAAACGCCACCTAAATTTTTTAAGATTTTTGAAAAAAACGTAAGGTTAACCCCTTTGGTGTTTTTTGACCCCAAAAAATGAAAAGTGGAATTCGTCAGCTTCTTTCATTGTTTCTTATGTATTTTGATCAGAAATTTCGATTGGCGCAGTCAGATTTCTCGTAAGTATGATATTTTTTATTTTATTTGGCTTTAAACGTAACAGATTCGGGGTCAATTAGCCCTTAATTTCTTTCGCGATTTTACTCAGTTTTGATTGATTCCGCGAGGTTCTGAGGGCTGTATCCAGCAGTAGGCATCTAAGTACGTCGATTTAAGTAATAAAAACGCCACCTAAATTTTTTCAGATTTTTGAAAAAAACGTAAGGTTAACCCCTTTGGTGTTTTTTGACCCCAAAAAATGAAAAGTGCAATTCGGCAGGTTCCTACACTGTTTCTTAAGTATTTTCATCAGAAAATTCGATTGGCGCAGTCAGATTTCTCGTAAGTATGATATTTTTTATTATATTTGGCTTTAAACGTAACAGATTCGGGGTCAATTAGCCCTTAATTTCTTTCGCGATTTTACACAGTTTTGATTGATTCCGCGAGGTTCTGAGGGCTGTATCCAGCAGTAGGCATCTAAGTACGTCGATTTAAGTAATAAAAACGCCACCTAAATTTTTTCAGATTTTTGAAAAAAACGTAAGGTTAACCCCTTTGGTGTTTTTTGACCCCAAAAAATGAAAAGTGCAATTCGGCAGGTTCCTACACTGTTTCTTAAGTATTTTCATCAGAAAATTCGATTGGCGCAGTCAGATTTCTCGTAAGTATGATATTTTTTATTATATTTGGCTTTAAACGTAACAGATTCGGGGTCAATTAGCCCTTAATTTCTTTCGCGATTTTACACAGTTTTGATTGATTCCGCGAGGTTCTGAGGGCTGTATCCAGCAGTAGGCATCTAAGTACGTCGATTTAAGTAATAAAAACGCCACCTAAATTTTTACAGATTTTTGAAAAAAACGTAAGGTTAACCCCTTTGGTGTTTTTTGACCCCAAAAAATGAAAAGTGCAATTCGGCAGCTTCCTTCACTGTTTCTTACGTAGTTTCAATAGAACATTCGATTGGCGCAGTCAGATTTCTCCTAAGTATGATATTTTTTATTTTATTTGGCTTTAAACGTAACACATTCGGGGTCAATTATCCCTTAATTTCTTTCGCGATTTTACTCAGTTTTGATTGATTCCGCGAGGTTCTGAGGGCTGTATCCAGCAGTAGGCATCTAAGTACGTCGATTTAAGTAATAAAAACGCCACCTAAATTTTTTAAGATTTTTGAAAAAAACGTAAGGTTAACCCCTTTGGTGTTTTTTGACCCCAAAAAATGAAAAGTGGAATTCGTCAGCTTCTTTCATTGTTTCTTATGTATTTTGATCAGAAATTTCGATTGGCGCAGTCAGATTTCTCGTAAGTATGATATTTTTTATTTTATTTGGCTTTAAACGTAACAGATTCGGGGTCAATTAGCCCTTAATTTCTTTCGCGATTTTACTCAGTTTTGATTGATTCCGCGAGGTTCTGAGGGCTGTATCCAGCAGTAGGCATCTAAGTACGTCGATTTAAGTAATAAAAACGCCACCTAAATTTTTTCAGATTTTTGAAAAAAACGTAAGGTTAACCCCTTTGGTGTTTTTTGACCCCAAAAAATGAAAAGTGCAATTCGGCAGGTTCCTACACTGTTTCTTAAGTATTTTCATCAGAAAATTCGATTGGCGCAGTCAGATTTCTCCTAAATATGATATTTTTTATTTTATTTGGCTTTAAACGTAACACATTCGGGGTTAATTACCCCTAATTTATTTCGCGATTTCACACAGTTTTGATTGATTCCGCGAGGTTCTGAGGGCTGTATCCAGCAGTAGGCATCTAAGTACGTCGATTTAAGTAATAAAAACGCCACCTAAATTTTTTCAGATTTTTGAAAAAAACGTAAGGTTAACCCCTTTGGTGTTTTTTGACCCCAAAAAATGAAAAGTGTAATTCGGCAGGTTCCTACACTGTTTATTACGTATTTTCTTCAGAAAATTCGATTGGCGCAGTCAGATTTCGCGTAAGTATGATATTTTTTATTTTATTTGGCTTTAAACGTAACACATTCGGGGTCAATTATCCCTTAATTTATTTCGCGATTTTACTCAGTTTTGATTGATTCCGCGAGGTTCTGAGGGCTGTATCCAGCAGTAGGCATCTAAGTACTTCGATTTAAGTAATAAAAACGCCACCAAAATTTTTTAAGATTTTTGAAAAAAACGTAAGGTTAACCCCTTTGGTGTTTTTTGACCCCAAAAAATGAAAAGTGGAATTCGTCAGCTTCTTTCATTGTTTCTTATGTATTTTGATCAGAAATTTCGATTGGCGCAGTCAGATTTCTCGTAAGTATGATATTTTTTATTTTATTTGGCTTTAAACGTAACACATTCGGGGTCAATTAGCCCTTAATTTATTTCGCGATTTTACTCAGTTTTGATTGATTCCGCGAGGTTCTGAGGGCTGTATCCAGCAGTAGGCATCTAAGTACGTCGATTTAAGTAATAAAAACGCCACCTAAAGTTTTTCAGATTTTTGAAAAAAACGTAAGGTTAACCCCTTTGGTGTTTTTTGACTCCAAAAAATAAAAAGGGCAATTCGGCAGCTTCTTTCACTGTTTCTTACGTATGTTCAATAGAACATTCGATTGGCGCAGTCAGATTTCTCCTAAGTATGATATTTTTTATTTTATTTGGCTTTAAACGTAACACATTCGGGGTCAATTATCCCTTAATTTATTTCGCGATTTTACTCAGTTTTGATTGATTCCGCGAGGTTCTGAGGGCTGTATCCAGCAGTAGGCATCTAAGTACGTCGATTTAAGTAATAAAAACGCCACCTAAATTTTTACAGATTTTTGAAAAAAACGTAAGGTTAACCCCTTTGGTGTTTTTTGACCCCAAAAAATGAAAAGTGCAATTCGGCAGGTTCCTACACTGTTTCTTAAGTATTTTCATCAGAAAATTCGATTGGCGCAGTCAGATTTCTCCTAAATATGATATTTTTTATTTTATTTGGCTTTAAACGTAACACATTCGGGGTTAATTACCCCTAATTTATTTCGCGATTTTACACAGTTTTGATTGATTCCGCGAGGTTCTGAGGGCTGTATCCAGCAGTAGGCATCTAAGTACGTCGATTTAAGTAATAAAAACGCCACCTAAATTTTTTCAGATTTTTGAAAAAAACGTAAGGTTAACCCCTTTGGTGTTTTTTGACCCCAAAAAATGAAAAGTGGAATTCGTCAGCTTCTTTCATTGTTTCTTATGTATTTTGATCAGAAATTTCGATTGGCGCAGTCAGATTTCTCCTAAGTATGATATTTTTTATTTTATTTGGCTTTAAACGTAACACATTCGGGGTCAATTATCCCTTAATTTCTTTCGCGATTTTACTCAGTTTTGATTGATTCCGCGAGGTTCTGAGCGCTGTATCCAGCAGTAGGCATCTAAGTACGTCGATTTAAGTAATAAAAACGCCACCTAAATTTTTACAGATTTTTGAAAAAAACGTAAGGTTAACCCCTTTGGTGTTTTTTGACCCCAAAAAATGAAAAGTGCAATTCGGCAGGTTCCTACACTGTTTCTTAAGTATTTTCATCAGAAAATTCGATTGGCGCAGTCAGATTTCTCCTAGATATGATATTTTTTATTTTATTTGGCTTTAAACGTAACACATTCGGGGTTAATTACCCCTAATTTATTTCGCGATTTTACACAGTTTTGATTGATTCCGCGAGGTTCTGAGGGCTGTATCCAGCAGTAGGCATCTAAGTACGTCGATTTAAGTAATAAAAACGCCACCTAAATTTTTTCAGATTTTTGAAAAAAACGTAAGGTTAACCCCTTTGGTGTTTTTTGACCCCAAAAAATGAAAAGTGCAATTCGGCAGGTTCCTACACTGTTTCTTAAGTATTTTCATCAGAAAATTCGATTGGCGCAGTCAGATTTCTCGTAAGTATGATATTTTTTATTTTATTTGGCTTTAAACGTAACACATTCGGGGTCAATTATCCCTTAATTTATTTCGCGATTTTACACAGTTTTGATTGATTCCGCGAGGTTCTGAGGGCTGTATCCAGCAGTAGGCATCTAAGTACGTCGATTTAAGTAATAAAAACGCCACCTAAATTTTTACAGATTTTTGAAAAAAACGTAAGGTTAACCCCTTTGGTGTTTTTTGACCCCAAAAAATGAAAAGTGCAATTCGGCAGGTTCCTACACTGTTTATTACGTATTTTCTTCAGAAAATTCGATTGGCGCAGTCAGATTTCGCGTAAGTATGATATTTTTTATTTTATTTGGCTTTAAACGTAACACATTCGGGGTCAATTAGCCCTTAATTTATTTCGCGATTTTACTCAGTTTTGATTGATTCCGCGAGGTTCTGAGGGCTGTATCCAGCAGTAGGCATCTAAGTACGTCGATTTAAGTAATAAAAACGCCACCTAAATTTTTTCAGATTTTTGAAAAAAACGTAAGGTTAACCCCTTTGGTGTTTTTTGACCCCAAAAAATGAAAAGTGCAATTCGGCAGGTTCCTACACTGTTTATTACATATTTTCTTCAGAAAATTCGATTGGCGCAGTCAGATTTCGCGTAAGTATGATATTTTTTATTTTATTTGGCTTTAAACGTAACACATTCGGGGTCAATTATCCCTTAATTTATTTCGCGATTTTACTCAGTTTTGATTGATTCCGCGAGGTTCTGAGGGCTGTATCCAGCAGTAGGCATCTAAGTACTTCGATTTAAGTAATAAAAACGCCACCAAAATTTTTTAAGATTTTTGAAAAAAACGTAAGGTTAACCCCTTTGGTGTTTTTTGACCCCAAAAAATGAAAAGTGGAATTCGTCAGCTTCTTTCATTGTTTCTTATGTATTTTGATCAGAAATTTCGATTGGCGCAGTCAGATTTCTCGTAAGTATGATATTTTTTATTTTATTTGGCTTTAAACGTAACACATTCGGGGTCAATTAGCCCTTAATTTATTTCGCGATTTTACTCAGTTTTGATTGATTCCGCGAGGTTCTGAGGGCTGTATCCAGCAGTAGGCATCTAAGTACGTCGATTTAAGTAATAAAAACGCCACCTAAAGTTTTTCAGATTTTTGAAAAAAACGTAAGGTTAACCCCTTTGGTGTTTTTTGACTCCAAAAAATAAAAAGGGCAATTCGGCAGCTTCTTTCACTGTTTCTTACGTATGTTCAATAGAACATTCGATTGGCGCAGTCAGATTTCTCCTAAGTATGATATTTTTTATTTTATTTGGCTTTAAACGTAACACATTCGGGGTCAATTATCCCTTAATTTATTTCGCGATTTTACTCAGTTTTGATTGATTCCGCGAGGTTCTGAGGGCTGTATCCAGCAGTAGGCATCTAAGTACGTCGATTTAAGTAATAAAAACGCCACCTAAATTTTTACAGATTTTTGAAAAAAACGTAAGGTTAACCCCTTTGGTGTTTTTTGACCCCAAAAAATGAAAAGTGCAATTCGGCAGGTTCCTACACTGTTTCTTAAGTATTTTCATCAGAAAATTCGATTGGCGCAGTCAGATTTCTCCTAAATATGATATTTTTTATTTTATTTGGCTTTAAACGTAACACATTCGGGGTTAATTACCCCTAATTTATTTCGCGATTTTACACAGTTTTGATTGATTCCGCGAGGTTCTGAGGGCTGTATCCAGCAGTAGGCATCTAAGTACGTCGATTTAAGTAATAAAAACGCCACCTAAATTTTTTCAGATTTTTGAAAAAAACGTAAGGTTAACCCCTTTGGTGTTTTTTGACCCCAAAAAATGAAAAGTGCAATTCGGCAGGTTCCTACACTGTTTCTTAAGTATTTTCATCAGAAACTTCGATTGGCGCAGTCAGATTTCTCGTAAGTATGATATTTTTTATTTTATTTGGCTTTAAACGTAACACATTCGGGGTCAATTATCCCTTAATTTATTTCGCGATTTTACACAGTTTTGATTGATTCCGCGAGGTTCTGAGGGCTGTATCCAGCAGTAGGCATCTAAGTACGTCGATTTAAGTAATAAAAACGCCACCTAAATTTTTACAGATTTTTGAAAAAAACGTAAGGTTAACCCCTTTGGTGTTTTTTGACCCCAAAAAATGAAAAGTGCAATTCGGCAGCTTCTTTCACTGTTTCTTACGTAGTTTCAATAGAACATTCGATTGGCGCAGTCAGATTTCTCCTAAGTATGATATTTTTTATTTTATTTGGCTTTAAACGTAACACATTCGGGGTCAATTATCCCTTAATTTCTTTCGCGATTTTACTCAGTTTTGATTGATTCCGCGAGGTTCTGAGGGCTGTATCCAGCAGTAGGCATCTAAGTACGTCGATTTAAGTAATAAAAACGCCACCTAAATTTTTTAAGATTTTTGAAAAAAACGTAAGGTTAACCCCTTTGGTGTTTTTTGACCCCAAAAAATGAAAAGTGGAATTCGTCAGCTTCTTTCATTGTTTCTTATGTATTTTGATCAGAAATTTCGATTGGCGCAGTCAGATTTCTCGTAAGTATGATATTTTTTATTTTATTTGGCTTTAAACGTAACAGATTCGGGGTCAATTAGCCCTTAATTTCTTTCGCGATTTTACTCAGTTTTGATTGATTCCGCGAGGTTCTGAGGGCTGTATCCAGCAGTAGGCATCTAAGTACGTCGATTTAAGTAATAAAAACGCCACCTAAATTTTTTCAGATTTTTGAAAAAAACGTAAGGTTAACCCCTTTGGTGTTTTTTGACCCCAAAAAATGAAAAGTGCAATTCGGCAGGTTCCTACACTGTTTCTTAAGTATTTTCATCAGAAAATTCGATTGGCGCAGTCAGATTTCTCGTAAGTATGATATTTTTTATTATATTTGGCTTTAAACGTAACAGATTCGGGGTCAATTAGCCCTTAATTTCTTTCGCGATTTTACACAGTTTTGATTGATTCCGCGAGGTTCTGAGGGCTGTATCCAGCAGTAGGCATCTAAGTACGTCGATTTAAGTAATAAAAACGCCACCTAAATTTTTTCAGATTTTTGAAAAAAACGTAAGGTTAACCCCTTTGGTGTTTTTTGACCCCAAAAAATGAAAAGTGCAATTCGGCAGGTTCCTACACTGTTTCTTAAGTATTTTCATCAGAAAATTCGATTGGCGCAGTCAGATTTCTCGTAAGTATGATATTTTTTATTATATTTGGCTTTAAACGTAACAGATTCGGGGTCAATTAGCCCTTAATTTCTTTCGCGATTTTACACAGTTTTGATTGATTCCGCGAGGTTCTGAGGGCTGTATCCAGCAGTAGGCATCTAAGTACGTCGATTTAAGTAATAAAAACGCCACCTAAATTTTTACAGATTTTTGAAAAAAACGTAAGGTTAACCCCTTTGGTGTTTTTTGACTCCAAAAAATAAAAAGGGCAATTCGGCAGCTTCTTTCACTGTTTCTTACGTATGTTCAATAGAACATTCGATTGGCGCAGTCAGATTTCTCCTAAGTATGATATTTTTTATTTTATTTGGCTTTAAACGTAACAGATTCGGGGTCAATTAGCCCTTAATTTCTTTCGCGATTTTACTCAGTTTTGATTGATTCCGCGAGGTTCTGAGGGCTGTATCCAGCAGTAGGCATCTAAGTACGTCGATTTAAGTAATAAAAACGCCACCTAAATTTTTTAAGATTTTTGAAAAAAACGTAAGGTTAACCCCTTTGGTGTTTTTTGACCCCAAAAAATGAAAAGTGGAATTCGTCAGCTTCTTTCATTGTTTCTTATGTATTTTGATCAGAAATTTCGATTGGCGCAGTCAGATTTCTCGTAAGTATGATATTTTTTATTTTATTTGGCTTTAAACGTAACAGATTCGGGGTCAATTAGCCCTTAATTTCTTTCGCGATTTTACTCAGTTTTGATTGATTCCGCGAGGTTCTGAGGGCTGTATCCAGCAGTAGGCATCTAAGTACGTCGATTTAAGTAATAAAAACGCCACCTAAATTTTTTCAGATTTTTGAAAAAAACGTAAGGTTAACCCCTTTGGTGTTTTTTGACCCCAAAAAATGAAAAGTGCAATTCGGCAGGTTCCTACACTGTTTCTTAAGTATTTTCATCAGAAAATTCGATTGGCGCAGTCAGATTTCTCGTAAGTATGATATTTTTTATTATATTTGGCTTTAAACGTAACAGATTCGGGGTCAATTAGCCCTTAATTTCTTTCGCGATTTTACACAGTTTTGATTGATTCCGCGAGGTTCTGAGGGCTGTATCCAGCAGTAGGCATCTAAGTACGTCGATTTAAGTAATAAAAACGCCACCTAAATTTTTTCAGATTTTTGAAAAAAACGTAAGGTTAACCCCTTTGGTGTTTTTTGACCCCAAAAAATGAAAAGTGCAATTCGGCAGGTTCCTACACTGTTTCTTAAGTATTTTCATCAGAAAATTCGATTGGCGCAGTCAGATTTCTCGTAAGTATGATATTTTTTATTATATTTGGCTTTAAACGTAACAGATTCGGGGTCAATTAGCCCTTAATTTCTTTCGCGATTTTACACAGTTTTGATTGATTCCGCGAGGTTCTGAGGGCTGTATCCAGCAGTAGGCATCTAAGTACGTCGATTTAAGTAATAAAAACGCCACCTAAATTTTTACAGATTTTTGAAAAAAACGTAAGGTTAACCCCTTTGGTGTTTTTTGACCCCAAAAAATGAAAAGTGCAATTCGGCAGCTTCCTTCACTGTTTCTTACGTAGTTTCAATAGAACATTCGATTGGCGCAGTCAGATTTCTCCTAAGTATGATATTTTTTATTTTATTTGGCTTTAAACGTAACACATTCGGGGTCAATTATCCCTTAATTTCTTTCGCGATTTTACTCAGTTTTGATTGATTCCGCGAGGTTCTGAGGGCTGTATCCAGCAGTAGGCATCTAAGTACGTCGATTTAAGTAATAAAAACGCCACCTAAATTTTTTAAGATTTTTGAAAAAAACGTAAGGTTAACCCCTTTGGTGTTTTTTGACCCCAAAAAATGAAAAGTGGAATTCGTCAGCTTCTTTCATTGTTTCTTATGTATTTTGATCAGAAATTTCGATTGGCGCAGTCAGATTTCTCGTAAGTATGATATTTTTTATTTTATTTGGCTTTAAACGTAACAGATTCGGGGTCAATTAGCCCTTAATTTCTTTCGCGATTTTACTCAGTTTTGATTGATTCCGCGAGGTTCTGAGGGCTGTATCCAGCAGTAGGCATCTAAGTACGTCGATTTAAGTAATAAAAACGCCACCTAAATTTTTTCAGATTTTTGAAAAAAACGTAAGGTTAACCCCTTTGGTGTTTTTTGACCCCAAAAAATGAAAAGTGCAATTCGGCAGGTTCCTACACTGTTTCTTAAGTATTTTCATCAGAAAATTCGATTGGCGCAGTCAGATTTCTCCTAAATATGATATTTTTTATTTTATTTGGCTTTAAACGTAACACATTCGGGGTTAATTACCCCTAATTTATTTCGCGATTTCACACAGTTTTGATTGATTCCGCGAGGTTCTGAGGGCTGTATCCAGCAGTAGGCATCTAAGTACGTCGATTTAAGTAATAAAAACGCCACCTAAATTTTTTCAGATTTTTGAAAAAAACGTAAGGTTAACCCCTTTGGTGTTTTTTGACCCCAAAAAATGAAAAGTGGAATTCGTCAGCTTCTTTCATTGTTTCTTATGTATTTTGATCAGAAATTTCGATTGGCGCAGTCAGATTTCTCGTAAGTATAATATTTTTTATTTTATTTGGCTTTAAACGTAACAGATTCGGGGTCAATTAGCCCTTAATTTCTTTCGCGATTTTACTCAGTTTTGATTGATTCCGCGAGGTTCTGAGGGCTGTATCCAGCAGTAGGCATCTAAGTACGTCGATTTAAGTAATAAAAACGCCACCTAAATTTTTTCAGATTTTTGAAAAAAACGTAAGGTTAACCCCTTTGGTGTTTTTTGACCCCAAAAAATGAAAAGTGTAATTCGGCAGGTTCCTACACTGTTTATTACGTATTTTCTTCAGAAAATTCGATTGGCGCAGTCAGATTTCGCGTAAGTATGATATTTTTTATTTTATTTGGCTTTAAACGTAACACATTCGGGGTCAATTATCCCTTAATTTATTTCGCGATTTTACTCAGTTTTGATTGATTCCGCGAGGTTCTGAGGGCTGTATCCAGCAGTAGGCATCTAAGTACTTCGATTTAAGTAATAAAAACGCCACCAAAATTTTTTAAGATTTTTGAAAAAAACGTAAGGTTAACCCCTTTGGTGTTTTTTGACCCCAAAAAATGAAAAGTGGAATTCGTCAGCTTCTTTCATTGTTTCTTATGTATTTTGATCAGAAATTTCGATTGGCGCAGTCAGATTTCTCGTAAGTATGATATTTTTTATTTTATTTGGCTTTAAACGTAACACATTCGGGGTCAATTAGCCCTTAATTTATTTCGCGATTTTACTCAGTTTTGATTGATTCCGCGAGGTTCTGAGGGCTGTATCCAGCAGTAGGCATCTAAGTACGTCGATTTAAGTAATAAAAACGCCACCTAAAGTTTTTCAGATTTTTGAAAAAAACGTAAGGTTAACCCCTTTGGTGTTTTTTGACTCCAAAAAATAAAAAGGGCAATTCGGCAGCTTCTTTCACTGTTTCTTACGTATGTTCAATAGAACATTCGATTGGCGCAGTCAGATTTCTCCTAAGTATGATATTTTTTATTTTATTTGGCTTTAAACGTAACACATTCGGGGTCAATTATCCCTTAATTTATTTCGCGATTTTACTCAGTTTTGATTGATTCCGCGAGGTTCTGAGGGCTGTATCCAGCAGTAGGCATCTAAGTACGTCGATTTAAGTAATAAAAACGCCACCTAAATTTTTACAGATTTTTGAAAAAAACGTAAGGTTAACCCCTTTGGTGTTTTTTGACCCCAAAAAATGAAAAGTGCAATTCGGCAGGTTCCTACACTGTTTCTTAAGTATTTTCATCAGAAAATTCGATTGGCGCAGTCAGATTTCTCCTAAATATGATATTTTTTATTTTATTTGGCTTTAAACGTAACACATTCGGGGTTAATTACCCCTAATTTATTTCGCGATTTTACACAGTTTTGATTGATTCCGCGAGGTTCTGAGGGCTGTATCCAGCAGTAGGCATCTAAGTACGTCGATTTAAGTAATAAAAACGCCACCTAAATTTTTTCAGATTTTTGAAAAAAACGTAAGGTTAACCCCTTTGGTGTTTTTTGACCCCAAAAAATGAAAAGTGGAATTCGTCAGCTTCTTTCATTGTTTCTTATGTATTTTGATCAGAAATTTCGATTGGCGCAGTCAGATTTCTCCTAAGTATGATATTTTTTATTTTATTTGGCTTTAAACGTAACACATTCGGGGTCAATTATCCCTTAATTTCTTTCGCGATTTTACTCAGTTTTGATTGATTCCGCGAGGTTCTGAGGGCTGTATCCAGCAGTAGGCATCTAAGTACGTCGATTTAAGTAATAAAAACGCCACCTAAATTTTTACAGATTTTTGAAAAAAACGTAAGGTTAACCCCTTTGGTGTTTTTTGACCCCAAAAAATGAAAAGTGCAATTCGGCAGGTTCCTACACTGTTTCTTAAGTATTTTCATCAGAAAATTCGATTGGCGCAGTCAGATTTCTCCTAGATATGATATTTTTTATTTTATTTGGCTTTAAACGTAACACATTCGGGGTTAATTACCCCTAATTTATTTCGCGATTTTACACAGTTTTGATTGATTCCGCGAGGTTCTGAGGGCTGTATCCAGCAGTAGGCATCTAAGTACGTCGATTTAAGTAATAAAAACGCCACCTAAATTTTTTCAGATTTTTGAAAAAAACGTAAGGTTAACCCCTTTGGTGTTTTTTGACCCCAAAAAATGAAAAGTGCAATTCGGCAGGTTCCTACACTGTTTCTTAAGTATTTTCATCAGAAAATTCGATTGGCGCAGTCAGATTTCTCGTAAGTATGATATTTTTTATTTTATTTGGCTTTAAACGTAACACATTCGGGGTCAATTATCCCTTAATTTATTTCGCGATTTTACACAGTTTTGATTGATTCCGCGAGGTTCTGAGGGCTGTATCCAGCAGTAGGCATCTAAGTACGTCGATTTAAGTAATAAAAACGCCACCTAAATTTTTACAGATTTTTGAAAAAAACGTAAGGTTAACCCCTTTGGTGTTTTTTGACCCCAAAAAATGAAAAGTGCAATTCGGCAGCTTCTTTCACTGTTTCTTACGTAGTTTCAATAGAACATTCGATTGGCGCAGTCAGATTTCTCCTAAGTATGATATTTTTTATTTTATTTGGCTTTAAACGTAACACATTCGGGGTTAATTATCCCTTAATTTCTTTCGCGATTTTACTCAGTTTTGATTGATTCCGCGAGGTTCTGAGGGCTGTATCCAGCAGTAGGCATCTAAGTACGTCGATTTAAGTAATAAAAACGCCACCTAAATTTTTTAAGATTTTTGAAAAAAACGTAAGGTTAACCCCTTTGGTGTTTTTTGACCCCAAAAAATGAAAAGTGGAATTCGTCAGCTTCTTTCATTGTTTCTTATGTATTTTGATCAGAAATTTCGATTGGCGCAGTCAGATTTCTCGTAAGTATGATATTTTTTATTTTATTTGGCTTTAAACGTAACAGATTCGGGGTCAATTAGCCCTTAATTTCTTTCGCGATTTTACTCAGTTTTGATTGATTCCGCGAGGTTCTGAGGGCTGTATCCAGCAGTAGGCATCTAAGTACGTCGATTTAAGTAATAAAAACGCCACCTAAATTTTTTCAGATTTTTGAAAAAAACGTAAGGTTAACCCCTTTGGTGTTTTTTGACCCCAAAAAATGAAAAGTGCAATTCGGCAGGTTCCTACACTGTTTCTTAAGTATTTTCATCAGAAAATTCGATTGGCGCAGTCAGATTTCTCGTAAGTATGATATTTTTTATTATATTTGGCTTTAAACGTAACAGATTCGGGGTCAATTAGCCCTTAATTTCTTTCGCGATTTTACACAGTTTTGATTGATTCCGCGAGGTTCTGAGGGCTGTATCCAGCAGTAGGCATCTAAGTACGTCGATTTAAGTAATAAAAACGCCACCTAAATTTATACAGATTTTTGAAAAAAACGTAAGGTTAACCCCTTTGGTGTTTTTTGACCCCAAAAAATGAAAAGTGCAATTCGGCAGCTTCCTTCACTGTTTCTTACGTAGTTTCAATAGAACATTCGATTGGCGCAGTCAGATTTCTCCTAAGTATGATATTTTTTATTTTATTTGGCTTTAAACGTAACACATTCGGGGTCAATTATCCCTTAATTTCTTTCGCGATTTTACTCAGTTTTGATTGATTCCGCGAGGTTCTGAGGGCTGTATCCAGCAGTAGGCATCTAAGTACGTCGATTTAAGTAATAAAAACGCCACCTAAATTTTTACAGATTTTTGAAAAAAACGTAAGGTTAACCCCTTTGGTGTTTTTTGACCCCAAAAAATGAAAAGTGCAATTCGGCAGGTTCCTACACTGTTTCTTAAGTATTTTCATCAGAAAATTCGATTGGCGCAGTCAGATTTCTCCTAGATATGATATTTTTTATTTTATTTGGCTTTAAACGTAACACATTCGGGGTTAATTACCCCTAATTTATTTCGCGATTTTACACAGTTTTGATTGATTCCGCGAGGTTCTGAGGGCTGTATCCAGCAGTAGGCATCTAAGTACGTCGATTTAAGTAATAAAAACGCCACCTAAATTTTTTCAGATTTTTGAAAAAAACGTAAGGTTAACCCCTTTGGTGTTTTTTGACCCCAAAAAATGAAAAGTGCAATTCGGCAGCTTCTTTCACTGTTTCTTACGTAGTTTCAATAGAACATTCGATTGGCGCAGTCAGATTTCTCCTAAGTATGATATTTTTTATTTTATTTGGCTTTAAACGTAACACATTCGGGGTCAATTATCCCTTAATTTCTTTCGCGATTTTACTCAGTTTTGATTGATTCCGCGAGGTTCTGAGGGCTGTATCCAGCAGTAGGCATCTAAGTACGTCGATTTAAGTAATAAAAACGCCACCTAAGTTTTTTAAGATTTTTGAAAAAAACGTAAGGTTAACCCCTTTGGTGTTTTTTGACCCCAAAAAATGAAAAGTGGAATTCGTCAGCTTCTTTCATTGTTTCTTATGTATTTTGATCAGAAATTTCGATTGGCGCAGTCAGATTTCTCGTAAGTATGATATTTTTTATTTTATTTGGCTTTAAACGTAACAGATTCGGGGTCAATTAGCCCTTAATTTCTTTCGCGATTTTACTCAGTTTTGATTGATTCCGCGAGGTTCTGAGGGCTGTATCCAGCAGTAGGCATCTAAGTACGTCGATTTAAGTAATAAAAACGCCACCTAAATTTTTTCAGATTTTTGAAAAAAACGTAAGGTTAACCCCTTTGGTGTTTTTTGACCCCAAAAAATGAAAAGTGCAATTCGGCAGGTTCCTACACTGTTTCTTAAGTATTTTCATCAGAAAATTCGATTGGCGCAGTCAGATTTCTCGTAAGTATGATATTTTTTATTATATTTGGCTTTAAACGTAACAGATTCGGGGTCAATTAGCCCTTAATTTCTTTCGCGATTTTACACAGTTTTGATTGATTCCGCGAGGTTCTGAGGGCTGTATCCAGCAGTAGGCATCTAAGTACGTCGATTTAAGTAATAAAAACGCCACCTAAATTTTTTCAGATTTTTGAAAAAAACGTAAGGTTAACCCCTTTGGTGTTTTTTGACCCCAAAAAATGAAAAGTGCAATTCGGCAGGTTCCTACACTGTTTCTTAAGTATTTTCATCAGAAAATTCGATTGGCGCAGTCAGATTTCTCGTAAGTATGATATTTTTTATTATATTTGGCTTTAAACGTAACAGATTCGGGGTCAATTAGCCCTTAATTTCTTTCGCGATTTTACACAGTTTTGATTGATTCCGCGAGGTTCTGAGGGCTGTATCCAGCAGTAGGCATCTAAGTACGTCGATTTAAGTAATAAAAACGCCACCTAAATTTTTACAGATTTTTGAAAAAAACGTAAGGTTAACCCCTTTGGTGTTTTTTGACCCCAAAAAATGAAAAGTGCAATTCGGCAGCTTCCTTCACTGTTTCTTACGTAGTTTCAATAGAACATTCGATTGGCGCAGTCAGATTTCTCCTAAGTATGATATTTTTTATTTTATTTGGCTTTAAACGTAACACATTCGGGGTCAATTATCCCTTAATTTCTTTCGCGATTTTACTCAGTTTTGATTGATTCCGCGAGGTTCTGAGGGCTGTATCCAGCAGTAGGCATCTAAGTACGTCGATTTAAGTAATAAAAACGCCACCTAAATTTTTTAAGATTTTTGAAAAAAACGTAAGGTTAACCCCTTTGGTGTTTTTTGACCCCAAAAAATGAAAAGTGGAATTCGTCAGCTTCTTTCATTGTTTCTTATGTATTTTGATCAGAAATTTCGATTGGCGCAGTCAGATTTCTCGTAAGTATGATATTTTTTATTTTATTTGGCTTTAAACGTAACAGATTCGGGGTCAATTAGCCCTTAATTTCTTTCGCGATTTTACTCAGTTTTGATTGATTCCGCGAGGTTCTGAGGGCTGTATCCAGCAGTAGGCATCTAAGTACGTCGATTTAAGTAATAAAAACGCCACCTAAATTTTTTCAGATTTTTGAAAAAAACGTAAGGTTAACCCCTTTGGTGTTTTTTGACCCCAAAAAATGAAAAGTGCAATTCGGCAGGTTCCTACACTGTTTCTTAAGTATTTTCATCAGAAAATTCGATTGGCGCGGGTCAGATTTCTCGTAAGTATGATATTTTTTATTATATTTGGCTTTAAACGTAACAGATTCGGGGTCAATTAGCCCTTAATTTCTTTCGCGATTTTACACAGTTTTGATTGATTCCGCGAGGTTCTGAGGGCTGTATCCAGCAGTAGGCATCTAAGTACGTCGATTTAAGTAATAAAAACGCCACCTAAATTTTTACAGATTTTTGAAAAAAACGTAAGGTTAACCCCTTTGGTGTTTTTTGACCCCAAAAAATGAAAAGTGCAATTCGGCAGCTTCCTTCACTGTTTCTTACGTAGTTTCAATAGAACATTCGATTGGCGCAGTCAGATTTCTCCTAAGTATGATATTTTTTATTTTATTTGGCTTTAAACGTAACACATTCGGGGTCAATTATCCCTTAATTTCTTTCGCGATTTTACTCAGTTTTGATTGATTCCGCGAGGTTCTGAGGGCTGTATCCAGCAGTAGGCATCTAAGTACGTCGATTTAAGTAATAAAAACGCCACCTAAATTTTTTAAGATTTTTGAAAAAAACGTAAGGTTAACCCCTTTGGTGTTTTTTGACCCCAAAAAATGAAAAGTGGAATTCGTCAGCTTCTTTCATTGTTTCTTATGTATTTTGATCAGAAATTTCGATTGGCGCAGTCAGATTTCTCGTAAGTATGATATTTTTTATTTTATTTGGCTTTAAACGTAACAGATTCGGGGTCAATTAGCCCTTAATTTCTTTCGCGATTTTACTCAGTTTTGATTGATTCCGCGAGGTTCTGAGGGCTGTATCCAGCAGTAGGCATCTAAGTACGTCGATTTAAGTAATAAAAACGCCACCTAAATTTTTTCAGATTTTTGAAAAAAACGTAAGGTTAACCCCTTTGGTGTTTTTTGACCCCAAAAAATGAAAAGTGCAATTCGGCAGGTTCCTACACTGTTTCTTAAGTATTTTCATCAGAAAATTCGATTGGCGCAGTCAGATTTCTCCTAAATATGATATTTTTTATTTTATTTGGCTTTAAACGTAACACATTCGGGGTTAATTACCCCTAATTTATTTCGCGATTTCACACAGTTTTGATTGATTCCGCGAGGTTCTGAGGGCTGTATCCAGCAGTAGGCATCTAAGTACGTCGATTTAAGTAATAAAAACGCCACCTAAATTTTTTCAGATTTTTGAAAAAAACGTAAGGTTAACCCCTTTGGTGTTTTTTGACCCCAAAAAATGAAAAGTGGAATTCGTCAGCTTCTTTCATTGTTTCTTATGTATTTTGATCAGAAATTTCGATTGGCGCAGTCAGATTTCTCGTAAGTATAATATTTTTTATTTTATTTGGCTTTAAACGTAACAGATTCGGGGTCAATTAGCCCTTAATTTCTTTCGCGATTTTACTCAGTTTTGATTGATTCCGCGAGGTTCTGAGGGCTGTATCCAGCAGTAGGCATCTAAGTACGTCGATTTAAGTAATAAAAACGCCACCTAAATTTTTTCAGATTTTTGAAAAAAACGTAAGGTTAACCCCTTTGGTGTTTTTTGACCCCAAAAAATGAAAAGTGTAATTCGGCAGGTTCCTACACTGTTTATTACGTATTTTCATCAGAAAATTCGATTGGCGCAGTCAGATTTCGCGTAAGTATGATATTTTTTATTTTATTTGGCTTTAAACGTAACACATTCGGGGTCAATTATCCCTTAATTTATTTCGCGATTTTACTCAGTTTTGATTGATTCCGCGAGGTTCTGAGGGCTGTATCCAGCAGTAGGCATCTAAGTACTTCGATTTAAGTAATAAAAACGCCACCAAAATTTTTTAAGATTTTTGAAAAAAACGTAAGGTTAACCCCTTTGGTGTTTTTTGACCCCAAAAAATGAAAAGTGGAATTCGTCAGCTTCTTTCATTGTTTCTTATGTATTTTGATCAGAAATTTCGATTGGCGCAGTCAGATTTCTCGTAAGTATGATATTTTTTATTTTATTTGGCTTTAAACGTAACACATTCGGGGTCAATTAGCCCTTAATTTATTTCGCGATTTTACTCAGTTTTGATTGATTCCGCGAGGTTCTGAGGGCTGTATCCAGCAGTAGGCATCTAAGTACGTCGATTTAAGTAATAAAAACGCCACCTAAAGTTTTTCAGATTTTTGAAAAAAACGTAAGGTTAACCCCTTTGGTGTTTTTTGACTCCAAAAAATAAAAAGGGCAATTCGGCAGCTTCTTTCACTGTTTCTTACGTATGTTCAATAGAACATTCGATTGGCGCAGTCAGATTTCTCCTAAGTATGATATTTTTTATTTTATTTGGCTTTAAACGTAACACATTCGGGGTCAATTATCCCTTAATTTATTTCGCGATTTTACTCAGTTTTGATTGATTCCGCGAGGTTCTGAGGGCTGTATCCAGCAGTAGGCATCTAAGTACGTCGATTTAAGTAATAAAAACGCCACCTAAATTTTTACAGATTTTTGAAAAAAACGTAAGGTTAACCC
This sequence comes from Cantharis nigra, assembly GCA_958510845.1. Lineage (NCBI taxonomy): Eukaryota > Metazoa > Arthropoda > Insecta > Coleoptera > Cantharidae > Cantharis > Cantharis nigra. The sequence goes on along the minus strand of OY294033.1, from coordinate 597,006 downwards.
CTTTGGTGTTTTTTGACCCCAAAAAATGAAAAGTGCAATTCGGCAGGTTCCTACACTGTTTCTTAAGTATTTTCATCAGAAAATTCGATTGGCGCAGTCAGATTTCTCCTAAATATGATATTTTTTATTTTATTTGGCTTTAAACGTAACACATTCGGGGTTAATTACCCCTAATTTATTTCGCGATTTTACACAGTTTTGATTGATTCCGCGAGGTTCTGAGGGCTGTATCCAGCAGTAGGCATCTAAGTACGTCGATTTAAGTAATAAAAACGCCACCTAAATTTTTTCAGATTTTTGAAAAAAACGTAAGGTTAACCCCTTTGGTGTTTTTTGACCCCAAAAAATGAAAAGTGCAATTCGGCAGGTTCCTACACTGTTTCTTAAGTATTTTCATCAGAAAATTCGATTGGCGCAGTCAGATTTCTCGTAAGTATGATATTTTTTATTTTATTTGGCTTTAAACGTAACACATTCGGGGTCAATTATCCCTTAATTTCTTTCGCGATTTTACTCAGTTTTGATTGATTCCGCGAGGTTCTGAGGGCTGTATCCAGCAGTAGGCATCTAAGTACGTCGATTTAAGTAATAAAAACGCCACCTAAATTTTTTAAGATTTTTGAAAAAAACGTAAGGTTAACCCCTTTGGTGTTTTTTGACCCCAAAAAATGAAAAGTGGAATTCGTCAGCTTCTTTCATTGTTTCTTATGTATTTTGATCAGAAATTTCGATTGGCGCAGTCAGATTTCTCGTAAGTATGATATTTTTTATTTTATTTGGCTTTAAACGTAACAGATTCGGGGTCAATTAGCCCTTAATTTCTTTCGCGATTTTACTCAGTTTTGATTGATTCCGCGAGGTTCTGAGGGCTGTATCCAGCAGTAGGCATCTAAGTACGTCGATTTAAGTAATAAAAACGCCACCTAAATTTTTTCAGATTTTTGAAAAAAACGTAAGGTTAACCCCTTTGGTGTTTTTTGACCCCAAAAAATGAAAAGTGCAATTCGGCAGGTTCCTACACTGTTTCTTAAGTATTTTCATCAGAAAATTCGATTGGCGCAGTCAGATTTCTCGTAAGTATGATATTTTTTATTATATTTGGCTTTAAACGTAACAGATTCGGGGTCAACTAGCCCTTAATTTCTTTCGCGATTTTACACAGTTTTGATTGATTCCGCGAGGTTCTGAGGGCTGTATCCAGCAGTAGGCATCTAAGTACGTCGATTTAAGTAATAAAAACGCCACCTAAATTTTTACAGATTTTTGAAAAAAACGTAATATTAACCCCTTTGGTGTTTTTTGACCCCAAAAAATGAAAAGTGCAATTCGGCAGCTTCTTTCACTGTTTCTTACGTAGTTTCAATAGAACATTCGATTGGCGCAGTCAGATTTCTCCTAAGTATGATATTTTTTATTTTATTTGGCTTTAAACGTAACACATTCGGGGTCAATTAGCCCTTAATTTATTTCGCGATTTTACTCAGTTTTGATTGATTCCGCGAGGTTCTGAGGGCTGTATCCAGCAGTAGGCATCTAAGTACGTCGATTTAAGTAATAAAAACGCCACCTAAATTTTTTCAGATTTTTGAAAAAAACGTAAGGTTAACCCCTTTGGTGTTTTTTGACCCCAAAAAATGAAAAGTGCAATTCGGCAGGTTCCTACACTGTTTATTACGTATTTTCTTCAGAATATTCGATTGGCGCAGTCAGATTTCGCGTAAGTATGATATTTTTTATTTTATTTGGCTTTAAACGTAACAGATTCGGGGTCAATTAGCCCTTAATTTCTTTCGCGATTTTACACAGTTTTGATTGATTCCGCGAAGTTCTGAAGGCTGTATCCAGCAGTAGGCATCTAAGTACGTCGATTTAAGTAATAAAAACGCCACCTAAAGTTTTTCAGATTTTTGAAAAAAACGTAAGGTTAATCCCTTTGGTGTTTTTTGACTCCAAAAAATGAAAAGTGCAATTCGGCAGCTTCTTTCACTGTTTCTTACGTAATTTCATCAGAAAATTCGATTGGCGCAGTCAGATTTCTCCTAAGTATGATATTATTTATTTTATTTGGCTTTAAACGTAACATATTCGGGGTCAATTAGCCCTTAATTTGTTTCGCGATTTTACACAGTTTTGATTGATTCCGCGGGGTTCTGAGGGCTGTATCCAGCAGTAGGCATCTAAGTACGCCGATTTAATTAATAAAAAGGCCACTTAAATTTTTTAAGATTTTTGAAAAAAACGTAAGGTTAACCCCTTTGGTGTTTTTTGACCCCTAAAAATGAAAAGTGGAATTCGTCAGCTTCCTTCATTGTTTCTTATGTATTTTGATCAGAAAATTCGATTGGCGCAGTCAGATTTCTCCTAAATATGATATTTTTTATTTTATTTGGCATTAACCGTAACACATTCGGGGTCAATTAGCCCTTAATTTATTTCGCGATTTTACTCAGTTTTGATTGATTCCGCGAGGTTCTGAGGGCTGTATCCAGCAGTAGGCATCTAAGTACGTCGATTTAAGTAATAAAAACGCCACCTAAATTTTTTCAGATTTTTGAAAAAAACGTAAGGTTAACCCCTTTGGTGTTTTTTGACCCCAAAAAATGAAAAGTGCAATTCGGCAGGTTCCTACACTGTTTCTTAAGTATTTTCATCAGAAAATTCGATTGGCGCAGTCAGATTTCTCCTAAATATGATATTTTTTATTTTATTTGGCTTTAAACGTAACAGATTCGGGGTCAATTAGCCCTTAATTTCTTTCGCGATTTTACTCAGTTTTGATTGATTCCGCGAGGTTCTGAGGGCTGTATCCAGCAGTAGGCATCTAAGTACGTCGATTTAAGTAATAAAAACGCCACCTAAATTTTTTCAGATTTTTGAAAAAAACGTAAGGTTAACCCCTTTGGTGTTTTTTGACCCCAAAAAATGAAAAGTGCAATTCGGCAGATTCCTACACTGTTTATTACGTATTTTCTTCAGAAAATTCGATTGGCGCAGTCAGATTTCTCCTAAATATGATATTTTTTATTTTATTTGGCTTTAAACGTAACACATTCGGGGTTAATTACCCCTAATTTATTTCGCGATTTTACACAGTTTTGATTGATTCCGCGAGGTTCTGAGGGCTGTATCCAGCAGTAGGCATCTAAGTACGTCGATTTAAGTAATAAAAACGCCACCTAAATTTTTTCAGATTTTTGAAAAAAACGTAAGGTTAACCCCTTTGGTGTTTTTTGACCCCAAAAAATGAAAAGTGCAATTCGGCAGGTTCCTACACTGTTTATTACGTATTTTCTTCAGAAAATTCGATTGGCGCAGTCAGATTTCGCGTAAGTATGATATTTTTTATTTTATTTGGCTTTAAACGTAACAGATTCGGGGTCAATTAGCCCTTAATTTCTTTCGCGATTTTACTCAGTTTTGATTGATTCAGCGAGGTTCTGAGGGCTGTATCCAGCAGTAGGCATCTAAGTACTTCGATTTAAGTAATAAAAACGCCACCTAAATTTTTTAAGATTTTTGAAAAAAACGTAAGGTTAACCCCTTTGGTGTTTTTTGACCCCAAAAAATGAAAAGTGCAATTCGGCAGGTTCCTACACTGTTTATTACGTATTTTCTTCAGAAAATTCGATTGGCGCAGTCAGATTTCGCGTAAGTATGATATTTTTTATTTTATTTGGCTTTAAACGTAACAGATTCGGGGTCAATTAGCCCTTAATTTCTTTCGCGATTTTACTCAGTTTTGATTGATTCAGCGAGGTTCTGAGGGCTGTATCCAGCAGTAGGCATCTAAGTACTTCGATTTAAGTAATAAAAACGCCACCTAAATTTTTTAAGATTTTTGAAAAAAACGTAAGGTTAACCCCTTTGGTGTTTTTTGACCCCAAAAAATGAAAAGTGCAATTCGGCAGGTTCCAACACTGTTTCTTAAGTATTTTCATCAGAAAATTCGATTGGCGCAGTCAGATTTCTCGTAAGTATGATATTTTTTATTTTATTTGGCTTTAAACGTAACATATTCGGGGTCAATTATCCCTTAATTTATTTCGCGATTTTACTCAGTTTTGATTGATTCCGCGAGGTTCTGAGGGCTGTATCCAGCAGTAGGCATCTAAGTACGTCGATTTAAGTAATAAAAACGCCACCTAAATTTTTTCAGATTTTTGAAAAAAACGTAAGGTTAACCCCTTTGGTGTTTTTTGACCCCAAAAAATGAAAAGTGCAATTCGGCAGCTTCTTTCACTGTTTCTTACGTATTTTCAATAGAACATTCGATTGGCGCAGTCAGATTTCTCCTAAGTATGATATTTTTTATTTTATTTGGCTTTAAACGTAACACATTCGGGGTCAATTATCCCTTAATTTATTTCGCGATTTTACTCAGTTTTGATTGATTCCGCGAGGTTCTGAGGGCTGTATCCAGCAGTAGGCATCTAAGTACGTCGATTTAAGTAATAAAAACGCCACCTAAAGTTTTTCAGATTTTTGAAAAAAACGTAAGGTTAACCCCTTTGGTGTTTTTTGACTCCAAAAAATGAAAAGTGCAATTCGGCAGCTTCTTTCACTGTTTCTTACGTATTTTCCATAGAACATTCGATTGGCGCAGTCAGATTTCTCCTAAGTATGATATTTTTTATTTTATTTGGCTTTAAACGTAACACGTTCGGGGTCAATTTGCCCTTAATTTGTTTCGCGATTTTACACAGCTTTGATTGGTTCCGCGAGGGACTGAGGGCTGTATCCAGCAGTAAGCATCTTAGTACGTCGATTTAAGTAATAAAGAGGCCACCTATATTTTTTAAGATTTTAAAAAAAAACGTAAGGTTAACCCCTTTGGTGTTTTTTGACCCCAAAAAATGAAACGTGCAATTCGGCAGCTTCTTTCACTGTTTCTTACGTAATTTCATCAGAAAATTCGATTGGCGCAGTCAGATTTCTCCTAAGTATGATATTATTTATTTTATTTGGCTTTAAACGTAACATATTCGGGGTCAATTAGCCCTTAATTTGTTTCGCGATTTTACACAGTTTTGATTGATTCCGCGGGGTTCTGAGGGCTGTATCCAGCAGTAGGCATCTAAGTACGCCGATTTAATTAATAAAAAGGCCACTTAAATTTTTTAAGATTTTTGAAAAAAACGTAAGGTTAACCCCTTTGGTGTTTTTTGACCCCTAAAAATGAAAAGTGGAATTCGTCAGCTTCCTTCATTGTTTCTTATGTATTTTGATCAGAAAAGTCGATTGGCGCAGTCAGATTTCTCATAAGTATGATATTAATTATTTTATTTGGCTTTAAACGTAACACATTCGGGGTCAATTAGCCCTTAATTTATTTCGCGATTTTACTCAGTTTTGATTGATTCCGCGAGGTTCTGAGGGCTGTATCCAGCAGTAGGCATCTAAGTACGTCGATTTAAGTAATAAAAACGCCACCTAAATTTTTTCAGATTTTTGAAAAAAACGTAAGGTTAACCCCTTTGGTGTTTTTTGACCCCAAAAAATGAAAAGTGCAATTCGGCAGGTTCCTACACTGTTTCTTAAGTATTTTCATCAGAAAATTCGATTGGCGCAGTCAGATTTCTCCTAAATATGATATTTTTTATTTTATTTGGCTTTAAACGTAACACATTCGGGGTTAATTACCCCTAATTTATTTCGCGATTTTACACAGTTTTGATTGATTCCGCGAGGTTCTGAGGGCTGTATCCAGCAGTAGGCATCTAAGTACGTCGATTTAAGTAATAAAAACGCCACCTAAATTTTTTCAGATTTTTGAAAAAAACGTAAGGTTAACCCCTTTGGTGTTTTTTGACCCCAAAAAATGAAAAGTGCAATTCGGCAGGTTCCTACACTGTTTCTTAAGTATTTTCATCAGAAAATTCGATTGGCGCAGTCAGATTTCTCCTAAATATGATATTTTTTATTTTATTTGGCTTTAAACGTAACACATTCGGGGTTAATTACCCCTAATTTATTTCGCGATTTTACACAGTTTTGATTGATTCCGCGAGGTTCTGAGGGCTGTATCCAGCAGTAGGCATCTAAGTACGTCGATTTAAGTAATAAAAACGCCACCTAAATTTTTTCAGATTTTTGAAAAAAACGTAAGGTTAACCCCTTTGGTGTTTTTTGACCCCAAAAAATGAAAAGTGCAATTCGGCAGGTTCCTACACTGTTTATTACGTATTTTCTTCAGAAAATTCGATTGGCGCAGTCAGATTTCGCGTAAGTATGATATTTTTTATTTTATTTGGCTTTAAACGTAACAGATTCGGGGTCAATTAGCCCTTAATTTCTTTCGCGATTTTACTCAGTTTTGATTGATTCAGCGAGGTTCTGAGGGCTGTATCCAGCAGTAGGCATCTAAGTACTTCGATTTAAGTAATAAAAACGCCACCTAAATTTTTTAAGATTTTTGAAAAAAACGTAAGGTTAACCCCTTTGGTGTTTTTTGACCCCAAAAAATGAAAAGTGGAATTCGTCAGCTTCTTTCATTGTTTCTTATGTATTTTGATCAGAAATTTCGATTGGCGCAGTCAGATTTCTCGTAAGTATGATATTTTTTATTTTATTTGGCATTAAACGTAACAGATTCGGGGTCAATTAGCCCTTAATTTCTTTCGCGATTTTACTCAGTTTTGATTGATTCCGCGAGGTTCTGAGGGCTGTATCCAGCAGTAGGCATCTAAGTACGTCGATTTAAGTAATAAAAACGCCACCTAAAGTTTTTCAGATTTTTGAAAAAAACGTAAGGTTAACCCCTTTGGTGTTTTTTGACCCCAAAAAATGAAAAGTGCAATTCGGCAGGTTCCTACACTGTTTCTTAAGTATTTTCATCAGAAAATTCGATTGGCGCAGTCAGATTTCTCCTAAATATGATATTTTTTATTTTATTTGGCTTTAAACGTAACACATTCGGGGTTAATTACCCCTAATTTATTTCGCGATTTTACACAGTTTTGATTGATTCCGCGAGGTTCTGAGGGCTGTATCCAGCAGTAGGCATCTAAGTACGTCGATTTAAGTAATAAAAACGCCACCTAAATTTTTTCAGATTTTTGAAAAAAACGTAAGGTTAACCCCTTTGGTGTTTTTTGACCCCAAAAAATGAAAAGTGCAATTCGGCAGGTTCCTACACTGTTTATTACGTATTTTCTTCAGAAAATTCGATTGGCGCAGTCAGATTTCGCGTAAGTATGATATTTTTTATTTTATTTGGCTTTAAACGTAACAGATTCGGGGTCAATTAGCCCTTAATTTCTTTCGCGATTTTACTCAGTTTTGATTGATTCAGCGAGGTTCTGAGGGCTGTATCCAGCAGTAGGCATCTAAGTACTTCGATTTAAGTAATAAAAACGCCACCTAAATTTTTTAAGATTTTTGAAAAAAACGTAAGGTTAACCCCTTTGGTGTTTTTTGACCCCAAAAAATGAAAAGTGCAATTCGGCAGGTTCCTACACTGTTTATTACGTATTTTCTTCAGAAAATTCGATTGGCGCAGTCAGATTTCGCGTAAGTATGATATTTTTTATTTTATTTGGCTTTAAACGTAACAGATTCGGGGTCAATTAGCCCTTAATTTCTTTCGCGATTTTACTCAGTTTTGATTGATTCAGCGAGGTTCTGAGGGCTGTATCCAGCAGTAGGCATCTAAGTACTTCGATTTAAGTAATAAAAACGCCACCTAAATTTTTTAAGATTTTTGAAAAAAACGTAAGGTTAACCCCTTTGGTGTTTTTTGACCCCAAAAAATGAAAAGTGCAATTCGGCAGGTTCCAACACTGTTTCTTAAGTATTTTCATCAGAAAATTCGATTGGCGCAGTCAGATTTCTCGTAAGTATGATATTTTTTATTTTATTTGGCTTTAAACGTAACATATTCGGGGTCAATTATCCCTTAATTTATTTCGCGATTTTACTCAGTTTTGATTGATTCCGCGAGGTTCTGAGGGCTGTATCCAGCAGTAGGCATCTAAGTACGTCGATTTAAGTAATAAAAACGCCACCTAAATTTTTTCAGATTTTTGAAAAAAACGTAAGGTTAACCCCTTTGGTGTTTTTTGACCCCAAAAAATGAAAAGTGCAATTCGGCAGCTTCTTTCACTGTTTCTTACGTATTTTCAATAGAACATTCGATTGGCGCAGTCAGATTTCTCCTAAGTATGATATTTTTTATTTTATTTGGCTTTAAACGTAACACATTCGGGGTCAATTATCCCTTAATTTATTTCGCGATTTTACTCAGTTTTGATTGATTCCGCGAGGTTCTGAGGGCTGTATCCAGCAGTAGGCATCTAAGTACGTCGATTTAAGTAATAAAAACGCCACCTAAAGTTTTTCAGATTTTTGAAAAAAACGTAAGGTTAACCCCTTTGGTGTTTTTTGACTCCAAAAAATGAAAAGTGCAATTCGGCAGCTTCTTTCACTGTTTCTTACGTATTTTCCATAGAACATTCGATTGGCGCAGTCAGATTTCTCCTAAGTATGATATTTTTTATTTTATTTGGCTTTAAACGTAACACGTTCGGGGTCAATTTGCCCTTAATTTGTTTCGCGATTTTACACAGCTTTGATTGGTTCCGCGAGGGACTGAGGGCTGTATCCAGCAGTAAGCATCTTAGTACGTCGATTTAAGTAATAAAGAGGCCACCTATATTTTTTAAGATTTTAAAAAAAAACGTAAGGTTAACCCCTTTGGTGTTTTTTGACCCCAAAAAATGAAACGTGCAATTCGGCAGCTTCTTTCACTGTTTCTTACGTAATTTCATCAGAAAATTCGATTGGCGCAGTCAGATTTCTCCTAAGTATGATATTATTTATTTTATTTGGCTTTAAACGTAACATATTCGGGGTCAATTAGCCCTTAATTTGTTTCGCGATTTTACACAGTTTTGATTGATTCCGCGGGGTTCTGAGGGCTGTATCCAGCAGTAGGCATCTAAGTACGCCGATTTAATTAATAAAAAGGCCACTTAAATTTTTTAAGATTTTTGAAAAAAACGTAAGGTTAACCCCTTTGGTGTTTTTTGACCCCTAAAAATGAAAAGTGGAATTCGTCAGCTTCCTTCATTGTTTCTTATGTATTTTGATCAGAAAAGTCGATTGGCGCAGTCAGATTTCTCATAAGTATGATATTATTTATTTTATTTGGCTTTAAACGTAACACATTCGGGGTCAATTAGCCCTTAATTTATTTCGCGATTTTACTCAGTTTTGATTGATTCCGCGAGGTTCTGAGGGCTGTATCCAGCAGTAGGCATCTAAGTACGTCGATTTAAGTAATAAAAACGCCACCTAAATTTTTTCAGATTTTTGAAAAAAACGTAAGGTTAACCCCTTTGGTGTTTTTTGACCCCAAAAAATGAAAAGTGCAATTCGGCAGGTTCCTACACTGTTTCTTAAGTATTTTCATCAGAAAATTCGATTGGCGCAGTCAGATTTCTCCTAAATATGATATTTTTTATTTTATTTGGCTTTAAACGTAACACATTCGGGGTTAATTACCCCTAATTTATTTCGCGATTTTACACAGTTTTGATTGATTCCGCGAGGTTCTGAGGGCTGTATCCAGCAGTAGGCATCTAAGTACGTCGATTTAAGTAATAAAAACGCCACCTAAATTTTTTCAGATTTTTGAAAAAAACGTAAGGTTAACCCCTTTGGTGTTTTTTGACCCCAAAAAATGAAAAGTGCAATTCGGCAGGTTCCTACACTGTTTCTTAAGTATTTTCATCAGAAAATTCGATTGGCGCAGTCAGATTTCTCCTAAATATGATATTTTTTATTTTATTTGGCTTTAAACGTAACACATTCGGGGTTAATTACCCCTAATTTATTTCGCGATTTTACACAGTTTTGATTGATTCCGCGAGGTTCTGAGGGCTGTATCCAGCAGTAGGCATCTAAGTACGTCGATTTAAGTAATAAAAACGCCACCTAAATTTTTTCAGATTTTTGAAAAAAACGTAAGGTTAACCCCTTTGGTGTTTTTTGACCCCAAAAAATGAAAAGTGCAATTCGGCAGGTTCCTACACTGTTTATTACGTATTTTCTTCAGAAAATTCGATTGGCGCAGTCAGATTTCGCGTAAGTATGATATTTTTTATTTTATTTGGCTTTAAACGTAACAGATTCGGGGTCAATTAGCCCTTAATTTCTTTCGCGATTTTACTCAGTTTTGATTGATTCAGCGAGGTTCTGAGGGCTGTATCCAGCAGTAGGCATCTAAGTACTTCGATTTAAGTAATAAAAACGCCACCTAAATTTTTTAAGATTTTTGAAAAAAACGTAAGGTTAACCCCTTTGGTGTTTTTTGACCCCAAAAAATGAAAAGTGGAATTCGTCAGCTTCTTTCATTGTTTCTTATGTATTTTGATCAGAAATTTCGATTGGCGCAGTCAGATTTCTCGTAAGTATGATATTTTTTATTTTATTTGGCATTAAACGTAACAGATTCGGGGTCAATTAGCCCTTAATTTCTTTCGCGATTTTACTCAGTTTTGATTGATTCCGCGAGGTTCTGAGGGCTGTATCCAGCAGTAGGCATCTAAGTACGTCGATTTAAGTAATAAAAACGCCACCTAAAGTTTTTCAGATTTTTGAAAAAAACGTAAGGTTAACCCCTTTGGTGTTTTTTGACCCCAAAAAATGAAAAGTGCAATTCGGCAGGTTCCTACACTGTTTCTTAAGTATTTTCATCAGAAAATTCGATTGGCGCAGTCAGATTTCTCGTAAGTATGATATTTTTTATTTTATTTGGCTTTAAACGTAACATATTCGGGGTCAATTATCCCTTAATTTATTTCGCGATTTTACTCAGTTTTGATTGATTCCGCGAGGTTCTGAGGGCTGTATCCAGCAGTAGGCATCTAAGTACGTCGATTTAAGTAATAAAAACGCCACCTAAATTTTTTCAGATTTTTGAAAAAAACGTAAGGTTAACCCCTTTGGTGTTTTTTGACCCCAAAAAATGAAAAGTGCAATTCGGCAGCTTCTTTCACTGTTTCTTACGTATTTTCCATAGAACATTCGATTGGCGCAGTCAGATTTCTCCTAAGTATGATATTTTTTATTTTATTTGGCTTTAAACGTAACACGTTCGGGGTCAATTTGCCCTTAATTTGTTTCGCGATTTTACACAGCTTTGATTGGTTCCGCGAGGGACTGAGGGCTGTATCCAGCAGTAAGCATCTTAGTACGTCGATTTAAGTAATAAAGAGGCCACCTATATTTTTTAAGATTTTAAAAAAAAACGTAAGGTTAACCCCTTTGGTGTTTTTTGACCCCAAAAAATGAAACGTGCAATTCGGCAGCTTCTTTCACTGTTTCTTACGTAATTTCATCAGAAAATTCGATTGGCGCAGTCAGATTTCTCCTAAGTATGATATTATTTATTTTATTTGGCTTTAAACGTAACATATTCGGGGTCAATTAGCCCTTAATTTGTTTCGCGATTTTACACAGTTTTGATTGATTCCGCGGGGTTCTGAGGGCTGTATCCAGCAGTAGGCATCTAAGTACGTCGATTTAAGTAATAAAAACGCCACCTAAATTTTTTCAGATTTTTGAAAAAAACGTAAGGTTAACCCCTTTGGTGTTTTTTGACCCCAAAAAATGAAAAGTGCAATTCGGCAGGTTCCTACACTGTTTCTTAAGTATTTTCATCAGAAAATTCGATTGGCGCAGTCAGATTTCTCCTAAATATGATATTTTTTATTTTATTTGGCTTTAAACGTAACACATTCGGGGTTAATTACCCCTAATTTATTTCGCGATTTTACACAGTTTTGATTGATTCCGCGAGGTTCTGAGGGCTGTATCCAGCAGTAGGCATCTAAGTACGTCGATTTAAGTAATAAAAACGCCACCTAAATTTTTTCAGATTTTTGAAAAAAACGTAAGGTTAACCCCTTTGGTGTTTTTTGACCCCAAAAAATGAAAAGTGCAATTCGGCAGGTTCCTACACTGTTTCTTAAGTATTTTCATCAGAAAATTCGATTGGCGCAGTCAGATTTCTCCTAAATATGATATTTTTTATTTTATTTGGCTTTAAACGTAACACATTCGGGGTTAATTACCCCTAATTTATTTCGCGATTTTACACAGTTTTGATTGATTCCGCGAGGTTCTGAGGGCTGTATCCAGCAGTAGGCATCTAAGTACGTCGATTTAAGTAATAAAAACGCCACCTAAATTTTTTCAGATTTTTGAAAAAAACGTAAGGTTAACCCCTTTGGTGTTTTTTGACCCCAAAAAATGAAAAGTGCAATTCGGCAGGTTCCTACACTGTTTATTACGTATTTTCTTCAGAAAATTCGATTGGCGCAGTCAGATTTCGCGTAAGTATGATATTTTTTATTTTATTTGGCTTTAAACGTAACAGATTCGGGGTCAATTAGCCCTTAATTTCTTTCGCGATTTTACTCAGTTTTGATTGATTCAGCGAGGTTCTGAGGGCTGTATCCAGCAGTAGGCATCTAAGTACTTCGATTTAAGTAATAAAAACGCCACCTAAATTTTTTAAGATTTTTGAAAAAAACGTAAGGTTAACCCCTTTGGTGTTTTTTGACCCCAAAAAATGAAAAGTGCAATTCGGCAGGTTCCAACACTGTTTCTTAAGTATTTTCATCAGAAAATTCGATTGGCGCAGTCAGATTTCTCGTAAGTATGATATTTTTTATTTTATTTGGCTTTAAACGTAACATATTCGGGGTCAATTATGCCTTAATTTATTTCGCGATTTTACTCAGTTTTGATTGATTCCGCGAGGTTCTGAGGGCTGTATCCAGCAGTAGGCATCTAAGTACGTCGATTTAAGTAATAAAAACGCCACCTAAATTTTTTCAGATTTTTGAAAAAAACGTAAGGTTAACCCCTTTGGTGTTTTTTGACCCCAAAAAATGAAAAGTGCAATTCGGCAGCTTCTTTCACTGTTTCTTACGTATTTTCAATAGAACATTCGATTGGCGCAGTCAGATTTCTCCTAAGTATGATATTTTTTATTTTATTTGGCTTTAAACGTAACACATTCGGGGTCAATTATCCCTTAATTTATTTCGCGATTTTACTCAGTTTTGATTGATTCCGCGAGGTTCTGAGGGCTGTATCCAGCAGTAGGCATCTAAGTACGTCGATTTAAGTAATAAAAACGCCACCTAAAGTTTTTCAGATTTTTGAAAAAAACGTAAGGTTAACCCCTTTGGTGTTTTTTGACTCCAAAAAATGAAAAGTGCAATTCGGCAGCTTCTTTCACTGTTTCTTACGTATTTTCCATAGAACATTCGATTGGCGCAGTCAGATTTCTCCTAAGTATGATATTTTTTATTTTATTTGGCTTTAAACGTAACACGTTCGGGGTCAATTTGCCCTTAATTTGTTTCGCGATTTTACACAGCTTTGATTGGTTCCGCGAGGGACTGAGGGCTGTATCCAGCAGTAAGCATCTTAGTACGTCGATTTAAGTAATAAAGAGGCCACCTATATTTTTTAAGATTTTAAAAAAAAACGTAAGGTTAACCCCTTTGGTGTTTTTTGACCCCAAAAAATGAAACGTGCAATTCGGCAGCTTCTTTCACTGTTTCTTACGTAATTTCATCAGAAAATTCGATTGGCGCAGTCAGATTTCTCCTAAGTATGATATTATTTATTTTATTTGGCTTTAAACGTAACATATTCGGGGTCAATTAGCCCTTAATTTGTTTCGCGATTTTACACAGTTTTGATTGATTCCGCGGGGTTCTGAGGGCTGTATCCAGCAGTAGGCATCTAAGTACGCCGATTTAATTAATAAAAAGGCCACTTAAATTTTTTAAGATTTTTGAAAAAAACGTAAGGTTAACCCCTTTGGTGTTTTTTGACCCCTAAAAATGAAAAGTGGAATTCGTCAGCTTCCTTCATTGTTTCTTATGTATTTTGATCAGAAAAGTCGATTGGCGCAGTCAGATTTCTCATAAGTATGATATTAATTATTTTATTTGGCTTTAAACGTAACACATTCGGGGTCAATTAGCCCTTAATTTATTTCGCGATTTTACTCAGTTTTGATTGATTCCGCGAGGTTCTGAGGGCTGTATCCAGCAGTAGGCATCTAAGTACGTCGATTTAAGTAATAAAAACGCCACCTAAATTTTTTCAGATTTTTGAAAAAAACGTAAGGTTAACCCCTTTGGTGTTTTTTGACCCCAAAAAATGAAAAGTGCAATTCGGCAGGTTCCTACACTGTTTCTTAAGTATTTTCATCAGAAAATTCGATTGGCGCAGTCAGATTTCTCCTAAATATGATATTTTTTATTTTATTTGGCTTTAAACGTAACACATTCGGGGTTAATTACCCCTAATTTATTTCGCGATTTTACACAGTTTTGATTGATTCCGCGAGGTTCTGAGGGCTGTATCCAGCAGTAGGCATCTAAGTACGTCGATTTAAGTAATAAAAACGCCACCTAAATTTTTTCAGATTTTTGAAAAAAACGTAAGGTTAACCCCTTTGGTGTTTTTTGACCCCAAAAAATGAAAAGTGCAATTCGGCAGGTTCCTACACTGTTTCTTAAGTATTTTCATCAGAAAATTCGATTGGCGCAGTCAGATTTCTCCTAAATATGATATTTTTTATTTTATTTGGCTTTAAACGTAACACATTCGGGGTTAATTACCCCTAATTTATTTCGCGATTTTACACAGTTTTGATTGATTCCGCGAGGTTCTGAGGGCTGTATCCAGCAGTAGGCATCTAAGTACGTCGATTTAAGTAATAAAAACGCCACCTAAATTTTTTCAGATTTTTGAAAAAAACGTAAGGTTAACCCCTTTGGTGTTTTTTGACCCCAAAAAATGAAAAGTGCAATTCGGCAGGTTCCTACACTGTTTATTACGTATTTTCTTCAGAAAATTCGATTGGCGCAGTCAGATTTCGCGTAAGTATGATATTTTTTATTTTATTTGGCTTTAAACGTAACAGATTCGGGGTCAATTAGCCCTTAATTTCTTTCGCGATTTTACTCAGTTTTGATTGATTCAGCGAGGTTCTGAGGGCTGTATCCAGCAGTAGGCATCTAAGTACTTCGATTTAAGTAATAAAAACGCCACCTAAATTTTTTAAGATTTTTGAAAAAAACGTAAGGTTAACCCCTTTGGTGTTTTTTGACCCCAAAAAATGAAAAGTGGAATTCGTCAGCTTCTTTCATTGTTTCTTATGTATTTTGATCAGAAATTTCGATTGGCGCAGTCAGATTTCTCGTAAGTATGATATTTTTTATTTTATTTGGCATTAAACGTAACAGATTCGGGGTCAATTAGCCCTTAATTTCTTTCGCGATTTTACTCAGTTTTGATTGATTCCGCGAGGTTCTGAGGGCTGTATCCAGCAGTAGGCATCTAAGTACGTCGATTTAAGTAATAAAAACGCCACCTAAAGTTTTTCAGATTTTTGAAAAAAACGTAAGGTTAACCCCTTTGGTGTTTTTTGACCCCAAAAAATGAAAAGTGCAATTCGGCAGGTTCCTACACTGTTTCTTAAGTATTTTCATCAGAAAATTCGATTGGCGCAGTCAGATTTCTCGTAAGTATGATATTTTTTATTTTATTTGGCTTTAAACGTAACATATTCGGGGTCAATTATCCCTTAATTTATTTCGCGATTTTACTCAGTTTTGATTGATTCCGCGAGGTTCTGAGGGCTGTATCCAGCAGTAGGCATCTAAGTACGTCGATTTAAGTAATAAAAACGCCACCTAAATTTTTTCAGATTTTTGAAAAAAACGTAAGGTTAACCCCTTTGGTGTTTTTTGACCCCAAAAAATGAAAAGTGCAATTCGGCAGCTTCTTTCACTGTTTCTTACGTATTTTCCATAGAACATTCGATTGGCGCAGTCAGATTTCTCCTAAGTATGATATTTTTTATTTTATTTGGCTTTAAACGTAACACGTTCGGGGTCAATTTGCCCTTAATTTGTTTCGCGATTTTACACAGCTTTGATTGGTTCCGCGAGGGACTGAGGGCTGTATCCAGCAGTAAGCATCTTAGTACGTCGATTTAAGTAATAAAGAGGCCACCTATATTTTTTAAGATTTTAAAAAAAAACGTAAGGTTAACCCCTTTGGTGTTTTTTGACCCCAAAAAATGAAACGTGCAATTCGGCAGCTTCTTTCACTGTTTCTTACGTAATTTCATCAGAAAATTCGATTGGCGCAGTCAGATTTCTCCTAAGTATGATATTATTTATTTTATTTGGCTTTAAACGTAACATATTCGGGGTCAATTAGCCCTTAATTTGTTTCGCGATTTTACACAGTTTTGATTGATTCCGCGGGGTTCTGAGGGCTGTATCCAGCAGTAGGCATCTAAGTACGCCGATTTAATTAATAAAAAGGCCACTTAAATTTTTTAAGATTTTTGAAAAAAACGTAAGGTTAACCCCTTTGGTGTTTTTTGACCCCTAAAAATGAAAAGTGGAATTCGCCAGCTTCCTTCATTGCTTCTTATGTATTTTGATCAGAAAAGTCGATTGGCGCAGTCAGATTTCTCATAAGTATGATATTATTTATTTTATTTGGCTTTAAACGTAACACATTCGGGGTTAATTACCCCTAATTTATTTCGCGATTTTACACAGTTTTGATTGATTCCGCGAGGTTCTGAGGGCTGTATCCAGCAGTAGGCATCTAAGTACGTCGATTTAAGTAATAAAAACGCCACCTAAATTTTTTCAGATTTTTGAAAAAAACGTAAGGTTAACCCCTTTGGTGTTTTTCGACCCCAAAAAATGAAAAGTGCAATTCGGCAGGTTCCTACACTGTTTCTTAAGTACTATCATCAGAAAATCCGATTGGCGCAGTCAGATTGCTCGAAAGTATGATATTTTTTATTTTATTTGGCTTTAAACGAAACAGATTCGGGGTCAATTAGCCCTTAATTTCTTTCGCGATTTTACACAGTTTTGATTGATTCCGCGAGGTTCTGAGGGCTGTATCCAGCAGTAGGCATCTAAGTACGTCGATTTAAGTAATATAAACGCCACCTAAATTTTTTCAGATTTTTGAAAAAAACGTAAGGTTAACCCCTTTGGTGTTTTTTGACCCCTAAAAATGAAAAGTGGAATTCGTCAGTTTCTTTCATTGTTTCTTACGTATTTTCATCAGAAAATTCGATTGGCGCAGTCAGATTTCTCCTAAGTATGATATTATTTATTCTATTTGGCTTTAAACATAACAAATTCGGGGTCAATTAGCCCTTAATTTGTTTCGCGATTTTACACAGTTTTCATTGATTCCGCGGGGTTCTGAGGGCTGTATCCAGCAGTAGGCATCTAAGTACGTCGATTTAAGTAATAAAAAGGCCACCTAAATTTTTTGAGATTTTTGAAAAAAACGTAAGGTTAACCCCTTTGGTGTGTTTTGACCCCTAAAAATGAAAAGTGGAATTCGTCAGTTTCTTTCATTGTTTCTTACGTATTTTCATCAGAAAAGTCGATTGGCGCAGTCAGATTTCTCCTAAGTATGATATTATTTATTCTATTTGGCTTTAAACGTAACAAATTCGGGGTCAATTAGCCCTTAATTTGTTTCGCGATTTTACACAGTTTTGATTGATTCCGCGGGGTTCTGAGGGCTGTATCCTGCAGTAGGCATCTAAGTACGTCGATTTAAGTAATAAAAAGGCCACTTAAATTTTTTAAGATTTTTGAAAAAAACGTAAGGTTAAAAACACCCTTTGGTGTTTTTTGACCCCTAAAAATGAAAAGTGGAATTCGTCAGTTTCTTTCATTGTTTCTTACGTATTTTCATCAGAAAATTCGATTGGCGCAGTCAGATTTCTCCTAAGTATGATATTATTTATTCTATTTGGCTTTAAACGTAACATATTCGGGGTCAATTAGCATTTAATTTGTTTCGCGATTTTACACAGTTTTGATTGATTCCGCGAAGTTCTGAAGGCTGTATCCAGCAGTAGGCATCTAAGTACGTCGATTTAAGTAATAAACAGGCTACCTAAATTTTTTGAGATTTTTGAGAAAAACGTAAGGTTAACCCCTTTGGTGTTTTTTGACCCCAAAAAATGAAAAGTGCAATTCGGCAGCTTCTTTCACTGTTTCTTACATATTTTCATCAGAAAATTCGATTGGCGCAGTCAGATTTCTCCTAAGTATGATATTATTTATTTTATTTGGCCTTAAACGTAACATATTCGGGGTCAATTAGCCATTAATTTGTTTCGCGATTTTACACAGTTTTGATTGATTCCGCGAGGTTCTGAAGGCTGTATCCAGCAGTAGGCATCTAAGTACGTCCATTTAAGTAATAAAAAGGCCACCTAAATTTTTTAAGATTTTTGAAAAAAAACGTAAAGTTAACCCCTTTGGTGTTTTTTGACCCCTAAAAATGAAAAGTGGAATTCGTCAGCTTCTTTCATTGTTTCTTATGTATTTTGATCAGAAAATTCGATTGGCGCAGTCAGATTTCTCGTAAGTATGATATTTTTTATTTTATTTGGCTTTAAACGTAACACGTTCGGGGTCAATTATCCCTTAATTTATTTCGCGATTTTACTCAGTTTTGATTGATTCCGCGAGGTTCTGAGGGCTGTATCCAGCAGTAGGCATCTAAGTACGTCGATTTAAGTAATAAAAACGCCACCTAAATTTTTTCAGATTTTTGAAAAAAACGTAAGGTTAACCCCTTTGGTGTTTTTTGACCCCAAAAAATGAAAAGTGCAATTCGGCAGCTTCTTTCACTGTTTCTTACGTATTTTCCATAGAACATTCGATTGGCGCAGTCAGATTTCTCCTAAGTATGATATTTTTTATTTTATTTGGCTTTAAACGTAACACGTTCGGGGTCAATTTGCCCTTAATTTGTTTCGCGATTTTACACAGCTTTGATTGGTTCCGCGAGGGACTGAGGGCTGTATCCAGCAGTAAGCATCTTAGTACGTCGATTTAAGTAATAAAGAGGCCACCTATATTTTTTAAGATTTTAAAAAAAAACGTAAGGTTAACCCCTTTGGTGTTTTTTGACCCCAAAAAATGAAACGTGCAATTCGGCAGCTTCTTTCACTGTTTCTTACGTAATTTCATCAGAAAATTCGATTGGCGCAGTCAGATTTCTCCTAAGTATGATATTATTTATTTTATTTGGCTTTAAACGTAACATATTCGGGGTCAATTAGCCCTTAATTTGTTTCGCGATTTTACACAGTTTTGATTGATTCCGCGGGGTTCTGAGGGCTGTATCCAGCAGTAGGCATCTAAGTACGCCGATTTAATTAATAAAAAGGCCACTTAAATTTTTTAAGATTTTTGAAAAAAACGTAAGGTTAACCCCTTTGGTGTTTTTTGACCCCTAAAAATGAAAAGTGGAATTCGTCAGCTTCCTTCATTGTTTCTTATGTATTTTGATCAGAAAAGTCGATTGGCGCAGTCAGATTTCTCATAAGTATGATATTATTTATTTTATTTGGCTTTAAACGTAACACATTCGGGGTCAATTAGCCCTTAATTTATTTCGCGATTTTACTCAGTTTTGATTGATTCCGCGAGGTTCTGAGGGCTGTATCCAGCAGTAGGCATCTAAGTACGTCGATTTAAGTAATAAAAACGCCACCTAAATTTTTTCAGATTTTTGAAAAAAACGTAAGGTTAACCCCTTTGGTGTTTTTTGACCCCAAAAAATGAAAAGTGCAATTCGGCAGGTTCCTACACTGTTTCTTAAGTATTTTCATCAGAAAATTCGATTGGCGCAGTCAGATTTCTCCTAAATATGATATTTTTTATTTTATTTGGCTTTAAACGTAACACATTCGGGGTTAATTACCCCTAATTTATTTCGCGATTTTACACAGTTTTGATTGATTCCGCGAGGTTCTGAGGGCTGTATCCAGCAGTAGGCATCTAAGTACGTCGATTTAAGTAATAAAAACGCCACCTAAATTTTTTCAGATTTTTGAAAAAAACGTAAGGTTAACCCCTTTGGTGTTTTTTGACCCCAAAAAATGAAAAGTGCAATTCGGCAGGTTCCTACACTGTTTCTTAAGTATTTTCATCAGAAAATTCGATTGGCGCAGTCAGATTTCTCCTAAATATGATATTTTTTATTTTATTTGGCTTTAAACGTAACACATTCGGGGTTAATTACCCCTAATTTATTTCGCGATTTTACACAGTTTTGATTGATTCCGCGAGGTTCTGAGGGCTGTATCCAGCAGTAGGCATCTAAGTACGTCGATTTAAGTAATAAAAACGCCACCTAAATTTTTTCAGATTTTTGAAAAAAACGTAAGGTTAACCCCTTTGGTGTTTTTTGACCCCAAAAAATGAAACGTGCAATTCGGCAGCTTCTTTCACTGTTTATTACGTAATTTCATCAGAAAATTCGATTGGCGCAGTCAGATTTCGCGTAAGTATGATATTATTTATTTTATTTGGCTTTAAACGTAACATATTCGGGGTCAATTAGCCCTTAATTTGTTTCGCGATTTTACACAGTTTTGATTGATTCCGCGGGGTTCTGAGGGCTGTATCCAGCAGTAGGCATCTAAGTACGTCGATTTAAGTAATAAAAACGCCACCTAAATTTTTTCAGATTTTTGAAAAAAACGTAAGGTTAACCCCTTTGGTGTTTTTTGACCCCAAAAAATGAAAAGTGCAATTCGGCAGGTTCCTACACTGTTTCTTAAGTATTTTCATCAGAAAATTCGATTGGCGCAGTCAGATTTCTCCTAAATATGATATTTTTTATTTTATTTGGCTTTAAACGTAACACATTCGGGGTTAATTACCCCTAATTTATTTCGCGATTTTACACAGTTTTGATTGATTCCGCGAGGTTCTGAGGGCTGTATCCAGCAGTAGGCATCTAAGTACGTCGATTTAAGTAATAAAAACGCCACCTAAATTTTTTCAGATTTTTGAAAAAAACGTAAGGTTAACCCCTTTGGTGTTTTTTGACCCCAAAAAATGAAAAGTGCAATTCGGCAGGTTCCTACACTGTTTCTTAAGTATTTTCATCAGAAAATTCGATTGGCGCAGTCAGATTTCTCCTAAATATATTTTTTATTTTATTTGGCTTTAAACGTAACACATTCGGGGTTAATTACCCCTAATTTATTTCGCGATTTTACACAGTTTTGATTGATTCCGCGAGGTTCTGAGGGCTGTATCCAGCAGTAGGCATCTAAGTACGTCGATTTAAGTAATAAAAACGCCACCTAAATTTTTTCAGATTTTTGAAAAAAACGTAAGGTTAACCCCTTTGGTGTTTTTTGACCCCAAAAAATGAAAAGTGCAATTCGGCAGGTTCCTACACTGTTTCTTAAGTATTTTCATCAGAAAATTCGATTGGCGCAGTCAGATTTCTCCTAAATATGATATTTTTTATTTTATTTGGCTTTAAACGTAACACATTCGGGGTTAATTACCCCTAATTTATTTCGCGATTTTACACAGTTTTGATTGATTCCGCGAGGTTCTGAGGGCTGTATCCAGCAGTAGGCATCTAAGTACGTCGATTTAAGTAATAAAAACGCCACCTAAATTTTTTCAGATTTTTGAAAAAAACGTAAGGTTAACCCCTTTGGTGTTTTTTGACCCCAAAAAATGAAAAGTGCAATTCGGCGGGTTCCTACACTGTTTATTACGTATTTTCTTCAGAAAATTCGATTGGCGCAGTCAGATTTCGCGTAAGTATGATATTTTTTATTTTATTTGGCTTTAAACGTAACAGATTCGGGGTCAATTAGCCCTTAATTTCTTTCGCGATTTTACTCAGTTTTGATTGATTCAGCGAGGTTCTGAGGGCTGTATCCAGCAGTAGGCATCTAAGTACTTCGATTTAAGTAATAAAAACGCCACCTAAATTTTTTAAGATTTTTGAAAAAAACGTAAGGTTAACCCCTTTGGTGTTTTTTGACCCCAAAAAATGAAAAGTGCAATTCGGCAGGTTCCAACACTGTTTCTTAAGTATTTTCATCAGAAAATTCGATTGGCGCAGTCAGATTTCTCGTAAGTATGATATTTTTTATTTTATTTGGCTTTAAACGTAACATATTCGGGGTCAATTATGCCTTAATTTATTTCGCGATTTTACTCAGTTTTGATTGATTCCGCGAGGTTCTGAGGGCTGTATCCAGCAGTAGGCATCTAAGTACGTCGATTTAAGTAATAAAAACGCCACCTAAATTTTTTCAGATTTTTGAAAAAAACGTAAGGTTAACCCCTTTGGTGTTTTTTGACCCCAAAAAATGAAAAGTGCAATTCGGCAGCTTCTTTCACTGTTTCTTACGTATTTTCAATAGAACATTCGATTGGCGCAGTCAGATTTCTCCTAAGTATGATATTTTTTATTTTATTTGGCTTTAAACGTAACACATTCGGGGTCAATTATCCCTTAATTTATTTCGCGATTTTACTCAGTTTTGATTGATTCCGCGAGGTTCTGAGGGCTGTATCCAGCAGTAGGCATCTAAGTACGTCGATTTAAGTAATAAAAACGCCACCTAAAGTTTTTCAGATTTTTGAAAAAAACGTAAGGTTAACCCCTTTGGTGTTTTTTGACTCCAAAAAATGAAAAGTGCAATTCGGCAGCTTCTTTCACTGTTTCTTACGTATTTTCCATAGAACATTCGATTGGCGCAGTCAGATTTCTCCTAAGTATGATATTTTTTATTTTATTTGGCTTTAAACGTAACACGTTCGGGGTCAATTTGCCCTTAATTTGTTTCGCGATTTTACACAGCTTTGATTGGTTCCGCGAGGGACTGAGGGCTGTATCCAGCAGTAAGCATCTTAGTACGTCGATTTAAGTAATAAAGAGGCCACCTATATTTTTTAAGATTTTAAAAAAAAACGTAAGGTTAACCCCTTTGGTGTTTTTTGACCCCAAAAAATGAAACGTGCAATTCGGCAGCTTCTTTCACTGTTTCTTACGTAATTTCATCAGAAAATTCGATTGGCGCAGTCAGATTTCTCATAAGTATGATATTATTTATTTTATTTGGCTTTAAACGTAACACATTCGGGGTCAATTAGCCCTTAATTTATTTCGCGATTTTACTCAGTTTTGATTGATTCCGCGAGGTTCTGAGGGCTGTATCCAGCAGTAGGCATCTAAGTACGTCGATTTAAGTAATAAAAACGCCACCTAAATTTTTTCAGATTTTTGAAAAAAACGTAAGGTTAACCCCTTTGGTGTTTTTTGACCCCAAAAAATGAAAAGTGCAATTCGGCAGGTTCCTACACTGTTTCTTAAGTATTTTCATCAGAAAATTCGATTGGCGCAGTCAGATTTCTCCTAAATATGATATTTTTTATTTTATTTGGCTTTAAACGTAACACATTCGGGGTTAATTACCCCTAATTTATTTCGCGATTTTACACAGTTTTGATTGATTCCGCGAGGTTCTGAGGGCTGTATCCAGCAGTAGGCATCTAAGTACGTCGATTTAAGTAATAAAAACGCCACCTAAATTTTTTCAGATTTTTGAAAAAAACGTAAGGTTAACCCCTTTGGTGTTTTTTGACCCCAAAAAATGAAAAGTGCAATTCGGCAGGTTCCTACACTGTTTCTTAAGTATTTTCATCAGAAAATTCGATTGGCGCAGTCAGATTTCTCCTAAATATGATATTTTTTATTTTATTTGGCTTTAAACGTAACACATTCGGGGTTAATTACCCCTAATTTATTTCGCGATTTTACACAGTTTTGATTGATTCCGCGAGGTTCTGAGGGCTGTATCCAGCAGTAGGCATCTAAGTACGTCGATTTAAGTAATAAAAACGCCACCTAAATTTTTTCAGATTTTTGAAAAAAACGTAAGGTTAACCCCTTTGGTGTTTTTTGACCCCAAAAAATGAAACGTGCAATTCGGCAGCTTCTTTCACTGTTTATTACGTAATTTCATCAGAAAATTCGATTGGCGCAGTCAGATTTCGCGTAAGTATGATATTATTTATTTTATTTGGCTTTAAACGTAACATATTCGGGGTCAATTAGCCCTTAATTTGTTTCGCGATTTTACACAGTTTTGATTGATTCCGCGGGGTTCTGAGGGCTGTATCCAGCAGTAGGCATCTAAGTACGTCGATTTAAGTAATAAAAACGCCACCTAAATTTTTTCAGATTTTTGAAAAAAACGTAAGGTTAACCCCTTTGGTGTTTTTTGACCCCAAAAAATGAAAAGTGCAATTCGGCAGGTTCCTACACTGTTTCTTAAGTATTTTCATCAGAAAATTCGATTGGCGCAGTCAGATTTCTCCTAAATATGATATTTTTTATTTTATTTGGCTTTAAACGTAACACATTCGGGGTTAATTACCCCTAATTTATTTCGCGATTTTACACAGTTTTGATTGATTCCGCGAGGTTCTGAGGGCTGTATCCAGCAGTAGGCATCTAAGTACGTCGATTTAAGTAATAAAAACGCCACCTAAATTTTTTCAGATTTTTGAAAAAAACGTAAGGTTAACCCCTTTGGTGTTTTTTGACCCCAAAAAATGAAAAGTGCAATTCGGCAGGTTCCTACACTGTTTCTTAAGTATTTTCATCAGAAAATTCGATTGGCGCAGTCAGATTTCTCCTAAATATATTTTTTATTTTATTTGGCTTTAAACGTAACACATTCGGGGTTAATTACCCCTAATTTATTTCGCGATTTTACACAGTTTTGATTGATTCCGCGAGGTTCTGAGGGCTGTATCCAGCAGTAGGCATCTAAGTACGTCGATTTAAGTAATAAAAACGCCACCTAAATTTTTTCAGATTTTTGAAAAAAACGTAAGGTTAACCCCTTTGGTGTTTTTTGACCCCAAAAAATGAAAAGTGCAATTCGGCAGGTTCCTACACTGTTTCTTAAGTATTTTCATCAGAAAATTCGATTGGCGCAGTCAGATTTCTCCTAAATATGATATTTTTTATTTTATTTGGCTTTAAACGTAACACATTCGGGGTTAATTACCCCTAATTTATTTCGCGATTTTACACAGTTTTGATTGATTCCGCGAGGTTCTGAGGGCTGTATCCAGCAGTAGGCATCTAAGTACGTCGATTTAAGTAATAAAAACGCCACCTAAATTTTTTCAGATTTTTGAAAAAAACGTAAGGTTAACCCCTTTGGTGTTTTTTGACCCCAAAAAATGAAAAGTGCAATTCGGCGGGTTCCTACACTGTTTATTACGTATTTTCTTCAGAAAATTCGATTGGCGCAGTCAGATTTCGCGTAAGTATGATATTTTTTATTTTATTTGGCTTTAAACGTAACAGATTCGGGGTCAATTAGCCCTTAATTTCTTTCGCGATTTTACTCAGTTTTGATTGATTCAGCGAGGTTCTGAGGGCTGTATCCAGCAGTAGGCATCTAAGTACTTCGATTTAAGTAATAAAAACGCCACCTAAATTTTTTAAGATTTTTGAAAAAAACGTAAGGTTAACCCCTTTGGTGTTTTTTGACCCCAAAAAATGAAAAGTGCAATTCGGCAGGTTCCAACACTGTTTCTTAAGTATTTTCATCAGAAAATTCGATTGGCGCAGTCAGATTTCTCGTAAGTATGATATTTTTTATTTTATTTGGCTTTAAACGTAACATATTCGGGGTCAATTATGCCTTAATTTATTTCGCGATTTTACTCAGTTTTGATTGATTCCGCGAGGTTCTGAGGGCTGTATCCAGCAGTAGGCATCTAAGTACGTCGATTTAAGTAATAAAAACGCCACCTAAATTTTTTCAGATTTTTGAAAAAAACGTAAGGTTAACCCCTTTGGTGTTTTTTGACCCCAAAAAATGAAAAGTGCAATTCGGCAGCTTCTTTCACTGTTTCTTACGTATTTTCAATAGAACATTCGATTGGCGCAGTCAGATTTCTCCTAAGTATGATATTTTTTATTTTATTTGGCTTTAAACGTAACACATTCGGGGTCAATTATCCCTTAATTTATTTCGCGATTTTACTCAGTTTTGATTGATTCCGCGAGGTTCTGAGGGCTGTATCCAGCAGTAGGCATCTAAGTACGTCGATTTAAGTAATAAAAACGCCACCTAAAGTTTTTCAGATTTTTGAAAAAAACGTAAGGTTAACCCCTTTGGTGTTTTTTGACTCCAAAAAATGAAAAGTGCAATTCGGCAGCTTCTTTCACTGTTTCTTACGTATTTTCCATAGAACATTCGATTGGCGCAGTCAGATTTCTCCTAAGTATGATATTTTTTATTTTATTTGGCTTTAAACGTAACACGTTCGGGGTCAATTTGCCCTTAATTTGTTTCGCGATTTTACACAGCTTTGATTGGTTCCGCGAGGGACTGAGGGCTGTATCCAGCAGTAAGCATCTTAGTACGTCGATTTAAGTAATAAAGAGGCCACCTATATTTTTTAAGATTTTAAAAAAAAACGTAAGGTTAACCCCTTTGGTGTTTTTTGACCCCAAAAAATGAAACGTGCAATTCGGCAGCTTCTTTCACTGTTTCTTACGTAATTTCATCAGAAAATTCGATTGGCGCAGTCAGATTTCTCCTAAGTATGATATTATTTATTTTATTTGGCTTTAAACGTAACATATTCGGGGTCAATTAGCCCTTAATTTGTTTCGCGATTTTACACAGTTTTGATTGATTCCGCGGGGTTCTGAGGGCTGTATCCAGCAGTAGGCATCTAAGTACGCCGATTTAATTAATAAAAAGGCCACTTAAATTTTTTAAGATTTTTGAAAAAAACGTAAGGTTAACCCCTTTGGTGTTTTTTGACCCCTAAAAATGAAAAGTGGAATTCGTCAGCTTCCTTCATTGTTTCTTATGTATTTTGATCAGAAAAGTCGATTGGCGCAGTCAGATTTCTCCTAAATATGATATTTTTTATTTTATTTGGCTTTAAACGTAACACATTCGGGGTTAATTACCCCTAATTTATTTCGCGATTTTACACAGTTTTGATTGATTCCGCGAGGTTCTGAGGGCTGTATCCAGCAGTAGGCATCTAAGTACGTCGATTTAAGTAATAAAAACGCCACCTAAATTTTTTCAGATTTTTGAAAAAAACGTAAGGTTAACCCCTTTGGTGTTTTTTGACCCCAAAAAATGAAAAGTGCAATTCGGCAGGTTCCTACACTGTTTCTTAAGTATTTTCATCAGAAAATTCGATTGGCGCAGTCAGATTTCTCCTAAATATGATATTTTTTATTTTATTTGGCTTTAAACGTAACACATTCGGGGTTAATTACCCCTAATTTATTTCGCGATTTTACACAGTTTTGATTGATTCCGCGAGGTTCTGAGGGCTGTATCCAGCAGTAGGCATCTAAGTACGTCGATTTAAGTAATAAAAACGCCACCTAAATTTTTTCAGATTTTTGAAAAAAACGTAAGGTTAACCCCTTTGGTGTTTTTTGACCCCAAAAAATGAAAAGTGCAATTCGGCAGGTTCCTACACTGTTTATTACGTATTTTCTTCAGAAAATTCGATTGGCGCAGTCAGATTTCGCGTAAGTATGATATTTTTTATTTTATTTGGCTTTAAACGTAACAGATTCGGGGTCAATTAGCCCTTAATTTCTTTCGCGATTTTACTCAGTTTTGATTGATTCAGCGAGGTTCTGAGGGCTGTATCCAGCAGTAGGCATCTAAGTACTTCGATTTAAGTAATAAAAACGCCACCTAAATTTTTTAAGATTTTTGAAAAAAACGTAAGGTTAACCCCTTTGGTGTTTTTTGACCCCAAAAATGAAAAGTGGAATTCGTCAGCTTCTTTCATTGTTTCTTATGTATTTTGATCAGAAACTTCGATTGGCGCAGTCAGATTTCTCGTAAGTATGATATTTTTTATTTTATTTGGCATTAAACGTAACAGATTCGGGGTCAATTAGCCCTTAATTTCTTTCGCGATTTTACTCAGTTTTGATTGATTCCGCGAGGTTCTGAGGGCTGTATCCAGCAGTAGGCATCTAAGTACGTCGATTTAAGTAATAAAAACGCCACCTAAAGTTTTTCAGATTTTTGAAAAAAACGTAAGGTTAACCCCTTTGGTGTTTTTTGACCCCAAAAAATGAAAAGTGCAATTCGGCAGCTTCTTTCACTGTTTCTTACGTATTTTCCATAGAACATTCGATTGGCGCAGTCAGATTTCTCCTAAGTATGATATTTTTTATTTTATTTGGCTTTAAACGTAACACGTTCGGGGTCAATTTGCCCTTAATTTGTTTCGCGATTTTACACAGCTTTGATTGGTTCCGCGAGGGACTGAGGGCTGTATCCAGCAGTAAGCATCTTAGTACGTCGATTTAAGTAATAAAGAGGCCACCTATATTTTTTAAGATTTTAAAAAAAAACGTAAGGTTAACCCCTTTGGTGTTTTTTGACCCCAAAAAATGAAACGTGCAATTCGGCAGCTTCTTTCACTGTTTCTTACGTAATTTCATCAGAAAATTCGATTGGCGCAGTCAGATTTCTCCTAAGTATGATATTATTTATTTTATTTGGCTTTAAACGTAACATATTCGGGGTCAATTAGCCCTTAATTTGTTTCGCGATTTTACACAGTTTTGATTGATTCCGCGGGGTTCTGAGGGCTGTATCCAGCAGTAGGCATCTAAGTACGCCGATTTAATTAATAAAAAGGCCACTTAAATTTTTTAAGATTTTTGAAAAAAACGTAAGGTTAACCCCTTTGGTGTTTTTTGACCCCTAAAAATGAAAAGTGGAATTCGCCAGCTTCCTTCATTGCTTCTTATGTATTTTGATCAGAAAAGTCGATTGGCGCAGTCAGATTTCTCATAAGTATGATATTATTTATTTTATTTGGCTTTAAACGTAACACATTCGGGGTCAATTAGCCCTTAATTTATTTCGCGATTTTACTCAGTTTTGATTGATTCCGCGAGGTTCTGAGGGCTGTATCCAGCAGTAGGCATCTAAGTACGTCGATTTAAGTAATAAAAACGCCACCTAAATTTTTTCAGATTTTTGAAAAAAACGTAAGGTTAACCCCTTTGGTGTTTTTTGACACCAAAAAATGAAAAGTGCAATTCGGCAGGTTCCTACACTGTTTCTTAAGTATTTTCATCAGAAAATTCGATTGGCGCAGTCAGATTTCTCCTAAATATGATATTTTTTATTTTATTTGGCTTTAAACGTAACACATTCGGGGTTAATTACCCCTAATTTATTTCGCGATTTTACACAGTTTTGATTGATTCCGCGAGGTTCTGAGGGCTGTATCCAGCAGTAGGCATCTAAGTACGTCGATTTAAGTAATAAAAACGCCACCTAAATTTTTTCAGATTTTTGAAAAAAACGTAAGGTTAACCCCTTTGGTGTTTTTTGACCCCAAAAAATGAAAATTGCAATTCGGCAGGTTCCTACACTGTTTCTTAAGTATTTTCATCAGAAAATTCGATTGGCGCAGTCAGATTTCTCCTAAATATGATATTTTTTATTTTATTTGGCTTTAAACGTAACACATTCGGGGTTAATTACCCCTAATTTATTTCGCGATTTTACACAGTTTTGATTGATTCCGCGAGGTTCTGAGGGCTGTATCCAGCAGTAGGCATCTAAGTACGTCGATTTAAGTAATAAAAACGCCACCTAAATTTTTTCAGATTTTTGAAAAAAACGTAAGGTTAACCCCTTTGGTGTTTTTCGACCCCAAAAAATGAAAAGTGCAATTCGGCAGGTTCCTACACTGTTTCTTAAGTACTATCATCAGAAAATCCGATTGGCGCAGTCAGATTGCTCGAAAGTATGATATTTTTTATTTTATTTGGCTTTAAACGAAACAGATTCGGGGTCAATTAGCCCTTAATTTCTTTCGCGATTTTACACAGTTTTGATTGATTCCGCGAGGTTCTGAGGGCTGTATCCAGCAGTAGGCATCTAAGTACGTCGATTTAAGTAATATAAACGCCACCTAAATTTTTTCAGATTTTTGAAAAAAACGTAAGGTTAACCCCTTTGGTGTTTTTTGACCCCTAAAAATGAAAAGTGGAATTCGTCAGTTTCTTTCATTGTTTCTTACGTATTTTCATCAGAAAATTCGATTGGCGCAGTCAGATTTCTCCTAAGTATGATATTATTTATTCTATTTGGCTTTAAACATAACAAATTCGGGGTCAATTAGCCCTTAATTTGTTTCGCGATTTTACACAGTTTTCATTGATTCCGCGGGGTTCTGAGGGCTGTATCCAGCAGTAGGCATCTAAGTACGTCGATTTAAGTAATAAAAAGGCCACCTAAATTTTTTGAGATTTTTGAAAAAAACGTAAGGTTAACCCCTTTGGTGTGTTTTGACCCCTAAAAATGAAAAGTGGAATTCGTCAGTTTCTTTCATTGTTTCTTACGTATTTTCATCAGAAAAGTCGATTGGTGCAGTCAGATTTCTCCTAAGTATGATATTATTTATTCTATTTGGCTTTAAACGTAACAAATTCGGGGTCAATTAGCCCTTAATTTGTTTCGCGATTTTACACAGTTTTGATTGATTCCGCGGGGTTCTGAGGGCTGTATCCTGCAGTAGGCATCTAAGTACGTCGATTTAAGTAATAAAAAGGCCACTTAAATTTTTTAAGATTTTTGAAAAAAACGTAAGGTTAAAAACACCCTTTGGTGTTTTTTGACCCCTAAAAATGAAAAGTGGAATTCGTCAGTTTCTTTCATTGTTTCTTACGTATTTTCATCAGAAAATTCGATTGGCGCAGTCAGATTTCTCCTAAGTATGATATTATTTATTCTATTTGGCTTTAAACGTAACATATTCGGGGTCAATTAGCATTTAATTTGTTTCGCGATTTTACACAGTTTTGATTGATTCCGCGAAGTTCTGAAGGCTGTATCCAGCAGTAGGCATCTAAGTACGTCGATTTAAGTAATAAACAGGCTACCTAAATTTTTTGAGATTTTTGAGAAAAACGTAAGGTTAACCCCTTTGGTGTTTTTTGACCCCAAAAAATGAAAAGTGCAATTCGGCAGCTTCTTTCACTGTTTCTTACATATTTTCATCAGAAAATTCGATTGGCGCAGTCAGATTTCTCCTAAGTATGATATTATTTATTTTATTTGGCCTTAAACGTAACATATTCGGGGTCAATTAGCCATTAATTTGTTTCGCGATTTTACACAGTTTTGATTGATTCCGCGAGGTTCTGAAGGCTGTATCCAGCAGTAGGCATCTAAGTACGTCCATTTAAGTAATAAAAAGGCCACCTAAATTTTTTAAGATTTTTGAAAAAAAACGTAAAGTTAACCCCTTTGGTGTTTTTTGACCCCTAAAAATGAAAAGTGGAATTCGTCAGCTTCTTTCATTGTTTCTTATGTATTTTGATCAGAAAATTCGATTGGCGCAGTCAGATTTCTCGTAAGTATGATATTTTTTATTTTATTTGGCTTTAAACGTAACACGTTCGGGGTCAATTAGCCCTTAATTTGTTTCGCGATTTTACACAGTTTTGATTGATTCCGCGGGGTTCTGAGGGCTGTATCCTGGAGTAGGCATCTAAGTACGTCGATTTAAGTAATAAAAAGGCCACTTAAATTTTTTAAGATTTTTGAAAAAAACGTAAAGTTATCCCCTTTGGTGTTTTTTGACCCCTAAAAATGAAAAGTGGAATTCGCCAGTTTCTTTCATTGTTTCTTACGTATTTTCATCAGAAAATTCGATTGGCGCAGTCAAATTTCTCCTAAGTATGATATTATTTATTCTATTTGGCTTTAAACGTAACATATTCGGGGTCAATTAGCATTTAATTTGTTTCGCGATTTTACACAGTTTTGATTGATTCCGCGAAGTTCTTAAGGCTGTATCCAGCAGTAGGCATCTAAGTACGTCGATTTAAGTAATAAACAGGCTACCTAAGTTTTTTAAGATTTTTGAAAAAAAACGTAAAGTTAACCCCTTTGGTGTTTTTTGACCCCTAAAAATGAAAAGTGGAATTCGTCAGCTTCTTTCATTGATTCTTATGTATTTTGATCAGAAAATTCGATTGGCGCAGTCAGATTTCTCGTAAGTATGATATTTTTTATTTTATTTGGCTTTAAACGTAACACGTTCGGGGTCAATTAGCCCTTAATTTGTTTCGCGATTTTACACAGTTTTGATTGATTCCGCAGGGTTCTGAGGGCTGTATCCAGCAGTAGGCATCTAAGTACGTCGATTTAATTAATAAAAAGGCCACTTAAATTTTTTAAGATTTTTGAAAAAAACGTAAGGTTATCCCCTTTGGTGTTTTTTGACCCCTAAAAATGAAAAGTGGAATTCGTGAGTTTCTTTCATTGTTTCTTACGTATTTTCATCAGAAAATTCGATTGGCGCAGTCAGATTTCTCCTAAGTATGATATTATTTATTCTATTTGGCTTTAAACGTAACAAATTCGGGGTCAATTAGCCCTTAATTTGTTTCGCGATTTTACACAGTTTTCATTGATTCCGCGGGGTTCTGAGGGCTGTATCCAGCAGTAGGCATCTAAGTACGTCGATTTAAGTAATAAAAAGGCCACCTAAATTTTTTGAGATTTTTGAAAAAAACGTAAGGTTAACCCCTTTGGTGTTTTTTGACCCCAAAAAATGAAAAGTGCAATTCTGCAGCTTCTTTCACTGTTTCTTACGTATTTTCATCAGAAAATTCGATTGGCGCAGTCAGATTTCTCCTAAGTATGATATTATTTATTTTATTTGGCTTTAAACGTAACATATTCGGGGTCAATTAGCCCTTAATTTGTTTCGCGATTTTACACAGTTTTGATTGATTCCGCGAGGTTCTGAAGGCTGTATCCAGCAGTAGGCATCTAAGTACGTCCATTTAAGTAATAAAAAGACCACCTAAATTTTTTAAGATTTTTGAAAAAAAACGTAAGGTTAACCCCTTTGGTGTTTTTTGACCCCTAAAAATGAAAAGTGGAATTCGTCAGCTTCTTTCATTGGTTCTTATGTATTTTGATCAGAAAATTCGATTGGCGCAGTCAGATTTCTCGTAAGTATGATATTATTTATTTTATTTGGCTTTAAACTTAACACATTCGGGGTCAATTAGCCCTTAATTTGTTTCGCGATTTTACACAGTTTTGATTGATTCCGCGAAGTTCTGAAGGCTGTATCCAGCAGTAGGCATCTAAGTACGTCGATTTAAGTAATAAAAAGGCCACTTAAATTTTTTGAGATTTTTGAAAAAAACGTAAGGTTAACCCCTTTGGTGTTTTTTGACCCCAAAAAATGAAAAGTGGAATTCGTCAGTTTCTTTCAATGTTTCTTACGTATTTTCATCAGAAAATTCGATTGTTGCAGTCAGATTTCTCCTAAGTATGACATTATTTATTTTATTTGGCTTTAAACGTAACATATTCGGGGTCAATTAGCCCTTAATTTGTTTCGCGATTTTACACAGTTTTGATTGATTCCGCGAAGTTCTGAAGGCTGTATCCAGCAGTAGGCATCTAAGTACGTCGATTTAAGTAATAAAAAGGCCACCTAACTTTTTTAAGATTTTTGAAAAAAAACGTAAGGTTAACCCCTTTGGTGTTTTTTGACCCCTAAAAATGAAAAGTGGAATTCGTCAGCTTCTTTCATTGTTTCTTATGTATTTTGATCAGAAAATTCGATTGGCGCAGTCAGATTTCTCGTAAGTATGATATTTTTTATTTTATTTGGCTTTAAACGTAACACGTTCGGGGTCAATTAGCCCTTAATTTGTTTCGCGATTTTACACAGTTTTGATTGATTCCGCGACGTTCTGAAGGCTGTATCCAGCAGTAGGCATCTAAGTACGTCCATTTAAGTAATAAAAAGGCCACCTAAATTTTTTAAGATTGTAAAAAAAAACGTAAGGTTAACCCCATTAGTGTTTTTTCACCCCAAAAAATGAAAAGTGCAATTCGGCAGCTTCTTTCACTGTTTCTTATGTATTTTGATCAGAAAATTCGATTGGCGCAGTCAGATTTCCCGTAAGTATGATATTTTTTATTTTATTTGGCTTTAAACGTAACATGTTTGGTGTCAATTTGCCCTTAATTTGTTTCGCGATTTTACACAGTTTTGATTGATTCCGCGGGGTTCTGAGGGCTGTAATCAGCAGTAGGCATCTTAGTACGTCGATTTAAGTAATAAAAAGGCCACCTAAATTTTTTAAGATTTTAAAAAAAACGTAAGGTTAACCCCGCGAAGTTCTGAAGGCTGTAGCCAGCAGTAGGCATCTAAGTACGTCGATTTAAATAATAAAAAGGCCACCTAAATTTTTTAAGATTTTTGAAAAAAACGTAAGGTTAACCCCTTTGGTGTTTTTTGACCCCAAAAAATGAAAAGTGGAATTCGTCAGCTTCTTTCATTGTTTCTTATGTATTTTGATCAGAAAATTCGATTGGCGCAGTCAGATTTCCCGTAAGTATGATATTTTTTATTTAATTTGGCTTTAAACGTAACACGTTCGGGGTCAATTTGCCCTTAATTTGTTTCGCGTTTTTACACGGTTTTGATTGATTCCGCGGGGTTCTGAGGGCTGTAACCAGCAGTAGGCATCTAAGTACGTCGATTTAAGTAATAAAAAGGCCACATAAATTTTTTGAGATATTTGAAAAAAACCTAAGGTTAACCCCCTTGGTGTTTTTTGACCCCAAAAAATAAAGAGTGGAATTCGGCAGCTTCTTTCACAGTTTCTTACGCATTTTGATAAAAAAATTCGATTGGCGCAGTCAGATTTCACGTAAGTATTATATTTTTTATTTTATTTGGCTTTAAACGTAACATGTTTGGTGTCAATTTGCCCTTAATTTGTTTCGCGATTTTACACAGTTTTGATTGATTCCGCGGGGTTCTGAGGGCTGTAATCAGCAGTAGGCATCTAAGTACGTCGATTTAAGTGATAAAAAGGCCACATAAATTTTTGAGATTTTTGAAAAAAACCTAAGGTTAACTCCCTTGGTGTTTTTTGACCCCAAAAAATAAAGAGTGGAATTCGGCAGCTTCTTTCACTGTTTCTTACGCATTTTGATCAAAAAATTCGATTGGCGCAGTCAGATTTCACGTAAGTATGATATTTTAATTTTATTTGGCTTTAAACGTAACGCATTCAGGGTCAATTAGCCCTTAATTTGTTTCGCGATTTTACACAGTTTTGATTGATTCCGTGAGGTTCTGAAATTTTCCCTATTTCTTACGTGGTTTGAGCAGAACATTCGAATGCCCTAGTCAGATTTCGCGTAACTATGATATTTTTTTGGTTTATCGAGGCTTGAAACCTAAGCTATTCGGGGTGAATTTTCACTGAACTTATTTTCAATTTTCCGCGATTTTGATTGCTTCGCGAGGTTCAAGCTGCCGTTTCGAACGTTAGGTATCTGAATCCGTCGATTTGGGTAATAAAAAGACCAACCAAATTTTTTATAGAAAATCGAAGATTCATGTATTCAAATTGGTAATTTTCACTCCATTTTTGGGAGAGAATAACATTTATTAGTTGTCATCTATACATAAAAATTATTTTTGAGTAGAAGACAAATAAATGTAATTTTCAATCAAAAATGGACTTGGGCAATTTGCATCTTAGACCGACAATATAACACGCAGACAAAAAAAAATGGAGATTGTAAAATGAGACAAAATCGGGCATTAACTCAATTATGGTTAAATGTCACTTACCCTTTTTTATCCACAACGGCATTCTCCTCAAGTTCTGAAAATAAAAAATATATATAAGAAAATGGCAACTGATTTTGCAAAACAAATTTTATATTATATTGTGAAAACTTTACAGATCTAATAAATGCAAACAAAAATAATTAAACAAATTCAGTTTCACCCTTACGATTAAGCGCGTTTTTAAAATATATAGGTTTGAAAAGTAATTCGTTGGTATAAAAAATGCAACATAGAAACAACTCAAAGTTTAGTTTACAAAAAGTTAGCGGCGTATGCATCAAGGGGTGAAAATATTGTAGCGAACTAACCAGGGGTGGATCCAGAATTATTAACTGGAAGGGGCGCACGGATCAGACGGGCAAAAAGTGTTCTCAGATTTGGGATTGTCTACTTCTCCACTGGAAAAAATTAAAATTCAATATTGTTTTCATAGCTAACATCTGTAAAAGATGGGAAAGACTTTTCTTCTCACTCATCTGCAACAAAATCCCAACTCCGTAGGTTTAATAGTTAGTGGAAAATATTCCGATCAAAAGCATTTTCATCGCTACTATATCAAACTAGAAAATCGTTTAATTGCCAATTTAAATTTAACAAAAATGAAAACGTATGTTTTTAATTTAATTTGCATCTTTTAAAAAACGGCATTAGAAACTCTTGAATAAGCGGATGTACGCGTATCGTAGCTTTAAAAAAAAACTATTGAACACAAAGAATTTCGACATAAAAACATTGAGTTCGTAATCTAAACTATTTATTATTTTATATTACACTGAATCATTATTTGTTTTTTATACTTTGACAACGAAATATATTAAGTATGCTATAATAACCTAGGGCGTAGAAATCATAATGCCCGCTTATTATGCCCTCTCAATCGCAATTCCACCGCAAACTAGAAAAGTTAGCAAAATCAAATTCAAAATTTGTAAAAAATTTTTAATTTTCTCAAATTCAAATGCAGTGTAATATAAAACGTTGTATGCACCACTGGCATTACTCGATGTTTATGCTCTCGAGCAACTTAAAAACTCTCGGGCCTGACGGCCCTCGACCTTTTAAATTGGTTGCCCTCGACATAAACATCGTCATAATGCCCTTGATACATAAATAACTATTACAACTCAATATTATCAAAATTTCGGCAATAAAGATTTTTTAAAATTAACAGTAAAATTTTGCAGTGGCGCAGAAATTCGTTTTTCCTACAAATAATAGCTACAAAATGCGAAGTGGGTTTTCATTTTCAATAAATGGTCACCGTACCCGTAAGTGCTTTCTTTCAAAACTCGAGCACAATGTCCCTATGCATTATTCTGTTGATAAATAAATGGAATATGGCAAAACTTGATTAAAACATCCTCAAATAGCAATCTAACAACTAAATTACAATGGAATTGCATCACGGTAACCAAAAGAAGCCCAAATCATCATAGAACCACTTCCAAAGTCGCGACTTAGGGCCAATCCCACCACACAAGAAAAATCGAATTTTAGACAAAACTTAATAAATTACCTTGGTAATTACTACAGGTAAACTTGTAATCCAAGTTTTGTCCAAAACTCGATTTTTTTGTCTGGTGGGATTGGCCCACCATTCATTTAGTTTAGGATTCAGTTAGTGATTAGTTTAAATATTTTTTATCTTTGTTTTTGTTCCCTTTGTATGCATTTTAATTTTGAAATCTTCTTCGAGGTCAGATTTATTACAGCATGGCATGATCAAATTTTTGTAATAAAACTCAAAAAATTTTAATGAAAATTTACTACAAATTAATAGCCCTGCAGACAAGATCATAATAATTTATTCAAAATTACTCAGCAGTTTATAACATTTCCTGTGAATCATGTACATTTGAACATAAAATGCATGTTATTTCACAAGATAATATTAAACTCCTGAGCTTACGATTACGATATTAAAATATAGTAGAAATTTCAAGAGTTTTCCAAACTATTTCTACCATCGCAATTTTTTAATATTTATCCCCTTAGAAGTTCTATATAATGCTACCAAAGAATGATTTCTGATTAGCTAGCAACTAGCCTATTTACTAAAAATGTCTTCAAGGATTTTTCTTAAAGCTCGATATATGTAAATAATGATACTTTCTTTGCATTAAAAAATCTAGGTCATATTCGACTAGTTTCTAGAATAAATTTTTTAAAGTTAGAACATTTAGGCAACAACAAATTCTAATATAAAAATTAAAATTAAAATAGTTTGCTCCCAAATTTCAGTTCATATTCTGTTACTCATTTTTCCTAAAATTACACGAATTTGTAAATGCATGTTTGAATACAAAGGAAAAAATTATTATCGATACAACCCATTTCTTAAACCCACAAAATGCAGAACTATCCTGTAGTATTCCTACTCCGCAATACTAGCGATAAACAAGTATTGTTTAAAGAATTCCCTAATTATTAATGATTTCATGAAAAACAATCTTAAATATTAATTTCTAATTTATTCAAAATCTTTACAAATGTTTTCCTTAGGTCCAGTTTCTCAATCTTGAATAAATTAACCCAAATTCAATAGTTAACTTAGAATTCTGACCAATCGGTCAAATTTGCAACAAAAAATGTATAAGTGTTACTGAAAAATGATTTTTCTATATCAAAAAATAACTTCAAAAGGTACTACATTGCTAACATAGGAGTGCACGAATTTTGGAAGTTTTGTTCATCCAAAATCAAAAAGTTAAACGGCATTTTAATTTGTAAACCATAAGCTAACGTTGTAACTAAAATAATGTAAAAATATCAAAAATTGAATTTTTGGCACTGCTTTGAAAATTAAGTTTAAAGTTTTCAAGTTCAAGTAACAGTGCCAAAAATTCAATTTTTGATATTTTACATTATGCTAATTCCGGCAATAGTTTCTGGTCTACAAACTAAATTTCCGTTTAATTTTTTTGATTTCCAATGAGCAAAACCTCCGGAATCATCAATTGCAACACAAGTGTCTTCCGAACAGTGTGAAATCAATTCAATTTTCAATTTTTGTTTGAAAAAATTAGAGAGAATGTTGAAATGTTAATAAAGGTGTAGTAAAAATTCAAAGATAGTGTATTTTAATGGTTCATCAAAAAAAATCCCAAAAATATAAGCGAAAAAAGTTAGCCGTCTAAGGCAAGAAGATGCAGCTTCTCGATGATGCAGAATTACTTTTCTAAAAACTGCCAAAAACAGATAGAGTTCGCAAAATAAATAAAAATAATCAGCAGCCAACAAACTCAATTTTCCTGGTACTACAGTACTACAGCTTTTTCATGTTTGGGTAGTTCTTTTCGATAAATGTAATTGCAATTTAATAGAATTGCTGGACGAATTTTCAATAAATATTACTTCAAAATTCTTAACCCTCCTTTATAAAACAATATAAATTTTGATTACAATAATTAAGTTTTAACAAATGCAGTCCCCAGTGAAACCGATATAACCGCTTAAGGCTCGGTTAATTTTAAATTTTCTAGACTAAAAAATTCACTTTATTTTTCATAAAATAAATATTCATACCCAATCAAATATTTTTTAATCAGTCACATAAGCAGTATTTTACTTAACAAGCGTGGCAATCAAGTGTAGGGTAAAGCCACCCTTAGCTTCGCCACTGACAAATCAGATAAATTTTATCTATAAAATACTTTCATTTATTGCAATGACTTTGACCTATGCAAATTCCCTAAATTTGATTCTCATAAAATAAGTTTTCCTGTGAATGTCACTGACATAAGGAAATCGGGCAGTACAGCACACCCGTGACTACCATGACCCACGAGGATAAGCATAAATAAATTAGCAGTAAATAAAATTGTATAAATGCACTAGTTATCATGCATTTTCAGGATGAAAAAAAAGTTTATGGTATAAACTACTGGCTCGAATATTAATTTCAAGTGCCTCTATAGCTATTTCGGTCAACGTATAATTTTTTCTTCTATCGCAGTAGTAGTAAAAAGGTTACAATAGAAAAAACATCTAAATAAGAATATCTTTTGTTAAAACCACTGAAAGAATATTTTCAAGCTTTGTTATATATATTATAATTGCAAACTATAATAATTGTTGTATTCAAAAATTTATTTACAAAATTATTTAAAAAGTATTTTATTTTATAAAACTAACAATTTATCAGTAAATTCGAGTTCATATTATTACTCATAATAATTTCAAGAATTCTAATATGCACGTGTACTATTTAAATTGCTCTTTATCATAATACTAAAAAATGAATCATAAAACTAACTGGTATGAACTCAAATTAACAAACAAAGAACTCACATAATTTTGAAGTTTATAATAATTGGACATCGGATTATATTATGCACTAATAAAATGGCAAAATATACATGCAAATATTCACTAGAAAAGAGGAAAACATGCACTATAAAAATGCTATTCTTTATGTTAAATGCTAAATTTATTTATCGTTTGTTGTTAGTCTGTCAATAATCAAATTATTTTTCATAATCGATAAAATTTCTAAGCCCAATCGTCTCAGACAGATCACCTTCCTGTAGCATTTTTAAAAAAATTATTAAATAATAAAACTAGTAAGAATAGTTCTACATATTATTTCTACCGAAATAAACATGATCGTCAAGAAAGTACAAAATTATAAATATCGTGTTAAATGCAATGCATGCAAATCAATTGCCTAAAATAATATTGTTGTGCTAACTTGTAAATTAATAATATTTGAGGATAAAATCTTGAAGATATGTAGATTCATCTGAAACTAGTCCGTATTTCTAAATAGGTTTCCTACATGGAAAATTGAAAAGAAAGTATTGTTGTTCGTAGCAAAGCTAAATAAAATTTATAGATATAGATTTGTATCACGAAAACATTATAAACAAAATTTAATTTTCCTCATATAATAGCACCCAAAATAAAACTGTCATCTGGGGTGGATTCTTAAAAATTTGTATTTTGTAAAAATATAAAATTTGGGATTTGAAACAATGGAAATCATATAAATGCTTATAATGTAGTATTTATCTTATTTCTATGATTTTCGTTTGTTACAAACCTCATACATTTTCAAGACACAAATTTTCAAAACTCGATCCCCTAGCAGGAGTCATCGAATCAAATATTTTACCCAATACAAGTATGTGATTTATTGTTTCATTTAAAACATAAAAAATTAATAATTCTGAACTTAATGATTTCTGCTAATGTGAACAATAACCAAATATTATTTAAAATGTAAATACCTTTCATTTCCAAATCCAGCACTGCGAACATTATTTCTTCATCTCGGTAAATTTTCAAACTGTCTCTATCCAAATTTTTCCAATGTTCACACACACACACACACGCGCATACCGTAACTTGATTTGATTCGGTAGATTTCGAATACAGCATTGCTAACATTAATAGTTCACCGCGGTAAGTTTTCAAACCATCTTTATTTAAATTCTTTCAATGTTTACACACACAATCGCGCACTATAACTTGATTTGATTTGTTTGATTTCGAATACAACACAGCTAACAATAATTTTTTACATCGGCAAATTTTAAAACTGTTTTTATACAAATTCATTCAATGTTCACATACACGCAAGCACTATAACTTGATTTTTTGATTTGCTTGATTTCGAATACAGTTAGGAACACTAACATTAATTCTCACTCCCTCGGCAGAATTTCTTAGCTCAGTTCTCCGGGAACATCAAACTGTGGATCAAAATATAATAGCTTTCCTTAACATCTAAAGGGAAAACGGGGAAGCTAAGCGCTAAGCTTCAATACAAACTGGACATTGAACCACTACCTGTACAGCTAATTTGGAATGTGGAACATAATTTCTTCATCTCGGTAAATTTTCAAACTGTCTTGATCCAAATTCTTCTCAATGTTCAAACATACACGATCACCGTAACTTGATTTGATTCGATAGATTTCGAAAACAGCATCGCTAACATCAATTTATTGTTCACCTCGGTAAATTTTCAAACCGTCTTTATTCAAATTCTTTCAATGTTCACACACACGCGCGCACTATAACTTGATTACTTGATTTGCTTGATATCGAAAACAGCAACACTAACATTAATTCTCAATCGGCAGAATTTCTTAACATCAAGCTGTGGATCGAAATATACTAATAACTTTCCTGAACACTTAATGGTAAACGGAGTACAATAAGCCTAAGCCTAGAGCTTCAGTACAAAGTGGGCATTGAACCACTACCCATGCAGCTAATTTGGAACGTTAAGTTTTCACCTCAGTAAATTTTCAAACTGTCTTGATCCAAATTCTTTCCAATGTTCTCACACACACGCGTGCCCATCACTTGATTTCTTATAAAGACTACAACAAATTAAATAAGTTAAAATTAACGTTCATAACTTGTTTAGTTTTAAAACGCGAAAGCAAAAAGTAAATTGTATAACGATTTTATTGACATCACAAATGTCATTTTTTAAATTTCAAATAAATTTGATTTAAATGACGTACAGCGACATCTATCGGTAAATATCAAAAATGCATTTTAAAAATTAAAATATTTTGATAATTTATTTAGTTTAAAAATTTCAAAATTTTAATTCCATCACAACAACTTGATCTTTGTTTAATTAACACGAATAATCTTTAAATAATCAAATTACAAACAAGTCGATCCTTGTTTTCTAGCAACTTTGAAACATCTTCCTTTGCTGCCGATTGGGTTTTCAAAGTGTTTCTAAATGCATTTGAAATTCACCGTTAGCTTACTTTTAGCTTTAGCTTCACAAATGTTTTCTTGGACACAGTTTCTCAATCGTAAGTTATAACCCAAATTCAATGGTAAACTTTTAATTTCGACTAATCAGCAGTTCTCGATATGGACCGGAACGCCGTTCCGGTTCGTGAAATCACCGTTTCGTTTCGTAAAAGTTTTCCTCATATTGGTTTTGGCGAAAAACCTACGTTCCCCGCGATTCCCGAGGTAGCGTTGCGGTTTGTGAAAAAGTCTATTTAGAACACTGCTAATCAGGGTAGCCATAAACGTAAGTAGTTAATCCTTGAACTTGCTTTAATTTACAATTACAAGACTGAATCTTAATTGGTTGGAAATTAATAGCAAACGAAAGAAAGCTATGGCACAAATCAATATTTCGGTAGAAGTCATCAAATTCAAAAGTATATAAGTTCTCAGATGATGTGCAATTGTTTTTAAATTTTCAATTCCATATAACAGGTTTAAAAAAATCACTGCCACGACATCAAACAACGACAAAGACATTCGTGTGGCAATTAACGGCTTCAATAGCTCTGGAGGTTATGCTCATTTGAAACCAAAAAATTAAAAGCTATTTTAATTTGGAAACCAGAGGCTAACGCCGTAACCAGAATAAAGTAAAAATATCAAAAATTGAATTTTTGGAATTGTTTTAAAAATTAAGTTTCAAGTTTTCAAGTTTAAATAACAGTGCCAAAAATTCAATTATTGATATTTTACATTATGCTAATTCCGGTAATAGTCTCTGGTCTACAAACTAAAATGCCGTTTGATTTTTTTGATTTCGGATAAGCAAAACTTCTGGAATCATCAATTGCCACCTGAGTGTCTTCAGAATGATGTGAAGTCTATTCAACTTCCAATTTTTGTTTGAAAAAATTTGAGAGACTGTTGAAATGTTAATAAAGGTGTAGTAAAAATTCAAAGACAGATAGTGTATTTTAATGGTTCATCAAAAAAAAGGCAAGAAGGTACCGCTTTTCGATGATGCAGAATTACTTTTCTAAAAACTGCCAAAAACAGATTGAGTTCGTAAAACAAATAAAAATAATCAGCGGCCAACAAACTCAATTTTTTCTGGTACTACAGTACTACAGCTTTTTCATGTTTGGGTAGTTCCTTTCGATAAATGTAATTGCAATTTAACCGATATAATCACTTAAGGTTTGTTTAATTTAAAATTTTCTAGCCTAAAAAATTCACTTTATTTTTCATAAAATAATATTTATACTTAATCGAACATCTATTGCTCAGTCACATAAGCAGTATTTTACTTAACAAGGGTGGCAATTCAGTGTAGGTGAAGCCATCCCTAGCTTCGTGACTGGCAAAAGTCAGATAAATTTCACCTATGCAGATTTGCAAAATTTGATTTTCATAAACTAAGTTTTTCTGTGAATGTCACTGACATAAGGAAATTAGGCAGTACAGCATAACCGCAGATGCCATGACCCACGAGGATAAGCATAAATAAAATAGCAGTAAATAAAATTATATAAATGCATTAGTAATCATGTATTTTCTGCTAATTATGGTATAAACTACTGGTTCGAATATTAATTTCAAGTGCCTTTATAGCTATTTCAGCAAACGTA
The DNA here is from genome assembly GCA_958510845.1 of Cantharis nigra. Classification (NCBI taxonomy): domain Eukaryota; kingdom Metazoa; phylum Arthropoda; class Insecta; order Coleoptera; family Cantharidae; genus Cantharis; species Cantharis nigra. The sequence continues at coordinate 553,082 of OY294033.1, read as the reverse complement.
TAATATTTGTTCTATCGCAGTAGAAATTGTACCTATTTGTAGGAAAGTTACGATAGAAAAAACCTCTAAATAAGAATATCTTTTTTGAAACCCCCGAAGGAATTTTTTCAAGCTAATTGATGGATTCATGTAAAACTAGCCGTATTTCTAAATAGGTTTTCTACATGCAAAATTGAAAAGAAAGTATTGTTGTTCGTACCAAAGCTAAATAAAATACCAAATAATATAATCAATATAGATTTGTATCACGAAAAGATTATAAACAAAATTTAATTTGCCTCGTCATCCTGGAATGGATTCTTGAAAATTTGAAATTTGTAAAAATATAAAATTTGGGGTTTGAAACAATGGCAATCATCATATCTATGATTTTTATTGTTTCAAACCTCATATATTTTCAAGACATATATTTTCAAAAATCGATCCCCTAGCAGAAGTCACCGATTCAAATTTTTTACCTCCCTTAATGAAAACCTAAACTTGCAATACAGCAAGTTAATTATGATTTATTGGTTCATTTAAAACATGAACAATTAGTAATTATGAACGTAATGATTTCTGCTAGTCTGAACAACAACCAAATATTATTTAAAATGTAAATACCATTCATTTCCAAACACAGCACTGCAAATATTATTTCTTCATCTCGGTAAATCTTCAAACTGTCTTTAACCAAATTTTTTCAATGTTTACACACACACACGCGCGCACTATCACTTGATTTCAAATACAGCTCCGATAATATTAATTCATTATCTCGGTAAATTTTCAAACTGTCTTTATCAAAATTCTTTCAATGTTTACACACACGCGTGCACTATAACTTGATTTGTTTGATTTCGAATACATCATCGCTAACATTAAATCCTTTCAATGGTCACGCACGCACCATCACTTGATTTGAAATACAGCACCGTTAACCCCAAACTTGGCAAGCACTAATTTTTCGCCATAAAATGCTTTCTGCCGGAGATTATATTTTTCGGAGTTTTTCAACCCTATCTGATAAATGCAATTTTTGAAACTATGTATTTTGTGAGATACATTGCCAACTTATGGGTTAATATGTATTCTTCACCTCGGAAAACTTTAAAAACTGTCTTTAATCCAAATTCTTTCCAATGTTTACACACACACACGGGCGCCAGTCAATTGATTTCTTATAAACACTACAACAAATTAAACAAATTAAAACTAACGTACACAATTTGTTCAGTTTTAAAACGCGAAAGCAAAAAGTAAATTGTGTAACGAACGATTTTATTGACATACACAAACGTCATTTTGTAAAATTCAAATAAATTCGATTTAAATGACGTACAGCGGCATCTATCGGTAAATATCGAAAATGCATTTTAATAATTAAAATATTTTGACAATTTATTTAGTTTAAAAATTTTAAAATTTTAATTGAAAACTCAGTATGGCAAAGTTTCATTCAAATAATCGAATTACAAACAAGTTGATCCTTATGTTTTCTAGCAACTTTGAAACATCTTCCTTTGCTGCCGATTACATTTCAAAGTGTTTCTAAATGCATTTGTAATTCACCGCTAGCTTGCTTTTAGCTTTAGCTTTACAAATTTCTTCTTGGGCACAGTTTCTCAATCGTAAGTTATAACCCAAATTTAATGGTCAATTTTTAATTCTAACTAATCACGGTAGGCATAAACGTAAGTAGTTAATCTTTGAACTTGCTTTAACTTACAATTAAAAGACTAGATCTTAATTGGCTGGAAATTAATAGCAAACGAAAGAAAGCTATGACACAAATCAACATTTCGGATGAAATCATTAAATTCAAAATTATACCGTTTCCGTATTTTTATATCATTCAACAATGGCAAATTTTTCTATTAGCGTCAGAAGTTGACAACACTCAAATTGTATGTAAAATTGGAAAACTTCAAGCTCCAATAAAAAAAATGAGCATTATTATTTTGTTGTACAAAAATTCTACAAGAGTTCTTCTTGGTTGCAAATTTTATCTCAAATACGATGCATATAAAAAGATTAAATTTAACTGAAATCTAAGACTTGAAAATATAAAAAAATCCAAAACCACTGCAAGAAATTACATTTTTTTATTCACAATCCTACAACAAAAACAAAGTAAGGCCTTATAATCGGTTGCCCCATGAAAAGAATTCTTTGAAGTTCTCAGATGATGTGCAATTGCTTTTGAATTTTCAATTCTATTTTAAGAGATTTAAAAAATCACTGCCACGACATCAAACAACGACGACATCGAAGTGTTGTACTACCGATAGATATGTGAATTGATTTCACATCAAAAATTAAACTCTTATCTGCAAATTAAAATTCATATTCTATTACTCGTATTAACTTGATGAGTCGTAGGTAGATATGCCATTTAAATTGTTGTTGATTATGAACAGGTTTGACCTCGAATTTGCAGACAAAAGATTAATATAATTTATTATAAAAATTATAATATATATATCAAATGCATTGCCTTAATCTAAATGTTCGACTAACTTGTAAAGAATATTATTACAGTGTAAAATCCTGAAGATATCTTACGGATTCATAATTATGAAATTAGTCGTATCTGTAAATAGATTTTCCTAGACAAAATTACAAAGAAAATATTGTTGTTTATACCAAAACTTACAAAAAAAACTTGATTTTATACAAACATAAGCTTTATTTTTATAACCCCAGAAAAGTTGTTTTTAGATGATAAATATCTGTTAATAATAATTCATCGTAAATAAAACACCCAATTTTAACAAGCAAAACAACAGATTTTTATTGCGAAAAGATTATAAACTACATTTAAATTTAACTGTTCCTTTCTAACTCCTAAAGGTAAAAAATAAATCAAAGCTATTAACCACAATATTTTTCTTTCTCCAAAGAAACTTCCTAATGTTAATTTTTTGTAATTATCAATTCAAAATTATCAAATCAAAAAGTTTTATGTTTACTGCTTGGAAACTCATAGCATACAAAATAAAAAGATCGTTCTGGCAAAATTCTCAGATTCAAATTTTTAACATTTCCAAACGCCAAATCTTTCAACGCAGCAAGTGTATGATTTATCGTTACATTAAAAATTAATTTTGAATTTCATGAGTTCTGCCAAGCTGAACAAGCAAATAATATTTAAAATTTTAATACATTTCATGTTCAAATCAGCACCGCTAATATTATTTCTTCATCTCGGTAAATTTTCAAACTGTCCTTATCTAAATTCACCCAAAATTGTAAATCAGTAACAATAAATTTATTAAAGTTGACGCACTGCGGCATCTATCGGTAAATATCGAAAATGCATTTTAATAATCACAATATTTTGACAATTTATATAGTTTAAAAATTTCAAAATTTTAATTGGAAATTTAGTATGACAAAGATTCATTCCATCACAACAATTTTGTCTTTGTTTAATTAAAAGTTGAGTAAGCTTGAAATAATCAAATTTAAAACAGGTCGATCCTTATATTTTCTAGCAACTTTAAAACTTTATCTAAAACTTGAAAATATAAAAAAATCCGAAACCACTGCAAGAAATTACATTTTCTTATTCACAATTCTACAACATAAACAAAGGAAGGCCTTATAATCAGTTGCCCCATGAAAAGTATTCTTTAGAGTTCTCAGATGATGTGCAATTGATTTTGAATTTTCAATTCTATTTTAAGAGGTTTAAAAATCACCGCCACGAAGCCACAACATCAAACAACAACGACATCGAGGTGTTGTACTACCGATAGATATGTGAACTAATTTCAAGTGAATTAAACATGTTGGAAGTTACATCTAAATAATATAACTTGTACCAAGGTTAGAATAGAAAAGATTTCTAATAATGAATCCTTTTAGTTAAAACTCCACAAGGATAATTTTCAATTTTTGATATAAATAATAGTAAATAATAATTTCTTTGTATTCAAAAATTTATTTACAAATTCAACTAGTTTTACGTAAATCCACCCCTTCGAGAATTTATAGTTTAATATTGATTAAAAAGTATTTTTATATTATAAAAGCCAAAATTAAACTCTTATCAGCAAATTAAAATTCATGTTCTATTACTCGTATTAACCTGATGACTCGTAGGTAGATATGCCATTTAATTTGTTTTTGATTATAAACAGGTTTGACCTCGAATTTGCAGACAAAAGATTAAAATAATTTATTTTAAAATTATATTACAAATATCTAATGCCTTGCCTTAATCTAAATGTTCACTAACTTGTAAAGAATATTGAAGTGTAAAATCCCGAAGATATCATACGGATTCATAATTATGAAATTAGTCGTATCTGTAAATAGGCTTTCCTAGACTTAATAATTAAATCTATTAACCACAATATTTTTTCTTTCTCCAAGAAAATGTCCCAACGTTAATGTCTAATTAAGAATTTGTCAAAGTTTTATGTTTATTGCCTGGAAACTCATAGCACACAAAATAAAAAGATCGTTCTGGCAAAAGTTACCGACTCAAATTTTTAATATTTCCAAACGCCAAATCTTTCAACGCAGCAAGTTTATAATTATTATCATTACATTAAAAATTAATTTTGAATTTCATGAGTTCTGCCAATCTGAACAAACAAGCAAATAATATTTAAAATTTAAATACTTTTCAGGTTCAAATCAGCACCGCTAATATTATTTCTTCATCTCGGTAAATCTTCAAACCGTCTTTATCCAAATTCACCCAAAAATTGTAAATCAGTAGGTAATAATTAATTAAAAGTTCAAATTCAATATAAATGACGCACGGCGGCATCTATCGGTTAATATCAACAATGCATTTTATTAATTCAAAATTTTTGAGGTTGTAGTATTAAAAATATTGTTTAAAAATCAATATGGTCAACAGGTGCGGAACTAGCACTGCTAGATTGAGTGGACCAAAGCTGGGCCTTTATTTCTTTAGCGTTGCCAAGAGGGCGGAGGTTAATGCTTAATTTGAAAAGTGTAAGCACCGAGAGAAATACGATTCTTCTGTTATGATGAGCGGCATCAAATTCAGTCACTTAGGATAAGTGTATGGCTATTCTTTATTTTATAATTTATAATTTTTAATTAATAATATTCTTTATTTGTCAGTTCCATGCTTGATGGTAAAATTTCAGTCCATTCAAAGTTTAACAATATAAATTATTTTAAAAATTAAAACCTAATACAAAATTAGTTCGAAGTAACCAATAATTTTTATGCAGAAAGGCAATACAAATAATTTATTCCGCAAAGAATTTGGGAAATTTCGGACCTTAGAAATAAACTTCTGTAAAGATTGCATATTTGCATCATTATTAATGGAAGCCTGGCACGGTGTATCTTGGTCTTCGGATCCTTGTCGTTGAACCATACATCAGATACAAATTGAAGAGTTCAGGAAAAGTAAACGGCTTTTATGCACAAATTTTCTTACACCATAAGTATGACATTTGCATGACGTGCGATTTTACTTGCAATCAATAAATAAATATTTATTTTGCATAATCGAGAAAACAATCCCGACCATATGTTCCGAATCCATTTTTACTCAAAAACATCTTTTATAATGCTTGAAAATTTGCCCGAGTTCTTTTCAAACATCCTGTATGCTTAAACTATTGCTAAACAATGAACAAATTTTTGACGATGCAGCTGAACCGGATCCTATCAATCCTTGTTTGACGCGTCCGAAATTAAAAAAAAAATTTGAACCACATAATGTACTGAACGGTTTCTATATTTCAAAGGATTTTTGTAATTGAGTTTATAGATACATCTTCTAAAGAATATTATTTTTAACTGCAAATAATTTATAGAGCGAAAGAAAAATTCTCTACCGATGTTTTAATAAATTAAATTTATAATTTTATCAAACCCTTTGCAATGTAGAAATCAGTGAAATGTTCAAATTCTTATAACAAAGCATGTAAATCTAACACTTGCTTAGAAACATAGTCGAGAACCAAATTAAAATTAGATAGAATTTCGTAAAATTTCATTATGAACTTAACGTCAACATAAAATTGCAAGCTGCAAAGTGGAAATGTAATTTTTAAAATTTTATAATACATACGGCGATACCTAACGAAAAATAACCAATGTTGAGCTACTAAAGTTAGCTGTTTCATGCTATGAATTTTAAATATTGTGAAAACTTGAAAGAACACCTAACAATTATTTTCGACCGCTCATTATTATTCGACTTTCTTAAACCGCGTAAAAGTTGCAAAAATGTCGGTTTCATTAGAAATTCTTCAGAATTTTATATTTTGAAAATCAAGTACGATGTTGCACGTAAAAGAAAGAAAGAAGTATTCTCAACGGAGAATATTATCGAAATTTCTTTTGCGAATCAAAGCAAAGTATCCAGTAGCCTATCAAAATCGACTAAAAATTCTGAGAGACCTACAGTTTCTCAAAGTAATACATAATCTAATTTTCGGTTATGGATCAAAATAAAGTATCCGAAAATCTACGAAAAGCGGCTAAAGATCTTAAATGGGAACCCACATTTTACTGTGACGCAAGGTAACTTCTCAACAAATGATTTAAACTTTGGATGCAGATCAAAACCAAGTATATTTTTGAATTTTAAATGACCCGCAGATGTTTGCGGAGAGCTTAAGCGCGATATTCGAGCTCCATGCAATACAGTGCATCTTTTTAATTGATAAAAAGGGACATCAAAAAATTAATGTATTTTCAAGAAAAAACGCACTACCAAAATTAAAAGGTACCAACCTTTTTATTTCCTATCGTGCAGTTCTTCGTACACTGTTATCGAAGTTCAAAATCAATTTTCGTTGATAAAATTTTCCATTACTGTTTTCCTTTTTTTGCATAGAGCAGTTTCTTCTACCCACATATGCAGGTGTTGTTCTAAAGAGTTTCTAAAGTTCAGTCTCCCTGTTTTTATTCTAGGTCCGGAAAAATGAAGAATTTATGAGGATCTGTTCATACTCCCGATGCTTTCAATATTGGGGATGCTGTAGTTAACATAGATTGCTGAAGTTGCCATGCTAAGTAAAAATTTGTTGCGCAAAGATTGTTGCAATCTTCTATTTTCATAAATTGCTACGGCAATGCGTAAGAATAGTAGAAATAGTACAACTTTAAAAACATTATTATATTACCTCTGCAGAGTTTGCTGAATGATAGAAACTTTCACCGATGAATCAAACTTAACCCAAAATTATGGTAAACTTAATGAGCATTAATTATTAGAGACAAAAAATTGCTTAATTTAAAGAGCGAATTTGTCAAACTTCTGTTATTTGTTTATTTTTATACAGATAAGGGAGGTTATGAATATATACCGGGTGTATCTTCATAAACAGTAAAAAAAATTCAAACCTTTTATTTTGTCAAAATCCGTAGGTAATGCTTTGGACGAATTGAAATAAAAAATATAATTAAATTAGTATTATTAGAAAAAAAATTTGGAAAAGAGAAGTAGCGTGAGTGGTAAAGAAATAAAGAAACCCCTATGTCGATTGTCGATTGTGTTGCATACCCTACTGTTTGTGCAGGGCTGTCGTGAGAAAATCTGCGGGTCCACAGATAATAAATAAATTTAAATACAGAAAGTTGTTAATGTTTTTTTGGTATTCACAATCAAGAACATTAGAATTTTTAAAGGAGAAAATTGAAGAATTTGTTATTTTACAGATTCAATCTTTATTGTAATACTAATAATTCTGTTGGTAATATTTTTTAAATTTCTATTGTAAGTCGTAAGGAAGCGATTTTAATCAAAAGTAACAAAATTTAAAAACCGAGTAATCTGATACCCCCCATGGCTAATAGTAAAATGTATGTTTTGCATGGAAAATTTTAGTTTAAATTTTCAGTATTTGTTTGCTTGCACTTTTGTAATTATTCGCTGTTTAGTTTATTGCAAAAGGATCATAAATTGGGAAAAAAATGTAAACGAGGATTAATTTTTTAATTTTCAAATTGTGTTACACAAAATTTGATTCATTTATTATAACAAAGCCTAATATAAAATATTATAATACACGGTTGTAAATACATCACAAATTGCTTTCTATGTACAATTTACCACATAATTTTAACTTATCTAATTAACATTTTAACACCAATTGCCACTATTTATAAAGCAACTATAAATTATTACATTAAGTACAAATTAAAGCATTCAGAATCATAATTAAGCAAAACTAATTTTACTTATTGTCCACAACACACTGATTATCGACAAGAAAATAATTATTTTAAATATTTACAACTTTCAAATTATTATAATCGAAAAAATATATTTACATTTCTAATTCTATTCGAATATTAAACTTAACAATAACTGCCAATTTTTTATTGCGTGTATCTAGACTAAAATAATAATAATAATAGTTGTGGTAAGAAAAATTCCTGATGGGGTAATTCTTTATGTTTTAAACAACTCTAAGCGACAAATTTTGAAGGTTTATGGATAGTCAAATTTATTTTAATGGTTTTAAAAAACCGAGAGACTAAATTACCGAACCCTGTTCTAGATTGAATGTATGATGATCGCCGAGTTTTTTTCTAAAGTGAATGTTGCTGCCGTTGTGCAACAATTTAAGTGTAGCCCGGGAGCAAAAACAATTTTTATTTTAATAAATTTTCCGAAATTCGACAGACGTCGGCGATCACACTTTGTACCTTGTGTCCCATTATTTTAGAGCTAAATAATGATAATTGACTGCACGATGAATACGAACCAAATTTCAAAATTTTGAAAATCGCGCAAATTATGCTAATCGTTAATTTGATACGTATCCGTTTGCCTAAAAATAGTGGTCTTAAAATTTATTATTGGCAGGCAATACTAATCGAAATTTAGTATTATTATTTTTGTTTATCTAATTCCAGCTATTTTACAAATTTTATAACAAGAACTATTACGGTTATGACATTTTAGAATTGGTAAAATTCTTATCAAATATTTAGAAGTAATCATTCAACTTTCTTCAATAATATACATTTTATACACAATTTTTTAAATTTCGTTTTTAACTACAATTTTTGTGCTAGCTTAGACAATTTTTTAAGTACTCTCGACTCGAATAAGTGTAATCAAATAAACAAGGATTCATTTTTACAATAATTGAAATTGTAAATAATAAGAGTGATTACTCTATACAATTTAATTTAAAAAAATACCTAATAGTAAATATTATACAAGGTGTTATAATTTATAATAATGTGGTGCGTTTTATTTTATATTTTCACTTTAAATTTTTATGTGAAAAAAATACACATTTTATAATATTAAACTCAGGATCGTGCTAAGGTAGGCGTGAAGTGTATATATTACCTATATATTATAGCATAGGGTGGACCGTACGTTCCGTTTTCACCTTCGTGTCCCGTTATTCCGAAAAATTAAAAACAGGACGCGAATTGTCCCGTTTTATCAATATACGCGTGAAAATTTAAATTTTGAACGCTCAAATCGGATGAAATGAAGATGTCAATTATTTTTTGCCTCTCTTTTTGATTTTACAAATCTGGTCATCCTAATATAGCATAATAATGTAAGAAAACAACTTTCGAGGAGTTTCTAGTTTTGTATCGATAAAGCACCAGATCTAAGACTATCAGCACGCCCCGTCAATAATAATAATAATTATTCATTATTTTACAAAATTTTTAACTAATTATCACAATCATTACATACAAAAATAAATAGAAAGCTACTGGCCACTCGAAGAAAACTCTAAATTTATTTTTTTTTAATCATCCAGACAAGCAATTATTTATTGCTTAGCTGTTAATTTTAAAATGTAACCAATTTGGACCTGCTTCTAAATACTTCCTCGCTGAAATTTACTCTTATAGCACATTTAGGTGCGTTTATTAATTTTAATGGATTTACTACTACAGTGAAACTTTGATTAAACGATTAAAAAGTAACAAAAGCAAATTAGAGCTTACCTAACAAACCAGTTCGTTTTGCTTCATAATTACAGCCCTAATTGTATCACCTATGATATCTAATAAAGAATACAAAAAATATTTAGTTTCAAATTTATTTAACATAAATTCTGACTAGATTTGACTTGAACAAAAACAATCGTAATATAAAATTGTCTCAATGTTTTCGTTTCGTTTTCTACCTGGTATAATCAAATGTTATTTTTTATTTCATTAAGCACTTCTTTATCGTTTTTCTATTTTTTTTTTTACAGTCATATTATCAAATTTTATTCGAGTAAAATATCAAGTAAGTAATATAAATATTATAACTTGTTATATTATATACTTCTTCTTCGGTATAGATGGATCCCCGGATTCGCATCGTAGAAAATTAAAAATATTCTTGTTTGCCTACAATTTTACTCCGTTTTCAATAAACAAAAATAATAAATTAATTTATTGTTTATACTAGGTACTAGGTAATATTATGCAAATCTTAAATATCCTCTCTCTTGTTCTCGCGAAGTCACTAACGTTTTAAATATTTATAAAATGATCCTATAATTCGAGTATAAATTTTTTAAGTAGTTAATTGCCACCTTTGTGTTTCAATATTCGTATTACACTTTTCTGCAGTAATGCCTTTGACGTCGCTGTAACGTGAATCCAAACAAAGTGGAAGTCTTAAATGTTTCAACAAACCACCGGTTTCGACATATCTCCACTTTTGATTATCGGATCCATCACAAACGCGCATAATAACTTGTGCACCTTTGATGTACTTTTCGATTGATAAACACAATTCGTGATGTTTGATTAAACCGCCACTTGTCAAACCCCACTCCTGATTACCGCCAGTGTTATGGCACTGATACATCCCGACCGTACCGTCCAATAAATGTCCAATTGTATCTAAACAGTAAGTGCCTTGGCGAAGAGATCCAAAATTTGTTGTGGTGGCATGCGGTATCGACAATTCCGGATACACATTTTCCAAGTACCACTTGAACGACTTGCACTGAAGACTGTTTCGTAAATCGAGACGATCTTGTATGCTATTAATAGATTTGTAAATGGTATATTACCAAAAGCATTCGTCGAATTTGAATATCCACTTACCTTCCAAATGGCACGTTACGAGCTAAAGGCACCGAGGCGTAGTAAAAGTTTTTGTATTCGTCCATCCAAACTTCCGCAGCTCTTCGGGTATTCCTAGCAAAAACGTTACCACTGCCACCGGGAAACGAATAAGGATGCCTTTTCCTAAACACGTGTCCGACCTGCACAAAGGATTAATTGTCATCGAAAGATCTAAATTATGTTAAACGCCGTCATTACTTACCCTACTGCAAGGAATAATTTCGAGGCTTCCGCCGCATTGCCATACCCTAAAAGAGATTTCCAAGTTTTCTCCACCCCAAATGTCCATCTTCATATCGTATTTTCCTAATTTTTCGAAATACTTTTTATCTATCACAAATAGTCCTCCGGCAATCATGGGCGTACGAATTGCTTGCGACGGATCGTGTTGCCGACTTTGTCTCTCCGCAGAACCCAAGTATTCCCACTTAAATACCAAATTCCAATCAAACCCTCCTCTTAAATCTGCAGAAGCTCCGATATATTGGAACGTATCCATGCTGATAACATCGATAACGGGACACACGACTCTAGTGGGATCCTGCAAAAGTATAAATTCTGAAATTATCGATCCGCAGTAAAATTCTAACGTGCTTACCTCGGCCACTCTTTCTAATAAAGGTTCCAACCAATTAACATTACATTCGCAATGACTATCTAAAAATGTAAGTACGCTTGCAGTTGCTGCATCGGCACCACGAACCCGAGATCTCATTAAGCCTTCCCGCTTTTCGTTTCGCAACACCCGTACTTTTTGAATTTTTGCCAACTCCTCGCCATCGGCAGCTTAAATTATAAAAGAAGAAATGACTTAGAAAGTAGTCATAAATTAATTCGATTGTTTACAAATATTTCTTTATTGCATAATATTCGTGGAGATTAAATTGAATTTGTTCGATCCAATAGTTTGAGTCATCAAAAATACGGAAATTTTTTAAAATCTAAATAGAATCTACCTATTCAGCAAGTTTTGTAGGTTTTCACTATAGGGAAAAGCAAATAGCAAAGTTTGCTCAAATAGATCTACTTACGATTATCGCTAAAATCGTCTACCAGGATTATTTCCTTGATTAAATGTTCCGGGCTTCTGTTGAGAACGCTGAAATAATTTAAATTAATTACTTTCGATGTTTACCTAAGGTGTGCGATTTATAAGTAATTTCCTTTTTATTGAATTATTATTATTAGTAGGTATATAGATATTAATGCTTTCTTTGTTTTGCTTAGCTTAAAAATAAAACAAAACCTCGACGAAAAGGTCGAAAAAGTGATTTTCCGTAAGACAAAGCCAAGTTAGATTTAAAAAGCAGAAATTGCCACTTTTGACGATCTGTGCAATTTAAAAATACTTTTTTGGGAATAAATTCTCGTTTGTTAAATAAAAAAGGTAACGGAACGAAGATTTAAATAAATATAAATTGAAAATAAAATATGATAGAATAATTCGAACGAAATAAATTTAAAATTATTAATATCCTATATAATATTTTAGTAGTGTAATACGACAACTATAACGATAAATGGATTGGAGAAGAATGCAAAATGGTCTGCTGAAAAATTATCAATTTGTTAAATTACAAATTACCGAAATTATTATATGAAATGAATTAATAATACGATACTAAAAGGCCATTAATCAACAGATAAAATAATTGATATTGGTAATGGCCATTTAGCAAAAGGTTTTTTAATTGTTCTGCGATTTATTGTTACCAATATTAGGTCGTAAATTATCGTAATTATATTGTGCCCAAAATACCTTGGGATTATTAAATTTTAAAGAGATTAATAACTTTGCAAAACGTAAAACAAGGTGCACACGTTCTTGTTTTTAAAAAAACCTCTTCATTAAAAAATCGATTTTCGTGCAAACAACAAAAGTTCTCGTAAATTGAATTGTTTTAGCTTTTTTAAATGCGCATTGCGTTGTGCCAACATTTTCATACTATCATATCTTTGACTCCTTTAATTCAATTTTGTGTTGTTTGAAAAATTGTGTCAGCGTTTGGCAGCATTTCCTTATGTGCCTCGTTATATATAAATAAATAAATTTTAAAGAAACGGCCTTTGTTTTATTGTCCTTTTTCAATATTATATCATACACCACAGCAGAGATAAAGAAAACTATCAATTTGGAATCGGCCTGCAGATATTTAGTTTGGTGTGATCACTGGTTGAGTTATAGAGCGGAAGTTCTGGGTTTGAGAGAGAGAGAAAAATGAGTGCATCATTAACACGTTATAGATTTAAAAATTAAGAGTAATTCTTATCCGTCTATTTGTTTTTCCTTTAATTATAGTCGCTTTCACATAAATTTAATTCATACCGGATCGGTAATGGGTTACATCGTTTTGGTTTTATCACATTATTAATTTAAAACATCTAAATTATTACAACAAAAAGGATTTGGATTTAATAAAGCGAGTGATATTTTATCGATATAAAAGAACGTGTAGGAGATAATTTTGAATTTCTCGTTTAATTTAAATTGTGATTTTAAATTAAAATCGCTCGTGTTCTTGATTGGCTGTATTTCGATAATTACATCTAAGCGAGCGATGTTCTGATTTTCGCCTGATGGTTTTAAACTCACAAAAAAAACATTTATTGGTTAACGTATCCGGTAAAAGCGTATTAAATAGTTGATAGATGAAAAGAAACAGTTAGTAATGCCGGGTCTACCCTAAAAATATCAACCCTAGAGGTAAGGAAAAATCAAGAAAGCTCCGAAATTTCGTTATCGTGATTAAATTTCGTCGTTTTGAAACAATGTCAGCAACTTCTACATTTTATTTCAAAATTTCTAAGCCAATTTTTAACTATAATAAATGTTATGGCCACTTCGGAAATCATTATCTTCCTGGCAAGGAAAGTATGAAATCAGAAAATCTCGAGAGTGATTAATTATAAAGATAATAATTTTCTCGCTTGCTACCATACCATAGACTTTCGTTTAAGTTAGAATGATATATGGAGTTATAGTGGAATTTTTTTCAATCTACATATTTACTTCTTCCTTTCACATGTCAACTGATATTGTAGCGTAACCACTTTCTATATCCAAACACCTACACGGCCTCAAAGAAATGATCAAAAATCTGATATAAATTATCGAAAAGTTACGACGACGATAACTTTCGGCAACTCCAGCTCCACGTTATTTTTGATTTTAAATTAGAAACAAAATAATTTTTAAATTAATCAAAACTTGAATCAGTTTATATTATTTTGGCCAAAAACTTTTAATTAAAACAGCTTTTGAGAAAATCGAGTTATGGTTTCGTATTCGTTTTTGTCGAGAGGTTCAGTCTACACAAAAGTTGAGAAAATTAAATCTACATGAATATAGTTTTACCGTAATTCAAAGCTAATTTGCATTTTAATTTATCACTCAAAGAAACTTTTAACTTACCTAACCACGGTCCTCAGTAGCGTGGATCTGGCTTCGTTATGAAACGTTATAATTACGCTAGTTGCAGCAAGGTTTCCATCAAACTGTTTTCGCTTACACCTGAAAAATAAATTTTCATTTACATCGGCTATCATATTATTATCTACCTATATAACTACATCTTATATAGGAGAAAATCCTCCAAACTAAGATTTGTTTAATTAACAAAAGCTTAACGAGTGCACAATAAATTTTCAAATTTAATTTAACATATTATTTAAGTTCGATCAAAAGACTTGAATTTGATTAAATTTTGCAAAGAAAATTAAATTGATGAAAACATCAACACAATCCTCGAGCATCTAATTCCCTAATTCGCTTTTCGTTAATAACAGACCTAATACTTTGTTAAAACTTAAATTACTTTAAAACCTTCATCTAACTTGAATTCGGTCATGTAAAAGTAATGCCTTTTAAAATATGGACTTCTAACCATAAATTGGTTTAAGTTCATTAAGATTTGGAAGTTTAACAAGAATTAATTAAAATTGCCGCTTTTTAAGAAAATGTAGTGGTAACCAAATTTTCTCAAAATTTTTTATTAAGCATAATACATATAATAAAACGTCAGAATAAAGATGAAGGATTCTAAATAGATCCTCTAACAAATTACACGACCATCCTCCGCAAGTTAAACATCCTAAATGCAGCCTTTTTATCGTTCAGAATCTTACAGCTAAGTAAGTCAATCTAAATCTTCTTTATATTACTTGACATCTCCGTCTTAACGGCATTCTTAAATTTTCCGTTTTATAGTAACCGAAAGTTATTTCTAAAGCACAAATCGAAAAATATCGATGGATTTTTCTCGTCAAAGTATACCTACAGCAGAAATCAACAAATAAAAACTAATAATTTTATAAACTTTGATTTCTATAAGGTTAAAGGTTGCAATTTTCTTTTACTTCTTCGAATCGAATTTTTTTATACGTCGAAACTTGAAAACTTTCCGAATAGGTAACAATTAAATCTGGTTTACATTAAAACATTTCAAAAATAAAATTCGGTAAAATATAAAATACACATTTTTTGCAAAAAAAATAAAATTGCGGATAAATAAGTCAATTTAAATCTTCTGAAACTTTTGCGAGCATCTTGTAGGCAATTTAAAGAAATAAATATTAAATATCTTCCTTTCGCGATGTGAAAAACTTTATGCTCTACTAAATTTGCACACCCCCGTTTAAGACTCACCAAGTTAGCAGATAAGTTCCCATCTTGATAAATAAGGGATAAAGGGTAATTGTGTCAGTTACATATATGGCGATGGTCCGCATTGTACGAAAATGGTGTGTTTTTGCAGACGTTTGAAATGTCCAAACCATTTACTTGTGATATAAAATGTTAGTAAACATGGTGCGATTCCATTAAGCTTATAAATAAATAAATAAAAGTAAAACTGCATTTTAAAAATAAGAAAGTTTAACTTTCGGTTGCTATTTTTTAAAATTTATTATTAATTATTAATTGGGGTTTTAAAATAACAAACACCCACTACTTAATTTACATGTTGGTCTTATTGTATAGTATAGGTAATTTACTAAAAATTTTGAATTAAATTCTGAATGATTTAACATAATTTCGAATTGTGTATGTGGGAAGCAATTAACCGTCTTTAAACTTTACTTAAAAAGTAGAACACATCTAAAATCATGAACCATAAATTATGTTGTGTGATTATGAAAGCAATACTACCTAATTAACCAAAATTATATCTAATAATTAATTTCAGACATCTTAATAATAATTATCGTAATCCTCTTCGCAAGCTCTCACTACAATTTTATTCGGTTTTCAATTTCTAAAGACCGGCCCCGGAAGAATGCCTCGAGGTTCGTACACTAATAGCTTTCCGACATATCCAAATTTGCGAAAACCTTTTATCTATTAAAAATATTTTCTAAATTCAGACATTTGCTTAGCTTTTATTGTGTTCCCATATAGTCCTCGAGGATCAAGTTGGAAACTAAAAATGTATGTTTTACTGTAGGCGTGTTTGGAGTATTCAAGTCGAAAGGAGAATAGCAGAACGTTAATAAATTTTGATTTTCTAAAATAAGAATAAAATAGTTGTTGGAAGCAGCTTGCGTGCTATTGCATGCTGAATAAATAATAATAAACTTAATTAATTCCATTAGCACGTTATGTCAATTACATTTCTATTTATAAAAATAAATCTGCTATTTACCACAAACTGACGATTAAATTATCCTTAATTGATACTTACAATTTTTTAAATTGCTCACAATTTACTTTATACAAAATTAAATTTTCAGCTGAGCGAATTTCTCAGTTCATAAAAGAAAAGAAGTTTAAATAACAATAAATTGTGAGTGACGCTTTTGAATAATAAAATATATATTTTAAAGTTATACTTTTACAGTTAAACTCTTGAAATTGGTATTTTCAGAGTTATTTAGTTTATTATTATTATTAAATATTTGAATAGAATTATTAAAAACTCCTCTTCTAATTTTGACGACTTAAATCTCACACAAACTTTCAAGTTTCACGTAGCATCAGAAAAACGACACAAAAAGTTTCAAACACTTTTATTGTAAAGTAAAAAAAGAAAAACTTTTTATAAAATTTTTGAAAGTAACTTGAAACATAAATAAATTTTAATGTGTACCTACAATAAAAATGTGATATATTAATAATTATATTCTCTCGAGCTCAGCTCGAAAGATTTAAACATAAAAAAAAGTTTTTCAAAAAGTTTGCGAAAATTAATTAGGATTTAAGAAACTGCTTTCAGCCTTAAAGATAAAACAGGTTTTTGTTGTACCTGAAATGCTGTGTGATTAAAAAGCTAGCTAAGTTGACGTCCAGAACCTCAAACGCAGAAAAGGAAAATAAAACTGATAGTTTATCCCGAGGGAATTACTTTACCAAAGGATTTGCTTCAAGAAAACAGAATGTTTAGAGGAGCTCCTTAACACGGGCGGTCAGGCACGATGATAATACTGTAAGCATTCGATATAACTTTTTTTGTTCTCGTTTGTGAATATCTCACCTACATAAATATTTGCATGCATGCGGAGAAAGTAATTCTTGGTATAATTAACTAGCGATTATTATTGGTCCAATTATTAATTTAAATAAAAATTCCTGAACGAAAACGTACAATTTTACCATATAAAAGGCTACACTCGAGAGTTTCCCAAAGAAGTATACGATGCTAAATTTATACAAGTTAATTAAGCTCATAATTTAATTAACAAATTACAATACAAAAGAAATAAATTAGAATAACACGTGGTTAAGTGTTACGATGTTAATGTAAATAGACTGTAAATGAAGCAGCATTATATTATTATGTACATACATACATGTAGATCAATCTGCACGGTTGATAAATTTATAGTAATTTTAATTGAAATAATTTTAGATAAAAATTAAAAGCTTTGCAGAAATTTAAGCGATCCCACATGTATAACTTCTTACGAAGAATAATTAGAAATAATGATGAATGAGAGGAAACAACGGGAATTATAATTATTGCTTTAACATAATATTATATTGTACTGTATTTACGGATAAACCTAACAACAACAAATTACAACTCTACAATTTTTACTTAGAAACTAAATTTGTAGGTAGAACATAACAAGACCTACGGCTTAATGTGTAATTCAAACCGTAGCAAAAATAATTTGAGAGAAATCAGCTTCTCTTTTTATCGCAAACTAGATGATGAAGGTGACCGAAAAAAGCACCTCCGATTGGTCTAATCTGATGAAAAATTATTATTTAACAATATGGCAGGACAGTGACGGAAGAACAGTAATACTTCTAGTCGAGATTAAGTGAGGTCTAGATGCATCGAAGTTTAAGCTCCTGCAACAGGGATTGAGGTTTCGAATAGCAGAATTATTATTAATCGTTTTTAAACATTATTCTTTTGCAACGTAAAGATTAAATTTTACTTTTACCTATACCATTAAAAACGTCGGGATAAATTTTATTTTTATTGGCATTCAAAAATTTGGTCAGAATTAAATTAACACGAACGTGTATCGCGTCGATACATTATTTAAATAATTTTTAGTTTTACAATAAAAAAAATTTCCTTGTGTGAAATTTCTTTACATTGAAAATACGTTCTGCATAAACATCGCTCAAGTTTTTATAAGATCAGTAAAAAAATTATTTTACATATTATAACTTAAGCGTTTTATGCATAACAAAGCAGTTCTCAAGTTTATTCAAAAATAGTCGTAATTATTGTATGAAAATGAAAAAAGACGTTGCAAAACATAGCGCAATTAACCTTGAAGGTATTGAATTTGATTTTCTTTATATTTCTTTCCAAACACTTGAGAGAAAATTCAGGTAGGAGTTTTTCACAACAACATAAAAAGTTTCTCAGAATTCGAGATTAATTCAGAATAAATAAATATTTATGGATAGGACTCCTACAATATACGGTATAATTTTTGTTATCTGAATATCTTGACGTTATATTATATAGCAGATGAGCTTAAATATGTTGGCTGTTTACTGTATCGAATTAACCAACCAACGAAAATTTATTTTAAAAATATTTAGATTTTCCACGTTTCGAAATAAAATCGGGGTAGAAAAAAATATAAAATTGAAACTTGGGCGAGAAAAAATTTTTGTTTGCATAAATGTTTCGAAAATTCGATTTCGGTTAAAATTTTTTCACTAATTACACTTATTTTTATCTAAATTTTCACTTTATCTCAGAAATATTTTACTAAAGTTTTATATAAAAAAAAAACCTATTTTTGTAGATTGATATGAGAGCTATTATGAAAGGGCATTTAACATCTTACAAAGGTTTTAAGAGATAAATGGGAAACATTTAGAATACTAAAACATAAATTTATATCTCTTGGTAAAAAAAATCGGATGGAAATATAAAATATTCGTAAAAAGCTTCGAAAAGAAAATAAGTTTTAAAACTAAAAATAATTTTATTATTATTATTGTTTAGAATAAATATACGAAAAAGGCTCTCCCATGTGCTTATCAATCTTAACTCTTATAATATATTAAGTCACGGTCTAAAGCATTTAATTTCCGTATTACTATTATGTTGTACCATGGAAGTGCGTGCGAGCATTGTTTATATGTTCAACTTTCAAATAAATAATTTATTTAAATTTAAAGGTGGATAAATAAAAAAGTGCTTACATAGCGTTTCTCGTATCTGGAATATCTCTATTGCTCGGAAGACTGTCGCTCGCTTCCTGATTAAAGCGATTTCGAATGTATGGGTCTTCACCAACCCTCAAACCACCTCTTGAAATATAACCTGATTCATCAAAATAATTCCACGTGAGCCGACCGTCCGTGCTTTCGAAGCTTTGCAAAGCCATCGCCACTCCTGGACCCTGACCCGAATCATCACTGTATTGAGCCATCGTTACACCATCTTTCAATCTAAGAGCACGATTTTCAGCCTGAAATTTAGAGAAAAATTATTCAACATTTTTAATAAATAATTTATTAAATAAAATACAAAACTCTCAACCGGACTACAATTTAAAACATTTAAATGTAAATTTTTTTTGAATCAGTGCACAGTGTGGGCAATAAAAATAATATATAATTACGTTTCCAACAAATTTTATTAAACCTTCATCGTAAATTTAGTTCTCATTTATATTCCAATGTCATGAAATCTGCCAATAAAACCAGTTGTGACAACTTGGCATTCAAGTAGCACTTCAGTTATTCCATTTTCCTGATATTATTTTCTTTTCGTTTTTGAAATAATCGGCTATTGTTGATTCTAGAGGCGCATAGCAGGTTTTATCGAATTTCAGTTTTACCATTAAAATAATTTTTAATAAAAAATTACGATATCCAATAAAGGCAAAAAATTATGCCCAACAGGAATGTTACCCAGAATAAAAATTTGATTTGCCACCGCAGCGATAAGGAAGCTTAATTTAATTTATAAATTATTTCCAAGTGCGCATATTCCACGACATACAGATGATATCTTTTTACATAAATAATGTAAAAATTGGCCGACTTATTAGAATATTGGTATATCACAAAAAGAACTTAAAAGGCGCATACTTTACATAAACAACGCAAAGTGCTCCGAGCTTTATAAAATTTTTATTTTAACAAACTCCAACAATGCCTCTAAAACGAATTTTAATTTGCCGACTTTATTAAAATTCTGCAAAAGCTTTTTAGTCTCGAAAGTTCGGTTCGGTTTGTTTAGTAAAAGTAAAACTCGCAATTAATTATTTCCCAGAGTTTGAATTTATTTTAAGAAAAATTTAATATGTTAAGAAGAATAAACTATTAGAATTTTTCATTTTCCATCATCGAGCGTGTTCATCTCCTGCTTTAAAGTAGCAGTTTGCGCGATACGTTTAAAAGCAGAAAAGCAATTAATATGAATATCTAATATTTATTTTAAGCTTTATTATGTAAATTTTGCATATATATATATATATATTTATAAAGCACGAGGAATAATTTTTGTGTATAACCAAATACAAATTAATCGATTCAATTTATAGTAATTATTAATTGAAGGCTGCGACGACGATTTAATATCGTCTGGTTAATTCATCATTTTTTCTGATAACGAAAGGTTTGGTTTCGTTTTAAACGAACATTATTTACTCATTTACTGTAAAAAATGAAGCGAATTTTTAACATTTCTACGATCATAAATTTTCTAAATTGAAAACCAAGCGCGTGATATATTTCATAAAATCACAAAAATAATGAAGTGGTCGAAAAAATGCCAAACCGAAAGTTTTTCTAAACACTTCGAGGTGCGTTAAGTGGTCGAAATTAGAAAAAAGTTTCTGCAAAAACGACCGTGAAAGTGCCCGAAAGACAGGTTGTTTATCTAGTCGAATTAAGATTAAGCAGTTTTTTCATTAAAAATAAAAACAAATAAAAATTGTAAGTATTGGGATCTGACAATTTCAATCGAAAATTTTAAACGGTTTTTAAAATGTAAACCACAACGGAATAAATAATTTTAATAATCTCGTAAGGTATTCGACATGCAACATTACAACCCCAAGGGGTGAAATCAATTCTGTGCCTCGGGGAATCGAACATAATAACTCCTTAACATTCAGCTTAATTTGAGTTTAAATGAAATCCAAGCTTTCATTAAGCATACAATTTTTATACAATTTTCGTCAGCAGGAAAATTTATCGATAGTTTTTTCTTCATCAGAGGACACCCCGTAATTATATTTTCTATTTTTGAAAGATTCTTAAAAATGTTATTCGACAAAGCCCACTAGCACACATTAACCATTTCGCCTAATTACTTACTTTCTTCTTAACATCGTTGTGCGGCCATGCCTAAAGCATGAAGTAATGCAAAAGAAGTTAAGATAAATTATATAATGCCTGAATAATTTACAACGAAACTTTAAAAATTTAAAATTAAGATTTAAATTAAAATATTAAGGAAATTCGATGGACAATAAAAAAAAACGGTCCATTAAATTGACTATGAAATTTCACGACTATAGCCAGATTAGAAACAATAAGTAAATACAATAAGAAATATTTAATGAAAAAAAGAAGTTAATTGAACAATGGATTATATAACAACAATAAGAATGCTTTCATAACTTTTAATTTTAAAAGTAAAGTAACTGAGAACAAGAATTTTTAATAAAGGAAATGTTTCGAACGCTACTTTCCGGTGACTTTTTGCATATTACCACAGACGAACGTTCATGATCATCTCTTTTAAATTAAGAAGAAACTAGGAAGAGAAAGTGAAACAGTTTAAATTAAAGCGCCGTGAGATCGATCTGGAGTTAAAAATAAAAACTTTAAACCCTTTCACTCAAACGAGTTAAAAAGTTTAACCGAGGAAGAGCGGGCCTAATCGCATTTATAACTTTTAGCTTCGTAAATTTATTAGCAATTGTTAATCTTTCAAAAATTAGGTAATAAGAAGGTGTAAGTAAATTATAATATTGTTAATTTATTTCAATATGTTTGAAATATAATTTCGATCAATTAATTTCTTCTCTTTTTTTCTGTAACACACCAAATACAATAATTTAATCCTTAACTCTTGGTGCAAGTTAACTTTCTCGTTATTTATTCAAAACTAAATTTGTTTTTTTTTTGAATACGTAAACTCGAAATCGTTTAAAAAATTATGTAAATTCATAAAATGTTATTTTAATTGTGTTTGCTTGGGACGGAAAACACAGCACACTTCGGTGTGTGTACATAGTAACGAAATACAAAAATAACATTTTAATGTTTTTCAAATCCACCCTTAAAAGAAAAGAAAAACATTAGCTAATTATTTATTTAAATAAAAATATCTTCTTTAATATCGCACTCGTGGCGAAACGATTTAATGTATAAAAGATGCAACCGACAACTTTTTTTTTTCTGTTTAACAGTTTATTAAGTTTCACGGTATTTTTCACTTTCAAATTGCACGACTTGGTTAATTGAACTTAACTATGTGTAAATAAAGACGCCAAGAGAAAAAAAATCAGAAACTATAAAATACAAAAACCAATTTATTAAAACTTTAGAGTTTGTGAAAAATTTACGAATCCTAGCCTATCTCTAACGTTAAAAGTTGTGAAGATAAGAGGAGACAAATATGGAAGAAAAAGGTTCGACTAAACTAAAGAAAACTTCCATGTCATTTATCTTTCTAAAAAATGTTCAAGCGTAATTTTAAAACAGTTTAATCATTGGGTGGGATTAAAAAAGGACGTCGTTGTGCTTAACCAAACCACTAAATGTAAATCATATGCTGCGAAAAGTTTCATTTTAGAGAAAAGGTTTCTACTATTTGTAATGTAAGAAAATGTAATTTTGTAAATAAATTTCCAAAATGTGCTCGTTATTTTTATAACACACTTTTGGCGATGTTGTTACGAAATTTTAATTATTATTATCGGTTATGTGAGATTATTATTTATTGAAATTGCACATTTTACAAAACTAAACTAGAAAAGATATTCCAAAAGTATAAACAAATAATGATTCGGCAATAAAAGTTGTTATTAATGGATTTCGTTCTTTGTGTCTGAATTAATCAATATTTTCCGTATGAAGCAATCATGGGTACCATATATTTACCTTCCGAAATGAACACAAATATTTGCCCTACCAATTAAGGCACAGTTTGGTTCAAAATTTTGTGTTGAAACAGTTCGAAGAGCTTTTAATAATGAAATTTTTTACGCCAAACGAAAATTTCCTCTCTCTCCGCTTCTCGAAAGTAGTTTCATTAAATACTTAAGAGCTTAATGCACCGAGAGGTTGATTTATAAACTTTAGCCTAACTTTAGAGTAGGTAAGATGATATAACTGTTGTGTAGAACATATACAATACTTGGCTCTTAACAATTAATTATGTATACTAAAACAATGTTGATGTTAGAATAGGTACACATAGATAGGGTACGTTTAGACTGCACACATAAGTTAGTGTATCCTACATTAATTACTTTAATTAGTAGATCTAGCCCTTGACAAACAATTTTAACAAGCCCGTG
Organism: Cantharis nigra; assembly: GCA_958510845.1. NCBI lineage: Eukaryota > Metazoa > Arthropoda > Insecta > Coleoptera > Cantharidae > Cantharis > Cantharis nigra. Next base: position 529,094 of record OY294033.1, on the reverse strand, counting down.
CTTATTGGCTTAAGTTTCTACCAATCAAGCGTGAGAAGGTCCAAATTGATGTAGAGAAATTTTGATCGAGATGAACGATTTAATTAAAACGACGAACCACAGTTTTAATTTAAAAATAACAAAACGGATTATGTATTATCGTATCTCGAGTGTGTGACATTTCGAAATGCATTTAGAGACGAGACAAAGCTCAACCCTACTAAGCTTCCTTCCATAAAGTTCGCTAGTCGTGATTTGGTACAGCATAGCACAGCACAGCACACGATCGCATTACATGTACATGGACATCCTCTTGAGAAGTTGTATTGATTCGAATTTAAATATTCGTGCCAAAATAATCCTTCGCATTACAAGTATGTAATATGCTAAACAAAGCAGACCCTCTTTATTAACAAATGAATATGGAGTGTCTATATTTGCAGACTCTCTGTTATCTAAATCTAATGTTGACATGGGAGAGATGGCTCATTGTTCGACTAAGTTCCTAGGGTTATTTAAACTGACCGCAACTCGAAATTGTAAATGATGTAAAACAAGAAAGGTAACACACGTTTTTACAACCGGTGCAGAAATTATAAATTCGTCCTGAAAGTTTTCAACTATGCAAATGTTTATTTTACAAAAAAAAATAATAACTTTGGATTTAATTAAAAAATATCCTTTATTTTTTTGGAAGAAAGATAGTTGTTCGAAAGGTGATATTAACACACATCACTGTTATTGATATGATGGACGTTGATGTAAGAATTTATAGGTTTCCATGGGTTGATGATCTAGATCAAACCGTTTTCTTCAAAAGAATTAAATATTTTATTGTTTGTTCTTTGCCAGTCGTTAAATCATAATTTCATAACCGGTATCCAGACAATCTTCGGGTCCAACTTCATTTACTCCACGAACGCACATACTATAATTATTATAATAAATGCAATATCGAAAAGGAAATATACTACTGTATTGATAAATGTAAAATTTTTAGTATAATAGATTTTGTGTATAAAATATCGAAGATGAAACAGAAGCAATCGACTTAAAAGCATACATTCTAAAAGAAAATTTACCAAAAATAATACGAATTTTTATTGCTATACATCAAACAGAGAACATGATCTAAATATTTATATGCTTCAATATATTTTACAATTTTTTCTTTTTACGGAAGTTTATACAATGGCAACCAAAGAAAAAAAACTGTTTTAAAAATTAATGAAATAAATTTTAATTTCTACCTTTGATCCGTCCATGGTTTCCGCAACTTGCTCGGAGTTGCCGACTGCTTCGAGGCCCTTACGTTTCTTAAACAATTGCTGAAAAGTTTCATTTTCTTAAAAAGTGCAATTTTCTATAAACATATATTTTATTCAAATAAAGTGTGATGGAAACTTTAGGTTATTGTGCTTTTAACATTTTATCCTAATTTCATTTATTTATCAACCAACATAAAGGTCGAAATACTTTACTGGCACAGGTAATTCGTGAATAAATGTATACTAAATCTAAATAATTTCTATTAATAGTACAAACTGTTCGGGTCAAATTCAGAAATTTAAACCAACTACTATACCTTACATTCGATAGTATATTTACACGAAATATTTTTAACGTTGCAATATAAAAGACGCAAAAATATTGGAAAAGTTATCAAACTAAAATGCATAATATTACATTGGGGCACTAAAATATTTATTTTCTTATGGAATGGTATATTATGTTGTTTGGCTATGACATGAATTATGTATATTTAAATTCGAAAAAAGTTTAGTATTTTTCTTCTAAAATATGACAAATCTACATTTGATACGTATACTATAGGAACATTTTCAAAAATAAATAAAAAGTAAATTGTAAAAAATTTTGTTTAGCATTTTAAGTGATATATTTTCAATTTTCCTTCGAATACATTGTTGTTTTTGCAAACTAGTGACATTAAGTGAAATTGTTTTATTGCAAAAAATAGAAAATCGTTAAAACTTATTTAATTTAAAATGCGGAACGGAAATTCCAGGTTCGAACATGGTTTTGCGGAGCTTTTGCGTGACTCTCGACCTGGCCGAATGAGCATTTTGTGTAATATTCGATACAATTTTTACTATAGATACATACTAGAAAATAAATTAAAAGTGGCATAACTACATACGGTCCAGAATCTAAACCGTTTTGATATATTTTCAATAACTCTGCGATATTAAAAATGTTAAAAGCTTTGCGTACCGTAACCGTTGTGATATAACAGAGTACGTAAATTAATTGTACAGCTTCATTTGTAAAGGAAACTTCACAAAATAGCACTTTTGTGCATCCACCGTGAAATACTGTTGCAATTTTGCGGTACTTTCGATTATCTATAAATAATTATTATTTTTTTTTGGTATATGTATAACTATCGTTTTTGTGGTAAAACTCTTAACAGGTTAATGTATATGCTTGCATGTTTCCTCAACATCTTCAATACAATAAAAATTATTACTGATAAGCCAGATTTATATAATATTATAATACAAACGCTTACTAGAAAATAAGTGTGTAAATATTTGTTAGATAGTTAAAATTTATGTTCTTTGTTATGAAAGTACATTATGGAAATAGGTAGAAGTTATACATAATAATATTATATGTGTGTGTGTGATGATACATTCTGAAAGATAATGTGAATGTGTAAGATTCCACAAAAGATGCTAAATTAATTACGAATAATTTTCTAGAAAGTAAATTATGGTTTAACCAATTAACAGCCAAGAGCAATACTTTCAAATTACGATTAATTGATTTTGTACGTTTAAATAGCAGTTTTTAAAGATTGAATATAATAGAAGAGCAAACAAGAAAAGCGATTGATTTTTATTCCTATTCGACGATCGCATTGCAAAATTTTCAGTTTACATAATTTTAAACTTTATTTCGACAATATTTTTACAATATTTTTCCAAGAGTTTATCGCAGTCTAATAAAACCGTTTCAATTTGTTGTTGCCAGATTTATGATACTCGTCCCGCTACTCTAATTAAAAGGACAATGGTGATACGGGAAAATTGGAAAAATTTACAACGTTGTTGTTGAAAAGCTGTTACACCAAAGTTTGTTGACCAAACAAAAATTAAAAGCACCGTTCGATCCTTAATCTACTTATATCTACTATAATATAATATTAAAATAAAATATTTACATCGATAGTTTTACCGGAAAACAGATCATAATATTATGAGTTCGGTTATACGGCATATAAAAATTAAAATTAAGGTTTTACGTCTTTTTTATTATAAAGTCAATAAACATTTTATAGGTAATTAAGTTGATCAGTTTGGTATATCGAACCATATTTTCTCGTACGAATTTAAAAACTTTCGTTGCCATTTTCCTGGGAGTACATCGGTTGTCATCTTATCAATTTTACATCTTCTATTAAAATTTCAAACCATGTAACTCTTCTAACTCAAATCGATGTAAAAACAAGTAAGAAGTTTTTAAACACTAATGGAAATAGAACTTTTCTACTTACTGCCATCAAGTGATCGAAACCGCACCCTCTACCATGTGCTTAGCTACCATTTAAAGTTATTTGTGTAAAAATACTTTTTATTTTTATTTTACTTGATACGGTTACGAACGATGCTGTAACTTAAGATTTAAAAATCACAATTATGTAATTATACACTAAAATTATATTATTAATTTTATACTTTTAAATAGTACTGGATTAATATAAATTATGAATTAAATAGCGAACAAACCACGAGCTCCGTGAAAAAATAATTGCCAAAACGAGAGATTATGTTCAATTTCTCTTACCGTACCTGCAATAAAAGAAGTAACTTACATTATGCAATCCGAAATGAATACGTAATAAATCTTTATTACTAAATGTCGCATAAATATTATACGGCAGCTATTAGGTAGATGGTAATTTTATTTTTTTAATTAAGTAATTTACTGTAGTCAATATTTCGAATTTTATTGTTATGATCGTCAAGAAAAGATTTGTCTCGCCAACTTTTCCGTTTTAAACCTTTTTAGGTTGCAAGAATGTATTGCAACACCAGTCTTGAACCCCTTTTTTAAATTTATTATGCATAGAATTCTTCGTTCCGATTCCATCATTTCAGTCTCATCAGTATACAAAGTACTATACCTATACCTTTCGACCGAAATGATCTAACCGCATTTTATTGCAAAATTCTTTGACTTTCCATTAGGTGCAATAATTGAGATTATCTACATTTATTTATTTTAATTATTTTAAATTGACGCAATCACAACTGTGAACGCATCTTGAGCTTTCGAGAATAAAATATTATGCAAAATTTTAAACCTTATATCAGTCGCTTAGATGCAAAAGCCGACATGTCGAAACTTTTTTAGAAAGGAGATTAATTCTATTCTAGCAATTAATTCTTAAAGGCTTCTGACTACCCCAGATTTTATCAATTGATTTTTATATTTTGATCTATGGGTAGGAAACTATGATAAAAAAAATCATTGCTTAATTCGGTTAGATAAAGATTTTGTGAGTTTTTCTGCATTATCTAGTTTTATATTTCACTGGACTTGTCGGGTTTTGCATTTAAGCGACTGATATTATTTACAATCCGATAAGCAAAATCTTTCAAAAAGGCAAAAAAATTTATGTTATTAATTTAAATTTCACTATAATGCACATAAATAAATAATTTGTAATTATCCAACCAAAATTATTTTCTTTTTAAAACAAATTGGTAATTTTTCTCTTGGACATTTTAATCGTTTGATTTAAAACCGAGGCTAATTAAACTGTCATAAGGATACGTAAAAGTTAGTGTAAAAGGCATCCCAGTTGAGAGACCTACAAACAAATTAACTTAATTTTGCAATTTATTTGTTGCTTCGACAACTAATGCACAATTGTTGTTTTGGCGATTTGTATTCTCTGGTGTATCGAACTACTTACCCACTAATCTTTTTTTTTTAACCTGTTACTGTGTCACTTGTGTGACACAAAAAAATATTTTTTAATAAACGAACGTTTAAAAGTATTTAAAATTTTGTAATAGTGAAAGGAAACTAAAACCTTCCGCTCAGTAATTTTCATAAACTATGAAGATGATGTCACTTTCGAATGCTTCGGAATACACAGATCGACATTTAAAGATCAATCGATAAATTTGGCATCTAAAAATCATGCAAATCATAATTTCGTAAATTTTTTTTAATTTAAAAAGTATACTGAGCACAGAAAGTCGAAATTACCTTTTTAATAACAATTTATTGCTAACAAAGCCACAACAATGCAAATTGCGTTTTAAAAAGTGCTAAATCAACACGGTTTTCTTCTTTTCGTTATTTTTACATTTAAAAAAATTACAATTTACACCTTTTTAAATTTATGGTTTAAATTTTATCTATTGTTTCGTCGGGCGTAAAACTTACTCCGGATGAATTAGCAGGCTTTTTAGATTATCTACCCTGGCAGTACGCTTAGGTTACAATAACACGACGTCAGTGTTCGAAATATGTTAGTTTAGAGCCTTTTAGTTTTGATTAACAAAACATCAACATTGTCATGCTTATCTGTCCAAGACTGCGTCTAATTAAAAATTAAAAATATTCGTTGATAAAAGAGTTTTAAATAAACTGAAAAATATACCTAAATACACCTTGGTTTTGACTGTTTAATTTGATTTGAGATACAGTTATATTCTATGGAAGGGAATGGAATTGCGAAGGAAATTCTAAACCATAGAAAAAGCAAAAAATCTTTCAAGCCAATTAAATATGAGCAGCTATGTTCAAAAAGTCAAAAGAATTTTTAATCAATAGGAGGTTAAGATCAGCTTCAAATCTTCTAAAAGCTCAAGTGGATGGAAGAAAATGCCAAATTATACAATAATAAGAAAAAAGAAGTGTTAAAAAGTTTTCTGAAACAATTTTCTTCATATTGATCAAAAATGGCTAACTACAACTGAATATTTCAACAACCTAATGCACCCATACATTATTTATCAAGGTCTAACTTGGCATGGTTTCGTGACAATGACATTGAACTTTTAAAGTTGCTATCGCTTTCTCCGGAATCTAAAGGCCATAGAGCAGCAGCTATTAACCTTTTTTTTCGTTTAACAGTAATTATTAAAATTCTTTGGTATGGTCCTATGGCAAAAGATGGCAAAGAGCATCCAACTTGCGCGGCGCCTAGCATGTACGAAAATTCGGAAAAGTGCGCTTCCCTGATAAATAAAATAACCTATGGTGAAAGCTTTCACAGCTTGTTTATCGCGCCGGTATTACATAATTTATAACCAAAATCAGCTTCGGGCAACGATCGTCCACAGTTGAGAAGAAATCACAGCAGAAGAGTGCCATACATTGATCGAATCGAGGCTAGGGAAGATATTTCAGGTAAAGTTTTGTTGCAGAAGTAGTAAACATGTTTTAATAATTATAATTAATAAATTAAAAAATTAAAAATCAAGAGGAATAGCGGAATCCACGCTTTTTAATTTTTGTCTATTTCGAAGGAAACTCAAAAGATTAGGTTGTTATTTTTAAATGACCATCATCGAGACCTGCCAATGTTTATGTCAATCTGCAAGGAAACATCTTACTTCAAGAAGAAGTCTAAAGTCGAAGATTGCTTCATATAGCATGGCTTGTCAATTTATAAATTTTAATTTAAAAATGTAGCAATTTCATTTTGACTAAACATTTTTTGATTCTCAAAAATAAGCAATTACCTAAGAGTAAAACGCAAGCAAAAAATAGAAATTCATATTGTAATTAAATTATTTTTATATTTTGTACAACCCACAATAAATCAATACTTGCACCAAATTGAATACCTACAACCTTCAGACAAGCGCAGCTTAGTATTTTTATACAAAATTTTAATCCAAGTAGAAACTCGACGAGAAATTTTACCTATAAGCAACCTTAACCTATTGAAAACCAATTCAAGGTCTATGATGGGATTTTCATTATTAAAATTCATATCAATATGTATACAGGATGCATCTTTAAATTGCAAAATTGCATTACGACTAAAATTTCAAATCATTTTTTTTTGTATGAAAAGTTTCGTAAGATTCTGGAAGCTGCCACTTGAAAATAACCTGTTCGTTAGCTACAGCTAATAGCTACGGTAGTGAACTTCCATATTCCAAGCGTAAATTCGATTTTTCGTTATTAATCGAGCTGAAAGTTTCTAAATATTGTGGTATCTTCAAGTTTAGCAATTTTGTTATCGTCTTGTTGTGCCAAATCAAAATTATAGATAACAGTCAATCAAGGATTCTACGAAATATTGACATAATAAAGTTAGAACAATATTACCAAGTTATAACGCAATTTAGCATCAACATTACAAATTACAGTCAAACTGTAAAGTTTATACTCTCCAACAAACATCATAAACTTAAACTTCAACCAAGATTTGTGAGGAAGTACATCTGAATATAAAACTAAATACCGCCAACTCCAAATTGCTTTTTCATTACTATTCAAGTGGAAAACCACAATTAGGCTAAAATTAAATAAATTTGGAAATTGTACCGAGGTAAAGGGTCATCGAGATTATATTATATTATCGATGAAATAGAAATTCGACATCCTCAGGAGTAGATCGTGCAAGTCGTTTACTGAAATAGCATTAAGCAAAAAAAGTTAAAACGCCATTAAAATTTCAGCGAATATCTAATCAAAAGATGATAATTTAAACTAATTATTATGGTAGTAAACCATAATTATAGACCTTTCACTTACGAAATTAATTTTCTTTGGTTCAAAACATGTAACACGAGCATCCCACAACATACATCAATTTTCTAAATTTATTCTTGAAAGAAAATGTAGTAATAAATTGCTGCTATAATCAATAATTAATTACATCGAGTTAATAAATTAGAGCCTATTCATATTAGGATTATGACGGAATAATCTAAAGATACAAAATAATAAAATGTGCGTATACCAAATTTTAATAAACTCAAATTAATTAAATTAATTACTGCATTTAGTGGAGGGATTGCTCGCATTAGAAAGTTTATTTCTCAATTTGTTTTGAAAATCTAACGCATCTCCTACTAAATTTTGGTTATTTGATTCCGATATTCGAACATTTTTATTTTACCGAATAAACGATGAGTTTTCTGAATGTTGTAGGCGTTTTTACCAAACAAATTTATTGCAATCCTTTTTTATAGATATTAGAACGAATCGGTTACGGTGACAAATTTAGAAAATTTGTCCAAAAAATTATTCTCATATCAACGTCGATTTGTTACATTATTCTTTCTGGGAAAATAAATGTGGAAAGAAACACACTCGGTATACGAAGTAGCTTAGATAAATTTTTTAATTCAATTTTCAAAATTTACGAAGGTTAAATTAAAGTTATTTTTTTGTTAATTGCTGTAAGGATATAATTACTTGAAAATATCAGAATTATTATTATTGTAGATTTTCGAGTCTAGACTAAATTTTAGATATAGCTTGGTTGGAGGAACTCAAGTACATAGTTAAAATATCTTGTGTTCGGCTCGCCAACTCCGGGAGGAAACTCCTGTTACGTTACAAAAAAAATGGGATAAAATAAATTTTTCTCTTTCCATCAGATTTTACATGATCGATAAAATACAGCTTTTAAAATAGCAAGTTACATTTTTTCGAGAAACGCGGCATTAAAATTTTGTATTTTAAAAGGAAACGGTTAACATTGATTTTCCCCTATTGGAAACTGTAACGGCAATAAACACGGTCGTTAGCGACACGCCTGTATTACCGAAACGACATTATTTGACAGTAATACAATTTTATGTTGTAAAATTTTTCATTTTTCACCAAACCTACTACAGCTGTTAATTCACTTTTTAAAAAATCGATTTACTTCATGTATGTAGGTATAGGCATAAAATTATTATTAAAACGAGAACAAACGTTTGGCTCTTCAAACAAAGCGAAAATATATTATAATTATTATAATAAGCCATTCGCGTAACGATTTGTGAAGATATTATAATTTATAAATTAGTAGTCAAGGTCGATTGGTGGAATTCCGGGTCATCTTTACTTTCACTACATTTCAATATTATGATATGACGGTATGACGAGGCAACTTGCTAAAGGATCAACACTCGTTTCAAAAATATAATGCAGAAAACTTTAGGATTATCAAAAAGTTTGGAAATATTAAATTAAAAGTAGGTAGCTTTCGGCTGTTTTAGTAATTCTAGAGCAAATATGGTATCTGGCGTTATATCCTTAGAATTAATAAAAATTAGAAATTTTAAATTTCATTTAATATTTTTATTTATTTACACTGAATTCTGTTTAAATTTTATCAAAATAATCTGCAAGATATTTCTGGTCTGCCATAATAAAATTTGTTGACAATTTTGCAATTTTTGGAAAGTTCTAGTGAAGTAATTTTTCCAAAACATTCCAATCCACTTTCCAAAATTGTATTTTGTTTATTATTAATATACAAGTTTTCCCTAATATCTTGTAGCGATAACATTTTAACTTTAACTTTTTTAACTTTGAAATATTTTACTAATTTCACTTTTCTTTTACTTTCTATTGGAAATATAATGTTATACATACATTTTAGGAATGAAAGTGAAATTGTAACTGGATAAACGACAGTAAAAAAATGTCTGTTATTTGAAAGTAAATTTATCGATATCCGAATCAGCTCAAGGTGCTTCGTGGTTTTTCCGACTTGGCTTAAATTAAAGTTTGAAATAAGTTTTTTTTTCTAAATTTTAATTTGTTCGTCTTAGAGGCAGTTTCGAGCTAACGCCACACACTCGAATTATCCTTCTACAGGAAAATTGCATTACAGAAAAAGGAGCTCTGGTGCGTAAAAATCTAATTGTGTTATATCAAATGAATTGTGCTGACGGAAAAGTACAAATTAGTAGTTCGAACATTCACAAAATTCCCACAAACAATTTATTTCTAGATTTTTCAACAAAGTGGAAAATGCAAAACTGAAAATCATTTGAGGTGTTCTCTTTATTTATCGTTTAGAAGAAACTCAAGCGATTGTATGACAGATTAGCGTCATTTTTCACTCTTGACGAATAAAGAACTTTTAAAAAATACGGTGACTGAAAACAGACCGTTGTCATGCCTTCCATTCAAAGTAATTTTGTATTTTACGAAAATATCGAGAACATTAAAAGTCTTTTAAATGGTTTTTCGCTCAAGAGATTATTTTCCTACAAGCACTTAATTTTTCTTCATTTTCGATTACGAATGTGTCACATAAATATCTTAGATTTTTAAAAACGGAAAATAAACTGTCTATTTCAACTTCCGATGATAGCTAATTTAGATTAACATAATATAGAGTTATGCTTTGATTATATCATAAACTTGTAGATGCTTGATAAAATACTTAGATAACTAAAGCTTTTACAATCAAGATTTCATACCTTTATTCGTACTAATTAACTCAGGTCTCTAATTTATTTATTAAAAGTTTTAATTCAATTTTGAGACTGCAAAAACTGTCTTTTGTAATATCTATAGGTACAAAAATCTCTTTTCAGTCTTGTAAATTTTCATCTTTAACTCATTTTTCAGTAATCTTTTACCGCTATATTAAATTTTAAATATATTATAGTTTTAGATATAATATTTTTTCTAAATATTTTGAATGTTTAAATGCAACTGACGATTAATTTTCCGTTTCACTTTATTTAACTATATTTTATTGTTTTCAGAGAAACTTTACAATGCCCTCGATTTTTTACCTATCACCAAGTGATAAGCAAATGTCTTTCGTGTTTTGTTGTATAAAATTTACGTACGTATCTTCTCTTTAGAGTTAAATTTCGAGTGTTTTAAAGGTTTGTTAAGTTTTTGTTACAATTTTACAAGGCAAGAGACATAATTTATTCATTGATTAGAAATTCAAAAAGGAGATTAGTCGACCGTTAAATTGCGTACTTTCTTTCTTGTTAAAAATTAGTAAATAAACATTTTAAATTAATGAGTTAAAAATGTTAATCGCTTTATTAATTTAAACAATGTTACACTAAACTGAATTACATTTTTTAAGATTTAACCTAATTAGTAGTAATTTATAAATTTAATGGTGTTTCAAAAATATTACTCCCATAAATGGAAATTTCTTATCTTTAAAAATAATTATTTTTTTATTGTGATTGTGGTTAACTACTTAAATTAAATTAATTTGCATTTTCTATAATTTTAGATTCTTTTTTTTTAATTTATTATAATACCTCCTGTAAACGTCTTTTCCTTTGATCACGAATGTCTTTGACCCGAAAAATTGATTAGTTAGACAGTATGGTATGTCATATTTTTCTATATTTGTCCTTTATTATCGTCTTTGGTACTTGCAGACCCTTAAAATTGGATGCTTGGGTTTACTACCGCAAATTTGAATTTTGTTTGAGATCAGTATATCTTTTAATTTTAAGAATTTTGAGAATCATTAATAAATCCCAATTCACTAATTATGGTGCAATTAATCTTGTTTTGTATTGGCTTACCTTCGTATCATCATCCGGATAGTGAGGTGAATCCAAGTGTGTAGACCTTTATTCCTTAATAGGTATATTCTTTTTTTTAAGGTTTTCTTTCAAAAAAATACCAACTTTGACTTTCGTGTTGGGATATTGGACTCGAACGTCAGTGTATCAGTATTACAGTATTACACCTGTTACATTTTCTTATATTATGAAATGATTTTGATCATTTGATCAAAAAATTATTTAAACTTCCAGTTTTATTGAGTCAGAAAATCCATGTTCTTCTAAAAATACATCATGTTCTTATTATTTCGTTTAGCTTATCGGTTAGTTTAATTTTAGTTTTAACGAAGGGTTAAGATGATGTAAGTACTTTGTGCCACATTAAAAAGATATCTATGTTTTTTAATTAACTAAAGCGTTTTTACTCCGCAAATGCTGGCCTTAAAACAAATATCTCGAATAAAATTCTTTTGTTTAATGAAAACGAAACTCGACTGCGATTGAAGATAATAAACAATTTTAAAAATTCCAAACATGTGAGTAGCCACCGACGTATACATACATATAAACGATCGAGAAACTAAAGCTCTAAAAAGCTCTCCAGGCAGTGCTATATCGGCAATTGATAAACATTGGCTTTATAGCTCCCAAGTTTGGAGTTAGTTTTTTCCTCAAAAAACACGAAAATCAAGTGTAAGGATGATGGAATGAATAATGCTAATTATAATTATTATTATTATAGCTACAACATCCAGGTGAATCGGCACGAACTTTTGAGCAATGCAGAAATTCGAGTCATGTCATTCGCATAATTAACTAACGAAATTCCTTGTGCAAGTATCGGATTATTTACTAAATTAGCTGAATAGCACACGCTACTAAAACCATGAACAAATTTACTGTACGTTTGGTAAATGCACGAATATTGATTAAAGTTAACAACATTTCGCCAACCGCACATCGATTGTAATGATAACCGAAGAGAGCTTTTCGAATTAGAAGAATTGTTGGTACTATAAGTATATAAACCTATACCTATAGTAGCTATAGTCTATAGATAAGTACCTACTTGTCGTACATTCGTTCGCGAACCATTTTAATTAATTAATTTAAAAAATTAACTTGAAGAATTTAAAATAGCAGCTATAATTTTTATGGTAATGCCGCATCGCTTCCACTTGAGCGCAAATTAAATTTATAATTAAATTACTTGTACAATTAATTAAAATCGGGAGCTTTGTAAAATAACGGTCAAGTTAAAGTAAATAGCCTAAAGGGACACGTTTAATCCCACGAAAAGCTTTTTCAACACATTGATGATGGTGATAACTTAAGTTGTTAACCCGAAATCAATTAGTTTTCAATTGGAATTAAATTATGTGATAAAATTAAATAAAAGTCAATACTACTATAGGGAAAAAATTAAAAACGAGCTTCGAGTACTATTGGGATCAAACGCCAATACTTTTTTTTTATGAACGCCGTCAGCTGTCACCAAACATTTTCTTTTTAAGTTAAAATTACTTTTAACGCTAAAGCGCTTTGTCTTTCCGATAAACTTGCTTTTCATCACAGGGTGCGACAGAATAAATTGGTTTTTTAAAACCACTTGCGAATTCGTATTTGTAGCAAAAAAGGACCAACGCTTTCGAGAAATCCTTACAGCAAAGCTCACTAATTTGCTACGAAACTCAACTTTGTTTTCATTCTTTTTCCCCAAAGCTCTAAACCAAAATAAAACTTGTTTTGTTGACATCGCCAGTTTATGAAATATCAATCGACTTGAAAGTTATGCGATAGCGAAACCGAGTGGAAATGGTTTGTAAAAATTTAACGGTGCGAATTTAATCTCCAAAGTTACGTATAGCATAATTAAGAATGGATTGTTACACTAAACACTCTTTCTTGTTAATTAACTTAGTACGGTTTTGTGCCCCATTTTAAATTCGTTATAATTTATTACTATTTTTATAGTAATTTAGTGATTTTACAATCAAGTTGATATTAAAATTTTCACAACCCTAATGCTCAATTTTGATTTTGAAAATTGTCAATGTTTCTTTTATAATATAAAATTATGATTTTATTTTATTTTTCAAATTAATAGAACTTACTGTGCCGACTTATTAATATATATACGTAAATTAAATTCACGAAGAATTTCATTTCTCGTTAGTGTTAAACTATTTTATCCAGAAAATTTTCTTGATTATATCGACGTCGTAATGTTTGCTTCAGTTAAGATTGTTCAAGTGGAAACAAACCTTACTTGACATTTTACTTAGGTATAAACATGATAAAATGTTAATTGATATCCAATAAATATTATCGTTAAGGAAAAATGGCTGAAGAAATATAATTTTTAAAAGTGCAGAGTATTATTTTTACAAAACAAAAATTGGGCTAATACGAGTAGAAGCCCAAACAATAGCAAATTACAAACCTAGGTCGGCCGTAACACGTAAAATTGTAGCAAATTGTAGAGTATAAGTACACACTAGTACCTATATAATATAACTATAAAAATCTAAAAAAGTTTTCCACTAGAAAGCTTTTAAGCACACCCTAGTAAAATTGGACACTTGAACTAGGTATTTATAACAACAAATAACCCCTTTTTTACATCATATAGGCTGAAGCTTTCGCGTTATTAGTTTCAATGTAGATAAAAAATTTTACTTCGATGAATTTAATTATAAAGTACAATAATAGGTAATAAATTAAATACTTCAGCAAAAATTGAATAAAAATTTCATAGGACAATGAACAAATTCATTAATAGTATGAAATTTTCATAAATGTAGTGAATTTTAGTTCGTTGGTTGAAATTTTATTGATTGTTGTATTATTAATATTACTTAAATGTTTTAATATTTTATTTGTACTCTTAATGAATAAATTTACCCTGAAAAATGTAAGGTTTTGCTTATGAAACTTACACCTGTTTACGTTAACTTTAGAAATGAAGTTTTGTAACTTTAGAATTTGTTCCTAAATCTTATATTCAACAATTTATATAGCCTTATAACAGTAACTTTTAAACTATTGTTTACGCTTTTAGCTACTCCTATATAGAGATATTATATTTTAAAAATTTATATTACACAAAATAATAATAATCGTATATAACGTTGGGTAGTAATGCAACATTATTTCTGCTTCTGTTGTTCCGATTGTTTAAGTCTGTAAAGAGATATTTTTCCTTAAACATTAGAATAATGTGTAAAGTTACACTCTTTTGCCATAGAACTATAAAATGATATTTTTCTCACCTAACAACAATATAATACCTACTTATTTGTATCATTTCTGCATCGAAATTTTATTTTCAATTAATAAACACAAAGTTTATCGAATTCGATCTGAAACACAGCGGGAATGTCAATCTACAAATACATTATTATAGAAAATCAAATAACACAAGAAAGAATAAGGCCAAGAAAACTAACTGGGTTTTACCTAAAGAAAAATAATTTCTTTTAAACTATTCGCGTGCTGTATTTTCTTTTTAATCGTTTTTGATAAATTATTCGGCACAACTTAATGAGATTATCAAGTTTATTATTAATTTTATCAACATTATAACATTCACTTAGCCGCGACCGACCACAAATCCTTTGATAAAGTATACAGCTATTTTTGGCTTTAATTTTATTTGTTGTAAAATTAAATTAACTATGACAGTTAACTGATATTAGTAAACCTATCCCGACTCGTTTTATAAATACTAAATGGTTAATTTGAAATTTATCTGAAACGTTGACCTATATTTTGAGAAAATAGTTTCGTATCGTTCGTGCAAATGAAAAAGGAATTACAATTTGATAAACCAATCAATCATAAAAACCCGGAAATGAATTATTTAGAATTTCAAAGTTTAGTCAAGTATAAAATGTTATCATCTTATTCAAAAGGCAAAAGTGGTTTTTGCTGATGTAATTACTCTTCTTGATTTGTTTTAGGTATACAAGGGTAAGTCATAAAATCTAAATTTTTACTTTAATTGCAGCTAGAATGCCGGATTGCTGTGTCGGGGTCGTAGTTTCGATTCCCGACCAAGTACACTTGCTGTTTCGACTGTGTCTACAATAATTTTTAAGTTAACATTTCCTGAATCCTTTTGGTGAAAACCTCTTCAAAAGAGGTACTTCCTCACGAATCGCAGAAGTCAATTTGCATCCTAGTCAGACAAATGACAAATAATTTTAATTATAAAAAGTACTATCACTTTGGAAAATTAAATTAAATCTGTATAGGTGCACATCCAAAAAAAACTCTATCGAAACCGGCGTTTCCTCTCGCGTCTTTGTCTGTGTAACCTTTATTGCTTTTATTATATACAAATCCCGGTAATTAAAATAAGCGTCCATTTCTTAGATTAAAATTTAAAATTCCTCTCAAGATTTCTTCTAAAGTAATTTGCATTTTAAAATAAAATGGTTTTTCCTAGATAGGGTTTTAAATGTAGGTACCTACTATGGCAATTTATTTTATACTGTCACATTAAATAAAGATATCGGCATTGCATTGAAGCTTTTACATAATATAAAAGGATTTAGTAATTTAAGCTTTTCATAGTGTACATAGGTACAAGCGACCAGCTTTGCAGAACCAAGTTTTTAAATATTTTTATTAAATTGACAGATTAATCCGTAAAATTTTAAATTTAATATTGGCGGACAAAATTAAATCAATGGACATATTCCCCAGAGTATACTGCAGTAATAAGACGCAAACTACTAAAATACCTACCGGAGAAGTTTCCCTAATAAGTTATGGAAGTAAAATAGTTGAATACAAATATGGCAAACCATATTGAAATTAATTATATATGGATATGGGACATAGTTATCATCAAATGAGAAAAATAGTTTGCAATATATTTAAGGAAAATCTCAATGCGGTCTTGGAAATTAATTATTAAAATAAAACTGAAAACATGGGAAGAGTGGGTATCGTGGAAAAGAACGAAAGGAGGAAACCCATTAAAGAAAAACTAAAGAAGGAAAATAAAATTAATGATCTACAAAAAGAACAAGTCATCCCAAACAAAAGTGCCTTCCGAGAAAATGGGTCAAAATAAAGCGGTACAAACTAAAAAACTTAATTATAAGGATTAAAAGTTGACGGAAATAAATATTTTCAAAAAAATCAGTTCCGATTATGAAAATTCCACTTAATTACTGTACAGGCCAATAAACTATATCAATTATTTATTGATAACCGATAAAAGCACATTCTCTAAAATAAACGGTAATTAATATTTTACAATAAATTAAAATCATTTTATGGTCGGTAAATTTTATATTTTTGTGATGGTTCAACGAATTGTTATGTAATAGCATCGATTTTTGATCGAGAAATAATTGCGGATGTCGATTTGCAGTCTATTTAAAAAAAATCGCTAACTTTAAACGACCGAACAAAGCACAAACTACGAAACGGACTTTAAATTATATATAAATAAACAAATAAATTTAATAAACGATAGTTATACTTTGTTTTGCATCTTTCTTTCCTTAATTAAATTTCTGTTCGGTTTATATCTTCGATAATTCAATGGCATTATCATATTATAAAGATAATATAATTATATATTATTTCAATATACTCCATCCCATCCCCTAAAATTTACAATGTAGTAGATACTACAAACTTTAAAGCTCTTTTACTTGCACAAAAAAGAGCTATACGAGTATACCTATTCTGTTTCTATGTAATTATGAAAATTAAGGTTTACATCTCTGTAAACTATACTGCAAAAAATCTGAAATTAAAGTTGAAATCCCTATTTAATTTGTACAAAACGGCGTTAAAATCAACAATTACGGTTTGTAAAATTTAAAATTTAGCTAAATAAAGCACTTAGACTGCACTTTAGTAAGCATCTTTATCAAGCTTCCTTTCAAATAAATCTTTGGTAAGCCTTTAATGTAACTTAGGTTCCTTTTTAGAAACAAGGATTATTTATACCTATAAAGTTCTCTTCATAACTTTCAGATGAAAACGTGCGAAAAATAAGATTACGTAACAAACGCCGCACAACGGCGCAATTAAACTGAAAACTTGATGAAAAAACTCCAACTGTCGAATTGGAAAAATTGGTAAAAATTTATTAAAACTTTCGATAAAACTTAATTTTAATTTGTTTTCACCGGAACAATCTTAACACCCGGTTAAATTTGCTTGTCTCCATAAATTTTACAGGTAATGGATATACTTCCAAAATTTTATACTACCAATCCATCTAAATTTACCAGTAGAAATCGATTCAACCTTTTCTCCAACTTACACTACTGTACTATTTCCAAACCTCGTGTTTTATCAAATTTCCTATATAGATTTTCTTCCACTCATTATTAAAACACAAGCCCGGATGATCAATTATTTAATGTGAATGTCCAGTGCATGTGGTAAGTATGTAAAAAACGGCATTCTTCACTATTTGAGATTGAAAACTGCAGCAGCATTAATTGAATTGACGATTTTGCATATTATTATGTTATTTTATTGCAAATTTTCGTGCATGCTTTTGAAATTTCAATTGCCATTAAACATTTCAATTACTAATTGTTTGATTTAAATATAGAATTCTGGAATTTCGATGGCAATGAAAGTCAAATTAAATTAAAACGTAATAAGCGTATTATGAGACAGAAATTTGAAATAAAGGCTTTAAATAATTAAAAGCTTTTCTACATCAAAATGTGTAGTACTGTCGTGGCCGCCAAGAGTAACATAAGTTAAATAACTACCAAAATATGTATAACAGCTCTCTCAATTGTGCAATCTTACAAAACCAACTCGAAAATTACTAAAGCCATTGTTTGCAACAATTTCGCCGCAGATGAATTCGCAATTCTCACATTCTAAATGCGATATGAGAAAATCACTAGGAAATGTGTTACACTGGAAATGAAGCGGTGAGAAGTCCTTAATTAGAATTCTCATAAATGACTGCTTCCATTTATAAACATATTTTAAACAATTACAATAAGAGATTACTTGCTGATATATAAATTGTACAAAGTTAACATGTTAACATGGTACGCAGGTAATCAGGAAACACGACATTTAAGTGAGACTTTAATTTAAACTTAATTTAAATTTTAATTACCACTCTCGGACGCTTTTGATAAAAATAAAAAATATATTCATACAAATGAATATTCAAAAACCAATATTCGAAAATTCTTCGGTGGAAATTTTTAATGCAAAATGAAAAAATTAATAAAATTTCATCATTGACTTGATACAAGTTTCGAGAGTTTCTGTAGCAAGAGATAAAGCAGGACTAAGTAATTTCCTTTAGGATTAACTTCAACATGTTCGAGTTGCTTAGATGTCCTTAGATGTCCTTGCGAAATAATCAAATTGGATATTAAAATTTCAAAGTATTTTATAAAATCTTTCTATCTTTAAAAAATATCTACTTACTCTCTTATTGTTTTCGAAAAGTTTTCATAATTTTAGCAAATAATTTTTTTAGTTTTGCCGGTAGCGGAGGCCACCCTCTCGGCTATACTTCTCGAGTGATCGATAGCTGTTTTTAACAACATAAAGTAATGAATGGTTTTTTGAAAGAACAGTTTTTTCAAAACTTGTTGAATAGCAATAAAGTAATCCCATGAGTTTTACTGGTTGTAGTGATTTTAAATGAAAATCAAATGTAAGTATTTTCATGGCAGAAAGGAAATTGAAATCGAAAACTACCATATTTGATTACAATGAAAAAAAAATCAAAAAAATCAAGTACTTTTTCGTAAATTTCACTAGTACATTGAAAGTTTATGCCAATTTAAAAAGCTTTTCACTAGTTCAAAATTAAATAAACATTATGTTTATAGAGTTACACCGAATTGAATTATTAAATTAAAATTAATGAAGTCTTCAGTGCACAATAGTTTAAATATATTTAAATGATCAAAAATAAAAAGAAATGCTTCGTTTAAATAATAATTAATGGACTATGCTTCATTAAACGATCGAATAAAATAATGCCAATTACGAAATATATTATAGTATGTAGGTAAGAGCTATTTGCTTTTGTTAGATGCACAAAAATTAGTAGTCAAAAACCGAACTAATATCAAATTAACGATAGAAATAAAATAAATGATTAAAAGCAAAGACATCGAGTCTTTTATCTATACTCATTATTGCAGCAAAACTAAAAATATTAACTTTTATTTCAACTATTCAATAATATGAATATTTAATATACTAGTCGAGAGGTTTTACTTTGGTCAAAAAAAAAAACAAATCAGAATGAATCTGGACCTATCTAAAATTTGTCTGGCCCACCCTTCGGATATTTATATAGTGTATTCATGACGTCAGTCAGCCATATATAGTCAATAAGAAATAATATAAATTAGTGAAAGAGTCCATACTGACTCCATGAAATCTTAAAGAGTCCATATGAAAAGAAAGTTCATCCAGTCCCACTTTAAACTATCATATAACATCCCCTACCTTGTGGTATTATGATACATAAAAGTTGGATGAGATTAAACCGAATTTTTTTAATTTTTCCTTCGATTAAATTGAATTTAAATTATAAAATATTCTTGCATATTTACATACAGACTCATGTATTACATATATATATTTATTGATTGCCAATTATGTGCAGATATTATTTAAATATCCTAACGTGCACTTATTTAAATTTTTAACTGTTCCAATTTGAACAGATGACGTTCGTCTAAAAATAGCCCACAAAAAAATTGTTAAGGATCTGCACATATACATAATACCGACATACAATCGAATTTCTATAAAATTTTATTATACGTCATTTTTATACGTGAAAATAGAATTCGGTAGGTTTTTAATTTATTAATAAATGATGAAGAATTATAAAAAATTATAAAAAAGATGATGAAAACCCCGGGAGTGTTCTTTTCGATTATTTACAATTTCTGTTTTATTTTCATTAATCCAATTATCGAGCATCTATATTACTGCGTGGGCGTTCCACCTCAAATTTATTCTGTTTTAACCAGTAAGTATTTATTTCATGTTTTTCAACTTGAGAGTCAATAATTTAATTCTTTTACCGGTGCAGTTTAGTCAATTTGGAATAGAAGTGCAGCAGCGAAAACCGTTTTTCTCTTTAGTTAATGTAGGAAGGCCTATAAATCTTTTCACCTACTCGAAAGCCTTCTACAACCCGGTACTTGCCAGGTACTATATTTGACCAAAACTTGCATAAATCTAAACCCGATGATTTAATATTAAAAATGTTGTGAGTTCATATTCTTGATGTGAAAGTCGCGTACTATGCGTATAAGTAAAAAATTAGCATTTTCTGTGTAGGTAATGAGAATATTCGCACTAATTAATTTGAATTAATGTCTAGTATTAAAATTAATGCGGTATTATTTTGTAGTTTACACAACATTTAATAATTAAATTTATTGTATACGTACACATTAAGTATCACGATTGTTGTAAAGCGTGCGAAATAGGCAATTCTCATATTATTTTAGATTGTGAAGCTTTAAATTTCTTTTGACTTAATATGTTTCATTAGCTAGATACTTCCAAGTTACGCAATCTATAAAATTTAAATATTTTTTCAATTGTCAAAGCTTCAATGGATGCATTTCGATCGTGTTCGGATTATTCAAAAAAATTTGCAATAAAAACTTGAACTCTATAAATGAAAACACGATGGGAAGTGGTTTCACTTAAAAAATTTAAATATTCGAATAAAATGCCTAAGTAAATAGCCAGGGATATTATTCTGTTGGAATATTTTCAAACTAAATTTTAATTCGACAATAATAAATTTTAATTGTTGCGTTGTAATAAAGCCGCAATATTTAAATAAATTAATATATAGGGGGGAGTTGTATTGTGGAATATTGAAAACCACCCTAATTCGATCAAGCCCCGTTATTTACAAATTACTCATGTGCAGTACAAATTTAGATCGGGTAAAGCATACTTACAATTAATATTATTCCAAATAATTTGACTTCGATTTGTTCTTTATCCAAATTAAATGAAATTAATGATTTATATTTTTCCGATTAAATTATGTATTATTTCGTAATATATTATTATTGGGTAATATAACCGACCACTCGTGCGTTGATTCAAAAAAGTTTGTTTACAAAAATCTATAAAATCAAAAAATTGTTTCTCCTGTTATCATTTTAATTTTAATAATAATTACATAAATTATAAAGTTGTCGCCAATTTGTCTATTTATAAAAAAAATTGCTACAAAAATAAACAAACCTTGGCATCGCGTCCAGTTTGCAGATAATAAAAAATTACAAACATCCATGCCATTGAAAAAAGAAGAAGAATTTTTATATTTCTCCTCATTCTTAACTTTGACAGTCACTCACATTCACCAACGCAAACGCACACAATTTAAAGGATGTGATACACCCACAATCCGAGTTCGTACTAACAAGCCGACATTATTTAGTCGCTCCATGTTTTTGCAGTTGTGTATTGTGGAAGGGACTACAATGTGCCCCTCTCGCTCGAAGTAATGCAGAAGAAAGAAATACAAAGTTGACTGCGGGATTGGCGCATGTTACTTTCCCGTCCGCGCATCTAATCGGTTATCTGCTTCTGTGCGTTCGATTGTAATTTTACATTTCGGAATATAAATGATAAGATACATTTTAGATAGGCCAACACAAGATGGAACCACTTTCTCACTTAAAAAGAGCACTTTAAGCGTTTTCGTTTATATCAAACTGCCAAGTTCGAAATTTGACCCACAGATGGCTATAGCGAAATTAATTATTATATTTTTTGATTATTATGTTGAACACTTGCGTGCAGCATTACGACAACGTTCGACTTTTAATTAATTTTCGTTCGTTTCTTAATTTTTACTTTCAATTTTTCTGTGCAAGAAAAATCTGAAAATTCCTATAATATAATCGTAGAATGTGAGGGTCCATCATAATATAAAAATTCAATAAACCGACGCCGTTTTTGACACACCTATATTGCAATATTACTCATTTTTACGGTTACTGCGTGAGTTTTTTTTTAACTGCCAAATTATTACAGTTTTCCACGAGCGTAGAAAGCATTCATTGTAAAAAAAAGTTTATTTTATTCTCGCCGTTACCGTTAGTACTTATTAGTACAACAGTTTGTAGAATTTCATCTAATTTAATTTTGCATACTAGATCTATTATGGGTATAAAATGAAGAGAAAACTATGACTTTGTAATTTCAGAAACATTTCGATAAACCAGTGACCTTCTTCAGATTTAAACCTGCGATGTAGGTAGTGAACTTTGAGTGAATTTCAATCAAATGAATCTGCACTTCCTAGTTATTTTCGAAGATTTAAGTAGGTATTCATAATAACTTGAAAATGTATTCTTGTTCAGCAACGCCTAAGACTTTAGCTCGAGATCCGAGATCTATATAACAGCCATCATTATATTTTCTCTTATTTTGCCTGTCAAAGCTACTACTATATTGACCTTGACCGTTGAAGATGGTGCTCTAAACAGTTTTTTTCAACCATATTGTTAAATTTCCCACTTCGCCAACATTCGCCTCATTTTCCTTGACACTTTGCGTTTTATAACGAGCTGAACCAACTCATATTTTTGTCTTTTCTTTTACACTTTTTAAGGACTTTCTTGTTGTGCCCAAGAAATTGGACAATAAATTTTAAATTTAGTTAATTTCCAAGGAGCGATTCCATTGATCGTCGGTGCATAATATTGAGTATACCTGCAGAAACCAGTTCCTTACAAGATCGAAGTCGAATAAATTTTAAAAAAATGTATAATTTTTCGGTATCACTAAAATTTCCCGATCCTCGTCGATCTATTCGATAAGAACCGCCTCGAGAGTGTTTTAGTCTTTTAAGAAAGTAACAATATTGATAAGTAGAAGTGGATAAAACGCTGCAAGAAAGTTGGAGTTCGTTTTTCACATGTAGTTTTGGTGTGACTGGTAAGAGTGAAGGCTGTACAGAGGGTTCTTAGTGGTAATGACGAAGTTTTCAAAGGAAATTTCTAGACTCGTGGTGTTAACTGCTGTGATATTGTTTGGAATTAGTTTAAGTAAGTGACAATTATAAATATAATTATGATTGTAAATATTTTAATTTCCTTCGCCAGTTTCAATTTAACGAGAAAAATATTATTTTAACTTTCGCTTTGAACCAACCAGATATTATGTAGCAATCGAAGAAATTTAATTGGCATAATTTTTATATAAACAATGTATAATAAACAATTTGTCATATTAATAAACATTTTTATATGTTGAATAATTTAATTTAGAAACTTAATTAGAAAGTCAACCACATAATATATTTTACGGCCGACCTTAAACTTTAATTTTATTAAATTAAACAAGTTAGTGCAAGTCTTATCAAATAACATATTTGGGGGGGGGGGGGGGGGGTAAATTGCGAAATAACTTTTATCCTTTTTTTTAAATAATATTAGGTATATATTAGTATATTACAATTTAAAATAAAACGACAAGTGCATTTCCTAAATGCCGAATTTCAAAAGGAATCTTAAAGAATTTTTGGAAATGCACCTGCTATTTTTTTAAATTTCAAAATAATTATTGTTTCAAAAAATTGGAAAGACCACCCCACCGTTAACATTATTTTCATAAATTATTATTGAAGGAAAAATCTTTCAAGGAAAACATGAAATTTTCTAAAAATGGGGCAAAGAAAAATTGTACATTCCTTTTACGTCTAATAAAATTTCACACTTAAAGAAAATTAACATAATTTGAATGTGAACGAGTAAGAATTTTTTTTCAGTCGCTTGGCTTGGCTAACTAATTAATGTTAGCAATTCAAATACACATACATAACATATGTATCTATGCAGCCCTGAAATGGTAGTTTTATAAAAAATAAAGAAGGAAATATTAAATAGTACCGTTAGATGCATGTTATTGATGTAAATAATTAACATTTTGAATATTAAAAGATAAACAAACTGAAAAGTGGCATGATAAGAATATGTCAAATATACCTCAAGTTCCTATTCTATAAGTGCAATCTATGATGTAGCTTCTAATTCAAAATAATTGAATTTCCTATGTCTACCTGTTGGCCTCAAGTAACAAAATAAATAGCCTATTAAATAATAATTTCGCTTTGTAAGGAAAACTGTCTTATAAGATTTTTGAATATTATACATTTTATTTTGTATTTTCACTGTATTTTCTGCGTGTATTTTGCCCAAGGCAGCTCATATACAATTCTTCTTTGGGTTAATTTCCTTTTAATTTTTTTGTGGCTAAAGCTGAATTATGATCAAACGGCAAGTAAATAATCTTTAAATGGTGAGGTTATCGTCGAGGAAGTTGGGTAACGTTAATCGGATTAAGCAATGTCTAGAAAGTATGGTTCTCCATTTTTCTTCCATATATGCACTTGAATCTATGTTTTTAAGCAATTATAATTATGTTATTGAATTAGTACCCCAAATATACCTCTAATTTCCTGTAAAAAATAAATTTTAAAGAGTAATTTGTATAATTTATTACTTCGACTTCCTTCGGTAATTAAACTCCCAAAAAGCATAATAATAACTTTTTTACTAATTTTACCACAGTTTAAGAAAAAGACGCTGTTGATAGAGTTATTCATGAATAAGTCAGCAAGTGCATACTGCACATAAATCCTTCAATGAAAGGTCGACGCTAAGAACCGTTGGAAATATTAATGTAAATCTAATAAATTTACTTTTACTGACGAGATGTTCAATAATTATTAAAGAAAGAGGCCTTGAAATATTACCACCCAAGTCTAGCAAGCAAAACAACAAAAATCGAGGTTGAAATAGAAAGTACGTGATTCTCGGTATATAACACCAAGTGAATAACAGCTTTCAATAGTATGCATGATAAAATGTCGACAAATTAATAATTTTATAAGTTTTTTTGCAAAAGTTATTAGGTGGAAAAATAATTTTGACTTACATCATTGACATCGTTTTGAAATTACGACCTCTTCGATATAATATGTGAACGACTTCATGCAGAAATTTATAATTATGATTATTTAATTATCCAAATTTTTTACAATCAAGATGAGATTTTATTCAAATTTTCATATTGCACCATTTTTATCTCTATCTTCTTATCCTTCATTTTCGATACTATTTTGCAACTGAAACATTGTTTCGCAATTCTTGGTACCTATACCATACATTAAAAATCGTTTAAAACTAAAGGAAGTAGTAACAACAATCACTGTACATAATAACAATTATTTACTTCATTGACTAACTCGATAAGAGTTACAACTTTTTTCATCACGTTTAGCTAACATTATTTCCATTACATTATAATTTCTTTATTTCATTTATATTTTTCCATCCAGTTTTGTTCCGAAACATTACATAAAATATATGAATGCTGGAAACATAGTTCGCAGCAGAACGTTTTGCAATTTTATCAAACAACAAATCGGTGACTTGTTTTTATTGATCATTGCCCAGTAAGATAATTTATAATTAAAAAATGCCATGGACCGGTGGGTCTATGAGACGAGAAAGGCTACTAATGATTTTCGTTAATCCCTTCACATTTTTAATGGCAAATTTATATTGTAATCCAAAAATTGTGCCGGAAAATGTACCTGTTAAAATCGCAAAGGTGACATACTAACGAAAGATATAAAAGCACATGAAAGAATTTTAAATATTACATGGCACTTTTCATTAAAGGTCAAGTAACGCTAATCGAATATTTTCGAAAATTAACCTTTTAAATAGCGTAGCATACATCAATAGCGTGAAAATAATACAACAATAAATTAATAACGAATTTATCACTTTCCTGCAAATTAAATTTCTGCCATCCAATGAACTTTGTATTAAATTTCTTGACTACCTACCCACCTAATTGTAATAATTTGTCGATTAATAAAATAATTAAATTTGGTAATAAATATTAAAACAAGTTTTCGTAATTGAATAATATTAAAGTTAGTATTTACAAAATCATCCTTTATTAACTTTTTTTTTCAATTATTGCAAAATTTAACTAGTTTTTCGATAACTTTTAAGTAAAATAGGAAACTCTAATTTTAGTTGTAGGAATAAATTTTCAACTTTTTAGGTAATGCACAAAATGAGCCTGCGAAACCAAAAAAAGTCTTAGAAGAAAATAAAAAATTCGAAGAATTCGTATGTCCACAAGATCAAGGCAATGGGAATTATGCAGATCCAGCTACATGTAAAAAATTTTACCAAGTAAGTTGCGGTTTAAAAACCAAAAATATTAATAATTACTCTAATTATTATTTTACTTCCAAGTGCGTAGATGGTTATCCATATCAAAACAAATGTCCGTCGGGCTTAAATTTTGACGACATCAGCAAATATTGTACCTTCCCCGGAGAAGCTAGATGTGGTCCCATTGCAGTGAGTAAGTATTAATTCGGCGATATTCCTTCTCCGAACCAAATTTCTCAAACACTCATAAATACTAAGGACGATGAATCTTTTTTGATTTTGGAAAGTGCACGTATGTACCTACCTGCGTGTACATAATTTGCAAATTATCGTAGAAATACCGATATCAACGGTGAACGCATGCGGATATTATGCTTTCACTTGATTTCTTATTCCTCTTCAATTATAAAAAAGTAATTGCTCACATATTACATAACTAAATTTATCCAAGTACCGCCAAAGACAGCCGACGAATTATTTATTTTTCTTGTCCTACATCTAACTTCATCCCCGATAAATATTATTATTGAAAACAAAATTTCTCCTATATTAGCATCTGCTCCGGCAACCGAACCTCCTACAGACGTGGCCGAAAAATGTGATACGTCCCAATGTATTCTTCCGTTTTGTTATTGTTCAAAAGATGGAACTTCCATTCCGGGAGATTTAGACGCAGAAGATGTAAGTCCAAATATTAATTTGAGATCTTTCGATACACATTCGTAATTTTTAGATACCGCAAATAATTATGCTTACATTTGATGGAGCCATTAATCTGAACAATTATTATCATTACAAAAAAGTCTTAAGCGGCACTCATAAAAATCCAAACGGTTGCGACATCAAAGGAACATTCTTCGTCTCCCACGAATACAGTAACTACCAAATGATACAAGAAATGGCTAGTAAAGGACACGAAATTGCAACAGGAACTATTTCGTAATAATTTCTTTTTTTATCATTTAAATATTTAAATATCATAGTTAATTTAATACAACAACTTTTTAGATCGCAAGTCGGTTTGCAAGATAAAGGTTACGAAGAATGGGCTGGAGAAATGATTGGAATGAGGGAAATTCTAAAACATTTTTCAAACATATCAAAAAGCGAAGTTGTGGGCATGAGGGCTCCTTTCCTCAAGCCAGGTCGAAACACCCAATATAAAGTACGAAACATAAAATAATGCTTTTTAACGGCTTCGCTAACGTCAAAAATTCTAGGTGATGGAAGATTTTGGCTACATTTACGACAGTTCGATAAATGTTCCACCTTCCAAGGTGCCCATCTGGCCGTACACATTGGATTATAAAATTCCTCACGAATGTAAAGCTGGGACATGTCCGACCAGAACTTTTCCAGGTAAAATAAAATTACTATGCATAGAGTCAACGTACCATGATTTACATATTAAAACAAAATCGAATTTGTAAGCAGTTTTGCAAATTCAGGAGAACAACGACCTCCGCCTACAAATTAAAAGCTTTACCTTGTATTTCTCGGGGCAATTTTTTTTATTTCCGTGTCAAACTCAATAGTCATTATTTATTGCAACATTTTACAAACAAACAAAATGTTGCTTCGACATCGTACAGATCGACGTAGTTTTTAATTTAAAACTTGGCAAAATACTACTTTCTTGTTTAATTAAATCATATTTAGGTATCTGGGAAATTCCTTTAAACGCCCATTACGTTGAGGATTACGAAGGAGGCCACTGTCCGTACCTAGATCAGTGTGTGTTACACAACCACGACGCAGACGACGTCTTCGATTGGTTATACGAAGATTTCAGCAGGCATTATGAACAAAATAAAGCACCTTATATGATGGCTTTCCACACAAACTGGTTTTCAATTAAAAGTTTAGAAGGCGGATTACATAAATTCTTAAAATATATGGAGACGCTGTAAGTAAAAACGAAAAAAATAAAGTGAAAGATAAACATAAAAACTTTTGCAGACCCGACGTTTGGTTCGTAACGGCAACGCAAGCTTTAACGTGGATAACGGATCCAAGGCCTCTCAAAGATTTAAATAATTTTGAGGCATGGAATTGTAAAAAGAAAGAAAATATTCCTCCACCGCCATGCATTACGGCCAACAAATGTGCGTTAGGTTTTAAACCTGACAGCGCAAATTTCACCGACACGAGGTACTTGGAAACATGCATCGAGTGCCCCAACAAATATCCGTGGTTAGGGGATTCCACCGGTTCGGGAATTCCCGGAAAAGATAACTACATTCCAGAAAATGTTAGAAAATAAGGTTGCCTCTTTAAATCGAAAACCAAAATAATAGTGCATACTTTAGTACAAAATAGCGACTATTTCTGGTCCAATGTTCAGAAAAAATAATGCTTAAAAAGGGCATTACATTTTTAAATTTTAATTATTTGAATATTGCAAATCCAAGGATTGCAAATTTTTGTTAGATAGTTGAATATTGTTGTTATATTTCAATAAATTATTGTTTTCGATTAACACTTTTATTGTTTTTCTTCTCAATTCACAGAATTATACACAATTGCAAAATATTACCTAATTACAGTTCTACCAAAAATTATACCGCATTAATTTAACGTATTGGTGGCCAAGGCTCTAACACTTCAGAAAATTTCTTGGGTTCTGTAAAAAAAAGTAAAAGTTAATAAAAATTTGCCAATTTCAAAGTGAAAAATAATTATTAATAAATATTAATATTATTCTCACGAATAGCACTTGATTGTATTTTTTATAAAATATAAAAAAACAACTTAAAAAAATAACCTTCATGAAATTGTACAGTGCAAATGATATTCATTATTTTTGCTGATTTGCCTGAATGGCCTCAAATTGACTGAACAACCTTTTTGTAGCTCTAACATTTTGTAATTAATAACTGTAGTGATCCCGAACAAATTTTAATTTCAGAAAGTGTGTTGCCCACTGTGTAACAAATTCTAAACTAGTGGTGACTAGAAAATACCAGAAATTCAGTATAAATTAGCAATTTTCTTAATACTTATTATGATGATGAATTGTCAAGATGATGATTTCAATAAAATCAAAACATTTCGCTTATCATCTACTTAAGTGAGACAGCGAAGCATTCTAAATGATTACAGCATGTCACTTCTGCAGGCTGCATGTCACCTCTGCATGCTAAATGTCACATGTTTGTATGGTTTTACTAACTTTTTAGCAGTTTTAATGAAAAAAGTCTCCTGTAGTTGTTGACCTTCGGTTATATTCGAAAGACATAAATAAACAAAACTTATCTGTTCATTTGAAATGCTCGAAACGCCTACATGCATGTTAATAGTCGTTTCAAATTGACCTGAAAGACCCATTCCCCATAAGAGAAGTTTAAACAGAAGAATGCATACATTGCAATTTTTAAATGGTAAGTATAGCTTTATTTTTGGCCAAATATATATTTTTATTTTTCGATAAAATAGTAAACTAATCTTTATGTCTTTACTAACTGAACCCATACTTAGACTTTTATGGCATCACCTCTCACATCTTGTGCAGTCTTGTACCCTAACTGCATTAAAAACCAGTGCCAATTTGTTAAGATATATCAGTAAAACGCGACCAAATAAAACGCACGCACGTGATGAGTCCTGAAACTACCAATGAAACACAGCTTGCCAGATAAAAACGCTATTAGGAAGTAGAAGTACATGTTAATTACCTGAAGTACTTAGACGGAATGTAATTCAAAATTATGTTAAGTAATGAAGTTGTAGTAATAAATGAAGTAGCTCTACAAAGAGAAGCTAATGAGATATTCTCTTTTCTGTTTGAACGTCAAAATTCTTACCCGACAACAGTAAGTTATTTTTATTGGAAAAAAAAACAAATAGCCTCATCACACAACAGATTGGCCCATCAGGCAAGTTATTTTAGCCATTGTCATGGTTTTTATGTTGAAATTGAAGAATTTTAATAAACAATCGTACCAAATACTGTCCTAAAACTTGATTGGCATCTGCCGATGGTCTACTTCTCTGCAACTAGGACCGTTAATTGTAATTTTAAGTTCTAATCTCAGGTAGGACTAATTTTGTAATAATTCAAATAATATAATACAAGATATAAACAATTTCTAAAGGGAACAGAATATGGTTGAGTCATATTCAAAATGTTAGAGTTATTTTTAAACAAGGAGTAATAATTGCACTATCAGAATAATATTAATGTTAACAAATCTCTCATGATTATTGAGTTATTATCTCAATTTTCATAATTTTTCAGGAGATGCATTTAAAGTTTTATTTTTAACTTTGTATGACTTTTACAGTACCTAATAAAAATTAAAGTGACGATCTTAATCTATATGTTAGCCACATTATAAATTAGTAATTTATTTATGCAAATATGTATGTATAGGAAAGGCAACTTTAAATATAAAAACGGAGTATCTCAACTGTAATTTTTGAGATATGCCACTACATGTTTTGAGAGACGAAATGCTCCAATCTAAAGCCATCTTTCCAACTATGCACAAATCAAAAGCTCGTTTTTGTTAACATTATTCCAGGGGAGATGTGGTGTGGAGACATGTGTGTATAAAACAGAAAACGTTTAGGTGTTATAACATTACCGTAAGGTGGAAAATCATCGGGATGTAATTCAACATAGTGACGAAAAACAGCATCTCGCTCAGCATAATAATCGTTTCGCCATCCATCTACAACTTGTCCTACCAAAGCACCTATTCCAGTGAAAAGTACGTGTCTTTGTAAACCTAAAATTAATGTTACATAACTCATTAATATTAAATGTTAGGTTAATTTACCAGAAAATATTGGACGTCTTGTGACCCAATTGCTAGCACAAACTCCTACAAACATAAATGTGCCCAAACAAGCTGGCCCGTACCACTGTAAATATTGTGGCGGTCGAGTTATATATTTATTTGTTAATAATTCTAGAGGAGTCGCGGCATATTGTGGTGCCTCTGCCATTTTGACAAGTTGTCACATATCTGTCAAAAATTTAAATTTTCCTCATTTTCTTTTAATAGTGGTTCTCAAACAATGATGGTGTCGCAGGAGAAGAAATGTATTTTATGGTGGTCAATAGGAGAACAAGCATAGACGTGATGATTGATTATGTTCGTCGATAATGCGCTGATGCCTTATCCGGCAGAAAAAGAAATCGGCATGATCCAATCGGAACGTGAAATAATATACTCCATAAATTTTCCGTCGTACTGTATAATGCGGTATCGATAATAAAGTGCCCTGCATATACGTCACAATTGCCGATTTGTGCCCCCTTTTTATTTAAAACGCGTTAGTGCGGCAATAATTTTTATGATTTTAATTGCGTTCTTTTTATATTATGAGAACGTATCATGCGTCAAATTTTCCTTTGGGTTTTGTTGTTCGTTAGTGCAGTCGTAGGCGAACATGTCGA
Organism: Cantharis nigra; assembly: GCA_958510845.1. Classification (NCBI taxonomy): domain Eukaryota; kingdom Metazoa; phylum Arthropoda; class Insecta; order Coleoptera; family Cantharidae; genus Cantharis; species Cantharis nigra. The sequence goes on along the minus strand of OY294033.1, from coordinate 497,007 downwards.
CGTAAATAGTTCAGAATTTGCAGAACAATTATGTAAGTGCATTTAAAATTGCTTTTCAATATTTATGTTTCTCTTGATTTGCAGATATAAAGTTATTTAAAAGAAGGCGTGCCGAGCAGCTGGAAGCGGTGAAGAACTTCAAGAAGATAAGTAATTATGAAAAACAATATTCGACTATTATTTTGATGGCCGAGAAAATATTTACGGTAATTCAAGACAGCAGGGCTCAAATCGAAGCATCGGGTTATATACCTGGAACTTCTCAATTTCCAACCGATCAAAATATCAAAGAAGCTCTCTCGAATATATTGGAAAATACGGCACTATTCTCCGAAATATTATTAAGATTTCCAGACATAAGTGCCACAGTATTAAAGTTAAACAATCACTGGGATGTTTTATTACAGTGGAGTATCATTTTCGCTAACGAAGTTCATTATTTGTTGGACAAGAACACGTTGACGCTGCTGAGTCTGGCAAGCCAAGAATTAAATCATACACAACGAGATCCATCTTACATTAATCCTTATCGCAAAGTTGCCAAAATTAACAATCCCACAAACGAAGATATTAAAGTAGAAAGGAAGAGAAAACGTAAAGAAATCAAAAAGGGACCAAGGTTGATTAATACTCATATCGAATTATGAAGCCTCTTCGACAACATTTAAGCATTTTTGAGGTGTTTTTTTGTTAAAATATCGTTACGTTTCTGCTTGGAGAAAACATAAGGTGTAGTGCATTTTTGTACGGATTTGTAAAATCTTTTTCCTTTGCATAAATTTCAGAACCAACTTGTAAAATTGATAAAACATGCAATCGCTAATATATTTCTGATTTTAATTTCCAACATTATTTGGAAGGGGTCTTTAGATTGATGAAAGGTTTCAGACAAAAATATTTTTTAACTGTTTTTTTATATTAAAATAATATTTAGATTAATTTTTATATTATACAGTCTCTACTTTCTCCAAGACGAAATGTCGGTGGAGGATTCTTGAAATATTTTTTATTTGTAGGCGATTTTGCAATTTTTCTTACTTAAGATCTTGTCATTTTAGAAGTATAATACTTCATTTTGGAGAGAGTAAGCTGTACTTTAATGTTTATTTTGAAAAACTGTATTTATAAATTTTGATGAGAAAAAGCCTATGGCTGCCCATGTTAAATCACCAATATTTTAATAGCACACCTCAACTTTTATGCAATGCACCATCATCCTACAAGTATTATGCACATTTTCATATTTACCTCTTAAGAAATTTAAAGTTTATACTGAGAGAGAAGGAAAGTTCTTACACTGGAAGCAGTAGGTTCATAAAAAAGTTGGCGTCATATATGCTATCACCAAATTTCTCCAAGTTAGTTGGCTGTTTTTCGGTGGTTGGAAGGCCAATAGATTATACCTCTTACCTTATACACTAGCTCTAAATAATTACAAGGACATAATATTTTTCTTTTTCAGAAAAAATTTCACGATTTCGTTTACGTTCTTATTGTCAATTCATTTAGTTTTATTTTATGTTGTCCAAAAACAATTAATCCAATTTATAACCTTCTTCCACACAGGAAAATTAAATTAAACAAAATCTGTAATTAATATGTTGAAGTGTTAAGAACTTTTCGATCCATGAAAATCACTTATTAAGTTAAGTTACAATAACTCGATTACATAAATGTCCCGGGATTGATGCAAGACAGAATGTGTAATTAAAAGAGATTCTGTCAAAGTTTTTCTTATTGCAAAGATCCTGGGATAACTGGTCGATAAGATTTTTTACGATTACAGGGTTAAAAGAAACATTGTACAAGATATGTCCACATTTTAAAATTACGCATTTATTAATTAAGATAGGTATAATATTACAGGTAGTTTACTTTCTAACAGTATACATTGTCAATTATTAGAATTAAGTCTAAAAGTTGTGATGTTGTACATTTATATACTTTGTAACGATACATTTTCAAAAACAGATACATAAATCTACAGAATATAACAATTCAATTATACAATTCGCTTTTGGAACGAACCTCGAAAAGTTAAACTTCAAAATATTTCAACATTTATGTAACAGAACGGAAGCGTCAGGTTTTTTTAGTTGGTTAGAAAAATACATGTTTCAATAATACCTCTACAATTACTATTACGTTTATTAATAAATAGTCACCTTTTATTTCATCACAGACTACAATAATTTAATTTTGTTTTTTCTACTAGGTACTTATTCAAAAATCTCAAAATACTTAAAACTTATAAGCTACAGATGCAAGACCCGAATAATTAAATCATACAAACGTAACCAAACACACATCGGTGAGGTAAATAAATATGTCTGTTCTCAATATCCCTCAATAATCAATACACTGGTCAAATTTTTTACTTTCCTATATTTACCTTAACATACACCTTCCGATACAAAAATAAAATTAGCTTTACAAGCTATTTACTACTCTTTCTTTTAAATCTTACAATCTAAAACAGAGATTCTACTCTTTACTATTTGCTACTTTGTAAGCCATTTTATTTAGCATTAGAAAAAAGTTGGGGGGGGTTGTTTGTGTGCTGCAGAAAATTAATTAGAAATTGTACTCACAGTTTTAATTGCACAATATTACAAAAATATGCGGTCCACTTTCAAAAAGAAACAGAACTTTAACTAGGGGGCTTAAAGCGTCATCTTTTTATTCATTTTTATAAGGAAGCAATTTTGGCTTTTTTAGATTATTCTTACAGCAATAAATTCATTTTAATATTTTGAAACATGCAGTAATTTGTAAATAAAAAATAATTGCTCAATTAACGACAACATCTAAATATTGTAATTATAATCCTAAAATAATACCCTGCACGCGCGCGCAAATACCCAATAATAACCAACAAAAAAACTTAAGCATAAAAATTAATAAATAAATAAGATCGATAAACATTTAGATGCATAGAATGCATAACAATTAAAAAAATAATTACATTGCTAATTTAATTAGCAATTTCGGGGAATGTTAACAAGTTTTCTCTTTTAACAACTACCTACAAGTGACCTAATAATAAACTTAGTGCAATTTGCTCGCTTGATCGCTTTGTGATTTTTTGATGCACACATTGGTAATTCTCTTTGAAGTACAAACATTGTAAGTTCAAAAACATTATTGAGAATGTTTTCACAAATTTGTATGATTACCACTCTTAAGCCGTTTTTAAGATATCGAGAAAAAAGTATGTGTGTTGAGGTAGATGTATTTTTCTATCAATAACGTATTTAATGATTACAAATTCTTGTTTGAAATCTTAATACAAATGCGGGCTTCCGATAAGAAATTAATTTTTGCATTTTAATTCAAAAAATTATTTCAAATTTTGAATTCAAACTAACTTGTCTGCCGCAGGTGGGTAATGATTTCGATTATTTTGTAGCCACAACTTTACCATATGCAATTAAAGAACTACTTTTAATTGGAAATGTTATAATCTTTTATTAGGAACAAACAAGAATACGAATGAAACGAGGTTGACAGTAATAATGGCCTAAACCACTAATACAATTTTCTGAAAATTGAGCTTGAATGTTAACCCATTATTAACAGAACCCAATTTGAGTGAACAATCGAACAATAATTTACATGTAAGTAAATCGATTCTACTTTTAACTTTACTGTTTTTCTAATTTCATTATTAACAACGCCAAGAGTATTTGCTATAAATGACTACTTTTATATTTAGAGCAAAAAATATTATATACCAAAACTTAGTAATTCAACATAATATTAAGTTTCTTCAAAAACAGATTAATTCCAAGATTTTATTCTAATTTTCGGAGATCAATCTGTCGAATTTACCATAAGTGCAATAAAAATTGAAAGTATTGTAAATACGAATTTACAGATTTGTCTCAATTTTTATAAAATCAAAAAATCATCTAGCACCGAGTCGATTAAACAAGAAATTAAAAACCAAGCAAGCGTTTCAATAATAAGCGTGCATGATAAAGTTTACATTTAATTTGAAAGCGTTTGCTTCACACAGAATGAAGCTAAAGTAAAAAACACTTTATAGACATTTTTGCCGCTTATAATTACTTTATAAAATTAATCAGTCCGTCGTCCTTATCGTCAAACTTTTTACTACATAATAATACTAAATATACTTTTTTGTATGCAAGACTATTTGTTTCCCTTTGCTTTGCACTCACACGTTTTTGTGTTGTCTTCTATCGAAATAATAAAAGGTAAAAATTAAGATTAAATTGCTCGGAACAACTCGGATTGAAACAAAACTTATAGGACCTGCCCATAAAAAATATCACCGTCAACTTCTCAACAGTTAACGGAACAAAATTTTAAAGAACAAAATTGTTTGAAAAAGATGCGAGTGTTTTAAGTACAAGTTGCATGCACATTCGAACTTTGTAATCCTACAAAATCTACTCCCTTCGAGCCCTCTTAGGTCTTGCATTGCTGTCCACATCACCCCTGCCCTTCTTACCTACTTGTACTTGAGATTGCGCCGTCAAATGTAAGGATATGGCGTGAGTGTTCAACTTCTCCGATAGCAACAACTCCTTTAAACCCTGCATTTTTTGACTATAAAGAATAACCGTAGTTTGTTTGGTGCTTTGAGCTTCTTCAACAACAACAACAACTTCTTCTTTCTTTTCTTCCTCCTTTACTTCGGGTTCAACTTGTTTGGACGTGCTGGGGCACGCACCGTTTGGCTTTTCCAATTTTGTTTCTTCTCCTCCTACAAACATTAATTATTAATTTTTAAACTAACAATGCGACAAGCGTTTCCCACACTAACCTACAAACGGAGAGCCTCCCCCTTGTAACAAGTATTCGGGATTAAGTATTTTTTCAGAACAAGCAGCGGTTAGAGCTTCGATACTTGGATGTAAATTTTTGTTCTCGTTACTATCTTCACCGATAACTTTGGATTCGATAGCATTGATGATGTCGTTATCGACTTTGCTTTTACTTTCCTTTTCTGGCACACAATAATTATTATTGTTTAAACAATTTGTGTTGCCGTTACTTTTGTATTGTGGTTTGGTTTCGAAATTATTGGTATCGCAAACTATGTTAACTTGCGCACGAACGTCTGCATCAAATTTAGATATCGTATTCACCAGAGGTTTGGCCCAACCTATGTGTAGTACGGGCGTCGCGCTACCTTCTTCCCATTGACAAATACCATCGTAAAATCTTAACAAGCACGCAAAGCATTCCGCCTTCTTTAATATCGAATTTGCACTAAATCCAGAGCTTTCCACTTTCATTATGTGTGGTATGAGTTCGTTTGCAATTTCCAAAAATTCCTTGTAAATTTCTTCATCGTCACGAGAATAATTGTACCTTTAGTAAAAAATGGAATTAAGTTAAATGCCACAAAAGAGGAAGGAAAGACTTACTTTCTTATTACTTCGCTTGCGTTTGCCCAACTTTCGAAGGCCTCCTTATACATTTTGTTACGATAAAAATAGCCTCCTTGGTACGTGTATGGGTACACATGCATGTTTTGATAGTTGTTACGTGCAGAAGTTATGGCTTCCCGAAAGAGAGCATCGCAGGCTATTCTAAAAACAGATTTCACAGATTTAATAAAAATTCTTTCACCAAAAAGAGTGGGCAATGGCCAGACTCACCTTCCTGGAGTTGCAGAAATTTCTTCCAAGTCGCCCAAGTTTCCAATGGCCATGGGATATTTAGCCAAATGCCCAGAATCGTATAGCAGCCATAGCAATTCTTGTTGTAAATATGCAACCTCGTAGGCATCGTGAGTGGCATTCAGCGAAGGATTAATTGCTGAAACTAGGGCGGCCACTTCCATGGCTCTTGTGCAAATAACCGGCTTATTATTTACGTACAACCACGATCTGGCGTCGACACCTTTGCCAATCTCTTGACCACGTTTATCCTCGTTACCCTTACCGTGCCAAGTGACCTCGGCAGTCTCTGAACTATTTTCGCCAAATACGACCCAAGCGTGATCCTCCGACAATGCCAAATGAACGTCGTCAAAACCTAAAGCCTGACAACCGGCTACCACAGCAAAAGCTACACCGAAACAGTCCAACTTATTTCCATTCAAATAACTGAACAAACTTTGCAGATGTGCACGATCTTTATAGTAACTCCTCGACAAACTATTCCAAACTGCGTCGGAAACTTTCTTCACCAATTCCCTCGTAGCATATTGTTTACCCGTAACATTTTGAACCGCTGGCACATCGACGGCTCCCTTCATTATGACATAAAACTTATTATACAACATCTGTATACTTGCATATTCGAGCGAAGGTAATTTCCAAGATTCGGCCGAATCGCAATTTTGTCCTGGCGCGTTTGGCCGGCTGCATGTCAAAGAATTTTCGACGCTTCCGGCGATTATTGATAGTAAAGCTAAATCCGGCTCGACTTCATTTTCTAACTGGTGTTTAAATATTTGTATTACGGATGCAATACTTTTTAACGGAAATAATGATTTATCAATTTCTCGAAAACCCGCCATGTCGATGCTTACATTTTTTTATATCACAATACCAGCAGCTGTCAACTCCACGGCGTCACTTTTTACTACCAACTTTAAGACAAGAAAGTTCGAATGTTATGAAATCAACTTACGATGCGACCTCGATATGTCGTATTACGGTGCAGTAGAATGAGGCGAATAGAAACGTTGGGGTCAACAGAAGCAAACAGAAGCAAAGGTGAAAAAAATGCATGGATAAGAAAGATAAGAGGTAGAAATGGTATTAGTGTCAAAATGTTGAAGAAGATCATAATAGGAATAGGTATAGAGAATCTTGAAACTAATGAAATACGTTTTGCTTAAATGTATAACTTTAGTGGTTCATCAAAAAAACAGTCATAAGGACTTTTCCATAAGGAACCGGGGCAAATTTAATAGGAAAACAAGAAATGCTCTAAAAATTGCAAAATCCTAACTATGCTTTTCCTGTACATCTTATACTCAAAATAGATCTATCAAAATTAAAGTAGATACAATTTTACGTAGAAATATGAAATAAATTATTTTTTGGTTTTTAGTGCGCTTTTTATTAATTAATTCGACGTAATTTATTGTCTAGATATAAAAAAAACTACCTGGGACTGACAAATTGACCACAAAAAATAAAAAGTGGGATTCGGCAGCTTCTTTCACTGTTCTTACGTATTTTGATCACAAAATTCGAATGGCGCAGACAGATTTCCCGTAAGTATGATATTTTTTATTTTATTTGGCTTTAAACGTCACACATTTGGGGTCAATTTGCCCTCCATTTGTTTCGGATTTTACACAGTTTTGATTGATTCCGCGAGGTTCAGAAGGCTGTATCCAGCAGTAGGCATCTAAGTACGTCGATTTAAGTAATAAAAAGGCCACCTAAATTTTTTAAGATTTTTGAAAAAAACGTAAGGTTAACCCCTTTGATTTTTTGACCCCAAAAAGTGAAAAGTGGTATTCGGCAGCTTCTTTCACTGTTTCTTACGTATTTTGATCACAAAATTCGAATGGCGCAGTCAGATTTCTCGTAAGTATGATATTTTTTATTTTATTTGGCTTTAAACGTCACACATTTGGGGTCAATTTGCCCTCCATTTGTTTCGGATTTTACACAGTTTTGATTGATTCCGCGAGGTTCAGAAGGCTGTATCCAGCAGTAGGCATCTAAGTACGTCGATTTAAGTAATAAAAAGGCCACCTAAATTTTTTAAGATTTTTGAAAAAAACGTAAGGTTAACCCCTTTGATTTTTTGACCCCAAAAAGTGAAAAGTGGTATTCGGCAGCTTCTTTCACTGTTTCTTACGTATTTTGATCACAAAATTCGAATGGCGCAGTCAGATTTCTCGTAAGTATGATATTTTTTATTTTATTTGGCTTTAAACGTCACACATTTGGGGTCAATTTGCCCTCCATTTGTTTTGAGATTTTACACAGTTTTGATTGATTCCGCGAGGTTCTGAGGGCTGTATTCAGCAGTAGGCATCTAAGTACGTCGATTTAAGTAATAAAAAGGCCACCTAAATTTTTTAAGTTTTTTGAAAAAATCGTAAGGTTAACCCCTTTGGTGTTTTTTGACCCCAAAAAATGAAAAGTGGAATTGGGCAGCTTCTCACACTGTTTCTTACGTATTTTGATCAGAAAATTTGAATGGTGCAGTCAGATTTCTCGTAAGTATGATATTTTTTATTTTATTTGGCTTTAAACGTCACACATTTGGGGTCAATTTGCCCTCCATTTGTTTCGGATTTTACAGTTTTTATTGATTCCGCGAGGTTCAGAAGGCTGTATCCAGCAGTAGGCATCTAAGTACTTCGATTTAAGTAATGAAAAGGCCACCTAAATTTTTTAAGATTTTTGAAAAAAGCGTAAGGTTAACCCCTTTGGTGTTTTTTGACCCCAAAAAATGAAAAGTGGAGTTCGGCAGCTTCTTTCACTGTTTCTTACGTATTTTGATCAGAAAATTCGAATGACGCAGTCAGATTTCTCGTAAGTATGATATTTTTTATTTTATTTGGCTTTAAACGTAACACGTTCGGGGTCAATTTGTACTCCATTTGTTTCGCGATTTTACACAGTTTTGATTGATTCCGCGAGGTTCTGAGGGCTGTATCCAGCAGTAGGCATCTATGTACGTCGAATTTTTTAATTTTAGTGGGTTTTAAAGCGTCATAAAAGCGTGTTTTTTGGTTTTTTTAAAACTATAATTTATTTTTCCGGAAAATGTGAAATTTTCTTTTTTGCAAAGTGTATTGTCATCGGGGATAAATCTATGGCCAAAATTTCAGCTGTATCGAAAAACGGGAAGTGGGTCAAATTAAGCTTCCAAGATTTTCTTACATAGTTAGTTACAAGTGAAGCTAATAAAAGCTTTAAACTCCTTAACATGGGAACTAGAATCAATTTGAACAAAATAACTACATATGTGCCGAGTACATTATTACATTAGTGTAATAATTTACACATTAATTCACTGCAAAACCCAAGACTGCAAAAAAAAGTTTTTGTTTTGTTGCCCTGTGTTATCTCTGCAAACCACTTTTGCTTCAGATGCTCAGAATACATATTCTACATCAAACACTGAAAACTTACTTTTAATTGAGCAATAATAATCGATAAAAATCGGGTTGCTGCGAAAGGATGTATCTCAGAAACTGAAGGACTAGATGACTAGAAGAATAATGGTTTTTTCACATTTTTACACAGAATTTTATTAACTTTAATTTTGAAAAGAGTTATTTTAGTTTAAGATTTTGTGACTTTTCTGATAGTAAAGAGATTTTATAATTTATAGGTTATTTAGGATTTTAACGAAAGGAAATGGCGTCGAATTTTGAAAATTATAAATAAAAATTAACTCTATAAGTAGTAATCATTAAAAAAATTTATTTTCAATGTCGACAACACATCGTTATTATAAGCATAACTGAAATTTATTGTTTTGGAAAAATATGTTAAGTTTCAGACTTTGTTTTAATATTTCTATAATAATTTAACATTAAATTATGATGATCTTTATAAATTACAATCACAAAACAAATCGAATTTTATATTATTTATAACATTTATACTTATTCTACAATTTTCTAACTTCCCATCCATCTCCAAACAAAATCATTCACACAATTTTAACATTTGCACAATTATTCAAGACATGCCTACAGTTGCAACAATATAAATAAATTTTTAATTTTACAATTTGAAAAGGGGGGGGGAGGATCAATTTTTTGTTCAAATACTCGCAACGGTAATTTTCTTATAATTGCAATGTTTGTTTGCAAATAAATATTAAATAAATATTGTAATAACATTAAATAAATAAAGTAGGATATCTAGAAAATTAAAAAATTTTCTAATACTGGTTTCTCTTGTTTTAAGTGCCAATAAATGAGAGGTCAAAATGTTCAAATTTCGTTGCATTCCAAATAGACTTGACGGCAATCGTTTCCTGATCGTCCTTTTCTTCCGGCTTCGTAAAGAATGTCGAAGTTGCTACCGCTAGATCTTTCCATCAAATAACTGGTCGCGTATCTAAAATTTGATAAATTCAATAATTGAAAAACTGACAATTTACTGTCGTGTTCGAGTGTAACTCACGTTCCCAAATGACAAAAGATGGAAGCTTGCCCGATATCGGTCGAGCACTCTCTGTTAGCTTCGCATATGAATTTTTGCATACAAGAACCGTCGGTGGTTGCCAACGATCTTACGTAGCCTTTGATCATACTAATTCCGGCGACCGCAGCATCGTTAATTGAATCCTTTCTTCCGACGTTGCGTGCAGCCATCGATCGATGAGAGAAAGATGTTTTCAAAGCGTCCAAAAGGGTTACGACTATGTTGATGAACTGGAATGCAATTCAAGAAAGCTTAGATTAGTTGCGAAAGAGTACATTACCACAAGGTTTGTAATTGATGCACAAGTATAAACTCATAAATTTTTAATTATTGTTAACGGCTTACCTCTCCTGCTTGTTTAGCCATTGTGTTAACTTGGTCTGGATCCCGTCCTCCCAGGAATGTTGAAAGAACAGCCGCTAAAATGCCCTGTGCAAGCCAAGCAACTACTAGTGCGTAACTACTAATTTTTTTTTATATAATATTTACATTGAAATTTGAAGGAATCATTTAATCGCTAAACTAAAAGCAAAAGCAATTTTTTGAATGGATACTTTAATCATGAATAATAACCTTTTCCTATATTTGGGGACGCCACGTAAATTAAATCTTTCGATATAAGAGGTCGAAGGCCAAAAGTGTATTAAGAGATAAAATGATAAAACACTAACTTGCATAGGAGATCCGTTATCTACTTTGTCGATTCCATCGCTGGGTGCTCCAGCACCACCTCCTAAAATGGCGGTAAGAATTTTTAATCCGACCGATAGTAAATGAGCCCAAGGCGACGGTGCGATGCCTTCGTCGAGACTGTCGGACTTATTGGGACCTTGATTTTGAACTCCGGGATTGAAGAACATTTGCATCACCATTCCTATTGGTGCGAAAAGTTGGTAGTGTATAAGTATTTAAAAAAGAAATTCAAAATTGGGTTGGGTAAATTTGAAAGTAAAGACTAGGTATGTTTACGATTATTTTATATCAAATTTAAATAAATTTCTTTCTTATTATTTATTTTATCACTTTCTATATAATATACTATACCTATAGGTATACCTAATAAATTGGACCATGAAAATCCTGCTCCTCCCGTGCTGTCGTGAATTTCGTTTGTATTGATGTCGTCTAAATTATCGAGCGCAACTTTTTTTATTGCGTTCGGTTTTTCTGCAAATTTACGCTCTATTCTTTCGGACGGCAATTGCGGCGTTCTCGATGGCACGAAGACATTGGGACCGGCTACTTGTTGGTTTGGATATGCTAAAGTACTTATCAAGGAACTACTTGATAAGAGTACCAAGAAAGACCATCCAACTGCTTGACGATACATCTGAAACGAAGAGCAGTTGCAATTATTTTTTTGCAAGCTTTTGGGAAGTAGGTAAGTGGTCATTGTTTACTAGCGCGTGCGACCGACCTTCTTAGCAAATTTACCACAAAATTTAATGCGAATTTTTTTAGATAGGTACTTCCACAGTATATAAAAATTTAGTTTTATTAATGCTAATTCCCATTTTAATATATCAACGATTTTGCTCCAATTTTTTTTAAGTTAATTTCGCACAGTTCCTAGGATGTACTTTTGGTACCTACTACTCGACGCGTAAGGCAAATTAAATGAAACGAAGTACTTGTACTACTTTCAGGTCACCGTAACACTAACCGTTTGGCTTCGACTGGCTTCCACCGTTATCTTAGTTGTACTTTTTTGACAAAAATACAACTTGGAAGTACTCACTGCATGCTTTTAGAATGTGCACTCAATTTACAAACCGATTAGATATTATAAAAGGTGTGTGCTCGAATAACGAAGCAAAAACACCATCTCTTAATGGTAAATTGGTAACAGAAATGTTAAATCTTATTTTGAGCATTTCAAAGCGTTTGGGTGCTTTTATTTTGGCAATATAAAGGGGCTGGCGCCGTGATTCTTTTTATTAAAGAATATTTTACGACTCCTAATATAAAGTAATCTCTTTGATTGCCAAAATGACCTGTCAGGTAAAAGTCAAAATATCGAATATCTAATTTTGTAAAACCTTTTTTCCTCTTTTTAAAGAAGGAAAAGAACGCAATGTTGAAATGCACATCTTCCTAATCTATAAATCCTCCCCTAAATGGGATAATCAACAAAAAAATATCTTTGATTAATATTTATTTATTACCTAATGAGAAATATTAAAGGTTCGCCGAGATTTGATATAGGTACCTTTTGGCGCAACTGATGGTATCCATAAAGTATTATAATAATTTCTTTTCGTTAATTTAGAGCTTAAATTTTGAAACTCTTATAATTACCTACCGATGGTAATTTAACAGTTGTCACTTTCGATAAATAACTGAAAGATAAAATTCTCGACAAGAGTTTAGAAAGTTTTTAGATTTTCCATGATATAGTTGTCCTACTTCAAAATATTACTCATCGCATATTGCCCATGCTACTTTCCAGGTTGTAATTTCTTTAGAATGTCAAGACAATCAGTGTTTGTCGATACAAACGAATGATTTTAAAAACAATAAAATTGCCACAATAATAGGGTCGAAGAACTATATTTTTTATAATTTTTTAATTGTGCTATCTCGACGCAACAATGTCTTTTGTTAGAACTGCAAGTGTCTTCGGTACGTAACTAATATTTTGATCACAACCGTAAAATTGGTTATTCAATATTAATCACCTTACGTATTATACGTAACTTGGAAAACAATTGAAGAAAGCTAACATCATTTTTTCTAATTATATCAACAAGTCATCGTCCTGTTCGGTCCTGCACTAGCAAATTTTTAAATTTCGATTTTCGCTATTCTTGAACTTTCCGTTTTCGTAAAATTGCTATTTTGATTTTTCTAATGGATTTGAAGTGCTAGTTAACTTTTAATTTGTCTGCATGTCTTTCTGTCGTCTTTTAAAATAACGTTTATATCTTATACAGGAAGTTAACGTTTTTAAATTACCATTTCGCATTCTTGATATGGGTTTCAAATTTACGTTAAGTTTTGACCGGTTGTCAACCCGTATACATATTTTTTTTAACAATAATAATAATTATAATACCCAAATTAACATAACGGTACCTATATATCTTCAAATTGTATGCCTAATTACCGCTCCGTCTCATCTTCTTTTTCCATACAATCCGACAACGAAATTATGTAAAAATACACAAATTCCGCGTTATTTGGGGTCACACATAAAAGTGGGCCAGCGGTTAGCGCAAGCAAATTCATCGCTTAATTTAATTTTCCCTTCTTTATTTAATGAACATAATAACACCCATTATAGATTATCTTGATATTTTAAAAATAATATTATGTAGGTATAATATTTTAAAAATAAACAATAAAAATATTTGTTCTATTGCCCGTTTCTTTTACAGGTAAATTAATTATTTATAATAAAATTTGCATTCTAAAATTATAAATATTTAATTTATTTTGTCGTGCATCATACGTTTCACCCCAACGCAACGTTAGTATCACAATTAAACATATTTTTTATTTGTATTTTTTTATATATACTATATACTATACTTTTTAAACTTGAGAACTTCACTTTAGAATCAAATCATATTTTATCAAGAGACTATAAAACCATAACACGATACTCACTTTTTGTTATAATATTTATGTAGAACACTAACAGCAATAAATAATAATTGTGGTAGGAATAGATGAACAACACTGCGAGAATAACACACTCAGAATGTTATAGAATACCTTGAACTTGTCTTTATATATGATGACCCACTTACTTACCTGCGAGAGAGCATTACCATGTAATTTAACGTAGACCTGACTGGTGGAATCTGTAATAGAAGGATCTTCCACGATCCACTCAAGGATATCTTAACTGTTTATTTTTTCAAAAATCTTGGCGTTTTCAAAATTTAATCTCTTCCCATCGGTCATAATTCGGTTAACAATTTGGAGCCATGGAAATTTTACACAATATCAAATAGAAAGTTTTTTCAAAAAATTCTATTACTCATGAACTTAATTTTTCGTTCAACAAATTATAATATTACAATGATTCCATCGGAAAAAAACATATTGCCATAGATCGTCATGAGAGTGCGATAAGTTTGAGAGTTCAGTAACCTTTTCCCCTAACACCGCAATGACGCCTTTTTGGGGAAAATTGGATAAAATTAATTTTTTATATTAAAAATATTAAATAAAATTACTGTAAGTGGCTACGACTTAGTTCTTGCGGCTGGCTTCCGAAGACAGTTTTTCATAAATTAATTAAATAGCTAGATAATTAAATTAAATTGAAAGAATCCCCATTGCTGGGCGGAAATTCGAATTCAAATAACAAACGAAAGAAATAATCTTATTATAGCTTTGAAATATTAAATTTTCGTATTGTTTATTTAGAAAGTTAATGTTTAAATAAATTGAAGTAAAGCACATTATATCGTTCTTCCGGTATTTTTCGGGCAAATAATTTGTTAAAGCATTAAATTGTTCAGTTACTAAAGTATAGAAGAGCAAAGACGTAATTCGTTCCGCATGCTACCTGTCTTGCCATTAAATATAACAACTATACATTGAACAGTAAAATCATATTTCTCAAACAATTACTATTATAATAATAGTTACTATTATTATTAAGGTACAAAACGTGTCCAACCGATTTTATCATTTTAATAGAATAAATGTTCAGCTTTTACGAAATTTTGAATTGTTTTATTTAGTACCTACTTATATAATTTTGTGAGTAATTAAGGGGAAATTTAGACAAAACTAGAATTTTCTTTAAACTGACGGAACTTTCTCTAGTAGTTCCAAGTCTTATTTTTTGTTTTTGAAAAGCTCACTTTTATTACCATCACTTTTGCATTATCCTTCCACTGCAGTGAAGGAGTAAAGATATTTTTTACTTTTAATTTTTACTTTTAGTAATGCAATTATTGCAAAATTAATTGTTATTGTTTGTTATGCTCGTTATGTATCTTCATCTAATAAAATGGACGTATTTAATTTATTAATTTTACGGACAAGTTGCTAGATATTTTGTCTATTATCCCAATGTTAATTATTGTAATATCAAATCTAACTAATTTAACGATGTTCATTGAAGTAACGGAACAAGTGCTGTTAACTGTACATGCAACACAATCTTGGAAAATATTAATTAACACATTGATGACCTAAATTTAATTCAAAATAAAAGAAAATGGCATTGCTTTATAACACGAGTATCTGCGAACGAGCAATATGCAATAACCATTAGATATAACGATAAAAATTCAAAATAACTTTATTGACAATAATAATAATTATTGCTTAGATGTATTTAAGTTTCCTTTATTATTTATTATATAAAGTTTCATCGTTCGATCTTGCTAAGTATTTATTTCCTTAATTAAACACGCCAAGAGGATAACGATTAATTAAAGCTCGATTTGGATTTAAATTTCGTTATTTTCGAGGTAGACACATAACCATCTAATAAATAGAACATAATATCTTTTTGTGTAGTTTGATAATTTAAAAAAATTTATTAACAACATGAAGTTTTATTAAAGCTCTCTAATAGATGCGGTTTAAAAACTTCCTATGAGTACAATAAGCAAACGAGACTTAATAATTTAAATAACAGTAGTTAATAATTTGCAATTTTTCAAGTTAAATACGAGATGCTGCTATTTATACATAATAAGAATCTAAACAGTGAATACATAATATTTTAATACTTAAAGACAACATAACTGTTGAACTTGATATTCAACGAAATTAGGTTAAAAGGAAAATCCACCGTTAGGCAAGTTCTGAATTATTTACTCTGCTTACCGTTTATGTTTACATCTTGATTGTTTATTATGTAACGAAAGTTATAAGTCTAATAATTCCTGTTTAGTTGAAGACATTTTAATTCATTACATACTACTATACATAGTAGGTACCTATATGCTTTGTTACAATGCAGTCCCTCCTGAATCCTGGATCACATCAACATATATTTTATTTTTAACCTGAACACATGCAGATGTCCCATAACTATAGTTGATTATAAACTATAAAATGTTAATAATGTTAAAACACATCCTTAAAACATTAAAGTGTCCTGCGGTGTATTCCTCGGTTGCCTATTTCGACAAAGCTTTGGATATCCTTCGCCATTTTACTACTAATTTTTCCTTTTTATTAAGTAATAAATGATAAAAAGTAAAAAATGTTTTGCTCAAAAGCAATCTTTTTTGTAATTCTCTATTATTGACATGCTTTATAACGGCTTGCAGCTCAATTGCAATAAAATGTGACAGAAAGAGAATCATTTCCAGTAAGAAAGAAGAAGTGATTAACAGCTTCACAAAACTAGATAATCAAGTTGTGCAGCTTTCATTAAAAGTTTTAGTAAACCGAACGCTGTATATACGAATAATATAAACGATTATTACATACATCTTATTTTAATAATTATTATTATTCGAAAGGCAAGTTCAATGCAATGCAAATATCGATACAACCAATTGTGCAAATTTTAAAACTACATTTAATTTTACTAAATAATAAATTTATAATATTTTAAAGCATTTCTTCGATGTATATTTCTTAAAATCCTTTTTTTAATTTTCCTCCATTCATCTCTTCTTCAAAGACATCCGACTAAAAAATTACATTAATTTAAATAAGCACATAATTAAAAATGTATGTATAAATTTTCATAAATTACCTGTAAAATCCCAAATTTATATTCGTCATCGAAAACGATCGAACGTATATAGTCACTGGTTCTTCGTTCCACAAATTTACTCTTCTTTCTTTTCACAATTTGTGGCTGTTTTGTCACTTTATGACTAATTAAAACAACAACAAAGAATATTGAAAGAACAATTGAAAAAGTTGTGGTAAAACTCGCAAAAAAAGTCAAAGTTACGAGACCTATGTTATGCATTGTCGTTTATTTGCAAACAAATTACTAAATATTAGTGCAAATATTGCTATTATCAGCTTTATCGCTATAAACCTAACCAAGGAAAAGATAGTGAGATAGTAGTGCGGTCATAAAAGGTATATTACTGAAAATTATAGATATGTACAGTGTGGTCCGTTTTGATGAAAATATCTGAGTGACAAAGATATACACCAGATATATTAAGGATGGTCTATATTGATAAAGAAATTACATTTGTGCTATATATCAGTAAAACTTTATTGACCGCAATAAATGTTCTTCAATAAATGCCCTAAACAATTATTTCTTTATAATTATAAAATTAAAACAGTTTACCTGGACTTGAAAATCGCCAAATAGTGGCGTATTAGGACAATCATTAATAGCCCATCCTGTTGCCTGTTGAAAATGTTCCATGGAGAGCTACCAATGCGATGAATGCCTTTTCTACTTTAGTCTAAGTATTCTAATAATTTAATATTAATAAATATTTATAATAATACATTCTTATGTATTAATATTATAATTAAAATAAGAAATCTGAAAAGACATTCTTATGCATTATTGTAATAATTTCATCAATTAATTAAAATTTTACAATAAAATAATGAAAATAATTATATTTGATCTATAATAATGTTTTTGTCATCATTATCCTAATACATAAGGATTTATTTGTCTAGGATTCTTTTATCTAGGATTTTATGATCAAATTTTAATACCATGGCATAAAGTTGCAACATAAAGTAAAAAATAAAATTAAGGTTTAGAATATAATAAAAGTAGTTAACAGAACTGGTTTTTCCTTTTTAATGAAATTTTTCTTTCGTGTTTTTTTATTATTGTTTATTTTTAGATTGGGTTTTTTAAAGTTTTAATTTTTGGTTCGGTATATATAGTTATGGTGAATGTGTTGGCATCTAGCTGCTTCAGGATATAATCTAAATTATAGAAACCTGTATGTGCTTATGTAACTTTAATTTAAAAATGATTAATAATAATATTATAATATATATAACATTATTATTATAAAAAGTACTTGGGCATTTAAGGAAATATTTATTTAACTGATACATATTTAACATTGCTTTACGAGAATTTTAGCGATTTTTGCATTTGGCCTATCTCGGATAGGTAATCATTATATATTTATTGATTTTGTATTTAAATCGAAAATGCCTACTTAATCGCGATCAGGTTTTTCTCTTATAACTCATTAATATTACTCGATGGGAAAATATCAGGTGAATTAATTTGGCGCGATTGCGCGTGGAAGCTTCATTTTTTGTCATCTCTCTGAAATTTGGGCAATTCTAAAATCTACCCTATATTTACATCCCCTTCCTGTATAGGTATGCCGCTTGTTCGCGCGGCTGCACTACAACTGCATCAAAGCAGCAAAGGGAGTCTTTGGCCCTAGTTTCCAGTTGGCCCCAGTGCGACTGCGGCGTGTTGTGCTTGGATATTAGGGCCGCGAACATCTCGGAGGGGACTTCCATAATGATTTGCTTTCGTTGCGTGTTATTCAGTATCAAGTGACTTCTTTGTGAATAGTTTTACTATATTTACAACACAAGAAATTTTTTATCGCTCTCTCTTCGTATTAAAAATGAAAATTTTTGACAAAGGAATAATTATTTAAAAAGTTTCTTCTCAACTTCACTCAAGATGACTGATTATAAAAAATAAATAACACATGTTGTGACCGTCATAATTTTTACGCAAAAAATGAAACTCAAAATAATTGCTTTACTAATTTCCTGATGATTCGTCCATATCAAAATATTAAGATCATCAAAAATGGAAGACAGTTCGCCAGATTTAAGTTTGAAACTTCGAAGAGGCTCAAGCGATTCGAGAGATTCGTTTTATATGGATTTCGACAAAGGCATTGATTCTGACATCGAGGAATTGGCGACAACCTCTGCTGGTGATTTAGGAGATACAACTGCGGCAACCGCGACGCCCACCACGGCACTTCCTTCGAAAGAAGGAACGAGGTAAATATTAAAATAAGCGTAACTAGAAAATATTCAAGTTTAAAGGCGCGATAAAAATAGAATCCTTGAACTTAACTCTCATTATTTATAATTTTATTTATAAATTTCATCCTTAAAAGTTAATTTTCAAAAATTCTTATTTACTTCAATTAATTATTATTATTTAAAAATTAAAAAAATTGCAATTATATTAATTTTTAATTTACCTACTCTATTTTTCTACACAATACAAACTTGATATCTATTCGTAAATTATTATCGATGTTTCAAATTTTATCAATTATTAATTGTTAAAAATATGGAAGTAACGTGTTCGATTAAATAATCAAGTTCGTCGACCCTGTACATACTAATTCTTTAGTTACCTACATGTATGGTTATTCTCGCAATAATTTGAAATATAATATTATACAGCCGTCAGTAAATGTTTGATTCCTTAATTGAATTTTTTAAATAATTTTTGGGATCTTTATAAAATCATAATTTATTTAATAAAACAGACCAATCGCTAAGCCGCTCTCAACGTTGAGCGCTATAATATGTCGAGTTTCGAACCCGGACTTTTTTGTTATCGTCATCAATATACCGCGAATTGTAGTTCCATTGGATATATTTTAATGTTTGAAAATCTTTTTCAAAAATAAGATTGTTCGTAAATCTCAAATCGGATCTTTCCATTCGCCAATATCATCTACATAAGCTTAATTATAAACGCCATCATTAGTTAATTGTTTTGGAAAATTTAATGACGTTGTGTAGGTATGTAGATGCTGCAAACTATTTATGCGTTGTTAACTTGCATTATAAATATAATAGGAAGTACCATGCAAACATGTTAATAGGGCGATTTGGTTAATGGAATAATAGTTGTTCCTATTAGAGTGTCTAACCCCAGAAAATTTAGTGTTACACCTAATCGACTAGGCAAAACACAGGGAGAAATAATGTTCGTCGCAATTTGTGAAATTTGAGAGACAATATGCTCACATCAGACAGGACAAACAGGTATTCAATTAGAATTTTACTAAGCTTCGTTAATTAAATAGTTGCCACAGTAAACTATACTAATATACAAAAATGCAAAAAGAACTTACAATTTTGCTACTTAAGGACTACTACAAGATTTTCTCAAAATATATTTTTTATTTTTTACCAGCAAACAATAAACAAATAATTATTTTGCAATATTCTTTACAATAAAAACTAATTGTTATTGAAAGAAACATTGTCGAAAGAATTTATTAGAACTTTAATAAAGTCCATTTGAGTTTGATAAATTTTGCTTTTAGCTGGCCAACAATTCCTCCTCAAAATGTCAGCGGTGGAACTCGAAGTAGTGCTTTGGGAGTTGGAGATCCCTTATTACCTTCTCCGGCTTCACCTAGTGCAGTTATTGTTTCGCCGGAAACGTTAAGTCCCCATTCGTCTCCAACCAAAGCAGTTAAACAAAATGTACAAATTGCACCAACTCCGAGGTAAATACCATAAAAGTAATAAAAAAACCAAAAGAAAATAATTTGCATTTTAGAGAACTTATGCCAGGACCCATGGCTCTAACAACCATGAGTTACCATTATGGATACCCACCACCTTTTCCAGTAATGCGTAGGCAATCTATGGCCGAAAGACAAATTACCTGGCGACAGTTGGGAATGTGAGTATGATGTTAAAATAAATCCTAATTTTAAATGTACCATTTTCGTCGTCAGCAGTCAGCACAAAATAATTAAAACTTCGTCGACAATGCGTGTCTAAGTGGCAATCTTGTTTAAGTGTTCTGTTTCATCACAACGTAAAAGCATTAGCGGCTCGGCGTAGATTTTGATTTTGTCTGGCTTTATCATTTTAATATTTCACAAGTAAATGAAGGATAATTTATTTATCTCATCAATTTAATAATAAGACATTTTTGATTAGGTGATTTCGTTTCAATTGGCTTACACTTCATTCAAACACCCTATTCTAAAAATTTCCGACTACGCTACTGCATAAGGGTTGTGAAAAAATGCACTAAAATGTGTTTTAAATAATGCTTCCACTTATGTGCGTGATGATCTCTTATACTGCATCCTCCCCAATTCTTCAAGTTTCTTTCCCTTAGTAGAATTTTATTGATTTTCTTTCTCGTTTGTGTCGCTTTCCTTTACACTTTACGGTTACATTAGGCCATACGAAAATTTCTATTTTCAGTGCTTTTTACATTATTTTTTACACAATACATTTAAGGGTGAAAATCGGAGCAACTTTCGGTCGTAAATTTTATTATGAATATATGTGGAGATCGTCGATGTTGAATTGAATTATGTTGGCAAAAAATATGACACGCATCAGTACAACGAAAATAATTATTTTTTGATTAACGTTTATTTTTAATTTAATTTGATTTCCAGAGACGCTTTAGCAACAACTTTATCGGCCTTGTATGGAAAACTCTTGGTTGTAATGGGAACGGCCTTTCCGATGGCAGAAGTTATATCGACCTATATCCCTCCATCGTTTTACGAAATATATTATCTGTATCTTTACATTGGAAGTATGTTTTTCCTTCTGTACATGTACACCATGTTATTGAAAGATAAACGTCAGAGAAAGAAAGATGAAGAAGCACAAATGAGTAAGTTGAATCTAATGAAAGCTGTATTAATGTGTTACCTTAATTTGACCCCAACTTGATTAAAATAGAAAACTTTTCAGAAGCTAATAAAGCCGCAAAAGAAGGAAGTATTTCTAATTCGGAAACCGATACAGAGGAAGATTCTGGGGACACGACTGCCGATTCTGTGAGTTCTCAAATGTACCGTCCCACTAGAAGAGGATCCTTACCACCATCGGCACCCAAACAATACCACTACGGAAGTTTTTACCTAAGAATGGGCGCAGTTGGTATGATTTTCTTAAACTAATAATGTAAATTTTTACCAAAAACATTTTTTTTTATTGAACAGCTTTTGGTATCGGAAGTATGATTTATTCGGGGCTAGAGTTTGGACAATATTTTGAACTAGAAACTAATACAAAATGTCACAATGTCCTTCTTGCCTTGACACCGGCCACCAGAATGGCATTTATTTTTATACAAATGTATTTTATATTTTTAAATAACGAGGTAAGTCGATGCTTTTCAGAATGATTTAGAAAATTTGTATAAAAGTATAATTTCGTTCTTTTTCAGCAAATGAAAGTATACAAACACAAATTAGCGGCAAGATTTGGATTAATGCACATGATAGGAACAAATTTATCTGTTTGGCTTAACGTCCTTGTACAGGAAACCAAACACGAAATACTCACATTTTTTAATCCCGAAAATAACACTCTGCGTATTTCCCATCGCATTTCTTTAAGAAATAACGTCATTACTTTACCAAATTCGGAACCGCTAACCGAACACCAAACACATCATATCGTAGCCAGAGGCCTTAAAGGACCTCATCGCATTTACGAATGTAGACGCACAAATGTTCTGGGTACGCTGGTGCAGGATGCCTCGCCATTTTTATTTCCTTGCACAATCGAATATAGCTTAATATGTGCCGCAATTTTATACGTAATGTGGAAGAGTATATCGAAATTACCTCCAACGAACACGAATGCTGGAAAGCTCGTGCCAGAATTTGCTTATAAAAAAAGTCCTCATCATTATTCGGTCGATTGCGCTCGCGCTCACAAGGGTTTGTTTTTGGGAATTCTCTTCTTGGTCCTTACCATAATTTCCCTCATTTTATTTTTTGTTTTAATCTCGCGGTCCGAATTCTCTGGATTGGCCGTAATCGAGGTTAACATTTGCGAATTAACTTTGTACGGTATGACCACTTTGGCCACGATTATTGGTATGTGGCAGGTTAGACAGTTGAAATTTGACGGGACGCGAAATATACAATTGGATAATATTTTATTGATAGGGGCTCAAACCGGAATGTACATTTACAGTATGTTCACGATAATTGGAGGACAATTTACGGTAGAAAGGAATACAATATTGGTATTAATAACTGCCTTAGCATCGTTAATGCAAACAACTTTCCAAACTATTTTTGTTTTGGACGCTTCGAGACGATCCTGCGTAACGCCGGATCAAATTAAAAGGAAGCCGGGAAGAGAAATTGTAACATTTTTGTTGGTAACGAATTTAGCGATGTGGTTGATTAACACTTTGGAAAAGTCTCGGGCCGACTCTCATCCTATTCAGTTACATTTCTATGGTTTGTGGGCATGGACCATTATTACTCACGTTTCTATGCCTTTGGCAATATTTTATCGTTTCCATTCGACCGTATGTTTGTGCGAAATATGGAAGAGGGCTTATAAAATTAAACCGACCTATATGTAGGTAATAAATTTTTAGATCTTCTATTTTATACGTCTCACATTTAAAGACATATCCGGAATATATGGAAACCATCCCGATATAACCAACAACGATAAAATTCAAATTTTGTATTCTATTTAAAAAAAATTTATTGTAATTTTCTAGGAATTTTAATCGGCGCGCTTTGTCTCTGCGCCAAATGTTTTATGTTCGCAAAGTAAATTTAGACGTAAAAAATGCGTGTAACGGCATAAAACAAATTTTTATTTTGTAAGGCAATTATACAACGTATGTAATTACGGAAATTATAAGTCCTATCTAATTATGTACAATAATAATGAATATTTTGCATTGGTGACTTATAAAATTGATTTGTTACTAAAGCAAAATTATAATTTCGTGAATGTTTACCAAAATGTGTATAGTAGTATTAATCAAAATTTTTATACCTATACGTTTAGTATTACATAGATGTTAATTTAATGTTTGTGATTGAAGTTCCTTTTGGTTCTTCGTGCTCAATGTAACAATTCTATTCTTGGCATTTGCGAGGGTTATTGTTTAATAGCTATTTATATAACTAGTTGCAAAATGGTATTGTCTTACGTGCGAAATTTGTCCACTGCGTCTGCCGTAAGGCATTTTTTACAAGATGTTTTCTACAAACGTAAAAAGCAATAAAGAAAAGTATCTATTTTCCTATTTATACCTACCGGGTACAGATATTTTGTCAACGACATATACATTTGAATCATAAATTTACCTTTAGGCACTAAAGTAAAAAAAACATTATGGAACTAAAATAATATTCAAAAATTTGTCATTTTCACGTTTGTAGGAAAACGTATTTCTATTATTATTGTCATGACACAATATAAAATCCGTCTTGTAATGCTGGAAAACTTGCAAGATTGCCCTAAAATTTGCTCAATTTTATGGATTAGCAAAAAAGCGAAATTTTTGTATTAAAACAATAGGTAATTAAATAATTTATATTTTTTGATTATGCGTAAAGTTAGTTCATCTGGTTTGCCGAATTTTGGTAAAAAATATATTGGACAAAACGACTGGTGAATTTTCAGAGTTTCCTTATGTTATAGATTTATATTGGCATGGCATAACCACTTGTACGAATTTTGTGCCAATAATTTCTATAATTTTGAAATTTTAATGTATTTTTGCTTCGACGAAAACCGTACATAGTTAAACTAACTTTATGCTAGTATTTTTAATTGGCATTTGTATTATTGATCTCACGAGGTTTGAATAATTTGGAATTTTGAACATAAATATTCGACTACCCTGATATGTGAAGAAAAATCTGCTCTTAAATAGCTACTCAAACATACATTGAAAAGAAGCATTTCTTTCATAAAAGCTTTAATTTTGATAAGAATTAGATACAAATAGGTATACTTCGTCTTCCCGTTTTCTAACTTATTATATAATATACACCTAATCGAAAAAGTACAAAACTAAATACGAAATTTGAACTCAAATTAGACTGAATTTTTATTAAGATTCTGTAATCTTTCGTCTAAATAAAGAATTCCTATTATAGTAATTTGGTAAAAAACCAAAAATTAAATATTTTTCGTTGGTTGGTAATATTATATTATATAATATACATGTCGTTCCTTTATTTAAGCCCTCGTTGTAATACGTGAGTGGTTTCAAAAATGTAGTAACTTCCGACGTTTATGCAAAATGTAATCGGAAGTTTAGGTACTTTTTTTACATATTTTTACAGACAGACGCTTCAAAGGGAACAATATTTCGTAGTTCAAAATAGAAGTTGCTCACAATTTTCAAAAAGTATTTTATTATACCTTCTTGTATGTAAAAATGGTATTTAAAAATGAGTGTTATGTGTATAATATTTTATATATTCTGTTGCAATTTTATTTATTATATTATGTAATATTATTAAACACCATCGATGTTAAATTGTGCCATACATATTTATTTATATTCGAACAATGTACATAAGTTTTAATAGTTTGTTATTATTGTACAGGGTTGAACATTATTAATTTGGTGCCCTTGTTATTATTATGAAATAATAGTATATTATACAGTTAGTAAAATTACAAGAAAACGTGAGATCAAATTGTTTTTAAATTTTTAATCGGTGGAATATATTTCTCTAAACACTGTTACCTATTATTTATAGGTAAGGTAATAATAACTATAATATACTACATATTATTAATATAATTTGATCAAATTGACCTGGACATAGGAAACTACTAAAGCAATTAATCAAAATACATTTTTTTATAATCAAACAAGATTAAATTTCTTTTAATTTATTAATTTTGACCAACCCTGAAATGTTAAATTGATTTATTGTTAGCTTAAAAATTTATTGTAAATATTGAAGTTGCTTTTTACTGAATATTTTATTATACTTTTCTCGTATATTCAAATTATTATATCAGCATTTTATTGTAATTATTACAAAAATAATAAAAAACAAAAAATTAATACCTAAATTCATGATGTTTTACGTTGTATGTAGTATAGATATCTTTCAAAATTGAGCAAATATAATACATTTTTTTAAAATGTTTATTGTAGATTGATAATAATTTATTTCATCAAATTTGAATTAAAGAATCGACTTTTGTAACTATAAATTTTCATCCAGTTTCCTCAAAAATTTTCAACCGTTACAAATTAATTTAATATTAATTTTTGTAACTTTCATAATATTATTATTACTTACTCCAACTTTGGTTTTCGATGTATAATATAATGCAATAAAGAGACGAGATGCTATTCGAGTCATTCGTAAAAGATGTAAGGGTGGTTATTGATCTAACACAGTGGCTCAAACAAATAATTCTGTTCACACTTTCCAAGTAAAATTTTGAATTAATTGAACGACTGCTGTTCTATATTAAATTAGTTTGCCAAAAATTGATGTCGGTGAAATTGCAATAATTTTGAATAGTTTTGCTTTGCGATATTATAGTATGTACTAGGTACTTTGTAAATTTTTACGTTTGCCACCGTTAATATTGAAATTTTCAAAATTTTGAGTCTTTCGAAATCTAAATTTAGAAAATAGGTGCCTACTTTTTTTGTAGACACTGTACTAATTTTTGTAAATACGGGGGTGTATTTTAAGGGTAAGGGACTGTAAGAACTTAACTTTGACCCTTAATATGAAGTCACGTGGTAAGAACAGTAGAGGGGGACCAAAACAAGGAACTGACGCATTGCATCGTACCGACATCGTAGAAACGCATAGTATGGTTAGATAGTTCACACACAAAATACTCGTAGTATTCGTGATCGTAGTTGTTAGTAACGGTATTGTAACATTTTTTAAATATTTTACACATTTTTCGAAATATATTTGCCATTATATCAGCCAAACAAAATTGGTCGAAATTTCAAGATAGTTTTCGATGTTCGCAAAGAATTTGGATTACTTAAAAATTTATCAAAAATGGACAGGTGAGTTTGGAGTTTATTACAATATTATCACGATATTATTCTTTACTTATTGTTGATATCTTGGTTAGAAATAAACTAAACATTTTGGCAATCTTTCGATTCGTATGGTTCGCATTAAAATTATCGACATTCTCGGCTATTCGCGTGCTAAACGGGGTAGAATTGATTTGCAAAAAATTTTACGAACCCGTTTTGTGACGTTTTTAGTTTAAATTGTACGTACGCGTAAAATTCGATCGGCGTTCACAGCGTCGCGATGCCTTTGTTTGCTAGAAACAGGTGTTTGGGTGGGAGATTATTATCCTATAGGGACTGGGAATCCGAGTGCATTTCCGGAACTTTGTAACATAGTATTATATTATCGTTTATCGAAGGGGAATGATTAATATCAAATATAAAAATATATTATTACATAATATAAAAATGTATATATATAATATTATGGGTAGGTATATTAAATTACGTTAATTTAATTTTTATTCCACATGCTGTGTGGTTATTTTAAATTATTTTATAAATAAGTTGCCAATTTTATTTCAAAATGTCTCCTAAAATTAACTTCACAAATGTTACTTTAAGGGTAGAACACGCATCCACCCACATGACGTTAAATTCCAATTAAAAATTATTACTAAATTGATACAGAATGTGAGCTTCTAAATTAAGCTCTCGAAAAAGAATTGTAAGTGGCCCGTTAAATAGGGTAGCATTATTGAAAAAGGGTTGCACACAAAGAGATCAAAATAAAGGTTTCGTAAAACAAAGCGCGAATTCTGGTAGACTGCACGACGCTTTCGGTAAGACGGTGGCGCTCTCGCGACGTCCAACGGCCAACTTACAAAGTTACATCTAGTAACACACATTTCTATAATGATTTCGGTAGTGTCCTAATTTTTGATGTTTGAATTTCCTAAAGCTGTGTTAACGTTATGATCTTTTTTAAAGAAAATGAAACTTGATGGATTAACAAGTGATTGTTGATAAAATGAACAAAGAAAACGCTCGACTGCAAAAAACTATTAAATGTAGGGTTAAACTCGTAAGTCTAGTTTTATTGTTGTTATTATTTCTTTTTGAGTTTCGTATTTTGTGAATGATCTCAATAAATAAAATAATAAACAAAAATGCTATGACTTTATAAGATGATGCCGATTCTTTTAGAAGATCATACTTTTGAGAGCATGTGTGTAATTCATTTTTGAAATTATGTAGGTCACAAGTTGCAAAGTGAATTAATAAAATTGATTGATTGTGCATGTAAATGATAATAGACACTTATTGCTACAATAAAAGCTTATAATGTGTAAGTAATACATGTATTGGCATAATATTATGTTGCTTACTTGAAAATGTGCTTTTCAATGTTCGTATAAAAAAATTTTTTAAACTGTTAAGTCAATGGCAAATTCCGAAGAAGAAAATATTCTAAGTTGTTAAATATGTTAGAATTATTATAATTTGATATCTATACTAGATATCTATATACATATAACTTGAAGGAGAAATTTAAGAATAAGGCTAAACCTATAGATATCCTCCTCATCTGTTATAATTTTGTTATAAAAATACTATTTATATAGAAAAACTTCACCTAGATAAAAATATACTTATAGTTTAATTTTTAAAAGTTAAACAGAAAAATAATTTCCAATAAATAAAAAACTACAAACAAAAAGTTAGACTCCAATAAACAAAATAAAAACTTTACTTCTAAACATCTTTCTTCAGATGGCAATGGCAAACCACGAGGTGAATGCCACGTAAATTTTCTCAAATTAAGAAATAAATTGGTATCTTCTTCGTATTTAATCGACGATATTTGAAACACTATCCTACTAATTCTCACTTAACAGTAAGTGAGTATAACAGTCAGCAGTGTGGTATCAAGTATAATTTAATATTGAATATAGATTTGCGAACTATGGAGAAAACAACAGAAAACCCCACCATTAATTATTGTATTTTTGGAATAGAAAAGAAAAAAAATGGTGTACCTATATTATACGACAAGGAAACAAAGTATCCCTTTATTTACGAATTATGCGTAAGGCCTATTTTTTACTTTTTATTAACTTTTTACCATTTATCGAAATGGGACAGCAAAGTGCCACTTTACTCTTGGAAAATTAAAAATTAACCATATTTTTTGCAGTAAAATTATACATTTTTGTATAATAAAATGTAGTAGTACTCCTATGACAGGCACAATTATTATTATTAAGAATATGAAAATTATAAACAGATATCGTATAAACTATTTAAGAAACAAAAACAATAATTTAAGAACAGGTTTGCATTTTATGTAGTAGTATTATTACGATTATATAAAAACTGATGGCTTGCGGCCAAAGAAATACTAACAAATTAGTAGCTTTACAGTTAGTTAATGTTTTTGCTTGTGAATTTTTCACTTTTCCAATATGAATTAAGAGCAGCAAGACAAAAAATGTGTTGCATCGGAATCATACGAAAAAATTAGAAACTGCTCTTGTCCGACTGCATGTAGTCAATGATATTCGTTTATTCTACTATTTTGTCATTTTGGAAAACCAGAGTGTAGGGTTACGGGCTTACGGGAATAAATCCGGATCGAGGATCGCACTCGAACCGTAACCGTAGTAACGTACCGACTCCGGTCGCGAGTTCTTCGACCTAATCGCTCTAGACCAGTTGCGAGCACGATTTTTACACATTGTTTCGTAAATAACAAACTTAATTTCCGGTATTTTGTGTTACTCCGTTACACTTG
Organism: Cantharis nigra; assembly: GCA_958510845.1. Taxonomy (NCBI): domain Eukaryota; kingdom Metazoa; phylum Arthropoda; class Insecta; order Coleoptera; family Cantharidae; genus Cantharis; species Cantharis nigra. The sequence goes on along the minus strand of OY294033.1, from coordinate 467,471 downwards.
GATGTAACACCCTCAGACATGCACTTCAGAATATATTTAGTAGTAACCCACATTTTAATCGCTTCATTCAAAAGGAGATTGCAATGCTTCTCGTATAAACATTTTTGAATAGAAGAAAGAAAAGTTGGAGCTTTTTTAAACTCCCGAATAATTATCACATTATATTTTCTTATGACAATAAAAAGAAGCTTTTGATAAATACTTATGTGTTATAATAGATTTAGGTAAGCTATAACGAACCTTCTTTTGTACTTAAATTTATTTCAATTTAGTAAGTTCATGTGTAATATAAAACATGCGGAATATACAGTGATTCATAAAGTTTTTAAATTTTTTATTATTTTAAAATGGTTCGTCGCCTGTTCGAAGATTACGAAGATAGCACTTGTACTCAATTAGAAGTTTGCAATTAATTGTAAATGTAAATGCATTTTTCTAACTTGAATACTGATTATTATTAATAATTGCAGGCTACTAAAATGTGATAAAAGTTGATTATATTTTTTAAATTAATTAAACCATTTTTTAATTTTTATGATATGAGTTACTTTTAACTAAATTGATATAAAAGTAAAATTAAATTATTTGTTGATTTAATTAATCCAAAATCGAAACTTAAAAATACATACCTATTTCTCTAAAACTTTTTAAAAGTTCAAATTTAAGCAATTGTAGATGAATAGGTCAGTATGCTACAGCAATATGTTATGTAAAATTTAGAACTTTTCATAAGTTGATCGTCAAAGATGTACAACAAAACGTATTGGCCTTTTATCCAAAACGATCCGAAATTGATATAATACAAATAAATTATATTAAAATATTATAATATTTACTTAATAATTATTATGCAAACAACGATCTACCGTTTAAATGTTCGTTCTTCCTGCAACATACCATTTCCCAAATATAGATGCTTTCGACTTTCTTTTAGTATAGTATAGGTACTAAAAGCTTTCTACAGAAGGGAAACTTAAAAAATTGTTTTAGTGAAACGTTTAATGTAATATTTAATATACTTTGCTATTTTAGAAATACCAAATAATTATTTTGAACAAAACAGATTTAATATATTTAATATTTTTAACAAATACTTCGCTAATTAAAAATGTTTTGTAAAACGAGAAACCTAGGATAGGTATTAAAAGATTCTTCTAGAGCAAATGTTAAAGTGCCATTTGTCCAACTAAAAATTATTATAGAATTTAAGAATAGAAATTGCAAAGTAGATTTAATTATAATGAATTTAACTTGTAATTGAGATTTCTTATATCCTTTTCCATTAGCATCTACGAGTATACTATAGAAAAAAAAACTATTTTTAAATCTAAAATTGTTTTGTACAGCTTAAACCAAATTAGTGAAAAGGGTAGTAAGGCTATTTTTAGTTAGCACTCGGTTAATACGTATACAAAAACAAGAAATATATTTTTATAAAAAGATAGTAATCTTAGTCGCAAGTGTTAAAAACTTTACTGCAAATCAAATGGTGTACCTAATTATATGAATGTATACTAATTCAAAAATGCAATTATTATCTTATTCGCCAAAAAGCATTTCATATTTTTTTCGAATTTAAATATTTTTGAAATGAAATCGTTATATTATATTATATTCCCTTTTACATTATTGATTATTATTTGTATTTTAATATTGAAATTAGTTACTGTTTAATAATTATTTTATAATCTACATTAATTTTATTTTGTAAGACTTTTTCACATAAAGCCAGAACTTTAGCTAACAGCAGCTTTTAAGAACTCCGAGCAAAAAATACAGGAACTCTTTTCTCGCTTCTAAAATATTGCCCCTAGGCGCGGCCGTTCGAATGCGCCTACCTTTCTATACGGTGCATTTATAATCGCAATAAAAAATTCGAACATTTTTACTCATTATTCACCTCTTGAGTTGTGAATCTTTCTGTTAAAACGCATATTATCGTCATTATGTGCTTGTTTTCACCTGTTTCTAATAGTTATGTGCAAAAGATGTGTCATCTAAATATAAATTATAATAAATTATATTTCCTAGATATTCGCGTAACTTTGATTTAAAAAAAAAATGCTAAAAATATCTTCGTGACATAACGTATTAAAATTTAAAAACCTTTTTTGCATTTAGATATTTAGTTGCAACAAATGTACAAGGTGAACCAGTAATACGTAAGAAGTAGGTATTATGCTCATTTAATTAAAATTAAAGTAAATTTTATTAGTCTACCTGTTGATCGATACGCAATTTAGTTGGTAGTTACTGTAAAATTTCAAATTATCTATACTGGATGGTAGTTCTTTCATACTTCGCAAACTGACCAGCATGGTTTTAAGGTATGCAAAAACATACAATTAACTTAATATTAATTAGTAAATTCAAATAAGTTTTTTATCCTGGCTTATATTGACATGGTAATTCAATGCTAATTATACAATCCATATTACATTTTTTGGTGCATTAAGTTCACGACTTCCATTCTCTTAACCAACTCGTATCTACTTCTTATCCGGAGGAGAATAATTTCATAAATTAATGTTGCTTCGAATTTATATTTTCAAAAATCTATTAACATTTTAATTATTACATAATATATGTATTATCCTCTAAATATTCTAATTTACTATAATCTAGCATTGCCTACCTTATACGTAGTTTTTACAACAAACTGTGTGAAACAATATTTAATAGATACTGTACAATTTAATAATTTTTGATATAGGTACCTAGTAAAAATCTGGTATACTGTACGCAACGCAAATTAATCCTGAAATTACTTCAAATAGATAGATAACGGATTCACTTAAGTTGGCAATAATACGTGCGTTAAACTGTGACCTGTTTTTAACGCATGTTACATTTTTCAGGTGCATTAGATCCGTTTGGATAGACAAAATTAGACAAAAATTTACTTGTGCTATGCGAAATTAAAGGAAGATCAAATTTCAAACTAATTATGTTAAAATTAAGTTCATCATTATTTTTTATTCTTGCACTTGAAAATGTTTACCTTTTAAGTCGGGGGGGTTGGGTGACGAAGGGCTGATGCCGGATTCGTTTTTAGGGTTCAACGTATGCGTTCAGTTAATCTGGTTTGGGGTTTGTTTGTAATTTTAAAAATTAATAACTTGCTCCCATAAAAAAATAAATCTGAAATATATTTACGAGATGCAAATAGATGCATTTTAACGTCTTTATCTTAATAGTTTTTATCTATCATTATTATTTTTGCATAACATAAAAATACATTTTTCATCTAAATTATGTAAATATTAGAGCTTTTTTATTTTTTCCTGTATCCAATTTGTTTATTTTAAATTGTTATTAAATTATTTTTAACAAATTCATACTATTTATGTTTCAACAAAAAATATATACTTAATATAATAAAAAGAGCGTTGTGGTGTAATCAATTTAAATTTAAATATCATACTTACTATTAAGTTATTTATCAAAATAATAACTATACAACAAGTAATTTAAAATTTAATTTTGCCATTTTGAGAATGCTGTTCGCTGTGGAAAATTAATTTTCTCTTTAAATTTTAAAATTGTCTCTTTTCTCAGGTAAATATGTTAGCTAATTTAAAAAAATTTCAGTATAGAGTTTCAAGTATGCAGAGGTGTCCGTACATCCACGAAATGAAAGAGAGACTCCTCGGCGAGCAAATTCCTATGGAACCAATTTTGAAAAGTATACCTCAACCTCCACCACTCATAATGGACCAACAACCCGTAGGTACAGTAGTTAAGGTGGGTTATATTTATATTTGATTGAAGATACCACACCCAACCGAATTAATTTTCTAACCTTTTTAGTTAAATGCCGATGGGTATGGATCTCATACTTCGCCTACACATACGAGAACCGATAGAACACCGCTGATGCCTAGAGAGCCTGAAGATGAATATAAATGTGTGGAGAGAACGTTCTTTCCAAAAAATGCTAAGTACGTACAATTATCTAATTTATTTGCTAAACTTTAATTAATTTTTTTTAATCAAACCGGTTACACGCATCGGACTTTTCATTTTCATTTTCATCGGCGCAGATTTCTACGTTTCGTCAAGTTTCGCACATTAAAATTATATAATTACTCACATCGTTTAAGTTTTAAACGATGCCATTTCCGACTAAAAGCATTATTGAATAATATATAAGTGAGATATTCATAAGATTAGATTAAAGAGATGTCTGACGTGGGAGTAAGAAAACCATTGAGGATTAAACGATGTCTGATATAATAGCCCAGCACGACCGTGTCTTCCAATCTCGAGAGTATTTTAACAGACGTCTCGTTATCTTTTAATTAAATTAACAGCTACTTCGTTCGGAGATTTTTTCTTTGTGGTTCGTAAAAAGCTCTACAAATACTACTATGCATATTATACAAAAAATAATATATTGCAAAATAAATTAAATTTTACCGTTCATAAATTATTGGATGCGATTTTGTACCTAGGTACTATATTCATTTTTTTAAAAATTTGTTCAATTTGGATCTCCTTTTGAACGTGAAGCTTTCTGATGCCAGCTAACGCCCTCGCCAGAAGTGGGGGTGCTATTTGTAAGATCAATACGCTACTGTACCCAGCATCCCCAATTGTAAAAGGTTTTAACTAGATGGCCATTTAACCTAATGAAATATGAAATTCAATTTGTTATCAAAATTACCGAAAAACAGCAACCGGAAAAATGAATTTCCCGACCTTTAAAATACGACCGAATAAAGAAAAATTTGGCTTTTTTGTTCGTCAATCAAATATTATTCAAAACGACATACGCAGGTGATTGATATGGTTAAGTATTTAATTAGTACATAAAAATCTAAACAATAGGTCATGTGTTTTCGCGAGGTCATATGAGGTTACTGGGACGAATCCCGGGACCAGCTCTCTCCATAGTCCAATCGGAGCTTTCGTGCTTTTCACGTGACAACCCTGCAGCATCCCTTCTCTTCCGTGACGCTTTTGCGAGCTTTTCTCCATAGTATCTTCCTGTATAAGCTTTCGGGAAAATAGATTTAAAAAGCTCGGCAATTCCGAATTGGAAAAGTGTAATCCGTAACGTTATGGTTTTCTTTTTTCTATGTTCATTAACCGCGTAGTTGGTGGTTGTGAAAAATTTGAGAAAATGTGATTTATTTTAATTGTGCAAAAAAAAATTGAATGCAACTTTCTTCCGGCCACCCACATCGACATGTGCACATATGTGATCGACACAACGAATTATATAAGTATTTTTGAAAATAAAGTTTAAATAAAATGGTTGGCGGCGGCGAAGTCAAGGTTTCCACTGTTGAGGTGGAGTCTATCGACAACATGGCTACTCTTCCGGTTTCGCGGGCTCACGGCGGTGGAAACGATTTTCTAGCAGAAAAGAATAATGCTGCTAATAAAGAGATGGAACTTAAAAAAGTTCAACCCAAACCGGACAAAAGGTACTTGCCGATTGGTTCATTTAGACGAATTACTTGTCAAATATCTTCATTGTTCTTGATTCAATTCTTGCAATTATTAGACTTTAATTATCTAGAAAAATAAAAACAAACAAATATTAATTTATCATTAGATTATCCAATAAAACTACTGCTATGTACAATAATTTTATATTGAAGCTTTTTCGAGCTGATGCATTATAATCTATATAGCCAAAATATAGTTCAATCTTAAAATATTCAGGTAACTTATTTGGCTGTAGCTGAAAAATGAAAGAAAACTTTTCCTTCCTGAACTGATTAAACGAAACCGAGGCAATCATATCTCAAAAGATTTTAAGTTATTGAACACTTGAAACGAAGATAATAATATGTACCTAGAAAGGTAGGGGGCGTTGGCTACTCAAATTCAAAGTAGAGCTTACGAAGCAATAACATTATATCAATGTTGTTATTATCCAGTAGCATACTATACTAATTCTGAAATCTCACAATTTTGTTTTATTTTATCTCTCGTTCGTGGCTATTTAAAAAAATTAAATCTTAAATTATTAAATTTAATATTCTTCTTTTCTACCTTTCCTTCTATTCCTATGTTATTCAAACTCCTTTATTGATTTCACAAATAAGTAGATGTATTTTGGAGAATTTGCATACCTACAGCTATTATTACTTTTGCACTTTGTAAGCTTATGTACGCATTGAAATATTTTTTAAATTAATGTTTTTCTTTTATTAATATTTAAAATTCCTATCTTGAAAGAGAGCATTGTTATATATTATGTAATAAAACGTAAATAAATTAAAATTTCTGAATATAAAAATCGGCAGGGGAATTACTAAATTTTTGATTTTGTTCCACTCCTTAAATATAACAATTTAATTTTAACTTTAGGTTTAAATGCTTACAAAAATTGAAAAAATAATTAAATGAGTAAAATAAATTAGTCTAAAGATTTCCGCGATATAAATTTTTTGAGTTTCCCGTACAAAAAATTAATACCCAATTTCAAATTATTTTACTTTCGAATGTTTACGTTTTAATGTTTAGCAACATTAAATTTTATCCTGCGCTGCAACTTAATCCTTTCGACTGGCTTTACTGTGAGCTAGATGTTTTGTTATTTTTTACTATTATTTTAATTATATTAACGTTTATTCCTATTTTTTCTGGTCATAATGTTTCTACAAAACATAATTTCTACTGTTTAAATTTCGATTTTTATATATTACAAGATAATAATTTAATATTCTTATGGCTAAGATTGAATGTATTTTTTTTATATATTTGGCTAAATTTAAATTACTTTAACATTTGCAAATATTGCGCGACAAGGAGAATATTGCCAATATTTCTGTGTTATTCTTTTCTTTTTTTGGAAAAAAACGTATGACTTGATTGGAAGTTGATATATAAGATACGGAAAACTTTATTATTTCCCGAACAAGAAGCTAATGTATTTTAAATTAAAATGCGTGTATGCGTAACATCTTAATATAATTTTCTCAATTTGCCATGATCCAAACCCTAATTTTAAAATGTATTTTTAGAATTTGCTCACTACCGGTTAGCATAGTAAAGAAGTGTATAATGGTGTAGACTCGATTCTTACTAGTTTTAGTTTTAGAAATTATTTAGGAAGCGCAAGACATATTATTGTATCCTAAATTATTATATTTTGTTGCAGGACTTCTTTATTCATTATAATGAGTTTTGTGTACGCAAAACTTTTAGTAGTAATTTGTTTGGCATACGTAATATCGGAAGTAGTAACGCACAGCATTCCATTGTATTATTACGAAGGTTTCTTCACGTACTTGTATGGAATGAGCATTTTATTTCTTCTTTATGTTTTTTGTTTCCTGTTACAAGAAAGTACGTGTTGTTCCAACGAAAAAAAAGAACCGGTCAAAAAGCCACCCAAAGAAAAGATAAAGGAAAAGGAAAAGGAGAAAAAGAAAGAAGAGTTGCAAAAAAAGAAGGAAGAAAAAGAGAAGAAGAAAAAGGAAAAGGAAGATAAGAAAAAGGAAAAAGAAAAGGATAAAGATAAAGATAAAAAGAAAGATAAAAAGCAGGAGAAGGTAAGAAAAATTATTATCGACATTATTGTTATTGTTATACAAATTCCGAATGCATTTTCAAAACAACGAAATATGTTAACATTTTTAACACCGCTTTTTTAATTTTCATCAGCTATTCTGAATGTGTTAATTCAATAAATGTGCATAATTTTTTCATAACGAGTGCGAAAATGGCAGGTTTAATTGAGCAAATAACGGGGTGGGTACTTATTATTCGATGCCTTTTTTTTATAACTTTATTTAATTTTTGTTTTTGTTTGTTTGTTTTTCTTTCCTTTTATTTAATTTATATTTTTTATATTAATTTTGCTTACATTATTTTGTGTTGTTGAGCTTGTTGTGCGTGTATAGAGGGAGGTGTTTCCCCGTAAGATGAAGGATATGGTTCAACAGAAATCGACTTCACTTTCCCAGGTGAGCAAAGATTGGCTGGTAGTACTTTACTGCCTTGTTTATTTTAATCAAATACTACTCGAGAGAACTTTTAAGAGTCTGCGTTCAAAAACTTTCACGCTAAAACTATCTACGCCTTCTTCTTCTTCTTCTCCTTTCTATCTTCGATAAGTCGACTACTTCTACGTCAATAATATTACTTCAGACGTTTTAAAAGGAAACACAGGATGCAAATTTGCGCTTTTTATGCTTATTTTATTTAGTATATTATTATTTTTACATTCCGTTGAGTTTATTAGCTAGCACAACACTAAAAATTTTATGATCTTTTCGAAATGTGGTATTTAAAGATTTTTTTAAAATACAGTTAATTATCTACAACTGGCTTAAAATAGACAAAGATATTAACACGAAAATTGGAATGAGAAATTTAATTATTTTTATTTAATTACTTTTTTTTTGCTTCGGTGGTGTTCTTCTTGCAACATTTTATCACTTATTTACACAATTGGCAATGTATTATTAAAAATAAAAAGCTTAGTTTGTGCCCAACTTAAATTTTGACTTTCTCTGATAATTTGTTTGAATTATCCTGTGTTTCACGTCAAAATATTTTTCGCCCAATACACGCACAAACGTAGCGCACTTTATCACACTTATTTTGTCTACTTATAATTTGCTTTTTTCTTATTTGGTTATTTGGTTTGCGGGGTTAGAGTACATATCGGCGCAACTCCGAGGGGGTGGTTGACGCGGGTCTCGCCGGGGTTCCGGTACCCGTCGCGGAGATTGGCGCGCAACTCTCTTCTGACCCACCTGTTATCCAGCAGGAACAACATAGTCAACCTCTACAGCAACCTCCGCCACCTCCCCCACCTTCGGCTGATATTGAGGCTGGACCTATTGTTGTTAAATCCTTTCAAAAAAGAAAAACTACTCAGAATGATCACAGTCATGGAAGCTTTTTTTTAAGAATTGGTGCTATCGGTAAGTCCAAAATCTATGTTGGGTGTCCGTTTCTTTTTATTCGTCATTTTATTCATTCAACTTTTATAATGTTAGTGTTTACGCAAAAAGTTGAAAAATTAAAGACCGCCGTTGATGGAAATTCATAAAAATTCAATAAACAATAATAAATTAATAATTGTCTTTAATTTTTCAATTTATATTTTAACTTAATATTTTAAGTTGCTACGTACGTCGATGCAATTTAAGATAATCGCTTCGATTTCATATACCAAAAATATGTTTTGCAGCTTTTGGATTGGGAACTATGATTTACAATGGATTAGAATTTGGATCATTTTTTGAAGTTCCATTTGACTCGCGTTGCTATATGGTTTTACGTGGTGTTAATCCAGTTTTACAAATGATATTCACATTTATGCAAATGTATTTTATTTTCATGAACTCTCGAGTAAGTCCTCGTTCTTGGATTAATTTTTTTTTTTCATTTTTCTTAATTTTAGTTAAACATTCATCGTTTCAAAGTGATTGCGCGTTTTGGACTCATGCACGTGGTAGCTACAAACATTTGCGTATGGATTCGTACAATTGTTTTGGAATATTTGAAAGAAATAACGATCTATTATAAGAAAAATAATGAAACCGAGGAAGGACTTTTAGCAGGTAGACACTTGAACGTAATTTTTCATTTTGTTTTTGTAAATAATACTTGTTCATTTCATCTCGCCGCTGTAAATAACCGCAGAAAGCATTCGCTTACACAATTTACGTAACGCAAACGCAGTATTGGGCACTCACGTTATTGTACCTGATGTAATATCAAAAACTACGGCGGCAGTTACCACTGCATCAACTATCAGTTCAACTATAAAGCAAATTACGGCGGCTAGTGCACATGCAATTGCTACCACGCTTCGTGCAGCCACCACTACGGTGCCTACCACAACCACATCCAGACGTGAGTACGCCCATGATTATTGCTTGCAAACTAAATTTTGAAACTAAATTGAAAGTGGAAAGGCCGCTCTAATAGGGAAATGTACTATAATATTCACCGGCGGCTTTCCATGTGCGGTAAGTGTGAAAGCCGCCAGTGTATACCCATATTATTTTTTCTACAAACATAGGAGAAAAAGTAACTTTTAGAACCGCTCGATCTTCTGGTTAAAAGTACTGCAAGCAGGCCAAGTTTAACCTGTATCAAAATAGGTTCAGACCAAACCGATTTGCTTGCAATATCCTTTATCCAATGTACATAATATTATGTCTATAATTTTTAGGTTTATAGAGAAAATCTTGTACCTATATAGAGCAAAAAAGGGTAACCGTTCCTGATTTCAAACTGTATTTTATAAAAACAACTATTTAATCTTTTCCCTCCGCGTCTAGTAAAAACGGCTTCCAATTTCCAATATCATTATTTGTAAATAAAAAAAAATTATTTTTCGTTTTGTTTCTATTGTCTGTCTAAACTATCAACTAACAACTTTTCAAATCGTTAAGGTTTCTTGACAACTTCTAAAACAATTCCAACACTTTTATGGAAATTAAATAAAACTACTACGCTTGGTTTAACAAAACCAACTCCATTAACTACCACAACTACCAGAGCGGTCTGGAGAGCGGCTACCACAACTCTAACTACAACTCCCTACAGAAATTTCTTTGAATATAGGGGTCCCTATAATCACAATAACATTGCTAATGGTATGCGGTACTAATCTCATAAAAATTTTAATCGAGTACGTTTACAAACCTTTGCTATTTTCAGTTTCCGATAAATCAAACGGATCGACTGTATTCGAAAGCGCTTATCCTCAAGCTCTCGTTTCATTGTTTAATAGTTCCAATACTTTAGATAATAACAGCGATCCATTGAGCTGCGGAAGAGTGAATATAATGGGAACAATTGTTCAAGATTCGGCTCCATACTTATTTCCGTTCATAATCGAATATTCGCTAATTGGCGCCGCGGTTATATATGTAATGTGGAAACACATCGGTCGCAATCCTAGGTAAAATCAAAATAAAAATAAATATTTTTCGAGTCTCTATATATTATAATCTCTCTCCGCAGGTACATAAGCGAAGAAGATCTGGAACATCGTTTAGAAGTGATGTTATCTCGAAGAGCAGTTGCGATGGCTCATGCTCAACACGGACGAGTCGATTGTGTTGGAGCATCCAAAGGATTATTTTTTGGATTGCTCATACTTGTGGGCTCTTTAATATGTCTTATATTATTTTTCGTATTAATCCAACATCCGGTGTTGGGATTATTGGCTATTTATTTATCCGACGTGTCTCATTGTGGACTAATGGCCCTCAGTATTCTGGCCATCATTATTGGTTTTATAAGGTAAATAACTACACGGATTCACTTACTTGGCTTAATTTTATTTTTTTTTTTTTGATTTTTTTATATTATACAGGGTGGCCGTCTGAAAACGAAACAGACGAGATTGTGGCCAGCAGAATTTTGTTTTCAAGACATGCAAAAACAAGTCAATTTTATCATCACTTTTACTGCTATTCATAAGCATTGACAGTTCAACCCTTAAGGTACCTATAGGGCAAACCACCCTTGGAATTTTGAATGAAAAGATGGGTCTGATAGAAAGATCAGTTTAATGAAATTAGATGTTCAACAATTTACAATTCTTTTGCATTTTTTCATTTCTTAAAAAAATTCTACTGGCCACAATTCAGTCTGTTTCGTTTTCAGACAGCCACCCTGTATATCTAATGTGTATATTTATTTTTAGTTTAATCCTTATTAATTGTGTTCATTTTCATTTCATGCTTCTTTTTATAATTTTGGCACAATCACCGTACATTATATTATAATCCATCAAAGAAATTGCCTCACACGTTCGGAAATTAATTGTAGGGTACAACAGCTCAAATTTAAAGTGGAAGAGCAAAGTGATCTGAACGATATATTATTACGCGTTTCGGCATTTGGATTATTCGCTTATGCCGTATTTAGCGTAATAGCTGGATCGCTCAACGCTATGACTAAGGAGCCAAATTTACTAGTAATGGTTACTGGAATCTTATCCATAGCACAGGTAAGGTTGCATAATTTTTACGTACTCCAACGAGAAATCCAATTATTCTGTATTTAAAATTTCAGGTCATATTGCAACTTTTATTCATTTCGGATGTGTCTCGTCGCCGTGTCCACTTGCCCGAACACGATAGATCTAAACCGGGCCGACAAATTGTAACATTTTTGCTCATATGCAACGTTACGATGTGGATAATATACACGTTTGAGGCACAAAAAGTGGAAGCCAACCCAGTACAACTCGAATTTTACGGATTCTTAGCATGGTCCATCATTCAACGTGTAACTTTACCGTTATGCATATTTCACCGATTTCATTCCGCAGTCACATTAGCCGAAATTTGGAAGACAAGCTACAAAGCAAGACTCGAATAATTTGAAAGAACTCGAGATTTATAACTCACGATGTGTTTAATACAAAATTTTTATTGCTCACTTTCGTAAATTTTAAGTAAAATTTATTATAAAAAAAACTAAAAGTCTGATATTGCTCACCCACAAAATTAATTTTTCTCCGCCATAGGTAATCTGCATTAAATCTTTATGATATTATGATCGAACTAGCACCTAATTTGGTAATTATTTTAAAACGAGCAACTTTTGGTTTACTTATAAACACGAAAAATTTTAACAAAAATTTCTTAGACAAGATTCGAAATTAGATCGATCGCTCGGAAGGTCTAACTGCGCTTTAGTCTAACTAAATTTAATGGTAAATCGTGTTTTGTATATTTTTAAATTTGTACATATTTTCACATATCGATGTACCTACTACCTATACCCATTATTATAGTTAGTAATTATATTATACCTATTATTATTATATTATTTTAATTTTATTTATTAATATTTATTTTTTAATTTTAAACTGTTAAAGATACATCTGGGAGGAGTCAACAAAAGTAGCATTAGTTAATACTTATAAATAATACTCAAAATATAAAATTATTTGATTACAAATAATAATATATTATTACAAAATTAGCCATCCATGTTTGTTCAAAAAATGGTATAGTGCATAAAAGTCATAATCATCGTTACATATACACAGTATTTACTTAAATGTGAAATAGTTTATAGAAGTTTTAACAATTTAAAATTATTATTAAAATAAGGAAAAAGTAATTATTACAAAATAATTTTGCATGTAAATAATTGTCGGAACAAAATTATTTATTAAAAACTCTACAACAAATTTTAGACGAATTCTGCACCAAGTGGCTTCGTATAACGTGAAATTCCTAAAACCAGCACAATCTTTCTATTATTCTAGTATTAAAAAATACGCACACCGGTAGTTGAAAACTTTTATGGGCGATCGATCATTTTGATGCACAATTCGCCTAATATTCTAGAATTTTCTTTCGATTTTGCCTTAATATTCTGTAATCTCCTGTTACAGAAAATCGGTAGAAAACCTTTCATTTTTAATTTTGTTTTTGTCCTTGTTAAAAAATCCGATAGAACTTTGTTGCTCCGATAATGATTAATAATGATAGAGATTCAAAATAAAAAATGTTCTAGAATCTTATCGCGAAGATTTTAAATAAACTTGAATTACGTTTAATCAATCGTTTTAGCAAGGACGAACCGAACTTAAAATGATTATTTTTTCTCGAGTTAAAGATAACTTAGCAGAGATGACACGTCTGTAATTTAATCGAAAAAAAGTAGATATCTACTACGCATAGCTTACGAAGTTACACATACATTTTTTATGAGAATATTTCGATAACTTGGAAGTCAAGTTTACCTCTTTTTGGTTTTCTTTTTTTATTACATTACGGATGTGTTTCAATTTGAAGCTTTGACTGGGCGCAAATTAGACTACCAAATAGAATGTTAGAAAAATCTTGGATAATATTTAACTTAATTGAATTAAAAGTCTAACTTACGTCTAAGTAACCAATATGCCAAGGTATATTTTTTCAAACTACAACTACTATTTATTAGATACGATATTCGTAGCTAGGGATTACTCATCACATTTTAAAAAATCATAACAAATTATTTACAGTGCACATTACTTTTAATATAATATAGAAATTTCACGTTTCTACTTTTATACAGACTAAACTAAAACGAGATTTGAATTAGTCGGTAGTTGTTCAAATGTACTGGGTGTAATACATGTGGACCATTAAGTAAAAAGCCAGTTATTTGTAACGACATTATATTTTTCAATTTTTCCACTCAAAAATTTAATAATAATAATAATAATAATGATGATTTGGTACATATACGAAATCGTCGGTTGCTTTCAAATTAAAATTATAACTTTTACGTGTGCGCTTCGCCTTAGAAGCGTTATTCCCTTACGAAGCAAGTAATTTTATTATTGAGTAAATATGTAGGTTACGATATTATATTTATATTACGATAATGATTTTTCTCAAAAATTGTGCCATATCTATTCGTTTTAAGATAATTTTTTCGTTTTCGCTCCAAAGACACTAAAAACCAAAAAAAGGAAGATACATAAATTAATTTAGTGTCTTAAAACGAAAAAGAGAGCAAATTTCTCTTTGCCTCTTTTTCTTATTTAAGTAAAAGTTGATATTAAAATTTTGTGATATTATTATCCCTTTAAATTCTTTTATATTTCTCACCAGATTCACTTTTGCACAAAAAAACTTACCAAAGTTTGTACATATTTTTTGCGCAATGCATTTAATTAAAATTGTGATTTATATTTGAAATATAATATGTAACATAAAGTACATAACATAGAAATATCTACATAATTAATAAATTTAAAAAAATAATTTTTCTGTGCAGTATATGTAGTGTGGATGTGTTAAAGTTTCTATAATAATAGAAATATGTCATGTTGCAGATTATAATAAAAAAAAATATTAATTAGTCATAATTATATTATTAAATATATATATTATATATATATGTATATATTTTACACAATTTTATTTATTAGACTCTAGTAAAACAACAATAATTTTTAATTTTTTCTATAGCTTTGAATGACGAAAGCTATACTATGTCATGTTATGGAATAAAGCGCAACATAGTTTTAGAAAATTGGAAATTTTCTCATGTGCTCAAAACAATGTCCAACTAAAATTAAATCTACGACATATTTAGAATGTGGGCTTCTTATAAATCGTACTCAACACTGCCGTTTCTCTAAATGTTAGACGTTTTTCTCTAAAACCAAACCAAAAAGTACTTACCTACCTTAAAAGTGTGATTGATTTTTTCAAATATTTTTTCGTAAAATCTTTCTTATATTTGATATTTAAGTAATGTTTTGTGTAATATTTCTGTATTAAACGTAATAAATAATAGAAAAGATTTTCCTTCTTTGTTTTTACTTCAAACGATATTGTAGATTTTTATTAATTCCATGTACGGAACTTCAAATTTATCAGTAAATCCAGTATTTTTCCGAATAAATTAAGAAGAAAAATTTCAAGAAAAAAGTTAAAACTGCAGGCAGAAAATATTTGCTCTACTGACATTTTGTATTTTATCTCGGAAAATATAAAAATATCTGAAGAAAAATCATACCTGGGTTGAATCGAACTTGGGACCTTCCGGGACCACTTGAAGATGCGTTACTATCTCATCAGCTATAGATAATATCAGTCGCTTAAATGCAAAACCCGACAAGTCCAGTGAAATATAAAACTAGATAATGCAGAAAAACTCTTATTTTTTTTAGCATAGTTTCCTACCCATAGATCAAAATATAAAAATCAATTGATAAAATCTGGAGTATAGAATAGAATTACTTTCATTTCTGAAAAACCTGTGACATGTTGTTACGTAAACTAGCTAAAGTATTCTCTGACAACTGCTTCACCTTCTCCTAAAATATTACAGTATTTAAAATAATTTAAAAAAATCTGTAAACTAAATTAGTAGTAATGATAAAATGATAAAAATAAAGCAGTGGTTCCCAAAGTGGTCGACCCCCAAAAGTCCTCGGAATCATTCAGGGGGTCCGTGAAAAATTAAATTTGATTTATGGTTCCCTCAACAACGTCAGGGAGCCCGTGCAAGATTTAATTGTTTAAAATGAAAAAAATGTGAAATTCTGTATTGTTACGCAAATGGTATAGTTAGTTAAGCATATTTGAATAAAATTGATATACCAAATTAATTAGTGCAAAATAAATACCATTTTTTCACAAAGTTTTTTCACTTGGAGGTCCGTAAGCAAATTTTGCCTATGAAAAGGCCAAAACTGTTTAGAAACCGCCGATCTGCAGAAAAGACCTTCTTTATATTAAAATTTCTTTAGAAAATAGCTATTCAGTAGTGGATTTCTCATTAGGAACAGTTGGGGGAGGTTGGTGGCAGGATTTAGGGGGCGGCAGCCGCTGCACTAATAATGTATATACATTTTATACATACCTTATTATTTCATTAATTCGTTTAAAAATTAAATCGCGTGTTAATGTCAATAAAATGAGGTTATGTAGTTCAGTTTGTTTGGTACCAGTTTCTCAGCATCTGACGCTGCACTAATATGGCGTATAGCAAATTCTTCGGAAATAGCACGAAATTGCCCCAATGTTATTCGTTTACTTTCGTTACAGATCACACATCGTACGACTGTACCAAAGTGTAAAAAAATTTTGTGTTATTAAGTTTTTCAACAATGTTGACGTTTCATTTGTTATACTTTATTTAACGGTGATTTAACGCATTTATTAAAATAATTAGTGCAAGTCAAGTTAACAGTAAATAAAACTGGTTTCCTCGTGAGTGTGTGCGCGAGATTTTCTTTTTTTGTGAATTAGGTCGTTAGTTGTAAGATGAAATTTTACAAACAAAAATTATTATCAAACGTCCAGTTGAAAAGACTAAGTGAACATAAATATTCGTGTAGTAGTAATAGTATATGCGACATATTTTTACAACCTTGGTGGACATGGTTAGTTGGACGTGTGCCTCTTTGGTTGGCACCTAACCTAATCACAGTTGTCGGATTACTTATAAACATATTAACAACGCTTATATTGGTGTGGTGAGTTTTCCTTTCACTTTACTTTCTTTTAAGATTATTGCTTGCCGTTTAAGGTACTCTCCGGACGCAAAACTTGAAGCACCGCGATGGGCATGCTTCCTTTGTGCGGTAGGATTATTTGTTTATCAGAGCTTGGATGCGATAGATGGAAAACAAGCCCGACGTACTAACACGGCGTCGCCTTTAGGCGAATTATTTGATCATGGATGCGATTCAATATCCACAATTTTTGTTGCCTTATCGGCTTGCATAGCTGTACAATTGGGATATTACCCGGGTTGGATGTTCTTTCAAGTTAGTCTTGCAACTACACTTTCTTGCTTTTCTAATCTTTCACTTTTTAGTGTTTTTGTGCAATGACGCTCTTCTATTGCGCCCATTGGCAGACTTATGTTTCGGGAACATTGAGGTTTGGAAAAGTTGATGTCACCGAAGCTCAGTTTTCCATCATAGCCATACAACTTATTTCAGCAGTTTTTGGACCCACCGTGTGGTCAACAAAGGTAAATTGAACGTTGTTTTTGTTTAAGACTTATCCTAAAGAAGTCAAGTGGTATCGACGTTGTTAATTTTTGATTAATTTACCGTCGACTTGAAACTGGACCTCTTCAACTGTGTGGGATTCATCGGAAGGCTATTTTTGTTACAAAATTGTTTATTTTAAATATTCAAAATGTTTGGTTCTAGCCTCGGTAAATATCGTAATACTCTCATTTCGTGGTGGGTACAGGTTTTACGCGAAAGCAATAACAAAGATTATGTTATAAGTAGGTGTGTTATAGTCTAACATACATAAGTTAGTGCTTGTTTACAACGAGGTAAGGCGTAAAAAATACATAAGAGATAAAAAATATAGATACAAAAAAATGGTTAATCTCAAACTGCAGGATGTAGAATATTCTTTTGCTTATAGCAGTGTAAGTCCAATGTTATTCGATGCTCCATTAAGGTTTTATTTATATTTGTAATTTTTACGTTTTATGTATTTTAATATCCTAAGTTCATCAGAAATGCAGTATATGGTTCTATTAATTATTATTAAATTAAACATATTTTATGTAAAAGTAACGAAAATCATCAAATTTTGATTAAACTATTTGAATATATCGTATAAATATTCTATTAACGATTTGAAGGCCTTGAATTATTGCGTTAAATTATTGAACCCATTTAAATAGACTAGCATAATTTTATTAAGCATGATGATTGTAATAAAATTTTCTATCTAATTTTTTTGTTGGATTGCTTAGAAGTGTTTTACATATAATATGTATTACATATGCACTTCTTACGAAGATTAAAGCAGCCTTGAATTGTTACATCAAGCAATTTATTATTACATTCGCGATTTTTATGTAATATTCTCATATTGTTAAGAAAAGTTCAATTTAAACAAGATTAATTTTTAACAGCATATAAGCAGTAAATTAGATAGCAAATTTTTCATTTTCTTATCAACATTTTATTGATGTAAAAAATGAAACGATTGTTAGTCTCTATTTACCTACATCTTCTCGTAAGATTTCTTATTTTTGATGAATAGCAAAATTTTGTTTCCACCATAAAGGTAGAATTATATTACCGCATTTAAATTTTTTTGTAGCTAAATAATTACCTACCAAATTTAATTGTTAAAAAGTAATGATCGGTGTAAGTACTCATCATGTTTAACTTCAAGGTTGGTGTCCTACCTACTATACTATACATCATGATTTTTAAATTCTATATTATAAATAACTTAACTTGCGTTCAATGAGGCCGATTTGTAACCAAGTTATTTAGCTCCAGTTATCCAATCTCTCAAAGATTTATTTTTACAGAAATATTTATTGCAAGAATTGTATTTGTGTACGTACATCTTGATAAGATTGGTGCAATCGGCACAAAATAAATCTAAAAAAGATGACAACCAATTCTGGTTTAAACCAATCACCCACTGAATGAATTCCTCTTAATTTAAATTTTGTTTTAAATTCTTAATATTGTGATGGTGCAATCACACTAACTTCTGTTTCTTCTTTCTTGTTTAAAACGTTTAACTAGCTGTACAATTTAATTGATTAATTCTATTGACTTGCTAATACTAACATATGTCTGTTTTAAAGTTAAGTAATGCCTGGGATACACGAGCTTTGTAACTAATGCTTAGTCGACTTTTTGCTAAGTAAATAGAATCGGTTTCTATCCACTCGCATTGGCAGTTTACTAATACGAAGCACTATTCAGCATGTTTACACGCAAGATATTGCTATAAGCGACAAGTACTAAGCATTAGCTACGAAGCTCGTGTAAACTAGGCATAAAGTTACAAGTAACTTAAAATACTCTCCAAATAATTTGTGCGATTAGCTAACTACGTAATTCTTGATATTAATTAATAAAATAACCTATTCTAAAAAAGTAGCAGAAATTAATTGATTAATAACAATAATCCACTTGTACTATTCAACTAATAGAATTAGTACTATTATGACACGAGCTTCAGATTATATTCCATTGGTTAGTTAAATTTAGTGGCTTGCTGAAAGTTTTATAGCTTTATAGCTCGACATTAAAGAATTTAATTTTTTTATTATATCTATTACCTTTCATTGGGGGATGTTTAATAAATAAACGAAAAATACTTTGGATAGTTACGACGAGCACCAAATTTGCTTCTTTCGGCACCTTTTTAATAAGCAAGAATTGTTTGTAATAATTGTTTGAGGAGGTATGTCCTTATTATCATACAATTATTATAATAAATTATAACCAACATGATCTTGCATAATTAGCTAATTTTTAAGAATTGCTTGTTTTGATGCTGTTTATAAACAAAACGATTGGTTTATTTATGGAACACCCTGATGGTATTAATCTGTATGGATACCCTGTATAATAGTAATCAATCAAATTACTCAAATCAACCATCAGTCGTTTATTTGGAAATGAACCTTAAGATATATTTTATTCTAAATTATTAACTTTAATCAAGTGCCACATTTCTTATTTTCTCTAGGAAAATTGAAAAGTTTTTCTTCGTTTCTTTACAGCAATTTTTTTTGTCAATTTGTAAAAGTACAGCAATTAATCATTTACATTTAATAGCAAAACACCTAATTTAAAATTTAACAAATTAATAGCAGATGAATAGAAACTATAAGATTGTGTTTTACTTAAATGATTATTTGTTTAACTTTTTGGATTATACTATTATTTTAATTAGCAGACGTTGGTGAGGAAATAATTTTAATATGAGTTGATGCAGTTTTTTAGTGGGATGTTTGTTTTATGGTATTTAATACCCCTTTCGACATTTATGTGTTGTTCTTGGTCATTATACAACATGCTAGGAGTCATCTTCACAGGAGGAGTAGGAAAGAATGGGTCTACAGTTGCCGTAAGTTGTGCCGACGTTGAATACAGCATGGATATAATATAAATTGCTATTAGCTGTTTATAAAAAGAATTGTTAGGTTTTTAACGCAAAAACGGGTTTTCTGGGACGAAACTTGGGATGTGCATGTAAAAGCTTATTAATTACCTACAGTTTGGAGACAACTTGTTTTTAGTTTTTAAATTGGGCAATGCAATAGTAATTTTTATCTTACAAAAAATAATGTAAGGTCATATTTCCCATTGTATTGTTTTTTTTTATCAAGTTTGCTCAAAAGTGAATCTTGTGATGATGACGATGATATGATGATAACTTCACCTCAAGTTTGAATTTTGAGTTTACTATGTGGTATTTTCATTCTACAATCATTTGATCGACTGGTATTTTTGAAAATGTTCAGGTTGTCTGGAGCAATTTCGGTTTTTTGGTATATTAATTACATAGGTTATTAAAATTGAACTGCAATTTAAACGTTACTTTTTATTTTACTGTATTTAAATTTGTAATTCTTTTTGTGTGCTTTTTATTGTTGTATTATTAATATTTTTAATATCCAAGATTCCCGGTTTGAATATGGAGTTGAAGTTGTTACCAATAGGCATAGCTTGTGCAATGGCGTTCCTTCTGGCTCAGGCAAACCTAGCAGTCATTTTCACAGGCGGTGTGGGCAAAAACGGATCCACTGTTGCTGTAAGATTGCTCCACGGTCAACCTGTTCTAATAGTTAGATAATAAATTTGTTCGATAAACTTTGTTTTAAATTTTTAACTTTTATAAAGCTACCAAATTTTATTGAACTTGATGAAATAACTTTAGAGTATGGTAGAACATTTCCTACTAACTCATTGCTCTTATTTGCTTTATGCTTGCTGTAATTTTATTCATCTCAAATTCGAATAAATTAATGTTGTCGATTAATTTAATCTTAATAACATTAATAAAAGTTATTTTATATTTTAAATGAACGTTGTTTTCTATATAATACATTAATTTATTTGGTTTTTGAATTTTTGTTTTATGATTTGTAATTCAAGTTGCATCTTTTTCTTTTGTTTGATTTATAAACCTTCTTTGCATCCAGCTTTTCTGTGCATTTGATTTCAACTTTCAGATTATTTTGTTTTAAAAATCGGAAATGCGTGTAGCGTGCCAAATTTTTGTCGTAAACACATAACATCTTATTTTCACTGTGTGCCAAGAAACATCCAAGGACACTTTTAGTCATTATTAAGTATCAATCGAAAAAAAAGCAACAACTATTACAAAATAATTAAATTTATTTAAGCTACCAAGGTTTATTTCCTTGAAATGTTGATTAACGTAATTTAAAAATTCCTGATTAAATTTAACTCTGTTGTTTCCTGTTATTTATTTTGCAATTTAAATACGATAAAAATGATCTGAAAGGGTTTGATTTTTCTTTTAAATCTTGAAAAATTAATTGTTTCTTTTATTAGATAAAAATTTTTCTTAAAGCAGGACCCAACCATTTTGTGTTTTTTTCTAATATTTAAAACTCCCAATTCGGAAGCTTAACTAATAACTTTTCCCGGGAAATAATTTAGAAATGCAATTATGTTTTTTTGCTTAAATCTTTAAACAACAAAAATAATCCCCTCAGTTTTTTGGTTAAAAATTTGTAGAAGAATGTCTTAAAGATCACCAATTTCTAGATTTCCTGTTTCTTATAAATCTTATGCACAAAATAGATATTAGTAAACTTAACTTAAACTAATTTGTGAGATACATAAATGTTTATAAAAACCCAAATTTTATCTAAAAGCTCTTAGTTTTCATGTGATTTTCTTTTTATTTGTCACTAAAGTGGTCCAGAAATGAGCAAAATTATACTCTGATGCATGAAAATGAGAACATTTCGAAAAACCTCCATAAAAAAGAACGGACTACTTTTGTATACATCAACAGGAAGGCACGTTTTTTCTAAATCTCGAAAAATAAGTTGATATTATTTGGACGACTGTATTTTGGAAAATTTATCCAGAACATCTCTTTTTTTTTAATTTTTAACTCAAAATTGTATCTATTTTAATTTTGCTTATAACTATTTTGTCTTTAGGATGCATACTGAAAAATCAACCTACAATCTTGTGATTTTTAGCACATTTTAACTTGGGAACTTTTGTCTGATGCAAAACTGAAAAATTTATATAAATAAAAAGGGCCTTTTTTAATTAAGAGAAAAAATATTAAATTTTGTGAATACATCATTTTTATAGCATGTCATTTGTTAAGACTGTTTTGAATTTAATAATTTGTTTTATTTGTCACTGAATCTAAAGATGTACCTCGACTATTATATTAACTATTTAAATTTTATATTAATTTTCACTAGCTCATTTATATATTTAAATTGTCTTTCGGAAAATTGTTAAGCTTAATAAATTTGAAAGAGACAATTAATTTTTATAAATATCAAGTAGTTCTTTTCTTCTCTAATTTCTTTGCATGGAATGGTTTATCGTTGTAATATTGCATGAGTTGCTAATGTTTTACTTTATATTGTGTAGGGAACAAGTGTTCTGTCGCCAATAATACCATTTTCAATGGTTTTGGTACCTGCATTCATTATCTATCGTAAATCTATTGAACATGTATACGAACATCACCCAGCTTTATATATTTTGTCGTTTGGAATGGTGTCGGCCAAAATAACTAATCGACTGGTGGTATGTATTTGTGATAACTTATGATTAAAGTTATTTATTAATCCAATTTTGTTATTTTTTAGGTGGCTCACATGACGAAAAGCGAAATGGAGTACATGGATTGGTCTCTAATTGGACCAGCACTATTATTTTTTAATCAGTATTTTAATACTTTTATATCAGAGTACATTGTGCTGTGGGTATGCATGGTAAGTGTCAATCCACTTGTGGTTCATTCTATATCAAGTGATCCAATACTGGTTGCTTGTTCATTTTTTTGTACGATCGATCCAATTGCATTTCATCACAGCAGTAATGCGATTTGAACCACTCACTAATAGGCTAGAGAGGGTGGGAAACTGTTTCCAGTCATAAGATGATCAAACCTCTAATGAGGATAAATCCAATAAAAAGTATTGTCATAACGTGTTGATAATTCAAAATAATTATTATTTAAATTCATTCTTTTTTTTATAATATTGGATAAAAGGTATTTCCTTGCAATAAAACAAAATTCCTATTATCGACTAGTTTCAATAAATTTTTGTTCTAGTTTTTCTCAAACACAGAGGAGGACATTCGAATGATGTTGTGTTCCAATTTTTCCATTTATGTATTAAAACTTTTTTTTGCCGACACTGACTGAAACAATTACACAATTAAAGTCAAATTTGTTAAAACTAGTCCAGCCGGCAATTAATTTTTTTCTGGATCACCTGATACAGATTGACCTACATTAAAATAAAATTATTGTTTAATATAATTATGTGAAATTTTCAGGTGTGGGTTTCCTTTGAATTGCTTCGCTATTCCTCACAAATCTGCATAGAAATTTGCGATCATTTGCACATAGAATTGTTCAAGATTCCATATCCTGGTGCTCCACAACGAATAGCAACTCCCATCTCGAACCTAGTTGCTTCAGAAAAGAACGGTACGGCAAGCAAAAATAGTACTAAGCTAAGAAGTCGTAAATATTATTGAATTTTTATTTAGCACACAAAACACACACTCCCTCATTTTTTAAATTGTTAATCATTGGAAAATTTTAAACTGACGTGCAACTTAAAGGTGTCGACTTGATTTTATAAACTAGCAACTTTTTATTGCACCTACACTTTTTTGTAATTGCATGTGGATATGCCGCTTGTAGCTTCTGTAAATGGCTAACGTTGATTGTAAAAAAAATCGGTACCTTTAAGTCTTTTTAAATAAAAATAAATATACCTTTATATTTTTTTAAATATCAAAAAAGATTATTGTAGTTTTGATTGTTTGGCGTTGTTATTATGCAGTTTAAATGTGACTAGCCAATTTTTAACGAGAACTGCTAACGACCCACTTAAGTTCAATTATTAGTTTAATGTTGTTAGAAAATTTTTGTAATTATCAATTGTTAATTAATTATAACATTTTTGTTAATATAATAATTATTAGTTCGTAACGAATTTGTAAGAGAGTCACTTTACATCACACTCATAAAACTCCATAAAATTGTACGTACAAATGACAAATTATTAACATTGTGGTGGTGGATAATGTATTCACGCCTGCGGTAATCATGGACTTTCCTAATTTCTTTTATTTTTTACTTTTTTTATACTCTCTCTCGCTCTCTTCGTGATAGCGAACAATTCACATTGCTTGCTATTGTGATAATTGTGCCACATTAATAATACATCACATCATAATAATAATTATATTGAGGTAAATTTTGGATGCTGGTTTTATGTGCATATATATTTTTTTTAAATTTTTGATGTTCCCCTCGTGGTACCTTAAAACCAGTTGATTACCTAAAAGTGAACTTTTATTAACCGCACACATGTTTGTGTGTGTAAAATATTCATCATGTAATCAAATATGCATTTTGTACAATAAAAAATAAAATAATTCATTGTTACCTGAATGCTTTTATTTATTTTTAACAAGTGCGATTATTTAAAAATGTTATTTTTGTTACGATATTTTCATCATTAAAATGGTTTTTAAATAATCGTTTAATTCAAATCGTTTTTCTGTACAGTTTTAATATTTTCATTTTGGTAGTTGGTTTTAGGTCCAATTTTTATTGACGAAGATCGGCGACCTTTAATAGACGAAGTATGAACCGACTTGGATTTTAATTCAAGAATGAAGATTTTATTCGCAACAGTTGCAATATTTATTTTTTGTCATTATTTAATATTAAAAGTACTTTATTTATTTAAAAAGAAATGTTTTAATGTATTACTGTATAAAACTCTTGAAGTTGTAAATTTATTTTTTTAATGCAAATTTGCATGGGGTTCGAAGAATACACCAAGTCGATAAAAACTAACTTCAAATGTTTTTTTTTATTTGTTTTATTATTGATAAAAAGTATTATTTTTAAATTAAGCAAAATAAGTTTTATTGTTAACATCTAAATTTGTATTTTTATTTTATTTACTGTTAAGTTAACGTTATTGTTCAAACAACAAGTTTTTAGATGATTCGACATTCCAGTTTATCAATAATTTATTCTTGCCATTTTAAGCATGAAAATATCAAAACTGTCAAATGAAAAACTCTAAATGCTCGGTGCCAAAACTTAAATTGCATTTGAGTTATTTTATAAATGAATATTTTTTAAATAAAAGTAAACCAAATTTTTTAGCATTTTATTTATTATTTTTTTTAATTGACAGAGTAATAAGATACTTTCCAAAAGAGTCATTGTCATTAAAGAGTGGAACATTTTTGCTGTGATATCATTGCTGATGTGGAGCTGCGTTTGAACTCTTAATCTTATTTAATCGAAAAAAGTGATATAGGATAATGAAAAATAAGAAAGGCAGATTTTGGCTTTCTCTAGTGAAGAAAATCTTCGTTTTGATAGTTACTGAATTCTACAAAAAAGCTGTCAGATTGTAGAAGGTTTCCGCAAAACACCACGTTTCAATTTATTCAAGATGAGGTACATTGTATTGTTTATCATAATAATTATCTACCCAAATTCTAAATGGAGTTATAAATCAGGGCAAATAAAATTATTTTTCAACTCATTTCGTATCACTATTGAAAAATCTCTTGGACATTTTATTTTTATACATTTTTCTAATTAGCAGGTTGTCACATAAACACCAAATTTAATTCCGAATAAATTTATTTATTAAAAAATAAATTAGTATATAAAGTTTTCCAGAATTAAATTTGGTGTTTATGTGACTATCTGTTCCTTAATAATTTATCATTCCAGAAAGCTGCTTTAGTTTTTATTTTAAATCTACTATAAATAATATGCTTTCTCTTTGATCATTATTTTTTGATCGACAGTTCAAAATTTTGCTTATGGTGAATGATGATTAAACCCTTTTTTGTTCCTCAGGAATCCAAATAATATTACAATTAATTATTTGATGTAATTTAAACTAATTTTTCAATAAAAAATTCTACCCTCCCACAAATTATTCGAATATCAAAATTAAAAAATCTTAATCGAGTAAGCCACTGAACTACAAACAACATTTTACTTCTTAAATTCTTTTTTTTTATTAAATAAATATTATTCATTTTGTATGTCGCGTTTATAATATTCCAATTAACTGACTATCAGTTTCATTTTAAATAATCAGAAATTAGAGAATAAAGCGACTAACTTCAATGCCAATTATCTGATGAATGAAACTTGATCGCAAGTATATACTTCTATGCTTACACCGAAGTTTATCAAAAGAGTCTGCACGACCTCCTTGCAAGACAGTTTCACTCCGCCACTGCCTCGACCGTGAGAGATTTTAGCTCGCGTATCTTTCTGTTGGTACTGGATGGTGAGATCGGCGAACCAAATAAGGAAGATTTTATGTTTGTTTATAATAGTATATCTCATGAAATTAATTTTATTTAGGTTCGATGAAGTGTAAAAAGAAAAAAATTAGATGCTATTATTAATTTAAAATTTATGTGAATTTTACTCGGACTTGTTTTATTTTTTTTGTTTTTTAAATAGATCGGTTATGTTATGAAGAATATCAGTTTAAATGAATTTATTTTTTGTATCATAACCATAATTGTTGTTTATTTTCATGTCTGCAATGGTATTATGGTAATTCTTTGTTTGCTGTTGAGTAATAATTTGCTTTGCAGGAAATTTGGGACAAACGGCCGGTCCAATGTTATTATATTCCACCATGAAAGATATAAGAGTGACCAGAACTATTAATTCCAAAATTAAGCCTCTTACTTTGATTCGAAATCTAACCGATGGTGCCGTTCTCGATTTTAATTTTATTTCCAACAAAATGTGTTGGACCGATCATGGACTCGAAAGTATTCAGTGTGGCGATTTTGACGGAAACGAAATACAAAACAAAGTAAGCTTTTGCAAAAAATGTCATTTGTTTTTATTAGTTAACAAACTCTTTGTATTTTCTATTAAGATCGAAATTGTGACCAGCGGGGGTGGTTTGTTATCGCCCGATGGAATTGCTTGCGATTGGTTTACCAATAAGATATATTGGACCGATAGCGAAACCAATCGAATCGAAGTTGCCACCACTACGGGCCAACATCGCAAAGTTTTATTTTGGACAAACGTCGATCAACCACGCGCAATTGCTTTGGTTCCTATGAAAGGGTAATTCATTTTTAATTGTTAAGAACTGTGCTCAAAATTGAAATTTGTTTAGTTTGATGTTTTGGACCGATTGGGGCGAAGGCCCAAAAATTGAAAGGGCAGGTATGAATGGCGACCCTTCCACCAGAAAAGCAATAGTCACTGAAAGGATATTTTGGCCTAACGGATTAACGGTGGACTACGAGTCGGAATTAATATACTTTATTGATGGAAAGCTATTATTTATCGATGTTATGGATTACAATGGACAGCATCGGTCTACTATATTAAAAAGTGGCTTTGAGTATCCATTTGCGTTAACGTTTTTTCAAAATAAATTGTACTGGACCGATTGGAAAACTTGGTGAGAGATTTTAATTTTATATTTATTCATTTTAATAATAAATTGGTCTTAGGTCAATTCATGTACACGACATAAATTCAACCCAAGATTCGAAAGAATATTTTCATCATTCTGACGTTGTCCCCATGGATATTCACGTATGGGACCAACGTCGGCAACCCTGGAAAGCTCATCCCTGTGAAAATTATAACGGAGGCTGCTCTCATCTTTGTCTTCTTGCTCCTTACGATCCTGGTTATTCTTGTGCTTGTCCAATTGGAATCAAACTTACAGACAACGTTACTTGTGCAAACGGACCTCAAGAACTATTAATCTTAGCCACACGAACCGACATATACATAATCTATTTGGATTCAGCCGATTACACTCACAAAATCTTACCACTTACTAATATGAAGTATACCATTGCTGTCGATTATGACCCAGTGGATGGTTTTATATATTGGACGGACGATGAAGTTAAAAAAATACAAAAGGTGCGATTAAACGGTTCCGAACAAACGGACGTGATTATCACTGAAGTACAACATCCCGACGGTGTGGCAATTGACTGGATAGCGAGAAATTTATACTGGACTGATACGGGTACGGATAGAATCGAAGTGGCACGTTTGGATGGAAAATATCGGAAAGTAATAATTAGCGAGGGTCTACTGGAACCGAGAGCGATTACTGTGGCGCCCGAAATCGGTTGGATGTTTTGGTCGGACTGGAACGAGAAGAGTCCTAAGATAGAGAGATCGAATTTGGACGGCTCAGAACGAGAAGTCATCATTTCCAGCAATTTGGGATGGCCTAATGGCGTAACTTTGGATTTGGAAAATTTAAAAATTTATTGGTGCGACGCAAAAACGGATAAAATCGAATATTCAAATATGGACGGCACGGATCGTAGAGAGTTACTTAACGATAATTTGCCTCACGTTTTTGGATTTTCACTTATGGGAGATTACTTATATTGGACGGATTGGCAAAGACGTGCAATAGACAGGGTACATAAAGAATCGGGCGGAAGTAGGGAGGTTATTGTAGACCAAATTGCAAATGTTATGGGCTTAAAGGCGATTCGATTAGGCGAAGTACGTGGCACTAATCCATGCGGCATCGACAATGGAAATTGTTCTCATTTTTGTTTGTACAGAAACAATCGAACTTACATTTGCACTTGCCAAATTGGTTATGAACTTACCAAAGATGGACACAAATGCGTCATACCCGAAGCATTTCTTTTATACTCTCGCAAGGACAGCATCGGACGAGTTAGTATTGAAAATGGTGGGAATGAAATGACCATTCCCATTACGGGAGTAAAACATGCAAGGTAATAATTTTTAATTGTTCAACTTGGATTATTATTGTTAATGGAATTTTTGTAGTTCTGTTGATTTTGACATTACCAATTCACGAATCTATTGGAGCGACAGTAAACTGAGAGTCATTATGAGAGCTTTTATCAATGGATCCGATCCACAAAGGGTAGTGGAACTAGGATTGGCTTCTCCCGAAGGCATAGCGGTTGATTGGATTGCTCAAAACATTTATTGGGCAGATTCTGCCACCCATCGTATTGAAGTCTCTAGATTGGATGGCTCAAGTAGACGTACACTAATATGGAGAGATATCGACGAACCTCACAATATTGCTCTTTTTCCACAGGAAGGGTATATTTTTGCACACTTGTTTTTTCTTCATTTACAATTTCTTTTTTTTTAGTTACATGTATTGGTCGGAATGGGGACATTCTAATAGTATCAAACGTGCTTCGATGGGAGGAACAAATCCTGTGATATTGCTCAACACTCGCCACGCTACTGGTTTGACACTAAATCATCAAAAAAAGCGATTGTATTGGACAGAAACAACGATACCGTCTATATTTTCGTCCGATTTAAATGGAATGGATAAGCAAATATTGGTTAAGGAAAATTTAAGGAAACCCGTTGCTTTAACATTGTTCAAAGACACATTATATTGGAGCGACGAAATTACAGGTGAGGCACTTGTACAAAAATTATTCAATTAAACTGTGGTCTTTTTCTGTACCCCCAAATATACTTTTGTTTATTTTAAACTTTTAAAAAACAAACACATTAAAATCGATTAAGAAATAAGCAGAGATAAAGATTTGTTTTAATTTTAAAAGGGTTTTTAAATTTTGAAAAGAGTATTTCACCAAATAGAAAACCAAAGGTTGAGCAGCTAGGTATTTTTCTTGGCCATTAAATGCACCAAGTCCCGACACTAGAAAGACATAATTTGATCATGTTTTAAACTTAAAAGTTTGAACTGATGAAAGAAAAGTGCATTTCAGGGATATAAATAATATAATGTAAATATGACAGTTTTTGAAATCATGTCCGGAGTTTGATTTTGTTCCAATTTTGCTTGTCTTTACAAGGCTTCAATTTATTCTTACAATAATTCAATTTTTAGGCGATATATCGGAAGTGGACACCACAAATCCACTAAATCGTAGAAAAATTTATCAATTATCGGAAAGTGCAACGGATTTGCTGGTTTATCATTTTTCTAGACAAGAAGGATTTAATCAGTGTGGTGTTAACAACGGAGGATGTTCCCATTTGTGTTTGTCTCAACCTGCTCAAAATCAAGAAGAGTTTGTTTCGTTTACTTGTGCTTGTCCTACACATTACATCATTTATAACAATACTTGTATACGTAAGTTTTTCAAATTTATCAAAACTCATTTATTAATTTTTTTAAAATTATGTAGCACCCAAAAGATTCATGATTTATAGTCAAAGAAATTTAGCTGTCCGACTTTTACCCGACACACTGGATTCACCGGAAGCAGTTCTTCCTATACAGGGTCTTAAAGGTGTAAAGGCAATAGACTTTGACCCGGTACATCATTATCTGTATTGGGTAAGATCATATTTTCGCTTTTTCATAAAATTAAAATGTTCAACTTTATTTTTTAGATTGAAGGTAAAACGCATTCTATTAAAAGGGCATCCGATACCGGTTTGCATATGATGGTAATTGTGCCAGGAAATCAAGGTCATCATCCGTACGATATAGCAATTGATGCTTTAGGCCGTTTACTGTTTTGGTCTTGCTCATCACAAGATGTTGTAAATGTCACTCGATTAGATAACAGTTCTACCGTTGGAGTTGTAATTCAAAGAAAAGGAGAAAAACCACGCCTGATTGCGTTGCATCCTACGAAAAGGTAAAGTAATTTCTTTTATGAACTGTCGCTGTAAGGTTTTTATGTTACGATAGGCTGTTGTTTTATACCGATGTTGGTACGACTCCTCAATTGGTGAGGACAAGAATGGACGGAACACAAAGAATAGTTATAACTAACAAAGGAATCGATATAGCAGCTATTGCGGTAGATGCGGAAAACGATTTGATTGTCTGGGCTCAAGGTCACAGCATTTACATGTGCAACATCGATGGAGAAAATCAGTAAGTAATTGCGTTATATTTCCTTTTTAAAAGCTTTTATTTAACTCTAACGTTTTTAATCAATAATTTCACATCCTAAAGAACTGAAATATCATAACCAAATCGGTATTTTCAAATAATCAAGAATTCAAGTTCGTTTTCGATAAAACGTTTTCGTCCTAATAGAAATTTGTTAGATTTTCTAACAAGTAAAAAGTTAGATTTCCAAGTTATCTCTTGGTATAAATAAAAGCTTTTACCTAATAGGAAACAAATCGTTTTATTCACATTATTGCCTGGTCGCAATAGTTTTATTATGTGCCTAATTCTTGCAGGCATGTGGTGTTCAATGAAAGCAATTCGAGGGTGACCCAATTGGCTATTCATTCTGGTTGGCTGTATTGGTTAGATCGTGAAATTCAACAATTACAACGACTCGAATTAAAAACTGGAAGTTCTCGTTCCGTAGTGCTAACACATGCATCCTTAATACTCGATTTAGTATCTGTAAAACAACCCGATTTGAATCATTCGTGTTCACAATTGCGTCCTAAACGCTGCTCTCACTTGTGTGTTATCAATGGTACAATCCCTGTTTGTTCTTGCCCGCACGGATTAGCATTACAAGATGACAAACGAACGTGTTCGGCCGTACCCGATTGCGGGAACGATCATTTTACGTGTTCCGCACAGGCGCCAAGTAACAAGGATTGCATCCCCGTATCTTGGAGATGCGACGGTCAAAACGATTGTCCCGATGGTTCCGACGAAATGGGATGTCCTACATGTCAAAGTGACCAATTTAAATGCCAAAATGGACTGTGCATCGAACAAATGCAAGTGTGCGATGGTATCCCGCAGTGTTCGGATCGCTTCGACGAAGCTCACTGTTGTAAAAGTCACGATGAGTATAGGTGTCCTCTTACGGATGTGTGCATACCCGTTAGTTTATTATGCGATGGAATGGATAATTGTGCAGATGGCGCTGACGAAAGAGCTTCTGTGTGCTCATATCCTAAGAAGCATATTTCAATCACCAAGGACAATTCTAACGCTTTATTGATAACGATTGTATGTGTTGCTCTTGTGGTTGCCTTACTTTGCGTTATAATCTTTCTTATACGAAAGCGAATACAAAATAGCGAAGTTATACTGAGGGATCAATCGGAAGATCCTTTAAATCCGATGCAAGTTCATTTACCGTTGAAAGTTCAAAATATAATTCATAAGGGCATCCCGGATGTGGTGAGGAGTTCGAGTTACAACAGAGATAACATAACTGGTGCCTCTAGCAGTACCAACGACTCGAGTTTGATCGGTTACCCTTGTGAAACTTTAAATCCACCCCCAAGTCCAGCAACTACCGCAGCTTCTACACGTAACAGTAGTCCTTCTGCACGTTACCGCCCTTATAGACATTACAAATTAATTAATCAACCTCCTCCTCCCACTCCCTGTTCCACGGATGTGTGCGACGAGAGCGACTACAATTATTCGACGCGTAGTCACTACGATTGTGGTTCCATACCACCTCCACCCACCCCAAGATCTCATTGCCACAGTGAAAGTTGCCCACCTTCTCCGAGCAGTAGGTCGTCAACTTATTTCAATCCCTTACCGCCACCTCCTTCACCTACTTACTAAAATTAGAATAAAAACGGGAAGATTACCATATGTGCCTCAATTTTATAGGCTGTTACATTTAATTTTTCGAATTTGTATATAACTATTATGGATACTATGTACTTTTAATTATTTTTAAGTGAAATTTTATTATTTGTCGAAATATAAACAAATAATTGTATTCTTCTTTTTCTATCAACCGAAACAAACACTCTTTGCATTTATTTTAAATTTGCTATTTTTGGCTATCATTAATATATTATAGTAGGTAAGTCATAAATTATTATAAGCATTACATAGTCATAATGACGAAAGCTTGAGTACAAATCGACCCAGTCTGGATTTGTACTACTTCTGGTTACCCATAGTCCCTCCTAATTTCCGATAACTAATATGCTCATACCTATAGTCGGTACTTTGCCCGATCTCAGACTTCAGTACAAAATCAACCAATCAAAATGAATAATTTCGTACTTAAGTCGTGCTCAAGTTTTGCTGGAGCCAAGCATTGACTATAGGTACGGGCATTAGTGTCAGCAGTTATTCAGCTAACATACTAGGAACTAGGCTAATGACCATCTGTTAATAATCACATTTTGGTTGATTTTGATCCGGAGCCAAAGAAAGTTACCGATGTCTGCACTAAATAGATAAAGATATCTTAATCGTAGCCATTTTAGGAGAATTACTAAGAAGATGTAAGAACTGTATTATTCGTGTACTGTTGCAATCCCCCAAAGCGAGACCATACAATCTTGGCAATTATGTATAATGCGTTAATATCTTAATTAAATTTATTTGAAAACCTCGAGAATGACAAATCTAAATTTTTGTAATAGCTCGTAAAAAAGTAAAAATTTATATTGTTTTACTTGACTATTCTATTAAAAGATACTTTTTTAATAATGTATCTTATAAGGTGATTGTACAATTAAAAACTTAGTGAATCTTTACACATTAATTTTATTTAAATAAAACCTAAACTATAAATATTCGACTAATATATCGCCAAAAATATACAGATAATTTGAATACGTATTTAAAAAGTATTTACACGTCGCTTAATTCTTCTTCGTCTCCGCCCATTGCTCTCCAAAAAGCGGTAACCATATTTTCGGCACACTGCTTCCTTTCATTTGTAGGCATCGATTTTATAGACTCCTTAATCATGTGAAGTTGTGAAAACAATTCGTTGAAATCGTCGGCTGCTTGTTCAGTTAAAAAGTCGTCTTCTAAAGAATTTTCAAATTGATTATCGTGTTTTTCTTTCATAATCAAATTAGACCAAACGTGAGTTTCCAGCGATTCTATCACACGTTCTACACCAGTCTTTTCTTTTATTATCTCGTCTTCTGGAATGGGCTCAACTGCCGGATAAAGTTCGATCAACTCAAAACCATGTTTCAAGCACCACTCGGTGGCTTTGGCTTTCGTTATTTTGGTTTCTTCCGTGCAATAATTTGTCAACAATAATTTAATTTCTGGAAAGGCATCATCTTCAATTTTTAGCCACTTGTTTACGTCGTCCAATCCAGATTCCTTGTTACTGTCCATATGAACGATTAAAGCTTCGATGGTATTATTGAAGTCTTCGCTTCGACGAAATTCTTCGTTAATTCCGTAAATATTAACATTGGCCGTGTAATATTTGGTATCGATTTCCCATTCATTTGAAACGTAACTTTCTTCGTCGATTTGGACGTTACTTACGCCGGTGATTAATTTAAGCAAAGATTTGGGTTTCGTATTACTACTACTCACGATTACTATAACAGGCTTTACGATTTGATTTTCCATATTTTTTTTTTCAAAAATTTTCCTTCAAAAATATAATTTTTTATTCGATTGATAAACACATAACCTCAAATGTCAAACCGCAGTGTAAATGTATAGGGTGGTCGAGAATTTGTGATCTTTTCGTCGGAGATTGTTATAAAATTGTAAGGTTTGCACGTTTCCACAGTCAAAATGGAGAAAAAATTGCATTTCACAAGACTTCATACGAAATCTCGAAAAATTCGATGATAGTTTATTTTAAAATGAATGTACGGTAAAATTCGGAGGTAGTGGTTTATGTATTAATTAAATTTCAATTAAAATTAAAATGAGTTCATATCTAATTAACTAGTGGAATCGGTTAATTAAAGTTGATAAATGAAAACTTCAAGTTAAAAGTTTTTGTATCTAACTTATTTTTAGATGTAAACAAAATCACCTGTTGAATCAGCTGAGAGAGGGCATTGTGTTAGAACTACCCGTGTGTAATGTCGTTGGCCGTTAAATCGCGGGAAATGTTCTATGTGTGGTAGTAATTTGCGCGCCCGGGAAACCACCATACCACGTCCACGGTTTCGCAAGGGTAGCCACCATGTAGTGTCGTATTATATATGTGCGTCCCTTTGAAAAATCCTCGTTTCTATTTCAAGTTTTATCGATAAAAATAAAGAAAACCGGTTGTGTTTTAGTTAAAATATAATAAAAGCCAGGAATTAATTAATCAAAATAATGGAGGAAGAACAATTGGACGAAACTCTTGATAATTCTCGTCGATTAAGCCTTCGGTCGGCTCTAACGCCACTAAGTGAAACAGATCTTTTGCATTTAACAAACGTCGAGGATAGTACACCCGAAACCAACAAGACACTCTCCATCTCGGCAGACGAGTACATCATACAACACAGGGGTAGGAGGCGAAAGCCTATTACTTGGTCTCCTTTAGACTTTAACAAGACTGACTTTTTGGGACCTGAACGTAAAATACACACAAAAGTACAGCATAGATCAGAAATTAGTTCAAAGTTAAAACGACGATTGGTTTTGGATACCAACGAAGCAAGCACTTTTTGTACTTCGTTAGCTTTGGGAGAGTCGATTGCAATGAAATTAAGAGCAATATCAACCTGGCGTGAGAAAAGCCAGTAGGATTTTAAAGTTTATATTAGTGCCTTACGTAAATAAATATTTTTATATTATATATAATATGTATTACATAATTGAATTCAATTTCGAGATTCGATGAAGTAGGTAATTTTGAATTTTTAATCTTGTTTCAATTTTGTCGTGCATGGATTACTCGAAAAGGTGGTTTTCGAGTCCTAATAAAGAAATTAATAAATAACATCGTTTATTTTTTATTAAATGATTAGCAAATTGGTTTGGTTATCACTACGATGTAAGCTTGTATTAATTTGGCAAGTGCCCACTTCTTGCCGGAGCTAAATTTTTTAATAAGTTTTTATTTAAACTACAACGAGTACTATTTTTTGAACTGAACTGTTTTGATAACAGCGCACGCAAAACTTATTAATTTGATCCCATCTCGTGGGATCGGTATATTTTTGTGGTTTTTATAACGGTAATAAAAATAGTGACTAATAATACGTCAAATTTTTTTAAAACGAATACGGAGACAGATTGATCGAACGAATTGCAATTTGAAAATTGGTCCTAGTCGATTATTGGAGGAAATGGTAACGTTTTATATCAATAATTGAGGTCAAACAAGAAATTCCCTTTCTTTGACAGCAGTGTTTTGGTCTGTCGGTTTGTTACCACCGTCCATTGATTTTCGAGTTGACGAAGGTGTGGTTAAATGATTAATAAAAACAAACAAAAACATCTATGTATAAAAATGTTTAGGTAACACCGGAACTTCGTAGTAACTTTTTTTTCTAGTGTTATTTACATCATATAATAATATCGTAACGATGATCGAATGTTTTGTATGGACAACAACTGTCGTATGTTAGGTTATGCTCGAATCAACAACAGTCTAGTGACAAACGCGGGCCCGTACGTATGAAATGAGTAGTTGGGCAGCAAGAATGCACCGGCGAGCTGCCACATTTAGTAACGTTGTCACATCTTGCGGTCATCCTTCTGGACCTTATCCACGCCGACTTGAAAAAGTCAAATTTGGAGTGCCACTCGAAGAAGTTTGCAAAACTGACATTCCGGGACCATTGCTTGTAAGTCTCTTTTGTTTATCCGATCTTTACCACCTATGTTTCATTTATTATAAGTTACAAAAACGGTGCTCGTTGGGTTAATGCACTGGGACAATACAATTTTTATGACATGTCTTCTTGTTTATAAACATAACATGAATAATATTATAACGTGGTGATAATAATAATGCAATTGTTGCAAAGTTAATCGATTGATTTGGTATCTGCTTTAAACTTTTCCAGTCGCTTATTGTTTTAATGAAACTCGTGCATGTCACATACCTTTTAATTAATATATTAATTTGTTCTTATTCAAGGTTGCATAATTTACCGTTTAATAATATGTGGGCAAATTTTATATTGGTACATATTTTTAGGTTGACCACTATTTTATTTAAATTTGTTGATTTACTCTATAGAACATGGTTCTTAAATTTTTAATTCTTTAATTGCATTTTATTTGATTTATTTTCTTATCTTATAAGCAAAGTTTTGATATGACTATAATCTCTTTCTTTACACAAGGTAATTGTTAGAAAGTTTAGGTGTATATTTAGAAATCCATTTATCTATAACTTTCAGTTTTAAATTTTCTTTACTTGTACTATTATATACCTATACATTATCAACTTCACAATAATAAAAAATAATAATTATTATTGCCCACAATATATTACATCGGCATAATCTATTTCCAATAATATATTTTACTTAAGAAACGAGATGAAGACCCAACTACTTTCGGTATCTCATTTCGAGAAAAGCAATAGCAAATTATTTTGCTAAACAGCTAAAAGAAAATGTTAAAGATTACGTACTCTATTATGTTAAGAAGTAATGTAAATGTAAATTGCATTATCCTTCTTGGTTTTCATAAATTTTTATAATTTTCTTTTGATATTTTCCAAACATTGTTTACTTTTTTTTTTTGGTTTTACATTGGTTGGTATGTGGCCAACTAGTTTTACGAAATGAGAAAATCCTCTGTTCAAGACCACCCAGTTTTGGAAGCATTCTATCAAAAAAAAAACAATCAATGCACGTCACACGCTTTTTACTAGCAAAATTGGTTATTATTGTAGGCGTCGTAGGCGACATTATGCGGCGACAGGTGTCACATATTATGTAGGATTCAACGCCCAAACCTGTTTTCAATTAAGACATTAATATATTTTTAAATAAATAATTTAATGGGAAAACTAGCATAAGAAACATTTTGGATCTCCTTTTAATGTTGACATCCATAAAAACTTTACTGAATTAATGAATACTCTCTGATAATTTCTAAGTAAAAGCAAAGAGTATGTATATATAGAGGGACAGCTCTTATGGGAATACTTGTCACAAGTATTTCTTGATGGCTCTGCTACGCCATCTAGTGGAGGGGGTTATCTCTACGTCTTTATTTTTGGTCCTCTATATACATGGTGCTGAATGAGTTAGCTGAACATAGGAAATTAACATGTAAAAACTTACTTTTGTAAAAATACCCCCCTGTATATAAAGGATCAGCCATAAATTAAAAATTAAAACGTAGAGATCACACCGTCTACTAGATGGCGTAACAGAGCCATTAACAAAAACTTGTGACAAATATTTGTTAATGGCTGTCCCTCTATATATACATACTCTTTGGTAAAAGTCAAAGAAATTAAAACTTGAACCAAGATGAATTTTTTCACGTTTTTAACTTACTCAATTTAATTATTAATACATTTTCTAAGCTGTTTCTATTAAACCTTTTTCTATATTGTAATATTAGTACCTACGTATTTTGTTCAGTCCAGAGGTTCTCAACGTATACCACCGATGGTATGTCACACTTTGTCAGGTGGGATGTAAATTCATTCACTGACCTCCGTTTCTATTTCCTGATCAGTTCCTTGAAGTCTTAACAATCCATTTCTCGAGTTGAAAATCATTTTTTTCTATAGCAGAACTTTTTTAGACTATAGAAGTATATCCGGCACTATCGGGCATAGTAAAAGAATATGCTAGTGAAAAATATAAAATGTTTCTCTAATTTACCTAAAAAGTTTGATATTACAAATAGTTGACAACAACTACTGAAGGCAATAAAAAATTTGTTGAAGACTGGTTTTTTACAGTATTTTGCTAGGAAATCCTCATTTTATAAATGACTTGACAGATTAACTTAATATTTTGAAAGAATTCATAAATCACATTAGAGAGCATTAGCTACTTCATATTTAAAAACAACTTTATTAACAACAATATAAACAACAACAGGGTTACGGGCATATCTGAGACAAGCCCAGCAAGCTGTATCAGATGTAAAGCAATTTATATGCTCAGAGATTTTTGACTTCGGCTCGGTTTTCAATAGGGGACAGCCCAATGTCAAGGCAGACAGGATTTATCCTAGCCTAAAGGTGGAAGAAGAAGAAGAAGAAAACAACTTTATGAATATTATGATAAAATCACAAAGAATATGACGATCTCAATTTTTCTATATTTAGTAAATTTTCAAAATATGCAATAATTTGAAAACTAATTAGCATAGTTTTCATCTAATATAAACAGTAAGTTTATTAATTATTAATTTTTCTAACATGTAAAAAATTTAAACTTTTATAAGTAATAACTACTATAAACTATATTAATTTGAAAATTGTTAGAAGCAGTTTGTGAAAATCCACTTGAATGATTTTTAATGACTGCAAAAGAAACTAATAGGAGCGTATCTTAAATTACCAAAAACGAGAAGCACAAAATGCAGACAGCACTACACTTAACTATTTTGCAAGGCTAATTTTCTATTGTTTTAGTATTTTGTTGTGAAACGAGCATCATTAAATAATTATTATGTTGCTGAAGGTAAATAACGAATATTTTGTTTAACCCAAATTGAAATTTAATTGCTTCCATCGAGCAATAATAGCTTTTGGTTTAATTTTTTTAAGGGTTTATACAAGGTCCTGACAAAGAAATGCAGCATAACATATACTAATTTAATATTTAATTGTGAAATATTTACATTGTTTTTGATTTCTCTTTTGTTAAGCATTGTAAAGCTAACAACTTTTAAATTTTCAGGTGCTAATTCTAAAACTTAATAAAGAGGCACCATATCGTAAAGATGTATTTAGGGCTCCTGGACATCAAGGCGCAATGAAAAAATTAACACACTTTTTGCAAACAGGACGATTACTTAATATGGACAATTTTAGTGTTTATACCATTGCTAGCGTGCTAAAGAAGTTTTTGCGCAAGATTCCCGGCGGAATTTTTGGAAAAGAAGTCGAATTGAAATTTTTTCAAATTATTGATACGACGGACATCCAAGCCCAAAGGGACGAAATACACAGGTAAGTTTGTGCAAATGTTTAATAAAAAAATGAAGTAACTCCAAAGCTGATGTTTTTAGATTGATTGCATCTCTACCCGTTTACACGCAAAGATTGCTGGTGCTGCTGTTTGGTACGTTTCGAGTGATTGCGTCAAATAGTGAAAGAGCAGGTACCGGAATGACGAGTGAAGCTTTAGGTGTAAGCGTTGCTCCCAGTTTTTTTCACACGTGCGTCAGCGATGGCAAAACTGCCAAAATGGAAGATGTTATTAGGTTTAAGGTACGTCGAGTGCTTACACTTTAATTAAACTAAAAAATTAATATAGTATGAGTGGGCAGGCTTATTTTAACAAATAAAGATAATAGAAATCTATTATTATTTCGATAATATTCTTAGCTTAAAATTTTTACAACTATTTGTTTCATTTTAGTGATTAGATAAGCTTTTATATCAAGTTTAACAACAATGTGGTGATGAAGGCTGTACATATTACTTAAACAGGCTACTTAAAAATATTTTATTCAATTGCATGAATTTTATAAAAGCTGTTTATTTAAAAAAGGTTCCGCCTAAAACAGAATTCTTGCACTACTGCAATGCAAGGCATATATGTAGCTCTTAATCTTTGTTTTTCAAAGACTTGATTATACCACTCGACAACTAGTAGATGTTTTTATTCAGGAATTATATTTTACTATTAAAAACAAACTATTAAAAACTAAATCAGTATGTTAATTTAATATTTTCTTTAATTCTTTTGGTTAAATAGTAACTCAGAAGGTGGACTGTTTGGGGTGTGGGTATTTTGGGTCTTTAAATCAAACAAATGCTACTTTATGCTTATTAATAAGCAAGCAGGGTCGATAATTTTTCATTGTTTTTTTTTTGGTTAAATTAGAAATACGTAGTTTTATTTGAGTTATTGTTTAACGTAATTGTGCCATCTTACTTGGAATTTAAACAATTTCTCACAAAACGCATTATTTATACTTATTTATTATAAGCAAATTGGCTGGACATTATGAATCTTGACTTTTTCCAAATTCTAAAGTAGGCCGAAAATTGGCAAAACAAGAAGATGACCTCTTCGCTGGTTATTTAATCTAATTTCCTAAAAGGCGCGATTTCTTTCTTTAATTTTTAAGAAAATAACTTTTTCTGGTGTTCACAAAAACTGTGTTTTATTTTTTTTTTATCAACAAAAAACCCATCATTTAAACAACCGCCTTAGTAAAGTTTGGTCTTGTTCAACCTTGATAATTCTGGGATTTTCAACTCCTTTTAACTACAAACTGTTCATGAGTACCTTACGAAGTTTAAATGGATTTTACCTACAATGATACTCGATTCACATTATAGGGAGTAAAGACAATTTATTACACTTACTCCCTAGATTCTATATAAAATGCACGTAGAAAATGGTAAAATGTTTGTAGGACGTTTTTGGTTTCACTATAAATTTTTAGAATTTAAAAAGACATTTCAGTTGTAGCTTTTCGAAGGTTCAAGTTTCTAGCTAAATCCATAATGGCAACAGAATAAAATACGAAATAGTTTCGTGTGTACCTTGTCAGTAGAATAAAGATTAACAAAAAATTTTAAAGCAATTTGAATACAATACATCTACCATAGTTTACATTCTTATATTGCATATAATAATAAAATTCTCGTCCAAACTTTGATAATATAAAATTA
The DNA here is from genome assembly GCA_958510845.1 of Cantharis nigra. Lineage (NCBI taxonomy): Eukaryota > Metazoa > Arthropoda > Insecta > Coleoptera > Cantharidae > Cantharis > Cantharis nigra. The sequence continues at coordinate 425,569 of OY294033.1, read as the reverse complement.
ATTATTGAGCTTAGTGGACTAAAATCAAACTCAGTTTTTACGAAGTCGACGTTTCGAAGACTTTATGTCTTCATCTTCAAGTCTAGTAAAAAAGGGGATGTCGAGCTGTTTGACTGTATAAAATTAGATGTTAAAAAAGGAGAGTCACAATTGGTCACAGATAAATTGTTAAAATATGAAAATATGAACTGAATTAAAATTTGTAAATAAATCTATATAATTTCATTGTCATTAAAATTTAAATGACAGACACTTTTTAAATTATATAAATTTATTTACAAATTTTAATTCAGTTCATATTTTCATATTTTAACAATTTATCTGTGACCAATTGTGACTCCTTTTTTAACATCTAATTTTATACAGTCAAACAGCTCGACATCCCCTTTTTTACTAGTCTTGAAGATGAAGACATAAAGTCTTCGAAACGTCGACTTCGTAAAAACTGAGTTTGATTTTAGTCCACTAAGCTCAATAATTAATTTTATATTATATTGCATAGTTGCAGATTGGAGCTAAAATATCATTAATTTGTGAATCATATTGATACGAATTTTGTACATAAAGATTTGTTACTAATATTATGTGCGTTTATTAATGCTTATGTCTTTACGCCTCTTCGTTTTCTGCATTCAGGCCGAAGTTAACGTAAGTTATTTGCTTTACAATTAATTGCATGACAAATAATTAGGAACCAGTGTCGGCGTGTCATTTGTGTAAATATTTTTATTGCTTATCTAGTTAAAAAAAATTTATGTTTTACATTAGTGATTGTTTCTCATTCATTAATTTTATTAAATGGCTTGTTAATGAAACCCACTCATTGCTTTCAAACTTAACAGTAGTAAGGTTCAAATAAAAAAATTTTGAATTTTTAACAGGTCGCAACTCGAGTTATGAAGCATCTTATAGAAGAATTTGCGTCTGCCGATTTGTTTGGACGAGAAAATTATGAATTTTATGCTCGAGTAACCGGACGTGTGTTGCGAGTTCAGGGCGAATGGATATGTTCTTTTCAATATCCACCACCACCACCGAAAGGTCATACGGCACAACAACTGTATGCTAGTGAGTATGCAGCTTTGGAACATTATTTATTAGGTATGTTTTTATATTTTTTTTTGAAGTAGTATTTTACTATAGCAAATTTTTTTATTTTGTTTGAGCATTATCTTTCTTTTGCTTTTAATAAACTAAAAATGTAGTTTAGGCTTTTTAGTTGTTAAGATTAAATAATTTCGTGGTACGTAGACTTTTTTAGTTCACCAATTGAAAAATTGAACAAAAATTGATCTGAAAATAACTGTCACGGCCATTCATTATTTTCCCTTATCGCCTTGTTCAAATTGTAAATTTTATAAAAAGTAAAGTAATTTATTCTTTTGTTTTAATCATCTAGAACTCCTCATTACCACTTAATTTCTCCTTTGCTATTACGTTTTTTACTTTTGCCAATACAGTAGAAACTCGATTCTGTGAACACAAAAATCCAAAGGTATGTTCAAACTAACGCAAGTGTTCACACTAACGGGGGTGTAGAAAAACTAGTTCTATCATATAATTATTCCTTATAAAACATATAATGCATAATGTTGGTAATTAAGAACATTAAAGTTCACAAAAAAACGTAGTTATCTTATTTTGCTTTTGTTTTTTAACTTTTACTGTTCATGTTACCGAGTGTAATAACTAATAATTTTTAAGTTACCGAGAAGCTGCAGAAAAATTTGGTGTTTCGAATGTTCACGTTGTTGACTTTCTACTGTAAATGTATTTTAGATTGATCTCGAGTCATAAAAAATGTTTTTTCTGCTCATTAGGGCAATTGTCTTTGGAGGCTGAAAAGACGTGGTTACAATGTGAGTGTGAACGTTGGCATTTAAAATACGGATTGGAAGGTAATAACAAAATAGATACCACTAGTGTTATTACGGTTTAAATTTCCATTTTTGAAATATTATGTTTGTATATAAATGTTACAAATATAAATTCAGGTATTAAAATAATAAATATAAATTAATTTATATTTTTAATAGAAAATTAATCGTGTAAATATTTGAAGATTATAATGTTATAATTATTAATTGGCACTGTGTAATATGCTGCATTAACACTGTGATATTTTTTTAAATAAATTTTTGTATTATTTTCAGTTTTTGTTTTCTTTTTTTTTAGTAGAAACTTATAACAATAAATTTTGCTCGTCTTAATTGCATGAGTTTTTGAAGCTATGGTTTTTGTGCATATTTATGTAGATATCCGAGTGCTTTTAGAAAGTAAAAAGACTAAAATTATTTATAAAAAAAATATATTTTTTAAATGATACTTGAATCATAAATGCTATAAAAATGAATACATATCCTAAGAGGCAATATGAAAGATGTAATTTCAAACATACAACTCTTTACTTTCTAGTAGTGATAATTTAATTTGCATTATTTTTTGCTTTATACAAAAATATCTAAAAAATGATGTTTTGGATTTGGTTGGTAAAATTGACATCAAAAATATTATGATCATTTGCTTTTTTAAGGTGATTGGCTAATGGAGCATTGACTTTAGTTTATTAATAAATTAAGTAGTGGATTGTAATTCCTATTTTACAGGTTGTGTCATACATTTTATTATATTTATTTTATTATATTCTGCATAAGGAGCACAATCATTATATAAACAAATAAACTTTATTTGAGGATCCATCTCCACAGTTTATAATTTGTACAGAATACAAAAAGAAATCTAAACCGTGGCTTATTACTGAATTATGATTCTCACCACTACCTCTTCTCATTACGAATGTTTTAACACAATTAATAGCAATATTTAAGTTTAATAACACTTATACTAAAATGCACAGTATATTATACACCTAAGGATTAAAATTAGGTTTTTTAATTAAAGCTATAAACTAGTAATAATTTATTATTATTGTATTTTGTCAAATAATTTGTCAATTTACATCGTTGAAAATGGGTCAGACATAAAAAGGACTCGAAATGTCGGTCAATTTAATTGATTAAAAGACCTAAACCTCAACAATTTTTATCATTTTAAAGCTATAAACTACTTGGAGAAATCAAAATAAATTAATTTATTTTGATCTATCAAAGTAATTTGTAAGCGATCATGTTTTCAATGCAAGTCATCTTTTTAAAGAGACTAGATATTTAAAAACTTTTTAATCATCCCAATTCTTTATTTCATTTTAAATCAATAAAATATGATTGGGTAAAAATATTTTAATAAGCACATAATATTGTATATATATCCCGAGTGTAATGTTACTAATTTTTGTAGCATTAGCACAAGCGGAAAAAGGACAATCCACTCCAGCTTTAGTCGAAGCTGGACTTCCATCGCAAGCGCCCACCACATCTCTAGGCATGATAACGGAACACAATTTATTAGAATCTTGTACTCGCCTTTCCATCTCTTTGGAACAGAATGGAATATTTAAGGTTATTTCGGTCGTCATGTAAATTTCCGTCGTAAAAATATGAATTTCTTTTTGCAAATTTAGGCTGGAAATACTTCACATTCGTCTAGCGACAATAGTCATTCTTCAAAAACTAGTCAAAATCATTCTGCCCCGCAAATGACTCTTGACGAATTGCGTGCAGTGAATAGATATGCCGAGAGCACTCGTAGTTTGAGTTATTTGCCGCAAGTTCACGAACGTCAAAGAGCGCGCATGCTAACAAGATCGCAATGGTTTCTGACGCCTTCGGTGGAATGTACCAGTTGCGGTGGTTCTCTCGACTTGGCATTGGCAGATGCAAACGTTTCTGCTTTAACTAATGCCCTACTAAGGAAATCTTCATCTGGTACAATTAGTGAGTAGAAATTCAGAGTCTTAGCTTGACGTAATGACGTTGATACATTTTTCAGTTGGAACTGTGGGATTATCGTTAAGCGCGGAATCTATACAGAAGAAGCCAAGTATTAGACGCACAAATTCGCGAGACAAACGTCATTACCTTCATCGCTCTAGCAGTAGAAGAAACAAAGAAAATGGATCGAGATCTAATAGGTATATTACTTTCATAATCCAATATGATAATCCATTATAAATTGATTTGAATGTAATAAAATTTGAAATATTAAAAAGTATATAACTTCATATTGAGCGTACGTCTCTGTTTTCAGTTTTAAGAATAGAAGCGACAAAAAAAGTTCCAATTCGAGATCGGGCAGTTTTAAGCTCAAATATGATGGCATGTCCAGATCGAACAGTTTTAAAAGTAAAAACGAACTATGCTCGTGCCCCAGTCCAAATTCCGTAGGCGAGCAGGGAGACGATTCGCCTTCTAAACTACCGCCGAGCGGCAACAAGGAGACTATATGCGTAACTTTAACTTATAAACCACGAATTTAAGTAAATTTTTGTATTGTCGTTGTTTTTGACGACCTATTTTATATGTACAGGAAATCCTATTTGTTTTTTTCTAGGAAAACTGAAATGTTTTGCGCGCGTTTGCCTACTTTTAAAAATAAGTTGAATAGACCAAAAAAACTAAAACAAAGACTGCATTCCAAAATAGAAGAATCGATGTGCATTTATTTTTTTCTTTCTTTATCGTTTTGTGTGTATTTTCCCGTTTTCAGTATTTGTTTGTGGAAGTTTTGTTTATTGTGTAAGGGCTTTTATAATATTTTATTATCGAATAAGAAATGAAAGTACTGATATGTAAGTACAAAAGTGTACGAATTACCGATTATATAGACGACTCAAAAGTTATTAGACAAATTTGTCAAATCACTCTATAATAATAATATTAACTTGAAATGTTAAATGTTTAGATTGCCTCTAAAAAGTTGATCAAGTTGTTGTTTGTAATCGTTAAGTGTTGAAAAACGTTTTAATGCCTGTTGTGTTCAAACTACTTCAGACGTTTTAAGAAAAAAAAGTAAATATAAAAATTATGTGTGAATGCGATATAAAAAACAAAACACCAATTTGTATTTAACATTTTTTTAAATATACAATTTGACAATTTATTACGTAAAATAAGATGCACACACAGTTTTATTAATTTCACTTTACAAGTTGTTAGCTTTTTGTAAGATTAGAACAATTATTGTAATGTTATAATTATGCACTTAAAATTTCTTTTATAAAATCAAGCGTAAGTGTTTACCGGTTAAGCAATAGAAATTAGAAAATTATATTTTTGGTTCGGTTATGTCGTTTATCGTACAACAACATTCCATATTTATAATTTGGTTACAAAAATCTTACTTTTTCGTGGCAGTTTTATTGTCTATTGCTTAACTAAAAAAGTATTTTTTATTTATAATAATTTTTTTTATGCTTTTTGTTGTATTACGTACAATTTAATCTATTGTTAATATCACAAACAACAGTATTTTTAACAATTATGTGACATTTGTGGCCAAAATTTTCTAAAACAATTTTTAATTGATCTCCATTTTACTCTTTGTGTTCAAGAACCAATTTTAAAAATAATGTATTATTATGAGTAGTAAATAAAATGTCCATTTATACGTTGAATCTTTCAAATTTTACATTAAAATATTAAAACCTCCAAAGAAAGCAATAATCATAGCTGAAAACTGATGGAAAAATTTTTATCTTTGTTTACTAGATATGTAAATTTTTAAATTTTAATTTAATGAAAAAACCACTGAACCGCCCTGGAAAACAATAATTCTTAATCGCTGTTAACATCAATGGTCGATAAAGAATAATGTATATGATTGGCAGATGTAGTAGTACTTCACATTTTATGAATTATTATGTGATATGACCCAAGAAGGTTTGCTATACCGCTATACCCTACATGCTAAGTTCATCATAATGTAAGATTGAAGAAGAAGATTTTTAAGATTGTAAATATTAGTTTTAAGATGCTTCTTTTAATTAAAGAAGATTTTGAAGTCCCAAATTCTAAATAAAACAAAAATACATGTGACACAATCTTGCACAAAAGTGTTTTGAGTATTTGCGCAAAATTGTATAGAAAATTGTTCAAACCTAAAAAGTCTAGAGACTCCGCCACCACTGGTTTCAACAAATCAATAACTCGGCGCTCCGCCACTGCAAATTTTAAAAATTCAAGTTTAACCTCACATCGTCTCACATTATTATTTTCTTTTTGCACGTGTATATCGGTATATTGACGATTTTGACAATGGAAGAAGAAGGAAATAATATAAATTTTATCCCTTGTGTTAAATGGGTGAAAAAGGGTGTCGCTAAAAGTAATCCAGAGAAGGTGCCGCTTTCAACAAATATCTTTTTTTATTTGCTAAATGTATTTTTTTAAATTTTAGGTTCAATTAACTAAAGATGAATTGATTCGAATCATAAACCAGACCAAAAATAATTTAAGAATATCAGATAATAATGACCAAGGTGAGAATTCAGGAGCCCCGTCCACCGCACCTATGAATGTAAATGACGAATATAATTTTGATAATTATGATAACGAAGAAGGTAAACTTATGGTATGGCATATTTTGCAAACTACAATTTGGTGCTTTACATTTTAGAGGACACGGCGGGTTCGGAACTCTTCGGTCTGAGTTCATTGGCCGATGTGGAAGGTGAAGTCGGAGATAATTTTTCCGAATCCGATGAATCGGATAAAGAGGATGAGATTATAAAGCCCGAAGATAACTTAATTTTAGTTGCAAGAATTGAAGGTGACGCTAGTATGTTAGAAGTTCACGGTAAATATTATTTAGAAATATTCATACGTAAGTTTCTAGACTGAAATATTTTGTAGTTTACAATGAAATTGAAGAATCTTTGTATGTCCATCATGACATCTTGTTAAATGCATATCCTTTATGCTTGGAATGGTTGGATCACGAAGCAGGACATGCACCAGGAAATTATTGTGCGATAGGATCCATGTCGACTATAATAGATGTGTGGGATTTAGACATTATAAATTGTTTGGATCCTGCGTTCCAATTAGGCAAGAAGCCAAGCAGAAAGAAAAATTTGCTTCGAATAGGTCACACAGATGCAGTGCTGGATTTAGCATGGAACAAATTTTACGATCATATTTTGGCTAGCGGTTCAGTGGACAAAAGTATTTTATTATGGGACTTGGATCAAGGAGTCCCCGCAACCACTATCAAAGCTTTTGCAGATAAAGTTCAATGTTTAGATTGGCACAAACTTGAAGCTCAAACACTGTTGGCAGGTAGGCATACAAAATTATTAATAAAATTAAGAGCTCTATAACTTACTTTTATTTAACAGGCAGTTCAGATCACACTGTAAAAGTATTTGATTGTCGTGCAACTGAAAATCACCAAACTTGGCAATTAACTGGCGAAGCAGAACGTATTGCGTGGAATCCGTTGGAACCGTTTTCTTTTTTTGTTGGCACAAATGTTGGCGATGTGCAGTATTTTGATTGCAGAAAAGGTTTGGCGTTTCTTTTGTTTAACAAATTGTTGTTAAAATGATATATTTATAGGCGAGGTATTCAGAGTTGCGGGTGCACACACAAAAGAAGTTACAGGTCTAAGTGTTAGTAATATATGCCCAGGATTATTTGTAACTGCTTCCACTGATAAATTAATCAAAGTATGGGATTATAAAGAAGCTCAACAACCGGATTTAGTGTACGAACAAAAGTTTGATATAGGTCTGATTCACTGCTTAGAGTTGTGTCCAGATTTACCATTCCTTATAGCTTCGGGTGGTGACAACAGAACCAGCAATTTGAAAGTTTTTGATTTCCAAAATATTGACGCCGGTATGAATGAATTATTATTAATTTTTTTTTATTTGAAATTACTTTTGTTTTATTTACAGTTAAAAGTCACTTTGGTTCGAGAGCATTGGTACAATTAGTGACGGACGAAGGTGCTAGTTAATTTTGTTAATTTTAAATGTTTTGTTGGAATAATAATTATGTTTCTAAAAATGTTTTGTTTTTAAATTTATTATTCCTATTTTGATAATTTTATCTAATGGAAAATGTATGTGAGATGTTATTTATTATCATCCTAGTATCTGAATCACCAGGACTAAGAAATATGGAAAATAACAAGATATTTTAAATAATTGAAAAAGTTTCATTTGCTGATGCGAGACAATGATACTGCTTTTCTAACTTTTTAACAGATTATCATGTAAGAAAGAAATTGACAGTTTGGGTGGTATGCCCAAATGAAATATTTTGAATTTCTTTCCTGTGAGTAATTCCTTCACAGTTAGGTAAATAAAACATATAATGGGGGCTATACAGCAATAATTTAAATTTTTGTAATATTTTGACAATAAATGGTTTCAAGCACGAATTGATTATTCTCAAAATATTTACTTATCAAATTTTTAATAGAAAAAATGTGTTTATAAAAGAATACTTTTAGTAGCTAGACGCAGTAGAGTATATTATGTAGACAAAACATTTTTTTGTGAAGAAAACTTTCTTAATTTAACAAAAAGTTCAATTGATTTTTAAATTTATATTGCATTTTCTTGCAAGTTTAATCAGCTTTTAATGACATATCCATTTATTTCAACTAATAAGTGAATTTTAAGTGTAGTTGAGGTAAAATCAATACATTAGCATAGTTACAATTATTAAATTAGTCTTAATTATGATTTACTTTTTCATCAAGTTTTTCAAATACTTTGTTGACATCAAACGAGTGTTACTAATTATTTATATTCTAAGCCACAATAAATTTTTCATTGTCCAAGTACATGCAAAAGAATATCGCAAGAAATAGAATTTTGAAAATATGGCACAGAAGTCAAACAGAGTTACTTTACCAGATCTTGGAAATTTGAGTATGTTATCTTAATTATTTAATTGTTTTAAAAAAATCAACATTTTAGAACGTTTGGGTGATCGAATGAAAACTAATTTGATTGATTTTTGTCAACTAACAAATCTTCATGGTTTTCAATATATGATAAATGACAAAATTACAAATTACACACGAATGTTTTTTGCAATAGCTGGCTGTTGTAGCTTGTTTTTGTGCTTATACCTAATAATATTACAAATTTTTGATAACAATGCAAAATCGATTTTAACCTCCATAACATCAACGGCCTATCCAATTTGGAAAGTTCGTTTTCCGGCCGTTACAATTTGTAATATTAATACTGTTCATCAAGATAACATTCCGGATTTTAAGAAGATCATGTAAGTACAAATTATAGATTGTGAGATTACTTGTGATGTGGGTACTGTTACTGTAAACTAACTTGGGTATCTCGCTATATAGTCCTATTTTTTATCCAAAACCTTGAAAAATGTACCTACCTATCTAATTTAGGTAAAAAAAGTTATTTCCTTCTTTACTAACTCCCTTGTTGTTTGAGCTCCAATTTATTAGAGCCAAAACTAGGTAACCAAGTGGTTAATTTTCACTTAAAATAAAATTATAAAGCATGTCGGTGTTCAATTAGTTACTACTTGCTCTTGTTACTTTACTATTCAAATTACTACAAATATATTATACAGAGTTTAAATTACCTCACAAATGGCCTATCTAATCTATGTAAATACTTTTCCTTCAAGAGTAAGAGATAAATAAACCTTAAAAATGTTTTTACTCTTCAGTTTAAAAAAAAATAAACTGCATAGTTCGATTAGAATCCATTTTACTGTAAACCTATAATATGGAATCAACAATGCTATAAAATTTTATTTTTGTATTTCATCATGGTTCATTTTAGGGAACCTTATCAAATAAACAATGATCTTGTGGACGATTTTCTACTCAATTTAAAGGCTTTAGTAAATTTTGAACAGGTACAAAATCCAAGTAGATACGACGAAATTTTGCTAGCATTGAATAACAGTGGATACGATATTGATGATATGATGAGGATGGTAAAGTATTTTAAAAATTGTATTAAGCGTATTCACTTAGCCATATCAGTATTTCACAAAAACCAAGAAATGCGCTCACACTTTTTAAAATTAACTAGTCTAACATTAAACGAACCACATACTTTTATCTAAAAAAACAGATAGGATTAATTTCGAGTATTATTAACTAAACCATTTACTTGAATCCGTAAGAAAAAGATTGCATTTAGCATTTTAACTTGCAAAATAAATTTTATCGAGTTTTAAGGCAATTTAAATTAATACGCTTATTATTTATAGTTCTCCCTGTAACAAGAGAGACATTTCTTTTGAGTCGATTGTTTTAGTTGACTCCACCGTGTAGCAGCATGATTAAAAAATGTTCTTGGCAAACTCATGATGTGTCATGCTCAGAAATATTTCAACCGATTAAAACGACACATGGATACTGCTGCTCTTTTAATTACTATGGAACACAGAAATTCGTACAAAATTTAGCGTAGGTACCATTCGTAATTTATTAAATTAAAATTTGAAAAATAATTATCCCAAGTAAACGATAGACTAAATTATTGTCGTAAGCAAAATTAAAACATTCAAAGAACATACTATTGAAAGCTTATTTTTATAAATTTTATTTTTATTAAAAGCTGAATGTCGATGTTTTATTTTCTAAAATAATGGTTTCAGGGACAAAAAAAATATTCGATACCTTTATGTAAAAGGTGCCGGTTCGACATTTAGTTTGCATGTACAATTACATTCAGACGCAAGTAAATATATATCTGCACTTCAAAATACAATTGGCTTTACTGTGAGTAAATAAATTATTAAAAACCTTTCGATTTACATAATCAACATTTTTAGGTGCTAGTTCAAGATTCATTCAATTATCCAGATTTAGATTTTATCTCAAATACATTGGAACAAGACACATTTATGACAATTTCGGTTTCGCCCAATATTTTTGCAAGCGGTGAACCATTGAGATCTATTCCAATAAAATCGAGAAACTGCATGTTCGAAGACGAAGTCAGTACCCATTATATTTTACATTCCTTCATATAATTTTTAGTTTTCCATTTACATAATAAAGGAAGATAAAACTACTTCAACTGAGTAAAGAAAAGTTTAATTTTGGTTTATAACATCTTCAACTTATGGTAAATGGGAAAATCATGTCATGTCGCATCAGATTTTTTATTTTATCCCCTAAGTTTCGCTTTTACAACAGTCGGTTAAGTATGAGTATAACTAACCTATAGCAATTAACAATAAACCAATAAACATTCGTACAACGTTACACCACAGATAAATAACTAAACCGACTATTGTAAAAGCGGATCTAAATCGCTTTATATTTTCTGTATTTTATAAGTTTCTTCACAGTTTTATCACTAATTTTTATCTGCTTTTGATAAGTAATCCCATATTTTCTCTCGCTTAACGCGAGTCATAACTCATAAATTTTGTTTTATTTAGCATATCAAAATAATAATTTATTATGACTCTTGTGATCTACGCAAATTCACCGATACGTAATGCCGGTGCACTTTTGTGTAGTAAATGTTTCGAGTTTTATTTAGCATTATGTTGATATTTTTATCGAATAAATATCTAATTTGAATCTTTCACCATTATAGTTTTTATTCAAATTCATTTCATTTAATCAATTTTTCAGAAACAGATAAAGTAGTATATATTACTTGAACGTAAACTGCTTATTAATCATTCATGTAGTGAATCCACCTCGCGATTAATAATATTAATGTAACCTACTTTACGCCCTATTGTTATATAATAATCTATCACTACAATATTGTTGTAATAATCAGGGCAACTTACGTTGGAGTTCTATATACACCTATTCAAATTGCATCAACGAATGCTTGACAAATACAATATTCAAATATTGCAAGTGCATTCCATTTTATTATCCAGATAATGGTAAGAAAAACTATAAATCAAATAATTTCTATTAAGTAAAGTACGACATAACTTACAGCCGAACAAAGAATTTGCACCTTACAGGATAATGAATGTCTCCGCAACAACAAATGTATGTTTTCAAAATTTAAATTGTGCTAATGAAGTATCTAATATGTTTTATTTCTTAGTTAATTACAGCGCACTAATAAATCCAGACGACTTCACTATATGTTAGTATTTGCACATTATCATAATAAATTTCGAACAAATTACTAAAACTTATGTTGTAGCACCTGAAAACATGAACGAAGAAGACAGTACAGTAATGAACTGTAAATGTTACCCACAGTGCAATGAAAATATGTTAGACTTTCACGTAGATCAATCAAAAACGTATTAATAAATTAATAGTATACCTACAAAATATTTCCAATTTTCGGCTTTCGCCATCGTTAAATTAAGGCAAAGTTCCTCAGTTCATGATATCCCAAAATGATTAGAAACTTTAATTTTCGTTTTGTATTATAAAGAACTAATATTTTTTATTTTAATTAAATTTTTATTTCGAATTATTTATTAAAAAAAAAGTTATGCAACTTTGCCCTAATTTAACCGACTTTATATCTCCTAAAGTAATAGAGACCACCATGGTGAAGGCAGAAAATCAAACATCATGTAAAAACTAATCAAAATTATATTTTTAAAATTTAACAAATTATAGATTCGATCAAATTTAAACCAATCAATAAAAAAACACAGTAAAGTGTGACCAATCTAAGTCTTAATCTGATGATCAATGTCCAGATGTATTATTTTAAAGTATCTTTATGTTAGCAAGCAAAATTTATATTCCATATTAGTAGGAAATAAATATTAGTTTTAGACAGAATTTGATTTTCTATCCGACGGCCTAGGTTTGATTGAGTCTGAAATTTGTTGAATTTTAGGGCTAAATATGTCTAACTTTATTGACCTAATAGTAATAATTGCTTTTTGGTTTATTTTAGATCGGGTACACTAGATACAAATGTGAGTGTATTAAATGTTTTCTATAATGATATAGGATGCATCAAAACGGAACGAGAAATATATTTTACTTGGGATCGATTGTTAGGTAAATATTTTGAATTCAAATTCGTTAATTGTAAGTTAATTTTTTAGCGTCAATTGGTGGAATATTTGGATTGTGTATAGGTGGCTCCCTGATCAGCATTTTGGAGGTAATGTACTTCTTTGCTCACAGCTTTATCTACTGCGAGAAAACTAATACCAACACCAGTCAAACTTTGAAGGCTAACAAATTTCCTCAACTATATGTTCAAGATTTTAATCACCATCAACAGATAAATAACAGCAATAATTTGAAAAAGGCATCAATAATGCAACCTAAAATACAAATTATTTTTAATGGAATGAATCACTAAATAAAAGTATTATAATGTTTAAATAATTGTAAACTCAATAATTATTATTGATCGTAGCACTTTTACTGTGGCACAAATGTGTGTAATTATCTTCATAATGCACAAGGTAGTTTTAAACATACGTGGGTTTATTACAAAATCTTTCGGAATAAATTTAATAAAATGAAAAGCATTACATTCGTTTGTTTATATTGTTTTGTAGTTTATAAACTAGGAATTAATATTTTAAAAATTGTCAACCGCACATTAAATAATTATTTATTAAAACTCGTTAAAGATTATTATTGATGCCTCAAGTGAGAACGGTTGTGTCTGGCCAGGCTATTAGCTTGTGAAAAACTTTTAGTACAAATCAAGCATTTGTGTAACTTTTCACCTAAATGAATTTTCATGTGAGAAGTTAAACCATTATTTTGTGTGAAACATTTTTTACATACGGAACAAACATAGGGCTTTTCACCAGTATGAGTTCTTTCGTGAGACTTCAGATCTCCCGATTGTGTAAATGCTCTATCACACCTGGCGCACTTGTAGGGTTTCTCTCCAGTATGTATTCTAACGTGAGTATTTAAGTGCGATATCCTAAAGAACGATTTTCCACATGTGGGACACAAGTACGGTTTCTCACCGGTGTGACTTCTCATGTGAACGGTTAAGTCGCCAGATGCCGCAAAGCTCGAAGGGCAAACTGTGCATTTAAAAGGACGTACACCTGTAGTAATAAAAATTACAAATGAAAAAAGGCGTCAGCGAAATATTTATTAATTCAACTTACCTAAATGAGACAATTTGTGTCTTTTAAATCCGGTGGATGTACTAAATCCTTTGCCACATTCGCTGCACAAGTACAAAGAAGAACCGGTATGCAAAGAAGAGTGTGATTTTAATGAGTTGAATTTTGAAAACGTTTTTCCGCAATCTTTGCAAGAGTACGGCTTAACACCGGTGTGAGAGTAGCTATGGATTTGTAAATTGTGAGAACTCGTGTATTTTTTATTGCAATATTTGCAGTAATATTTTTTGTGATAATGAGCCTAAAAATTGTTGAATTTTCTTAAAATTTTAACCAAAGAAGAAAACTTACCACGTATTTATCTACAGAGTCGAAACTTTTATTGCATTCTGTACATATTTTGTCGATCAGGTGTTCATAAAATTCATGAGATTTCAAATTCTTAACAGTATCGAATACTCGAGAACAAATTTCACATTTGAAGTTGGAGTAAAAATCATCTTTTTCCACTTTTTCGACAGAGGTTTCTTCGATATTACTATCTTGAATAATGTCGTTTTCCTGACAAGCATCTGCGTTATTACGACTTTCTTTGATCTTGATGGAGCGCATAGTTAAATTGGACTGAATACACATTATTTTGAATGTGTAGGATGAGTGTAAACGAGAAATACATTTATTGCACATATTGGATGATAATCCGTCATTTTTGCTTATCTAATTCAAAATAATATAACAAAATTTACAATTTAATATTATTTGTTTACCTGCACGGAAGTACAACTTTCGAGCATTTCGGATATATTTGGTAAATCGTCATTTCGGTCTTCGAAAACCGAAATCATGGATTCTTCTTGCGATAAACAACCACGGCAAGTTTTATTTAAATCTAAATGATGGGAGGAATACATTTTTGGAAATTTCAACTAATTCGGTTTCGAGGTTAGGTATTTAAATCTTCATAAACAATAAATTTGTCAGCGACTCTCAAACTTTTCCGCAACAGTTTTTCAACAACTGTTTTTTTTTAAAGTTGGAATTTACCGCTTACCGCTTAGCGAACGGAAGGGGGGTTATGATTTTCTCTTATATGGAGGTATGGGGGTCTAAAATCATTGAAAGTTTGCTTACGTAGTACTTAAACGTCCCCTATCACATTTTTTTGATACAAACGAAATCGATTACTTATTTTTTATCCAAATGCATTTAATTTGAACAATTTTTTTCAGGAGCGAATAAAATAGTATGTATATTATAATTTCAACTTATTAATATCTAGTTAATTAATATACCATTATTATTAAAAATAACAAAATTGTTTATTAGCGAATAATTTTTGAATTAAATTAAATTTATGTTGTGAAAGTTAATATTTACTGTAACTGTACAATACGGCCCACTAGAAAACGTGAAGGTCCCATGGTGTAATGGTTAGCACTCTGGACTTTGAATCCAGCGATCCGAGTTCAAATCTCGGTGGGACCTCATTTTTTTTAAATTCTTTAATTTTCTAAAGATTTTATGTCAATTCTTTAATTACTCATTGAGAAGTAGTTGTTGCTATTGGTGATTGGTGAAATTATTTGTTATAGTTTATAGGTAGGAATTTATTTAAAAAACGTTGATCATGTTGAACGAGAAGATGGAAAGAAAGGAGAGAAGGGATAGTGTCGTAGTGGGTAAACAAAAAAGTAATAATCTTCACTTGAACCGAAATTTATTTGATCATTTTGTTTTATTCCGTGATTGAATAAACATCAAGTGTAACTGTCCTCGTGTCGTAAGTTCGCAGCTGGTCGCGTTTGCGCCCAAGAGCAGTGGATTAAACTGCCAGTGATACACATAGCAGTAGGGTACGGGCTAGTGGGGTTAGGTACGCGTTAGGTCGTGTGCTTTGCACGACGTTCAATTTAATATTCGAACGATTTAAATAGTTAACCGACATTCTTTAATTTATTGTGCTTTTTTTTTAAATAAAGTAAAATGATGGCAACCGATTACAATAATATCGATTACGGTACTGACGGATACATGGAACAAGAAGAAGAATGGGAACGCGAAGGACTACTCGATCCTGCCTGGGAGAAGCAACAAAAGAAGGTAACTTCACTTTATTATAAGTAATCAGTGGCGTAACTAATTTATAAGTTAAACCCTTAAAAGCAACAAAAGAATAGCGTCGCGAGGGTTCCCCAAATATTTTCGATATAATTGTTTGTTCTGCTATGGGTATGTCCGCTGTCTGGTCTACGATAAAATTATTAACGTAACTTTATCCACACTTGGGCGACTATTTTTGGTTGCAACAACATCGTTCGTCGGCGCCCAGTTTAAAAATTTTTAAATATTTTGGATACGGCGGTTACTTAACCATTTGTTTTAACCGTTCGAAAATACAGCATACCTACAACACTCAAACCAGATGTTAGCAACACAAATTTTTATAGGAAATATGAATCATTTCGTGCCAATAATATTTTTTGCATGTGCAGCACGTAACTTGCATTCCAACGATGCCAATACGTAAAGTTGTAAAATTCGTACATTATTTAATTTAATTTCGTTACCAGGCCGGCCTGTCGTTTTACGATATTTTCATGCAAGAATAGTAAGCACAGCTGCGCGCAGCATTTTAGAAAATGATGGAAAATCCTTCTTTTTGTGGGTGGAAATGAGATAGATGTATGAGCGTCGAATTTCCCGACGCCCATTACCAAACAAGGATTCGACGTGCGATATAGCGATTTCATAAACAAATGCCTAAAACAATTTTGTTGCATTAATTTTTTTTAATAAAAACTAATATCTTCTAATTTTATCCTTATCGCCCCTTTTCATTGTTATTGTTTATTTTGATTGATAGTGGGCACCGATGATATTCATGCTCCATTATCACATATCGTATTAATTACTGTTTATTACAGTGGTTACGCTTGTGTTCATCGAAAGCATCACATCGGGGAAAATCTGAAATCGAGGAAATAATTTTCAATTTTTGTACGCTGACGTTTTGCCTTCTAAATTTAAGCCGATGCGCCAAACATTGCTGCCGAAGTACGCACGAGCTGTCTTTCAGCAAAACATTTTTCTTCATTTTATAATTATTTGTTAATTAAGCATTGTTTTAGCTTTTTGATGCCTCGCCAAGTAGAAATATCCAACTTATATAACAAACTCTCTTTGCAAGCCACAGTTTAGTGTTACACGAGTAAAAAAGAAAAAGAAAAACGTTGGGCTAGATTGCCATTTATGAACAGGTAGTACGAAAGTTAAGCGAGAAGATTAAATAGATTTATGATTTTGGTTTCTTAAGCTTATTTCAACATTTTGTTCAAAAAGCGACAGTAGCTTTTTGTCTTGGTTATAATTGCAAAACAAAAGAAGAGTCAGCTTAAAATTACACTTTTCGACCAGAACTATTAGCGAGCGCATTTTTGTTGCCACAGGGAGATAAAGTAAATTTATGCCCTTGGGAAGAAAAGTAATATAATATTAAATCGTAAACTTGAACAAAACTTCGTCGAACGAACTTGACAACAATAAAATTTAACATTGCACTACCACACGACTTTCAAAACCTAGGGCCAAAAAACTATCACTTTCAGGCGTAGTTCAAAAATTTATTATTACTTTAACTGCAAGTTATTTCTGTTTTATTTACTGCATGAAATATTGGAAAAATATAAATAAACGCTAGTTCTTCGCAGAATCTCTCGAAGAACATCTTTCTATAGTATACAGACACTTTTCCGAGGATACTATGGAGGAACTTCTTCGCGGTACAAAATTTTCATTACCGATAAAGATGAAATTAATTAGGCCTAACGGTCAGAAAGATGAGTTTTGCTTATTTCTTGACTTTTGTCGAGTTTGCAACGTTCGCGAACGTTTTCGCCAATCGAAAGTTCAAGCACCAGCAATCATTTTTGCGAATTGTACAGTTAATCCTTTATAGAATACTGATCGATATTTCAATCAGTTAAGAAAATTAATATTAAGTCTGTAATTTATACCAATTCAACTATCAATCACAAGTTCTTTTCAAAAGATACCCAACTTTTATTTTTCGTAATCTGCCATATAAAGGGTAAAAGACGAAACTAACATTGATTAAGGATTACTCCTCTTTTTAATTTTCATGTTTTGATCATGACATTTGTCTGTGTTTTTGACCTTTCAAATTTTTTATATTTATTTGTAAAATTGCAATTAACGAAATCACCCAGATAGAGAAAATATAAGTATGCTTTTCAGGTTTTCAGATAGAGATAAGCTTAATATTTATAACAGTGTAGAAGGAAATAAGGGTCTACTCATAGAATTACATATCAATGCCTATCTGAACCATATTATCGTATGTTTTATGGAAGACGAAATATTAATGGAGAGTAGCTAGTTGACATTGGAATTTTTTACTAAAAAGTGGCACAGGTTTTGCTTAGCCCATCTACTTTTATTGCTATTACAATCAACTTTTTATAATAGAAATTTTGTCGAGATGCATGATCTGTTTGAATGCATCACGGAAATTAAAGTAAAAACTCGAGAAATATAATAACATAATATAATTAATAATTCAGAAGTTAGAATCTTTTTTGTGGGCATTTTTTTCTAACTTATGAATTATTAATAATTAAGCTTTAGGGTCGATAATTTTTCATTACAATATAATTAAGTAATTTTTTATGTTAAACCCTGGTAATTTCAATTCACGTCCGATTCCTCTTCGGTGTACTTACAAGTAATTTTGAATATCACAATAAACTATTGTATCTGGACGTTTTTTGAAACAGTCATGACATTTTTTGTTTTTAAGGACGATTTATAATAACGGTGTTGGAATATGCATTCTTTCGACAGATTTGTTTTGCAAGGCTGACGACGACGCCCATGGGTTACGTATGAATGCGTCGGCGTCGTTAGCTGGCGCTATTTTAAACAAATCGCCCACACATTTCTATCTAAATTTGTTATATTTTTATTTTGTTTGTGTAAGTACACATTTTTGAGTTGTTAAATGAGAAAAGCAATTTGCTGAATTATTATCGAAAAACTTTTTCGAAACAAATTTTGAATTTGTTTTTCTTTTGAAAGGATTAAAGAAAAGTTTGTAGTTTATTTCAAAACAAAACAAATAATTTCTTATTTCTTGAATTACTATTTTCTGTCTCCTAGCAGAAGACATCCACCATTATGTCACTTGAAATACAAGTACTAATATAAAAAAAATGCTAAAAGATTTATTAAATTTTTTTTTATAATATTATGTACTTCTATACTTTTTTCGAGCTAATTTTTTGTTAAGAAATGTTGAAAATTTTAGTTGACGTTAATATGCAAACATTCTGTCACGATTAATCTTTTCTAAATATAAAGTTGGTACTTGGTGGATGCGTTGATCATAAAATTTAGGATAAATGAAAAGTTCAATAATCTTAATTTAAATTTAAGATTTTTCCGATTTCTTAGCCAAAAAATATCCCACCGATGAACAATTTCTTTAAAATAGATTTAGATTGAAAGAGGATTTTGTTTTGAATTAATTATTTTTGGATTGTGTCTATACATAAAACATAATCAAAATAACTGTTTAGGGATCATCGCTGTTAAATTAAGCCCTTGTTTGCGGTTTACTACTGGTATAAGTTTAGTTTACAATATTTTTAAGATACTGAATTAGGTATTAATTATTTTAGTACTTATTTAATTCTTTTCAACGATTGGATTCCTCTGGTTTTAAGTTATTGCAAATAAAAAGCATTTTACATTTGTTATACCTATATAAATACATCATGCAGGGGGGGGGGGCATGTAAAGATGCATCGTGCTTTGTATTTTTAGTGTCATTGTTGGTAAATTTTTAACAATGATGAGTCTCTGTATAAATAAATGAATGATTTATGACCAACTTTTACTACGTGACTAAGAAGATCACTTAATAATAAACGATATATTATTATGATCAATCTTAAAAATGAAATATACCTATGTATTTTTTTGAAAAGAAGAGGCATTTCTTTCAAACTCTAAGTTATTATTATTGGCGTTAAAGTTACAAAATAAAAAATGTACATTAAGAGGTATGTTTAAAGGTGACGAACGATCTGAATCCACGTTGCATCCGATAACGTAGAACTTTCGAAATTCTTAAAATGTTTGTCGATTAATTGATACACGAGTTTTTATTAAGATAGTTGATTCTTCCTGGGGCGTTCAAACTACCCCAGAAAAAGGAATACGTGATAAGGTCCTTAAAAAAAATTAAAAGTTAAAATTTTCTATAATATGAGAACTAACTGCAACTTTCTAAGAGCTTCTTTATGATAATAAAGGTTCTCTATAATATAATATATTGATATATCTTGTGTTAGGTATGGATTTTGTAAAATTTTCACATTCTCGATTCACAAAAGCCCGTAGTGGTAATAATGTTGACGAAGATGTATTACACTTTGAACCTGATTCTCACGCATTATTATTTTACCTTTTTTCTCAGCTATTATCCTTTGTTGAATCGACGTTCTTCCAGAAATGCATGCCATCGCATTAACGGCATTAATTGCAAATGATGTTTTAATTCGGAATTCCGGTTTTGTTCAAGTGTTTACCAATTTGTACCTATCCGAACCGCTCAGAAAAACCACGTCATTATTGTATTAGTCGCGTTTAGATTGAAACGACTATTTCTAATAAATCATTATTATTATTTTCCATTAACTACTCAGAACGGTAATTTATTACAGTTTCAATGAAACATTTGATACTCGATTAACGTCTATGTGCGTAGATACTTGCAAAAGCCAATTTCTCACTGACCTACACCCATACACAATTTATTGTTAAGAAAGATTAAAGTCGAAATTTTCATATTTTGATAGCAACTATATATTTTGTTATTGACCTTCATTGAGATGCAATCTATGTCAATGCTAATGTGTAGTCTCTTAATTTTGTGTTTTATCCGGCTTTCACCACAAATTTTTAATCATCGTAATTATAATAAACAAATACACGAAACCAGTTAGTATAATATGCTTTTGAATTATTTTTTCTATGCAATATTGACTTATGGTTACAACTCTACTATAATAATAACAGGTACAAAGCGTTGAAAACATATCAGTCGCTTAAATGCAAAACCCGACAAGTCCAGTGAAATATAAAACTAGATAATGCAGAAAAACTCGCAAAATCTTTATCTAACCGAATTAAGCAATGATTATTTTTTGCATAGTTTCCTACCCATAGATCAAAATATAAAAATCAATTGATAAAATCTGGGGTAGTCAGAAGCCTTTAAGAATTAATTGCTAGAATAGAATTAATCTCCTTTCTAAAAAAGTTTTGACATGTCGGCTTTTGCATCTAAGCGACTGATATGGTACCTACAAAATTTTAGGAAAGCATATTATTATAATAGTAATGATATGATTTCCGTTTTCGAGTTATTGGAGAAAAATTGCGGATTGAGTGGTACATTCAATTTTTTGATGGTTATGAATTATTACTATACAGATGATGAACTAATCCATACAAACAAAATAGCCTTCGTGAACATAGATATATTGTAATTAAATAACATAGTACCTACAGTACAGCTTCGTTGTTCCGGACAGATAGTTTTGAGTTTGTTCGGATAGTTTAGTCTTATAAAAGAGTACTGATGAATTGCATTAATTAGAAACTGCAACTAGAAATACGTCCGGATTGCAGAGGTAAAAAATACTAAATGTTCAAAGAGCAGGAGTGTCCAGATTAAAGTGTGTCCGGATAAGCGAGGCTGTACTGTACTTACTCTAATGACAAGATCATAAGCATGAACATTATTTATTTTTGGTGCTTTTTTGTGGGTTTGTCTAACTTCTTGTATACAGGGTAATGAAATAGTGAAATTGATTAGTTTCTACAAGTTTTGCAAACGAATTCGAACTAGCGTACGACACTTTGACGGAAAATGTTTTCCAAACTATTTTGTACTATTTCTTTAATAAAATTGTATAACTCCAATAATAATAATAATTTATTTCCTGCGCTAGTTCGAAAAACTAGTTTTTCTACGCATATTTTGATTTTTTAAACTCCTGATACCACTTTCATAATTTTTGGGAGTGCTTATGTAATTTTTGTAAATTAATATTAATATATTTATTGTAATTATCGATATTTCTTAATATATTTGTTGGACACAATTTATGAATTATTCAAGTTTGCCTTTAATATCTTTTTAATTAAGTTTATAAAAATGTTTAAATAACATTCTTAACTTGTAAATAACGGAGAAAATCACGTCAAGACCTTGACGAATTTTTAAAAAATTTAGATATTTATTACTAATAAAATAATTTAAGGGCCTCTAAAAATCGATGAGGTTTAATGAATTTTATTGTATTTTTGGAAGAAATATCGGCTAATTTTGGACCAAAAAAAGTATCTTAAGATGAAAATAAAATTTCGTTTGATCTCAACATATCCATTTTTTATTGTGTAGTTGCAACAAGAAGAAACTTTCTCTTGTGATTAAATAGTAAGTTATAGATTATTCATTTAGTGCAAACTATATTAGAAATTAGTAAACCTTGTTTACATTTTTTTATGATTAATAACACTCTTCAAAATTTAAAGGTAAGGTGTTTGATGACTACATGGATAGATACTATGTACTCAACTTATATCTTTTTGTTATCGGGGTAAATTTATTTTGTGTTGATGACCCAACTCTATTGTCGAGTCGAACGAAAGAGGAAGTGTGTTTTGTATTTATTCAAACAATTATTCATAATTTTAAAATAATTCATACTCCTATCTTTTTTTTAATAATATGGGTTTCAAAATTCTTACGATTTCTAAAATAGGTTTTGGTTTAACTATAATAATTATGTCGGCTTTCTTGTACCGTGTTTCAGATTCCACGTTAAACTTTTTTTCACAATAATTGTTTTGAACTTATCGAGTTTCGCTGAGAATTAAAAAAAAATTAAATTAGCAACAAATGAAAATTTTTCTCTTATTTTTGTCATGCAATGTGGAAAGTGCAATTTTATAAAAAGTTCACTGAACCATCTCTGCAAATAACTCGCGTTAATAAACTATAAAACGTTATCATTTATTTATTATAACAATAAGCGCTTTACTTATTATCATTGCAAAAGTTGTGTGTTTTAAATTGGAACGAGGACAAACTTGAACAATTACCGATTTTAATAAATTCATGTTCAAGGATAGGGTGTGCAGTTGCTTGAAGTTGTGTGATGAATAATCACGGCTTATATAAATATAATCGACGGTTTGTGCTAATTAAATTATTTTTTTATTCAAGAACAACATAAATCGTTCGATATTAATTTTTATGAGGTATCTTTAGGTTGAATCAAAATTTTTACTACTAAGTACTTGAAAGTTAATCCTCGCACAATTTGGAGTCAAAGATCAGTTACCAGGGAGTAAAATAGTCGTAAGATCAACTGTCTCTTGATGGACATTATTTGTAGAAAATGTTATGCTCTTTAATTTTTGTTTTATTCTTTTTTTTAATTTGAACTACCGGTAACAAGTAGATTTAAAATAATAAAATAAGAATAATCGAAAATAAAAAAATAACAATAAGAACCTCTTTGCAATGCGTCAGAATAGGACTAATTATAACAGATTCATAGTGTGGAGAAGTTTGATCTGTTCAATCCGTCATTTCGTGGATTCAAGTCTATTATTAGGTGGTATTAGAATATCATCTTATACCGATTTATTTTTTGTAATTTTTATTGATTAAAATCAACTTGGCCAAAGCCAAGAAGACTTACTAGGTAGTTAACGAGGTGGTTTCCCGATGCATTCCGCATGGGCTTTAAATCTCGGTATTGTATCAAAAGCGATCAGGATTTTTACAGCAGTTTTCCTCTTACCAATTTAAAAAACCGTCAAAAGTACTAATACAACAACTATAACAACATATCGCAATTTGTTGTAAAAAAAAAGTGTTATTTTATATTTTGTGAGTATGTAGTAGGTAAATTTTGGGTAAAATCTTACGATCGATCGCTTTACTTATTAAAATAATTTGATATTAATGTCAACTTAAATGTTATTAGATAGTCGATTATGTTCGATGTTGTCCTGTATTGATTGATGAATTAAGAAGCACCATAGGTACCTATTATAATTATTCTTAATTGCAACAATACCCTCGTTATTTCTATGAGAATAATTTTTTGATTCACTCTATAATTAAGTTTGTAAACAATTAATTTTAATGTTGCTGGTTTACTTGGTAGAATAACTAAAACGACAGATGATAGATTCTATAACTTGTTATATACTGTAACGTCAGCTGACAAATGCAACTTGCTCGCAAAGAACCTATTTTAAAGAATGTAAATGTTCCGTTAATTTATATTATTTATGTAAATGTAGCAATTTTTCAAGACAGCATTAATGGAAGTTTTTGAATAAATTAATAAAATAGGTGTATTCCACGTCCAGACGCCATCCTTAATATCCGGAACTCCCAACTTGAAGGTTGACTTGAGACATGCAAGATGAGAGAAGCAAGTAAAGCATTATTCGTTGTGGTTAAAATAGTAGTTTCAACTAAATGAGAATTTAAAAAAGTAAAATTCTTAAAGACCCAACTGCCAAACAAGTTTTGCAATGGATTAAATGTTGTTGCAGCAATTACGGGAATGTATAATTTCGTGTAATACTAATTATATCTATAACAACTATAATGTGTTTTTATAAAATTTTAACGAATCTTTTATATTATTATAAAGTAAGTAGTTGCCTATTTTGCTTTAGTAGATGGCACCATAAATGCGATCTACTTTTTTTTTATAATATATTTAGCTGATTATACAGAGTTGGACTAAAATTTTCCGGTTAAACCGGAAGTCATATCAAATGCACTTGTTCGATTTTTGTTGCAAAACTCTTTCATATTTTATATTTATGAATTTGCATTATGCCAATGTGCAATAATACTGGTTTAATATAGTAGTGATGCTGTTCATTCAAAAATGCTAACAAACTTGAGAAGAAACCAGGTCAAATATTAAAAGGTTATTAGACAAAGGTGTAACAAGCTCATTTACATTGAATTAGTACTAACGTTATTTTTGTTTTAATTTAAAAAAGACAACAAAGTTTTCTTCCGACAAGATTTCACATCGATTTTGATAAAAAGTAACTAATTTTTGGATGGGCTGAACTTTTTGGACAAATTGATTTAAGATTTTATCACTATTTTTGATTTCGAATCGACCTCATAATAAATTTACTATTTATTTGGCAAGGTTTTCCTTGCTAACAACAAACAACAATAGAATGTTATTTTCGAAAGCTAACGAGTGTTTATTCACAAAGAAAAACTTTCAAGTACACCAGACTATAATATAAATCTTATATGAGCCAGAATTTACCGGTGGGGAATTATTTTTTATTAAAACCTCATCTGAACATCTGAATTAATAGCATTCAAGTTGTCACGGGATTTTTCCGGAATATTTTCAATTTAATTTTATTACGAAATAGTTACCGGCTACCGGCTACCTCCTCCCTCCCATTTCCAAACCGAGTTCTACATTTACATAATATTTTAATTATATAGATATTTTAACCTTAATGCATACACGTAAAATATTTGACAATCACCCCCATGAACTTTGGCTGTATATCCGCCCTTGTTAGAAATAAAACTAAAAACTAAAATTAATTTATTATAAGAAAAGATAGTAGATTATTATTACAAGATAAGTTGTTAAGGTTGTTGTAATGAACGATTGAAAATTAATGTAAAAAATTGAATGTTGAATTGATATTTGAAATTTGAAACAAAAATTAAGAAAACTGTTTTGAAAACTGGTATATATTTTTTTCAGAACTTGTTTGAGTATCTCTACAAACTTTCAATTTTATAATAAAAAATAATTTGCAGGTTTGGTTTAAATTAATGTGCAACTTTCAAAATTTGTTCTTTTTTGGTAAACTAAAATAAGTTTAATTATTTTGGCGCTTAAAATTAATTTTATAATGACAATCCTTCCTCGAGTAATTAAGAATCAAGAATAATTATTATAGTCGAAAAAAAAAACGTGAGTAGAATGAACGAATAAGATAAATAAAATAAAAAATATAAAAACTCCTAACACTTCGTTTAGGGTGTTCTCGATTAGCTATAGGAAGTCGGTTGAAGTCTTAAATATTGGGCCTGTCCTGGAGTTGTGCGGAAAATTAAGAAGATCTAAAAATGTCGAACGGTTTATTTATCATCGATGTGATGAAAGGATATAATCAAATCTCGAAGTATTAAGCATTAACAGGATTACAAGATTGCTTGGAATATTTAAATTACAAACAACAACAAAGAGTACCAATACTCGATAATAAGGATCAAATTAAGAGGGTGGAGTGTAAAACGGGTATAGGAAGATAAGAAAAACTAGAATGGGCCATTGCAAAAAGTCCGAATTTGCTTACCAAAACAACACGAACGCTTTTATTTGTTTTTTTGATAAAATATGACCAAATATGACCTAATATGTAATATGTATGCATATAGGTTTCAGTCGCTTTATTCTAGACAAAACACCCTTATAAAAATTATGGTTTTATTTATTTTTATTTGTCTACATTTCACGTACTCGCTTACTTTTTTTTTTATTAAGAAAAGCGATGAAAGTATTATTTTTTCTTTATGATTGTCACTATTACAAGGTGATTCGAAAATGTACCCACGGTAAGTTATGGTTAATATTATCAATACTTTCGGAAATTGCAAATTTTAGGTTATTTTTTGACAATGTGGATAGCATCATAAATTGACTAATTTAGAGATTTTTTTATGGAAAAATCTAAATGGTTTTTGACAGACTTAACATTATATCGTAATCTGAAAAACGTTTTGCTCTATCCCGATCGAGATGAAATAAATTCCAAGGTAGGATTATAAAAATTGAAAATTTTACAAATGCACGTACAATGACGTTTTCATCATCTTATGAATCAAATTTTTTAGATGTACAGTTTACTGGCCGGTAGTAGTAAATGAGTGACTCACTAGAAAATATGTCTATTGGCTGACATCCAAATTATTTTTACAAACTACCAAGGTTTGCAATATCGGTCCCGTTATTTCTATTATTAATTTATTTTTCACAGAACATTACTCCTCTGATGTAATTTGTAATTACATTTTTGCAGTTGTGCAAATGCGGATCGATTTTTACATTTCTCGCATAATAATTATTATATGATAATATTATTTTTAAGCTCTTATGATATCGTCTCTCGATATATTCATTCGAAATATACAAGTATGTTAAATCTCTATAATCTTGTAGTAATCTAATTCTCTGTCGAATCATTGGTTCGTCTCGGCAAATTTTTAGATCAATCGGTTTTGTTGCACCATCGTAGTATCACTTTATATTGATTATGTAAAGTGGTACATGCATAGTTGGCATTGGACTTGACCTTACTCAAACTAGGAAGTACGAATACGAGCTTAAACTTTTAATAATATGCAAAGCGATAAATCATTGAAAACTGTTTTTTTGCAATCTCCAGATGAAGCAGGAAAGAGTCCTTTGACCGAAATAAGATTTTGCTTCGTGGTCGAAATTTGAAGATTATTATTTAATCATCGAATATAAAAAATGAAAAGCTTTCGTTGTGATGTTTTGGGAACGACTCGACAGTCCTACATCCTTTCAACTAAAATCGTTTTTTTGCTAATCGCATTTAATCCATTATTAGGTGATTTTACTATTCATTCGGTATAAACTAGAAAAGAGCACCTAAATCAATTCTTTCTAACTTTGTGAGGAAATTAAGTAGCACATCTAATTAAGTGCCAAATTTATTTAAAATTTTTAAAATTACATAATGGTTTTGTTTATTAATAATAATTCACCTAGCACAATAAGAATAAGCTAAAACCGCTATGGTCTGTTGACTAGCAACTGCTGTGTGTAATGTATGGTAAATGTTACTTAAAAAAGATATTATGTTTACCTATCCAAATTTATTTGTTGGAAAGTCGGTGTGCTAGGTACATCTTTTCAACCAACTGTTAAATTATAATTATTAAAGAAAAGAAATGAAAAATCTAATAGATTTTTTCAATCTGCAAGATGGCTATACAATATTATCTTGCAATAGCTGCCTGCGTTACAAATTTAGCAACCTACATTTGAAACTGGTACTCGGCTCCACTGGCATAAATTTAATTTTGTCATTCTATTATTAATTTTCCTTTTTTTTGCTTAGCTGCTTAATTTGTCGAAAAGAAAATGTTGAACATTACGAAAGCATGCATACCAAATGGCACAATCAGTTATTCTGATTGATTTTCAACATTTTTTAAAAGTAGATTAGTTTTTGAATCTTCTATTTTTTATTTTTATTTTTAAAAGTTATATTAATATTATTGTTCTATGGGTGATAACAAGCCAAGAAGCCAATAATTGTTGGCCAATAAGATTCTAACCGAGTACACTGTACATAATTTGCCGAGCACTCTGTATCTGTGAAATGTCAAAGTTACAAATTATTAAATTAATAAAGCGGACTGTTGAATTTTATTGTTTCAAGTTGGGGTCATTGTAATTGCAAATTGACCGTTTGGGTCGTGGATAAAAGAAATACTAGTTCGCTATTTCAAAAAAGAATTAAATTTGATAATAATTGATCGGGTGGTTTAGATTTGTTGAACGATAAGGACAACAAATTATATACAGTAGAACCTCGATTATCCGGGAATAGGAAGTTTTTCTTGTAAATTTCATTCCCTACATTTTTATTCATCATATACATATTTCTATTTTGTCGCACCGTTTTCGAGATACAGCTGGAATTCTTTTTTGCATTTTACAGAGTTTTGTTTAAGTCGCTGTCAGTTAGAAATGGAGTGACAAAATGAAAAAAATGTATATAAACAAAATTGAAGGCCACGAAATTTTCAATCAAAAATGTCTGAAAAGTTTTGCTGTAAAATCGATTGTTATGTGTCAAAAATGGTCTTGAAAAGATACAAATTACTTTGCTAACATAGGACTGTGCCATAAATTCTGTGAGCCACTGTACTACATAGTACTATTTTTCATTCCTAATAAGACAATTACTATTTCATGAATGTTATTGGCATTACTATAAAATATAATAAGTATTGATTGTCAATATTGACATAATTATTGTAAACGATGGCACCAACTTCATAAAAATGAGATTATTTCAAGTCTTTCTTATCTCAAGTGGAATCGGACTACCGTTTTCAAGTCGAGTGGATTTGATTAAATTTTCTGAAACTGCAATAGTATTATGAACTTGCTATTTTATATACATGCTTAGTACGTAAGGGCGAAATAACAATTTTTAATTTTTAAAATAAAACAAAAAATTGACAATAATATAGTTGGAAGTAAGTTTGAGATTTCAAAAGAGACCATAATATTGTATTGTTGTTTTTCTTTTCAGACATTTACTGCCTGGTGCAACAGTCACTTACGTAAAGCTGGCACAGCAATTGACAACATAGAAGAAGATTTTCGAAATGGTCTTAAACTTATGCTTTTGCTGGAGGTAATTTCTGGCGAAACTTTACCAAAGCCCGATCGCGGCAAGATGCGGTTTCATAAAATCGCAAACGTCAATAAAGCTTTGGATTTTATTGCAAGCAAGGGCGTCAAGCTTGTGTCGATTGGTGCAGAAGGTGAGCGCTATTTTATTTTAGTTCCAATTTACTACGTTTTCTGTTATTATTTTCGTAAGCTTTTCCGTGACACTGTATTTTCCGAACAGAAATTGTGGATGGTAACTTGAAAATGACGTTGGGTATGATTTGGACCATCATTCTGCGTTTCGCCATTCAAGACATCTCGGTAGAAGAAATGACCGCGAAGGAAGGCTTACTTTTGTGGTGTCAACGTAAGACGGCGCCGTACAAGAACGTGAACGTCCAGAACTTCCACCTTTCGTTCAAGGATGGTTTGGCCTTCTGCGCTCTCATCCATCGTCATCGTCCCGATCTCATCGATTACAATAAATTATCCAAAGATAATCCTTTAGAAAATCTAAACACTGCCTTTGACGTTGCCGAGAAGTACCTCGACATTCCTAGGATGTTAGATCCTGACGGTACGTTCAGTTTACTACTTGCCTACACAGTTCATTCGCAAAAGAAATTTGAAAATGGACATGAGTATTCGTAAAATATGAACGTGGGTCAATATTTGCAGATTTAATCAACACTCCTAAGCCTGACGAACGTGCCATAATGACTTACGTGTCATGTTATTATCATGCTTTCCAAGGGGCACAACAGGTATCCCATTAAACGCAATAATGCGCCTTTTTAACACCAATAATTTTGGATTTTGATTTTTGTGCAATGTTGTTTTTTTAACAAGGGTGCATTCGTTGGATCGCAATAAGAAACTTAAAAGAGTAATTTAATTAAACAAAAATCGATAGGGAAACAAATTGACTAGTTTTCATTATTGTAACATCTTTTGTTTTGTTGTTTTTTCTTTTAATACCAAAAGTTTTTGTCCACAAAGTGTTTGATAACATCAGGTTTTTGAAATTGTTTTATTTTGATTGTTGTTTAACTGTGTTGTTTGCATGCAGACTTACAGAATACCGCCATGCCAGACGAAAGAGCGGTTATGACGTATGTCTCTTCCTACTACCATTGCTTCTCCGGCGCTCAAAAGGTGATCTTTTTATTAAAATAACATAATTAATATATTATAGCTTTTGCTAAAAGATCGTTTCACTTTTTCCGATTTACTTTGTTTTTGTAAGAATTAGTCTATTACGCTTACAGGCCGAAACTGCTGCTAATAGGATCTGTAAAGTTTTGAAAGTTAATCAAGAAAATGAAAGACTCATGGAAGAATACGAACGTTTAGCGAGCGATGTAAGTATCTATTTTTTTACCTTTCTAAAGTTACAATTATTTTTTTTCTAATTCTGTTGCAAAATGATTATTTTTTGAATGTCATTTGAGATTTATCACTAGTGATAAAATGAAAATAATATTACAATGTATGATTTTTTCTTGAAAATTTTCAATGAAAATAAAAACTACGATGTTTTTTTTGCTCAGTTTTTCGATATCTAGTGTCGTTCTCCAGAAATTACTAATTCAAAAAATTAAGTTACAACAGAATTATAAAAATCTTGTATGAAGCACGAGGTAAATGTGTCTTTTTATAACATGGCGCAATTTTCATAAATAGCCATTAAATAATTCAATTTTTATTTCTCGTCATTGCAATTTCAAGTAGGTATCTACGTAATGCAAAAATCGTTGTTAATCTTTATAATATGTAGTCCACCTATACCAAATTATTTTATAGCGTTCTTTAATCGAGTTCTTTAGTATGTTTTCATCAGAACTTCACTTTGAGTGCCGGTTTACATATTTTATATAAAACAATAAAATTATTGTAAACATTGATAATTTGCTTGTAGAGGAGGGGGGGGGGCTAGAGCCTCTAGCCCTCAACGAAGCCATTCCATAACATCAAATTCTTAAAATTAAAACCGAACCACGACAGAAATAATTAGACCATACATTTGTTATTATTCGATGCTAATAACTAGGTCTACTAATAACTATACTGTTGGTGCACAACATTTTTTGTAGTATTATTTTTATTTGAATAATTTTAAAGATGAAAAATTAAAAAGAAATATATTAGGAAATGTAAATTTCAGTGATTTTTTGATATCGTTAAGTCTGAAGCGCACCCTATAAAGACGCTCTCAAAGAATTTGATTGACTGGGCTACCTAGCATAATTTTCATAGTTATCTCGTTAATGAATACTACTCGATACTACTTGAAATAAAATATTTAAAAAAATCCTCATTTATTTTAAATTAAATTTGTAACATTTTTATTTAATATCGACAAACAGTTACTAGAATGGATTCGCCGTACAATGCCATGGTTGAATTCACGTCAAACTGATAATTCTCTAGCTGGATGCCAAAGGAAATTGGAGGAGTATCGAACGTATCGTCGCAAACATAAGCCTCCGCGCGTAGAACAAAAAGCGAAATTGGAAACCAATTTCAATACGTTGCAAACTAAACTCAGGTTGTCTAATAGACCGGCATACATGCCAACGGAAGGAAAGATGGTATCTGTATGTTGGATGAAATGTTGTAGTTTTTTGTGTTAAAATATATTTTCAAGGATATTGCAAATGCGTGGAAAGGACTCGAAAGTGCCGAAAAGGCGTTCGAAGATTGGTTGTTGTCGGAAATGATGCGTCTCGAGCGTCTCGAACATCTTGCCGAGAAGTTCAGACGTAAGGCCGACGCACACGAGGAATGGACACGCGGCAAAGAAGAAATGCTTCAAAGTCAAGATTTTAGGCAGTGCCGCCTCAACGAACTTAAAGCTCTTAAAAAGAAGCACGAAGCTTTTGAATCCGATTTGGCTGCTCATCAAGATCGCGTCGAACAAATTGCCGCTATTGCTCAAGAGCTTAAGTAAGAGATTTTTGACTCTTTATTATTTAAAGCCAAGATATAAATTAGTAAAACCTTGCGAGTTTAAATGTAACTTTATTTTAGCACCTTAGATTATCACGATAGCGTAAGCGTTAATGCTCGTTGTCAACGTATTTGTGATCAATGGGATCGCCTTGGAGCCTTGACTCAACGTCGCCGTCAAGCGTTAGATGATGCAGAAAGAATACTCGAAAAGATCGATATTTTGCATCTCGAGTTTGCCAAACGTGCCGCACCATTCAATAATTGGCTCGACGGTACCAGGGAGGACTTGGTCGACATTTTCATTGTACATACGGTCGAGGAAATTCAAGGTCTAATCGATGCTCATGCTCATTTTAAGGTGCACTTTATTTATTTTGCTTTTAGAATTTAAACTAACGTTTTCTTTTGTTGTAGGCTACGTTAGGAGAGGCCGATAAGGAATATCAAACAATCGTAGGTTTGGTAAGGGAAGTCGAAGCGATTGTCAAGCAACATCAAATTCCAGGAGGATTAGAAAATCCTTACACCACTCTTACAGCACACGTAAGATTTATTTATATTATTTTTACATGTTGAAATATTATTGTAAAAAAAAATGTGGACGAATTTTTTCGTTATGTTTGCCTTGTTTGTGGCTGTCAAGGAAGGAAGTGCCTGTGGGCTTAAGGTAAAATTACTATAGATAGTGTAAATTATTATTGTCAATATATTAGCAATTTTTCTTCATTACATTATGTATTTCCTTTAAGGACCTGACTAGAAAATGGTCCGATGTCAGACAATTGGTGCCACAGAGAGATGCTACCTTACAAGACGAATTAAGGAAACAACAGAGTATCCTTTTGAAAGTTAACGAACAAACATTATTTGAAACCGTTTTGCTTTTCGTGTATATTTCCTTAATCTTTCTTCAGATAATGAAATGTTACGTCGTCAATTTGCTGAAAAGGCCAATACGGTTGGTCCTTGGATAGAACGACAAATGGATGCTGTAACTGCAATTGGAATGGGCTTACATGGAACCTTGGAAGATCAACTACATCGCTTGAAAGAATACGAACAAGGAGTTTATGCCTTCAAACCAAATATCGAAGAATTAGAAAAGATTCATCAAGCTGTTCAAGAGAGCATGATCTTTGAAAATAGGTAAATAATTTAATTAGTAATTGTAGATAATAATAATTAATGTAAGATAAAAGAGTTTAGTGTAATTTCTTTTTTTGAGCTACTACTTAAATTACGTAAATTCTCTCGATTGATTTTATATTTTTTTGTATAGTTTTTGCATATATTAAAATTTTAAATTTTTTAATAATAGTAATATATCCATTTAGTAAACTTGTAACTTGTACTTTGTTTAGTCTTTCTTTGTTATCTTTTAGAATGCAACTGAAATTGAAATAAAGATGGAAATATGTTGGCTATTGTAGAGTTGAGGAAACCTAGTCTTTTCTAAGTAAAGATTTAGTTGAGGTTGAGATATAGTAATTGGATTAATAATTGTCAATATTATTTTTATTGAAAAATTACAATCATTTAAAAATATTTATTTTAAGGAAAATTTAATTTTTTGTTTATCTTCTAGGTACACTCAATACACGATGGATACTTTACGAGTGGGTTGGGAACAATTGCTAACTTCCATTAATCGTAACATAAACGAGGTTGAAAATCAAATTTTAACCCGAGACTCGAAGGGAATCACTCAGCAACAACTTAACGAATTCAGATCTTCGTTTAATCATTTTGACAAAAATAGAACTGGTCGTTTGACGCCCGAAGAATTTAAATCCTGTTTGGTATCCTTGGGCTACTCGATTGGTAAAGACAGACAAGGCGATATCGATTTTCAAAGAATTTTGGCCGTGGTCGATCCTAACAGTACAGGCTACGTTCATTTCGATGCATTCTTGGACTTCATGACCAGGGAAAGCACCGATACCGACACGGCCGAACAAGTCATTGACAGTTTCCGTATTTTAGCCGGCGACAAGGTTCGTCTCACGACACAACATTTTTTTATTAAATTTAACTTATTTTGTATTGTTTCTCTTAGCCTTACATCCTGCCCGACGAGTTGCGAAGAGAATTACCTCCAGATCAAGCAGAATATTGTATTCAACGTATGCCGCCGTTCAAAGGAGCAGGTGGTGTGCCCGGAGCACTCGACTACATGTCATTTTCCACGGCTTTGTATGGACAATCCGATCTTTAAGCCATACTACGAGGAGAAGAGTGAAGAGAGGCAGTGGAAATGCCATCAAAATTACATCCATATCGCATTGCCTTACCCCACCGTTATTAAAAATTTTGTTTTAAAAATATTTTTTTTGTGTTTAATTAATAGCCAGTTAAGTCTAAAAATATAATTTGTAAAGTTGCGTTACTTTTTGGGTTTTCTGGTCTATTTTTGCGACAATGAAAACGACAACTTCGATAATAATTATTGGGGTTGAAACTTTATTTAAAAACCGTTTAATTGTTTTTAAGTAGATATTCATTCGTGAGGGGAAATTTGTTCAGTTTTCAAATTTAAATTTTATTTTCGCACTAAGATTGTATGTACATAAACGAAATTGAAGAAGTAAATTATTCTTTTGGCTATATCAAGCAAATATTTTGAATGTAAAATTTAAGTTTGTAACAATTGAATGTATTATTTGTGGAAACCGATAAATCTGGTACTTGCTTATTGAAAATATACTAATATATCGTATACAAGTAAACGGTGAGTATTTTAAATTATTTTGTTTTTCGGATAGAGTTTTGTTCTACGTAGTCTTGGCGGCACTTTTGCCGAATTTTGATTTCTAGAAATTACTCTATTATAATCAGAACTTTATATTTCTTAAATTATATTGCTATGTGAATATATTTAATTTTAAACATCTCTTGTTGTTTTTATGACCAGCTTGAATTATTTTTATTTTCTACAAGCTGCTAATTTTTCCATCCACAATACTTAGTTTGGAACTTGATTTTTCATCCATCGAGGCAGTTGAGAACATTCTTGCAATGTTTTTTAGTCAAGTAGTACTTAGCAAGTGGCACGATATTTTTAGTTAGGTAGGGTTTTGTGTCTCATTTTCTTTGTTTGAAATATTGAAATTAATGAATTGATGATGAAAACAAGGGATGAATTCTTCTGTCAGAATGCAACTTAAGTGGGTAATTAAATTAATACTTAATTTCAATTTCACTAAAATGCACTTTTTAACAAGAAATCATAACAATGCCAATTTTTACCACCGATGCAAAAAGAAAATTCATGAATCTTTGATTTTCGATAAAAAATTGAGATGGCCTTATTATTTAATTCGACGTATTTTAATGCCTGCATATAAATAAAACAGCCTGGGACTGGCGGAAGAGCTCTAAAGTCAACTACAATGCAAATTAAAAATTTGAACTTGAAACCAGCATAAAACAAAAAATATCATACTTGAGGAAATTCTGACTGCGCCATTCGAATTTTCTGATCAAAATACGTAAGAAACAGTGAATGAATCTGCGGAATTCCACTTTTAATTTTTTGGGGTCAAAAACACCAAAGGGGTTGACCTTACGTTTTTTTCAAAAATCTTAAAAAATTTAGGTGGCCTTTTTATTACTTAAATCGACGTACTTAGATGCCTACTGCTGGATGCAGCCCTCAGAACCTCGCGGAATCAATCAAAACTGTGTAAAATCGCGAAACAAATTAAGGGCAAATTGACCCCGAACGTGTTACGTTTAAAGCCAAATAAAATAAAAAATATCATACTTACGAGAATTCTGACTGCGCCATTCGAATTTTCTGATCAAAATACATAAGAAACAGTGAAAGAAGCTGCCCAATTCCACTTTTCATTTTTTGGGGTCAAAAAACACCAAAGGGGTTAACCTTACGTTTTTTTCAAAAATCTTAAAAAATTTAGGTGGCCTTTTTATTACTTAAATCGACGTACTTAGATGCCTACTGCTGGATACAGCCTTCAGAACCTCGCGGAATCAATCAAAACTGTGTAAAATCGCGAAACAAATTAAGGGCAAATTGACCCCGAACGTGTTACGTTTAAAGCCAAATAAAATAAAAAATATCATACTTACGAGAAATCTGACTGCGCCATTCGAATTTTCTGATCAAAATACATAAGAAACAGTGAAAGAAGCTGCCCAATTCCACTTTTCATTTTTTGGGGTCAAAAAACACCAAAGGGGTTAACCTTACGTTTTTTTCAAAAATCTTAAAAAATTTAGGTGGCCATTTTATTACTTAAATCGACGTACTTAGATGCCTACTGCTGGATACAGCCCTCAGAACCTCGCGGAATCAATCAAAACTGTGTAAAATCGCGAAACAAATTAAGGGCAAATTGACCCCGAACGTGTTACGTTTAAAGCCAAATAACATAAAAAATATCATACTTACGAGAAATCTGACTGCGCCAATCGAATTTTCTGATCAAAATACATAAGAAACAATGAAAGAAGCTGCGGAATTCCACTTTTCATTTTTTGGGGTCAAAAAACACCAAAGGGGTTAACCTTACGTTTTTTTCAAAAATCTGAAAAAATTTAGGTGGCGTTTTTATTACTTAAATCGACGTACTTAGATGCCTACTGCTGAATACAGCCCTCAGAACCTCGCGGAATCAATCAAAACCGTGAAAAATCGCGAAACTAATCGGGGTCAAATTGACCCCGAATGTGCTACGTTTAAAGCCAAATAAAATTAAAAATACCTTACTTATGCGAAATCTGACTTCGCCATTCGAATTTTCTGATCAAAATACGCAAGAAACAGTGAAAGAAGCTGCGGAATTCCACTTTTCATTTTTTGGGGTCAAAAAACACCTTAAGTTTTTTTCAAAATTCTTAAAAAATTTAGGTGGCCTTTTTATTACTTAAATCGACGTACTTAGATGCCTACTGCTGGTTACAGCCCTCAGAACCTCGCGGAATCAATCAAAACTGTGTAAAATCGCGAAACAAATGGATGGCAAATTGACCCCGAATGTGTTACGTTTAAAGCCAAATAAAATAAAAAATATCATACTTACGAGAAATCTGACTGCGCCATTCGAATTTTCTGATCAAAATACATAAGAAACAGTGAAAGAAGCTGCCCAATTCCACTTTTCATTTTTTGGGGTCAAAAAACACCAAAGGGGTTAACCTTACGTTTTTTTCAAAAATCTTAAAAAATTTAGGTGGCCTTTTTATTACTTAAATCGACGTACTTAGATGCCTACTGCTGGATACAGCCTTCAGAACCTCGCGGAATCAATCAAAACTGTGTAAAATCGCGAAACAAATTAAGGGCAAATTGACCCCGAACGTGTTACGTTTAAACCCAAATAAAATAAAAAATATCATACTTACGAGAAATCTGACTGCGCCAATCGAATTATCTGATCAAAATACATAAGAAACAATGAAAGAAGCTGCGGAATTCCACTTTTCATTTTTTGGGGTAAAAAAACACCAAAGGGGTTAACCTTACGTTTTTTTCAAAAATCTTAAAAAATTTAGGTGGCCTTTTTATTACTTAAATCGACGTACTTAGATGCCTACTGCTGGATACAGCCCTCAGAACCTCGCGGAATCAATCAAAACTGTGTAAAATCGCGAAACAAATTAAGGGCAAATTGACCCCGAACGTGTTACGTTTAAAGCCAAATAAAATAAAAAATATCATACTTACGAGAAATCTGACTGCGCCATTCGAATTTTCTGATCAAAATACATAAGAAACAGTGAAAGAAGCTGCCGAATTCCACTTTTCATTTTTTGGGGTCAAAAAACACCAAAGGGGTTAACCTTACGTTTTTTTCAAAAATCTTAAAAAATTTAGGTGGCCTTTTTATTACTTAAATCGACGTACTTAGATGCCTACTGCTGGATTCAGCCCTCAGAACCTCGCGGAATCAATCAAAACAGTGTAAAATCGCGAAACAAATGGATGGCAAATTGACCCCGAATGTGTTACGTTTAAAGCCAAATAAAATAAAAAATATCATACTTACGAGAAATCTGACTGCGCCATTCGAATTTTCTGATCAAAATACATAAGAAACAGTGAAAGAAGCTGCCCAATTCCACTTTTCATTTTTTGGGGTCAAAAAACACCAAAGGGGTTAACCTTACGTTTTTTTCAAAAATCTTAAAAAATTTAGGTGGCCTTTTTATTACTTAAATCGACGTACTTAGATGCCTACTGCTGGATACAGCCTTCAGAACCTCGCGGAATCAATCAAAACTGTGTAAAATCGCGAAACAAATTAAGGGCAAATTGACCCCGAACGTGTTACGTTTAAACCCAAATAAAATAAAAAATATCATACTTACGAGAAATCTGACTGCGCCAATCGAATTATCTGATCAAAATACATAAGAAACAATGAAAGAAGCTGCGGAATTCCACTTTTCATTTTTTGGGGTAAAAAAACACCAAAGGGGTTAACCTTACGTTTTTTTCAAAAATCTTAAAAAATTTAGGTGGCCTTTTTATTACTTAAATCGACGTACTTAGATGCCTACTGCTGGATACAGCCCTCAGAACCTCGCGGAATCAATCAAAACTGTGTAAAATCGCGAAACAAATTAAGGGCAAATTGACCCCGAACGTGTTACGTTTAAAGCCAAATAAAATAAAAAATATCATACTTACGAGAAATCTGACTGCGCCATTCGAATTTTCTGATCAAAATACATAAGAAACAGTGAAAGAAGCTGCCCAATTCCACTTTTCATTTTTTGGGGTCAAAAAACACCAAAGGGGTTAACCTTACGTTTTTTTCAAAAATCTTAAAAAATTTAGGTGGCCATTTTATTACTTAAATCGACGTACTTAGATGCCTACTGCTGGTTACAGCCCTCAGAACCTCGCGGAATCAATCAAAACTGTGTAAAATCGCGAAACAAATTAAGGGCAAATTGACCCCGAACGTGTTACGTTTAAAGCCAAATAAAATAAAAAATATCATACTTACGAGAAATCTGACTGCGCCAATCGAATTTTCTGATCAAAATACATAAGAAACAATGAAAGAAGCTGCGGAATTCCACTTTTCATTTTTTGGGGTAAAAAAACACCAAAAGGGTTAACCTTAAGTATTTTTCAAAAATCTTAAAAAATTTAGGTGGCCTTTTTATTACTTAAATCGACGTACTTATATGCCTACTGCTGGATACAGCCCTCAGAACCCCGCGGAAACAATCAAAACTTTGTAAAATCGCGAAACAAATTAAGGGCAAATTGACCCCGAACCTGTTAAGTTTAAAGCCAAATAAAATAAAAAATATCATACTTACGAGAAATCTGACTGCGCCAATCGAATTTTCTGATCAAAATACATAAGAAACAATGAAAGAAGCTGCGGAATTCCACTTTTCATTTTTTGGGGTCAAAAAACACCAAAGGGGTTAACCTTACGTTTTTTTCAAAAATCTTAAAAAATTTAGGTGGCCTTTTTATTACTTAAATCGACGTACTTATATGCCTACTGCTGGATACAGCCCCCAGAACCCCGCGGAAACAATCAAAACTTTGTAAAATCGCGAAACAAATTAAGGGCAAATTGACCCCGAACCTGTTAAGTTTAAAGCCAAATAAAATAAAAAATATCATACTTACGAGAAATCTGACTGCGCCAATCGAGTTTTCTGATCAAAATACATAAGAAACAATGAAAGAAGCTGCGGAATTACACTTTTCATTTTTTGGGGTCAAAAAACACCAAAGGGGTTAACCTTACGTTATTTTCAAAAATCTTAAAAAATTTAGGTGGCCTTTTTATTACTTAAATCGACGTACTTAGATGCCTACTGCTGGATACAGCCTTCAGAACCTCGCGGAATCAATCAAAACTGTGTAAAATCGCGAAACAAATTAAGAGCAAATTGACCCCGAACGTGTTACGTTTAAAGCCAAATAAAATAAAAAATATCATACTTACGAGAAATCTGACTGCGCCAATCGAATTTTCTGATCAAAATACATAAGAAACAATGAAAGAAGCTGCGGAATTCCACTTTTCATTTTTTGGGGTCAAAAAACACCAAAGGGGTTAACCTTACGTTTTTTTCAAAAATCTTAAAAAATTTAGGTGGCCTTTTTATTACTTAAATCGACGTACTTAGATGCCTACTGCTGGTTACAGCCCTCAGAACCTCGCGGAATCAATCAAAACTGTGTAAAATCGCGAAACAAATTAAGGGCAAATTGACCCCGAACGTGTTACGTTTAAAGCCAAATAACATAAAAAATATCATACTTACGAGAAATCTGACTGCGCCAATCGAATTTTCTGATCAAAATACATAAGAAACAATGAAAGAAGCTGCGGAATTACACTTTTCATTTTTTGGGGTCAAAAAACACCAAAGGGGTTAACCTTACGTTATTTTCAAAAATCTTAAAAAATTTAGGTGGCCTTTTTATTACTTAAATCGACGTACTTAGAAGCCTACTGCTGGATACAGCCCTCAGAACCTCGCGGAATCAATCAAAACTTTGTAAAATCGCGAAACAAATTAAGGGCAAATTGACCCCGCACCTGTTTAGTTTAAAGCCAAATAAAATAAAAAATATCATACTTACGAGAAATCTGACTGCGCCATTCGAATTTTCTGATCAAAATACATAAGAAACAGTGAAAGAAGCTGCCCAATTCCACTTTTCATTTTTTGGGGTCAAAAAACACCAAAGGGGTTAACCTTACGTTTTTTTCAAAAATCTTAAAAAATTTAGGTGGCCATTTTATTACTTAAATCGACGTACTTAGATGCCTACTGCTGGTTACAGCCCTCAGAACCTCGCGGAATCAATCAAAACTGTGTAAAATCGCGAAACAAATTAAGGGCAAATTGACCCCGAACGTGTTACGTTTAAAGCCAAATAACATAAAAAATATCATACTTACGAGAAATCTGACTGCGCCAATCGAATTTTCTGATCAAAATACATAAGAAACAATGAAAGAAGCTGCGGAATTCCACTTTTCATTTTTTGGGGTCAAAAAACACCAAAGGGGTTAACCTTACGTTTTTTTCAAAAATCTGAAAAAATTTAGGTGGCGTTTTTATTACTTAAATCGACGTACTTAGATGCCTACTGCTGAATACAGCCCTCAGAACCTCGCGGAATCAATCAAAACCGTGAAAAATCGCGAAACTAATCGGGTTCAAATTGACCCCGAATGTGCTACGTTTAAAGCCAAATAAAATTAAAAATACCTTACTTATGCGAAATCTGACTTCGCCATTCGAATTTTCTGATCAAAATACGCAAGAAACAGTGAAAGAAGCTGCGGAATTCCACTTTTCATTTTTTGGGGTCAAAAAACACCTTAAGTTTTTTTCAAAATTCTTAAAAAATTTAGGTGGCCTTTTTATTACTTAAATCGACGTACTTAGATGCCTACTGCTGGTTACAGCCCTCAGAACCTCGCGGAATCAATCAAAACTGTGTAAAATCGCGAAACAAATTAAGGGCAAATTGACCCCGAACGTGTTACGTTTAAAGCCAAATAAAATAAAAAATATCATACTTACGAGAAATCTGACTGCGCCATTCGAATTTTCTGATCAAAATACATAAGAAACAGTGAAAGAAGCTGCCCAATTCCACTTTTCATTTTTTGGGGTCAAAAAACACCAAAGGGGTTAACCTTACGTTTTTTTCAAAAATCTTAAAAAATTTAGGTGGCCTTTTTATTACTTAAATCGACGTACTTAGATGCCTACTGCTGGATACAGCCTTCAGAACCTCGCGGAATCAATCAAAACTGTGTAAAATCGCGAAACAAATTAAGAGCAAATTGACCCCGAACGTGTTACGTTTAAAGCCAAATAAAATAAAAAATATCATACTTACGAGAAATCTGACTGCGCCAATCGAATTTTCTGATCAAAAAACATAAGAAACAATGAAAGAAGCTGCGGAATTCCACTTTTCATTTT
Organism: Cantharis nigra; assembly: GCA_958510845.1. Lineage (NCBI taxonomy): Eukaryota > Metazoa > Arthropoda > Insecta > Coleoptera > Cantharidae > Cantharis > Cantharis nigra. The sequence continues at coordinate 383,226 of OY294033.1, read as the reverse complement.
TTGGGGTCAAAAAACACCAAAGGGGTTAACCTTACGTTTTTTTCAAAAATCTTAAAAAATTTAGGTTGCCTTTTTATTACTTAAATCGACGTACTTAGATGCCTACTGCTGGATACAGCCCTCAGAACCTCGCGGAATCAATCAAAACTGCGTAAAATCGCGAAACAAATTAAGGGCAAATTGACCCCGAACGTGTTACGTTTAAAGCCAAATAAAATAAAAAATATCATACTTACGAGAAATCTGACTGCGCCAATCGAATTTTCTGATCAAAATACATAAGAAACAATGAAAGAAGCTGCGGAATTCCACTTTTCATTTTTTGGGGTAAAAAAACACCAAAGGGGTTAACCTTACGTTTTTTTCAAAAATCTTAAAAAATTTAGGTGGCCTTTTTATTACTTAAATCGACGTACTTAGATGCCTACTGCTGGATACAGCCCTCAGAACCTCGCGGAATCAATCAAAACTTTGTAAAATCGCGAAACAAATTAAGGGCAAATTGACCCCGCACCTGTTAAGTTTAAAGCCAAATAAAATAAAAAATATCATACTTACGAGAAATCTGACTGCGCCATTCGAATTTTCTGATCAAAATACATAAGAAACAGTGAAAGAAGCTGCCCAATTCCACTTTTCATTTTTTGGGGTCAAAAAACACCAAAGGGGTTAACCTTACGTTTTTTTCAAAAATCTTAAAAAATTTAGGTGGCCTTTTTATTACTTAAATCGACGTACTTAGATGCCTACTGCTGGATACAGCCCTCAGAACCTCGCGGAATCAATCAAAACTGTGTAAAATCGCGAAACAAATTAAGGGCAAATTGACCCCGAACGTGTTACGTTTAAAGCCAAATAAAATAAAAAATATCATACTTACGAGAAATCTGACTGCGCCAATCGAATTTTCTGATCAAAATACATAAGAAACAATGAAAGAAGCTGCGGAATTCCACTTTTTATTTTTTGGGGTAAAAAAACACCAAAAGGGTTAACCTTAAGTTTTTTTCAAAAATCTTAAAAAATTTAGGTGGCCTTTTTATTACTTAAATCGACGTACTTAGATGCCTACTGCTGGATACAGCCCTCAGAACCTCGCGGAAACAATCAAAACTTTGTAAAATCGCGAAACAAATTAAGGGCAAATTGACCCCGAACCTGTTAAGTTTAAAGCCAAATAAAATAAAAAATATCATACTTACGAGAAATCTGACTGCGCCAATCGAGTTTTCTGATCAAAATACATAAGAAACAATGAAAGAAGCTGCGGAATTACACTTTTCATTTTTTGGGGTCAAAAAACACCAAAGGGGTTAACCTTACGTTATTTTCAAAAATCTTAAAAAATTTAGGTGGCCTTTTTATTACTTAAATCGACGTACTTAGATGCCTACTGCTGGATACAGCCTTCAGAACCTCGCGGAATCAATCAAAACTGTGTAAAATCGCGAAACAAATTAAGAGCAAATTGACCCCGAACGTGTTACGTTTAAAGCCAAATAAAATAAAAAATATCATACTTACGAGAAATCTGACTGCGCCAATCGAATTTTCTGATCAAAAAACATAAGAAACAATGAAAGAAGCTGCGGAATTCCACTTTTCATTTTTTGGGGTAAAAAAACACCAAAGGGGTTAACCTTACGTTTTTTTCAAAAATCTTAAAAAATTTAGGTGGCCTTTTTATTACTTAAATCGACGTACTTAGATGCCTACTGCTGGATACAGCCTTCAGAACCTCGCGGAATCAATCAAAACTGCGTAAAATCGCGAAACAAATTAAGGGCAAATTGACCCCGAACGTGTTACGTTTAAAGCCAAATAAAATAAAAAATATCATACTTACGAGAAATCTGACTGCGCCAATCGAATTTTCTGATCAAAATACATAAGAAACAATGAAAGAAGCTGCGGAATTCCACTTTTCATTTTTTGGGGTAAAAAAACACCAAAGGGGTTAACCTTACGTTTTTTTCAAAAATCTTAAAAAATTTAGGTGGCCTTTTTATTACTTAAATCGACGTACTTAGATGCCTACTGCTGGATACAGCCCTCAGAACCTCGCGGAATCAATCAAAACTGTGTAAAATCGCGAAACAAATTAAGGGCAAATTGACCCCGAACGTGTTACGTTTAAAGCCAAATAAAATAAAAAATATCATACTTACGAGAAATCTGACTGCGCCAATCGAATTTTCTGATCAAAATACATAAGAAACAATGAAAGAAGCTGCGGAATTCCACTTTTCATTTTTTGGGGTAAAAAAACACCAAAAGGGTTAACCTTAAGTTTTTTTCAAAAATCTTAAAAAATTTAGGTGGCCTTTTTATTACTTAAATCGACGTACTTAGATGCCTACTGCTGGATACAGCCCCCAGAACCTCGCGGAATCAATCAAAACCGTGTAAAATCGCGAAACAAATTAAGGGCAAATTGACCCCGAACGTGTTACGTTTAAAGCCAAATAAAATAAAAAATATCATACTTACGAGAAATCTGACTGCGCCAATCGAATTTTCTGATCAAAATACATAAGAAACAATGAAAGAAGCTGCGGAATTCCACTTTTCATTTTTTGGAGTCAAAAAACACCAAAGGGGTTAACCTTACGTTTTTTTCAAAAATCTTAAAAAATTTAGGTGGCCTTTTTATTACTTAAATCGACGTACTTAGATGCCTACTGCTGGTTACAGCCCTCAGAACCTCGCGGAATCAATCAAAACTGTGTAAAATCGCGAAACAAATTAAGGGCAAATTGACCCCGAACGTGTTACGTTTAAAGCCAAATAACATAAAAAATATCATACTTACGAGAAATCTGACTGCGCCAATCGAATTTTCTGATCAAAATACATAAGAAACAATGAAAGAAGCTGCGGAATTACACTTTTCATTTTTTGGGGTCAAAAAACACCAAAGGGGTTAACCTTACGTTATTTTCAAAAATCTTAAAAAATTTAGGTGGCCTTTTTATTACTTAAATCGACGTACTTAGAAGCCTACTGCTGGATACAGCCCTCAGAACCTCGCGGAATCTATCAAAACTTTGTAAAATCGCGAAACAAATTAAGGGCAAATTGACCCCGAACGTGTTACGTTTAAAGCCAAATAACATAAAAAATATCATACTTACGAGAAATCTGACTGCGCCAATCGAATTTTCTGATCAAAATACATAAGAAACAATGAAAGAAGCTGCGGAATTCCACTTTTCATTTTTTGGGGTCAAAAAACACCAAAGGGGTTAACCTTACGTTTTTTTCAAAAATCTGAAAAAATTTAGGTGGCGTTTTTATTACTTAAATCGACGTACTTAGATGCCTACTGCTGGATACAGCCCTCAGAACCTCGCGGAATCAATCAAAACTTTGTAAAATCGCGAAACAAATTAAGGGCAAATTGACCCCGCACCTGTTAAGTTTAAAGCCAAATAAAATAAAAAATTACATACTTACGAGAAATCTGACTGCGCCATTCGAATTTTCTGATCAAAATACATAAGAAACAGTGAAAGAAGCTGCCCAATTCCACTTTTCATTTTTTGGGGTCAAAAAACACCAAAGGGGTTAACCTTACGTTTTTTTCAAAAATCTTAAAAAATTTAGGTGGCCATTTTATTACTTAAATCGACGTACTTAGATGCCTACTGCTGGTTACAGCCCTCAGAACCTCGCGGAATCAATCAAAACTGTGTAAAATCGCGAAACAAATTAAGGGCAAATTGACCCCGAACGTGTTACGTTTAAAGCCAAATAACATAAAAAATATCATACTTACGAGAAATCTGACTGCGCCAATCGAATTTTCTGATCAAAATACATAAGAAACAATGAAAGAAGCTGCGGAATTCCACTTTTCATTTTTTGGGGTCAAAAAACACCAAAGGGGTTAACCTTACGTTTTTTTCAAAAATCTGAAAAAATTTAGGTGGCGTTTTTATTACTTAAATCGACGTACTTAGATGCCTACTGCTGAATACAGCCCTCAGAACCTCGCGGAATCAATCAAAACCGTGAAAAATCGCGAAACTAATCGGGGTCAAATTGACCCCGAATGTGCTACGTTTAAAGCCAAATAAAATTAAAAATACCTTACTTATGCGAAATCTGACTTCGCCATTCGAATTTTCTGATCAAAATACGCAAGAAACAGTGAAAGAAGCTGCGGAATTCCACTTTTCATTTTTTGGGGTCAAAAAACACCTTAAGTTTTTTTCAAAATTCTTAAAAAATTTAGGTGGCCTTTTTATTACTTAAATCGACGTACTTAGATGCCTACTGCTGGTTACAGCCCTCAGAACCTCGCGGAATCAATCAAAACTGTGTAAAATCGCGAAACAAATTAAGGGCAAATTGACCCCGAACGTGTTACGTTTAAAGCCAAATAAAATAAAAAATATCATACTTACGAGAAATCTGACTGCGCCATTCGAATTTTCTGATCAAAATACATAAGAAACAGTGAAAGAAGCTGCCCAATTCCACTTTTCATTTTTTGGGGTCAAAAAACACCAAAGGGGTTAACCTTGCGTTTTTTTCAAAAATCTTAAAAAATTTAGGTGGCCTTTTTATTACTTAAATCGACGTACTTAGATGCCTACTGCTGGATACAGCCCTCAGAACCTCGCGGAATCAATCAAAACTGTGTAAAATCGCGAAACAAATTAAGGGCAAATTGACCCCGAACGTGTTACGTTTAAAGCCAAATAAAATAAAAAATATCATACTTACGAGAAATCTGACTGCGCCAATCGAATTTTCTGATCAAAATACATAAGAAACAATGAAAGAAGCTGCGGAATTCCACTTTTCATTTTTTGGGGTAAAAAAACACCAAAAGGGTTAACCTTAAGTTTTTTTCAAAAATCTTAAAAAATTTAGGTGGCCTTTTTATTACTTAAATCGTCGTACTTAGATGCCTACTGCTGGATACAGCCCTCAGAACCTCGCGGAAACAATCAAAACTTTGTAAAATCGCGAAACAAATTAAGGGCAAATTGACCCCGAACCTGTTAAGTTTAAAGCCAAATAAAATAAAAAATATCATACTTACGAGAAATCTGACTGCGCCAATCGAGTTTTCTGATCAAAATACATAAGAAACAATGAAAGAAGCTGCGGAATTACACTTTTCATTTTTTGGGGTCAAAAAACACCAAAGGGGTTAACCTTACGTTATTTTCAAAAATCTTAAAAAATTTAGGTGGCCTTTTTATTACTTAAATCGACGTACTTAGATGCCTACTGCTGGATACAGCCTTCAGAACCTCGCGGAATCAATCAAAACTGTGTAAAATCGCGAAACAAATTAAGAGCAAATTGACCCCGAACGTGTTACGTTTAAAGCCAAATAAAATAAAAAATATCATACTTACGAGAAATCTGACTGCGCCAATCGAATTTTCTGATCAAAAAACATAAGAAACAATGAAAGAAGCTGCGGAATTCCACTTTTCATTTTTTGGGGTCAAAAAACACCAAAGGGGTTAACCTTACGTTTTTTTCAAAAATCTTAAAAAATTTAGGTGGCCTTTTTATTACTTAAATCGACGTACTTAGATGCCTACTGCTGGATACAGCCCTCAGAACCTCGCGGAATCAATCAAAACTGTGTAAAATCGCGAAACAAATTAAGGGCAAGTTGACCCCGAACCTGTTAAGTTTAAAGCCAAATAAAATAAAAAATATCATACTTACGAGAAATCTGACTGCGCCAATCGAGTTTTCTGATCAAAATACATAAGAAACAATGAAAGAAGCTGCGGAATTACACTTTTCATTTTTTGGGGTCAAAAAACACCAAAGGGGTTAACCTTACGTTATTTTCAAAAATCTTAAAAAATTTAGGTGGCCTTTTTATTACTTAAATCGACGTACTTAGATGCCTACTGCTGGATACAGCCCTCAGAACCTCGCGGAATCAATCAAAACTTTGTAAAATCGCGAAACAAATTAAGAGCAAATTGACCCCGCACCTGTTAAGTTTAAAGCCAAATAAAATAAAAAATATCATACTTACGAGAAATCTGACTGCGCCATTCGAATTTTCTGATCAAAATACATAAGAAACAGTGAAAGAAGCTGCCCAATTCCACTTTTCATTTTTTGGGGTCAAAAAACACCAAAGGGGTTAACCTTACGTTTTTTTCAAAAATCTTAAAAAATTTAGGTGGCCTTTTTATTACTTAAATCGACGTACTTAGATGCCTACTGCTGGATACAGCCCTCAGAACCTCGCGGAATCAATCAAAACTTTGTAAAATCGCGAAACAAATTAAGGGCAAATTGACCCCGAACCTGTTAAGTTTAAAGCCAAATAAAATAAAAAATATCATACTTACGAGAAATCTGACTGCGCCAATCGAGTTTTCTGATCAAAATACATAAGAAACAATGAAAGAAGCTGCGGAATTACACTTTTCATTTTTTGGGGTCAAAAAACACCAAAGGGTGTTTAACCTTACGTTATTTTCAAAAATCTTAAAAAATTTAGGTGGCCTTTTTATTACTTAAATCGACGTACTTAGATGCCTACTGCTGGATACAGCCCTCAGAACCTCGCGGAATCAATCAAAACTGCGTAAAATCGCGAAACAAATTAAGGGCAAATTGACCCCGAACGTGTTACGTTTAAAGCCAAATAAAATAAAAAATATCATACTTACGAGAAATCTGACTGCGCCAATCGAATTTTCTGATCAAAATACATAAGAAACAATGAAAGAAGCTGCGGAATTCCACTTTTCATTTTTTGGGGTAAAAAAACACCAAAGGGGTTAACCTTACGTTTTTTTCAAAAATCTTAAAAAATTTAGGTGGCCTTTTTATTACTTAAATCGACGTACTTAGATGCCTACTGCTGGATACAGCCCTCAGAACCTCGCGGAATCAATCAAAACTGTGTAAAATCGCGAAACAAATTAAGGGCAAGTTGACCCCGCACCTGTTAAGTTTAAAGCCAAATAAAATAAAAAATATCATACTTACGAGAAATCTGACTGCGCCAATCGAATTTTCTGATCAAAATACATAAGAAACAATGAAAGAAGCTGCGGAATTCCACCTTTCATTTTTTGGGGTCAAAAAACACCAAAGGGGTTAACCTTACGTTTTTTTCAAAAATCTTAAAAAATTTTGGTGGCCTTTTTATTACTTAAATCGACGTACTTATATGCCTACTGCTGGATACAGCCCTCAGAACCTCGCGGAATCAATCAAAACTGTGTAAAATCGCGAAACAAATTAAGGGCAAATTGACCTCGAACGTGTTACGTTTAAAGCCAAATAAAATAAAAAATATCATACTTACGAGAAATCTGACTGCGCCAATCGAATTTTCTGATCAAAATACATAAGAAACAATGAAAGAAGCTGCGGAATTCCACTTTTCATTTTTTGGGGTCAAAAAACACCAAAGGGGTTAACCTTACGTTTTTTTCAAAAATCTTAAAAAATTTAGGTGGCCTTTTTATTACTTAAATCGACGTACTTAGATGCCTACTGCTGGATACAGCCCTCAGAACCTCGCGGAATCAATCAAAACTGTGTAAAATCGCGAAACAAATTAAGGGCAAATTGACCCCGAACGTGTTACGTTTAAAGCCAAATAACATAAAAAATATCATACTTACGAGAAATCTGACTGCGCCAATCGAATTTTCTGATCAAAATACATAAGAAACAATGAAAGAAGCTGCGGAATTCCACTTTTTATTTTTTGGGGTCAAAAAACACCAAAGGGGTTAACCTTACGTTTTTTTCAAAAATCTTAAAAAATTTAGGTGGCCTTTTTATTACTTAAATCGACGTACTTAGATGCCTACTGCTGGATACAGCCCTCAGAACCTAGCGGAATCAATCAAAACTGTGTAAAATCGCGAAACAAATTAAGGGCAAATTGACCCCGAACGTGTTACGTTTAAAGCCAAATAAAATAAAAAATATCATACTTACGAGAAATCTGACTGCGCCAATCGAATTTTCTGATCAAAATACATAAGAAACAATGAAAGAAGCTGCGGAATTCCACTTTTCATTTTTTGGGGTCAAAAAACACCAAAGGGGTTAACCTTACGTTTTTTTCAAGAACCTTAAAAAATTTAGGTGGCCTTTTTATTACTTAAATCGACGTACTTAGATGCCTACTGCTGGATACAGCCCTCAGAACCTCGCGGAATCAATCAAAACTGTGTAAAATCGCGAAACAAATTAAGGGCAAATTGACCCCGAACGTGTTACGTTTAAAGCCAAATAAAATAAAAAATATCATACTTACGAGAAATCTGACTGCGCCAATCGAATTTTCTGATCAAAATACATAAGAAACAATGAAAGAAGCTGCGGAATTCCACTTTTCATTTTTTGGGGTAAAAAAACACCAAAGGGGTTAACCTTACGTTTTTTTCAAAAATTTTAAAAAATTTAGGTGGCCTTTTTATTACTTAAATCGACGTACTTAGATGCCTACTGCTGGATACAGCCCCCAGAACCTCGCGGAATCAATCAAAACTGTGTAAAATCGCGAAACAAATTAAGGGCAAATTGACCCCGAACGTGTTACTTTTAAAGCCAAATAAAATAAAAAATATCATACTTACGAGAAATCTGACTGCGCCAATCGAATTTTCTGATCAAAATACATAAGAAACAATGAAAGAAGCTGCGGAATTCCACTTTTCATTTTTTGGGGTCAAAAAACACCAAAGGGGTTAACCTTACGTTTTTTTCAAAAATCTTAAAAAATTTAGGTGGCCTTTTTATTACTTAAATCGACGTACTTATTTGCCTACTGCTGGATACAGCCCTCAGAACCTCGCGGAATCAATCAAAACTGTGTAAAATCGCGAAACAAATTAAGGGCAAATTGACCCCGAACGTGTTACGTTTAAAGCCAAATAAAATAAAAAATATCATACTTACGAGAAATCTGACTGCGCCAATCGAATTTTCTGATCAAAATACATAAGAAACAATGAAAGAAGCTGCGGAATTCCACTTTTCATTTTTTGGGGTCAAAAAACACCAAAGGGGTTAACCTTACGTTTTTTTCAAAAATCTTAAAAAATTTAGGTGGCCTTTTTATTACTTAAATCGACGTACTTAGATGCCTACTGCTGGATACAGCCCTCAGAACCTCGCGGAATCAATCAAAACTGTGTAAAATCGCGAAACAAATTAAGGGCAAATTGACCCCGAACGTGTTACGTTTAAAGCCAAATAAAATAATAAATATCATACTTACGAGAAATCTGACTGCGCCAATCGAATTTTCTGATCAAAATACATAAGAAACAATGAAAGAAGCTGCGGAATTCCACTTTTCATTTTTTGGGGTCAAAAAACACCAAAGGGGTTAACCTTACGTTTTTTTCAAGAACCTTAAAAAATTTAGGTGGCCTTTTTATTACTTAAATCGACGTACTTAGATGCCTACTGCTGGATACAGCCCTCAGAACCTCGCGGAATCAATCAAAACTGTGTAAAATCGCGAAACAAATTAAGGGCAAATTGACCCCGAACGTGTTACGTTTAAAGCCAAATAAAATAAAAAATATCATACTTACGAGAAATCTGACTGCGCCAATCGAATTTTCTGATCAAAATACATAAGAAACAATGAAAGAAGCTGCGGAATTCCACTTTTCATTTTTTGGGGTCAAAAAACACCAAAGGGGTTAACCTTACGTTTTTTTCAAGAACCTTAAAAAATTTAGGTGGCCTTTTTATTACTTAAATCGACGTACTTAGATGCCTACTGCTGGATACAGCCCTCAGAACCTCGCGGAATCAATCAAAACTGTGTAAAATCGCGAAACAAATTAAGGGCAAATTGACCCCGAACGTGTTACGTTTAAAGCCAAATAAAATAAAAAATATCATACTTACGAGAAATCTGACTGCGCCAATCGAATTTTCTGATCAAAATACATAAGAAACAATGAAAGAAGCTGCGGAATTCCACTTTTCATTTTTTGGGGTAAAAAAACACCAAAGGGGTTAACCTTACGTTTTTTTCAAAAATCTTAAAAAATTTAGGTGGCCTTTTTATTACTTAAATCGACGTACTTAGATGCCTACTGCTGGATACAGCCCCCAGAACCTCGCGGAATCAATCAAAACTGTGTAAAATCGCGAAACAAATTAAGGGCAAATTGACCCCGAACGTGTTACTTTTAAAGCCAAATAAAATAAAAAATATCATACTTACGAGAAATCTGACTGCGCCAATCGAATTTTCTGATCAAAATACATAAGAAACAATGAAAGAAGCTGCGGAATTCCACTTTTCATTTTTTGGGGTCAAAAAACACCAAAGGGGTTAACCTTACGTTTTTTTCAAAAATCTTAAAAAATTTAGGTGGCCTTTTTATTACTTAAATCGACGTACTTATTTGCCTACTGCTGGATACAGCCCTCAGAACCTCGCGGAATCAATCAAAACTGTGTAAAATCGCGAAACAAATTAAGGGCAAATTGACCCCGAACGTGTTACGTTTAAAGCCAAATAAAATAAAAAATATCATACTTACGAGAAATCTGACTGCGCCAATCGAATTTTCTGATCAAAATACATAAGAAACAATGAAAGAAGCTGCGGAATTCCACTTTTCATTTTTTGGGGTCAAAAAACACCAAAGGGGTTAACCTTACGTTTTTTTCAAAAATCTTAAAAAATTTAGGTGGCCTTTTTATTACTTAAATCGACGTACTTAGATGCCTACTGCTGGATACAGCCCTCAGAACCTCGCGGAATCAATCAAAACTGTGTAAAATCGCGAAACAAATTAAGGGCAAATTGACCCCGAACGTGTTACGTTTAAAGCCAAATAACATAAAAAATATCATACTTACGAGAAATCTGACTGCGCCAATCGAATTTTCTGATCAAAATACATAAGAAACAATGAAAGAAGCTGCGGAATTCCACTTTTTATTTTTTGGGGTCAAAAAACACCAAAGGGGTTAACCTTACGTTTTTTTCAAAAATCTTAAAAAATTTAGGTGGCCTTTTTATTACTTAAATCGACGTACTTAGATGCCTACTGCTGGATACAGCCCTCAGAACCTCGCGGAATCAATCAAAACTGTGTAAAATCGCGAAACAAATTAAGGGCAAATTGACCCCGAACGTGTTACGTTTAAAGCCAAATAAAATAAAAAATATCATACTTACGAGAAATCTGACTGCGCCAATCGAATTTTCTGATCAAAATACATAAGAAACAATGAAAGAAGCTGCGGAATTCCACTTTTCATTTTTTGGGGTCAAAAAACACCAAAGGGGTTAACCTTACGTTTTTTTCAAGAACCTTAAAAAATTTAGGTGGCCTTTTTATTACTTAAATCGACGTACTTAGATGCCTACTGCTGGATACAGCCCTCAGAACCTCGCGGAATCAATCAAAACTGTGTAAAATCGCGAAACAAATTAAGGGCAAATTGACCCCGAACGTGTTACGTTTAAAGCCAAATAAAATAAAAAATATCATACTTACGAGAAATCTGACTGCGCCAATCGAATTTTCTGATCAAAATACATAAGAAACAATGAAAGAAGCTGCGGAATTCCACTTTTCATTTTTTGGGGTCAAAAAACACCAAAGGGGTTAACCTTACGTTTTTTTCAAGAACCTTAAAAAATTTAGGTGGCCTTTTTATTACTTAAATCGACGTACTTAGATGCCTACTGCTGGATACAGCCCTCAGAACCTCGCGGAATCAATCAAAACTGTGTAAAATCGCGAAACAAATTAAGGGCAAATTGACCCCGAACGTGTTACGTTTAAAGCCAAATAACATAAAAAATATCATACTTACGAGAAATCTGACTGCGCCAATCGAATTTTCTGATCAAAATACATAAGAAACAATGAAAGAAGCTGCGGAATTCCACTTTTTATTTTTTGGGGTCAAAAAACACCAAAGGGGTTAACCTTACGTTTTTTTCAAAAATCTTAAAAAATTTAGGTGGCCTTTTTATTACTTAAATCGACGTACTTAGATGCCTACTGCTGGATACAGCCCTCAGAACCTCGCGGAATCAATCAAAACTGTGTAAAATCGCGAAACAAATTAAGGGCAAATTGACCCCGAACGTGTTACGTTTAAAGCCAAATAAAATAAAAAATATCATACTTACGAGAAATCTGACTGCGCCAATCGAATTTTCTGATCAAAATACATAAGAAACAATGAAAGAAGCTGCGGAATTCCACTTTTCATTTTTTGGGGTCAAAAAACACCAAAGGGGTTAACCTTACGTTTTTTTCAAGAACCTTAAAAAATTTAGGTGGCCTTTTTATTACTTAAATCGACGTACTTAGATGCCTACTGCTGGATACAGCCCTCAGAACCTCGCGGAATCAATCAAAACTGTGTAAAATCGCGAAACAAATTAAGGGCAAATTGACCCCGAACGTGTTACGTTTAAAGCCAAATAAAATAAAAAATATCATACTTACGAGAAATCTGACTGCGCCAATCGAATTTTCTGATCAAAATACATAAGAAACAATGAAAGAAGCTGCGGAATTCCACTTTTCATTTTTTGGGGTAAAAAAACACCAAAGGGGTTAACCTTACGTTTTTTTCAAAAATCTTAAAAAATTTAGGTGGCCTTTTTATTACTTAAATCGACGTACTTAGATGCCTACTGCTGGATACAGCCCTCAGAACCTCGCGGAATCAATCAAAACTGTGTAAAATCGCGAAACAAATTAAGGGCAAATTGACCCCGAACGTGTTACGTTTAAAGCCAAATAAAATAAAAAATATCATACTTACGAGAAATCTGACTGCGCCAATCGAATTTTCTGATCAAAATACATAAGAAACAATGAAAGAAGCTGCGGAATTCCACTTTTCATTTTTTGGGGTCAAAAAACACCAAAGGGGTTAACCTTACGTTTTTTTCAAAAATCTTAAAAAATTTAGGTGGCCTTTTTATTACTTAAATCGACGTACTTAGATGCCTACTGCTGGATACAGCCCTCAGAACCTCGCGGAATCAATCAAAACTGTGTAAAATCGCGAAACAAATTAAGGGCAAATTGACCCCGAACGTGTTACTTTTAAAGCCAAATAAAATAAAAAATATCATACTTACGAGAAATCTGACTGCGCCAATCGAATTTTCTGATCAAAATACATAAGAAACAATGAAAGAAGCTGCGGAATTCCACTTTTCATTTTTTGGGGTCAAAAAACACCAAAGGGGTTAACCTTACGTTTTTTTCAAAAATCTTAAAAAATTTAGGTGGCCTTTTTATTACTTAAATCGACGTACTTATTTGCCTACTGCTGGATACAGCCCTCAGAACCTCGCGGAATCAATCAAAACTGTGTAAAATCGCGAAACAAATTAAGGGCAAATTGACCCCGAACGTGTTACGTTTAAAGCCAAATAAAATAAAAAATATCATACTTACGAGAAATCTGACTGCGCCAATCGAATTTTCTGATCAAAATACATAAGAAACAATGAAAGAAGCTGCGGAATTCCACTTTTCATTTTTTGGGGTCAAAAAACACCAAAGGGGTTAACCTTACGTTTTTTTCAAAAATCTTAAAAAATTTAGGTGGCCTTTTTATTACTTAAATCGACGTACTTAGATGCCTACTGCTGGATACAGCCCTCAGAACCTCGCGGAATCAATCAAAACTGTGTAAAATCGCGAAACAAATTAAGGGCAAATTGACCCCGAACGTGTTACGTTTAAAGCCAAATAACATAAAAAATATCATACTTACGAGAAATCTGACTGCGCCAATCGAATTTTCTGATCAAAATACATAAGAAACAATGAAAGAAGCTGCGGAATTCCACTTTTTATTTTTTGGGGTCAAAAAACACCAAAGGGGTTAACCTTACGTTTTTTTCAAAAATCTTAAAAAATTTAGGTGGCCTTTTTATTACTTAAATCGACGTACTTAGATGCCTACTGCTGGATACAGCCCTCAGAACCTCGCGGAATCAATCAAAACTGTGTAAAATCGCGAAACAAATTAAGGGCAAATTGACCCCGAACGTGTTACGTTTAAAGCCAAATAAAATAAAAAATATCATACTTACGAGAAATCTGACTGCGCCAATCGAATTTTCTGATCAAAATACATAAGAAACAATGAAAGAAGCTGCGGAATTCCACTTTTCATTTTTTGGGGTCAAAAAACACCAAAGGGGTTAACCTTACGTTTTTTTCAAGAACCTTAAAAAATTTAGGTGGCCTTTTTATTACTTAAATCGACGTACTTAGATGCCTACTGCTGGATACAGCCCTCAGAACCTCGCGGAATCAATCAAAACTGTGTAAAATCGCGAAACAAATTAAGGGCAAATTGACCCCGAACGTGTTACGTTTAAAGCCAAATAAAATAAAAAATATCATACTTACGAGAAATCTGACTGCGCCAATCGAATTTTCTGATCAAAATACATAAGAAACAATGAAAGAAGCTGCGGAATTCCACTTTTCATTTTTTGGGGTCAAAAAACACCAAAGGGGTTAACCTTACGTTTTTTTCAAGAACCTTAAAAAATTTAGGTGGCCTTTTTATTACTTAAATCGACGTACTTAGATGCCTACTGCTGGATACAGCCCTCAGAACCTCGCGGAATCAATCAAAACTGTGTAAAATCGCGAAACAAATTAAGGGCAAATTGACCCCGAACGTGTTACGTTTAAAGCCAAATAACATAAAAAATATCATACTTACGAGAAATCTGACTGCGCCAATCGAATTTTCTGATCAAAATACATAAGAAACAATGAAAGAAGCTGCGGAATTCCACTTTTTATTTTTTGGGGTCAAAAAACACCAAAGGGGTTAACCTTACGTTTTTTTCAAAAATCTTAAAAAATTTAGGTGGCCTTTTTATTACTTAAATCGACGTACTTAGATGCCTACTGCTGGATACAGCCCTCAGAACCTCGCGGAATCAATCAAAACTGTGTAAAATCGCGAAACAAATTAAGGGCAAATTGACCCCGAACGTGTTACGTTTAAAGCCAAATAAAATAAAAAATATCATACTTACGAGAAATCTGACTGCGCCAATCGAATTTTCTGATCAAAATACATAAGAAACAATGAAAGAAGCTGCGGAATTCCACTTTTCATTTTTTGGGGTCAAAAAACACCAAAGGGGTTAACCTTACGTTTTTTTCAAGAACCTTAAAAAATTTAGGTGGCCTTTTTATTACTTAAATCGACGTACTTAGATGCCTACTGCTGGATACAGCCCTCAGAACCTCGCGGAATCAATCAAAACTGTGTAAAATCGCGAAACAAATTAAGGGCAAATTGACCCCGAACGTGTTACGTTTAAAGCCAAATAAAATAAAAAATATCATACTTACGAGAAATCTGACTGCGCCAATCGAATTTTCTGATCAAAATACATAAGAAACAATGAAAGAAGCTGCGGAATTCCACTTTTCATTTTTTGGGGTAAAAAAACACCAAAGGGGTTAACCTTACGTTTTTTTCAAAAATCTTAAAAAATTTAGGTGGCCTTTTTATTACTTAAATCGACGTACTTAGATGCCTACTGCTGGATACAGCCCTCAGAACCTCGCGGAATCAATCAAAACTGTGTAAAATCGCGAAACAAATTAAGGGCAAATTGACCCCGAACGTGTTACGTTTAAAGCCAAATAAAATAAAAAATATCATACTTACGAGAAATCTGACTGCGCCAATCGAATTTTCTGATCAAAATACATAAGAAACAATGAAAGAAGCTGCGGAATTCCACTTTTCATTTTTTGGGGTCAAAAAACACCAAAGGGGTTAACCTTACGTTTTTTTCAAAAATCTTAAAAAATTTAGGTGGCCTTTTTATTACTTAAATCGACGTACTTAGATGCCTACTGCTGGATACAGCCCTCAGAACCTCGCGGAATCAATCAAAACTGTGTAAAATCGCGAAACAAATTAAGGGCAAATTGACCCCGAACGTGTTACGTTTAAAGCCAAATAACATAAAAAATATCATACTTACGAGAAATCTGACTGCGCCAATCGAATTTTCTGATCAAAATACATAAGAAACAATGAAAGAAGCTGCGGAATTCCACTTTTTATTTTTTGGGGTCAAAAAACACCAAAGGGGTTAACCTTACGTTTTTTTCAAAAATCTTAAAAAATTTAGGTGGCCTTTTTATTACTTAAATCGACGTACTTAGATGCCTACTGCTGGATACAGCCCTCAGAACCTCGCGGAATCAATCAAAACTTTGTAAAATCGCGAAACAAATTAAGGGCAAATTGACCCCGAACCTGTTAAGTTTAAAGCCAAATAAAATAAAAAATATCATACTTACGAGAAATCTGACTGCGCCAATCGAATTTTCTGATCAAAATACATAAGAAACAATGAAAGAAGCTGCGGAATTCCACTTTTCATTTTTTGGGGTAAAAAAACACCAAAGGGGTTAACCTTACGTTTTTTTCCAAAAATCTTAAAAAATTTAGGTGACCTTTTTATTACTTAAATCGACGTACTTAGATGCCTACTGCTGGATACAGCCCTCAGAACCTCGCGGAATCAGTCAAAAGTTTGTAAAATCGCGAAACAAATTAAGGGCAAATTGACCCCGAACCTGTTAAGTTTAAAGCCAAATAAAATAAAAAATATCATACTTACGAGAAATCTGACTGCGCCAATCGAATTTTCTGATCAAAATACATAAGAAACAATGAAAGAAGCTGCGGAATTCCACTTTTCATTTTTTGGGGTCAAAAAACACCAAAGGGGTTAACCTTACGTTTTTTTCAAAAATCTTAAAAAATTTAGGTGGCCTTTTTATTACTTAAATCGACGTACTTTGATGCCCACTGCTGGATACAGCCCTCAGAACCCCGCGGAAACAATCAAAACATTGTAAAATCGCGAAACAAATTAAGGGCAAATTGACCCCGAACCTGTTAAGTATAAAGCCAAATAAAATAAAAAATATCATACTTACGAGAAATCTGACTGCGCCAATCGAATTTTCTGATCAAAATACATAAGAAACAATGAAAGAAGCTGCGGAATTCCACTTTTCATTTTTTGGGGTCAAAAAACACCAAAGGGGTTAACCTTACGTTTTTTTCAAAAATCTTAAAAAATTTAGGTGGCCTTTTTATTACTTAAATCAACGTACTTATATGCCTACTGCTGGATACAGCCCTCAGAACCCCGCGGAAACAATCAAAACTTTGTAAAATCGCGAAACAAATTAAGGGCAAATTGACCCCGAACCTGTTAAGTATAAAGCCAAATAAAATAAAAAATATCATACTTACGAGAAATCTGACTGCGCCAATCGAATTTTCTGATCAAAATACATAAGAAACAATGAAAGAAGCTGCGGAATTCCACTTTTCATTTTTTGGGGTCAAAAAACACCAAAGGGGTTAACCTTACGTTTTTTTCAAAAATCTTAAAAAATTTAGGTGGCCTTTTTATTACTTAAATCGACGTACTTTGATGCCCACTGCTGGATACAGCCCTCAGAACCCCGCGGAAACAATCAAAACATTGTAAAATCGCGAAACAAATTAAGGGCAAATTGACCCCGAACCTGTTAAGTTTAAAGCCAAATAAAATAAAAAATATCATACTTACGAGAAATCTGACTACGCCAATCGAATTTTCTAATCAAAATACATAAGAAACAATGAAAGAAGCTGCGGAATTCCACTTTTCATTTTTTGGGGTAAAAAAACACCAAAGGGGTTAACCTTACGTTTTTTTCAAAAATCTAAAAAAATTTAGGTGGCCTTTTTATTACTTAAATCAACGTACTTATATGCCTACTGCTGGATACAGCCCTCAGAACCCCGCGGAAACAATCAAAACTTTGTAAAATCGCGAAACAAATTAAGGGCAAATTGACCCCGAACCTGTTAAGTATAAAGCCAAATAAAATAAAAAATATCATACTTACGAGAAATCTGACTGCGCCAATCGAATTTTCTGATCAAAATACATAAGAAACAATGAAAGAAGCTGCGGAATTCCACTTTTCATTTTTTGGGGTCAAAAAACACCAAAGGGGTTAACCTTACGTTTTTTTCAAAAATCTTAAAAAATTTAGGTGGCCTTTTTATTACTTAAATCGACGTACTTTGATGCCCACTGCTGGATACAGCCCTCAGAACCCCGCGGAAACAATCAAAACATTGTAAAATCGCGAAACAAATTAAGGGCAAATTGACCCCGAACCTGTTAAGTTTGAAGCCAAATAAAATAAAAAATATCATACTTACGAGAAATCTGACTACGCCAATCGAATTTTCTAATCAAAATACATAAGAAACAATGAAAGAAGCTGCGGAATTCCACTTTTCATTTTTTGGGGTAAAAAAACACCAAAGGGGTTAACCTTACGTTTTTTTCAAAAATCTTAAAAAATTTAGGTGGCCTTTTTATTACTTAAATCGACGTACTTATATGCCTACTGCTGGATACAGCCTTCAGAACCCCGCAGAAACAATCAGAACTTTGTAAAATCGCGAAACAAATTAAGGGCAAATTGACCCCGAACCTGTTAAGTTTAAAGCCAAATAAAATAAAAAATATCATACTTACGAGAAATCTGACTGCGCCAATCGAATTTTCTGATCAAAATACATAAGAAACAATGAAAGAAGCTGCGGAATTCCACTTTTCATTTTTTGGGGTAAAAAAACACCAAAGGGGTTAACCTTACGTTTTTTTCAAAAATCTTAAAAAATTTAGGTGTCCTTTTTATTACTTAAATCGACGTACTTATATGCCTACTGCTGGATACAGCCTTCAGAACCCCGCGGAAACAATCAAAACTGTGTAAAATCGCGAAACAAATTAAGGGCAAATTGACCCCGAACGTGTTACGTTTAAAGCCAAATAAAATAAAAAATATCATACTTACGAGAAATCTGACTGCGCCAATCGAATTTTCTGATCAAAATACATAAGAAACAATGAAAGAAGCTGCGGAATTCCACTTTTCATTTTTTGGGGTAAAAAAACACCAAAGGGGTTAACCTTACGTTTTTTTCAAAAATCTTAAAAAATTTAGGTGGCCTTTTTATTACTTAAATCGACGTACTTATATGCCTACTGCTGGATACAGCCCTCAGAACCCCGCGGAAACAATCAAAACTTTGTAAAATCGCGAAACAAATTAAGGGCAAATTGACCCCGAACCTGTTAAGTATAAAGCCAAATAAAATAAAAAATATCATACTTACGAGAAATCTGACTACGCCAATCGAATTTTCTGATCAAAATACATAAGAAACAATGAAAGAAGCTGCGGAATTCCACTTTTCATTTTTTGGGGTAAAAAAACACCAAAGGGGTTAACCTTACGTTTTTTTCAAAAATCTTGAAAAATTTAGGTGGCCTTTTTATTACTTAAATCGACGTACTTAGATGCCTACTGCTGGATACAGCCCTCAGAACCTCGCGGAATCAATCAAAACTGTGTAAAATCGCGAAACAAATTAAGGGCAAATTGACCCCGAACGTGTTACGTTTAAAGCCAAATAAAATAAAAAATATCATACTTACGAGAAATCTGACTGCGCCAATCGAATTTTCTGATCAAAATACATAAGAAACAATGAAAGAAGCTGCGGAATTCCACTTTTCATTTTTTGGGGTAAAAAAACACCAAAGGGGTTAACCTTACGTTTTTTTCAAAAATCTTGAAAAATTTAGGTGGCCTTTTTATTACTTAAATCGACGTACTTAGATGCCTACTGCTGGATACAGCCCTCAGAACCTCGCGGAATCAATCAAAACTGTGTAAAATCGCGAAACAAATTAAGGGCAAATTGACCCCGAACGTGTTACGTTTAAAGCCAAATAAAATAAAAAATATCATACTTACGAGAAATCTGACTACGCCAATCGAATTTTCTAATCAAAATACATAAGAAACAATGAAAGAAGCTGCGGAATTCCACTTTTCATTTTTTGGGGTAAAAAAACACCAAAGGGGTTAACCTTACGTTTTTTTCAAAAATCTTAAAAAATTTAGGTGGCCTTTTTATTACTTAAATCGACGTACTTATATGCCTACTGCTGGATACAGCCTTCAGAACCCCGCAGAAACAATCAGAACTTTGTAAAATCGCGAAACAAATTAAGGGCAAATTGACCCCGAACCTGTTAAGTTTAAAGCCAAATAAAATAAAAAATATCATACTTACGAGAAATCTGACTGCGCCAATCGAATTTTCTGATCAAAATACATAAGAAACAATGAAAGAAGCTGCGGAATTCCACTTTTCATTTTTTGGGGTAAAAAAACACCAAAGGGGTTAACCTTACGTTTTTTTCAAAAATCTTAAAAAATTTAGGTGTCCTTTTTATTACTTAAATCGACGTACTTATATGCCTACTGCTGGATACAGCCTTCAGAACCCCGCGGAAACAATCAAAACTGTGTAAAATCGCGAAACAAATTAAGGGCAAATTGACCCCGAACGTGTTACGTTTAAAGCCAAATAAAATAAAAAATATCATACTTACGAGAAATCTGACTGCGCCAATCGAATTTTCTGATCAAAATACATAAGAAACAATGAAAGAAGCTGCGGAATTCCACTTTTCATTTTTTGGGGTAAAAAAACACCAAAGGGGTTAACCTTACGTTTTTTTCAAAAATCTTAAAAAATTTAGGTGGCCTTTTTATTACTTAAATCGACGTACTTATATGCCTACTGCTGGATACAGCCCTCAGAACCCCGCGGAAACAATCAAAACTTTGTAAAATCGCGAAACAAATTAAGGGCAAATTGACCCCGAACCTGTTAAGTATAAAGCCAAATAAAATAAAAAATATCATACTTACGAGAAATCTGACTACGCCAATCGAATTTTCTGATCAAAATACATAAGAAACAATGAAAGAAGCTGCGGAATTCCACTTTTCATTTTTTGGGGTAAAAAAACACCAAAGGGGTTAACCTTACGTTTTTTTCAAAAATCTTGAAAAATTTAGGTGGCCTTTTTATTACTTAAATCGACGTACTTAGATGCCTACTGCTGGATACAGCCCTCAGAACCTCGCGGAATCAATCAAAACTGTGTAAAATCGCGAAACAAATTAAGGGCAAATTGACCCCGAACGTGTTACGTTTAAAGCCAAATAAAATAAAAAATATCATACTTACGAGAAATCTGACTGCGCCAATCGAATTTTCTGATCAAAATACATAAGAAACAATGAAAGAAGCTGCGGAATTCCACTTTTCATTTTTTGGGGTAAAAAAACACCAAAGGGGTTAACCTTACGTTTTTTTCAAAAATCTTGAAAAATTTAGGTGGCCTTTTTATTACTTAAATCGACGTACTTAGATGCCTACTGCTGGATACAGCCCTCAGAACCTCGCGGAATCAATCAAAACTGTGTAAAATCGCGAAACAAATTAAGGGCAAATTGACCCCGAACGTGTTACGTTTAAAGCCAAATAAAATAAAAAATATCATACTTACGAGAAATCTGACTGCGCCAATCGAATTTTCTGATCAAAATACATAAGAAACAATGAAAGAAGCTGCGGAATTCCACTTTTCATTTTTTGGGGTAAAAAAACACCAAAGGGGTTAACCTTACGTTTTTTTCAAAAATCTTGAAAAATTTAGGTGGCCTTTTTATTACTTAAATCGACGTACTTAGATGCCTACTGCTGGATACAGCCCTCAGAACCTCGCGGAATCAATCAAAACTGTGTAAAATCGCGAAACAAATTAAGGGCAAATTGACCCCGAACGTGTTACGTTTAAAGCCAAATAAAATAAAAAATATCATACTTACGAGAAATCTGACTGCGCCAATCGAATTTTCTGATCAAAATACATAAGAAACAATGAATGAAGCTGCGGTATTCCACTTTTCATTTTTTGGGGTCAAAAAACACCAAAGGGGTTAACCTTACGTTTTTTTCAAAAATCTTAAAAAATTTAGGTGGCCTTTTTATTACTTAAATCGACGTACTTAGATGCCTACTACTGGATACTGCCCTCAGAACCTCGCGGAATCAATCAAAACTTTGTAAAATCGCGAAACAAATTAAGGGCAAATTGACCCCGAACCTGTTAAGTATAAAGCCAAATAAAATAAAAAATATCATATTTACGAGAAATCTGACTACGCCAATCGAATTTTCTGATCAAAATACATAAGAAACAATGAAAGAAGCTGCGGAATTCCACTTTTCATTTTTTGGGGTAAAAAAACACCAAAGGGGTTAACCTTACGTTTTTTTCAAAAATCTTAAAAAATTTAGGTGGCCTTTTTATTACTTAAATCGACGTACTTATATGCCTACTGCTGGATACAGCCTTCAGAACCCCGCGGAAACAATCAGAACTTTGTAAAATCGCGAAACAAATTAAGGGCAAATTGACCCCGAACCTGTTAAGTTTAAAGCCAAATAAAATAAAAAATATCATACTTACGAGAAATCTGACTGCGCCAATCGAATTTTCTGATCAAAATACATAAGAAACAATGAAAGAAGCTGCGGAATTCCACTTTTCATTTTTTGGGGTCAAAAAACACCAAAGGGGTTAACCTTACGTTTTTTTCAAAAATCTTAAAAAATTTAGGTGGCCTTTTTATTACTTAAATCGACGTACTTTGATGTCCACTGCTGGATACAGCCCTCAGAACCCCGCGGAAACAATCAAAACATTGTAAAATCGCGAAACAAATTAAGGGCAAATTGACCCCGAACCTGTTAAGTTTGAAGCCAAATAAAATAAAAAATATCATACTTACGAGAAATCTGACTACGCCAATCGAATTTTCTAATCAAAATACATAAGAAACAATGAAAGAAGCTGCGGAATTCCACTATTCATTTTTTGGGGTAAAAAAACACCAAAGGGGTTAACCTTACGTTTTTTTCAAAAATCTTAAAAAATTTAGGTGGCCTTTTTATTACTTAAATCGACGTACTTATATGCCTACTGCTGGATACAGCCTTCAGAACCCCGCAGAAACAATCAGAACTTTGTAAAATCGCGAAACAAATTAAGGGCAAATTGACCCCGAACCTGTTAAGTTTAAAGCCAAATAAAATAAAAAATATCATACTTACGAGAAATCTGACTGCGCCAATCGAATTTTCTGATCAAAATACATAAGAAACAATGAAAGAAGCTGCGGAATTCCACTTTTCATTTTTTGGGGTAAAAAAACACCAAAGGGGTTAACCTTACGTTTTTTTCAAAAATCTTAAAAAATTTAGGTGTCCTTTTTATTACTTAAATCGACGTACTTATATGCCTACTGCTGGATACAGCCTTCAGAACCCCGCGGAAACAATCAAAACTGTGTAAAATCGCGAAACAAATTAAGGGCAAATTGACCCCGAACGTGTTACGTTTAAAGCCAAATAAAATAAAAAATATCATACTTACGAGAAATCTGACTGCGCCAATCGAATTTTCTGATCAAAATACATAAGAAACAATGAAAGAAGCTGCGGAATTCCACTTTTCATTTTTTGGGGTAAAAAAACACCAAAGGGGTTAACCTTACGTTTTTTTCAAAAATCTTAAAAAATTTAGGTGGCCTTTTTATTACTTAAATCGACGTACTTATATGCCTACTGCTGGATACAGCCTTCAGAACCCCGCGGAAACAATCAGAACTTTGTAAAATCGCGAAACAAATTAAGGGCAAATTGACCCCGAACCTGTTAAGTTTAAAGCCAAATAAAATAAAAAATATCATACTTACGAGAAATCTGACTGCGCCAATCGAATTTTCTGATCAAAATACATAAGAAACAATGAAAGAAGCTGCGGAATTCCACTTTTCATTTTTTGGGGTCAAAAAACACCTTACGTTTTTTTCAAAAATCTCAAAAAATTTAGGTGGCTTTTTTATTACTTAAATCGACGTACTTATATGCCTACTGCTGGATACAGCCCTCAGAACCCCGCGGAAACAATCAAAACTTTGTAAAATGGCGAAACAAATTAAGGGCAAATTGACCCCGAACCTGTTAAGTTTAAAGCCAAATAAAATAATAAATATCATACTTACGAGAAATCTGACTGTGCCAATCGAATTTTCTGATCAAAATACATAAGAAACAATGAAAGAAGCTGCGGAATTCCACTTTTCATTTTTTGGGGTCAAAAAACACCAAAGGGGTTAACCTTACGTTTTTTTCAAAAATCTTAAAAAATTTAGGTGGCCTTTTTATTACTTAAATCGACGTACTTAGATGCCTACTGCTGGATACAGCCCTCAGAACCTCGCGGAATCAATCAAAACTGTGTAAAATCGCAAAACAAATTAAGGGCAAATTGACCCCGAACGTGTTACGTTTGAAGCCAAATAAAATAAAAAATATCATACTTACGAGAAATCTGACTGCGCCAATCGAATTTTGTGATCAAAATACATAAGAAACAATGAAAGAAGCTGCGGAATTCCACTTTTCATTTTTTGGGGTCAAAAAACACCAAAGGGGTTACTTTTACGTTTTTTTCAAAAATCTTAAAAAATTTAGGTGGCCTTTTTATTACTTAAATCGACGTACTTAGATGCCTACTGCTGGATACAGCCCTCAGAACCTCGCGGAATCAATCAAAACTGTGTAAAATCGCGAAACAAATTAAGGGCAAATTGACCCCGAACGTGTTACGTTTAAAGCCAAATAAAATAAAAAATATCATACTTACGAGAAATCTGACTGCGCCAATCGAATTTTCTGATCAAAATACATAAGAAACAATGAAAGAAGCTGCGGAATTCCACTTTTCATTTTTTGGGGTCAAAAATCACCAAAGGGGTTAACCTTACGTTTTTTTCAAAAATCTTAAAAAATTTAGGTGGCCTTTTTATTACTTAAATCGACGTACTTATATGCCTACTGCTGGATACAGCCTTCAGAACCCCGCGGAAACAATCAGAACTTTGTAAAATCGCGAAACAAATTAAGGGCAAATTGACCCCGAACCTGTTAAGTTTAAAGCCAAATAAAATAAAAAATATCATACTTACGAGAAATCTGACTGCGCCAATCGAATTTTCTGATCAAAATACATAAGAAACAATGAAAGAAGCTGCGGAATTCCACTTTTCATTTTTTGGGGTCAAAAAACACCTTACGTTTTTTTCAAAAATCTCAAAAAATTTAGGTGGCTTTTTTATTACTTAAATCGACGTACTTATATGCCTACTGCTGGATACAGCCCTCAGAACCCCGCGGAAACAATCAAAACTTTGTAAAATGGCGAAACAAATTAAGGGCAAATTGACCCCGAACCTGTTAAGTTTAAAGCCAAATAAAATAATAAATATCATACTTACGAGAAATCTGACTGTGCCAATCGAATTTTCTGATCAAAATACATAAGAAACAATGAAAGAAGCTGCGGAATTCCACTTTTCATTTTTTGGGGTCAAAAAACACCAAAGGGGTTAACCTTACGTTTTTTTCAAAAATCTTAAAAAATTTAGGTGGCCTTTTTATTACTTAAATCGACGTACTTAGATGCCTACTGCTGGATACAGCCCTCAGAACCTCGCGGAATCAATCAAAACTGTGTAAAATCGCAAAACAAATTAAGGGCAAATTGACCCCGAACGTGTTACGTTTAAAGCCAAATAAAATAAAAAATATCATACTTACGAGAAATCTGACTGCGCCAATCGAATTTTCTGATCAAAATACATAAGAAACAATGAAAGAAGCTGCGGAATTCCACTTTTCATTTTTTGGGGTAAAAAAACACCAAAGGGGTTAACCTTACGTTTTTTTCAAAAATCTTAAAAAATTTAGGTGGCCTTTTTATTACTTAAATCGACGTACTTAGATGCCTACTGCTGGATACAGCCCTCAGCACCTCGCGGAATCAATCAAAACTGTGTACAATCGCGAAACAAATTAAGGGCAAATTGACCCCGAACGTGTTACGTTTAAAGCCAAATAAAATAAAAAATATCATACTTACGAGAAATCTGACTGCGCCAATCGAATTTTCTGATCAAAATACATAAGAAACAATGAAAGAAGCTGCGGAATTCCACTTTTCATTTTTTGGGGTAAAAAAACACCAAAGGGGTTAACCTTACGTTTTTTTCAAAAATCTTAAAAAATTTAGGTTGCCTTTTTATTACTTACATCGACGTACTTAGATGCCTACTGCTGGATACAGCCCTCAGAACCTCGCGGAATCAATCAAAACTGTGTAAAATCGCGAAACAAATTAAGGGCAAATTGACCCCGAACGTGTTACGTTTAAAGCCAAATAAAATAAAAAATATCATACTTACGAGAAATCTGACTGCGCCAATCGAATTTTCTGATCAAAATACATAAGAAACAATGAAAGAAGCTGCGGAATTCCACTTTTCATTTTTTGGGGTCAAAAAACACCAAAGGGGTTAACCTTACGTAATTTTCAAAAATCTTAAAAAATTTAGGTGCCCTTTTTATTACTTAAATCGACGTACTTAGATGCCTATTGCTGGATACAGCCCCCAGAACCTCGCGGAATCAATCTAAACTGTATAAAATCGCGAAACAAATTAAGGGCAAATTGACCCCGAACGTGTTACGTTTAAAGTCAAATTAAATAAAAAATATCATACTTACGAGAAATCTGACTGCGCCAATCGAATTTTCTGATCAAAATACATAAGAAACAATGAAAGAAGCTGCGGAATTCCACTTTTCATTTTTTGGGGTAAAAAAACACCAAAGGGGTTAACCTTACGTTTTTTTCAAAAATCTTAAAAAATTTAGGTGGCCGTTTTATTACTTAAATCGACGTACTTATATGCCTACTGCTGGATACAGCCCCCAGTACCTCGCGGAATCAATCAAAACTGTGTACAATCGCGAAACAAATTAAGGGCAAATTGACCCCGAACGTGTTACGTTTAAAGCCAAATAAAATAAAAAATATCATACTTACGAGAAATCTGACTGCGCCAATCGAATTTTCTGATCAAAATACATAAGAAACAATGAAAGAAGCTGCGGAATTCCACTTTTCATTTTTTGGGGTAAAAAAACACCAAAGGGGTTAACCTTACGTTTTTTTCAAAAATCTTAAAAAATTTAGGTGGCCTTTTTATTACTTAAATCGACGTACTTATATGCCTACTGCTGGATACAGCCCTCAGAACCCCGCGGAAACAATCAAAACTTTGTAAAATGGCGAAACAAATTAAGGGCAAATTGACCCCGAACCTGTTAAGTTTAAAGCCAAATAAAATAATAAATATCATACTTACGAGAAATCTGACTGCGCCAATCGAATTTTCTGATCAAAATACATAAGAAACAATGAAAGAAGCTGCGGAATTCCACTTTTCATTTTTTGGGGTCAAAAATCACCAAAGGGGTTAACCTTACGTTTTTTTCAAAAATCTTAAAAAATTTAGGTGGCCTTTTTATTACTTAAATCGACGTACTTATATGCCTACTGCTGGATACAGCCCTCAGAACCTCGCGGAATCAATCAAAACTGTGTAAAATCGCGAAACAAATTAAGGGCAAATTGACCCCGAACGTGTTACGTTTAAAGCCAAATAAAATAAAAAATATCATACTTACGAGAAATCTGACTGCGCCAATCGAATTTTCTGATCAAAATACATAAGAAACAATGAAAGAAGCTGCGGAATTCCACTTTTCATTTTTTGGGGTCAAAAAACACCAAAGGGGTTAACCTTACGTAATTTTCAAAAATCTTAAAAAATTTAGGTGCCCTTTTTATTACTTAAATCGACGTACTTAGATGCCTATTGCTGGATACAGCCCCCAGAACCTCGCGGAATCAATCTAAACTGTATAAAATCGCGAAACAAATTAAGGGCAAATTGACCCCGAACGTGTTACGTTTAAAGTCAAATTAAATAAAAAATATCATACTTACGAGAAATCTGACTGCGCCAATCGAATTTTCTGATCAAAATACATAAGAAACAATGAAAGATGCTGCGGAATTCCACTTTTCATTTTTTGGGGTAAAAAAACACCAAAGGGGTTAACCTTACGTTTTTTTCAAAAATCTTAAAAAATTTAGGTGGCCTTTTTATTACTTAAATCGACGTACTTAGATGCCTACTGCTGGATTCAGCCCTCAGAACCTCGCGGAATCAATCAAAACTGTGTAAAATTGCGAAACAAATTATGGGCAAATTGACCCCGAACGTGTTACGTTTAAAGCCAAATAAAATAAAAAATATCATACTTACGAGAAATCTGACTGCGCCAATCGAATTTTCTGATCAAAATACATAAGAAACAATGAAAGAAGCTGCGGAATTCCACTTTTCATTTTTTGGGGTCAAAAAACACCAAAGGGGTTAACCTTACGTTTTTTTCAAAAATCTTAAAAAATTTAGGTGGCCTTTTTATTACTTAAATCGACGTACTTAGATGCGTACTGCTGGATACAGCCTTCAGAACCTCGCGGAATCAATCAAAACTGTGTAAAATCGCGAAACAAATTAAAGGCAAATTGACCCCGAACGTGTTACGTTTAAAGCCAAATAACATAAAAAATATCATACTTACGAGAAATCTGACTGCGCCAATCGAATTTTCTGATCAAAATACATAAGAAACAATGAAAAAAGCTGCGGAATTCCACTTTTCATTTTTTGGGGTCAAAAAACACCAAAGGGGTTAACCTTACGTTTTTTTCATAAATCTTAATAAATTCAATGAAAACTGTGTAAAATCGCGAAACAAATTTAGGTAAAATTGACCCCCAGACCCCCCGGTATACCAATAACTACATTGAAGCTCAATAATTAATATTGCTTGTGTGGCTTGGTAGTGGAACCAGTTTGTATTGCTTAAAATTAAACTCAAAGCCTATTTTACTATTAGGCGTGTTAGGCACGTGCATAGTGCCCAATGGGCAGATGGGCTCAAAAAAAAAAGAACATAAAATCGTAAAATAAAAATTAAATACTGATAAAATAACCCAAAAATTGGGTCATCGATGCTATTAGTTATACTTGAATATAAGGGGCCCGAAAATTTGCTAAAGCCTAGAGCCCAACTAGGTTAAAAATAGGCCCTGTCCGTAATACCCTACTTTGGACACCAAAAATGTAATTTGTATAGAAAATGCTACATCATAGCGCAAAAATAAATCAAAAATTATTTTCATTGTGCCATGATTAAATGTTTGATACAGAATAAGAAAAATAACTGATGAGCAGACTTTCTATAATGCAGTTCGTCCATTTTGTTAAATTCTAAGGGAAGCAGGAAAACACATTTTTTTATAAACTAATTATTTAGACAAAATGCGGTTTGTTATTTTATCAAACTAGTCGTTACTAGCGTTAGTAAACATAACCAGTGTACAATTCCTGGAATTCACAAACTTTTAAAGTTATTAATTGGAAACTGTGGGGATCTGAAGTTATTCCATCAAATATATTTACCTTTTTTTAATGTCCACTTCAAATTCAAAATTAGTTCAAAATGAACTAAAAAGCATTTCTTTTCACCTGTATTTCATTCTAAAACACGCTGCACACATACTTAGTAACGTAACGTAGGTTGTATAACATATACAAAAAATGTCACGACAGGCAACCTAATAATACTGAAAATGTCAAAGTGTCGCAAGTAAGGGTAGCGTCCCAAGTATGTGGACTTGACTGTACCCATAAACTTGAAACGCAAGGTATATAATAATAATAATATAGTCTTTATTTCATATGAGAATAGACAACTACAAATAAAGCAATATCAAGATTATGCACGAGGTACATATGGTTTACGCCCAGTTGGGTCACCCCACATGGAAAGGGCGAAGTTCAGATTGACTCTCAAAGAGAGCCGCCTGGTCTTCCACTCAATCCAAGCATGCATGCGTACTACCAGTAACCACCTATGGAATAGATACAATGACAATAACGAAACAAGCAGCAAATCGTCTCAGGATAGCACAAAGAGCAATGGAACGAGCTATGTTGGGGATTTCGTTGAGAAATAAAAGAAGAAATGAGGAGATTAGGCGGAAAACAGGAGTGATGGATGTAGTAGAGAGAATGGCAATACTGAAGTGGCGCTGGGTTGGCAACGTGGCTCGCCAAGGCAAAGATAGGTGGTCAACCAAAATTATACAATGGAGACCAAGAACAACAAAGAGAAGCGTAGGAAGGCCACAGATGAGAGACGATGTCAAGAAGACGGCGGGTAGAGAGTGGCTACAGGCGGCTCAAGATAGAAAAAAATGGAAAAACTTAGGAGAGGCCTACGTCCAGGAGTGGATAAATACAGGCTGAAAAAGAATGAAGAAGAAGATTTAGTATGTACAATGCGAAAGATATTGATTTCGGTGGTACAAGTGGATCATTGGCGGCGAAAGTGTCAACGGATGGTACCTGAATGTTTAACAATTTCGAGGGGTGCTCTGGCTTCCGGGCACGCCCGTAGTCGGCGCCCCTGGTTAAGAGGCACTTGTAATCAGCTTAAAACTTCACTTCATTTTAAACCCGCTCCCTTACAAGAATTTCCTGAGATACTAGAACCATTTGGACAAACAACAATGGACATTGTTCGTCCACTTGCCACTTCCGATAACGGCAATAAGTATTTGTTAACCTTTTAAGACCATTTAATTAATTAAAATCGCAAGTACATTAGTTTTCCCGAAATTAATTCTCAACGATTATACTGCTTTAAGGTTTTTCAAAATTCAGATAAAAGTTTTACTGCAGGATGAGACCACAGTGGTGGCTTGGTGTGATCGCTAGTTGAGTTATGATCGGAAATTCTGGGTTCAAATCCCGGACTCGGCAGATTTTCTTAGCTCAGCCCTCTGGTGAACATCAAACTGTGGATCGAAATACTAATAACTTTCCTTAACACCTTAATGGAAAACGGGGTACAATAAGCCTAGAGCTTCAGAACAAAGTGGGCACCCGTGCAGAGCTAATACGAATACTGCAGGATGAACTTGTGCGTCGTGCGAGATTATTCACATTTCCACTCGGTCGGCCGCAATAAAATATAAAAAAAACGACTAATAAAATTATTTAAAATTATTTATTTACAAATACACATTAATTATATTACATACATCCAATTCTATTTATTTTTTTATATAAATATTTACAAAAGAAAACTAATTAATTAGGTATCTTTGAGCAACAATTTTCTTCTAAATCTTGTTAGCAATGTAAAAAAATTAAAATTACCATCCAACGTGTGCTACATTGACATACATGACTCAACAATAGTTTAAGTAACATTAAACTAAAATAATAATTAAATAAAATCAACAAACCTAATTTATACGGTAACTTTACAACCGTCAATAAAAATTGAAAGTTTCGATTTGTAATATCATCTTTAATAAACGAAACGTAAACAAAACAAACGAATATGAAAAGTGAAAAGGCAAGACAGGTCTTTCTTTAAATTTAACATACAATAAAGCGTTAGATAAATGTATTAAAACAGAAAAGTGTATGATTTAATGATAAAAGAGAAATAAAAAAAAAAAGAAATAACAGAAAACGATGTTAACGACGAATTATATTTTTTAAATTAATGCTGTTACGAGACGAGCTTTGAAATTGACTATTCTTTCGCTAGTTTGGGCCAAACGCTGAAAAATAAAAAAGTATATAAATAAAAAAAGACGAAATTTAATATTATAACAACCGTTACCTTGATGCACTTTTTATGCATTTTTTGACAACAATAATTATGTGCCATTAAAACTTTGTAAAAAGCAAAGCAAACACCTAAGCACGACCCAATTATTTAAATCTTCTGAATTTCATCTAAAAAATTTGAACCAATGCTAACTAATAATGCTTGTGCTTATAACAAAAACTATTTTCGCGCCAGAAGCAGTACAAAAGGTGCAAATAAAACAAAATCTTACTAACCAGTATTAAATCTTGTATGAGATTGGCAATTCCGCGATTAGCAACGACTAGTAATCTGGTGATGGGTCCGGGAATACCTTCTGCGGATTTTCCGGTAACGTCTACTTCAGCGACACCGCCGTCTTTTTCGTCTGTCTCTTCGGTTCCACCTGAACCTGCCACTAACTGTGATCAAATAATAAATCTATTAGAAACTGTTTCGTGATTAAAACAAGTATAATTATCTACTTTTATTATTAACCCAATTTGTGATTACGTACAGACATAATTATACAAAAACTAGTGTACTATACTAGATAAGTCAAATATTAATACCTACATGTCTAAAGTGCAATTTTATAATTCGATTCTACATTATAAATTACTCTACAATCTAATCTACGTAATGTGCTCATCTTTTTATATAAATTTCTTTTCGAGATTATTGTACTAACCTTGCAGTAACGAAACTTTTACTTTATAAATAAAATTACTTGTTAAATTCAACGACAGATTAACGTGTGCCCTATAATCAATTTTAAATAAATTTCAAAGCCTCTAGGTGAATAAGCTTTAATTCATTATAAATGTTTGGTAGTTGTAATCACCAAGATCGGTTCCCGTGTCATAGCTACAACAATGTATAATAATTATGCTGTAGCATAATTATGACTCGGGGATTCACCTTCGTGATTACTACTGAATTTCATTTCCAATGTTACTGCTGTTGATCTGAGGATAGACAACCAAAAGTACATGTAACATGTAACGCTAGTCAAGAAAAAAAAGTTAACAGCAATAATTATATCGTTAGGATATTAGTATCTTAGTTATATTCTTTCAAATCATAAACATTATATTTATTAAAAAGAAGTATATAAAACAAAAGTAAGTAAAAATCCAAAAGATTTGTGAATATTCTTTGGTCGTTTTGGATTTCGCTACACTTTATTATTCTTTTGTTTAATTTTTGTTTTGGTCATTCATTATTTAAAGAATATAGATATGCATTATATAGTGTTCTCTGTATAATTTACCAAATTGTCTTTTGGGTTTTCTTTAAAAATTGGCAACATTTGGTTTAGTATAATTCATTTTGAGATATAGTGCTACGCTATTATTTTCAGCGTTGCTTAACCAAATCATCAGCGTGTTTAATTTTTCGAATAAAACACACGAAAAGAAAACAACCTTTCACTTTTTAATATTTTTTAATGAGGAACTCGACTCTTTCTTTTTTCACACACGACGACACACCAAAAACTTTCAGCTATAGGTACTTATTAAAAATTATAATTTCTGTATATTTCCAATTAGTCGGTCAATTCGTCTGTCATGTCTGAGGGTAGGAAGTTACAGGATGGAGAGTACTATTAAGGAAAGCTTGTTAGGAAGAAAATAGAACTGAAAAGAAAAGAAAAGAGAAGAAAAAGTTATGTATTTGTTAACATTAAAACGGAAAAATGAAAAAAAAAAACAATTGCCTTTGCAAAAGTACCATATTAAGATAAATTAAATAGTGCTTGATCCACAGACATGACATTTTAACCGAATTCTAATTTTTTATTAATTAACTAACGTAACTCGATTAACCTTATTTAACAAATTTTCTAAGTAATTCAAGCACTATTTGTATTTACAACAAATTGTTTCTACTATAGCGTTAATACACGTTAGACTAAAAATAATAATAAGCAATTACGATTATTAAATAGTAGTATTTTAGGTTAAATAATTACTGTGCTTTTTAGATGTAAGTGTCAAAGCGTAAGCAGGCAATAGAAAACCATCAATAATAAATTATTATAGTATCGACATAAATTTATATAAACAGAGGTGGACCGCGAAGTTAAGTTGAATCATAATTTATGTTAATAATAAACTTTTGCTAGGCCTCTGGTCCATCTCTGCTGTCGAATGCAATGTTAATCCCGGAAATTTCCAAAATTGATTGGACAAAGCACCAAAAAATTAAAGTAATAGAAAAAATAGTACAAAGGGAAATTGGGGGTTTCTGGATACCTGGGAAGCTGGAGCAGTAGCCAAAGTCTTGGATGAAGTAGCAGTGGCACTTATGCCGAATCCTAGATTTTCAGTACCAGCAACCATCCTGTAGACCGTACCCACAGTACGTGCCGCTCGATCTGCTGTATTCTAAACACTTGTATTATAACCAATGTGAAATTTTTTACAAATATAAGAAGGTAAGTATTTTAATGTATCTAACATAGGTGTCTCTTAGGGACGACCGACGGATTGTTCTAGGCAAGATTCTAAATAGTTACAAAAGTAATTCGTTATCGAAACGAAATAGGGGAACCACCCGCGAGTTTCAAATAAAAAAATTATTCTATTTATTGCGTTTTAAAAACAATAATTTATTTGGTTGCAATTTTTTGATTTATTTTTATTATTTATTCAAAAGTTTTTGCAAACATTTTGATCACCTTTTTATTCGAGAAGCTAAAATTATTTAAGGAGCATCGTAATATTATAATTTTGTAATTTTTTATGGGCTTTTCAGATTTTATTATTTTATTCGTTCTCAGGGGCAAAACTTATGAAACCGATTGTAAATAAATTATTAAGTGAAAGTTGACAAGACAGGTTACTTCTAGCACCGACATTAGAGTTTGAAATCTTGCATTCAATTAGAACTAGGTAATTAGTGTGGGGCCATTTCGTAATTTTATTTGCGTTAGCAAAATGATCGGTCAAAAAAATTAAGATTTTAATAATAATTATTATTGACCTTCACACAAAAATTTATCGATTTTTTTAAAAATATAATATATACGAGTACTACTTAAGTATGTCTATCTGCTGTTGTAATTGACATTGTTGCACTTTACAATTTATACATATCAACTTAATATCTATTTATTGATATTATTTCATAATATTATTGGTACCTACATAAAATTTTTATTAGTTATTTAAAATGCAATTAATAAAAAGCTTCGGTAGTGTGACCAAAGTTACATCGACAAAGATGCGGATTTCTAATCGAACATCTAAGCCTAAAAATATAATGTGTCAGGTGTATTATACTACTACAACAAATTATAATATTATGGGTGATGCATGTATCTTGTTTATTATAATCATTATGATGATGCAAACTAAATTTCTAAAATGTAAAATTATAATGTTATAATACATTTGACTCGAATGAAATTATTCGACAAGTGGCAATATATAAATTTATGAGATGATTTAAAAAAAACAGCTGCTTACATTTCAGCATTACGTACCTATATTATGTATAATAAATTAATTTACCATGTATTAATCTCAAGTTATTAGCTAGGTATTATTATACCGTAAAATGAACTCGATGTAATTTTTTTACTCTCAAATCTCAAGTCTGAATCGCAACGGTAGCTATTAATTAATTTAGGGATTCCTAAAGGTTGATTCTCAATAATTTTCGTCAATGTTAATAAATTCGGATAATAATTATGTAAAACATAATATTATATAAAATAATAATTATTATTATAAGACTAAATAAAATGTTTTAAAGTAGATTTAAATTAATCTAAATTTTTTGTTAAAAACGCTTTGTTAATCTTTTCCGTATATATATGAATGTTTGAATCTGAAATCTCTAATTAGTTACCCAATTATTATAATATCCACTTATTTTCTATATGTATTACATTTTTTTTTTGCGTGTTCAGACATTATGTTTTAAAATTAATTTGTATAAACGAAATCTAATGGAGTCGTGAAGATTTTTCGTCTCTTCGCACAATTTAAAAAGAGTCATAGTCCATCGTTAATATCTTACCCTAATGAGATCAAACAAAAAATTTCCGGAGCCACCTCCAGAACCACCTTCACCTCCAAAAGGCAAGAATCTCTTATTTCTATCTGCGTCGTCTGATTCGACATTAGAAATATCTTCCGCTGGATCGGGCGCTGTACCTACAGAAGCTACTGGCTTTTGATCATCGGTAGCTCTTGTTACTCGTACGTGTCTTTTCTTTATACTTCCACTTTCAACTAGCGAAGGAGACTGCAACAAATTTAAAAATAAAATGTTAAAATTCACAATCGGAATAATATTTCGTAATGTTATTACATAAACCATGTAAAATGATAAGGCGATGCTTTAAATTGTTACTAATACAAAGTAAGTAAGTAAATAAATGATCCATGAAAATTTCTATTAATTATTACGAAAAAAAAGTAATGTAGGTAATTTACTTTTACGAAATAATGCAAATCAAGTTATGGATCAAATATTTGAAACATACAAATTAAGAACGAGAAGAATGCGAATTTTAAAAAAAAGAGTGCAGTGTAGAAACGCGCAATCGTCGGTATTATTGCGTTAAATTAAAGTTACATATTTATTATAAAATACAAGTTAAAGATATCGAGGTTAATTTTAACACTCGACTCTACAATAGCGTACCTACTCGTATTAGACCAGTTTGAAAGTTACCAAGAGTTCTAGTTTTAAGGTTAATTTTTTTAATAGACTGGGTTAACTCCCGAAGTGGTCTACAAAGCTCACACTCCACGATTCGGTTCATCGTGTACAACATGGATTGGTTAGTACAAAGCAAACGTTTCTTCTCGTACGTATTTAGACGAGATAGGAATGTTAGGTACGTGATAATGACACAAAATCCCTTTGTATTAGCTCACTGTGAAAGGTTCTGGTGAGTTTACCACCGTTGTTGTGATACTTTCTGAAGAAGTTGTGGATAAATCTAATAAAGTCGTGGAAATAATTGGTGCAGTTGTGCTGCTACTACTTATCAAATCGTCACTAACTTCGTTGTTTACAATTTCGTTATTATCTGAATTTGCCGTTTTAAGATCGGCTTTCCGAGCCGAAGAGCTTCTAACTCTCAGAGCTAAGGGCGACGAAGAAGAGGAACTACTAGGATTAAGACGTAAATCAATTTCTTCGCTAGATTCTTCGTCTTCGTCTTCGTCATCGTCTGGTGGGAAAGTGGGAAGTACTACGCTCACTCTCGAGCCTCCCGATGATCCGCCACCTCCGCCGCTACCACCCAAACCTCCGGAACGAAGTAAAGTACCACCCACGACTCGGAATATTTGACTAGTCACATTTTGAACTACGCTGTCGAGAATCTGAAATCGAAACAAATACGTATGGAATTACTTTTAAACGAATTAAATGGGCGATTTTCTTACCTCAAACAATGTAGGAGATAATGTTCTTAGGTATGCAATTTTGTTGTTGCTGTACGCAACAATTCGATCGACTAATGCTTGTTGGCTGTCGGCTTGTCTTTTTACCACCTAATTATTGAACGACAATAGAGTAAACAATTAAAATAATTTCCTAAGACCCAGCCCAATAAAAATAATCGTCTCGGTCGTCTGTAGACTTTTGACAATGCTGGACAGATAAAATGTCTTTTTGCAACGAACACAACAAAAAATAAATTATTAGAAATAGATATGATGATTTAACATTAAGTACGTCCAACAACAAGAACCTGATCGAGTCGGAAAAACCTATGCCGATGAAGTACCTAATATATAGGCAATTAAAATTGTATGTATAAATAAATTAATATTGCATAAAAAATTTAAAGAAAAAACAAATAAATATTTATGTTAATAATAGAGAAAGCATTTACCAGATTAATTTATAACCATCGCCCGAATAAATTTAACGAAAATAATGATTAAATAAAATCCTATTACAATTTATTTTTATTTTATGAATTCTTTAAAATTATTATTTTCGACGTTTATCATTTTTATTAATTCGAATTGTTGTAAATTTATTAATGCGAATAGCAATTTGGAGTTTAAAATAATATTATGTAAATATTAAAAGCAAATCATTGATGTAAGTATTTACTAGAACCTAGACATATAAAGTTGGACATTTTGAAGTGTTGCTTCAGACTTATCTAAACAAGTTTTTCTAACGTTAACAAATATTTTATGTAGGTATATACACACACAAGAGTTACTTTTAGTTCTGTATTTATTAAAACCGAAATATTATTTTAGTTTATTTCAATATCGTTGTTTACTTTATGCTATTGTTAAATATGATATTATTCTGATTCGTTTCACCATATTGTAAGATATAGTATATTAGATACCATTATAAAAATAGTCCAGAGTGATGATTTCCAAATAACTGCGTTTACAAGCTTGAGAATGCGTTTATTTAGTTAAATCAATTACAAAATAGTAATGCTTACGAACCACAAAAGGTCAAAATTTGATTTTTTGTTAAGAGAGTAAGAAATTACACCATGGAAACTTTGACGCATCACTCCGTTACATTGACTGAAACTTTCCTCGGTTTAAAGAAAGTAAATTTATTACATAACTTAAATGGAGTAGTAGATGTGGTAAAAAATATAACGTTTCTTGATTTTACTTTCGGTATAAATACTAATATGTTGTAGATATTGTTTTCAAAATGTAATTTATCTATAGATGACAAAATCTTTGACAGCACACAAACGACTAAATATGGCTAAGAAAGAATTGTTTTATAAACTAATACAACTAATAATTTATTAATAATATGGAAGTGATATTGTAAGACAACAAAAATTTTCGAATAATCGAGCACGAAAGATTTTTACACCCCCGAAAGATTTTGATAAAACTTAGCATCGCATTTACGACGGAAAACTTATTATTTTTGAAATTGACTTACAATTTGATGTAGGCACATTCAATTTAAATTGAGAAAAACATAATTCGCGTGAAAATTTTCAAAAGAACTTGAGCAATTATTGCTATACGGATAACATTTTTTAAGTTAGCAGTATTATTTCGCAATCTTGTGTCTAATTGTCGGTTTCTTATTGTAATTTTTGATAATATTTTTATGTTGCCAACAAATTGTCCTTCGTTTTACAACGTATATGCAAGACTTTGTCATTTAAAATTATGTCAATTGGATATAAAATGCATTTTCAAGTACTTTAGAAAGGATAAAAAAATAATGAAAATTACAGTGGCGTAACTATACAATATCAAATTAGTCTAAAAAGAGCATAATATACAATCATTTCTTAAGATGTTTTTCCACAAAATTAAAAATTTGTATTTTATAAAAATAAAATGAAAATTAGTCGATCATACATAAAACAATAATGTCAATATTATGTACCTACATATAAAAGAAATCGAAATTACATCAATTTGACCAATTTATTCTGACGTTATTATTACCTATAGGTATACAATTTTCGATCCAGATAAATTTTAAAAATAATATATTAAAACTCATTTTCCCAGTTTTTGGAGTAAATTTATTAGATAGAAACAAATAAAAAGTCTATTTATCCAAAGTCCTTTAATTAATTGAGACGCGTTTCGGGAATAAATAATATAATTTCCTTTAACATCAAAGTCCAAATAAATGACATAATCATCACTTCGGAATGCCCAACTTTTCCATACGTACATTTCACTTTCACTTACTTTCATCGATCAAGAAACGTTAAACTCTGTTGTTCTTAAGGTGAAGTCGTTTAGCTTTTACGTATATTACGTGGAGGTAAACAACATTCGATGACTTTCTTATTAACATTTTACATTATATTATTTTAGAACGCGACCCAAATTAATAATTTAGACAATTTAAATTTGTTAACTTTAATTTAATTATATTATACTTATGTGGCTATGCTAAGAAAATTAAATGTTAATAATTGATCACTACGTTATAATTATGTTAGACTAATTTATTGCAAGAAACAAAAACCTTAACTGTAAGTTTTATTTTGAAAAGAAGAGTTTAAAATATGTAGTTAATGTTATTGAAAGTATTTCAAAGCGTTGAAACGATTTTTAAATTTTAAATTTCTGACCTGATGGTGAAAAGGAACAAGATCAGTTTCATCTAAAGTGGTCGGTGCTGCTAGATTTACTGCTACGAATGCACTTAAAACGCACAGAACACTAATATAACACTTCATTTTGACTAGATTATGTTACCACTTCTGAAACAAAAGAAAAAATAAAATTAGCCATAACAGATAAATATATTCAAACCTGCTGGAGCAGAAAAGTGCAAGAGTTGATGCTATGCTATGGTGCTAATAATATAGGTAGTATGGGTTTACCGTCTGACGAGAGATTCAAGTGTGAACGGTTATTGTAATAACTTTATAAAGGTAAACAAGCCATGAAACTTGAAGCATGACTTGTTCGCAAAATACAAGGTGATTATTGGATATGCGTGTCGTAAAAATATTAAGAAACGCCAATTTTTTCACAAACTTCGCAACTTTAATTAAAAAATCCTATCTCCTACTCTAAATCTTTATTATAACAACTATATACATATACTACCTATATTATGCCTGGACTATAGATTTAAGATATACAATTAAAAATTTAATTTAAAATGTTTTAATAGATAAAACAATAATTAAGCATTTGAAAAGTAACAGCTATGTATAGCTACAAATTGATTTTATAGGGGTTCGTCGCTTTATCTGCCGTTGAAGTCTCCCATTATTTGCTTCATTCACTGCCAATACTTACGTCGATTCAAAAGTTGAAATAACAAAATTGCGTTCAATCAAAAATTTAATACATTTATTGATTATTTATAACATAAAATTCATTTCAATTTGTAATTACTGGACCAATATTATACTATACTAATGATGTATTACAAACGCACATCGCTATTACCTATTATTATAAATAATATTAATTTGACCCAATTACGCTAGTAATAAGAAAACTTGTTTTGTAAAAAAAAAGTGAGGGAGCTATATATAATTTGTAGATATAGTCAAATTATCTTTTAATGCTATCATTGCCTAACAAAATTTTAAAATATTTTTATACAATAATGATTAAAAATGCGACTTAAAATATATTGAGCAATTAACTGAACAAAATGTTAGAACTTTATTTTAAAATGTATACCTAAATGAGGATAAATTTAAATAAAATCTATAGTTAATTATACGTATCACCGGGTATGCGTTGATTTATATAGGTGAAACCCATTAACTTATGTATATGTTATACTGGTGTCTAAATACATATTTTAATTATTATAGCATAGGTACTTTATTAATAACTTCCTGACATACATATGTACATACATGTATATTCACGTATAACGGTTAATGAAAAGAAAAATTGCAACCAGTATTCTTCTTTAAGAATAACATTTGGAGATATTTTTAATATTATAGTAAGTAATATACATACGTAATATAATATGTAGGTATATATAGTCAGAAGGGGGAATCGCTAGTAAAATCTGGTGTACAAACAAAGGGAAATCTTAGAAAATCTAGCAAATCTTATGGGAAATTTTAGGAAATCTCACAAAATGAATTTGCGAAGTAAAACATGATTTTCTGTTATTACATATATATAAGTACTGCAACTATGTCTTGCAATTTATCTTATCTACCTATATATTATAAGGTCTATCTAACTATGCATTATATAAGTACATTTTTGGACCGAAACAACCCCTTGTCTAATCTGCGTTACTACCCTAAGCGTAGATGAGTTTTAATAATATGTTTCGTGCACCTTATATAACATCTTTTTTGTCTATAAAAGGAGTAATGATAATCTCCATCTATCGTGATTCGGAAGTTACGTTAAGCTCTTGAACGATTACGACTAATCAGTAACCGGTAGGCAAGCTTGGTGACTTAAGAAGCAATCGAGACTTGAATGATTTACTTTTGCTTATAAAAATAAACGAAAAAAAGGTAAACCTATTCATCGAATGAATTAAAGTTCTCAAGTATCCCAACGGTTTATATTGTTAGTTTTTTTTTTGTGAGTTAAAAATTATCGTTTGTTTAGAAGGTTGAGCAAAATGCACTCATGATAATTAAGTAAGTACAATTATATATACTTAAAAATTAATTTAATTATTTCGCAATTAAAAATTAGCCAGAATAATTAATAAGTATAAAGTTGAGAAACTGCAAATTTATTACTTAAAAAAATATTAATAATTCAACAGCTAAATTTAGCCGTTTCTTCAACAATTAAGCATCATTAGCATTTATTAATTACAACAATTGTAATTTTTGATCTTTTCCTTATAAAAAATAAATACAATAAAATAGACAGGAAAACTTTCCATTCTTACTATAGGCTTAATAAAATAATTATTAAGAGATGATGAAAACGGTTGAGATATTAATAAGTAATTATACTAATCTATCCTAATCGATATAAAATAATATTATCCTCTTATTATTGTGTCACTTTACTTCAACGATCATTTTTCTAATTTATAGTTGATTGTTTAAACCTTGCATTTTTATTAAAAGTATAATAAGTTGATTTGTCAATTTTCATTATATCGTATTACCTATGACAATTTTAATGATATTATTACATTTATTGGGAAATCTTTCATCTCAAACAATCATATTATTTATTCTAAAAAACATGAGAAATTAAATTCTCACAATTTCTTGAAAATTTTGTGTTTTTAAATTTAAAAAATAATTTAACTTTCTTGCGTTTTACAATTTTTTACAATAAATAATAAATAAAGGTAAGGGCTACGAGGCGTTGCCTTTCCGAAGCAGAAAACAAAATCAATTTCAAATTTTAAATATAACATTATATTGACTGCATTGATTAATATCTTAATACTTCGACCTCATTTTGTAGTCGTCATTTTCATATTATATAGCAAATCGCGAGTTGCCCACTGTTAGTAATATAGGGAAAAATATTAAACGAATCAGATATTTTTATAAACAATTTTTTTTCCAGATTTATAAAGCCACGATAAAGAACGGAAATAAAATTATTCGCTTAGTTCTAGAAATTATCAATGACTGGATAATTATTTAAAAAAATCTAACTATCTGTAACGTTACATATTAATACATATTATATGAAATTATTTATTTGTACTACCTGTATGTTGTAACATTGCATAATCAACAAATTGCTCTTAAAAAATTAATAACTAAAGAAAATTATTATTTCAAATTTTGAATTTACTTGTATACTTTTAAAGTGTAATGTATAGGTATGTAAATGCTTTTTTTAAATTTTTTATGTAATTGATTATTATTAATAAGTATAATTTTTAAATGAGAAAATTTAAATAAAAATCTCTTTTACTATGAATATTAGATTTGCTGATTTATATAAATTTTAAATTTAAACATAATTATAAATAATTTAAAAATATTAATAGTCGATGCTTGACAAGTTAAAAAATTAATTAAAATTTTTTTTTTGCAAAAATATAATACATTTTTTTCTAATGGTAATTATTATCATAGCATCATGTTATGTACCTTAATAACAGCAGTTGGAAAACAACATAATTAAATGGTACGCAATTTAGTTTTCATGCAATTACTTAACACGTTTACTTTTCTGTAAATAGTTACTACGATATCTACTTTGACTAACAAAATAAAATGCATCATTATAATAACTTTTTAAATAAATTTATTCTCATGAACGGCACAAGTCGCACAATTGTAATTATGTCAACTGTCATACTAAATGACGAGAGTAATTATTATTATTACTTAAGACAAAATAAGTTATTTTTA
The DNA here is from genome assembly GCA_958510845.1 of Cantharis nigra. Classification (NCBI taxonomy): domain Eukaryota; kingdom Metazoa; phylum Arthropoda; class Insecta; order Coleoptera; family Cantharidae; genus Cantharis; species Cantharis nigra. The sequence goes on along the minus strand of OY294033.1, from coordinate 339,821 downwards.
AAATTTGAAAGTTTTGATAATATCCAAAGTAAGAGTGACAACTATACCTTACTATACACTACTGAATAATTTTATAATGAACAATAATATTAAGTGCCATAAAAGTGAAAAAGCTATGTTTTATTACCTACTACCTACTTAATTAATAATCATAAAATAATTTTTGTACATTTTTTAATTAAAATCGTAACTTTATAATTAACAAATATAAATATCTTAGTTCGAAATACATTTATTTTGGCAAACGCAGTACCTATACCTGTACAGAGTTTTCAATAATTTAAAACGTTTATAGCTCAGCAGAATTGCAATTCTTACGTTAATAAGTGTTTATAACTGAAATAAATATTATAAAATATACATAATAGCATATAATATATTTTTACCTAAATCAACCAGACTTATTTTTAAATTGGAAGTTGAAATATTATTTTTAAGCAAAATTAATCTTTTCACATAAAAATTGTTCGACAGAACTGTCAATGAAGCTGAACAAGTTCTTAAATATTAATCTACAGTTAACATGCTACTTGTTCCTTTAAATGACAAATAGCTAAACATTTATACAAGGTGTATGGAAAGTCCTACTTTTTTGCACTATAGGCTCTAAATTATTCATCGTATATTTTATTAGTTATGTTAATATAATATTGTATATCAATTTAGCAGTCTAAAAATGTTTTTTGATGTTTGTACTATATAGCCTAAAATTTTACTGTACGAATAATATCAAGGTTTAGTATCTGAACCAAGGATCAATCAATTATTTTTAACATGAGATTCAATTATTACACAGCATCTTATTAATAAAACTTATTGATAGTAAGGTTGCACGTACGATGCATATATTAACAATTTTATAGTAGCTTCGAGAAGACAACCTACTATGAATGGTCAAAATATCTGGATAAAATCTTAATTGGATTTACAAGTAATTGATTATTATAGGTAGATAACCCTTATTGAACAAGGCTAAGTTTTGCTAAAAAAGTAAAGCTCCTTGATCGTGGTACTGGAACTCTTTGCAATATTGTACCTGTAAGGGAGTAAATATAATTTTTCCGAAATTGTTACTAAAATACCAGAAATCGTCAGTAAAGTAAACTTAAATCGACATCCAAGTTCCATTCTTTTCGTCCTATTGCTTATTATGCAACCCACTATGCATATAAATATAATATACAGCATACTTATACTGCATTATAAATTATAGTAGCCAATTAATTACTCAAACAATCAAAAAAACTATTTAATTATTATAAAAAATTATAATAAATAACAATGTGTACAAGTGAAAGAAATTAATTAAAAATAAATTTCAAGTACAAGTGTTGTATAAATATTACTCTTATTACTGTAAAATAGAATTTTAACAAAACGCTGAAATATTTGAATTTTAACTGTAAAAAAATACATCGAAATTTCATTTAAAAAATTATTTTTTACCCTGTCATGGGTACGAAGTACTTCTTTAAATAAAAGTTAATTTTTACTAACACTAACTAACACCTATAAACTAGTTTTTGTGAGGTGGGGTTCATACTTCCCACACAGCCTATGAAAGAGCTAAAAACATTGAAATTTAGGTTAATCAATAATATTAAAAAAAAAACACTTTTCGATGTTTAACTTTTTGACTTAACTTTTAACTAAACAACTGGACCTAAGACTAATAATTATTATATTATTTAATCATATCGATATTTTAAAAAATCAAAAAATAGACTCGCACTTTGAGAACCAAAATGTTTCGAGTTGTAAAAATGGTGGTTGTAAAAACGATAAATTTTTTTGAAAAATAATACAATATAAACAAGAACATGATAAACCAATCATTTAATAATGATTATTATAAATCTTCAGTGGTATTTAACAAAAAAATAACAGAGAAAACAATTTTTTTTGAGCAAAAAAGTAAAAATAAAATATTTAAAAAACTTGACAATTTTAGAGTTTTGATAAATTAAAACGATAAATTCTGTTAAAAATTAAAATAAACTTTTTGTATAATAATTATTATTCCTAAATTTTTATAAATACAAATATATAACAAAAATTACAATAATTGCATTAGCACTTATTTTAAATTTGTATCTACTATTATAACAATTATAATTTTGTAATTTCACAAATAATTTAATGTGCACATTATTGACACTAAAGTTATTTTATTACGAATGTAGTTTTTGATCTACTCGGTACCTTGCCGAATATAACAGATGATATTCGTATTCGCGGATATCTACATTTGAATTTGACTATCTTGGTACACAAATAACTATTCTTTTATTATTTAATTATTTTTATCAGTTTATTGCCTATGGCCTCTTAGACATTATGATTATTTACTCTTACCGATATAGTTTGTAACTTTCTTGTCACTTCTTACGTAAGAGTTAATTTCAAAAATTAAAATTTTAGAAAGTTTTGCAATTTTTATCAAACAAAGATAAAATTCAATTTGAAATATATCAATTTTATTAGAAATTTAGCTTTCAATAGATGAAAAACTCTTGGTTTACAAAGAAGGTTAATTTACTTTCCAACCATTGCTTATTTGAACACTTTAATTTTGCACAAAGTTGAACCAATAATAATTAATTCGAATAACAAAATATTACAACAGTTTAGGCAATAATTAAATTCGTAATTATGAAATTTTCACTACTTAGATGTGTTTTGTATTTTAAAATAAATTTCACAATTTAAAAAACTTAAATGTTCGGGTATATCAATGCAAATAAATGTTAATGTAATAATTATTATTGCTTTATACATATAAGGAATTAAAAAGGAAAAATAATGGAAATTAAATTTGAATAATAAATGTAGTCTAAATATTTTATAATGCTATATAATACATATTATATGTATACAATAAACTATACATATTATTGGAATTTATTTATTTTAATTGGATAAAAAATTATTTGTTTTAAACACTTTTGAAGTAGTAAAAACGACACCGAAATAACCTTGTCCTTGTAAAACCACGTGTTGAAAGCTTTCCATCAAAAATTTTAAAAGTAGTAAAATAATTTATTATATAGTTTAATTAGACCATCTATAATGGTAGACCAATTCTTAACTACTATAACTCTGACAAAAAATTTGAATGTTTCGAATGTTGCGAAAAAGTGAGTAGCTTTCGATAATACAGAATATGCATTATAATTTTTAAATTAAGTTTGCGGTAATTAAAAGTGAAACTCGTTGAAGTAGGTATACTTATGTAAGAAAGTCGATTTACTAACAGACATTTTAAGCGAAAAACATATATATTCTCGAAAGACATAATTATGTATATATTGTTACAGTTTTGCAATAACTAATCCGTAAGATTGGGTAGATAAAATTAAATTATATTTACTAGCAGCTATGCAATAATTAAAGCAAGTTGAATGGTCAAAAGATAAAATAGCACAACGTGAGCGTAAGAAGTAAAAGTTGAAAATGAAAGTTTAGTGAACGAGCACAAGAGCACAATATAATATCAATTTATAAATTTAAAAATAAATTTACATGTCCTATTAAAACTTGAACGTTTTTCGAAAAATTTAACAAATCCAAAATTAAAAAGTACTAACGTCAATCAAAAGTAACTTAATATCCAACACTTTTTCGTGAAAATTTATCGTTTGACCTTGCACTACGAAAAGCTGTTAATGCACGAAAACTAAACATGCATTTAAAAAATAATTATAAAAAGAAATGTTACTGATCACTTACTATAGAAAAATAATTTAATATCATGCACAAAACACAGTGAATAACTGACCAAACACTGACTTCTTAAAAGGTAGTAATTCTAAATGCATTTATTCTCCCGCCATTTCCCTTCTCAAAACTCCTACCATGATATTTCGATAGCCCCTAGTAAAATCGATGGAAATTTGGAATGCGATTAATTCCTCCGTCAAATAATTTTACGAAATTTTTTTTATTTCAGGAAATGTATAAATTAATTTCGCATGTATCGCATTGTAAGCAAGAGCAATTAGCAAATTTATAATGAACTTGAGTTGGCCTTTGTTTTTTTAAAGCAAATAATATGTACGTTTTTGAAATTTTTCGAAACTTATTAATAAATATCGCATTAAAATAGTTATCAGATTATATTAATAAAAGTTCATAGTTGAAATATTTGCAAAATAATTCGTAATGTTTTCAAAGGAATTCTCTTATCAATTTCAGAGTTTCCTCCTATTTCCCAAATGTGTTTTGCAATTCCACGTCTTCTTCGGAATAATTTTAGATTAGAATTTTTAAATTTTTTGTCCGTTGCTTGAAAAATAGGCTAATAGGAAATTTGATGTTGTAATAATTTAAAAAAAAACAATTGATTATATCAAACTGACCTCTTTGCCGCCTTAAAGAGTACAAAATATACATTTTTTCAAGTTTAAACGTATTCCTATATATCAGTATTAAAATTAAAAAATAAGAAAACAGTAATGAGTTAGTATGAAATGCTTAAATAATTTAATAATAAATTTAATATTTTACGAAAGAATATAAGTTTGCGGGTTGGAGTAGCCAATTTTACATTTTTAACAAAGAAATTTAATAATCTATTATTATAGTGAATTCGGAGATATTTTTAATATTTTATTTATGAATTTGTGCTGAAAGTTTTAAGCTCTTGGTACAAAAGTATAAACAATATCATCCGTTTACGCACTTGTATCACAATATACAAAAGACTACAAAATTACAATTAAGAAATTCTTATTAGGATTGTTGAATCAATGAAAACATTGATTTTAAGAATATGATAAAAAATATGATGCAAAATTTACCGTAAGGAGCACATATTACTATATCTACTTGCTATAAGCTTTCAGTTTTATTTTTAACAGAACTAAACAAAACGATAAAATAATAGAATTTTAACAGTAAAGTGAAGAAATATAATACATAGAAAATTATTATTAAGTGCAACTATTTGACAGGTTAAGACTAAATATATTTAAGAAAGATGATAAATATATAATAAATCATAGAATTTTAAAAAAACAATTGAAAATCTAGCGATAAAAGACCCTATTTCACGATTATTTTCAGTTTTCGGTCGCATATACACTATGATGAAAAGATTTAATTCCATTTCTATTAAGTACTTTAAATATTTGATAACCCATAACTTTATAATTAGATATTTGAAAAGATTTACTCTATTCTATAAGAGGATTAATTTATTTTATAATTTTACAGAAAATTTCTAGATTCAAAGAGCTTCCAGATACTATGTCTCTTAATAATTTATTACCCTCCAAGATAGTATAATTTATTATAGTATTATGACAAATTCTAAAAGTGATATCAAGTTAACAATAAAGTGCTTGATAGAGTATTATTATTGAAAGTTTTCTTTACTGAAAAATGGAATCGATCAATATAATTATTAGGGACACTCACCTTTGCTCAGCGGCTGAGAAATTTAAAATTTTAACTTCAGACAATACTAATGTAGCATCGTTTAAAGTTTTCACTAAGTATCGTTAGACAAAATTGAAAATGGGGTTGTCACTCTTTCAAATTCTTATTTTCGAGCAAAAAGTAACTTACACTTTTCTTCCTTATTAATCCTATTATTTGCATGAAAAAATTATTTTCGCATTGGTTTCATTTAAAATCAAAGATGCCATTTACATAGTACATGTAAAAATTACTTTTGAACTGAAGGTAGGCGAGGCGTGTTTTAATAAAAGAATTAAAAAGAATTATTATGTAGTACATTTTCTATTTTGGTAACACAATATCGAGGAAGAAAATTATTACAGGATTAGAGAAATGTTAAATACAAATAAATTCAAAAGAGTTTCAAGTCTTGCAATTTTTAAACGCATTGTAAAATGCGGTTAAAAATTTATTGCTGAAATTATTAACATTTCGTTCTTTTTTTTAATTTAGCATTTTAACCGCAGTGATGATTACGTGCGATCAAAATATATAAGTACCATAATATTTATCTCTCGTTAATATAAAAGTTTATGCGGAAATGTAGGTAATTTATAACTTTCATGTATATAATATAGAAAAAAATTATTAAAAGAAAAACCAAATTATTGCTTAATTTTATTAAAAGTTTATCATCTTATATTTTTTTGTCAATTACACAAAATATTAAAAGAATTGTGAAATAATAAATTGAAACTTTGTGGTTAGCGAAAGCAAAACAATCGTGCCGATGTAAAATATTTAATTTACTAAAAAATATTTGCCAAGTTAGGATAGAGTGGAATAGATAAATCAAAATGTTAAAAAAGTAACAATCATACAATACGTAGAAAATCAATAATTTAAAAACGCTTTAATATCTTAAAGAAAAGACATAATTATCACATAACAGGTCTGGATTAAAATATTTGAAAATATAAAAAAATTTATAATTTACAATACATAAAATATTCAAATATTTTAATCCAGACCTGTTATGTGATAATTATATGTATTTTTTAATTTTTTGAAATTGATGTTCTACACTTTGTATTATTCTTACTTTTTTTAAATTTAACTATAAATGCATACCACATACCACAAATTTACTTAAAATTTTTATTTTGGGATCATTTTCTAAATCAAAATGTGATTATGCGGAACTATTTTTTTTAAATATCTTTGCTGTACAGCAATAAATTATTCTCGAAAAAGAAATTACGATGCAACAATTCTTAAGGACAATTGAATGGCCATGTGAACGAGAGCTTTTATCTTTATACTAAATATTTAACTATTCAAAATATCTCACATGCATTACGATTTTCGTTTCTACTTACCGATGTTCATCGGAGAAATTTTAAATCGTAGAATACGATTACCAAACTTTAATTTACATATATTTCGTTATTAATTAATCTCAGTCATTACACATTACACAACATTTAATATGAGATCTGGGTGCATTAAATCAAATTTTATTATAATTTACCAATAAAATTATGTTACAAATAAAAAAATCGAGAAGTTCAATATGGAATAATTTTTATAATAATTATTTGCTATACACAATTAAATGTATGTAAGTATGTTAATTAGGGTGTCCGCTATTTCCCAAGTTGGTTTTTCTTTTGCTGCCGCCCCATGAATTTTTAGTTTTTGTCCCAAAAAAAAAATATCCAGCCCAAAAAAACTCTTAATTTTGTAATTAAACCATGCCGAAATCGTGTTACAACTCCCATTTAAATAACATGGGATTTTTGGACTTTTTACATTTAATTTGTTTTCTCTGAAACAATTAAGGTTACAGCAATGACCAATATAATATATTTATATAGAGAATTGAACGCTCTACAAAAAAGATCTCTTATAATTTTTGATAAATTCACTCCTCCGAAAGTTATTTAAGATTAAAGTGGTATAAAATTCTCATATAAATAACATGGGATATTTATACTTTTTGCATTTAATTTTTTTTCTCTGAAACAAATAAGGTTACAACAATGAACAATTTATATTTTTATTGAGAATTGAATCCTCTACAAAAAAGATCTCTTATGATTTTTCGATAAATTCATTTCTCCGAAAGTTATTTAAGAAATCTATAATATCCACCATGAATATACCATTTTAATATTGAATAACTTTCGAAGAAGTAAATTTATCGAAAAATCATGTTATTTAAATGGGAAATGTAACAGGATTTCGGCACGGTTTAATTACAAAATTAAGAGTTTTCTTAAGTTGGATATTTCTTTTGGGGGCAAAAACTAAAAATTCATGGGGCGGCAGCAAAAAAAAACCAACTTGGGAAAGTTGTTAAAGTTGAAAGTTAAAGTATTAGGTACTTTAAAAATAAACTAATCGAAAAAATGTTTACACTTGTAAAATATGAATGGGTACTTCTACAAAACTCGGGTAACTTAACAACTGATTTTGAATTGCATGTTTTTTTATCTAAAATTATGTTCCTTTATAACTATTTTGATGGACCATGGGTTTGTTATACTGTGTGTAAAAAGAACAGTCACTTTATAAAGTATTTTAGGAGAAATTGGGGTGTTTGTCAAATATGGCTCCAAGGAACTGACGAAACATAACAATTTTATCAAAAAATGAAATATTTTATTACTTATTCAATTTTATTTATTTTATAATAAATACGGGCAGGCCCAATATAATTATTTAAAAATCTCATACAAAACCAAATATACCCGCACAATGCAAAAATTTTAATCAAACGACGATTAGCAGCTTCTCTCTTCTTTTGAAAAATTTTTGCTCTTATTAATCTATTGCTTTTTTTGGCTGCATATTGTTCTATAACAATCAATATCATATTGTAATAGAAGAATGAAATTGATACTTTTACTATCAAGGGACTGACGACAAGGGACTGACGACAAGGGACTGACGATTTTCTTAAAAAACTAACTATAACTTTTGATTAAAACGAGATATTGTTTATCTAATATTTCATACAATTTACGTTACACAAAGAACATTGGAATAAATGATGATCTAAAACAACAACCAATAAATTACCCTAAAACTACTCACCAAGAGACTGATATGTTGACCGTCACAACACGTGTTGTTTACAGAATCATGCCAATACCAATGAATTCAAAAAGGCCTACACGCAAATACACACGTTTAGCGTTAACTTCAAGTGATTGGTTTATGTTAAACAGATTCTTAGGTTTTCAACCTTATCAATTACCACAAATTTTAAACTTTTATGTGACAAGAGACTGATGCCCGATGTTGAGTACGCTACTTTAACTAGGAAGATTAATTTATTTACATTTAAATTCTATTGATTTTTTACACATCATACAGTATCCTAAAATTTATCAAAACTAAAAATAACCATTTTAACCTAATAGTTTGAAAAATATGATCATCCTAATGTGGAAATATGTAATGCGTACACGACAAGGGACTGACATTTTAGACAAGTAAGGACGATTTTTCCTATTATTTCAATTTAATTCCTAATAATTGTTATTATGGCCTTATAGTACTTGTTTTTGTGTATCATTTATCAGTAAGAAATATTAAATATACTTGATAATTGTCTAAATTACATATGAACACATCAAGTTACCTGAGTTTTGTAGAAGTACCCGAATCTATCCATTATTTGATATTATTATATTTTGAACTTTTTACATTTACTTGATAATAATGCAAACAAAGTCAAAACAAACATTTATTTCTAAAAAACGGACAATAAAAATGAAAAGAATTTAATTTAGGTTAATTGTGTGTTTAATTAAACATATACTACCTACAAAAAGTATATAAAGAATAAGTTATGTATAAACTATCTATGTATAGTACCTACTTTATTGCTCATAGTAACTTCAAAGTAATTTAATTTCTGATTTTGGCAAAATGTAAATTTTGAAAACAATTTTCACGAAAATTATTAGGTACTACATATTTAAAATTGCTGCTCAAGTATGGGTAGCCTCAAGTTGCTTTTCACTGATGGTTTTGTGAAACCTAAATCAACAAAACGCTGTAAACTATATATAATACTAATAATATTTTTTATAAAAATTAAATTTATTGATTTTTTAATTGCACGTTATAACAATGACCGATTCAATTGTGATTTAAATAATAATTTTTTATGAAATGATTCGCTACTATTGTAAAAATAGAGATTTATTTATTAAAATACTTATGATACAGTCTTAAAACCTGGTAAATCGAATGAGTCGAAACTGGAAAAATGAATTTTAGAATTTATTAGAATTTTTCGCAAAATTTGTAAATCCCATCGTTTGCACATTCAATATAATTGTTATAACTTTATTATTTCTGCAAAAAAAAGGTTAATAGGGGAAATTGTATTTACATTAATTTATTTATATATTAATTTATTTACATTTTAGTACTACATAAAATGCTTTAGGAACATTTATATTATAATTCATTTATTTGTGCAATATTAGATTGGTATCATATAAATATTTTCGGATATCCTAAAGAGAATCTTGAAAAGACATCAGAATTGCATCTATGGTTCGTAACTAGCCCATTGCTCAAATATTACTGAAATTATGCTAATTATCGAACTTCAATTATCTTTAATTTATCGTATTTTAAACGAAAATTAAAATAAATAGGTAATTAGCATTAAAGTAGTTTTATATTAATTCTAAATTTTATATAAATAAAAAATTAAAACCTGAACATGGAATAGCTCTAATTTAAATAACTTGGAAAGTTTATCAAAACAGAAATTACATTTTGAGGTTTTTATTGATATTTTAATTAGAAAATATCAGTTTATTAATGCTATTTCACTTATTAGTTTGAAGATATTATGAACAGATACCTACATAAAATCTAATAAAGTTTAAGAATTTAAAGAAACCTATTAAGATGGTTGGGATAATATTGGAGGAGAATGGAGTACATACTCGATATTGTGTTTTACTCGACTAACCGATTTAAATTTAATAAACCACCATAATATACCTACGTATTAAACACGCAGATAAAATCAAGACCAGCATTCGAGAGTATTAATTAAAATTTTATTAGATGATACCTAATTATATTTAAGTATATAAAAGTGCAGTGTAAAATAATAATAAACTCAATATATTATTTGAAAAACGTTTGCATGATTATGTAGATTATTTAATTTAAAAAAATGATACGAGTTCGAATAAAGTATGAAATAAATCTGTAATATTAAGTCAAAAAACTTGTGGATATTTAGATGAGCTATTCCGCACAACGTTTTCCACGAGTATGAAATAAATTGTAAAATTAATAAATTACAAAACACTTTTAAACAGAATAGGCAATTTTTTGTAAATTAAATTTCTTACAAAATACTAAATAAATGACTTTCGGAACTATTTTGGATTATTTTTTTTGGATTTCGATAAATTTTTTTCAGCATCGTGAATATACAAAAGATATAAAGACATATATTTCACTAATGAGCAATTTACATTTAAAATAGATATTATGGCTCGACGAATTGATTTGAAATCTTGAAAATATTGATATATTTTATTTTTGTATTTAAAGAAATAAGAATTTTATAATTAAAAATCTAGTTTTTAAGAACCATTATCTAAAAATTAATACCTATTTTGACATAAAATTCGTATTTTTTAAAATGCAAAAGTTTTGTTCTCAAAATTTGGAGTACAAATTACACAATCTGCTAATTTAATAAAATACCAATGTTTATGCATAAAATTATATTATGTGCAAACATTTATAATTTTGCTAAAATTATATCTATACCAATCTGTGCTTAATGAGAATTTAGCAATTAGAAATTATTATCAACTTAAATATAATAACAAAAATGCGATCACCTTTCATAATTTTGTGTATCCAATAATATATCAATAATCAAATTATAAATATTATTATTTCATATAAGTAATAAAAGCAAATTTATTTTTTGGTTTTACTAATTTTTGCTGTTATGTAAAATATATTTAAATTTTGGTGTGCAGGATACGTCCGTCGGCAAAAAAAATTAATTATAAAATATGAAGCATTCCTATAATTTTGTAAGATAAAAACGATAATCATCACCAATCCATTGCGCAACAGTGCGAGAAATCTAATTTTTAATTTGTAGAAATTGAAACACAGGATATTTCAAAGGTGCGTTCGTTAGGTCATCCAAAAGACAAGGAAAAAAATAGTTGAAACTATTAAATCATTAATTCGATCTAGTGTAATCGTCTTTATGTGTGAGAAATACGGAATACCCCGGAATGTCGAGAGCGATTAAGCTAATATATATATGTACTTGCAATAAAAATGCAGATCTATATAATATTTCTATGTTGTAGGTGCCTACTTTAGGTTGATCGATTAGAAACTTTAAGAAAATCTGAGATTTTCACAATTTGTATATAGTACATGTCAATAAATAATTTAAATTATAAATTTAGAGTAAGTAATTATAATAGTAAATTAAATAAATCATAATAATTTATATTGCAAAATTTAGAAAAATCCTATATGATTCAACAAATTGGAAAATAAGTATATCTGATAATTTTAAACTTATATAAGATGTTTTGAGGTTCCGGCTTATTAAAGTAATTAGTAAAAGTAATCTCTGCATAAGAAGTTGCATATACTTTTTTTTAATATTAAAACATGCACTTTCTAAATATCACAAAAAGTCGATCCAGACCTGAGTCTATATTTTAGGTTTGCTAAAGGTTATCGCTATTATAATTGGAGCGATTTTGCTAATGTTTTTTTGTTTTTATTTTTGATTTTCTTAATTTGATTATCATATAGAGATACAAAATAATATTGGGTTGATCTCAAACGAAACAGAATGAGAATGCAAAATGAAATGGGTTACATTGCAATTTTCCTCTTAGTTAACTAATATGTTTAACTATAACTTAACTATTAACTAATAATTTTGTTATTAACTTATATCTCTCTTCTAAGCACATGTTTCATAATAATCTCAGACTAGCTCGCATTTGTATTTATAACTATTTATACTGTCACAATTAATTACCTATTGAAAACGCGTCATTAGTGAAAAAAATCTGCTGCAATAAATTCATTTCAACTTTGATTACTTTATATTTTCGTCATTTCCAATTTTAAATATGGAAATTTTATTTTGTAGTAAAATAATTGTGACATAAGAAATGCTTAAATGATGAATGAAAGTCATACAATTATTAGTATGGAAAATTAATGTTAATTTGATTTCTAAATCAATAACTATGGTATCATTTTTTTTAAATTAAATTTAAATTTAAAAATGTGTATTTAAAAATAATACCAATAACACTGTCATCGCCCAAACCTAACAATTAATATACATAATCATTCTCTTATTATTATTCAAATTATAAACACTAAGGTCCAGTAATTCAGATGCTAGTTAAACTACGTTCAAGGATTAACTTCCGTATATAGCTACCTGATTGGTCAGATATCAATATAAACGGAGTTTAAACTCGGATCGTAGTTTAAACCACAACTGAAATACCGGCCCGGCCCAGAGTGTTCTACGGAACACTTTCCAAAGGGGTCGAAATGACATGTCATAAAGACAGTACAGGGGAGCGTTGAGGTTTGAACCTCACTCATAACCTTAAGATCATTACGATCATAACCTTAAGGTTGTTATAATAATAACCTTATTATGGCGTAGCTTCTTCTAGCTACTGAGAATTGTAATAATTCAAAATTAAATCACTACGAGTATAATCAAGAACCCAACAATGATGTACATGTTTCGATCTTATTAGGTTTCATCAGTATTATACAGTTGAATTCTTGAAAATATTGATTTGATTGTTTACCTTATATAGCATTTTATTTGCGCAATGCTATGTTGTTGCTATGTTGGTATCGACATATCGGTATGTCGATATCGGTTATACATACATACATATTCACACCAATTTTCTAAGCAAAGTTAGCAACCAAATTTAGTTGTTATGGCAGAAAATCCTATGTTATTTTCTGACAAAACAACTAAATTCGGTTGTTATAAATAACGACCTTTTTTTTTAGAAAATTGCACCGATTATGTATGTATTACTGTTTCTACCAAGTATACTGAACTGATGTGGAAAATACTTTCCGCGCGGAATGAAGAGTACTTATTGTTATTGCAATTTTTAAAAGAAATCATTATTAAAGGTATTACAGGAGTGAAAATTACAAAATTTTCCTAATCATATCTGAGATTTAAATTAAAGGACGAACAATAACAATCGCTTTATATCAAGTATTATAAATTTTAATGATGCTTTTGAACACAATCTTTCCATAAAATTCATTTATGTGAAGTTTATTTAAAAAAAATTATTTTGAAGAAATGGTAGATATCCACATATACTACTCATACATTGTAATATTTCGACTTTTTTCACATAATATCAAGAATAGATAATAAAATTGGTTACAAAATATTATTTTTGCAAATAATTTGAACAATAACCTTTGATTAATTTATTCTAGTTTAATATTTTTGAATTGCGACACTTCCTTAATAATGCATAACAAAATTACACATTATTACCTATATTACATTTTATGGTCAACGATACCATTAAATGTCGTCAAATACATATTTATTGTAGAATAAAACTTCATTGTCTTGCAATAATCGAAAATTTTTACGGTTGATAATTATTAATTATTATAAATAAAAAGCATCCCTCCTTATCGGTGCATTTGATTTTATTAGTCAATAATCCTAAATCCGAGTTAGTATTGTTTCTGAATTTGTCGTACTATTTACATACCAATTTGTGGTTAAAAATTAAAAAAATATGTTTTAACAAATTCTAAAATTTAGTTTAGTTTAAAGTGTTAATTCAAATAATAAACATAATGTTGTTTATCTTACTGATTATAAATTTAACTTTTTGCCTTGGCTATCCAACGTCAAAACTCGAGAGGGATTCAATTTCGACGGAGGTAAATTATTATTTGAAATTAAAATTTTTGAGTTATCAAATAATGACTTGGAGTTATGCTTATTTGCGATACCTATACATATTTTGTTTAAGAACACAAAGGAATTATCATCGATATTATTACAAAACGAAATTGGTTTCGTTGAAAATGTCAATGCTGAAAAGGAAAATTCGACTTGTAACAAGACAATAGATTACAATGAGATCATAAAGACAATACAAGAAATTAATAATTTACGAGATAAATCGCTGAAAACACTGGAAATGATAGAAAATTCTATTGTTGAGGTATGTTATATAATTTTGTATAATTTAATAAAAGAATCTTCCGTAGAAGATTATTATTAATTTTTATATAATATTTAATCTAATAAATAATATAATATTATCCTGCTCGATTTGTCATGACGGAAGTTAAGAAACTTTTCGCAGGTAAATTCAAAATTTGGTTGCGCTATCAAAAAATTAATGCTAAGCACGCAAATGTTTTTCTATAATATACAAATGATTAACTTTTAAACTGCTTTATTTAGATCGACTAAAGAGTTTATATTAAAAAAGTAAAAAGAAATTATAAACATGTAATTTTAAAAGTACTATACCTATCTATATAAATATGCAATTATTATATTATTAGTTTTATAAAATCAATTCGTTAATATATAGTTTTACGCATGGTTTGTCATACGACGTTCAAATTATTAGAAACATTATTTGTTTAATTTGTTTAGTAATATTAATAACATACATTGCGTAAAAGTTATATAAAAACAAAGAACAATTTATTTAATTTGAATTTGCGAATCTTCGGTCGCAAGAATTTTGCAATATAAAATTAATTATCGGATAGTTCCATTAGCCACATTATACTACAAGCCATTAATTTAGTAATTCGTAAAATTACAAAAGCAATAAATTATTAAAAATTTTAGAGAGAAATTTCTACACCCGAAACCAAAATGGAGACGATCTCAAATAATAATTATCCAACGGAAATACCACCGACAACATCGTTCTCAACTACGCCATACGAATTTTCGACAGAAACAACCTCCAAAGATGTTCTGCTAAATTTTACCGTATACGACAACTCGACATCTTTCGACGGCGATGACGAAAATTCAACAACTTCTCGTCAAACAAGACAAGAAATGAAAATTAACAACACGGTGCCGTTGTTGGAAAATCAAGAAGAGGAAGAAGACGAAGGAGACGGAGGTGGTCTTATCGGTGCAATTATTTCTGGATTTTTGGGAAGTCTCAGTAAGGTACTTGCATTTTATTTTGGATTGAATTTTTAATCTTTGTAATTACATTACAAGCGTAATGTAAAAAATATTGGTGTATATTTTTTTAAATAAAATAAATTATTAATTAAGACTATTAAAATTTTTAAAAGTTAAATTATTATGTACTATAGTTAATTTTTTTAATGCGAATATTTGATATGCCGATAAATCAAAAATTATGCAAATATTTTTATAATACAATATAAAATTCGTATGATAAAAAATGTGTCCAACTAATTATTTTCAGCCCGATGGAAGTGTCGACATAAATGCTGTTGTTTCAGTTATTGGAATGTTAAGTGCGGTAATTTTAAAATTATTAATTTAAAAAATATTCACCATTATACACACTTAATTTTAGGCAAGAGATGATGGAACATACGATTTTTCAGGACTTTCTGATACTCTAACGGCGTTTTTTGGAGTAAGTATTATATTCTTCACTAAGTTAATTTAAAAAATTTTAAATCATATTTTTCTACATATTCACCTATTAATTAACTAATAGTAGCAATACTCGAGCAAGTCGGTAGATTTTACTGAAAAGTCGTCGATTAAGACGGTATTTAATCTCCTGCGAATAACAGACCTTTTCCTTCGATTTACTTTCAAGCCAAACGTGCCGACTTTCCTGTGCGTGCATTTATTGCAGGCTTAACTCTTTGTTTTTATTTTCTCAATAATTTTTTTAAAATGATTTTGCACAAGTATCAATTTTACTGAAAATAATACTATGTTGGTGTGCTATTGTAATACTTTCCTTTGGTATGTTAATGAAACTACAATATCGAATAAATGGGTGTGAATAAATTCGGGATATTTAGAACCATTAATCTTGAATTACCTACTACTTTCTCCAGGTTATAAGTTTTTATTATTGCGCATTACACAATTAATACGCACTTAATACGTAAGTTTTTGCATTCAAACTAATTTTAACATTTTGCATGGGTTAGTGCCTAACAGTAAACTATTTATTTTATAGGGCGATGACGAAGATGGTGGAGGTTCCGATGTGGGATCTTTTGCAGGCGGACTCCTTGCTGCAGTTCTTAAAGGAGTAGCACGCCCGGGAGCGGTAAAAAATATTACGATTTCATAAAAATTAATTTAAACCATTTTATTTACATTTTAATTACAATAATCTAATATTACAGAAAGGTGCAGGCGCGTTTTTGGGTAACCTTGCCAAACAAGTTTTACCCGCAATAAGTGGACCGGTAATTAAAAATGAATTTTTAATTAACTTTTTCTAAAAAATCTTAGCGGTTTTTTTAATTAGTATAATACCTATAGTTTTCCCAAATTTTATTTAAAATTACAAAAATAAAAAATATAACAAAACTTACAGGCCGAAGTAGTGGAAGGCGCTACCACGCTAAAACCAGAAGTCGATGCGGGTGGATTCTTGGGAGGCCTTCTTAATTCACTGTTTGGCGAACCTAGCAAGGTAACATTATTCAAAATAAATTAATAATACAAAATAATTAAACAAAAATTACGTTTGCAGGATGGTGCAAAACCAATCTCACCATTTGTTACGGTAAGCATAAGAAATGTCATCATTTTATATATTTGTTATAAATATAATTTTTAGATCAAAAACAACGTTTTCAAGTTTATATTTTCTGCATTTTCTTCAATCCTTGGCAGTTCGTCGAGTTCGAGTGGAGGTGATCATAAAAAGGAAAAATTACAATATCCGAAATAAAATAAAATAATATTATATTATATTGTTATAATATGCTGAAGCAAACGAATTCGTATTGGAAAATTTTCTATGTTACACTTACAAAAATATTTAAATTATTTTAATTGTATCTAATACTACTTTCGCTAGAATCTAAACGAATAACCGTATCATTGTATTATTATATAATAAAAACATCTTGAAATATTTTGAGTATAATCATAATTGCGAATCAAACAGTAACGCAGTAATTAAATAATTTTATATTTTATTACAAAATTGAGCCAACCACTTTTATATACAATGTGTAATAAAACAATTTATGATTAAATTGTCCATTTTCTCTTCCGGTGTTAAAAATTTTGCAAAATTTCTATTTATTAAGTGGAAAATTTAATATGTCACTATGGTTTGGTAATTGACACATAGGTATATTGTACCTATGTACGATGAGGAATTACAAGTTTTTGAAATTTAACATCGACAAATTCAAATAAGTAAAGCAGAATTTGTTGTTCCGGAGAATAATAGCGAGAAAAGGAGGTTTAAACATATAGAAAGTTACGGAAGTGCATGAGATGCTTGTTTATCTTGAAGGAAATAATATTTAATAATATTCTTAACGTAATAGTGGTAAGAATAAAATTTACAACAGCTTTCCAATTGATCATCGGTGAAAAAATATATTTACATTGCATACCCACGTGTGACATAACTAATGAACAGTTGAACCGTTGATTATCAAAGTTTATAAAAAAATTTAATTGTTCGACGTCTTCGTCGACAATTCAATACAAATAACACGACAATGTTTGTGTAACCTTTATAGATAAACTAAAATTTATTTTGCAACTATAAATGTATACCTATAATTCATATTTTCTTTTTTCAGGAGAGCTATTTGAAAGTTAAAGAATTTCCTGAAGAGTTAATTCGAATGCAAAATAGTAATTTATTATTTACTACAAATTAATATTTTGTAGTTAAATTAAATCTTTGGAAGTTTTTTAAACTATCCTGAAAAATGGTAAAAATGTGTTAGGGCTTTCTTTCTTGGGTGTGCCTAAATATTGTTTATATTTACAGACAACTAATAATGGTACATGCTTCTTTCTAAAAAGTTAGTGCATATTTTTTTCTACATAATTGAAATTTGGTGATTTTAACCAGGCTACTTATTCTTTAATTGAACAACGCTGGTAAAATATTACTGCGTTACCAAAAATGAAGTTATATAATATTTATATTAATGTAAGAATAAGGAAGTTCCCAATAAAGGCAATAATATGATTAACTTTACTATATACAATATTATTATGGACCGTGAGACTATACAGTACATATTTTTTTAATACATTATAGTTTAATCATCAAGAACGAATTGCATATGCTAATTTTAACGAATAAAATCTAATTGTTCTAGTTAAATGAAATTATTACACAACTACCAATTTATTATTAAAACGATCTGATTTTCTAGATTTTTTTTCTTAATAATAATTTATAGAAAGTACGCATTGTTGAAGATAATATTAGGTGCTGCCCAATCAATGTATAATTAAATTGTGAACAATAATTTAACTAAATATAGTATTATTATTGATTTTGAAAATTTTACGAGAGAAGAAAGTGAAATTTTCATGAAATTAATAATATTTCGTTTTCAAAATATTAATTGCACCCGAAATATTCAAAATCAAAGATGAAACCACAAGATGAGTTTATGTTGAGCAATGTACAATTTTTTGTTTTCCTGCATGGAATATCATTTCAACTTGACAATAATTATTATCAAAAGTACAACATATTATTATAAATATATTAACTATGAAATAAATTCACTTTGTGCAATTAAAATTGGGTAGTATATAATATTCTTACTTCAGTTATTTTGTAATTCACATAATAAAAACTTAAGTGTATCACCGTTTTCGCTTAGTTTTTATTGCTGTAGTAATTACACGTGATAATTGATAATAATTAATTATTCTAATACTTGTAGCCAATTAAACTGAAATTACAATATTTAGAACTTGAAATTCTGAAAAGTTGTATTTCAAATTCTTAGAAAATGCTAGACCCTTTCTTATTGAATCGAAATGCCTTCGATAAAACGTCTGCGTGTCACTGAACCAAATCAGAGCATAAATATAAAGCACACGGTTGTAGTGATAAAGAAATAGTTCCTTGAAATTGATCCAACGCACGATTTCTTCATGCTAAGGAAAAGGTGTTCGCTAAGTAATGCATGTGTATTTGTATTAATGAAAATAAATTCTTTGAAATTAATATCTTATACATGCTCATATTTCAAAAACGGTTTCGTCATCTCAAGGAATAGCGTCTATGGTCGGAAGAATTGGCTTTCGTTGACTCAAGAATGTTATTTGTTGTCATATGGATTTGTGTTTTTGTAAAAAAGATTACCATTCGTTAACTGACAACTACATTTCATTGATTCAATAAGTATTGGTTTTTGTTCAACGTAAACATTTCGTAGTTATACGTATGGTAGTAATTAATGCAACGTATAAAAAAAGAATGGTTAATATACTTTATAATGTTTATTAATTAAGAAACAATTTTATTTTATAACAAATTAAGTACCTATATACATATAAACAATAATAATCACGATAATCAAAATATTTAATCATATTTCATTTAAACTTAAAAATTATAAAATAGCTATTTATGCAACCTAGATGTAAAAGTGATACTTTTTATAACTAGGCGTGAAAATTGTCCATCGAGGCGCAGCCGAGATGGACAACGCGCCGTGTTATAAAAATACAAAATGCTAATTAATAAATTAATCAATATTTCGAGTATAGATATGAAGCTAGTATAAAAATTTTGAAGATTAATTAGAAAAATCTAAATTAAACACAAAAATTATTTTAAAGCAGATATCTATACTTACAGATCTTAAAAAAATTGATATCTTAGGTATGTTACAAAAAATATAAAAAATTCTTCAATATGAAGTGAGTCACTTTATCCTCTTGTTGCTTGAATTGTACCAAGTGTTCAATAAATAACCGTTCCCATTATCATTGAATGCAGCATTAAAATCCATGTTACCTGATCTGTAAGTTTAAGGTTTTAATAATCAGGTATTATTTAAGATATTTCTAGAGAAACATACCAGTTCTATTAGGGTTTTATAAATTTTCAATTTTCTTCGTAATTACAGTAGCGGTCTCCGAATTCTTTAGATCTTTAAGCCAATATTGGCTATACAGGCTTTCCAAGAATTATCAAACTATTCAGCTGATAGAATATCAAAATTTAACGCCCCAATGCACACTTTTGCATTACCTTTTGGTTCTAAAAATGTACATTTTAAACACTTATAGAAAAACTAAAATAATTTAAGCAAAGTTTTATGAAATAATTGAAGGATTTGTTTTAAAAGAAACTCACCCCTAGACCTGTATTATTATTATTATTCAAAATTTGTATATCAAATATTGTTTAAGTCTTATGTTTTTGAAATTATTTTTGGTGTATTTTCACGATGTTTAATGTTTACCAACAGCCACATTAAATGAAATTTTTAAATTACAATATAATGTAATATATTCGTCCTCTTTGTGGAAATGATAGTACTTCTAAAAAAAAGCCATTTTTATATAAAACATAAAAGACCTCTCGGAGAAAATCCTTACCAATTTTAGTTGGATATCCACCTATCTATACATACTATTTCCTGAAATTAAATTAAAGAGTAATTAGAAAATTAAGTTTAAATAAATAAAACAATTATTTATAAGTTCTTACTTTTGATTTAGAATTTGCAATTCCAATAAGCACGTTATTACACTAAAAACGCTGTTAACAGAATAAATTTTTATCTAAACTACGATATGAAGCTGCATATTTGCAAAATTGCAGTTTTTATGTCATCAGCAATTCTTGTACCTTACAAATTCGTTGTATTAAAGTTTGCTGTCGTTATATTATGTAATTTTATCCAATTAATCCACGTGATACAAACGTTAAAACTACGATTCTTCGTAATAGATCCAACATGTAGATCATTATTTCATAACAGTGTAAATTACAATAACGAATAAATTTCTTGCATGAATCATAATCTTTTAATGTTCGAATTCCTTAATGCAAAGAAGACATTTTATCGGATAGACGAAAACTGCTTTATATGCAGGAATATTCTAGATTAGTCAATGAAACAATTTTCTTTGTATATAAGAATGCCAATTCGATATCTTAACGTATCTACGAATTCAGTATCTAAAATCTTACTTAGCATATCTTTTTATCAAAGAAAAGATTCCTAGTCACAGCAAATTTCAGTTAACAATCGCTGTTCGTTAATATTAAGCACTGTATTATTTTCAGTGTATATAACATTTTTTATGCGTAAGATTAATTTATTATAAATTGTTTGCGACTAATAAAAGAACAACACAGATTTTTGACTAAATCCAGCTGGTCTCCGTATTTCCCTCACAAGATGCTGCATACGCCTTTCTCTAGCTATTTTCTTCCCAGTTTTCTTCTACAACAGAAAATTTAAATAAAAAATGTTATAAGCCATGAGATCAAGCCGGGCTCCCGAATTTTAGCAATCTGTATAATAATATAATAATTTTGCAATTAATCTATTAACAACCAGTATAACTAAGTAGTTGTACAGTTGCAGGTTAAACCAAAAGGTTTGGATCAACCAGTAAAATACGTTGAAAAGCTGTTTTTACATGAAATATTATTGTTCAACCTAAATTTTTTGGTTTAACCTGCAACTGCGTTTAAATCAATGAATTGTATAGCTGATTATATCTACAGCATGTGAATATATCGGCGTTTCCACTACTTATTGAATTTTAAAGTTGGTTCTGTTTGGGAATAAATTACTTAATGTGTTCTGTTGAAAATTTGTAAATTTTTATTCTTGACAAGCCCTGCTACACACAATCAAGCAAGTCGGCAGATTTGGTTTGAAATTAAGTCGGACGGAAAAGTTTGTCCTTCTTTTGGGAGCTTTTTAAAAAGTGCTCTTTTTCTTTTAAGGGAACAATTAATGGGGACTTCAATAAAGTACATTTCTGTCTGCATTACCAATTTGTTGAAGATTATTGCCTACTTTTTCTGACGAGTTAAAATGAATTAATAAAAAATGAAGTTATAAGTTAATGACAAAAGTAACCTACCTACCTCTATTTTTTGTTACAAAAGTAATGTATAATAATGGTAAAACATCATCGAAACTTACATGGCAAAAATAGTTTAATAAATAAATAATGTACTACTATACCCTTATTGTATGTTGTACCCTTATTGACAATTTATCATAATACGAATGAAGCTTTACATGTTTTTATAATTTCTTTTAGCGCTTTTCTTATCGTGGTTTTTTCAAAGTTACTGATAATAATTTACAAAGCAAACAATTTTTATGAACAACTATAATTATTATGTAAACTATGAGGAATTTAAAAAATATGACTAAGGGGCTGTTCACAAATTACGTAACGGCCTTAGGGGAGGATGGGGATTGACAATTTGTTACGATTTGTTACGGTGGGGGGCGGGGGTGTTTTTCAAAATGTTACGTAACCAAAAAATTTCTTTTTTATCAAAAAATTAGATATTTTTTCTAGATATTAAATTTTCATTAATTTGATAAATTAACCTAAAGAGATCCATTCAGTCAAGAATCATAATGATTAAAATTTGTTGTTACGTTATTCTTCTGGGGGGGGGGGTCTTGCAATTTGTTACGATCTGTTACAAAGGGGGGCTTAAAAAACGTCAAAAGTTGCGTTACGTAATTTGTGAACAGCCCCTAAAGGATTTTCCAAGCTGTTGATACAGAAAAATAATTGGAAAACAATTTCGAAGAATCAAGTTGAATGCATTCTAAAATTTCAATACTAAAGAGAGAGCGACCATCAGTCAATATTATAATCAGGAGTAAAAAATTTAATGTTGTCGTGGTAGGGAAATTGAAACCTGTGTTAATTTCTCTTTAAAATTCTTTGGATTGAATCGCGATCGAGTTCTTTACTATATCTTAATAGTAATTAAATAATGTTTTAATTTGTTTCACTAGTTTGTATTGTAATAGTAACTTGTGTTTCCCAAATTTCTAAAACCTCGTTAAAAATAATTGTTGTGAGAGAAGCATAAGGAAATCAACTAGAGTTTGGTAAGCAATAGCGATCTATTTATACACCTTGGTTAGTTAGTTTCGTTTATTTTCGTTAAAACAATTACCCACTAAATATTATGTTATTGAGCAATTCCATTTTTAAATTTTTTTACAAAAATATTAACTTTTAGTTTTAGTTTAAATTAATAGGTATTAGGTAAATTATTCAATTCGTGCAGTGGCAACGATTCATCTAGAAAATTGTTTGATTATTATATACGAGTACCTGCCTATTGTACATTTTTCCATCATATTAGTTGTTAGAAAGTTACACAATCATTAGGTTATTTACACTTTGAATTCCTAACTCAATTTTATTATTTTAGTATTACTACTAGACAAGTTAAAAATAATAATGCGAAAAAACATTTTTTATACATTTCTAGTATAGGAAATTCATTTTTTATTACTTTATTCAGAGTATTAATATGTATTATTAATATTTAGAGAATCGGAAAAACATCGATTATTATTATACGAGAACTTATAATATTATTTCAACAAATTTTTAAGACAATAATAATAATTATATAATTTGAAGAAAATGAAATAAATACTTACAAGGGAGAATGAAAATCTTTAGGTGTTTTAAACTTTGCAAACATTAGTTAATATTTAGAGATATGAAAAGTTTTAATATTATGTTGTATTCTTATGCACTTTTAAAATTTTAATTTAATGCTGTAAATAAATTATTTTCCAGTATTTTAATTTAGCAGTTAATTTCATATTATGTAGCATATAATGTTGTATTGTTTATAACTGGAAGCCATACATTATACATAATATTATTTTAGACATCGGATATTTAAATATCTTATTTTTTAGACTTCCAACGATATAATTTATTTAATAACAAGTATTAATCGAATTAATACTTATAATAATAAATTGTTTAAAATAATGTCACACGTTAAACGAACCTGCAAGTTATTTATAAATACCTATTAACTTGTGAATAAAAATAACAATGGTTTAAGAGTGAAAGTTTTAAAATTTATGCAAAAAAATAATTAAGTAAAGCAAGAAAATTAAATTCTATAAAGAAAATTAAAGTTTACTAATTTTTATCGCTTCACCATGACAATATAATAAATAATAAAAAGGAAATCTTTCTTCGAACTAATTGCATGCAGTTCCAAATTTCCAAAAAATAAAAACAGAATAATTACTCGATATAATTCAGTTTTGTTTTATTAAACCAGAAGATCTATAAATTATTCTAATGAGAAAAGGCATAAAAATTTATTAACAGTAAATTAAATAAACGAAAGATAATATATATGCAACATATAATATATTTGAATAATATTCATGGCTACGAAGGTAAACTAAGAAAAGAGATGGAAAGTGTACATATTATATTATTACCATTATTGTCCTTTAATTTATTTTTAACTTATTTTAATCAGTAAAATTTTAAATAGTTAAGTTTCGGCAATAAATTTAAAAAATCTTCGTGTGAATCTAAAAATAAATAAATATTTAATTCAAAAAGTTTTCGAAAAATATAATTACCCCAATTTGCAATCGGGTAAGGCCATCAGATAAAATATTGTTAATTAAATAATTTAAAATTTTATATTGTTGCAATATTCTGATGATTTTCCTTTTATTTATTAATTATTAATATATAGGTATTCTTAAAAATTTCAATCGACGCGACATTCAAACAATAATGTTATTAAATTATTATTAATACATAAAAATTGATAACTAGATATAATTTTGGTGATAATTTACATAAATTAATTTTTTTAAAATTTTATAATTAATTTTCTTATTATTTGAAATATATTTCTTTCTTAAAAGATAAGAAATGCATAATATTATAACTCAAAAGGTTTTTCAAGCTTATTACTCAATAGATACTATGAATAATTATTGTAAGTGAACTGCATTTATAATGCCCTACTGTTGTTAAAGTTGTTTAACATGTTGTGGTGATAAATTTTGAAATCGCCCTTAATTTTAACGAAGTATAGTCAAACTTTTTGTTATATTTAGTATTTTACTATACAAATAATATAGCTTATAGGAAATCGTAATTTGAAGCAATGGATAAGTAATAAGCAATTAGCGTGTTATCTTCTCCCGTTGTGCATTGGTCTAGAATCTAGATGTTTCCCTATAATGGTAGTAAAAAAATTTTAGGAATCTTTTGAGTTTTTGAATCTAAGTAAAATTGTAGATTTTCTATGTTTTTCAACACATTTTCAACATGCAACAGAAATATAAAAGAGCAAGAAAAGCGAGAATTTAAATAATTATTTTTTTTGCTTCTTTCTGGCAGTGCCCATCATAATGTGATTTATGCTATAACCAACCGACCCTTATGAATACCTATTTAAACTGATTTCAATTCTAAACATTTTCAGAACTAAATTATCCGATTCAATCCAATTTTGAAATTTAAACCAAGTGTCTTTCTCGTGTCTTATGATAAAATACATTTACTTATTAATTAATCACATCTTGTAGATTGTTCTGTAATTCATTGTTCCCTGTAGATTAAAGTTACCATCGCAATGCAAAAAACCCTAAATATAAATAAAAAACATTCAAAATATCGGAAAGTTGAATTAGTGGGTACTTTCTTTAGAAATTTTTATTAATGAATCATTAACTTTCGTTTTAATTTCCTTAAAAAAGTAAAAATTAAATATTTTGAAATGTATGTAAGTATTATAATGTAAATCTTTTTATATCTTATTGTTTTATTGTAAATAAGCTCACCGATTAAAATTATTCGAATGCATTATTAATAGAGGTCATAATAATTTCAAGGATATGTTTGATAAAAAGAATTCAAAAATTGCGATGAAGAATAATAATAAACATAAAAAGTAAAAAATAAAAAACACCTAAGTAATAGGTATACCTACTAAATTAATATTATATATCAATATGTATAAATGTGACTAAAAAATGCTAAGTAGATAGATGCATAGATACTAAAAGTAATTGGTATTAAGCCTTCTTGGCACAGTGTAGCATAAATATACATAATACATACATAACACAGGGCAACAGTGATTCTGCGGTCTGGGGTTTATGAGTCGATTTTGGGAAATTATGGTCTCCTGAATTCAAAAAAAATTTCAGATTTGTCGAATTGACTCTAGTTTTTGAAAAAAAGACAACCCTTTTATACTGAAAATAAAATGAAACTAAAATATTCAAAGACTACATAGTAGGAACAGTGATTTTGAGGTGTGGGGATTATGGGTCAATTTTGGGTAATTATGGTCACCTGAATTCAAAAAAAATTTTAGATTTGTCGAATTGACTCTAGTTTTAGAGATAAAGACAACCTTTTTATATTGAAAATAAAATGATGAGATGTCCGCGGATATTCGCTGTCAATGGCTTATTTCTTCATAAAAATTAATAAAAATTTCAGAGTATATTCTTCAAATATCACTTTATTATGTAGTAATTATAGCAATAAATATATATTAATAGTTTCGTCAAAGAAGTTGTCGAAATATGCTGATTTTGCTTAAAAGTTAACTTTACCCCCCCCCCCCTCCTTAACATGAGAACTAGAGTCAATTTGAACAAAATAACAATGTGCCGAGTACATTATTACATTAGTGTATCCAAATTCACTGCAAAACTCAAGACCGCAGAAAAAAGTTTTTGTTTTGTTGCCCTGTGTTATTAATATATGCTACATAATTTAAAAACGCTGCTAAAATTTTCAAGTTTCTCATTTCTTCTGTGCCCTTTATTTAAAGAATGCTGCAACAAGGTCGTAATTTCAAAATATAATCAGATTTCAGCAGTTTATCCATTGCTATTTATTTGTTTACAGCACCCCACCCCCGCTCGATAGTTATTGCATTTCTTGATTTTCTCAGCCAAACTATTATACAACATTAAGTAGGTATATCACTGTAAAAAAAATGAGTTATAAGTTCTAGAAGACGAGGACGTAATATAGTACATAAATATCACAATTTTTTCAAATACCTAGGTATTATTAGAATGCATTTGATTTACTAAGTCTTAAATTTGAGAAGAAAATGACAAGTTCGTGATGCGTTGTATGTACCTTAATTACATTTGGACGTAGTTATGCAAAAAGGAACCATCCACCAAAGGTTAGTTTTGAGATATTGAAGCTTACATGGAAGCTTAAAGTTAAAGTAATATAAATTAAATCGGTTGATAATTATGCATATTTTAATTTTGTTTAAATAACACATAATGATATATTATTTCTGTTACCAGAAAAATTTTGTGAAAATTAGTTAGTAATTTTGAAAAGTGTCGTTGGTTCCTTTTCGTATTTTTAATTTTAATTGTAATAAAACTGGTTTATTTAGCTGAATGAGAATTTCAAATAATTGAAAAAACATTGATGTAATTTTTTTTTAATAAAGTAATAAATTAAATGTCATTTATGATTTGGAAATGATTTATGGCATGTGATCATCATTACGTTTTAGTACATCCGATCAGTTCAATTGTTTGCCACTTTTTCTAATAATTCTGACCTTATTTCATAAATGGCTTGCCGAATATTCACCTCCAATGCTTCCAGAGTTGTTGGTTTTAACCATGGTTTAACCATGTAGCACAAACGTTATTATAAAGGTGACAGTTATGACATAACATTAAAGATTTTCGGCAAATTGGTATTATTAGGTACCTATCGTTTTCACAAACCGTTATTTTGACATGATCTTGATAATAAAGGTTTTCTTAACATTTATAGTTCATACAAATTTGCCAAAACCTTTATTTTATTTCATAACAAACTGTCACCTTTATATAACGTTTGTGATGCATAATAGACCTGATAATCTATTTATGATTAAGGTTCGCTTTTACAATAGTCGGTTAAGTTTTATTTATCAGAGTTGTAACGTCGTATGGATGTTCATTGGTTTATTGTTTAGTGTGTTTATCGTTGATTGGTTCATAGCTATAGGTTAGTTATACTCATACTTAACCGACTATTGTAAAAGCGAACCTAAATGGCAAATTTTTTTATACACAAATGTCAAAGAACTGTCACTTTAACAAACTTCATTCAATTGTATCCCTATTGAATGATCTCACGCAAATTAAGAAAATAGCCTTTTCCGGAATTCATCGAAACATTTCCCTGCTTATGCACGCACAGGGAAATTAAATTTCCCTGACTAGACCGGTAATAATAATTCTTAGAGATTATAAAAAAGTTGTTTGTAACTATCAAGTCAACAAATTGACAAACTTGATTTTTGCTCATTTTAAAAATGTCATTCAATTGGTGTTTTAAAATTTCGATTTTTTACGATTTTCGGAAAAATTTAGTACAAAACATGTCAGGAAAATGTCTCACTTTACTCGGAGCTCTAAATTACTCGACACAAAGTGTCTCGTCTTGCAGCATTTCTCCTCGTCGGTAATTTGTCATTATCATGACTTTTATGTAAATAACTATTTCAATTCACACATACCAATATTATAATATTGTAGCGACATAATGTTAATACAAATTATTAAGGGTAAAAAGTTACGCCATCGATTGATCTGAACAAGAAATTAAATCGCATGCTTAATATTTTTTTACTTAAGTAACAAAATTATAGTTTATGCGTGTGCTAACATCAATCATAATCATTAGTTCTACATGTTAAAATTATTACACTAATGTTTTTATAAATTAAATGTTATTAAGTAATTTTCGCACAATTACATTAATAAATAGACCACAAAAAACAAATGGACTACTATTTTGTGGCAAAACTAATTCAATTTAGCGAGAGCAGAAATTAATAAGAAAACTTAGTAATATAAGTATTCATCACCTATACTATATTTATTACATAATATATTAATTATTATAAATTAATTCTTAATTTATTGGTAAACTGCAAAAAGCATTGTTGGCAATATTCATTTGAATGTTTAAATTATTATTTACTTCGGTTTATTATCAAAATTTAGGTAATCTCTAATAAATATACATATTTAAATAAAATGTTCAAAAAAAACTAATAAAATAAAACTTATATTTTTTTCACTGCTTAGACAAGAAATGTATAAAAAAATTTGTATCTACATGAATCTATATAATTATTATCTGTGTAGTACACTAATTATTATTTTCAATAAAAGTAAATTTAAATTATTGTAATGCAATTGAAGAGGTTTCCTAAATATATTCATTGTTTTCTAATCAAAAATTGAAGAATTACTAGTACATACATTTTATTCTGAATTTTGTAGGTCAAATAATAATTATTATTTTTTAATAAAACTTATCGTTCCCAGTTTTACTAACTTGAACAATATAATAAACATCATATCTGTCGACTTTTCGGTTAGCTTCAGGGTTGTTCCGAGCAAAAATTAAAAAGTACTAACTCATAGAAATAAATTGTAATAGATTTCCTCCATTAGTAATAGATTTAAAAATAAGCAGATATCGCTTATTAGAGAAACAAAAATTTGTTATAAATTTTGTTTCTGAAAATTTTATCATTAAAAAAGCAATAAAATAAAAGACATTATATAACAAAGATTATACATAAACTAAGTTACATGCAATTACTCGCAAAAAAATTCAAAATAGAAAAACGGATAGGCATTTTTGCTTGTAAATTTCAATTTTTAAAATAGTAATAGATCCATTCAATTGGTAATAGCGTAACAGATTTTCATTAAAAGTATTAGATCTATTACAATTGTAATAGCTGGAACAACCCTGGTTAGCTTATTCTTTGGAAAAAAGAACAGCGCTAGAATGTATAGAAGCAAGCTATTAAATGACTCGAAGATTAAGTTAATATAAATAAATAGTTAAAATAAATAGCTATTTATTTTAATTATTTTAAAATGTAATGCACAGGTTCTGAATTCGGGATTATAAAACTCGCAGGATGAACCAGCTTATGCATGCACTTAAGCAGCAAATTAAAAGTTTTAATTAAAAAAAATGGATATTTTGCAATTTTATTACTGTTGTATTAATTTCAATTTTTTTTTAAATATTATGATAATCATAACTTTATTTGCATACAAAATTAAATTTTTTGCTTCGAACTCGCTGAAGCGTTACTCATAATTTCATAAAATTTGTTTAAACGACCGTTTAAAAGAACCAAGTTCAAGTTCGTAATTAGAAAAAACAATGGAAAGGGGCGTAAAAATTAATATGAAAATTACAGTGGCGTCTTTAAAAGGGTGTTTTGGGTTTTTAATTGGTCTTTTAGTACCCTCCTTGACCTGCTTGCATTTCATTCGCTTAAACTCGCGTTTACATTCGCTGCCTCTTGCCGAGAGTTAGCGACCTACATAAATATACTAGAAATAAGAAGAATTTTAAAACTTTAACACATTCACTCAATAGTTGCCATTCTAAGTGTAAGTAAACTGATAATTGCAGTTATTTAAAACGCCATTTTAATAATTTTTTAATTTGACGCCATCTTTGTTTTTGGTTTGAAAAATGAGCGCCAATTTAAAAAATAAAATTCATTCTTTAGTTCGTAACAATTTATTGTAACTTTACGATGTATTAACGATTTCTTTTTATTTTTAGTAAAATGAAACAACATTCTGTGGGATTTGCTAGTCTTATTTTATTAACTTTTTTGTGTAACTATATCGAATGTGGAATAATTATTAAACGGCAGATTATTGAAGATCCATCACTAAATCCTGAGATTCAAGTAAGTATTATTAATAAATGTTTAATTAAGCTTTTAAATCAATTTTCAATGATCATGTGTAGCTTTTGAAATCGAAAGTTGTTGGTTAATAAGTAAAAGTTAAATCTTGAAAATGTAAAAGGTGTGATATAACATCGTCGATCCAGGCACAACAATTAATTTTTGAAAATTTCACCACTACTTTTGTTTGTTGTTTAATTAAAAAAAATAGTTGTCCACCTGTAATTTCATAGAGGCGTCTCATTTTTTTTTTTTTAATGTACTTTTGATAATTTTTCTTTTACGAAAAAAGTAATTAAAAGAAGCTACGATGGCGATTATGAAACCAAAGTGGCAATTCTGTTGCAATAATTAAACATGGCATATAAAAAGTTAGAGATAATTTTGATACAATTCTTACGTAATGCACTTGTTGAAATACATTTTTAACAACATGGTAGCTAATGCAAAATTGAAATCTAATATCTAATTAGTAAGTATCCACTTTTTTAACACTTATAAAAATTAAATTATTCGAACCTATCAATAATGTTATAACAATAGAGTAGATGCTGTACGGTGAAAGTTTAAATTTATTAAAAACTTTTGGATCCAAAATTATTTATCGTACATAATATTTATTATATGTGTTATAAAAATTCTGCGAAAGTATAATTTTGTCAGTTCTTTAAAATATCCTGGAGCAAATAATATCACTGCAAAATCGTCGAAGACTTTTCGCAATGTTACGACAAAACCTGATTTAATTAATAATATTGTATTAACACATACCTACTACTTTATAATATACGGTTTCACTTTTGAACAACAAATTTAGGTTACACCCATTAGTTGTATTTCTCAAAAATTTGAAACGTTTTTAATAATTATTTTAAATTGAAAATTGCAATTGAAAATTTAAATTTGTAAGAATACAATTCCTTTCATAATATACTTAATCTAATCAGTTTGCAATTAATTTTTTAATAGCGCTAGCTATGCTTTCTATAATAAAGTTTCTTCCGATGTTATAAGAAAAATTGATTATACAGGAACTGGAATAAAAAGTACTGTAATGTGTGGCGTTTATTTTCTAAACTGCTATAAGGAAAATCTAATCCGTTTGTTTTAAATAAAAAATTTGCAGCGGCTTGTGAGCAGGTTGGGGGGGGGGGCTTCTGCTATTTGTTCGATCAAAATCAACTGGAAAAACGGAACCTATTATAGTCTATGTTTAAACGTTCGATCCGTTTTTTATAGAACTGTTTTATTAATAACAACTTTTTTCATCAAATTTAATAATCTCTTGTAATGGAAAATAATATTTTGGCCCCTATAAATCCGCTCACGGTTTTGTTTAATGTTTTTGAAGGTTTTCGAGATAAAGTATCCCCCCTATAGCATTAAATTACACCTCGTGAATAACGGTTTCATTATAATATCATATTTTATAAATTTTTCTGAAATATATTGTTTTTAGGAAATAGCAATAATTGAAGACGAAGATCGAGATAAGAGAGCAGTGGGTGCTGCCGATGGAAAATTTGCACTTAAAAATGCACTCCTTGGATTTGTATTTAATGTAAGTATATAATAAAAACAGTTTATGTAGTAAAAAAAGTTATGGATCAAATTTGATATCAAAAAATCAAACAGAAAAGCTTCTATTTTCGCACACCTAACTATTTAACCCATGATCCCTTCACATATATAATAATTCACAGAAAATCAACTCCTTCATCGATCAGAAAACTGCGTGGATTAACAAATTAGATAAAATCAATATTGCCAAAAATAATGCTGCCGGAGTCGTTCCACCTGAAGATACGGCAGGTGGTATTGCTGGAGCAATATCTGGAGTCATAGGTTCGAAATTACAACAAGCAACGCCGCTCATTTCCTTAGTGGCGACCAAGCTTACCAGCGGTAGTTTAGGTGGATCGTCAGGAGGCGGTGGTGGTTTAGGAGGACTATTAAGTGGAGGACTCGCATAATTTGAATTAAAATAACCATTATTTTCATCAGTCATTTTGGAATCATTTTGCAGGTTTTTTATTTGTTTCTGCAGTAATATAAAAATGTTTTCGTTTCCTATGCATTAATTTAATTAAAATGTAAATTCAATGCCAATTTTCACTCTTCTAGACGACTGTTACTACTACCACTACTACTACTTTTATATTTTATTATAAAACTTTCTCATTAAGTTATTTAATATTTAATAATAATTAACTGCATGCTATTTTAATATTTCTTCATTTCAAATCTTGTACGCCCGATAAGCAATATTAGGTACTTACAATAAAATAAAACTTGAATCTCATTTAGTATTTGAAAAAAAAATTAATTTTTGTACCTCAATTTTTATCCTTCCTAAGTATTACCTAACATTAAACGAAATCTTAAGAATTTCTTATTATTGTGTTCTATAGTAGGTAATGCTTGTAGTTTATGATCTTGCCTTCTTTTTTATTATTTATTATTATTTTGGTGCATGCGTTGTTTAATATGTGCAACTTGTTAAAAAATGTAAATAGTTTATATATTATACTTTTCTTTCTTGTACATAATAATAAACGAAATTATAATTGGATGTTCTTTTTAGGTTGTATAGTTTCTATTGTGTAAATAAAAGTTTGTACGTAATTAATTTTTATA
This sequence comes from Cantharis nigra, assembly GCA_958510845.1. Classification (NCBI taxonomy): domain Eukaryota; kingdom Metazoa; phylum Arthropoda; class Insecta; order Coleoptera; family Cantharidae; genus Cantharis; species Cantharis nigra. The sequence continues at coordinate 305,958 of OY294033.1, read as the reverse complement.
TTGTGAATTTAGAAGCTTTTTGTTATTGATAATAAATAAATAGAAAAAATATCCAGGTTCTTTTATTTTCTTAGTTAAGTCAAATATATTACGAATTTGATACCAGATTTTATTCGATAATTTTTTAGCCAATCCAAGACAAAATTGATCAAGCTGACAAACCCGAAGTTAAAAAGGTGACGACAACTAAACGACCGACAACTACAGACGATATTGTAATTTTTGAAAAAAACGAACAATTTAGACTCGACGTTCCATCCGAATTGATCGGAAGTGGTTTTACATTTGTAACTAAACTTTCTACAACCGCTGGAGATTATATGATGGTGATAAGTTTATAATATTAATTTCATTAAAATTATTAATTACTCTCTATTTTAGAATTCTGCATTAAGGTTTCAACGCTTTTTAGAAGTATTCAGGCCGGCGTTGCGATTCGTTTTCGGCGCTAAAGGAGTAGTTATAGATGCATCGACAGATAAACCTCTTTTTTCCGATGGATCCGAATCACGATAATATTACAATACGAAATGTTAATAATACCTTCATCTCTTTACTTTCGTTTGAATAAATTTACAGCCATGTACTTCCTTATGTTGGCCGGATGTATCGGAATAATCCACCAATCTAAAGCAAAAGTGTAGCAATTAATATGTATGCAATATATAATATATTATGGTGAAATGAAGGTAATTCGCTCGGATAAAAAGTTACGTTTAATGTTATTTAAAACATGTAAGAGGTTAACTTAAATTATTGAAGAATATAATATAGGTACTTACGATGTACACATTGATCTTTGTATTTCTTTATATAGTTCAGTTAAATTAAAAATTTCTTACGTATGGTAATGATGGCAAAAATCGTACTTGGTTCAAATTTGGAAATTATGTTAGTAATAATTGTAATCGGACGAAATTGTCAATTTCGTGGAAAAACTATACATACTCTTTCAACGAGTCTCTCTGGAAAACTATTCAAGAGAGCGCAAAATTGCAAATAGAGTCATTCCATATGAAATCATCAAATCCTTGTTGCTGTACAATTTTAGATTTTGCTTAAACTTTGCGGAAATGTTCTTTAGGGTTCCAAAGACCAAAATCCAGAAGGATATAATTTTCGCACTCGCCACTTCCGGTCCACACAAATTCAAACAATTGAAATGTCTTATTTTTGTGCTTTGCGGTTTTAGCTGTAAACATTTTTCTATTAGAGATATCTAGTCGACCAAAATGGCATTTTGAAGCTGAAAGATGGTAGTTTCTAGAAAAAAATATAAATATTTACATAATTCATATACCTGAAAAATAACATGGTATTGAAAATACTTGTATTTTATTGATTTTTTGTGATTTTCAATTGACTCCAGTGTCTGAGCTGTTGAATATAAAAGTCTAATCGTTCTCTCATATTAAAGTGCACATGTGCCATAAGAGAATAAAAAATTTAGATCGACTCGTTCTCAGTCAACTAGTTATGAAAAAATCTTTGCTTGAAATTTTGAAATTTTAAGAATTTGCAAATTTCAGACTACAATTTGGCCATGTTTGATAACAGAAAAAATTTTAAAATTTACAGGATACTTAGTTCTTACCCTTAACTTGAAAAACTTCAAGCTCCGTTTAAAGAACGGAAATTCTGCAAAAAATTTTAATAAAATTAACATTGCTCTTATGGGTGCTTCATTAAAATTTTTACAGAGGTTGTTTTAAGTCACTGTAGCTCGGAAACAGTGCGACAAAATAGAAAAATGTATATAAACAAAAATGAAGAAAATTAAATTTTCAATAAAAAATGTTTAATAAATTTTGCTGTAGCAGGGATTTTTATATGAGAAAAAATGTCTTCAAAAGGCACAAGTTACATTGCTAGTATATAGGGGTGTATACGTTCAATTCTATGTACGGGTGTAAGGTTTTAGGCTTCTATACAACGTATAGGAAGAAACTTTATGATCTGGCTCCGTGTCTGTCTGTCTGTCCGCATGTTTCAACTTTAAGAACTATTCCAGTATAGTTTTAGACTTCCATACAAGGTATAGCAAGAGGCCTTATTTAAACTATGTTCGGTTAAGTCATTCAGCACCCTGTATAATAACAAAAGAACTTTAAAATTTTTTGAAGTTAAAGGTAAGAACTAGGTAACCAGTAAATTTCAAATTTTTATCTCTTATTAAACCTGGCCAAATTGTAGCCTGAAATTTGCAAATTTTAAAATTTTGATAAGTTTTGCTTATCTTATAAGTTTACAAATGGCAAACTGAGGATTGCTCCTCCCCAAAAAAATGCAAATAAAACATTGTGAAAACTTCTTGCCTTGTGCGATAAAGACCATCAATTCACAAATTGTCGTATAAATAGTTAATTTCAAATTAATAATTTTATAGTAAGTATAATAATATATAACATATTATTACAATTTACACTTTCTTTATAGTCACTGGTAGCGTAAAAATTAGATTATTTGAAACTCTAATTAACACAATATTATAATAAATAAATCAAATTAAGCAAAGTTTAGACTCAACTTAACTTTTTGTAGACAATCGAAAATCGAAAGAACGCTTTTCAGTTACCATCTTGGCATGGGTAGAACTAGCACACTCTATAGGTAATTTTTGTAGATGTTAATTTGGATGTTTCATATTTATACTAATTTGTGTATTGATTTTATAAACTGCTAGTGAAAGTGGACCAATATAACGACATTAAAAGGTAAGTTAAATGACCTTCAAAATATCAAAATTTTACAAATTTTCAAATTTTTTCGACAAAACGATGATTATTAATTTTAAACGAATTCGATAAATTTCGATTCGTTATTCGATAAAATAAATATGATATTAATATTAGGCGTCACATCGCGTAAGTAAAATCAGTAATAAAGAGAGAGTTTATTTATTAAAAAGCGTTCATTTTGATTTTATTTCTGTGCAAGTGTTTGTTGGAACGGCATGTGATATACTTGTCTTATATTTTGACTATTTTATACTAAGGTAAATTAAAAATTATAAGTTTTTGTGTTTTAGTGGTTATTACGTGTAGATTGGTTACTATTATACTATTATAGAATTTATTTTTCTAAAATAATAAAAAGTGTTACTTCTTAAATTAATTGTTACTAAAAATTGCATCTGTATATCTTTACTTAAGGGTAAGAAATAAATTATGCCATAATACCTTTCTCATAAATAACCGAAGAGTCTTTGCTGTTCTATCTTATGCAAACGTGCAATGTTCAATTAAAATATTGTCAGCTAATAACATAATATAGAATATTATAATTATTATTATAGGTCAAGCCAACAGTTACACCGTTAATACCGTGTGCAAAATTTTATTTAGTTCTTACATAACTTGAACCGACATTACAAAACCAGTTAAAAAGAAGATAACTGAATGTAAAAACCGATGACATGAAAAGTGAAGATATAAACAAGAGAAATTGTTACAACGACCTCTAAACCCATTAGAAGTAATTTTACTCACATATAAACTATAAAATACCTTAACCGAGCGCCTAGCGCTCTCTTACCTTGTTATAAGAAATAATACTAAATATATTTATTGAATATACATAGTTATAATTGTATTTTCAAGAGCTAATAATTTTAATTAATAATTTATACATAGTTTAATAAATTATTCATTGAAATTGAAAAAAAATATGTTGATCAAATTTTAAGTAATTTTTTGAGGAATTTATTCGGTAATAAATATATAGTATTTATTGTTGACAGATAGGTATATTACAGGGTGGATCCAGACGACTAGCATTAGCCTTTTCTGCAAAAACGGTTAGTCGCAGAGAATTCAAACAAAAAACCTTTTATTACGGAACCTTCTGGTTTTCCCTACAATATCAAAACCCGTCAGCACTCTTTCAAATAGTAAGTACTTCAAAAAATAGTGCTGGGGCTCCAAAATGGTATCGTTGAAAAGGTTTTGAAAAGATAAGCAATTATGCCAACTTTTTTTCTTGAAATTATAGTAGGGATATGAAGACCAGAATATGGAATTAATAATGAATGTTCGCTGATTATTACTACGCTTATTAGACATTGATGAAACACATACACTTCGTCAAGGCATTTGATCAACGTCAAATGGTTTGACGTTCGTTAACTCATGAAAATCTGTTTTAAAATTGGTTAAAACAGATTTGACGTTGATCAAATGCCTTGACAACCTTGACGAAGGTTGATGAACCGGGCATTAAGTTTCTCCAAAAGAACTTTAAATTGCTTAGAAGTATAAATGGAAGACAGAGTTTAATAACTATACGTTTCGCGAAAAATTTGCATGTAAAATAAAACAGCAAAGAGTTGGAATTTTTGGAAGCAATAAGAAATCAATAAATTAAAATATTTAACCTTCTTTATTAAACAGTCAATCTGACTTAAACAACTCCTTTATTAAAAACACTCTCATAAATATTTTTATGAATATAGCGGATAGAATCTCGGATAGAATATTAGCTCTCTTTCTCTACTTTTACCCTAGTAAACCTTTTCCGAAGATTACCTAAATCTTCTTTCCCAAAAAATTTTGTTTTCCAATTTTCTTTCTCTACATTTTCTTTTTATATAGTTCATCGTCTGATATGACGATGGCGGGCGATATTTTTACCATAGGATAATAAAAACGTGTGCGATAATAATTAATATATATAATGTCGTGTTATAACCTGAAAGGGGGGTGCCTTGCAGGAAGATGTTAAATTTTATTTTATTTTTTTTTTAAGTTTTGTAAATTTTTGATTTTTGCCGGTTGGTTAAGCTGAGCGCCAGCTAGCGACTAAACCTGGCTTTTGCCAATTCGAAACCGCACGAAGCGGACGTGCCGGAGTTGGTCTCCGATAAAATTTGATTAAATTTGTAATTGAGTATATAATTGAAATTTTGATTTGTGAATAAAATAATTGGATTTGCGTGAGTGCTTTTTGATTTTATTTTTTTTGAATTGAGAATTGTCCAAAAGTTGGGACATCGTTGGAGTTATTTTGATGATTAGAATTTGTATTAGAAGAAAGTGAAGCTGGATTTGTTGAATATTAGTAATTGGATATTTGGATGTTAAAGATTTTAATTATTAATTTTTTTGATAATTTAATTGCTAAAATTGGAAAATTTTGTGAAATTTTATGTGCACGTCGAACATATGGTGCAATATCGACGCATATCTGCGATTATCGTCGCATTTATTGACACGAGAACTTGTTTGAAAATTTATTTAGAAGCTTTAATTTGAATTGTAATTTGGAATTATTTTAAATTTATTTTTCTGGTAAATCAGACTTGGAAAATATCATCTCATACTTATAACAGTGTATTTTATTTGAAAAATTAATAAAACTGTAAGTAGTTCTAAAAAAGTTTTTGGATTTTCTAATATCGCGTTATACGAAAACCGTATGTATTATGAGAATATTGCCGTGTTTTATATAGCATGGGTTTACTGGTACTATACAATCTTTACTTTCACTAGGAAATTACATTACTATAATATACCTAAGGGTTTTACTTTACAAAATTATTCTGTAGTACAAATAATTTATTATTGTTGCGTATTTTTAAACAAATCAAATAAAATCGCTAATCGTTTTCAGAAAATGGAAGTTGCAATCAAAACAATCTTATTATTATGCATCTCCTGTATCGCAATTACTGTGCAGAATGCTAACCAGACTATTAACAAAATAGAAGACTCTGTAAGTTATGAATTTTGTTTGTATTTTTGAAATTATATTATTTTCAGTATGAACTCATCTATGGTAATTAATAATTATTAACACAATATATTGTGCTTTTCAGATTTCTTTCCGTAATAAAAGAGCGGTTTTAAAAAAAAAGACTGGCCCAGTTCGTCAAATTTTTGGATTATTTTTTGAGGTAATTTTGCTTGATACGAGTTCGGATAATACTTATATTAAAGTATATTTATTTGTTATGTATTATTATGATTGTAGCAATGGAATGACACCAGACTCACCATTGATTCCATCAATAACTTAGTAAATGATAACTTTTTACCAGAGAATGCTTCTGTAAGTCGTCCGGCTATCTAATTTATTGGTTTACGAAAGTTAAGTTTTAGCTAACTACTACGACTCCAATACCAAATTTAAATACATCGACAAAACCACCTCCATTTAAAATAACAAGATCTGAAGCGGCAAGAATTTTTAAAAGAAACTTGAAAGGACTTGCGAGACTTTTAAATCTTGAATGGAGAGACGCCATTAAGGTTCATAATTTGAAAATTTTGATAACACAATTTTAATATAATATATTGCATTTTCAGCAATCTAAAGTTACAAATATGGAATTCAAAAAAAATTTATCAACCGAAATTGGCAAGTTTTTATAATTTTAGCGTGTGCAACTGTCGTAAATTAAAAATACACCTCTTTCAATTTTTACTGGGCACAAAACAACAAAATTTAAAAAATTTGAGCAAAAGAGTATCGATAGAAAATATTATAGATTCCAAAAAAATCAAAACCAATGGTACACTTGGATACAAAATTGTAGAATTTTATTGTATATGTTTGATTTACATTACAAATTTTTTACATTTTACAAATTTTAACATTTTTACATTTACAAATTTGTAATACAATATTTAACAATAATTACAAAATTTATATATACATTTATTATATTTGATAAAATTTAATTATCGATTCGCGAATATTTTTCGTTTGTCTTGTATAAAAAAAAATAACTATATTGCTTGTAATCTGTGTAGGTTTTTTTTAGCAATTTTAGTGCTAATATGTAGTCTACACGATGCAAGTAACTAAATTTAGTTATTTATTTTAGCAGCTTGCTTAAGCTACTGTATACACGTGTAAATCGGGCATTACTTTAGAAAAATTTATTGTAGAAAAACTATTCAATTAAATTTTATTTATTTGTGGTGAATAAGAGTAACGTATTCGATGTGTACACACAGAGAATTATTTTCTTCCGTTAAGTAAATATTATTTGATTCAAATGCAAGGTACTTTCGTATATAAGCAAGTAAACCGTAAAATTAATTTAAAAAAATGTAATTTAGTTAAAACAATAACTCAATATATTTGACTGTAGTGTATGATAGTTGAAATTCAAAAATCTGCTTTATTGAGAATGATAATACGGTATACTTGAGTGTAATACATCGTATGTTTGATTCAAAAGCCTATTTTACTGAGAATAATGATAACATATACTTGACTGTAACACATCGTATATTAAATTGGATAATATGATATTTTTGTTTTAACCTTTATGTGACTGGAAGGGTACCCGGCAGTGTACCTTTTGCAGTTTAAAGTATTCATATTTTTTGTATCTAAAGTCGTTGAGTTTGGAAATTTGGTAACATCTCTGAAATTTTCAAACTCAACGACTTTAAATAAAAAAATTTGAATGCTTCTAACTGCATAAGGTACCCGGGTACCCTTCCAGTCACATAAAGGTTAAGGCAGTATTCTACTTTGGGCGCAATTTTTGTGATATAGGGTTTATATAAGACTTAATAAATACACCCTCTTGAAATACTTAAAAAAAATTTTTTATATATTTTATGCATATTTTATATTCAGAAACATTATTTAAATGTCAAGCCTGGATTAGTAGCACTGGTGGTAAAATCTGGAAAATGGGCCATCTAAAACAAAAAATTCATAAGTTTTAGGTTCAATATAACACTAGCAACCGATTGAATATTTTATTTTGCAAAAAACAGCGGAAAAATACAATTTTTCCTTTGTTTTTCTTCATCGCCATTTTATTATTTTTGCTTGTAGGTACATTAAAAATGTAAGCGACACAAAATTTTGTAAGATTTTTTAAAGATTAGGTTTAGTTTATTTTCAATAATTCAATAATGTTATGAACAACAATGTAAAAATTACGTACCTTTTACCAGCACAATGCATACAGCCACATCAGAATTACGATTGCACTTTAGAACGAAATAAAAGCGATCTGATGTCCTTTATACTTGAATCAAATGTATATCGGTTAATTTATTATTGAATCAAATATTCCTATTTCAGAGACATTCTAATGAAACAAACTCATACTCCTGCATTTTTAAACTGAATATATTCAATATTTTTTTGAATTAAGTAGATTTTCTTTTTGGATTTAACTTACATTTCAAATAAATGATTAATTCATCTTAAGTTTACTCTTTTATTTCATTGAAGTAATATGTTGTTACAGCAAGTAATGTTTATTTGAATCGAATATATATTTTTAAATTTATGTGTATATTTACGACAAATAATAATTTTTCTGTGTGTACCTATTCGTATTTATTATAGCTTGACAGACACATAATTTGAATTTTTATTATATTCATTTGTGAGGCATTTGGGAGATTTTCTTGGTTGACAATTTTGGAGATGGAGATTATGCGATATTTATATCAGCTAAGACGATGAACATTAGAAAAACAAATTGCAAAACCAAGCACTATTACAATCAATATAGAAAATTAATTCAGAGCACTTGTTGGAATATTGATTACAGTAAAAGTTCACGATATAACTCCTTTTGAATCTCGTATTTCCGATAGGCAAAGAAAAACAAAACAGATTTCAAGAATATTCGAGATCTACATAAGTAAGTATATGTGCGGTATCAAGTACAGTATACAGTGCAGTACACCACACCAACGTTCACAAAACTATACCATTATTAATTATTGTTAATCAATAAAATAAGTAAATTTGAAGTAATAAAATTATCATTTTTAATTTATTCTACAAAAAAGCGTACTAGAGTCACTAGGGTATAATACATAATATATAATGTTCGGCATATATTATAATGGTCTTAAAAAGTCATAAAAATAAATAGCTTAATATACCTATTACAATTTTTATTTTAAAAAATACGATTAAAACCACATTATTTGTAAGAAATGTCGCCGACTCACAAAAAATCGAACTGCTAAATATACCTAAATATAAATCGATAAAAGATCATTACGATTTCTTAGCTTTTGCTGTAGAGACCATCATGGGCTCTTGGGTCTTGGGGTAGCGATGATGCAAAGGCTTTGATCGCTTAAATTATGGTCGTCTTCCTATCGATTTCTTCGAAAAAGAGTTTTTTAATTAAAATAATATGTTTGTGCATTCAACGTGGAAATTCCGTTTCGGTGCTACGGTCGATGCCTACAAGATCATTCATGAACGAATTTTTCCATCTTACTGGAGAGTTTGTTATAACTTGTTATTTCTGGTATTGTTATCAATTTATAAATTATTGTAAACCACAAAGACATTGTTAGTAATAAACTTGTGTTAAAGAAATGTTCCAATTTTGGTAAAAATTAGATTGACATCTGGCTAAAAGTGATTAAAAAACTTGTACGTTTATTTAAAACAAAATTTTTAAATCCTCGTTGAGCGATGCATAAAGTAAACACTAATAAGAACAGCTTTTGATAAAGAAAGAAAATAATGCCATTATAACTAAGTAGCTTTCACACTATTCTAAACCAATTCCATTTTCACTTTGTACAAATACTATTGCTCCTATTGCTAGTCCGAATTGCAATGAATATGTTACTGTAAAAGCCCGAAATCCGGTAAATCCTAGGATTTACGCGTTAAACCTAGGATTTACCAATTTGAGGTTGGTAAATGTCCGAAATAGTGAATTATCAGTTCAATTTCGGACTTTTACCAGGCTACAACGGTAAATCTTAGGATTTACTGGTTCCTGTTGGTAAAAGTACGAATTTTATGTTTAATGACACAAAATGTGATATAAATAATTAAAAGAAAGCATCAAATTGAATTGCATTTAAAAGTTTTTGCTTTAGTATTTGTGCTGTAAAAGAACACATAAAACGATTGAAACAAAGAGATTTTTATATTAACACAACTGACACTGACAACTAACACAACAGAAAAATATTGTATATTATAATTATTTATTCAATTTAGTAAAAAAATTTAAAATTTTGCGTAAGTATACATAATTTCAATTTACTTGTTGGTACATGATGAACTTCCATGACATTTAGAATTGCATAATTTGCCGGATGATCTACACAAACATCTCTTGGTCGAACATTTCTTAGTACAGTTGCATCTTTGGAACCCCTCTCCTCCAGATAAAGACAATTGTCGCACTGCTCTTCTTACACTTATTTCATTGGCCGGAACATCCAAGGTATCAATAAAATTTTCTTTAAAAATGGTAAATTGATTCCTAGTAAATAATTGTGTAAGAGTTCCTACACTTGTTCCAAGCTGATAAAATTCATCGTTTTGAATATCCATTATAGCAGCCAAGAGAGTTCTTGGGACTGTTTTAGATCGATCTACCTCCGGTATTTTCACTTTAACTGTTTGTCCGAGTGTTGCAGGAGGAAATTTTTTGTTTGATACCATTTTCATTTTATTTGCCTGCTCCTTCAATGCTTTGCGAGCTTGTTCCCTGTGTTGCTTAATATTTTGATGCATTGCTATTGATTAATTGAACTTCACAATTATTGTCTTATTGTCGTTAACCAATGTTGAACAAAACTTTTTATAACCTATAACCTATAATAAATGATTTTATTTATATAAAAAAAAATTACATTAAGTTTACCAACTGGAAAAATTAGTCGGTTTTCAAATTTACAAAATTATCTTGAGTAGGCTCAGCTCTTCCTGTTCAACCTGTTGTCTGTCTCTTCGACGTTGAGGCTTTCTTTTCTTATCTGCTTTTCACCAAGTTTTGCACCATGGTTACTTCGCTTTGGGTGTTTCTCGCTGTGTATTGGATTTGCCTGGGTGGGAAGGCATTTTGAAGATCTCCATTTTTTTGTAAAGGCCCCTGTATCTGGTATTCCTAAAGATTACGAAACCTTTTGATTATCTGTGATGGGGTTACCTTAAGGCCGAAGTGTTCAAACATCGTCCAAAGACCCTGAATGATCTGAAGACTGAAATTGAGGAATAAACCATTCAGATTTGCACCACCCTGTATAATTAAATTTGACGTTTATATAAACAGGAACTTAATAAAGCACAATTGAAAATTCAATTAACATGGTATTCGTACATTTACCAATAGGAACCAGTAAATCCTAAGATTTACCGTTGTAGCTTGGTAAAAGTCCGAAATTGAACTAATAATTCATTATTTCGGACATTTACCACATCAAATTGGTAAATCCTAGGTTTGACGCGTAAATCCTAGGATTTACCGGATTTCGGGCTTTTACAGTAACAAATACATGTATAAATATGTATGGGTATTATCTTAACGCAGCAAATTGAGGTGGTTTAGAATTTATTGAAATATAAATATAGTCGGAATTTTGGAATTAGCACCTTCAATGACTAGCATCTACACACTAAAAAATTTGTTGTCAATTTAACAACAGTTGTTGGATTATACGGGCCACTATATCTCGAAATTAAAACTAGTACAGCTTTTGTTAGATAAACAATAATAGTTAATGAAATTTGATCTTAAGTGCAGGTGTTTCATAATATTGACTATATGACTTTGTTAAATCAAATTAAATTCAGTTAAATGCTACTAAAATGCCCACCATTTTAACTACTAGATGTAGTGGCCTGTATAATCCAACAATTTGACTAAATCGAGAACAAACTTTTTACTGTGTAGTATTTTTCTGCACAAAATGAAAAGAAAATTTAGGTTTAGAATGTTTTTCTAGTCTGATTTTTAAGAATACTGTTTTATATAATATTATAGAGCTGCGCAATATTTAAGTTTCATATTGATTTTCAATTTTATAACAAGAAATGTCTTGAGAATCTTTACAAATAGCAGGATCTAAACAAATCTTTGCAAAATGGATTTCCAAATGAGAAAACTGACGATTGTTATCGTATATTAATATTATAATTTGATGGCTAGCTAACTATATATATATGTATATTTAGTCTGAGGCTAAAGCTATAATTATTATACTTACTTAGGTATACTATGTAGTAGTTACATAAAATCTTTATTCGGATAATTTTACGATTAATAGTTAAGTAATGGTTATATTTAAAAGTTTGTTCAACTTTTGCTTTTAATATTGTTTTATTGATTCCACCTACTGAATTTTCTGTTTAAGGATGTCATATCCAAATTCAAGTTTCCTTTTTTTGTTTAAATTAGCCAATTGACGTATATTTATTACAAAATATAGAGTTATTTAATATTTACAATATATAAGCACCTATAAAACAAAAACTTTTCTTAACTTTAACTAATTATAAAATTTAATTTGTACATTATATCCAAATTTTATCAACTATCTATTACTACGATGCCCTACTTTGCTGCATTATACGCAAAATAATATATTACTTACATATAATTTTAAGTTTTGTTTGTTTTATCTTATGTACTTATTTAAGGGAACGATTTATTATCTTGTACAAAAATATAATTCTTAATTATTGTTAATGGGTTAATGCAACGTTTGATTATATTGTTATAATTATTGATATACAAAAAATTTTAAAAAATGCTCTAATTAACAAACAATTAGGTAAAAAAATATTTTGACCTACACTGCCCACAAAGACCTACATCTACGCAAATAAATCGAAATTAGGAGGAGATGTGAAAGTGTATAAGTGTATATAGAGAGAAAGCCCAACACTTTAACATTAAACTTCTCGGTTGTGCTCACCGGTTCGGATATGTTTTAATTTATTTAAATATTTCATTGTTTATGATATTTATCTTTTTATTAAAGTGCAAAATGAGTAAGGTAGGATTGGTTGATTTCTGTTGATTTATTATTTTTGTTCGTTGGAAATATGTTCGCTGCGTTTTAGGTGATAATCAATATTTTGGATAAATTTGTGTGGATGTTGGTGATTACGGTGATAACAACTCAGGCTTTGCAAATAGTTGGAGTTGTCGAAGGACCCACAAAATTAGATGAAATTTCTTATCCCGCAGTAAGTTTCAATCGTTCGGCGAAATAGTGAAACTAAAAATTTTCTCTTCGACTTTCTTCGATAAGTTGTTGCGTTAAATTTTTAGTAGTAGGTATATTATCGGAGAAAGTTGTAGAAAGAAAATAAATAATATGTAATAAATTTATATTTAACTAAATAAGTCATTAAAGTATAATGGCTGTACATCTAATTTTAGCCTGACGAATACGAATTTAAAATCATGTCAGAAGATTCAAGGGAAAAACGACAAACTCAAGAACGACTGGAAGTCTTCGATAATATTTTTAATGTAAGTTTTAAAATTTTACTATTTTAATAATATATAACAATAATAATTTATCAATAAGTAATAACTATAGAAAAATAATGGCGATAATAATATTATTATACTTACAGTGAATTTTATTTGTGATAACTTAATAACGTTTTCTAGTTCTAAACAGTGTGTGTGCGTGCATTTTTTTGGGTTTTCTAAAATATCGATATGTTTAATTAAGTTAAAATTGAAGGTTATCTCATTAGTCAATTTTACCTTAATTCTTTGCTTAAATTTTAATGCTACCAAATTTTTTTTTATAAAATCGGCCCTTAGAATTATTTCTACTGCTGCAAGGGCTCCTTTTATTTATAATTAAAAAATAGTAAACTATTCGTATGGATATTTATGGCCACGTATGAATGTCGTATTATTTTGAGTTTGGTATTATTTATTATCATAGGACAATTAATTTTGAGACGATAAAATCTTGTTGTATTTAACACACACAAAGACAAAATTGTGTTGACAGAATATAACAAAATAAAAATAAGACGTACCTACTACCTATACCCACCTATCTATTATTTGACTTCATTTCTAATTATTATCAATTACTATTTTTAATATTTGCAGTTGCTTATTTTGAATTATTTGCTTTTACCAGACACGTTTCGAACGAGATTATAATATCAACTACAAGAACAAGCAGACTAAAGTAATAACTGCAATGATATGAGTGAGTAGTACCTACCTACTAATACAATAATTTTAATAATAATATTTTATAACCTACCAGAATATTGCATTACATCGATGGGCATGTTGTTTCATTTTATTTTTATTATCTCTAACTAATAACCGTAAATTAATTTTCTTTAGTTTGCTATTTTTATATGCTTAATTATAAATTTGACCTTTTATACTTATATTTTCTAGATCCCAATTGCAACTTTAAATTCTGTAAATGAATTATTGCAAAGCACAAGACGTTTAAGATTAAAAAATCTAGAAAATCGTCGTCGACAACAAGAACAATTACAGCAACAGCAGCAACAACAACAGCAGCAACAACAACAGCAAATACAGCAAGAACAACAAGATCAGATTAGAAAACCAACTAACAAACGACCAAGATACAACGCACACGTTCAAGCCGATGGTTCTAGCTCTCGAGTTTTATTAAATGTTTAAATTAAATTTATAAAACTTCCACAATTGAACGGAATTGCATTAAAATCTGAACTAAACGAAATTTTTGTGATTGCTAATGGATCTCGTCTATTGTTCTCTTTAAAAAATTGTGCCGTTCAATTATGGAACATTAACTACTATAACCTTATAAAATTTTATTTTTATATACTTAGTACTATTGGAGAAGAGTCGAAGTGAAATTAAATCTAGTCAATTTTTTGCCACTTCTATGGAATAATATCATATATCTATAATTATACCTATCTACTGGAAAGCAAAAATTCTAGCTATACCAATGCAAATAGTGATTCCCTTCCAAATTCTTTTTATATACGAGTACGTATAGAGTGGAAAACTAAATTTGTTTCTCATTGATGTGGTTCATTTTAACTTTGACCCCTCCAATTATTCCTATACTATCGGCACTCTTCTACACCGGAAAGTAATACAAAAACGATTCTTGTGAATATTTTTGGTTTTATAGCAAAATTATATCTTTGCGCCCTGGAAGTTTGGGAGGGGGGGGGACACTAATGGCTTTTAATCCTAAAACAAAACTTGTCTACGGTACTGCTTCTTTGGGCAATGTTAAAATACCCACTAATAATACTTAGTAAATCTTACTATGCTTTATTAATATGAATAGGTATTATTTCGTTATTGTTATTTAAAATAAAAAATTATGACTTTAGGGCACAAATAATTTAAATATTGGCTCTTTAGATGGGTTAAATAATAAATTATTAATTTATTTTATTGTTTAAGTCTCTCTGTTCATTTCTTTGTAAGTTTTATATTAACCAAATAAGTAGGTAGGTATTACCTACTATTATGACAATGATAATGATATTAAATGTTAAATATTAAATTAAATTAAATGAAAGGAAGAACTCTTCGAAACGTCGACACGACAGATCTTTGTTGTTTGATTTATCCAGTCAACCCGAAATCAATTTTTCATTAAATTTGAAATGTTAAATTTCACTAAAATATTGTAGTACTTGGTTGTATTAAATTAAAAGATTATAAAGCACGATTAATTTATAGGTCAAATATTTTAAAGGTTTTAATAGTTCCTGGAAGGCATAAAAATGCACAGACTGTTTATAAACAATTCTAGGAATATATTCTTTCATTTTAAATGAATAACTTTAAATATAAAACGCAACATTACATTTTGAAATAAAACCAAAATTTAATATAAACATATATTTTTGGTTCTTTCTTTTTTGTGACAACCCCTCCTCCCTCCCAAAGTTTCCAAAAACCGTTTGTGTGGATGTGGTTAAATTTTACATACGATTTACTTAAAAAAATAATGGGAATTTTTTAACCAAAGGTCTAACCATAAAAATAAATTGTTGTAAATAATTTATGTCTCGTTATAATTTTATTGTTAGTTTTGTGAATATAAAGCTCAAGATGTGATAATAATTATTAGATTTTATGTGCCATTCATTATTTGTAGTATCCAGCATTATAAAAATTCACATGCTAATTTCAGATAATGTAAAATTAAAAAATAAATGAAAAAGTATTCTACGAGTGAGAAACCATTTCAGAAAAATGTATTCTCGCAAAAAATGTAATACAATAAATTACGAAATGCCTTTATTATTATGATGTACCTATTGAATAATAGTTATTTTATATTATTGTGTATTTAAAAAATGTTTCGTAAGTTATTTTTTAAACGATGCATAACCGCCTCCTCCTCCGACCGATATTCCTCCTCCTAAACCTGCTAATAAACCTTTTACGGCTCCCAAAGTTTTTATTGGTATCTAAAAGAAATATATAATAGGTGGTATCTAAATATTATTTATTAAAATTAAATTTAAAAAATGAGCTTACATCCAAAGCACCTTGTAAAATACTTCCACCTCCATTACCGGCAAAGGAAAATCCTCCAAATCCACCACTTCCATAACCACCTCCATAGCCACCTCTATAACCACCTCCATAATTGCTTCCAAATTCACCACTTTCGTAACCATATCCTCCACCGCCGCTATAGCCGT
This sequence comes from Cantharis nigra, assembly GCA_958510845.1. Classification (NCBI taxonomy): domain Eukaryota; kingdom Metazoa; phylum Arthropoda; class Insecta; order Coleoptera; family Cantharidae; genus Cantharis; species Cantharis nigra. The sequence goes on along the minus strand of OY294033.1, from coordinate 289,557 downwards.
CATTTTCATAACCATATCCTCCACCGTTGAGTATTTCTCTTGAAAATTAACAAAATACTTGTTATTAATACGAATATAGTACTAATTAGATTACCTAAGTAAATAGTACATACATAATATTAGCTCTGTTTGTTATCACAATCCGGTGCACCGAGTACGGAGTAACTAGTGTAACGAGTGCTACTCAGAATTCGCTAATGCGCCGGTGCAGCCAACAATCTGTAACTGTTAACAAACGCCTTTAGTCTTTAGTACGCTTAGTTCAGGATTGATAATTATGATTAATCGATAAAAAGTAGAAAAAACAGTTGATTTTCAAAAAGATTATTATTTAAATAATTGTAAATATGGGAGTAGCCAACATATAAATAGTAGGATATTGCTAATTTCAAGTTTTTCCACCTATAAGTTGTTTCTGCACTCGCTACACTACATATTTTGTTGGAGTAAAAAGTGTAGTCCAGAGTACTCCGGGACTACGCGGATTTTCATAGCAAACGGGTTGTACTAACTGCACTTTTTGCACTGATGCATACCAAACGCTTTTAGAGTACTAAGTGTAGTTCGGGTTGCACTAGGACTGTGATAAACAGAGCTATTATATATTTCATGATGGATAATAATATTATCTTACTTGTGATGTATAACCGTTTTATGTGGACGCTCTTTAATTTTATGCTTAATTATAACTTGACCACCTACGGGACCAGTTTCTATTCGATGTTCGTCATGTTGTATGCGTTTTTCTGTAGAAGCCACTTCTTCTCGACTTATCGTTTTTTCAACTATTGTCGGAGCGGCTGGAACTTTAATTGTCTTTTCTACATACGTGGGCACTCTTATTGTTTTCTCAACGTAAGTAGGAACTTGAACAGTTTTTTCAACATAGTTAGGAATAACGGTGCGCTCTATTATAGTTTTCTTGGCGGGAAGAGCTTGGGCAGATTCTACTTCTACATCTACAACTCTTTCTGAAATTACTTCGGGAGCTTTTAAAACGTGATTTGAAGCATAATTTGATCTTGCACCATCGCCACCTTCAATTGATGTCGAAAAACTAATGGCTCCGCCTCCGCCGGTTCGTCCTTTCGATATTTCTAAAATTTAAAATACTTAAATTAGAAGAGGAACGGCAACAATAATACAGCTCGGTTACCTTTAGATTCATAAGAAGTTTCAAAGTTATGGCCACCCCCGCTGTTGGCTCCTCCGACAAATACTCCACTGCTAGTACCACTTTCGCTACCAAAGCTTCCACCACCGCCTCCTCCAAATCCCCCACCTCCTCCAAATCCAAAACCTCCACCTCCGATCTAAGAATAAATTAAATTCAATAGAATACAAAATAGTCGTTGTTAATGCTTCTATACTTACAACTCCCGCGTTAACTATAATGCCCAAAGATAACAGTACACATAGCGTTTTCATTTTCTACAACAGAAAACGTTGTACATTAGTTATTATTGTTATGTAGAAGGTAGAAGTAGCTACATATGAAAAATGTGTCCTTTCCATCACTGTTATACAGTGTGTACATTTGAATAATATGATTCATCTTAAATTTCTCATAAACTACATGATATATACTATATCAAAAAACTGTAAAAGAAGCTTTTCTAAAACCGCTTCACTCTCGGCTACCCCCAACTGGAAAAACTTAAATTAAAGGTTGCAATGATACAAACGTAATTTGTGTTTAGCGCTTGATGTATGATTTTACATTTTTTTACCGCCAAATAATTACATTAGTTTACATAAGTAAACATTAAAACTTCAATACAACAAGTTAAATTAAATAATATAATGGAAATTTTATCTTGGTGAGCTTTCAGCTACTGCTATCGCTTTCGTCAGAAATTTATTTAAAGTTTAAAGACTGTTTAAAGTTTTTAACTATAATTGCTTGTTTATACTTAATTGTTTCATACTTTGGTGTCTAACATAATGGGCATTAATATGTTTTCGTGTATTTCTCCAATCTCAAGCCTCACTACTCCAAACTACAGCAACGTCAGAAAAATTTGCATGTATAAATGGAAAAGTAAAATTTGTAATAACTGTAGCCATAGATGAACTCCCATGGAACTTAGCGTGCTTATATATTTTGTTATTCCTTAAATTAATACAATTATTATTTTCTAAAATCGTCCACGTCAACTCTAATCTTTCCAATATCTAATCCAATTCAAATTATCAATTCTCGTTCGAAATATTAATTCAACTTGTCAAAATTTTTCTTCAACAATGCCAAATCAAATCAACTTTATTTAAATATTTATTTTCTCCAAAATATTCAACTCAAAAACCAAAGTTGCAATAAAAACTTACCACTTTAGTCCCGACTGTATTGGCGGCCATTACCCTGGCAAATAGCCAAATAATTGTTTAAAATTTTAACAAATTCAAATATTTGCAAATATTAACTTTAAAGAAATTCCATCTTTTACAAATAGTTAATTACAAAATTCATATATTTTAAATTCAAAAATGATTTATACGTGTGTAGATCAGAGTAATAGCTAAATAGCTTATTATCGGGTGAGGTAGTGTCACCCAAGCCAAGTTTTTTTTCACAAAAACATAATTTTATATTTTTAAAAACCCCAAACCTATCGGTTTTACACGCATACCTGACTATCTAAATAGGTACCTCACAACTCACAAGCCGCCACTGGTAAATGGTAATATTTAATAATGAAAATATTTAAAAAAACAGGCTTATGAACGAATAACCTTGAAAATCAAATTCTATAGTTAATTTGTTTCTCCTTCAAGTAAGTATTACAACTTTTGCATAAATTTTATATTAACATATTGTTTTATATTACAGGAATTTCCATTCTGGTAGTTGCATCATTTATGTGATCTTAAATTTATTCTATAACTTCGGTAGGAATCTAACTTTAAAATATGTGCCCACTATAAATAAATGTGTTTATAATATATTGAATTTTACGTAAGTAGGTACACAAAAATTGTGTATATTATTTAATAAATTATTTTCAAAATAAGTATATATAAGAAATACATAATTTTCTGTTTGTAGTACTATTTTACTTCATTTGCTGCAATCACTACAATATAATATGTATTTATCACAAATAATTATGTATTTTTTTATTTTGGTATAACAAGTATTTGGAGATGGGATCAAATTTTTTCTAATACGAAATGAATGAGAGCATCGAAACCTGAATTAAATACTTTTAAAAAAATATCTCGATCCGATCACCAATTCGTATCTATCAAGAAATAATGTTTTTAAAATTTACCTTGTATTAATAATATCAATAAATGCTTTTTATTAGGTTCTCACTATTAAGTACGATACTTACGACTGGCGTCTCAATAATAATACTCTTTGTTATATTATAATCATAATAAAACTTGTTAAAAATAAACTTGTTCAATTTGATTTGTGCTTAAGCGTTTAATTAAAAATTACAAGGCTATAGTAATTAATGATGATGGTCCATGCTTATTTTTTTTTATATTTTAATAATAACAAGTTTATAATTAAAAATATGAACACCTTCCAAAGTTCCAGGTAAGACATCGGGTTTTTCACGTTTTTTTTATTATACATAGATTTTATATTAAAAAATGTTAATAATCCCCTATTTGTCAAGAGTTTTGTCTGTAGGTACCTATTGTAAAAGAAATATATTTACTATTTCTTTATAGAATAGAATATTAAACCATATCAATATTTTAGAAAACCCAAAAAATGCACTAAACACTTTTCAGAACTAAAATGTTTTTAAGTTATCACATGTAAAATAAACTGTAAGTATATATTCGCAAACGTTTTCACCATACTATGGCATCATCAGGCGATGAATTCTTTGGGTTTTCTAAAATATTGATATGGTTAATATCGAGTTACACTACTTAAACCACGTATCAATAGATTATTAAAATATTAAAGTTCACCGCCCTTACTCCGTATTACAGAGTATTGCACTCAAGAATGGGGACTAGTCGGGAGTTTTTGCGAGTATTGCACTCAAGAATCAGGACTAATATATTCCCCACAGTGACGCGCATGAATGGATTAACGAGGTTCCACCGGAGTAGATTTTGAAATTGCAATAACTCGAAAACGGCGCTAGATATCGAAAAACTGAGCAAAAAATTTACCCCCGTTAAACGATTTGTCGTTTGATGTCTCCTTTGATGTTGTCAGGGTTTTACAATATCACAATATCATTTTTTAACATAAATTTACCCGCTGAATATTTTTCATAGCAACGTAAATATTAATATAATGAAATAACTTAATTTGAGATTTTGAAATTGCAATAACTCGAAAACGGCGCTAGATATCGAAAATCTGAGCAAAAAATTTACCCCTGTTACAGTAATCCCCAGCGATTTGTCGTAAGAAGCCATATGCAAAATTTCAGATCAATAGCGCGCAGTAATGGCGCAAAAAAAAGTACTATTAGTTTATAAGTATTTTTTTAAAGTATATTTAAAAGCATTACTTTACTCCTGGAATTGTGAAAACAAGTTTTTAAGATCATAATCTCACCTTTTTTGCCATCCCTGAGCCTTTTCGTGCCATACTCGTGGAAACAGTCCCGGGCTGTAGTCGGGAAAATACCCGGGCAAGACCGGGTATTTCCCTCCTGCCCGGGACTGTTACCTACGAATATTGGGTCCGAGTCCCTACACATGGAAATATATAATTCATTATTATTTTATCGTCACTCAAAAAGTGACAAACCTATCAAATAGGGAAATATTTTAATTATTTTTCACTTTTTCTAGTTAATGTAAGGATTGAAATCGATGCTATTACTTTACGAAATTTTAAAGTTATTGCTGAAATTATCAACTTTATTTGTTTATTAGACATCGAAAAAATGTTATTTTAAGCCACTACAGAGAAAAAATTTGATGTGACAACACATAACTTTCCCATTTATTACTAAATTAATAATAATAATTGAAATTTAAAAAAAAGGACAAAATGCATAAAAATTCAAAAAAAAAGCACAAAAACCCAAAAAAAGCCTATAAAACATGATGGCAAATGGTATCTTTTTGGATAAATCGTTTAGATTAGTTAAACTTTTTGAGCTGCTTTGAATTTTCAGGAAAAGCATTTTAGCTACAAATCCGGACTCGAGTTTTATCTACCTGTTTGTGGTGCCATAGATTGGGCACTACACTGAACCAAATCAGAGCATAAATATAAAGCACACGGTTGTAGATATAAAGAAATAGTTCCTTAAAATTGATCCAACACACGATTTCTTCATGTTAAAGAAAAGGTGTTCGTTAAGTAATGCATACGTATTGGTATTAAAAAAAAATAAATTCTTTGAAATTAATATCTTATACATGCTCATATTTCAAAAACGGTTTCGTCAACGCAAGGAATAGCGTCTATGGTCGGAAGAATTGGCATTCGTTGACTCAAGAATGTTATTTGTTGTCATATGGATTTGTGTTTTTGTGAAAAAGATGACCATTCCTTAACTGACAACTACATTTCATTGATTCAATAAGTATTGGTTTCTGTTTAACGTAAACATTTCGTAGTTATACGTATGGTAGTAATTAATGCAACGTATAAAAAAAGAATGTTCAATATACTTTATAATATGTTTATTAATTAAGAAACAATTTTATTTTATAACAAATTAAATACCTATGTACTATATAAACAATAATAATCATGGTAATCAAAATATTTAACCATATTTCATTTAAACTTAAAAATTATAAAAAGTAAAGTTTAAACTTATTAAAACTATTTACTTTTTACACTAGCTTCATATTTAGTTTTATTTTGTATAAAAATACAAAATGTTAATTAATAAATTAATCAATCTTTCGAGTTTAGATATGAAGCTAGTATAAAAATTTTTAAGATTAATTAGAAAAATTTAAATTAAACACAAAAATTATTTTAAAGTAGATCTATACTTACAGATCTTAAAAAAATTGATATCTTAGGTATGTTACAAAAAATATAAAAATTTCTTCAATATGAAGTAAGTCACTTTATCTATCCTCTTGTTGCTAGAATTGTACCAAGTGTTCAATAAACAGTTCTCATATTATTATTGAATTCAGCAATAAAATCCATGTTACCTGATCTGTAAGTTAAAGGTTTTAATAATCAGGTATTATTTAAGATACATCTAGAGAAACATACCAGTTCTATTGGGGTTTCATAGATTTTCAATTTTCAAATTTTTTTCAATTTTCTTCATAATTACAGTAGCGGTCTCCGAATTCTTTAGATCTTTAAGCCAATATTGGCTATACAGGCTTTCCAAGAATTATCAAACTATTCAGCTGATAGAATATCAAAATTTAACGCCCCAATGCACACTTCTGCATTATCTTTTGGTTCTAAAAATGTACATTTTAAACACTTATAGAAAAACTAAAATAATTTAAGCAAAGTTTTATGAAATAATTGAAGGATTTGTTTTAAAAGAAACTCACCCCATGACCTGTATTATTATTATTCAAAATTTGTATACCAAATTTTGTTTAAGTCTTATGTTTTTGAAATTATTTTTGGTGTATTTTCACGATGTTTAATGTTTACCAACAGCCACATTAAATGAAATTTTTAAATTACAATATAATGTAATATATTCGTCCTCTTTGTGGAAATGATAGTACTTCTAAAAAAAAGCCATTTTTATATGAAACATAAAATACCTCTCGGAGAAAATCCTTACCAATTTTAGTTGGAAATCCACCTATCTATACATACTATTTCCTGAAATTAAATTAAAGAGTAATTAGAAAATTAAGTTTAAATAAATAAAACAATTATTTATAAGTTCTTACTTTTGATTTAGAATTTGCAATTCCAATAAGCACGTTATTACACTAAAAACGCTGTTAACAGAATAAATTTTTATCTAAACTACGATATGAAGCTGCATATTTGCAAAATTGCAGTTTTTATGTCATCAGCAATTCTTGTACCTTACAAATTCGTTGTATTAAAGTTTGCTGTCGTTATATTATGTAATTTTATCCAATTAATCCACGTAATATAAACGTTAAAACTACGATTCTTCGTAATAGATCCAACATGTAGATCATTACTTCATAACAGTGTAAATTACAATAACGAATAAATTTCTTGCATGAATCATAATTTTTTAAAGTTCGAATTCCTTAATGCAAAGAAGACATTTTATCCGATAGACGAAAACTGCTTTATATGCAGGAATATTCTAGATTAGTCAATGAAACAATTTTCTTTGTATATAAGAATGCCAATTCGATATCTTAACGTATCTACGAATTCAGTATCTAAAATCTTACTTAGCATATCTTTTTATCAAAGAAAAGATTCCTTGTCACAGCAAATTTCAGTTAAAAATCGCTGTTCGTTAATATTAAGCACTGTATTATTTTCAGTGTAGTAATAGGTAATACCTACTCTAAGTTAATAATCCTTTTAGGATTATGTAATTTATATAGTATTATGGTAATAATCGTTAAGGAATTATAATGTGTAAAAAAAATGCAAATATTTCTTCGTAGTGGTTTACAATAACATCGTTTCGATGTTTAGTAAAAAATTGAAACTGATAATTTCAGGAATAGCTTTAAAATTTCGTTTAATAGCATCGATTTCAAAATATCTCTAGCTGTTCCAGCTCTTAATTAACTTACTTTACAAATAATAATTCCAGCAAATTCTTTCATGTAAAGTAATGGAGAAATAGTTGAGAAAGCAGCTAAATAGAAACAAATAATATTGTCCGAAGTTTCGGGTTCATTTATATTTTTCATGTAACGTAATACTATGTACATAATCAAGGGAGCAACACTAGGGTTCAGGGATGGCGCTGTCCTGATTAATATCGCCATTTAATTAAAATCACTTATCAATTGTAGGTAACATACTTTTTTGATTAAAATATAAATCAAATTACAAATTATTAATTCTATTTAAAACAGCATCTTGTCGTAGTGAATTTTGAAATAAAGCTTTGCAACTTTCCAATTTCTTTCTCTGTGAAATATCAAGTCAGAGGCTCTTTCCCATCCGCCCACCAATCCTTAATTTCCATAAGGTTTGTGCCCAAAATAAAACACAAATCGTTTAGTTTCCACCAATTATTATTACGTACAAATTAGTATCGTAGTATGCTTCATCGAATAATTTTGAATCTCGACATAAAATAACTTTAATGCTCGTATTCACAAACGTTCGTAAAAATTTTAATGAACCGTTTATTTAAACAAACCAATGGAATTTATTTGCTTGTACTACGAGATCATTTTCATTGGTTTGCAAAATTAAACGGCTCGTTAAATGTTTTACAAACGTTTGTGAATACGGGCATAAGTATAATATAACTGTTCCAAATTTTTAAAAACCAACTCTTTCATAAAGGTTACATTATCAATTAACATTTTACAAAAATTGGCTTAAAACTTGGTTAACACATCGAAAAGTAACACTTTTAGATAAACAGTATTAGGTAGTTTCGTAATACATGTAGCATGCCAAACAAATGTAAATCAAACCAAAAAAAAACGTCTTTTCCATTTGTATGATTTGTTGTTCGGCATATTTTGTTGGTCATGATTATTAATTATATAATATTTTCAACCAAAAGACACGTAATTTAATCGTTTGCAGAAAGTTTCAGTATATTTGTTCAAACAAAATGCGACATAATATTAGCTCTGTTTGTTATCACAGTCCTAGTGCAACCCGAACTACACTTAGTACTCTAAAAGCGTTTGGTATGCATCAGTGCAAAAAATGCAGTTAGTACAACCTGTTTGTTATGAAAATCCGCGTAGTCCCGGAGTACTCTGGACTACACTTTTTACTCCAACAAAATATGTAGTGTAGCGAGTGCAGAAATAACTTATAGGTGGAAAAACTTGAAATTAGCAATATCCTACTATTTATATGTTGGCTACTCCCATATTTACAATTCTTTAAATAATAATCTTTTTGAAAATCAACTGCTTTTTCTACTTTTTGTCGATTAATCATAATTATCAATCCTGAACTAAGCGTACTAAAGACTAAAGGTGTTTGTTAACAGTTACAGATTGTTGGCTGCACCGGCGCATTAGCGAATTCTGAGTAGCACTGGTTTCACTAGTTACTCCGTACTCGGTGCACCGGATTATGATAACAAACAGAGCTATTAAGTTCTTATGAAACAGTGGTACTTTTCGCAGAATACTTGTAGGAAACTTACAAGAATAGACCATCATCTGAGAATTAAAAAACAGTTAATCCTATTATTAGCTCTGTTTGTTATCACAATCCTAGTGCAACCCGAACTACACTTAGTACTCTAAAAGCGTTTGGTATGCATCAGTGCAAAAAATGCAGTTAGTACAACCTGTTTGTTATGAAAATCCGCGTAGTCCCGGAGTACTCTGGACTACACTTTTTACTCCAACAAAATATGTAGTGTAGCGAGTGCAGAAACAACTTATAGGTGGAAAAACTTGAAATTAGCAATATCCTACTATTTATATGTTAGCCACACCCATATTTACAATTCTTTAAATAATAATCTTTTTGAAAATCAACTGTTTTTTCTACTTTTTATCGAATAATCATAATTATCAATCCTGAACTAAGCGTACTAAAGACTAAAGGCGTTTGTTAACAGTTACAGATTGCTGGCTGCACAGGTGCATTAGCGAATTCTGAGTAGCTCTGGTTACACTAGTTACACCGTACTCGGTGCACCAGATTTTGATAACAAACAGAGCTATTAATCATATAATCCAGGAGTCTCAAAAATTTTTATTCTAAGGGCCCAACTGATTGCTCCACAAAGTCCCGAGGGGCAAGATCTAGCTGGCTCATTAGATTAAGATTACTTTTTGTTGTGTTTTGATAACTATTTTTAGTTGGTAAATAAAATATCTGCTTATTACTTTGTATGACAACTTTGTTTTGGCCAGATTGGTGGTGCTCCCGGGCTGAGTTTGGAGACCCCAAGCTAAATTTAAAAATGTTAAATAAAAATGCAATCTAAACTTTCAAAGATTTTATTAGCGGTCAGCATTGTTGATAAAAATTCCACAATTATTGAAACTTTCCATTGCTCCACTTTCAAAAACGTTGGAATTTGATATATAAAATCATAACAAAACGAGAAACGAAAGCATTATGAACAAAAGTATGAAAATGACAAGTTTACTTGAAGATTTTTCCTTGATTGAATGCTCTTCCATTTTTATCAGTACCAATCCATGAAAAGTACTGTTTCAATAAATCTTTAGTTTCATTCGAGGTGGGATCTAATTTCTTCCAGTCATAAGTTTCGTAATCAATTTGCCAATCAGGACTTAGCTGAAATTAAACTTTTATTAACTCAAATCATTTTAAGAAAATAATTCAATTTTGAAATACAGTACAAGTCCGATTAACCGTGCGCGCATTATTATCCGTGCAGCAATTTAGTGCATTTTTTGTATTATAAATAATATGAAATTTCGCTGAATTTTATATTTTGTACAAATGACTGAACGGTCGATAGATAAAAGTGGTAATTCATCTAAATTTGTTTCTTACCTACTTTACTTAATATAAGTAAAAGCTAAAAACAAAAAAAATTATCCGAGTTTTTCAAATAGAACTTCTTAATTAATATGTTCCTTGTTTGTAATCTACTATAGAGTAACCCCTGTATTCATAAAAAATTTAGAGATTTACAACAGGTTTACAAACCCATTTTAAGGAATGTGTCATAAAACACCACACAAATGTTTATTAGCCTTACGTGTAAGGTTTTCATTGGTTGTTGAACTTTAATCAGCGTTTTAACTAAAATAGGTTTCAACACTCTCTTAAATATTTTTATGAATAATAATTACCAAAAACGTCAATTATTATTAACCATGTTTCTCAATTATTCGTGTAGAGTATGGTCCCAGTCGGCCCAGATAATCGAGGTTTCTACTGTATGTATCATAGATAATTATTTAAAATCAAAATAATGTAGGAAAAATTTAGTGCCCATCTATAGAATGCGCTATGACAGGTGTGGATTAATCCAAAACAATATATCTCAAATTAGATATAAAACAAGCTTAATGTTTTATAATGCACTAATCGGAGAAGACAAACAATTAGAAACTTTTAGAAATACTTACTGTGAAAGCTAAATCTTGACCCCTCCAAACCCAAACTCCAGATATGGAACTGTTATTGTCGGCACCCCATAAACACATAGATGCAAATGCTTGCTTACGCATTTTATCTAATCTCTGATACATTCCTTAAAAAGAATTGAAATTAATATCAAAATTAAAAATTTAACTTCTTCAAAACTTACCACTAATAAGATTACAACTCATAAAAACTTTACTGAGTTCGTCGTTATACTTGTATTCTCCATACCAAATTGAATAATTCTCTGGATCAAATTTTTGCCAAAAATAATCAACAGCTTTGTCTTCATCGTTATTAGAATAGAATCTTTTGTAGTCGTCCATGTTAAATGTTCTAAAAAAATTTGAATTAAGAAAATGTCAAGTATTAATGGACATTTTTTTCTGTTACCCTTTAGGTAAGGAGTCAAACGGATCCTTTGATGGTGGTTCAGATGCAAGGATTGCATCGGCTGCATCCAATTCTTCGGCAGGTTCCACTTCCTTTTTGGGAGCAGGCTTTTTTTCCTTTTTCTCTTCCTTCTTTTCCTTTTTCTCTTTTTTATCTTTACCAACAGCTTTACCTAATCACATTAAATAGATTTTTAATATTATTATTAAACCTAGTGGTCTTATATTAAAGTTCAATAAAAAACGAGTTTTTTAAAGAAAAACAAAGTATTCTCACCTTTTTTTTTATTCACACTTTCCGAATATGCTGCTTGTAATAATTTGATTGTGCAACTTTCAATATTTATACTTGTAAAAACATATTATTTAAAAATAAATAAATACCTTGCAATTGGAATTTTTTGGGGTCTACTTCGGCAACTTTGTCACATAATGTAATTTCCCCCACAACAGCAAGTACTTCGGGTTGATGAACAACCGTAAAGAACCATCTGTTTACATTTATTAAACTCTTACGGAAGGTTGGATCCAATACATGTGTATAGAGTAACAATAAATTGCATGCTACGCTTATATCGGCTAAAGTGATAGATTCACCAACAAGGTAGGTGCGTGTTAACAAATGAGCATCTAAAATTGTTAAAGCAATTTTTACATCGTCCTTTGATCTATCGACAGTCTGCAACAAAAAATAACTGCAATATATTTATAAGTGCTAAGGGCCGATTAAAATTTAGCCATTTAATATGTCAAAGATGTTGCCATAATCTTGTGAAAAAAGTAGTCGCAAAGACCAGATGTATTAATTGTAGAGGATCGAACCCACAACCTAGACATAGTAATCCAGTACTTTAACTACTAGCCCACGACCATGTTTTCATTATTATTTATAATATAAATTACCATAATTAATTAAGTAAAATGTTAGAACTTTTTAGTGCCACTAGAAAAAAATTTCTGTGGTGTGGAAAATCATTTTGCTCTATCTCTCGCTGTTACAAACTAATTATGAACAAATCAGTCCGTCTTTGAATGAGAGAAAATATTTTAGTAACAAAACTTTTAGATAATAATAAACTACCTTCTTTTCGTATTGAATGATGCCCAAGATGGGAAACACCCAAGAACAAGCAGCAGGAAGAATTTCATTTTCTCCAAAAGCAATCCACTGCAATACTTGTGCCTTTTCAATATCCTTCTTGCCACGCAGTTGTTCGTTAGCTACATAATAAGCAATCGCATTACCATCTTGTAAAAATTTTCCATCTGAACTTTCAAATGCAGGTACCTGAAAAATAAATACGAACTGGTCTGCAAATCTGGATTATAAAAGCAATGCATTTAATGTGAGGTTATATCTAAAATTAAAAAAATGCTTAAAATTAAAGAAACAAAACTCACCTTGCCAGAAGGAAATTTCTTTAAGAAAGCGTCGCTTTTATTTGTTTCGCCATACACGAAACTGGGATCAACTTTAACATCTGAAGATGAATATTTAGCCGCAATGAGTGCTGTGTAGGCACGGAAATTTTCCGGATATGTGTATAATGTCTAAAAAATGTTGATCAAAATCAATAGGTAATTTTATAATGATGCCAAAATAGTAAAAATTTTGGTCAGATGACCTTTTTATTTTCTAAATAAATTTAAATAAAAATTTACTTACTCCTGAAACCATTGCGAGGCTGCTAACGTTGCCTACACTTACACAAGAAAGAAACGGAGAGAAGTTGGCTAAACATAATTTACACGTTTATCATTTTCGTGTTAGTGGCGCCATCTAATGTTATTTATTCTTAACAATTCAAATTAATCAATTTTTTTATTAATTTGTATACTAATTAAATTGCAATTCATTTCAATTGCACTTAAAATATATAATTATTTTGTAGGAGTAATTATAGTTCTTTTTGGAAAGAGTTTGTAGATTTGAATCTGATCTGAACGATTTTTAGATAATCTCCAAAGTTTATTACAAGATCAGTGTATTTTCTTCCCTGCCTACATAGGTACTTTATAGAAAATGCGAAATTACTATTGTTTAAGACACATAATAAAACTTCATTAAAATCAAGCTTTATGGAGATATTTAAAATGCTTAGTGCGAATTTTCAGCACAATTTTGAAAATTTTCTTCTACAATCCAATCATCAACTTCCACGTACAGCATAAATTTTATAATTTATTATAAAATAATTATAACTGGAACTGTAGTTCTATCCTGTATAATAAATGTAAGCAGCGCCCCCTCTGGCTAAGCTATCACATAAATCAAGAACCCGAAAATTTTTAGGTTTGACAGTTGTGAATTTTTTAGATTAATAATCATCGGATCGCAAAACACAAGAAAGCCATGGTAAGTAAATTGATACAACAAAAAATGTAAAAATTTGACCATGTTGTGATTTGTGTACGTCCTAATTTCGTATATAAATTCACACGACATTGTATATAGTTTAGCCTACTTTACAGGGGCAAGCCCATTTTTGTGTGAATTTATTTTAAAATTTACAGCTTAATTTTTATCGATTATTTTTAGGGTAACGAGAGTTCCTTGCCCATGGAGCTATGCTCAAATTGTAAGTTACTTGAGTTTTTTTTTATTATCACATTGGTGGGGTAACGGTAACTTTATTTTTTTTTAGTCGATGCCGATGAGATAAAACGCCTCGGGAAAAGGTTTCGAAAACTAGATTTGGATAATTCGGGTGCTCTAAGTATCGATGAGTTTATGTCGTTACCGGAATTGCAGCAAAATCCTTTGGTTCAACGTGTTATCGACATCTTTGATGCTGATGGCAATGGAGAGGTTGACTTTAAAGGTGCATACTTTTATTTTTTATGTTTTTTGTTATAAGTGACTAATTTCAAAATTCATATTCAAAGCAATTACACTATGCTCTAAAATATTTATGAAACTAAATTAAATTAAAAATTTGGGAACTGTCAGGGAATTGACCTCACGTGTTATATAATATAATGTTATATGACAAATGAGTCGAGCGAGACTTATAAAGACTCCCATGACAGCCCAACTCGATAAAGCACTGATGCTGGAAAAACAAGCCGTAGGCTTAATTTAAGATGAAGAAGTCACGCGAGAAAAGTTTAGCCCACGAGGCCGTCAGGCCAAGAGGGCTATTTTCTTAAGGGGGGTAGTGTTTTAAAGGCGAATAAAAAGCATATTTTCATGATTTTTTTTTTGGAGATATGAATAATGTTGATTTATTTACTTCATATACACTTGTGGTATTATAATTAAGCCATGGCTTTTAATTTTGTTAATTCATTTAATACTTTGCTTTTATTGCAACTAAGAATGCTTCTCCTATTGAAAAATGATATATACACCCCCACAGTCTATTTTTATACCATAGAACAAAATAATGTAAATAATTTATGTAATATTTGCATTATTTATTGTAAGGTAGTGCTCAGTGCAAGTGGTATTATAATTAAGCCATTATTAACACTTCTAGTAAAACATTTAAAAAAGTAGACTATTCTTAATGATATTATTTTTAAATAAACAATTATTGATTTCTGTACATAAAATAAATTTTAATATTAAAAATGGGAAAAAATAAAAGTACTACTTCGTATGAAAGAGAATTTATATGGAACAACTTTCAGAAACATAAAAGTATTAAAAAAGTAGTTGAAGAATTGGGATTTTCTAGAGGTAAAATCAAGAATGCGATTAACCATTATCGGAAACATTCAACTTTTTCTAATTTACCAAGAAAAAAGGCCAGAAAAACAACAGAAGCTGAAGATCGCATTCTTCTACGAATGAGTAAGTGTGATTCATTTCTTACTTCTACACAAATTCGTGCAAAAATTGAAGTAGAACATGGTATAAGACTTGCAGCTAGAACCGTAAGAAAACGTTTAAATGAAAATAATCTTCGTGGATGCATTAGTAGGAAGAAACCACTTGTATCCAAACAGAATATAAAGAAAAGAATTCAATTTGCAAAACTTCACAATGACAAACCATCAAAATTTTGGGATCTCATGGTGTGGAGTGACGAATCAAAATTTAATGCATTTGACAATGATGGGAGACCATATGTACGACGACCTCCACTCAAAGAATTAGATACAAAGTACACTAAGAAAACTGTTAAACATGGGGGTCCATCAGTAATGGTCTGGGGTTGTTTTTCTTCATTTGGAGTTGGCCCAATAGTAAAAATTGATGGTAAAATGAATGCTGAAATGTATCTTGACATCTTAAAAAACAATTTAGACGGTGATTATTTGGATAATCTTCTACTATCATGGCAATTTATGCACGATAACGACCCGAAGCATACATCTAAATTAGTGAAATCTTGGCTAAATGAAAATAAAATCAATGTTTTGACATGGCCACCTCAAAGCCCAGACCTAAATTCAATCGAAAACTTATGGGGTCTTGTAAAACGTGAAGTGGCGTCCAAAAAACCATCCAACTGCGACTCACTTTGGACCACCATAAAAGAAGTCTGGAATAACATCACTCCGGAACAATGTAAGAAGCTGAATGATAGTATGAAAAGAAGATTGGATGCTGTGTTACGTTTAAAGGGTTATCCAACCAAATATTAATTAAAATTGTAAGTAACAAATAGAAATCACCACTAATTTTGTTGTAATGATGAAATTATTGTAGATGGCTTAATTTTAATGCCAGTCAGTTGTAAGTATATTGTTTTTAATCTTTAAATTTTTAATGTTCAATTACAATTAATTCAAAAAATTGATAATAATGTTTATTTAAATATTAAATTATATTTATATATTTCTTTTATGTCGTGGCTTAATTGTAATGCCACAAGTGTACACATTAAAGCATAATATCTGGAGTATCTTTGAAAAAAATTTCAATTAAAAATATCAATAAATAAGTCCGTGACTGCGAATCTTCGGAAGCACCTCGAAAAAATGTTGTTATGCGGTGAACTTTATAACTCGATACCGGATCATCTAAAACAAAAAATTCCAAATGCGTTTAAAAGGAGATATGTTTTGCTAGGTAATCAGAGAGTTTATTTTTTTTTGATTTTTCCATTTTTGGCAGCATTTTGAAGTGAAAAACACGATTTTCGCTAAAAAATTTCGGTGAATTTGTTATTATAAAATGAAAAAAAATGAGTTAAGAAAAACTCTTTCTGACTACCTAGGGAAACATGTCACCTTTTAAACACATTTTGATTTTTTTGTTTCAGATGATCCGGTATCGAGTTATGAAGTTCACCGCATTTTTTTCGAGGCGCTTCCGGAGATTCGCTATTTTTAATTGAAAATTTTATCAAAAATACTTCAGATGTTATAATATAATAATAATAACAATAATATTTATTTAAATGTACAACTGTACATATAAGTACAACAAATCTAAAAACATAAACATACATGAATAAAATTCAATGTATATACTATCTAAGAATTCCGGATGGAAACAATTTAAATTATTCATTTTGTTTTTACAAATTCCAGTGCGTTCTTTTTGAAACGGCGCAGGTTATCTCGTCTCATTGATATTGGTAGGCTGTTATATAACGCAAGACCATCATGACATATGGAGCGCTTTGTACATTCTTTTCTAACTGTTTTCACGTACACATTCTCACGGTTGCGTGTTAGGTGATCGTGTATGTCACGTCCGTAGGTCAGACCATGACTAAGATAATCTGGCATTAAGCCATTACATAATTTGTAGATAAAACAAAGTGTTTGGTACATCAAAAACTGATGCCCCGACAAAAAACCTAAAACCTCTAACAAATAACGTGTATATGAAATAAATAAACTAACATTATTCATAACTTCAGAGAAAATCATGAAGATAATATTTCTTTTTTCGCCTTTAAAACCATACCCCCCCTTAAGTGACTTATTTGTTATTAACACACGCGTAGCATACAAAATTTTATCCAATATATCGTAATAATAGTTAGAAATGTAATTAAAAGTTTTGATATTTGATTAAATTATGAAAACTAGTATAAAGTAGGTGTAATAAATAATAATAATTAGTCATAATTATTAAAAATGTGAGTGAGTTAAATATTAATCCCACTCATAAGTTACTTTACTCACTAGTAAGTTGTGTTCAGGCCCAACCAGAGGGGTGGGGGGCGCTCGGGGATTTGTCCTCGGGGCTTGTGATCCCTCAAGGGCGCGGACTAAATAAATTTCATAAAAGCATCTTGAAAATTCAAATATAACTCTGTATGCTGTATGTTGAACGAGTCATTTTGAACATCTTCTTTATCAGTTTATTTATTTATAAATTTCTGACGAAAGCGAATCCGTCACTGAAAGCTCAAATATAATTTCCATTATATTATTTAATTTAACTTATTATATTTAATCTTTATTTATTCTCACAAGTTAAGATTTATATATATTTAAATACCACATTAATAAAATAATTTTGCAATAAAAGTAAAAATTCTTCTTCTTCATCTTAAATTAAGCTTACGGCTTGTTTTTTCAGCATCGGTGCTTTATCGAGTTGGGCTGTCTTGGGATATCGACTGCCAACTATCTCGCCATCTTGTACGCGGTCTACCTGGAGGCCTCTGACCATCCACTTTTCCATCTCTCTATTCGAGCCAGTCTATTTCGGTCCATCCTACCGACATGAGCATTCCATTCTCTCCTTCGTTGCCTGCCCCACCTCACAATAAATACAAATTGTGTGAATTTAATTTTTTGTTTTGTAGTTGCCTTGTTTATTATTTTCTGTCAAATGGATTGGTTTTTCAAAAAAATTTATTATACAAAAGTTGTAGTCCGTTAAATTTCCTATCCAGAATGGGGCTTCAGATTTTTTGAAAAAGAAAAACAAAAAAAAACCGTATTCGTAACTTAAAAGTCGTTGATTTTAGACAATAAAAAGTTTGGCTCTAGTTTGTAGTTTATTTCGCGCTCTTTAATAAAGCACTAAACCGTTTTGCTGAAAAATCAATAATTTTGGGGCTCTGGCCATGTGAAGGTAGAAGTTTAAAAAAATCCTTTAAAGAGGCCTAACTCCCGAGCGTTGAAATTTAGAAAAAAAATGTTATACTTTATTACAAACATATACTCATATAGTAACCTCGTAATAATCTTCTCAATTTCTAATTTAATACTATTAATTTGACTACATACCTGTACATAATAGCTCTGTTTGTTATCAAAATCTGTTGCCCCGAGTACGGTGTAACTAGTGTAACCAGAGCTACTCAGAATTCGCTAATGCGCCGGTGCAGCCAACAATCTGTAACTGTTAACAAACGCCTTTAGTCTTTAGTACGCTTAGTTCAGGATTGATAATTATGATTAATCGATAAAAAGTAAAAAAAACAGTTGATTTTCAAAAAGATTATTATTTAAAGAATTGTAAATATGGGAATGGCCAACATATAAATAGTAGGATATTACTAATCTCAAGTTTTTCCACCTATAAGTTGTTTCTGCACTCGCTACACTACATATTTTGTTGGAGTAAAAAGTGTAGTCCAGAGTACTCCGGGACTACGCGGAGTTTCATAACAAACGGGTTGTACTAACTACACTTTTTGCACTGAAGCACACCAAACGCTTTTAGAGTACTAAGTGTAGTTCGGGTTGCACTAGGACTGTGATAACAAACAGAGCTATTATGTATATCTATAATTTATTAGATCCTTTTTTTTATTATCTCTTTCTATTGTACATAAATAAATATAAATCAGATTTGCCTAATGAGAATTGGAAATTTGAAACACCTAGGGCCTATGTGTAGCAAACTAATTCATATTATATTTGCATAGTTTGTCGATAAAAAACAGTAAGATTTTTCAATTATTAATTTTTTCTAACATGTAATACAATAATTATTGTATTTAGTAAAATATTTTCACATGTTAATAACTATACCATATCATAAATATAATGGTATATTTATCCAAAAACTTTTAGTAACCCATAACTAGAGCTTAAACTGCTTATTAATCGCGAGGTATTTTAACTAATAGTTAGATAATACATTATTTTGATGTAAACTTGCAGTTTAATGATGTAATGCAGTTTAAAATATTAAAGTAAAAATCATAAAAATAAAGTTACAATGACTATCGCACTCACATATCATGTGACGAACATCAACCAATTGACAAATTGGATTGACACAATGTCGACCAATCAGTAGCTAATTTAGCGAAAATTTAAAAAACGGAAATCGCCTTAGGGAGACTATCTCGAAGTCTCCCGCGAAACAAGTGCAGGTGAACTTCTTTCACCACAAAATTTTTGAAATTGTGTCCAAACCGAGTTTTTAGATCGCACAGTATTAATCGGAATGCTATTACTAATTTCCTCACTTATATTTTTTAGCGATTCCTTACCAAAACGTGAATTCATTTTAAAACGCACGATGTGTAAAATATGGCTACGAAAAATTAATGAATGACATTTGTATTAATCCATTTGTTTTATCATTGCAACCTAACATTTTTATAAAATAAATTTATAAATACTCGTTCTAGCGATAGTCTATCCTAATATACCTCGAGCAGAGCATTTTTCTGAGACAATTTGTTCGCGCTGTCTACACGCGTGTTGGTTGCCCTTAGAAAACTGCCCGCGCACAAGCGCTTGGGCAGTTTTCGTGCAACAAACACTTGTTTGACGGCTTGAACAAATTATCGGAAATATGCCCAGTTCTTGGTATATTATATACGATAATTTGATGTAATTGAAAAAAATTGTTTTTGCTTAGAATTCATCCAAGGCGTCTCTCAATTCAGTGTAAAAGGAGACAAACTTTCCAAACTCCGTTTTGCATTTAGAATCTATGATATGGATAACGATGGTTTCATATCTAATGGAGAGCTTTTTCAGGTATTTGTTTCTACTTTTTATGATATTTTCTGGCATGCTTTTGTACCATTTAATAACAAACAAGTCAGATTCTCTGTTATACCTCTTTTTAGGTAAGTTTTTACTCATTTTTGAAGCTGTCATAGGAAAAATAGTATGCATGTTTCAAGCGTCAAGTGACTTTCCGGTTATTTACTATTTTATATTCTATTAAAATATTGTCTTTATAGTAAAAAAGTAGATGAGACCAAAAATATAAGGCAATCGCTGTCATAGCCATCTGTTGGTTTTATTTTGAAATAATTTATTTATTTGTCACGTCTTGTGTTTAGTCTCTGTTTTATAAGATATGAATTGGTGGTTGATAGAAAAGCAGGGTTGCAAAAATACATGTTTATTATTAATCCTAAGTAGAAGGAAGGTGCAGAAAATTAAATTAATTTTGTTTAAGTAATATTAACATAATATCGTCGGTCAAACTATGATATTATGGAACTTTTCAGGAAAACTAATAAAACGGATAAAAAAATGTAATGTCTACCCTATTAAATTAAAAATAAAATATATTTTTTATATTTTTATTAGTTCTGTATGCTCTCTAGAATGATGCATGTGAATTTTCTATGCATTTTGGTGTTAGTAACCCATTTACACTGAAATTTGAGTTACATGGTATTGCAGTATCTGTATCTGAAAGATCCCGTGATTGGCTAACAAATTTAGATCTACAATAATAGTAGATTATTACAATTATTGTAACCATGAAAGATAAATAAACCATACGATATATTGTCGGCATACAAGCAAAAGTGACCAACTGCATAATAAGCGAAAAAAAGATACTTGAATAATTGAGTTCATTAACGATATAATAATAAAAGAATAATTAAAATTATTGAAATTTAGCATTAATTGTCTGATTTTATAAGCGATATTATTTAACCTAAAAGCTGCTCTCTTGTAAAACTCAAGTTTTGTAGTTAGTCAATTTTGCTTGTATACCTACGATATAAATATATATACAGTTTGACGGTCGATATACAAAATTGCACAATATACATATTTCGTGTTGTTTAATATTAATGTTGACAGCCCACGATTGTGAGCTTGTGGGTAAAACTGACCAAGTCCAAAATTCTTTTTTCACAGGAGCAAATAGAAAATTCAGTTAAACTACTTTATAGGTACACATTTGAGAAATTTCCAATAACTTCCTGATTTATAGTGATTAACTGAATTTTGTATTTGCTCCTGTGAAAAAAGAATTTAGGACTTGGTTAGTTTTACCCACAAGCCCACGAAATATGTAATTAATTTATATTAAACATGAAATCTGTAGGTCTTGAAGATGATGGTTGGAAACAACTTAAAAGATACCCAATTGCAACAGATTGTAGATAAAACCATTTTATTTGCTGATAAAGACGAGGATGGCAAAATATCATTTGAAGAATTTTGCAATGTCGTTGGAAATACCGACATACATAAAAAGATGGTAGTAGATGTGTAGGTGAAGAAGAATATGATGAATTGTTAGTTATCCAATATAAAACTTGGACAGTTGATTATTATTTTTATTATTTTATTTTTAGTATTGTATGAAATAATATATTCTTGGTTTTTTTTTTATCGTTAGGCAATAGTTTAATTGTTGGTTATGGATTGTTAATTCCAAAACTTAGTTGTAAAAATGAAAGTCAATTGAACATAAAAATAAAATATCTTTGTGATTAATAATGAAGTGATTGAGCATTGCAACTGTCAGGTTTTTGGTTGGAAAATTCTATTGTATTTGTGTACCTTAAATTATGTGTTAACCATTATCTTATAGTATAATATACATATTGATATACATAAATGTTTAATAACACTGTAAAAAAATATATAAGTCTTAAGGCACTGTTACAAACGTCTACTGCATGTGTCCTGTGCTTGTTGTTCCATTTAACATTTTATAATCAAAAAAAAAAAAAATACTTGAGTGTATATTAATAATAATAATAAAATATGGTTGTTCTTTATACTGTATCTAGGTGTTGTGTGTATAGTTTTAACATTAACTTAATAATGGGGTCAAACCTCGCAAATTTTAAATCTCAACATATTCTAATATTTATAATACTTGTCACGCATAAAAAATAATGTACTTATACTTAAAACAATAATAATTGCACATATAGAACGAACCAAGCTTGCTGCCGCACGTGCTTATTCACGAAAAATTTGAACGGTCCCTATTTAGGCGAGTTACAGTGCACAACTTGTCTAACTATGGATCGTTTTGAGTAGTGTGCACGAATTGGGTCGCATTCTTTATTACAAACGCATATGATAGATACATTATTACTCGTAAAATAATAAAAGTCTTTTTATGAGAAATTGAAATTGTTGCAATTTTATATTGCAACTATTTCATGTATCCACAATAGAAGGCTTTCATTAACTTCTCGTACTTAATTATGCTGTTTGCGACAAATATTCGCTCGGTTTTATCTCAGTGTGCGTAAGATAAATGGCATCGAATTTTGGTTGATTTTAAATTGTGCAACTCGATTCTAGCTTTAATTGAATTTATCGTAGTTACTAGATCTAAATGGATAGTTATTTATTCCACTTGCCTCTTGTATAATATGTTATGGTTGTGTTGTGCTAAATTTAGAATATAGTTATTCTGTTTAAGAATTTATGTTGTTCAATAAAATAATTTCACATCTGGACTTTGTTTATTTCTTTTTCGTATTCAAGGTATTGTGGGGTTGCGTCACATCAGCTTTTGCATAAACTAACCCCGAGACTGGTTTTGATATGCCTCTCAAACTACTTTCCATTAATTTTACCAATCTAAGCTTGCAACTTGCTTATATCATTTTGTAGTAGAAAGATATGTCTGTGAACTTAGCATATCAACTATAAACATCTCAAAAAAACTTCAGATTTGCTTGCATCCAGCATAGTTCTATAGTTCCAAAAATTGAAGCGAGTGTACGTTATTTTTGAAGGTTGCATTAAATGCTGTTAATTTATAATCATTATTTCTTTGTAGATTCAAATGCATTCCATAATACAGTAGAACCCCTCTATAACGAGTAAAAGTTTAGTCCCTTGACTTTTGTTTACATGCTAAACTGACTCTTTATAGCAAAAATCTGCTTATAAAGAGTAAGTAAGTAGGCTGGTCCCTTGAGCTCTCGTTATAGAGGGGTTCTACTGTATTTATATTAATAAAACATAATTTATGATCGATAATAGTTATTTATGTTCCATAAATTATGTATCAAGGGCATTATGACGATGTTTATGTTGAGGGCAACCAATTTAAAAGGTCGAGGTCCGTCAGGCCCGAGAGTTTTTAAGTTGCTTGAGAGCATAAACATCGAGTAATGCCAGTGGTGCATACAACGTTTTATATTACACTGCATTTGAATTTGAGAAAATTTAAAAAATTTTATTAATTTTGAATTTGATTTTGCTAAATTTTTTAGTTTGCAGTGGCTTGTATATAATAGGTCTGTTCCAACAAGCAGTTATCTCCAGTTCTAAGGATTATGTGCATGCTCTTTAACTAAATTTTTGAGTATTAAGGCGGAGATTCAGTTGTAACTGAACGTTGTAATGTAATGTAACGCTCGATGCGAGCATTACATTACATAGCTCGTTTCTTTGGCACTGAGAATGCTCATTCGTGTTCGCTTCGTGCTCGTTTATCGGTAGTGACTATCGAATGCTCGTGTTACATTACATTAAAACAGGGGCGCCGACTTTCTAAAAGTTTGAGGGGTGCCGAAAAAATTTCTAAAAATGGGATGGGGAAAATTTGTGGAAAATTTCAGTTTTAACACGTTTTTATTTTTTATTACTTTCCATTTTATTTTGTATTTTAAAGTAAGTATTTTTTTGGTTGTAAGTTTATGATGGTGTCTATTAAGGAGGTATTCTAGTCTAGAGGCACGAATTTTCGGGCAGCTTTTGAAGCTCTGTACAACAAGCTGTTGTACCTTATTAGAATCTATAATCAGGGCCTATTTTACCACTAGGCGTATTAGGCACGTGCCTAGGGCCCAATGGCCAGAGGGGCCCTAAAAGCGAGAACATAAAATCGTAAAATAAAAATGAAATACTGATAATATAACCCAAAAATTGGGCCTTCGATGCTATTAGTTACACTCGAATATAAGCGGCCCGAAAATTTTCTAAAGCCTAATGCCGAACTCAGTTAAAAATAGGTACTGGGAATAGATTAAAATTCTTAGCCTGTTATGTACAATGCCTGGTATTTTTGATTGTGGTGTGCCCTGAGCGAAAACCATACTATTGGTTAGGATCAGGACCAGCGCTAAGCACTAGGGAAACTAGGCAACTGCCTGGGGTGCAAACCAGATCAAGGTGCAAAAATTAAAAAAAAACTTAAAGCAAGTTTTGCCGCAAAAAGGCTAGATTTTTTTATCTGCAATTTTATGAGGTCTGGAGATCGTAGAATACCGGTCTAGGACGTTTGAACGCGGCCGGTTGAACGCAGCAGGTTGAACGCGGCCGTTTAAACGCAGAACCGATTGAACGCAGAGACGTTTGAACGCGAGGACGTTGGAACGCAGGGACATTTGAACGCAAGGACGTTTGAACGCAGGAATGTTTAAACGCGAGGACGTTTGAACGCAGGGACGTTTGAACGCAGGGACGTTTGAACGCAGGGACATTTGAACGCGAGAAATTAGATGCAATTGCACCCCCCTTGTTATATTTAAATGTGGGATGGTATTCTGCATGAACGACTACGGATAGCTGAAGAAAATGTAAACTGCCCTCCAAAGAAAAAAAGCAAAATCAATCTCTAGTCCATTAGCAGGTTAGTTACCTTAGGTGACTAAGGTAATGGGACGTCTATTAATTATGTGAGGCGATTTTGGAAATTTTTCGACTCCGCCTCCCCACCTAGTGAGATGCTGTGAGATTTGGCTTGAATTCCCCCCCCCACCCTAATCTCACGTGAGATGGTTTGTTTTACTTATAATTAACACAGTTTTCTCGCAATTTTACAGTTTCTTGCGGAAAAAAAAATTACGTGATATTTTCCGAGACCCCATCTTTTCCCAACGTGAGATTTAGTGTGATTCTGCTTGACCCCCCCTAAACGCTTCGCGTAATTAAAGGACGTCCCCTAAGCTAAATGTTACCTATATATTATGTATTGGAAAATCTATAGATAAAAAATAAAAAGCTGTTAGTCAATCCTTACCACGATTAGATGATTCTGAATCATCTGATTTGCCGTAGTTGCGTTTATCAAAACCGATCTTCCGCTCCGGTCCCCTACACTCTGGACCGTTTTAACAAACGCTGTACTCACTAAAAATATCCCCCTAGTCCGGTCCTACTCGGTAAAGTGTGCTACTTGGAAGAGGGTGACCTCCCGCGATGTGCACTTGACGCTTTGATATTCGTGCCTTTGTAATTAATTACACGCAATAATTCTAAACGATTATTATACTATTATTTTAAATAATAATTAATAGACCCCTCTTTATTATATTTACCTAAATATAATTTGAACCCCTTATTGCATGAATTAAAACCAAAATTATGATTAGAAGTTGGTTTTATAAAATAAAATTTATATCACACAAAAATAGGGCTACCGCATACGAAGCCATATATGGCTAAGGGGTTTATAAATAAAATAAAAATTAATTATAAAAATATAATAATATTAAAATAATAATAAAAAGAAGACTATCACGGCCTGG
This sequence comes from Cantharis nigra, assembly GCA_958510845.1. Taxonomy (NCBI): domain Eukaryota; kingdom Metazoa; phylum Arthropoda; class Insecta; order Coleoptera; family Cantharidae; genus Cantharis; species Cantharis nigra. The sequence goes on along the minus strand of OY294033.1, from coordinate 263,446 downwards.
CACTTGTATGCGTCGATTGCTAAGCCGAAATCACCGGTTCGATTTGGGCGGAGTAAAAACTTTATTCTGACCGTCTTCCCTCGGCAGGCAATTGCAAACCACCGAGGTATCTGCTTAGAGAACCCTTCTAAATAAAAATAAGTGGTCACTATGCTCTTACGTAGAGCGAAGGAATCTGAGAGAAAAAAATAATATTTAAATATAATAAAGGGGGTGGGTGCAATTGGATACAATTTCTCGCGTTCAAACGGTCCTGCGTTCAAACGTCCTTGAGTTCAAATGTCTCTGCGTTTAAACGTCCTCGCGTTCAAACGTCCCTGCGGTCAACCGGCTCGGCGTTCAAACGGCCGCGTTCAACCGGCTGCGTTCAACCGGCCGCGTTCAACCGGCTGCGTTCAACCGGCCGCGTTCAAATGTCCGGCTCCGTAGAATACCCCTAGCATTAATATTGCTGAGCGAACAAAGAGCAAAACGTGCCCCCGGTTTACCAATAACTACATTGAAGATATAATAAATATAGATAAATGTAGATCTAATATAATAATAAATACGTTTAACTTCAATTGTTCAATAACAGCTTGACATTAAACATAAACTAACCTTACTAAAGGTAGCTACTTCTGAGACATGCAAGTATAGAATTACTTGTAGGCTTGGCAGCGAAATCAGCTTTTTTATGGCTTAATCATATAAAAAAAAAAACAACCTGGGCCTGGTGCGAGAGCTCCAAAGTCAACTAAAATGCAAATCAAAAGTTTGAATTTTACAGCTGCATAAAACGAAAAATATCATACTTGAGGAAATTCTGACTGCGCCATTCGAATTTTCTCAACAATTTGCATAAGAAACCGCAGAAATTGTAGCTAAATTCAAACTTTCATTTTTTGGGGTCAAAAAACACCAAAGGGGTTAACCTTTCGTTTTTTTCAAAAATCTTAAAAATTTTAGGTGTTCTTTTTATTAGTTTATTCGACGTATTTTAATGCCTGCATATAAAAAAAAAACAACCTGGGCTTGGCGCGAGACCTCCAAAGTCCACTAAAATGCAAATCAAAAATTGGAACTTTAAAGCTGCATAAAACGAAAAATATCATACTAGAGGAAATTCTGACTGCGTCATTCCAATTTTCTCAACAATTTGCATAAGAAACCGCAACAATTTTAGCTAAATTCAAACTTTCATTTTTTGGGGTCAAAAAACACCAAAGGGGTTAACCTTTCGTTTTTTTCAAAAATCTTAAAAATTTTAGGTGGTGTTTTTATTAGTTTATTCGACGTAGTTTAATGATTGCAAATAAAGAAAAACAACCTGGGCCTGGCGCGAGAGCTCCAAAGTCAACTAAAATGCAAATCAAAAATTGGAAATTTAAAGCTGCATAAAACGAAAAATATCATACTAGAGGAAATTCTGACTGCGTCATTTCAATTTTCTCAACAATTTGCATAAGAAACCGCAACAATTTTAGCTAAATTCAAACTTTCATTTTTTGGGGTCAAAAAACACCAAAGGGGTTAACCTTTCGTTTTTTTCAAAAATCTTAAAAATTTTAGGTGGTGTTTTTATTAGTTTATTCGACGTAGTTTAATGATTGCAAATAAAGAAAAACAACCTGGGCCTGGCGCGAGAGCTCCAAAGTCAACTAAAATGCAAATCAAAAATTGGAAATTTAAAGCTGCATAAAACGAAAAATATTATACTTGAGGAAATTCTGACTGCGCCATCCTAATTTTCTCAACAATTTGCATAAGAAACCGCAAAAATTTTAGCTAAATTCAAACTTCCATTGTTTGGGGTCAAAAAACACCGAAGGGGTTAACCTTTCGTTTTTTTTAAAAATCTTAATAATTGTAGGTGGTCTTTTTATTAGTTTATTTGACGTAGTTTAATGCCTGCATATAAAAAAAAACAACCTGGGCCTGGCGCGAGAGCTCCAAAGTCAACTAAAATGCAAATCAAAAATTGGAACTTTAAAGCTGCATAAAACGAAAAATATCATACTTGAGGAAATTCTGACTGCGCCATTCGAATTTTCTCAACAATTTGCATAAGAAACCGCAACAATTTTAGCTAAATTCAAACTTTCATTTTTTAGGGTCAAAAAACACCAAAGGGGTTCCCCTTTCGTTTCTTTCAAAAATCTTAAAAATTTTAGGTGGTCTTTTTATTAGTTTATTCGATGTAGTTTAATGCCTGCATATCAAAAAAAAAAACAACCAGGGCCTGGCGCGAGAGCTCCAAAGTCAATTAAAATGCAAATCAAAAATTGGAACTTTAAAGCTGCATAAAACGAAAAATATCATACTTGAGGCAATTCTGACTGCGCCATTCGAATTTTCTCAACAATTTGCATAAGAAACCGCAAAAATTTTAGTTAAATTCAAACTTTCATTTTTTGGGGTCAAAAAACACCAAAGGGGTTAACCTTTCGTTTTTTTCAAAAATTTTAAAAATTTTAGGTGGTCTTTTTATTAGTTTATTCGACGTATTTTAATACCTGCATATATAAAAAACAACCTGGGCCTGGCGCGAGTGCTCCAAAGTCAACTAAAATGCAAATTAAAAATTGGAACTTTAAAGCTGCATAAAACGAAAAATATCATACTTGATGAAATTCTGACTGCGCCATTTGAATTTTCTCAACAATTTGCATAAGAAACCGCTAAAATTTTAGCTAAATTCAAACTTTCATTTTTTGGGGTCAAAAAACACCAAAGGGGTTAACCTTTCGTTTTTTTCATAAATCTTAAAAATTTTAGGTGGTCTTTTTATTAGTTTATTCGACGTAGTTTAATGCCTGCATATCAAAAAAAAAAACAACCAGGGCCTGGCCCGAGAGCTCCAAAGTCAATTAAAATGCAAATCAAAAATTGGAACTTTAAAGCTGCATAAAACGAAAAATATCATACTTGATGAAATTCTGACTGCGCCATTCGAATTTTCTCAACAATTTGCATAAGAAACCGCTAAAATTTTAGCTAAATTAAAACTTTCATTTTTTAGGGTCAAAAAACACCAAAGGGGTTAACCTTTCGTTTTTTTCAAAAATCTTAAAAATTTTAGGTGGTCTTTTTATTAGTTTATTCGACGTAGTTTAATGCCTGCATATCAAAAAAAAAAACAACCAGGGCCTGGCGCGAGAGCTCCAAAGTCAACTAAAATGCAAATCAAAAATTGGAACTTTAAAGCTGCATAAAACGAAAAATATCATACTTGAGGCAATTCTGACTGCGCCATTCGAATTTTCTCCACAATTTGCATAAGAAACCGCAAAAATTTTAGTTAAATTCAAACTTTCATTTTTTGGGGTCAAAAAACACCAAAGGGGTTAACCTTTCGTTATTTTCAAAAATCTTAAAAATTTTAGGTGGTCTTTTTATTAGTTTATTCGACGTATTTTAATGCCTGCATATAAAAAAAACAACCTGGGCCTGACGCGAGTGCTCCAAAGCCAACTAAAGCGCAAATCAAAAATTGGAACTTTAAAGCTGCATAAATCGAAAAGTATCATACTTGGGGAAATTCTGACTGCGCCATTCGAATTTTCTCAACAATTTGCATAAGAAACCGTAAAAATTTTAGCTAAATTCAAACTTTCATTTTTTTGGGGTCAAAAAACACCAAAGGGGTTAACCTTCCGTTTTTTTCAAAAATCTTAAAAAATTTAGGTGGTCTTTTTATTAGTTAATTCGACGTATTTTAATGCCAGCATTTAAAAAAACAGACTGGGACTGGCGGAAGAGCTCCAAAGTACACTAAAACGCAAACCAAAAATTGGAACTTTAAAGCAGCATATATCGAAAAGTATCATACTTGGGGAAATTCTGACTGCGGCATTCTAATTTTCTCATCAATTTGCATAAGAAACCACAAAAATTTTAGCGAAATTCAAACTTTCATTTTTTGGGGTCAAAAAACACCAAAGGGGTTAACCTTCCGCTTTTTTTCCAAAAATCTTAAAAAATTTATGTGTTCTTTTTATTAGTTAATTGGACGTATTTTAATGCCAGCATATAAAAAAAACAGCCTGGGACTGGCGGAAGAGCTCCAAAGTCAACTAAAACGCAAATCAAAAATTGGAACTTTAAAGCTGCATAATACAAAAAGTATCATACTTGGGGAAATTCTGACTGCGCCATTCTAATTTTCTCATCAATTTGCATAAGAAACCACAAAAATTTTAGCGAAATTCAAACTTTCAGTTTTTGGGGTCAAAAAACCCCAAAGGGGTTAACCTTCCGTCTTATTCAAAAGTCTTAAAAAATTTATGTGGTCTTTTTATTAGTTAATTCGACGTATTTGTATGCCAGCATATAAAAAAAACAGCCTGGGACTGGCGGAAGAGCTCCAAAGTCAACTAAAACGCAAATCAAAAATTGTAACTTTAAAGCTGCCTAAATCGAAAAGTATCACATTTGCGGAAATTCTGACTGCGCCATTCTAATTTTCTCATCAATTTGCATAAGAAACCACAAAAATTTTAGCGAAATTCAAACTTTCATTTTTTGGAGTCAAAAAACACTAAAGGGGTTAACCTTCCGTTTTTTTCAAAAATCTTAAAAAATTTATGTGGTCTTTTTATTAGTTAATTCGACGTATTTTAATGCCAGCATATAAAAAACAGCCTGGGACTGGCGGAAGAGCTCCAAAGTCAACTAAAACGCAATTCAAAAATTGGAACTTTAAAGCTGCATAAATCGAAAAGTATCATACTTGGGGAAATTCTGACGGCGCCATTCTAATTTTCTCATCAATTTGCATAAGAAACCACAAAAATTTTAGCGAAATTCAAACTTTCATTTTTTGGGGTCAAAAAACACCAAAGGGGTTAACCTTACGTTTTTTTCAAAAATCTTAAAAAGTTTAGGTGGCCTTTTTATTACTTAAATCGACGTACTTAGATGCCTACTGCTGGATTCAGCCCTCAGAACCTCGCGGAATCAATCAAAACAGTGTAAAATCGCGAAACAAATGGATGGCATATTGACCCCGAATGTGTTACGTTTAAAGCCAAATAAAATAAAAAATTTCATACTTACGAGAAATCTGACTGCGCCATTCGAATTTTCTGATCAAAATACATAAGAACGAGTGAAAGAAGCTGCCGAATTCTACTTTTCATTTTTTGGGGTCAAAAAACACCAAAGGGGTTAACCTTACGTTTTTTTCAAAAATCTTAAAAAATTTAGGTGGCCTTTTTATTACTTAAATCGACGTACTTAGATGCCTACTGCTGGATTCAGCCCTCAGAACCTCGCGGAATCAATCAAAACAGTGTAAAATCGCGAAACAAATGGATGGCAAATTGACCCCGAATGTGTTACGTTTAAAGCCAAATAAAATAAAAAATTTCATACTTACGAGAAATCTGACTGCGCCATTCGAATTTTCTGATCAAAATACATAAGAAACAGTGAAAGAAGCTGCCGAATTCCACTTTTCATTTTTTGGGGTCAAAAAACACCAAAGGGGTTAACCTTACGTTTTTTTCAAAAATCTTAAAAAATTTAGGTGGCCTTTTTATTACTTAAATCGACGTACTTAGATGCCTACTGCTGGATTCAGCCCTCAGAACCTCGCGGAATCAATCAAAACAGTGTAAAATCGCGAAACAAATGGATGGCAAATTGACCCCGAATGTGTTACGTTTAAAGCCAAATAAAATAAAAAATATCATACTTACGAGAAATCTCACTGCGCCAATCGAATTTTCTGATCAAAATACATAAGAAACAGTGAAAGAAGCTGCCGAATTCCACTTTTCATTTTTTGGGGTCAAAAAACACCAAAGGGGTTAACCTTACGTTTTTTTCAAAAATCTTAAAAAATTTAGGTGGCCTTTTTATTACTTAAATCGACGTACTTAGATGCCTACTGCTGGATTCAGCCGTCAGAACCTCGCGGAATCAATCAAAACAGTGTAAAATCGCGAAACTAATGGATGGCAAATTGACCCCGAATGTGTTACGTTTAAAGCCAAATAAAATAAAAAATATCATACTTAGAGAAATCTGACTGCGCCATTCGAATTTTCTGATCAAAATACATAAGAAACAGTGAAAGAAGCTGCCGAATTCCACTTTTCATTTTTTGGGGTCAAAAAACACCAAAGGGGTTAACCTTACGTTTTTTTCAAAAATCTTAAAAAATTTAGGTGGCCTTTTTATTACTTAAATCGACGTACTTAGATGCCTACTGCTGGATTCAGCCCTCAGAACCTCGCGGAATCAATCAAAACAGTGTAAAATCGCGAAACTAATGGATGGCAAATTGACCCCAAATGTGTTACGTTTAAAGCCAAATAAAATAAAAAATATCATACTTACGAGAAATCTGACTGCGCCAATCGAATTTTCTGATCAAAATACATAAGAAACAGTGAAAGAAGCTGCCGAATTCCACTTTTCATTTTTTGGGGTCAAAAAACACCAAAGGGGTTAACCTTACGTTTTTTTCAAAAATCTTAAAAAATTTAGGTGGCCTTTTTATTACTTAAATCGACGTACTTAGATGCCTACTGCTGGATTCAGCCCTCAGAACCTCGCGGAATCAATCAAAACAGTATAAAATCGCGAAACAAATGGATGGCAAATTGACCCCGAATGTGTTACGTTTAAAGCCAAATAAAATAAAAAATATCATACTTACGAGAAATCTGACTGCGCCATTCGAATTTTCTGATCAAAATACATAAGAAACATTGAAAGAAGTTGCCGAATTCAACTTTTCATTTTTTGGGGTCAAAAAACACCAAAGGGGTTAACCTTACGTTTTTTTCAAAAATCTTAAAAAATCTAGGTGGCCTTTTTATTACTTAAATCGACGTACTTAGATGCCTACTGCTGGATTCAGCCCTAAGAACCTCGCGGAATCAATCAAAACAGTGTAAAATCGCGAAACAAATGGATGGCAAATTGACCCCGAATGTGTTACGTTTAAAGCCAAATAAAATAAAAAATATCATACTTACGAGAAATCTGACTGCGCCATTCGAATTTTCTGATCAAAATACATAAGAAACAGTGAAAGAAGCTGCCGAATTCCACTTTTCATTTTTTGGGGTCAAAAAACACCAAAGGGGTTAACCTTACGTTTTTTTCAAAAATCTTAAAAAATTTAGGTGGCCTTTTTATTACTTAAATCGATGTACTTAGATGCCTACTGCTGGATTCAGTCCTCAGAACCTCGCGGAATCAATCAAAACAGTGTAAAATCGCGAAACAAATGGATGGCAAATTGACCCCGAATGTGTTACGTTTAAAGCCAAATAAAATAAAAAATATCATACTTACGAGAAATCTGACTGCGCCATTCGAATTTTCTGATCAAAATACATAAGAAACAGTGAAAGAAGCTGCCGAATTCCACTTTTCATTTTTTGGGGTCAAAAAACACCAAAGGGGTTAACCTTACGTTTTTTTCAAAAATCTTAAAAAATTTAGGTGGCCTTTTTATTACTTAAATCGACGTACTTAGATGCCTACTGCTGGATTCAGCCCTCAGAACCTCGCGGAATCAATCAAAACAGTGTAAAATCGCGAAACAAATGGATGGCAAATTGACCCCGAATATGTTACGTTTAAAGCCAAATAAAATAAAAAATATCATACTTACGAGAAATCTGACTGCGCCATTCGAATTTTCTGATCAAAATACATAAGAAACAGTGAAAGAAGCTGCCGAATTCCACTTTTCATTTTTTGGGGTCAAAAAACACCAAAGGGGTTAACCTTACGTTTTTTTCAAAAATCTTAAAAAATTTAGGTGGCCTTTTTATTACTTAAATCGACGTACTTAGATGCCTACTGCTGGATTCAGCCCTCAGAACCTCGCGGAATCAATCAAAACAGTGTAAAATCGCGAAACAAATGGATGGCAAATTGACCCCGAATGTGTTACGTTTAAAGCCAAATAAAATAAAAAATATCATACTTACGAGAAATCTGACTGCGCCATTCGAATTTTCTGATCAAAATACATAAGAAACAGTGAAAGAAGCTGCCGAATTCCACTTTTCATTTTTTGGGGTCAAAAAACACCAAAGGGGTTAACCTTACATTTTTTTCAAAAATCTTAAAAAATTTAGGTGGCCTTTTTATTACTTAAATCGACGTACTTAGATGCCTACTGCTGGATTCAGCCCTCAGAACCTCGCGGAATCAATCAAAACAGTGTAAAATCGCCAAACAAATGGATGGCAAATTGACCCCGAATGTGTTACGTTTAAAGCCAAATAAAATAAAAAATATCATACTTACGAGAAATCTGACTGCGCCATTCGAATTTTCTGATCAAAATACATAAGAAACAGTGAAAGAAGCTGCCGAATTCCACTTTTCATTTTTTGGGGTCAAAAAACACCAAAGGGGTTAACCTTACGTTTTTTTCAAAAATCTTAAAAAATTTAGGTGGCCTTTTTATTACTTAAATCGACGTACTTAGATGCCTACTGCTGGATTCAGCCCTCAGAACCTCGCGGAATCAATCAAAACAGTGTAAAATCGCGAAACAAATGGATGGCAAATTGACCCCGAATGTGTTACGTTTAAAGCCAAATAAAATAAAAAATATCATACTTACGAGAAATCTGACTGCGCCATTCGAATTTTCTGATCAAAATACATAAGAAACAGTGAAAGAAGCTGCCGAATTCCACTTTTCATTTTTTGGGGTCAAAAAACACCAAAGGGGTTAACCTTACGTTTTTTTCAAAAATCTTAAAAAATTTAGGTGGCCTTTTTATTACTTAAATCGACGTACTTAGATGCCTACTGCTGGATTCAGCCCTCAGAACCTCGCGGAATCAATCAAAACAGTGTAAAATCGCGAAACAAATGGATGGCAAATTGACCCCGAATGTGTTACGTTTAAAGCCAAATAAATTAAAAAATATCATACTTACGAGAAATCTGACTGCGCCATTCGAATTTTCTGATCAAAATACATAAGAAACAGTGAAAGAAGCTGCCGAATTCCACTTTTCATTTTTTGGGGTCAAAAAACACCAAAGGGGTTGACCTTACGTTTTTTTCAAAAATCTTAAAAAATTTAGGTGGCCTTTTTATTACTTAAATCGACGTACGTAGATGCCTACTGCTGGATTCAGCCCTCAGAACCTCGCGGAATCAATCAAAACAGTGTAAAATCGCGAAACAAATGGATGGCAAATTGACCCCGAATGTGTTACGTTTAAAGCCAAATAAAATAAAAAATATCATACTTACGGGAAATCTGACTGCGCCATTCGAATTTTCTGATCAAAATACATAAGAAACAGTGAAAGAAGCTGCCGAATTCCACTTTTCATTTTTTGGGGTCAAAAAACACCAAAGGGGTTAACCTTACGTTTTTTTCAAAAATCTTAAAAAATTTAGGTGGCCTTTTTATTACTTAAATCGACGTACTTAGATGCCTACTGCTGGATTCAGCCCTCAGAACCTCGCGGAATCAATCAAAACAGTGTAAAATCGCGAAACAAATGGATGGCAAATTGACCCCGAATGTGTTACGTTTAAAGCCAAATAAAATAAAAAATATCATACTTACGAGAAATCTGACTGCGCCATTCGAATTTTCTGATCAAAATACATAAGAAACAGTGAAAGAAGCTGCCGAATTCCACTTTTCATTTTTTGGGGTCAAAAAACACCAAAGGGGTTAACCTTACGTTTTTTTCAAAAATCTTAAAAAATTTAGGTGGCCTTTTTATTACTTAAATCGACGTACTTAGATGCCTACTGCTGGATTCAGCCCTCAGAACCTCGCGGAATCAATCAAAACAGTGTAAAATCGCCAAACAAATGGATGGCAAATTGACCCCGAATGTGTTACGTTTAAAGCCAAATAAAATAAAAAATATCATACTTACGAGAAATCTGACTGCGCCATTCCAATTTTCTGATCAAAATACATAAGAAACAGTGAAAGAAGCTGCCGAATTCCACTTTTCATTTTTTGGGGTCAAAAAACACCAAAGGGGTTAACCTTACGTTTTTTTCAAAAATCTTAAAAAATTTAGGTGGCCTTTTTATTACTTAAATCGACGTACTTAGATGCCTACTGCTGGATTCAGCCCTCAGAACCTCGCGGAATCAATCAAAACAGTGTAAAATCGCGAAACAAATGGATGGCAAATTGACCCCGAATGTGTTACGTTTAAAGCCAAATAAAATAAAAAATATCATACTTACGGGAAATCTGACTGCGCCATTCGAATTTTCTGATCAAAATACATAAGAAACAGTGAAAGAAGCTGCCGAATTCCACTTTTCATTTTTTGGGGTCAAAAAACACCAAAGGGGTTAACCTTACGTTTTTTTCAAAAATCTTAAAAAATTTAGGTGGCCTTTTTATTACTTAAATCGACGTACTTAGATGCCTACTGCTGGATTCAGCCCTCAGAACCTCGCGGAATCAATCAAAACAGTTTAAAATCGCGAAACAAATGGATGGCAAATTGACCCCGAATGTGTTACGTTTAAAGCCAAATAAAATAAAAAATATCATACTTACGAGAAATCTGACTGCGCCATTCGAATTTTCTGATCAAAATACATAAGAAACAGTGAAAGAAGCTGCCGAATTCCACTTTTCATTTTTTGGGGTCAAAAAACACCAAAGGGGTTAACCTTACGCATTTTTCAAAAATCTTAAAAAATTTAGGTGGCCTTTTTATTACTTAAATCGACGTACTTAGATGCCTACTGCTGGATTCAGCCCTCAGAACCTCGCGGAATCAATCAAAACAGTGTAAAATCGCCAAACAAATGGATGGCAAATTGACCCCGAATGTGTTACGTTTAAAGCCAAATAAAATAAAAAATATCATACTTACGAGAAATCTGACTGCGCCATTCGAATTTTCTGATCAAAATACATAAGAAACAGTGAAAGAAGCTGCCGAATTCCACTTTTCATTTTTTGGGGTCAAAAAACACCAAAGGGGTTAACCTTACGTTTTTTTCAAAAATCTTAAAAAATTTAGGTGGCCTTTTTATTACTTAAATCGACGTACTTAGATGCCTACTGCTGGATTCAGCCCTCAGAACCTCGCGGAATCAATCAAAACAGTGTAAAATCGCGAAACAAATGGATGGCAAATTGACCCCGAATGTGTTACGTTTAAAGCCAAATAAAATAAAAAATATCATACTTACGGGAAATCTGACTGCGCCATTCGAATTTTCTGATCAAAATACATAAGAAACAGTGAAAGAAGCTGCCGAATTCCACTTTTCATTTTTTGGGGTCAAAAAACACCAAAGGGGTTAACCTTACGTTTTTTTCAAAAATCTTAAAAAATTTAGGTGGCCTTTTTATTACTTAAATCGACGTACTTAGATGCCTACTGCTGGATTCAGCCCTCAGAACCTCGCGGAATCAATCAAAACAGTGTAAAATCGCGAAACACATGGATGGCAAATTGACCCCGAATGTGTTACGTTTAAAGCCAAATAAAATAAAAAATATCATACTTACGAGAAATCTGACTGCGCCATTCGAATTTTCTGATCAAAATACATAAGAAACAGTGAAAGAAGCTGCCGAATTCCACTTTTCATTTTTTGGGGTCAAAAAACACCAAAGGGGTTAACCTTACGTTTTTTTCAAAAATCTTAAAAAATCTAGGTGGCCTTTTTATTACTTAAATCGACGTACTTAGATGCCTACTGCTGGATTCAGCCCTCAGAACCTCGCGGAATCAATCAAAACAGTGTAAAATCGCGAAACAAATGGATGGCAAATTGACCCCGAATGTGTTACGTTTAAAGCCAAATATAATCAAAAATATCATACTTACGAGAAATCTGACTGCACCAATTGAATTTTCTGATCAAAATACATAAGAAACAGTGAAAGAAGCTGCCGAATTCCACTTTTCATTTTTTGGGGTCAAAAAACACCAAAGGGGTTAACCTTACGTTTTTTTCAAAAATCTTAAAAAATTTAGGTGGTCTTTTTATTACTTAAATCGACGTACTTAGATGCCTACTGCTGGATTCAGCCCTCAGAACCTCGCGGAAACAATCAAAACAGTGTAAAATCGCGAAACAAATGGATGGCAAATTGACCCCGAATGTGTTACGTTTAAAGCCAAATAAAATAAAAAATATCATACTTACGAGAAATCTGACTGCACCAATTGAATTTTCTGATCAAAATACATAAGAAACAGTGAAAGAAGCTGCCGAATTCCACTTTTCATTTTTTGGGGTCAAAAAACACCAAAGGGGTTAACCTTACGTTTTTTTCAAAAATCTTAAAAAATTTAGGTGGCCTTTTTATTACTTAAATCGACGTACTTAGATGCCTACTGCTGGATTCAGCCCTCAGAACCTCGCGGAATCAATCAAAACAGGGTAAAATCGCGAAACAAATGGATGGCAAATTGACCCCGAATGTGTTACGTTTAAAGCCAAATAAAATAAAAAATATCATACTTACGGGAAATCTGACTGCCCCATTCGAATTTTCTGATCAAAATACATAAGAAACAGTGAAAGAAGCTGCCGAATTCCACTTTTCATTTTTTGGGGTCAAAAAACACCAAAGGGGTTAACCTTACGTTTTTTTCAAAAATCTTAAAAAATTTATGTGGCCTTTTTATTACTTAAATCGACGTACTTAGATGCCTACTGCTGGATTCAGCCCTCAGAACCTCGCGGAATCAATCAAAACAGTGTAAAATCGCGAAACAAATGGATGGCAAATTGACCCCGAATGTGTTACGCTTAAAGCCAAATAAAATAAAAAATATCATACTTACGAGAAATCTGACTGCGCCATTCGAATTTTCTGATCAAAATACATAAGAAACAGTGAAAGAAGCTGCCGAATTCCACTTTTCATTTTTTGGGGTCAAAAAACACCAAAGGGGTTAACCTTACGTTTTTTTTCAAAAATCTTAAAAAATTTAGGTGGCCTTTTTATTACTTAAATCGACGTACTTAGATGCCTACTGCTGGATTCAGCCCTCAGAACCTCGCGGAACAAATCAAAACAGTGTAAAATCGCGAAACAAATGGATGGCAAATTGACCCCGAATGTGTTTCGTTTAAAGCCAAATAAAATAAAAAATATCATACTTACGAGAAATCTGACTGCGCCATTCGAATTTTCTGATCAAAATACATAAGAAACAGTGAAAGAAGCTGCCGAATTCCACTTTTCATTTTTTGGGGTCAAAAAACACCAAAGGGGTTAACCTTACGTTTTTTTTCAAAAATCTTAAAAAATTTAGGTGGCCTTTTTATTACTTAAATCGACGTACTTAGATGCCTACTGCTGGATTCAGCCCTCAGAACCTCGCGGAATCAATCAAAACAGTGTAAAATCGCGAAACAAATGGATGGCAAATTGACCCCGAATGTGTTACGTTTAAAGCCAAATAAAATAAAAAATATCATACTTACGAGAAATCTGACTGCGCCATTCGAATTTTCTGATCAAAATACATAAGAAACAGTGAAAGAAGCTGCCGAATTCCACTTTTCATTTTTTGGGGTCAAAAAACACCAAAGGGGTTAACCTTACGTTTTTCTCAAAAATCTTAAAAAATTTAGGTGGCCTTTTTATTACTTAAATCGACGTACTTAGATGCCTACTGCTGGATTCAGCCCTCAGAACCTCGCGGAATCAATCAAAACAGTGTAAAATCGCGAAACAAATGGATGGCAAATTGACCCCGAATGTGTTACGTTTAAAGCCAAATAAAATAAAAAATATCATACTTACGAGAAATCTGACTGCGCCATTCGAATTTTCTGATCAAAATACATAAGAAACAGTGAAAGAAGCTGCCGAATTCCACTTTTCATTTTTTGGGGTCAAAAAACACCAAAGGGGTTAACCTTACGTTTTTTTTCAAAAATCTTAAAAAATTTAGGTGGCCTTTTTATTACTTAAATCGACGTACTTAGATGCCTACTGCTGGATTCAGCCCTCAGAACCTCGCGGAACCAATCAAAACAGTGTAAAATCGCGAAACAAATGGATGGCAAATTGACCCCGAATGTGTTACGTTTAAAGCCAAATAAAATAAAAAATATCATACTTACGGGAAATCTGACTGCCCCATTCGAATTTTCTGATCAAAATACATAAGAAACAGTGAAAGAAGCTGCCGAATTCCACTTTTCATTTTTTGGGGTCAAAAAACACCAAAGGGGTTAACCTTACGTTTTTTTTCAAAAATCTTAAAAAATTTAGGTGGCCTTTTTATTACTTAAATCGACGTACTTAGATGCCTACTGCTGGATTCAGCCCTCAGAACCTCGCGGAATCAATCAAAACAGTGTAAAATCGCGAAACAAATGGATGGCAAATTGACCCCGAATGTGTTACGTTTAAAGCCAAATAAAATAAAAAATATCATACTTACGAGAAATCTGACTGCGCCATTCGAATTTTCTGATCAAAATACATAAGAAACAGTGAAAGAAGCTGCCGAATTCCACTTTTCATTTTTTGGGGTCAAAAAACACCAAAGGGGTTAACCTTACGTTTTTTTTTCAAAAATCTTAAAAAATTTAGGTGGCCTTTTTATTACTTAAATCGACGTACTTAGATGCCTACTGCTGGATTCAGCCCTCAGAACCTCGCGGAACCAATCAAAACAGTGTAAAATCGCGAAACAAATGGATGGCAAATTGACCCCGAATGTGTTACGTTTAAAGCCAAATAAAATAAAAAATATCATACTTACGAGAAATCTGACTGCGCCATTCGAATTTTCTGATCAAAATACATAAGAAACAGTGAAAGAAGCTGCCGAATTCCACTTTTCATTTTTTGGGGTCAAAAAACACCAAAGGGGTTAACCTTACGTTTTTTTTCAAAAATCTTAAAAAATTTAGGTGGCCTTTTTATTACTTAAATCGACGTACTTAGATGCCTACTGCTGGATTCAGCCCTCAGAACCTCGCGGAATCAATCAAAACAGTGTAAAATCGCGAAACAAATGGATGGCAAATTGACCCCGAATGTGTTACGTTTAAAGCCAAATAAAATAAAAAATATCATACTTACGAGAAATCTGACTGCGCCATTCGAATTTTCTGATCAAAATACATAAGAAACAGTGAAAGAAGCTGCCGAATTCCACTTTTCATTTTTTGGGGTCAAAAAACACCAAAGGGGTTAACCTTACGTTTTTTTCAAAAATCTTAAAAAATTTAGGTGGCCTTTTTATTACTTAAATCGACGTACTTAGATGCCTACTGCTGGATTCAGCCCTCAGAACCTCGCGGAATCAATCAAAACAGTGTAAAAACGCGAAACAAATGGATGGCAAATTGACCCCGAATGTGTTACGTTTAAAGCCAAATAAAATAAAAAATATCATACTTACGAGAAATCTGACTGCGCCATTCGAATTTTCTGATCAAAATACATAAGAAACAGTGAAAGAAGCTGCCGAATTCCACTTTTCATTTTTTGGGGTCAAAAAACACCAAAGGGGTTAACCTTACGTTTTTTTTCAAAAATCTTAAAAAATTTAGGTGGCCTTTTTATTACTTAAATCGACGTACTTAGATGCCTACTGCTGGATTCAGCCCTCAGAACCTCGCGGAATCAATCAAAACAGTGTAAAATCGCGAAACAAATGGATGGCAAATTGACCCCGAATGTGTTACGTTTAGAGCCAAATAAAATAAAAAATATCATACTTACGGGAAATCTGACTGCCCCATTCGAATTTTCTGATCAAAATACATAAGAAACAGTGAAAGAAGCTGCCGAATTCCACTTTTCATTTTTTGGGGTCAAAAAACACCAAAGGGGTTAACCTTACGTTTTTTTTCAAAAATCTTAAAAAATTTAGGTGGCCTTTTTATTACTTAAATCGACGTACTTAGATGCCTACTGCTGGATTCAGCCCTCAGAACCTCGCGGAATCAATCAAAACAGTGTAAAATCGCGAAACAAATGGATGGCAAATTGACCCCGAATGTGTTACGTTTAAAGCCAAATAAAATAAAAAATATCATACTTACGAGAAATCTGACTGCGCCATTCGAATTTTCTGATCAAAATACATAAGAAACAGTGAAAGAAGCTGCCGAATTCCACTTTTCATTTTTTGGGGTCAAAAAACACCAAAGGGGTTAACCTTACGTTTTTTTTCAAAAATCTTAAAAAATTTAGGTGGCCTTTTTATTACTTAAATCGACGTACTTAGATGCCTACTGCTGGATTCAGCCCTCAGAACCTCGCGGAATCAATCAAAACAGTGTAAAATCGCGAAACAAATGGATGGCAAATTGACCCCGAATGTGTTACGTTTAGAGCCAAATAAAATAAAAAATATCATACTTACGGGAAATCTGACTGCCCCATTCGAATTTTCTGATCAAAATACATAAGAAACAGTGAAAGAAGCTGCCGAATTCCACTTTTCATTTTTTGGGGTCAAAAAACACCAAAGGGGTTAACCTTACGTTTTTTTTCAAAAATCTTAAAAAATTTAGGTGGCCTTTTTATTACTTAAATCGACGTACTTAGATGCCTACTGCTGGATTCAGCCCTCAGAACCTCGCGGAATCAATCAAAACAGTGTAAAATCGCGAAACAAATGGATGGCAAATTGACCCCGAATGTGTTACGTTTAAAGCCAAATAAAATAAAAAATATCATACTTACGAGAAATCTGACTGCGCCATTCGAATTTTCTGATCAAAATACATAAGAAACAGTGAAAGAAGCTGCCGAATTCCACTTTTCATTTTTTGGGGTCAAAAAACACCAAAGGGGTTAACCTTACGTTTTTTTTTCAAAAATCTTAAAAAATTTAGGTGGCCTTTTTATTACTTAAATCGACGTACTTAGATGCCTACTGCTGGATTCAGCCCTCAGAACCTCGCGGAATCAATCAAAACAGTGTAAAATCGCGAAACAAATGGATGGCAAATTGACCCCGAATGTGTTACGTTTAAAGCCAAATAAAATAAAAAATATCATACTTACGAGAAATCTGACTGCGCCATTCGAATTTTCTGATCAAAATACATAAGAAACAGTGAAAGAAGCTGCCGAATTCCACTTTTCATTTTTTGGGGTCAAAAAACACCAAAGGGGTTAACCTTACGTTTTTTTTCAAAAATCTTAAAAAATTTAGGTGGCCTTTTTATTACTTAAATCGACGTACTTAGATGCCTACTGCTGGATTCAGCCCTCAGAACCTCGCGGAACCAATCAAAACAGTGTAAAATCGCGAAACAAATGGATTGCAAATTGACCCCGAATGTGTTACGTTTAAAGCCAAATAAAATAAAAAATATCATACTTACGAGAAATCTGACTGCGCCATTCGAATTTTCTGATCAAAATACATAAGAAACAGTGAAAGAAGCTGCCGAATTCCACTTTTCATTTTTTGGGGTCAAAAAACACCAAAGGGGTTAACCTTACGTTTTTTTTTCAAAAATCTTAAAAAATTTAGGTGGCCTTTTTATTACTTAAATCGACGTACTTAGATGCCTACTGCTGGATTCAGCCCTCAGAACCTCGCGGAATCAATCAAAACAGTGTAAAATCGCGAAACAAATGGATGGCAAATTGACCCCGAATGTGTTACGTTTAAAGCCAAATAAAATAAAAAATATCATACTTACGAGAAATCTGACTGCGCCATTCGAATTTTCTGATCAAAATACATAAGAAACAGTGAAAGAAGCTGCCGAATTCCACTTTTCATTTTTTGGGGTCAAAAAACACCAAAGGGGTTAACCTTACGTTTTTTTTCAAAAATCTTAAAAAATTTAGGTGGCCTTTTTATTAATTAAATCGACGTACTTAGATGCCTACTGCTGGATTCAGCCCTCAGAACCTCGCGGAATCAATCAAAACAGTGTAAAATCGCGAAACAAATGGATGGCAAATTGACCCCGAATGTGTTACGTTTAAAGCCAAATATAATCAAAAATATCATACTTACGAGAAATCTGACTGCACCAATTGAATTTTCTGATCAAAATACATAAGAAACAGTGAAAGAAGCTGCCGAATTCCACTTTTCATCTTTTGGGGTCAAAAAACACCAAAGGGGTTAACCTTACGTTTTTTTCAAAAATCTTAAAAAATTTAGGTGGCCTTTTTATTACTTAAATCGACGTACTTAGATGCCTACTGCTGGATTCAGCCCTCAGAACCTCGCGGAACCAATCAAAACAGTGTAAAATCGCGAAACAAATGGATGGCAAATTGACCCCGAATGTGTTACGTTTAAAGCCAAATAAAATAAAAAATATCATACTTACGAGAAATCTGACTGCGCCATTCGAATTTTCTGATCAAAATACATAAGAAACAGTGAAAGAAGCTGCCGAATTCCACTTTTCATTTTTTGGGGTCAAAAAACACCAAAGGGGTTAACCTTACGTTTTTTTCAAAAATCTTAAAAAATTTAGGTGGCCTTTTTATTACTTAAATCGACGTACTTAGATGCCTACTGCTGGATTCA
Source organism: Cantharis nigra (assembly GCA_958510845.1). Lineage (NCBI taxonomy): Eukaryota > Metazoa > Arthropoda > Insecta > Coleoptera > Cantharidae > Cantharis > Cantharis nigra. The sequence goes on along the minus strand of OY294033.1, from coordinate 244,988 downwards.
GCCCTCAGAACCTCGCGGAATCAATCAAAACAGTGTAAAATCGCGAAACAAATGGATGGCAAATTGACCCCGAATGTGTTACGTTTAAAGCCAAATAAAATAAAAAATATCATACTTACGAGAAATCTGACTGCGCCATTCGAATTTTCTGATCAAAATACATAAGAAACAGTGAAAGAAGCTGCCGAATTCCACTTTTCATTTTTTGGGGTCAAAAAACACCAAAGGGGTTAACCTTACGTTTTTTTTCAAAAATCTTAAAAAATTTAGGTGGCCTTTTCATTACTTAAATCGACGTACTTAGATGCCTACTGCTGGATTCAGCCCTCAGAACCTCGCGGAATCAATCAAAACAGTGTAAAATCGCGAAACAAATGGATGGCAAATTGACCCCGAATGTGTTACGTTTAAAGCCAAATATAATCAAAAATATCATACTTACGAGAAATCTGACTGCACCAATTGAATTTTCTGATCAAATTACATAAGAAACAGTGAAAGAAGCTGCCGAATTCCACTTTTCATTTTTTGGGGTCAAAAAACACCAAAGGGGTTAACCTTACGTTTTTTTCAAATATCTTAAAAAATTTAGGTGGCCTTTTTATTACTTAAATCGACGTACTTAGATGCCTGCTGCTGGATTCAGCCCTCAGAACCTCGCGGAATCAATCAAAACAGTGTAAAATCGCGAAACAAATGGATGGCAAATTGACCCCGAATGTGTTACGTTTAAAGCCAAATAAAATAAAAAATATCATACTTACGAGAAATCTGACTGCGCCATTCGAATTTTCTGATCAAAATACATAAGAAACAGTGAAAGAAGCTGCCGAATTCCACTTTTCATTTTTTGGGGTCAAAAAACACCAAAGGGGTTAACCTTACGTTTTTTTTCAAAAATCTTAAAAAATTTAGGTGGCCTTTTCATTACTTAAATCGACGTACTTAGATGCCTACTGCTGGATTCAGCCCTCAGAACCTCGCGGAATCAATCAAAACAGTGTAAAATCGCGAAACAAATGGATGGCAAATTGACCCCGAATGTGTTACGTTTAAAGCCAAATATAATCAAAAATATCATACTTACGAGAAATCTGACTGCACCAATTGAATTTTCTGATCAAATTACATAAGAAACAGTGAAAGAAGCTGCCGAATTCCACTTTTCATTTTTTGGGGTCAAAAAACACCAAAGGGGTTAACCTTACGTTTTTTTCAAATATCTTAAAAAATTTAGGTGGCCTTTTTATTACTTAAATCGACGTACTTAGATGCCTACTGCTGGATTCAGCCCTCAGAACCTCGCGGAATCAATCAAAACAGTGTAAAATCGCGAAACAAATGGATGGCAAATTGACCCCGAATGTGTTACGTTTAAAGCCAAATAAAATAAAAAATATCATACTTACGAGAAATCTGACTGCGCCATTCGAATTTTCTGATCAAAATACATAAGAAACAGTGAAAGAAGCTGCCGAATTCCACTTTTCATTTTTTGGGGTCAAAAAACACCAAAGGGGTTAACCTTACGTTTTTTTCAAAAATCTTAAAAAATTTAGGTGGCCTTTTTATTACTTAAATCGACGTACTTAGATGCCTACTGCTGGATTCAGCCCTCAGAACCTCGCGGAATCAATCAAAACAGTGTAAAATCGCGAAACAAATGGATGGAAATTGACCCCGAATGTGTTACGTTTAAAGCCAAATAAAATAAAAAATATCATACTTACGAGAAATCTGACTGCGCCATTCGAATTTTCTGATCAAAATACATAAGAAACAGTGAAAGAAGCTGCCGAATTCCACTTTTCATTTTTTGGGGTCAAAAAACACCAAAGGGGTTAACCTTACGTTTTTTTCAAAAATCTTAAAAAATTTAGGTGGCCTTTTTATTACTTAAATCGACGTACTTAGATGCCTACTGCTGGATTCAGCCCTCAGAACCTCGCGGAATCAATCAAAACAGTGTAAAATCGCGAAACAAATGGATGGCAAATTGACCCCGAATGTGTTACGTTTAAAGCCAAATCAAATAAAAAATATCATACTTACGAGAAATCTGACTGCGCCATTCGAATTTTCTGATCAAAATACATAAGAAACAGTGAAAGAAGCTGCCGAATTCCACTTTTCATTTTTTGGGGTCAAAAAACACCAAAGGGGTTAACCTTACGTTTTTTTCAAAAATCTTAAAAAATTTAGGTGGCCTTTATATTACTTAAATCGACGTACTTAGATGCCTACTGCTGGATTCAGCCCTCAGAACCTCGCGGAATCAATCAAAACAGTGTAAAATCGCGAAACAAATGGATGGCAAATTGACCCCGAATGTGTTACGTTTAAAGCCACATAAAATAAAAAATATCATACTTACGAGAAATCTGACTGCGCCATTCGAATTTTCTGATCAAAATACATAAGAAACAGCGAAAGAAGCTGCCGAATTCCACTTTTCATTTTTTGGGGTCAAAAAACACCAAAGGGGTTAACCTTACGTTTTTTTCAAAAATCTTAAAAAATTTAGGTGGCCTTTTTATTACTTAAATCGACGTACTTAGATGCCTACTGCTGGATTCAGCCCTCAGAACCTCGCGGAACCAATCAAAACAGTGTAAAATCGCGAAACAAATGGATGGCAAATTGACCCCGAATGTGTTACGTTTAAAGCCAAATAAAATAAAAAATATCATACTTACGAGAAATCTGACTGCGCCATTCGAATTTTCTGATCAAAATACATAAGAAACAGTGAAAGAAGCTGCCGAATTCCACTTTTCATTTTTTGGGGTCAAAAAACACCAAAGGGGTTAACCTTACGTTTTTTTTCAAAAATCTTAAAAAATTTAGGTGGCCTTTTTATTACTTAAATCGACGTACTTAGATGCCTACTGCTGGATTCAGCCCTCAGAACCTCGCGGAATCAATCAAAACAATGTAAAATCGCGAAACAAATGGATGGCAAATTGGCCCCGAATGTGTTACGTTTAAAGCCAAATAAAATAAAAAATATCATACTTACGAGAAATCTGACTGCGCCATTCGAATTTTCTGATCAAAATACATAAGAAACAGTGAAAGAAGCTGCCGAATTCCACTTTTCATTTTTTGGGGTCAAAAAACACCAAAGGGGTTAACCTTACGTTTTTTTCAAAAATCTTAAAAAATTTAGGTGGCCTTTATATTACTTAAATCGACGTACTTAGATGCCTACTGCTGGATTCAGCCCTCAGAACCTCGCGGAATCAATCAAAACAGTGTAAAATCGCGAAACAAATGGATGGCAAATTGACCCCGAATGTGTTACGTTTAAAGCCACATAAAATAAAAAATATTATACTTACGAGAAATCTGACTGCGCCATTCGAATTTTCTGATCAAAATACATAAGAAACAGCGAAAGAAGCTGCCGAATTCCACTTTTCATTTTTTGGGGTCAAAAAACACCAAAGGGGTTAACCTTACGTTTTTTTCAAAAATCTTAAAAAATTTAGGTGGCCTTTTTATTACTTAAATCGACGTACTTAGATGCCTACTGCTGGATTCAGCCCTCAGAACCTCGCGGAACCAATCAAAACAGTGTAAAATCGCGAAACAAATGGATGGCAAATTGACCCCGAATGTGTTACGTTTAAAGCCAAATAAAATAAAAAATATCATACTTACGAGAAATCTGACTGCGCCATTCGAATTTTCTGATCAAAATACATAAGAAACAGTGAAAGAAGCTGCCGAATTCCACTTTTCATTTTTTGGGGTCAAAAAACACCAAAGGGGTTAACCTTACGTTTTTTTTCAAAAATCTTAAAAAATTTAGGTGGCCTTTTTATTACTTAAATCGACGTACTTAGATGCCTACTGCTGGATTCAGCCCTCAGAACCTCGCGGAATCAATCAAAACAATGTAAAATCGCGAAACAAATGGATGGCAAATTGACCCCGAATGTGTTACGTTTAAAGCCAAATAAAATAAAAAATATCATACTTACGAGAAATCTGACTGCGCCATTCGAATTTTCTGATCAAAATACATAAGAAACAGTGAAAGAAGCTGCCGAATTCCACTTTTCATTTTTTGGGGTCAAAAAACACCAAAGAACCTTACGTTTTTTTTCAAAAATCTTAAAAAATTTAGGTGGCCTTTTTATTACTTAAATCGACGTACTTAGATGCCTACTGCTGGATTCAGCCCTCAGAACCTCGCGGAATCAATCAAAACAGTGTAAAATCGCGAAACAAATGGATGGCAAATTGACCCCGAATGTGTTACGTTTAAAGCCAAATAAAATAAAAAATATCATACTTACGGGAAATCTGACTGCCCCATTCGAATTTTCTGATCAAAATACATAAGAAACAGTGAAAGAAGCTGCCGAATTCCACTTTTCATTTTTTGGGGTCAAAAAACACCAAAGGGGTTAACCTTACGTTTTTTTCAAAAATCTTAAAAAATTTAGGTGGCCTTTTTATTACTTAAATCGACGTACTTAGATGCCTACTGCTGGATTCAGCCCTCAGAACCTCGCGGAATCAATCAAAACAGTGTAAAATCGCGAAACAAATGGATGGAAATTGACCCCGAATGTGTTACGTTTAAAGCCAAATAAAATAAAAAATATCATACTTACGAGAAATCTGACTGCGCCATTCGAATTTTCTGATCAAAATACATAAGAAACAGTGAAAGAAGCTGCCGAATTCCACTTTTCATTTTTTGGGGTCAAAAAACACCAAAGGGGTTAACCTTACGTTTTTTTCAAAAATCTTAAAAAATTTAGGTGGCCTTTTTATTACTTAAATCGACGTACTTAGATGCCTACTGCTGGATTCAGCCCTCAGAACCTCGCGGAATCAATCAAAACAGTGTAAAATCGCGAAACAAATGGATGGCAAATTGACCCCGAATGTGTTACGTTTAAAGCCAAATCAAATAAAAAATATCATACTTACGAGAAATCTGACTGCGCCATTCGAATTTTCTGATCAAAATACATAAGAAACAGTGAAAGAAGCTGCCGAATTCCACTTTTCATTTTTTGGGGTCAAAAAACACCAAAGGGGTTAACCTTACGTTTTTTTCAAAAATCTTAAAAAATTTAGGTGGCCTTTATATTACTTAAATCGACGTACTTAGATGCCTACTGCTGGATTCAGCCCTCAGAACCTCGCGGAATCAATCAAAACAGTGTAAAATCGCGAAACAAATGGATGGCAAATTGACCCCGAATGTGTTACGTTTAAAGCCACATAAAATAAAAAATATCATACTTACGAGAAATCTGACTGCGCCATTCGAATTTTCTGATCAAAATACATAAGAAACAGCGAAAGAAGCTGCCGAATTCCACTTTTCATTTTTTGGGGTCAAAAAACACCAAAGGGGTTAACCTTACGTTTTTTTCAAAAATCTTAAAAAATTTAGGTGGCCTTTTTATTACTTAAATCGACGTACTTAGATGCCTACTGCTGGATTCAGCCCTCAGAACCTCGCGGAACCAATCAAAACAGTGTAAAATCGCGAAACAAATGGATGGCAAATTGACCCCGAATGTGTTACGTTTAAAGCCAAATAAAATAAAAAATATCATACTTACGAGAAATCTGACTGCGCCATTCGAATTTTCTGATCAAAATACATAAGAAACAGTGAAAGAAGCTGCCGAATTCCACTTTTCATTTTTTGGGGTCAAAAAACACCAAAGGGGTTAACCTTACGTTTTTTTTCAAAAATCTTAAAAAATTTAGGTGGCCTTTTTATTACTTAAATCGACGTACTTAGATGCCTACTGCTGGATTCAGCCCTCAGAACCTCGCGGAATCAATCAAAACAATGTAAAATCGCGAAACAAATGGATGGCAAATTGACCCCGAATGTGTTACGTTTAAAGCCAAATAAAATAAAAAATATCATACTTACGAGAAATCTGACTGCGCCATTCGAATTTTCTGATCAAAATACATAAGAAACAGTGAAAGAAGCTGCCGAATTCCACTTTTCATTTTTTGGGGTCAAAAAACACCAAAGGGGTTAACCTTACGTTTTTTTTCAAAAATCTTAAAAAATTTAGGTGGCCTTTTTATTACTTAAATCGACGTACTTAGATGCCTACTGCTGGATTCAGCCCTCAGAACCTCGCGGAACCAATCAAAACAGTGTAAAATCGCGAAACAAATGGATGGCAAATTGACCCCGAAGTGTTACGTTTAAAGCCAAATAAAATAAAAAATATCATACTTACGAGAAATCTGACTGCGCCATTCGAATTTTCTGATCAAAATACATAAGAAACAGTGAATGAAGCTGCCGAATTCCACTTTTCATTTTTTGGGGTCAAAAAACACCAAAGGGGTTAACCTTACGTTTTTTTTCAAAAATCTTAAAAAATTTAGGTGGCCTTTTTATTACTTAAATCGACGTACTTAGATGCCTACTGCTGGATTCAGCCCTCAGAACCTCGCGGAATCAATCAAAACAGTGTAAAATCGCGAAACAAATGGATGGCAAATTGACCCCGAATGTGTTACGTTTAAAGCCAAATAAAATAAAAAATATCATACTTACGGGAAATCTGACTGCCCCATTCGAATTTTCTGATCAAAATACATAAGAAACAGTGAAAGAAGCTGCCGAATTCCACTTTTCATTTTTTGGGGTCAAAAAACACCAAAGGGGTTAACCTTACGTTTTTTTCAAAAATCTTAAAAAATTTAGGTGGCCTTTTTATTACTTAAATCGACGTACTTAGATGCCTACTGCTGGATTCAGCCCTCAGAACCTCGCGGAATCAATCAAAACAGTGTAAAATCGCGAAACAAATGGATGGCAAATTGACCCCGAATGTGTTACGTTTAAAGTCAAATAAAATAAAAAATATCATACTGACGAGAAATCTGACTGCGCCATTCGAATTTTCTGATCAAAATACATAAGAAACAGTGAAAGAAGCTGCCGAATTCCACTTTTCATTTTTTGGGGTCAAAAAACACCAAAGGGGTTAACCTTACGTTTTTTTTCAAAAATCTTAAAAAATTTAGGTGGCCTTTTTATTACTTAAATCGACGTACTTAGATGCCTACTGCTGGATTCAGCCCTCAGAACCTCGCGGAACCAATCAAAACAGTGTAAAATCGCGAAACAAATGGATGGCAAATTGACCCCGAATGTGTTACGTTTAAAGCCAAATAAAATAAAAAATATCATACTTACGAGAAATCTGACTGCGCCATTCGAATTTTCTGATCAAAATACATAAGAAACAGTGAAAGAAGCTGCCGAATTCCACTTTTCATTTTTTGGGGTCAAAAAACCACCAAAGGGGTTAACCTTACGTTTTTTTTCAAAAATCTTAAAAAATTTAGGTGGCCTTTTTATTACTTAAATCGACGTACTTAGATGCCTACTGCTGGATTCAGCCCTCAGAACCTCGCGGAATCAATCAAAACAGTGTAAAATCGCGAAACAAATGGATGGCAAATTGACCCCGAATGTGTTACGTTTAAAGCCAAATAAAATAAAAAATATCATACTTACGAGAAATCTGACTGCGCCATTCGAATTTTCTGATCAAAATACATAAGAAACAGTGAAAGAAGCTGCCGAATTCCACTTTTCATTTTTTGGGGTCAAAAAACACCAAAGGGGTTAACCTTACGTTTTTTTCAAAAATCTTAAAAAATTTAGGTGGCCTTTTTATTACTTAAATCGACGTACTTAGATGCCTACTGCTGGATTCAGCCCTCAGAACCTCGCGGAATCAATCAAAACAGTGTAAAATCGCGAAACAAATGGATGGCAAATTGACCCCGAATGTGTTACGTTTAAAGCCAAATCAAATAAAAAATATCATACTTACGAGAAATCTGACTGCGCCATTCGAATTTTCTGATCAAAATACATAAGAAACAGTGAAAGAAGCTGCCGAATTCCACTTTTCATTTTTTGGGGTCAAAAAACACCAAAGGGGTTAACCTTACGTTTTTTTCAAAAATCTTAAAAAATTTAGGTGGCCTTTTTATTACTTAAATCGACGTACTTAGATGCCTACTGCTGGATTCAGCCCTTAGAACCTCGCGGAATCAATCAAAACAGTGTAAAATCGCGAAACAAATGGATGGCAAATTGACCCCGAATGTGTTACGTTTAAAGCCACATAAAATAAAAAATATCATACTTACGAGAAATCTGACTGCGCCATTCGAATTTTCTGATCAAAATACATAAGAAACAGTGAAAGAAGCTGCCGAATTCCGCTTTTCATTTTTTGGGGTCAAAAAACACCAAAGGGGTTAACCTTACGTTTTTTTTCAAAAATCTTAAAAAATTTAGGTGGCCTTTTTATTACTTAAATCGACGTACTTAGATGCCTACTGCTGGATTCAGCCCTCAGAACCTCGCGGAACCAATCAAAGCAGTGTAAAATCGCGAAACAAATGGATGGCAAATTGACCCCGAATGTGTTACGTTTAAAGCCAAATAAAATAAAAAATATCATACTTACGAGAAATCTGACTGCGCCATTCGAATTTTCTGATCAAAATATATAAGAAACAGTGAAAGAAGCTGCCGAATTCCACTTTTCATTTTTTGGGGTCAAAAAACACCAAAGGGGTTAACCTTACGTTTTTTTTCAAAAATCTTAAAAAATTTAGGTGGCCTTTTTATTACTTAAATCGACGTACTTAGATGCCTACTGCTGGATTCAGCCCTCAGAACCTCGCGGAATCAATCAAAACAATGTAAAATCGCGAAACAAATGGATGGCAAATTGACCCCGAATGTGTTACGTTTAAAGCCAAATAAAATAAAAAATATCATACTTACGAGAAATCTGACTGCGCCATTCGAATTTTCTGATCAAAATACATAAGAAACAGTGAAAGAAGCTGCCGAATTCCACTTTTCATTTTTTGGGGTCAAAAAACACCAAAGGGGTTAACCTTACGTTTTTTTTCAAAAATCTTAAAAAATTTAGGTGGCCTTTTTATTACTTAAATCGACGTACTTAGATGCCTACTGCTGGATTCAGCCCTCAGAACCTCGCGGAACCAATCAAAACAGTGTAAAATCGCGAAACAAATGGATGGCAAATTGACCCCGAATGTGTTACGTTTAAAGCCAAATAAAATAAAAAATATCATACTTACGAGAAATCTGACTGCGCCATTCGAATTTTCTGATCAAAATACATAAGAAACAGTGAAAGAAGCTGCCGAATTCCACTTTTCATTTTTTGGGGTCAAAAAACACCAAAGGGGTTAACCTTACGTTTTTTTTCAAAAATCTTAAAAAATTTAGGTGGCCTTTTTATTACTTAAATCGACGTACTTAGATGCCTACTGCTGGATTCAGCCCTCAGAACCTCGCGGAATCAATCAAAACAGTGTAAAATCGCGAAACAAATGGATGGCAAATTGACCCCGAATGTGTTACGTTTAAAGCCAAATAAAATAAAAAATATCATACTTACGGGAAATCTGACTGCCCCATTCGAATTTTCTGATCAAAATACATAAGAAACAGTGAAAGAAGCTGCCGAATTCCACTTTTCATTTTTTGGGGTCAAAAAACACCAAAGGGGTTAACCTTACGTTTTTTTCAAAAATATTAAAAAATTTAGGTGGCCTTTTTATTACTTAAATCGACGTACTTAGATGCCTACTGCTGGATTCAGCCCTCAGAACCTCGCGGAATCAATCAAAACAGTGTAAAATCGCGAAACAAATGGATGGCAAATTGACCCCGAATGTGTTACGTTTAAAGTCAAATAAAATAAAAAATATCATACTTACGAGAAATCTGACTGCGCCATTCGAATTTTCTGATCAAAATACATAAGAAACAGTGAAAGAAGCTGCCGAATTCCACTTTTCATTTTTTGGGGTCAAAAAACACCAAAGGGGTTAACCTTACGTTTTTTTTCAAAAATCTTAAAAAATTTAGGTGGCCTTTTTATTACTTAAATCGACGTACTTAGATGCCTACTGCTGGATTCAGCCCTCAGAACCTCGCGGAACCAATCAAAACAGTGTAAAATCGCGAAACAAATGGATGGCAAATTGACCCCGAATGTGTTACGTTTAAAGCCAAATAAAATAAAAAATATCATACTTACGAGAAATCTGACTGCGCCATTCGAATTTTCTGATCAAAATACATAAGAAACAGTGAAAGAAGCTGCCGAATTCCACTTTTCATTTTTTGGGGTCAAAAAACACCAAAGGGGTTAACCTTACGTTTTTTTTCAAAAATCTTAAAAAATTTAGGTGGCCTTTTTATTACTTAAATCGACGTACTTAGATGCCTACTGCTGGATTCAGCCCTCAGAACCTCGCGGAATCAATCAAAACAGTGTAAAATCGCGAAACAAATGGATGGCAAATTGACCCCGAATGTGTTACGTTTAAAGCCAAATAAAATAAAAAATATCATACTTACGAGAAATCTGACTGCGCCATTCGAATTTTCTGATCAAAATACATAAGAAACAGTGAAAGAAGCTGCCGAATTCCACTTTTCATTTTTTGGGGTCAAAAAACACCAAAGGGGTTAACCTTACGTTTTTTTCAAAAATCTTAAAAAATTTAGGTGGCCTTTTTATTACTTAAATCGACGTACTTAGATGCCTACTGCTGGATTCAGCCCTCAGAACCTCGCGGAATCAATCAAAACAGTGTAAAATCGCGAAACAAATGGATGGCAAATTGACCCCGAATGTGTTACGTTTAAAGCCAAATCAAATAAAAAATATCATACTTACGAGAAATCTGACTGCGCCATTCGAATTTTCTGATCAAAATACATAAGAAACAGTGAAAGAAGCTGCCGAATTCCACTTTTCATTTTTTGGGGTCAAAAAACACCAAAGGGGTTAACCTTACGTTTTTTTCAAAAATCTTAAAAAATTTAGGTGGCCTTTTTATTACTTAAATCGACGTACTTAGATGCCTACTGCTGGATTCAGCCCTTAGAACCTCGCGGAATCAATCAAAACAGTGTAAAATCGCGAAACAAATGGATGGCAAATTGACCCCGAATGTGTTACGTTTAAAGCCACATGAAATAAAAAATATCATACTTACGAGAAATCTGACTGCGCCATTCGAATTTTCTGATCAAAATACATAAGAAACAGTGAAAGAAGCTGCCGAATTCCGCTTTTCATTTTTTGGGGTCAAAAAACACCAAAGGGGTTAACCTTACGTTTTTTTCAAAAATCGTAAAAAATTTAGGTGGCCTTTTTATTACTTAAATCGACGTACTTAGATGCCTACTGCTGGATTCAGCCCTCAGAACCTCGCGGAATCAATCAAAACAGTGTAAAATCGCGAAACAAATGGATGGCAAATTGACCCCGAATGTGTTACGTTTAAAGCCAAATAAAATAAAAATATCATACTTACGAGAAATCTGACTGCGCCATTCGAATTTTCTGATCAAAATACATAAGAAACAGTGAAAGAAGCTGCCGAATTCCACTTTTCATTTTTTGGGGTCAAAAAACACCAAAGGGGTTAACCTTACGTTTTTTTCAAAAATCTTAAAAAATTTAGGTGGCCTTTTTATTACTTAAATCGACGTACTTAGATGCCTACTGCTGGATTCAGCCCTCAGAACCTCGCGGAATCAATCAAAACAGTGTAAAATCGCGAAACAAATGGATGGCAAATTGACCCCGAATGTGTTACGTTTAAAGCCAAATAAAATAAAAAATATCATACTTACGAGAAATCTGACTGCGCCATTCGAATTTTCTGATCAAAATACATAAGAAACAGTGAAAGAAGCTGCCGAATTCCACTTTTCATTTTTTGGGGTCAAAAAACACCAAAGGGGTTAACCTTACGTTTTTTTCAAAAATCTTAAAAAATTTAGGTGGCCTTTTTATTACTTAAATCAACGTACTTAGATGCCTACTGCTGGATTCAGCCCTCAGAACCTCGCGGAATCAATCAAAACAGTGTAAAATCGCGAAACAAATGGATGGCAAATTGACCCCGAATGTGTTACGTTTAAAGCCAAATAAAATAAAAAATATCATACTTACGAGAAATCTGACTGCGCCATTCGAATTTTCTGATCAAAATACATAAGAAACAGTGAAAGAAGCTGCCGAATTCCACTTTTCATTTTTTGGGGTAAAAAACACCAAAGGGGTTAACCTTACGTTTTTTTCAAAAATCTTAAAAAATTTAGGTGGCCTTTTTATTACTTAAATCGACGTACTTAGATGCCTACTGCTGGATTCAGCCCTCAGAACCTCGCGGAATCAATCAAAACAGTGTAAAATCGCGAAACAAATGGATGGCAAATTGACCCCGAATGTGTTACGTTTAAAGCCAAATAAAATAAAAAATATCATACTTACGAGAAATCTGACTGCGCCATTCGAATTTTCTGATCAAAATACATAAGAAACAGTGAAAGAAGCTGCCGAATTCCACTTTTCATTTTTTGGGGTCAAAAAACACCAAAGGGGTTAACCTTACGTTTTTTTCAAAAATCTTAAAAAATTTAGGTGGCCTTTTTATTACTTAAATCGACGTACTTAGATGCCTACTGCTGGATTCAGCCCTCAGAACCTCGCGGAATCAATCAAAACAGTGTAAAATCGCGAAACAAATGGATGGCAAATTGACCCCGAATGTGTTACGTTTAAAGCCAAATAAAATAAAAAATATCATACTTACGAGAAATCTGACTGCGCCATTCGAATTTTCTGATCAAAATACATAAGAAACAGTGAAAGAAGCTGCCGAATTCCACTTTTCATTTTTTGGGGTCAAAAAACACCAAAGGGGTTAACCTTACGTTTTTTTCAAAAATCTTAAAAAATTTAGGTGGCCTTTTTATTACTTAAATCAACGTACTTAGATGCCTACTGCTGGATTCAGCCCTCAGAACCTCGCGGAATCAATCAAAACAGTGTAAAATCGCGAAACAAATGGATGGCAAATTGACCCCGAATGTGTTACGTTTAAAGCCAAATAAAATAAAAAATATCATACTTACGAGAAATCTGACTGCGCCATTCGAATTTTCTGATCAAAATACATAAGAAACAGTGAAAGAAGCTGCCGAATTCCACTTTTCATTTTTTGGGGTCAAAAAACACCAAAGCCTTACGTTTTTTTCAAAAATCTTAAAAAATTTAGGTGGCCTTTTTATTACTTAAATCGACGTACTTAGATGCCTACTGCTGGATTCAGCCCTCAGAACCTCGCGGAATCAATCAAAACAGTGTAAAATCGCGAAACAAATGGATGGCAAATTGACCCCGAATGTGTTACGTTTAAAGCCAAATAAAATAAAAAATATCATACTTACGAGAAATCTGACTGCGCCATTCGAATTTTCTGATCAAAATACATAAGAAACAGTGAAAGAAGCTGCCGAATTCCACTTTTCATTTTTTGGGGTCAAAAAACACCAAAGGGGTTAACCTTACGTTTTTTTCAAAAATCTTAAAAAATTTAGGTGGCCTTTTTATTACTTAAATCGACGTACTTAGATGCCTACTGCTGGATTCAGCCCTCAGAACCTCGCGGAATCAATCAAAACAGTGTAAAATCGCGAAACAAATGGATGGCAAATTGACCCCGAATGTGTTACGTTTAAAGCCAAATAAAATAAAAAATATCATACTTACGAGAAATCTGACTGCGCCATTCGAATTTTCTGATCAAAATACATAAGAAACAGTGAAAGAAGCTGCCGAATTCCACTTTTCATTTTTTGGGGTCAAAAAACACCAAAGGGGTTAACCTTACGTTTTTTTCAAAAATCTTAAAAAATTTAGGTGGCCTTTTTATTACTTAAATCAACGTACTTAGATGCCTACTGCTGGATTCAGCCCTCAGAACCTCGCGGAATCAATCAAAACAGTGTAAAATCGCGAAACAAATGGATGGCAAATTGACCCCGAATGTGTTACGTTTAAAGCCAAATAAAATAAAAAATATCATACTTACGAGAAATCTGACTGCGCCATTCGAATTTTCTGATCAAAATACATAAGAAACAGTGAAAGAAGCTGCCGAATTCCACTTTTCATTTTTTGGGGTCAAAAAACACCAAAGCCTTACGTTTTTTTCAAAAATCTTAAAAAATTTAGGTGGCCTTTTTATTACTTAAATCGACGTACTTAGATGCCTACTGCTGGATTCAGCCCTCAGAACCTCGCGGAATCAATCAAAACAGTGTAAAATCGCGAAACAAATGGATGGCAAATTGACCCCGAATGTGTTACGTTTAAAGCCAAATAAAATAAAAAATATCATACTTACGAGAAATCTGACTGCGCCATTCGAATTTTCTGATCAAAATACATAAGAAACAGTGAAAGAAGCTGCCGAATTCCACTTTTCATTTTTTGGGGTCAAAAAACACCAAAGGGGTTAACCTTACGTTTTTTTCAAAAATCTTAAAAAATTTAGGTGGCCTTTTTATTACTTAAATCGACGTACTTAGATGCCTACTGCTGGATTCAGCCCTCAGAACCTCGCGGAATCAATCAAAACAGTGTAAAATCGCGAAACAAATGGATGGCAAATTGACCCCGAATGTGTTACGTTTAAAGCCAAATAAAATAAAAAATATCATACTTACGAGAAATCTGACTGCGCCATTCGAATTTTCTGATCAAAATACATAAGAAACAGTGAAAGAAGCTGCCGAATTCCACTTTTCATTTTTTGGGGTCAAAAAACACCAAAGCCTTACGTTTTTTTCAAAAATCTTAAAAAATTTAGGTGGCCTTTTTATTACTTAAATCGACGTACTTAGATGCCTACTGCTGGATTCAGCCCTCAGAACCTCGCGGAATCAATCAAAACAGTGTAAAATCGCGAAACAAATGGATGGCAAATTGACCCCGAATGTGTTACGTTTAAAGCCAAATAAAATAAAAAATATCATACTTACGAGAAATCTGACTGCGCCATTCGAATTTTCTGATCAAAATACATAAGAAACAGTGAAAGAAGCTGCCGAATTCCACTTTTCATTTTTTGGGGTCAAAAAACACCAAAGGGGTTAACCTTACGTTTTTTTCAAAAATCTTAAAAAATTTAGGTGGCCTTTTTATTACTTAAATCGACGTACTTAGATGCCTACTGCTGGATTCAGCCCTCAGAACCTCGCGGAATCAATCAAAACAGTGTAAAATCGCGAAACAAATGGATGGCAAATTGACCCCGAATGTGTTACGTTTAAAGCCAAATAAAATAAAAAATATCATACTTACGAGAAATCTGACTGCGCCATTCGAATTTTCTGATCAAAATACATAAGAAACAGTGAAAGAAGCTGCCGAATTCCACTTTTCATTTTTTGGGGTCAAAAAACACCAAAGGGGTTAACCTTACGTTTTTTTCAAAAATCTTAAAAAATTTAGGTGGCCTTTTTATTACTTAAATCAACGTACTTAGATGCCTACTGCTGGATTCAGCCCTCAGAACCTCGCGGAATCAATCAAAACAGTGTAAAATCGCGAAACAAATGGATGGCAAATTGACCCCGAATGTGTTACGTTTAAAGCCAAATAAAATAAAAAATATCATACTTACGAGAAATCTGACTGCGCCATTCGAATTTTCTGATCAAAATACATAAGAAACAGTGAAAGAAGCTGCCGAATTCCACTTTTCATTTTTTGGGGTCAAAAAACACCAAAGCCTTACGTTTTTTTCAAAAATCTTAAAAAATTTAGGTGGCCTTTTTATTACTTAAATCGACGTACTTAGATGCCTACTGCTGGATTCAGCCCTCAGAACCTCGCGGAATCAATCAAAACAGTGTAAAATCGCGAAACAAATGGATGGCAAATTGACCCCGAATGTGTTACGTTTAAAGCCAAATAAAATAAAAAATATCATACTTACGAGAAATCTGACTGCGCCATTCGAATTTTCTGATCAAAATACATAAGAAACAGTGAAAGAAGCTGCCGAATTCCACTTTTCATTTTTTGGGGTCAAAAAACACCAAAGGGGTTAACTTTACGTTTTTTTCAAAAATCTTAAAAGATTTAGGTGGCCTTTTTATTACTTAAATCGACGTACTTAGATGCCTACTGCTGGATTCAGCCCTCAGAACCTCGCGGAATCAATCAAAACAGTGTAAAATCGCGAAACAAATGGATGGCAAATTGACCCCGAATGTGTTACGTTTAAAGCCAAATAAAATAAAAAATATCATACTTACGAGAAATCTGACTGCGCCATTCGAATTTTCTGATCAAAATACATAAGAAACAGTGAAAGAAGCTGCCGAATTCCACTTTTCATTTTTTGGGGTCAAAAAACACCAAAGGGGTTAACCTTACGTTTTTTTCAAAAATCTTAAAAAATTTAGGTGGCCTTTTTATTACTTAAATCGACGTACTTAGATGCCTACTGCTGGATTCAGCCCTCAGAACCTCGCGGAATCAATCAAAACAGTGTAAAATCGCGAAACAAATGGATGGCAAATTGACCCCGAATGTGTTACGTTTAAAGCCAAATAAAATAAAAAATATCATACTTGCGAGAAATCTGACTGCGCCATTTGAATTTTCTGATCAAAATACATAAGAAACAGTGAAAGAAGCTGCCGAATTCCACTTTTCATTTTTTGGGGTCAAAAAACACCAAAGGGGTTAACCTTACGTTTTTTTCAAAAATCTTAAAAAATCTAGGTGGCCTTTTTATTACTTAAATCGACGTACTTAGTTGCCTACTGCTGGATTCAGCCCTCAGAACCTCGCGGAATCAATCAAAACAGTGTAAAATCGCGAAACAAATGGATGGCAAATTGACCCCGAATGTGTTACGTTTAAAGCCAAATATAATCAAAAATATCATACTTACGAGAAATCTGACTGCACCAATTGAATTTTCTGATCAAAATACATAAGAAACAGTGAAAGAAGCTGCCGAATTCCACTTTTCATTTTTTGGGGTCAAAAAACACCAAAGGGGTTAACCTTACGTTTTTTTCAAAAATCTTAAAAAATTTAGGTGGCCTTTTTATTACTTAAATCGACGTACTTAGATGCCTACTGCTGGATTCAGCCCTCAGAACCTCGCGGAATCAATCAAAACAGTGTAAAATCGCGAAACAAATGGATGGCAAATTGACCCCGAATGTGTTACGTTTAAAGCCAAATAAAATAAAAAATATCATACTTACGAGAAATCTGACTGCACCAATTGAATTTTCTGATCAAAATACATAAGAAACAGTGAAAGAAGCTGCCGAATTCCACTTTTCATTTTTTGGGGTCAAAAAACACCAAAGGGGTTAACCTTACGTTTTTTTCCAAAAACCTTAAAAAGTTTAGGTGGCCGTTTTATTACTTAAATCGACGTACTTAGATGCCTACTGCTGGATTCAGCCCTCAGAACCTCGCGGAATCAATCAAAACAGTGTAAAATCGCGAAACAAATGGATGGCAAATTGACCCCGAATGTGTTACGTTTAAAGCCAAATAAAATAAAAAATATCATACTTACGAGAAATCTGACTGCGCCATTCGAATTTTCTGATCAAAATACATAAGAAACAGTGAAAGAAGCTGCCGAATTCCATTTTTCATTTTTTGGGGTCAAAAAACACCAAAGGGGTTAACCTTACGTTTTTTTCAAAAATCTTAAAAAATTTAGGTGACCTTTTTATTACTTAAATCGACGTACTTAGATGCCTACTGCTGGATTCAGCCCTCAGAACCTCGCGGAATCAATCAAAACAGTGTAAAATCGCGAAACAAATGCATGGCAAATTGACCCCGAATGTGTTACATTTAAAGCCAAATAAAATAAAAAATATCATACTTACGAGTAATCTGACTGCGCCATTCGAATTTTCTGATCAAAATACATAAGAAACAGTGAAAGAAGCTGCCGAATTCCATTTTTCATTTTTTGGGGTCAAAAAACACCAAAGGGGTTAACCTTACGTTTTTTTCAAAAATCTTAAAAAATTTAGGTGACCTTTTTATTACTTAAATCGACGTACTTAGATGCCTACTGCTGGATTCAGCCCTCAGAACCTCGCGGAATCAATCAAAACAGTGTAAAATCGCGAAACAAATGGATGGCAAATTGACCCCGAATGTGTTACATTTAAAGCCAAATAAAATAAAAAATATCATACTTACGAGTAATCTGACTGCGCCATTCGAATTTTCTGATCAAAATACATAAGAAACAGTGAAAGAAGCTGCCGAATTCCACTTTTCATTTTTTGGGGTCAAAAAACACCAAAGGGGTTAACCTTACGTTTTTTTCAAAAATCTTAAAAAATTTAGGTGGCCTTTTTATTACTTAAATCGACGTACTTAGATGCCTACTGCTGGATTCAGCCCTCAGAACCTCGCGGAATCAATCAAAACAGTGTAAAATCGCGAAACAAATGGATGGCAAATTGACCCCGAATGTGTTACGTTTAAAGCCAAATAAAATAAAAAATATCATACTTACGAGTAATCTGACTGCGCCATTCGAATTTTCTGATCAAAATACATAAGAAACAGTGAAAGAAGCTGCCGAATTCCACTTTTCATTTTTTGGGGTCAAAAAACACCAAAGGGGTTAACCTTACGTTTTTTTCAAAAATCTTAAAAAATTTAGGTGACCTTTTTATTACTTAAATCGACGTACTTAGATGCCTACTGCTGGATTCAGCCCTCAGAACCTCGCGGAATCAATCAAAACAGTGTAAAATCGCGAAACAAATGGATGGCAAATTGACCCCGAATGTGTTACATTTAAAGCCAAATAAAATAAAAAATATCATACTTACGAGTAATCTGACTGCGCCATTCGAATTTTCTGATCAAAATACATAAGAAACAGTGAAAGAAGCTGCCGAATTCCACTTTTCATTTTTTGGGGTGAAAAAACACCAAAGGGGTTAACCTTACGTTTTTTTCAAAAATCTTAAAAAATTTAGGTGGCCTTTTTATTACTTAAATCGACGTAATTAGATGCCTACTGCTGGATTCAGCCTTCAGAACCTCGCGGAATCAATCAAAACAGTGTAAAATCGCGAAACAAATGGATGGCAAATTGACCCCGATTGTGTTACGTTTAAAGCCAAATAAAATAAAAAATATCATACTTACGAGAAATCTGACTGCGCCATTCGAATTTTCTGATCAAAATACATAAGAAACAGTGAAAGAAGCTGCCGAATTCCACTTTTCATTTTTTGGGGTCAAAAAACACCAAAGAGGTTAACCTTACGTTTTTTTCAGAAATCTTAAAAAGTTTAGGTGGCCTTTTTATTACTTAAATCGACGTACTTAGATGCCTACTGCTGTATTCAGCCCTCAGAACCTCGCGGAATTAATCAAAACAGTGTAAAATCGCGAAACAAATGGATGGCAAATTGACCCCGAATGTGTTACGTTTAAAGCCAAATAAAATAAAAAATATCATACTTACGAGAAATCTGACTGCGCCATTCGAATTTTCTGATCAAAATACATAAGAAACAGTGAAAGAAGCTGCCGAATTCCACTTTTCATTTTTTGGGGTCAAAAAACACCAAAGGGGTTAACCTTACGTTTTTTTCAAAAATCTTAAAAAGTTTAGGTGGCCTTTTTATTACTTAAATCGACGTACTTAGATGCCTACTGCTGGATTCAGCCCTCAGAACCTCGCGGAATCAATCAAAACAGTGTAAAATCGCGAAACAAATGGATGGCAAATTGACCCCGAATGTGTTACGTTTAAAGCCAAATAAAATAAAAAATATCATACTTACGAGAAATCTGACTGCGCCATTCGAATTTTCTGATCAAAATACATAAGAAACAGTGAAAGAAGCTGCCGAATTCCACTTTTCATTTTTTGGGGTCAAAAAACACCAAAGAGGTTAACCTTACGTTTTTTTCAAAAATCTTAAAAAGTTTAGGTGGCCTTTTTATTACTTAAATCGACGTACTTAGATGCCTACTGCTGGATTCAGCCCTCAGAACCTCGCGGAATCAATCAAAACAGTGTAAAATCGCGAAACAAATGGATGGCAAATTGACCCCGAATGTGTTACGTTTAAAGCCAAATAAAATAAAAAATATCATACTTACGAGAAATCTGACTGCGCCATTCGAATTTTCTGATCAAAATACATAAGAAACAGTGAAAGAAGCTGCCGAATTCCACTTTTCATTTTTTGGGGTCAAAAAACACCAAAGGGGTTAACCTTACGTTTTTTTCAAAAATCTTAAAAAATTTAGGTTGCCTTTTTATTACTTAAATCGACGTACTTAGATGCCTACTGCTGGATTCAGCCCTCAGAACCTCGCGGAATCAATCAAAACAGTGTAAAATCGCGAAACAAATGGATGGCAAATTGACCCCGAATGTGTTACGTTTAAAGCCAAATAAAATAAAAAATATCATACTTACGAGAAATCTGACTGCACCAATTGAATTTTCTGATCAAAATACATAAGAAACAGTGAAAGAAGCTGCCGAATTCCACTTTTCATTTTTTGGGGTCAAAAAACACCAAAGGGGTTAACCTTACGTTTTTTTCAAAAATCTTAAAAAGTTTAGGTGGCCTTTTTATTACTTAAATCGACGTACTTAGATGCCTACTGCTGGATTCAGCCCTCAGAACCTCGCGGAATTAATCAAAACAGTGTAAAATCGCGAAACAAATGGATGGCAAATTGACCCCGAATGTGTTACGTTTAAAGCCAAATAAAATAAAAAATATCATACTTACGAGAAATCTGACTGCGCCATTCGAATTTTCTGATCAAAATACATAAGAAACAGTGAAAGAAGCTGCCGAATTCCACTTTTCATTTTTTGGGGTCAAAAAACACCAAAGGGGTTAACCTTACGTTTTTTTCAAAAATCTTAAAAAGTTTAGGTGGCCTTTTTATTACTTAAATCGACGTACTTAGATGCCTACTGCTGGATTCAGCCCTCAGAACCTCGCGGAATCAATCAAAACAGTGTAAAATCGCGAAACAAATGGATGGCAAATTGACCCCGAATGTGTTACGTTTAAAGCCAAATAAAATAAAAAATATCATACTTACGAGAAATCTGACTGCGCCATTTGAATTTTCTGATCAAAATACATAAGAAACAGTGAAAGAAGCTGCCGAATTCCACTTTTCATTTTTTGGGGTCAAAAAACACCAAAGGGGTTAACCTTACGTTTTTTTCAAAAATCTTAAAAAAGTTAGGTGGCCTTTTTATTACTTAAATCGACGTACTTGCCTACTGCTGGATTCAGCCCTCAGAACCTCGCGGAATTAATCAAAACAGTGTAAAATCTCGAAACAAATGGATGGCAAATTGACCCCGAATGTGTTACGTTTAAAGCCAAATAAAATAAAAAATATCATACTTACGAGAAATCTGACTGCGCCATTCGAATTTTCTGATCAAAATACATAAGAAACAGTGAAAGAAGCTGCCGAATTCCACTTTTCATTTTTTGGGGTCAAAAAACACCAAAGGGGTTAACCTTACGTTTTTTTCAAAAATCTTAAAAAATTTAGGTGGCCTTTTTATTACTTAAATCGACGTACTTAGATGCCTACTGCTGGATTCAGCCCTCAGAACCTCGCGGAATCAATCAAAACAGTGTAAAATCGCGAAACAAATGGATGGCAAATTGACCCCGAATGTGTTACGTTTAAAGCCAAATAAAATAAAAAATATCATACTTACGAGTAATCTGACTGCGCCATTCGAATTTTCTGATCAAAATACATAAGAAACAGTGAAAGAAGCTGCCGAATTCCACTTTTCATTTTTTGGGGTCAAAAAACACCAAAGGGGTTAACCTTACGTTTTTTTCAAAAATCTTAAAAAATTTAGGTGGCCTTTTTATTACTTAAATCGACGTACTTAGATGCCTACTGCTGGATTCAGCCCTCAGAACCTCGCGGAATCAATCAAAACAGTGTAAAATCGCGAAACAAATGGATGGCAAATTGACCCCGAATGTGTTACGTTTAAAGCCAAATAAAATAAAAAATATCATACTTACGAAAAATCTGACTGCGCCATTCGAATTTTCTGATCAAAATACATAAGAAACAGTGAAAGAAGCTGCCGAATTCCATTTTTCATTTTTTGGGGTCAAAAAACACCAAAGGGGTTAACCTTACGTTTTCTTCAAAAATCTTAAAAAATTTAGGTGGCCTTTTTATTACTTAAATCGACGTACTTAGATGCCTACTGCTGGATTCAGCCCTCAGAACCTCGCGGAATCAATCAAAACAGTGTAAAATCGCGAAACAAATGGATGGCAAATTGACCCCGAATGTGTTACGTTTAAAGCCAAATAAAATAAAAACTATCATACTTACGAGTAATCTGACTGCGCCATTCGAATTTTCTGATCAAAATACATAAGAAACAGTGAAAGAAGCTGCCGAATTCCACTTTTCATTTTTTGGGGTCAAAAAACACCAAAGGGGTTAACCTTGCGTTTTTTTCAAAAATCTTAAAAAATTTAGGTGGCCTTTTTATTACTTAAATCGACGTACTTAGATGCCTACTGCTGGATTCAGCCCTCAGAACCTCGCGGAATCATTCAAAACAGTGTAAAATCGCGAAACAAATGGATGGCAAATTGACCCCGAATGTGTTACGTTTAAAGCCAAATAAAATAAAAAATATCATACTTACGAGAAATCTGACTGCGCCATTCGAATTTTCTGATCAAAATACATAAGAAACAGTGAAAGAAGCTGCCGAATTCCATTTTTCATTTTTTGGGGTCAAAAAACACCAAAGGGGTTAACCTTACGTTTTCTTCAAAAATCTTAAAAAATTTAGGTGGCCTTTTTATTACTTAAATCGACGTACTTAGATGCCTACTGCTGGATTCAGCCCTCAGAACCTCGCGGAATCAATCAAAACAGTGTAAAATCGCGAAACAAATGGATGGCAAATTGACCCCGAATGTGTTACGTTTAAAGCCAAATAAAATAAAAACTATCATACTTACGAGTAATCTGACTGCGCCATTCGAATTTTCTGATCAAAATACATAAGAAACAGTGAAAGAAGCTGCCGAATTCCACTTTTCATTTTTTGGGGTCAAAAAACACCAAAGGGGTTAACCTTGCGTTTTTTTCAAAAATCTTAAAAAATTTAGGTGGCCTTTTTATTACTTAAATCGACGTACTTAGATGCCTACTGCTGGATTCAGCCCTCAGAACCTCGCGGAATCAATCAAAACAGTGTAAAATCGCGAAACAAATGGATGGCAAATTGACCCCAAATGTGTTACGTTTAAAGCCAAATAAAATAAAAAATATCATACTTACGAGAAATCTGACTGCGCCATTCGAATTTTCTGATCAAAATACATAAGAAACAGTGAAAGAAGCTGCCGAATTCCACTTTTCATTTTTTGGGGTCAAAAAACACCAAAGTGGTTAACCTTACGTTTTTTTCAAAAATCTTAAAAAATTTAGGTGGCCTTTTTATTACTTAAATCGACGTACTTAGATGCCTACTGCTGGATTCAGCCCTCAGAACCTCGCGGAATCAATCAAAACAGTGTAAAATCGCGAAACAAATGGATGGCAAATTGACCCCGAATGTGTTACGTTTAAAGCCAAATAAAATAAAAAATATCATACTTACGAGAAATCTGACTGCGCCATTCGAATTTTCTGATCAAAATACATAAGAAACAGTGAAAGAAGCTGCCGAATTCCACTTTTCATTTTTTGGGGTCAAAAAACACCAAAGGGGTTAACCTTACGTTTTTTTCAAAAATCTTAAAAAATTTAGGTGGCCTTTTTATTACTTAAATCGACGTACTTAGATGCCTACTGCTGGATTCAGCCCTCAGAACCTCGCGGAATCAATCAAAACAGTGTAAAATCGCGAAACAAATGGATGGCAAATTGACCCCGAATGTGTTACGTTTAAAGCCAAATAAAATAAAAAATATCATACTTACGAGAAATCTGACTGCGCCATTCGAATTTTCTGATCAAAATACATAAGAAACAGTGAAAGAAGCTGCCGAATTCCACTTTTCATTTTTTGGGGTCAAAAAACACCAAAGGGGTTAACCTTACGTTTTTTTCAAAAATCTTAAAAAATTTAGGTGGCCTTTTTATTACTTAAATCGACGTACTTAGATGCCTACTGCTGGATTCAGCCCTCAGAACCTCGCGGAATCAATCAAAACAGTGTAAAATCGCGAAACAAATGGATGGCAAATTGACCCCGAATGTGTTACGTTTAAAGCCAAATAAAATAAAAAATATCATACTTACGAGAAATCTGACTGCGCCATTCGAATTTTCTGATCAAAATACATAAGAAACAGTGAAAGAAGCTGCCGAATTCCACTTTTCATTTTTTGGGGTCAAAAAACACCAAAGGGGTTAACCTTACGTTTTTTTCAAAAATCTTAAAAAATTTAGGTGGCCTTTTTATTACTTAAATCGACGTACTTAGATGCCTACTGCTGGATTCAGCCCTCAGAACCTCGCGGAATCAATCAAAACAGTGTAAAATCGCGAAACAAATGGATGGCAAATTGACCCCGAATGTGTTACGTTTAAAGCCAAATAAAATAAAAAATATCATACTTACGAGAAATCTGACTGCGCCATTCGAATTTTCTGATCAAAATACATAAGAAACAGTGAAAGAAGCTGCCGAATTCCACTTTTCATTTTTTGGGGTCAAAAAACACCAAAGGGGTTAACCTTACGTTTTTTTCAAAAATCTTAAAAAATTTAGGTGGCCTTTTTATTACTTAAATCGACGTACTTAGATGCCTACTGCTGGATTCAGCCCTCAGAACCTCGCGGAATCAATCAAAACAGTGTAAAATCGCGAAACAAATGGATGGCAAATTGACCCCGATTGTGTTGCGTTTAAAGCCAAATAAAATAAAAAATATCATACTTACGAGAAATCTGACTGCGCCATTCGAATTTTCTGATCAAAATACATAAGAAACAGTGAAAGAAGCTGCCGAATTCCACTTTTCATTTTTTGGGGTCAAAAAACACCAAAGGGGTTAACCTTACGTTTTTTTCGAAAATCTTAAAAAATTTAGGTGGCCTTTTTATTACTTAAATCGACGTACTTAGATGCCTACTGCTGGATTCAGCCCTCAGAACCTCGCGGAATCAATCAAAACAGTGTAAAATCGCGAAACAAATGGATGGCAAATTGACCCCGAATGTGTTACGTTTAAAGCCAAATAAAATAAAAAATATCATACTTACGAGTAATCTGACTGCGCCATTCGAATTTTCTGATCAAAATACATAAGAAACAGTGAAAGAAGCTGCCGAATTCCACTTTTCATTTTTTGGGGTCAAAAAACACCAAAGGGGTTAACCTTACGTTTTTTTCAAAAATCTTAAAAAATTTAGGTGGCCTTTTTATTACTTAAATCGACGTACTTAGATGCCTACTGCTGGATTCAGCCCTCAGAACCTCGCGGAATCAATCAAAACAGTGTAAAATCGCGAAACAAATGGATGGCAAATTGACCCCGAATGTGTTACGTTTAAAGCCAAATAAAATAAAAAATATCATACTTACGAGAAATCTGACTGCGCCATTCGAATTTTCTGATCAAAATACATAAGAAACAGTGAAAGAAGCTGCCGAATTCCACTTTTCATTTTTTGGGGTCAAAAAACACCAAAGGGGTTAACCTTACGTTTTTTTCAAAAATCTTAAAAAATTTAGGTGGCCTTTTTATTACTTAAATCGACGTACTTAGATGCCTACTGCTGGATTCAGCCCTCAGAACCTCGCGGAATCAATCAAAACAGTGTAAAATCGCGAAACAAATGGATGGCAAATTGACCCCGAATGTGTTACGTTTAAAGCCAAATAAAATAAAAAATATCATACTTACGAGAAATCTGACTGCGCTATTCGAATTTTCTGATCAAAATACATAAGAAACAGTGAAAGAAGCTGCCGAATTCCACTTTTCATTTTTTGGGGTCAAAAAACACCAAAGGGGTTAACCTTACGTTTTTTTCAAAAATCTTAAAAAATTTAGGTGGTCTTTTTATTACTTAAATCGACGTACTTAGATGCCTACTGCTGGATTCAGCCCTCAGAACCTCGCGGAATCAATCAAAACAGTGTAAAATCGCGAAACAAATGGATGGCAAATTGACCCCGAATGTGTTACGTTTAAAGCCAAATAAAATAAAAAATATCATACTTACGAGAAATCTGACTGCGCCATTCGAATTTTCTGATCAAAATACATAAGAAACAGTGAAAGAAGCTGCCGAATTCCACTTTTCATTTTTTGGGGTCAAAAAACACCAAAGGGGTTAACCTTACGTTTTTTTCAAAAATCTTAAAAAATTTAGGTGGCCTTTTTATTACTTAAATCGACGTACTTAGATGCCTACTGCTGGATTCAGCCCTCAGAACCTCGCGGAATCAATCAAAACAGTGTAAAATCGCGAAACAAATGGATGGCAAATTGACCCCGAATGTGTTACGTTTAAAGCCAAATAAAATAAAAAATATCATACTTACGAGAAATCTGACTGCGCCATTCGAATTTTCTGATCAAAATACATAAGAAACAGTGAAAGAAGCTGCCGAATTCCACTTTTCATTTTTTGGGGTCAAAAAACACCAAAGGGGTTAACCTTACGTTTTTTTCAAAAATCTTAAAAAATTTAGGTGGCCTTTTTATTACTTAAATCGACGTACTTAGATGCCTACTGCTGGATTCAGCCCTCAGAACCTCGCGGAATCAATCAAAACAGTGTAAAATCGCGAAACAAATGGATGGCAAATTGACCCCGAATGTGTTACGTTTAAAGCCAAATAAAATAAAAAATATCATACTTACGAGAAATCTGACTGCGCCATTCGAATTTTCTGATCAAAATACATAAGAAACAGTGAAAGAAGCTGCCGAATTCCACTTTTCATTTTTTGGGGTAAAAAAACACCAAAGGGGTTAACCTTACGTTTTTTTCAAAAATCTTAAAAAATTTAGGTGGCCTTTTTATTACTTAAATCGACGTACTTAGATGCCTACTGCTGGATTCAGCCCTCAGAACCTCGCGGAATCAATCAAAACAGTGTAAAATCGCGAAACAAATGGATGGCAAATTGACCCCGAATGTGTTACGTTTAAAGCCAAATAAAATAAAAAATATCATACTTACGAGAAATCTGACTGCGCCATTCGAATTTTCTGATCAAAATACATAAGAAACAGTGAAAGAAGCTGCCGAATTCCACTTTTCATTTTTTGGGGTCAAAAAACACCAAAGGGGTTAACCTTACGTTTTTTTCAAAAATCTTAAAAAATTTAGGTGGCCTTTTTATTACTTAAATCGACGTACTTAGATGCCTACTGCTGGATTCAGCCCTCAGAACCTCGCGGAATCAATCAAAACAGTGTAAAATCGCGAAACAAATGGATGGCAAATTGACCCCGAATGTGTTACGTTTAAAGCCAAATAAAATAAAAAATATCATACTTACGAGAAATCTGACTGCGCCATTCGAATTTTCTGATCAAAATACATAAGAAACAGTGAAAGAAGCTGCCGAATTCCACTTTTCATTTTTTGGGGTCAAAAAACACCAAAGGGGTTAACCTTACGTTTTTTTCAAAAATCTTAAAAAATTTAGGTGGCCTTTTTATTACTTAAATCGACGTACTTAGATGCCTACTGCTGGATTCAGCCCTCAGAACCTCGCGGAATTAATCAAAACAGTGTAAAATCGCGAAACAAATGGATGGCAAATTGACCCCGATTGTGTTGCGTTTAAAGCCAAATAAAATAAAAAATATCATACTTACGAGAAATCTGACTGCGCCATTCGAATTTTCTGATCAAAATACATAAGAAACAGTGAAAGAAGCTGCCGAATTCCACTTTTCATTTTTTGGGGTCAAAAAACACCAAAGGGGTTAACCTTACGTTTTTTTCAAAAATCTTAAAAAATTTAGGTGGCCTTTTTATTACTTAAATCGACGTACTTAGATGCCTACTGCTGGATTCAGCCCTCAGAACCTCGCGGAATCAATCAAAACAGTGTAAAATCGCGAAACAAATGGATGGCAAATTGACCCCGAATGTGTTACGTTTAAAGCCAAATAAAATAAAAAATATCATACTTACGAGAAATCTGACTGCGCCATTCGAATTTTCTGATCAAAATACATAAGAAACAGTGAAAGAAGCTGCCGAATTCCACTTTTCATTTTTTGGGGTCAAAAAACACCAAAGGGGTTAACCTTACGTTTTTTTCAAAAATCTTAAAAAATTTAGGTGGCCTTTTTATTACTTAAATCGACGTACTTAGATGCCTACTGCTGGATTCAGCCCTCAGAACCTCGCGGAATCAATCAAAACAGTGTAAAATCGCGAAACAAATGGATGGCAAATTGACCCCGAATGTGTTACGTTTAAAGCCAAATAAAATAAAAAATATCATACTTACGAGAAATCTGACTGCGCCATTCGAATTTTCTGATCAAAATACATAAGAAACAGTGAAAGAAGCTGCCGAATTCCACTTTTCATTTTTTGGGGTCAAAAAACACCAAAGGGGTTAACCTTACGTTTTTTTCAAAAATCTTAAAAAATTTAGGTGGCCTTTTTATTACTTAAATCGACGTACTTAGATGCCTACTGCTGGATTCAGCCCTCAGAACCTCGCGGAATCAATCAAAACAGTGTAAAATCGCGAAACAAATGGATGGCAAATTGACCCCGAATGTGTTACGTTTAAAGCCAAATAAAATAAAAAATATCATACTTACGAGAAATCTGACTGCGCCATTCGAATTTTCTGATCAAAATACATAAGAAACAGTGAAAGAAGCTGCCGAATTCCACTTTTCATTTTTTGGGGTCAAAAATCACCAAAGGGGTTAACCTTACGTTTTTTTCAAAAATCTTAAAAAATTTAGGTGGCCTTTTTATTACTTAAATCGACGTACTTAGATGCCTACTGCTGGATTCAGCTCT
Source organism: Cantharis nigra (assembly GCA_958510845.1). Taxonomy (NCBI): domain Eukaryota; kingdom Metazoa; phylum Arthropoda; class Insecta; order Coleoptera; family Cantharidae; genus Cantharis; species Cantharis nigra. The sequence goes on along the minus strand of OY294033.1, from coordinate 216,027 downwards.
CAGAACCTCGCGGAATCAATCAAAACAGTGTAAAATCGCGAAACAAATGGATGGCAAATTGACCCCGAATGTGTTACGTTTAAAGCCAAATAAAATAAAAAATATCATACTTACGAGAAATCTGACTGCGCCATTCGAATTTTCTGATCAAAATACATAAGAAACAGTGAAAGAAGCTGCCGAATTCCACTTTTCATTTTTTGGGGTCAAAAAACACCAAAGGGGTTAACCTTACGTTTTTTTCAAAAATCTTAAAAAATTTAGGTGGCCTTTTTATTACTTAAATCGACGTACTTAGATGCCTACTGCTGGATTCAGCCCTCAGAACCTCGCGGAATCAATCAAAACAGTGTAAAATCGCGAAACAAATGGATGGCAAATTGACCCCGAATGTGTTACGTTTAAAGCCAAATAAAATAAAAAATATCATACTTACGAGAAATCTGACTGCGCCATTCGAATTTTCTGATCAAAATACATAAGAAACAGTGAAAGAAGCTGCCGAATTCCACTTTTCATTTTTTGGGGTCAAAAAACACCAAAGGGGTTAACCTTACGTTTTTTTCAAAAATCTTAAAAAATTTAGGTGGCCTTTTTATTACTTAAATCGACGTACTTAGATGCCTACTGCTGGATTCAGCCCTCAGAACCTCGCGGAATCAATCAAAACAGTGTAAAATCGCGAAACAAATGGATGGCAAATTGACCCCGAATGTGTTACGTTTAAAGCCAAATAAAATAAAAAATATCATACTTACGAGAAATCTGACTGCGCCATTCGAATTTTCTGATCAAAATACATAAGAAACAGTGAAAGAAGCTGCCGAATTCCACTTTTCATTTTTTGGGGTCAAAAAACACCAAAGGGGTTAACCTTACGTTTTTTTCGAAAATCTTAAAAAATTTAGGTGGCCTTTTTATTACTTAAATCGACGTACTTAGATGCCTACTGCTGGATTCAGCCCTCAGAACCTCGCGGAATCAATCAAAACAGTGTAAAATCGCGAAACAAATGGATGGCAAATTGACCCCGAATGTGTTACGTTTAAAGCCAAATAAAATAAAAAATATCATACTTACGAGAAATCTGACTGCGCCATTCGAATTTTCTGATCAAAATACATAAGAAACAGTGAAAGAAGCTGCCGAATTCCACTTTTAATTTTTGGGGTCAAAAAACACCAAAGGGGTTAACCTTACGTTTTTTTCGAAAATCTTAAAAAATTTAGGTGGCCTTTTTATTACTTAAATCGACGTACTTAGATGCCTACTGCTGGATTCAGCCCTCAGAACCTCGCGGAATCAATCAAAACAGTGTAAAATCGCGAAACAAATGGATGGCAAATTGACCCCGAATGTGTTACGTTTAAAGCCAAATAAAATAAAAAATATCATACTTACGAGAAATCTGACTGCACCATTCGAATTTTCTGATCAAAATACATAAGAAACAGTGAAAGAAGCTGCCGAATTCCACTTTTAATTTTTGGGGTCAAAAAACACCAAAGGGGTTAACCTTACGTTTTTTTCGAAAATCTTAAAAAATTTAGGTGGCCTTTTTATTACTTAAATCGACGTACTTAGATGCCTACTGCTGGATTCAGCCCTCAGAACCTCGCGGAATCAATCAAAACAGTGTAAAATCGCGAAACAAATGGATGGCAAATTGACCCCTAATGTGTTTCGTTTAAAGCCAAATAAAATAAAAAATATCATACTTACGAGTAATCTGACTGCGCCATTCGAATTTTCTGATCAAAATACATAAGAAACAGTGAAAGAAGCTGCCGAATTCCACTTTTCATTTTTTGGGGTCAAAAAACACCAAAGGGGTTAACCTTACGTTTTTTTCAAAAATCTTAAAAAATTTAGGTGGCCTTTTTATTACTTAAATCGACGTACTTAGATGCCTACTGCTGGATTCAGCCCTCAGAACCTCGCGGAATCAATCAAAACAGTGTAAAATCGCGAAACAAATGGATGGCAAATTGACCCCGAATGTGTTACGTTTAAAGCCAAATAAAATAAAAAATATCATACTTACGAGAAATCTGACTGCGCCATTCGAATTTTCTGATCAAAATACATAAGAAACAGTGAAAGAAGCTGCCGAATTCCACTTTTCATTTTTTGGGGTCAAAAAACACCAAAGGGGTTAACCTTACGTTTTTTTCGAAAATCTTAAAAAATTTAGGTGGCCTTTTTATTACTTAAATCGACGTACTTAGATGCCTACTGCTGGATTCAGCCCTCAGAACCTCGCGGAATCAATCAAAACAGTGTAAAATCGCGAAACAAATGGATGGCAAATTGACCCCGAATGTGTTACGTTTAAAGCCAAATAAAATAAAAAATATCATACTTACGAGAAATCTGACTGCGCCATTCGAATTTTCTGATCAAAATACATAAGAAACAGTGAAAGAAGCTGCCGAATTCCACTTTTAATTTTTGGGGTCAAAAAACACCAAAGGGGTTAACCTTACGTTTTTTTCGAAAATCTTAAAAAATTTAGGTGGCCTTTTTATTACTTAAATCGACGTACTTAGATGCCTACTGCTGGATTCAGCCCTCAGAACCTCGCGGAATCAATCAAAACAGTGTAAAATCGCGAAACAAATGGATGGCAAATTGACCCCGAATGTGTTACGTTTAAAGCCAAATAAAATAAAAAATATCATACTTACGAGAAATCTGACTGCGCCATTCGAATTTTCTGATCAAAATACATAAGAAACAGTGAAAGAAGCTGCCGAATTCCACTTTTAATTTTTGGGGTCAAAAAACACCAAAGGGGTTAACCTTACGTTTTTTTCGAAAATCTTAAAAAATTTAGGTGGCCTTTTTATTACTTAAATCGACGTACTTAGATGCCTACTGCTGGATTCAGCCCTCAGAACCTCGCGGAATCAATCAAAACAGTGTAAAATCGCGAAACAAATGGATGGCAAATTGACCCCGAATGTGTTACGTTTAAAGCCAATTAAAATAAAAAATATCATACTTACGAGAAATCTGACTGCACCATTCGAATTTTCTGATCAAAATACATAAGAAACAGTGAAAGAAGCTGCCGAATTCCACTTTTAATTTTTGGGGTCAAAAAACACCAAAGGGGTTAACCTTACGTTTTTTTCGAAAATCTTAAAAAATTTAGGTGGCCTTTTTATTACTTAAATCGACGTACTTAGATGCCTACTGCTGGATTCAGCCCTCAGAACCTCGCGGAATCAATCAAAACAGTGTAAAATCGCGAAACAAATGGATGGCAAATTGACCCCGAATGTGTTTCGTTTAAAGCCAAATAAAATAAAAAATATCATACTTACGAGTAATCTGACTGCGCCATTCGAATTTTCTGATCAAAATACATAAGAAACAGTGAAAGAAGCTGCCGAATTCCACTTTTCATTTTTTGGGGTCAAAAAACACCAAAGGGGTTAACCTTACGTTTTTTTCAAAAATCTTAAAAAATTTAGGTGGCCTTTTTATTACTTAAATCGACGTACTTAGATGCCTACTGCTGGATTCAGCCCTCAGAACCTCGCGGAATCAATCAAAACAGTGTAAAATCGCGAAACAAATGGATGGCAAATTGACCCCGAATGTGTTACGTTTAAAGCCAAATAAAATAAAAAATATCATACTTACGAGAAATCTGACTGCGCCATTCGAATTTTCTGATCAAAATACATAAGAAACAGTGAAAGAAGCTGCCGAATTCCACTTTTCATTTTTTGGGGTCAAAAAACACCAAAGGGGTTAACCTTACGTTTTTTTCGAAAATCTTAAAAAATTTAGGTGGCCTTTTTATTACTTAAATCGACGTACTTAGATGCCTACTGCTGGATTCAGCCCTCAGAACCTCGCGGAATCAATCAAAACAGTGTAAAATCGCGAAACAAATGGATGGCAAATTGACCCCGAATGTGTTACGTTTAAAGCCAAATAAAATAAAAAATATCATACTTACGAGAAATCTGACTGCGCCATTCGAATTTTCTGATCAAAATACATAAGAAACAGTGAAAGAAGCTGCCGAATTCCACTTTTAATTTTTGGGGTCAAAAAACACCAAAGGGGTTAACCTTACGTTTTTTTCGAAAATCTTAAAAAATTTAGGTGGCCTTTTTATTACTTAAATCGACGTACTTAGATGCCTACTGCTGGATTCAGCCCTCAGAACCTCGCGGAATCAATCAAAACAGTGTAAAATCGCGAAACAAATGGATGGCAAATTAACCCCGAATGTGTTACGTTTAAAGCCAAATAAAATAAAAAATATCATACTTACGAGTAATCTGACTGCGCCATTCGAATTTTCTGATCAAAATACATAAGAAACAGTGAAAGAAGCTGCCGAATTCCACTTTTCATTTTTTGGGGTCAAAAAACACCAAAGGGGTTAACCTTACGTTTTTTTCAAAAATCTTAATAAATTTAGGTGGCCTTTTTATTACTTAAATCGACGTACTTAGATGCCTACTGCTGGATTCAGCCCTCAGAACCTCGCGGAATCAATCAAAACAGTGTAAAATCGCGAAACAAATGGATGGCAAATTGACCCCGAATGTGTTACGTTTAAAGCCAAATAAAATAAAAAATATCATACTTACGAGAAATCTGACTGCGCCATTCGAATTTTCTGATGAAAATACATAAGAAACAGTGAAAGAAGCTGCCGAATTCCACTTTTCATTTTTTGGGGTCAAAAAACACCAAAGGGGTTAACCTTACGTTTTTTTCAAAAATCTTAAAAAATTTAGGTGGCCTTTTTATTACTTAAATCGACGTACTTAGATGCCTACTGCTGGATTCAGCCCTCAGAACCTCGCGGAATCAATCAAAACAGTGTAAAATCGCGAAACAAATGGATGGCAAATTGACCCCGAATGTGTTACGTTTAAAGCCAAATAAAATAAAAAATATCATACTTACGAGAAATCTGACTGGGCCATTCGAATTTTCTGATCAAAATACATAAGAAACAGTGAAAGAAGCTGCCGAATTCCACTTTTCATTTTTTGGGGTCAAAAAACACCAAAGGGGTTAACCTTACGTTTTTTTCAAAAATCTTAAAAAATTTAGGTGGCCTTTTTATTACTTAAATCGACGTACTTAATGCCTACTGCTGGATTCAGCCCTCAGAACCTCGCGGAATCAAACAAAACAGTGTAAAATCGCGAAACTAATGGATGGCAAATTGACCCCGAATGTGTCACGTTTAAAGCCAAATAAAATAAAAAATATCATACTTACGAGAAATCTGACTGCGCCATTCGAATTTTCTGATCAAAATACATAAGAAACAGTGAAAGAAGCTGCCGAATCCCACTTTTCATTTTTTGGGGTCAAAAAACACCAAAGGGGTTAACCTTACGTTTTTTTCAAAAATCTTAAAAAATTTAGGTGGCCTTTTTATTACTTAAATCGACGTACTTAGATGCCTACTGCTGGATTCAGCCGTCAGAACCTCCCGGAATCAATCAAAACAGTGTAAAATCGCGAAACTAATGGATGGCTAATTGACCCCGAATGTGTTACGTTTAAAGCCAAATAAAATAAAAAATATCATACTTACGAGAAATCTGACTGCGCCATTCTAATTTTCTGATCAAAATACATAAGAAACAGTGAAAGAAGCTGCCGAATTCCACTTTTCATTTTTTGGGGTAAAAAAACACCAAAGGGGTTAACCTTACGTTTTTTTCAAAAATCTTAAAAAATTTAGGTGGCCTTTTTATTACTTAGATCGACGTACTTAGATGCCTACTGCTGGATTCAGCCCTCAGAACCTCGCGGAATCAATCAAAACAGTGTAAAATCGCGAAACTAATGGATGGCAAATTGACCCCGAATGTGTCACGTTTAAAGCCAAATAAAATAAAAAATATCATACTTACGAGAAATCTGACTGCGCCATTCGAATTTTCTGATCAAAATACATAAGAAACAGTGAAAGAAGCTGCCGAATCCCACTTTTCATTTTTTGGGGTAAAAAAACACCAAAGGGGTTAACCTTACGTTTTTTTCAAAAATCTTAAAAAATTTAGGTGGCCTTTTTATTACTTAGATCGACGTACTTAGATGCCTACTGCTGGATTCAGCCCTCAGAACCTCGCGGAATCAATCAAAACAGTGTAAAATCGCGAAACTAATGGATGGCAAATTGACACCGAATGTGTCACGTTTAAAGCCAAATAAAATAAAAAATATCATACTTACGAGAAATCTGACTGCGCCATTCGAATTTTCTGATCAAAATACATAAGAAACAGTGAAAGAAGCTGCCGAATTCCACTTTTCATTTTTTGGGGTAAAAAACACCAAAGGGGTTAACCTTACGTTTTTTTCAAAAATCTTAAAAAATTTAGGTAGCCTTTTTATTACTTAAATCGACGTACTTAGATGCCTACTGCTGGATTCAGCCCTCAGAACCTCCCGGAATCAATCAAAACAGTGTAAAATCGCGAAACTAATGGATGGCTAATTGACCCCGAATGTGTTACGTTTAAAGCCAAATAAAATAAAAAATATCATACTTACGAGAAATCTGACTGCGCCATTCGAATTTTCTGATCAAAATACATAAGAAACAGTGAAAGAAGCTGCCGATTTCCACTTTTCATTTTTTGGGGTCAAAAAACACCAAAGGGGTTAACCTTACGTTTTTTTCAAAAATCTTAAAAAATTTAGGTGGCCTTTTTATTACTTAGATCGACGTACTTAGATGCCTACTGCTGGATTCAGCCCTCAGAACCTCCCGGAATCAATCAAAACAGTGTAAAATCGCGAAACTAATGGATGGCTAATTGACCCCGAATGTGTTACGTTTAAAGCCAAATAAAATAAAAAATATAATACTTACGAAAAATCTGACTGCGCCATTCGAATTTTCTGATCAAAATACATAAGAAACAGTGAAAGAAGCTGCCGAATTCCACTTTTCATTTTTTGGGGTCAAAAAACACCAAAGGGGTTAAGATTACGTTTTTTTCAAAAATCTTAAAAAATTTAGGTAGCCTTTTTATTACTTAAATCGACGTACTTAGATGCCTACTGCTGGATTCAGCCCTCAGAACCTCGCGGAATCAATCAAAACAGTGTAAAATCGCGAAACTAATGGATGGCAAATTGACCCCGAATGTGTTACGTTTAAAGCCAAATAAAATAAAAAATATCATACTTACGAGAAATCTGACTGCGCCATTCGAATTTTCTGATCAAAATACATAAGAAACAGTGAAAGAAGCTGCCGAATTCCACTTTTCATTTTTTGGGGTCAAAAAACACCAAAGGGGTTAACCTTACGTTTTTTTCAAAAATCTTAAAAAATTTAGGTAGCCTTTTTATTACTTAAATCGACGTACTTAGATGCCTACTGCTGGATTCAGCCCTCAGAACCTCGCGGAATCAATCAAAACAGTGTAAAATCGCGAAACTAATGGATGGCAAATTGACCCCGAATGTGTTACGTTTAAAGCCAAATAAAATAAAAAATATCATACTTACGAGAAATCTGACTGCGCCATTCGAATTTTCTGATCAAAATACATAAGAAACAGTGAAAGAAGCTGCCGAATTCCACTTTTCATTTTTTGGGGTCAAAAAACACCAAAGGGGTTAACCTTACGTTTTTTTCAAAAATCTTAAAAAATTTAGGTAGCCTTTTTATTACTTAAATCGACGTACTTAGATGCCTACTGCTGGATTCAGCCCTCAGAACCTCGCGGAATCAATCAAAACAGTGTAAAATCGCGAAACTAATGGATGGCAAATTGACCCCGAATGTGTTACGTTTAAAGCCAAATAAAATAAAAAATATCATACTTACGAGAAATCTGACTGCGCCATTCGAATTTTCTGATCAAAATACATAAGAAACAGTGAAAGAAGCTGCCGAATCCCACTTTTCATTTTTTGGGGTCAAAAAACACCAAAGGGGTTAACCTTACGTTTTTTTCAAAAATCTTAAAAAATTTAGGTGGCCTTTTTATTACTTAAATCGACGTACTTAGATGCCTACTGCTGGATTCAGCCCTCAGAACCTCGCGGAATCAATCAAAACAGTGTAAAATCGCGAAAGTAATGGATGGCAAATCGACCCCGAATGTGTTACGTTTAAAGCCAAATAAAATAAAAAATATCATACTTACGAGAAATCTGTGTGCCATTCGAATTTTTTGATCAAAATACATAAGAAACAGTGAAAGAAGCTGCCGAATTCCACTTTTCATTTTTTGGGGTCAAAAAACACCAAAGGGGTTAACCTTACGTTTTTTTCAAAAATCTTAAAAAATTTAGGTGGCCTTTTTATTACTTAGATCGACGTAGTTAGATGCCTACTGCTGGATTCAGCCCTCAGAACCTCGCGGAATCAATCAAAACAGTGTAAAATCGCGAAACTAATGGATGGCAAATTGACCCCGAATGTGTCACGTTTAAAGCCAAATAAAATAAAAAATATCATACTTACGAGAAATCTGACTGCGCCATTCGAATTTTCTGATCAAAATACATAAGAAACAGTGAAAGAAGCTGCCGAATTCCACTTTTCATTTTTTGGGGTCAAAAAACACCAAAGGGGTTAACCTAACGTTTTTTTCAAAAATCTTAAAAAATTTAGGTGGCCTTTTTATTACTTAGATCGACGTACTTAGATGCCTACTGCTGGATTCAGCCCTCAGAACCTCGCGGAATCAATCAAAACAGTGTAAAATCGCGAAACTAATGGATGGCAAATTGACCCCGAATGTGTCACGTTTAAAGCCAAATAAAATAAAAAATATCATACTTACGAGAAATCTGACTGCGCCATTCGAATTTTCTGATCAAAATACATAAGAAACAGTGAAAGAAGCTGCCGAATCCCACTTTTCATTTTTTGGGGTCAAAAAACACCAAAGGGGTTAACCTTACGTTTTTTTCAAAAATCTTAAAAAATTTAGGTGGCCTTTTTATTACTTAAATCGACGTACTTAGATGCCTACTGCTGGATTCAGCCCTCAGAACCTACCGGAATCAATCAAAACAGTGTAAAATCGCGAAACTAATGGATGGCTAATTGACCCCGAATGTGTTACGTTTAAAGCCAAATAAAATAAAAAATATCATACTTACGAGAAATCTGACTGCGCCATTCGAATTTTCTGATCAAAATACATAAGAAACAGTGAAAGAAGCTGCCGAATTCCACTTTTCATTTTTTGGGGTAAAAAAACACCAAAGGGGTTAACCTTACGTTTTTTTCAAAAATCTTAAAAAATTTAGGTGGCCTTTTATTACTTAGATCGACGTACTTAGATGCCTACTGCTGGATTCAGCCCTCAGAACCTCGCGGAATCAATCAAAACAGTGTAAAATCGCGAAACTAATGGATGGCAAATTGACCCCGAATGTGTTACGTTTAAAGCCAAATAAAATAAAAAATATAATACTTACGAGAAATCTGACTGCGCCATTCGAATTTTCGGATCAAAATACATAAGAAACAGTGAAAGAAGCTGCCGAATTCCACTTTTCATTTTTTGGGGTCAAAAAACACCAAAGGGGTTAACCTTACGTTTTTTTCAAAAATCTTAAAAAATTTAGGTGGCCTTTTTATTACTTAAATCGACGTACTTAGATGCCTACTGCTGGATTCAGCCCTCAGAACCTCGCGGAATCAATCAAAACAGTGTAAAATCGTAAAAGTAATGGATGGCAAATCGACCCCGAATGTGTTACGTTTAAAGCCAAATAAAATAAAAAATATCATACTTACGAGAAATCTGACTGCGCCATTCGAATTTTCTGATCAAAATACATAAGAAACAGTGAAAGAAGCTGCCGAATTCCACTTTTCATTTTTTGGGGTAAAAAAACACCAAAGGGGTTAACCTTACGTTTTTTTCAAAAATCTTAAAAAATTTAGGTGACCTTTTTATTACTTAAATCGACGTACTTAGATGCCTACTGCTGGATTCAGCCCTCAGAACCTCGAGGAATCAATCAAAACAGTGTAAAATCGCGAAAGTAATGGATGGCAAATCGACCCCGAATGTGTTACGTTTAAAGCCAAATAAAATAAAAAATATCATACTTACGAGAAATCTGACTGCGCCATTCGAATTTTCTGATCAAAATACATAAGAAACAGTGAAAGAAGCTGCCGAATTCCACTTTTCATTTTTTGGGGTCAAAAAACACCAAAGGGGTTAACCTAACGTTTTTTTTAAAAATCTTAAAAAATTTAGGTGGCCTTTTTATTACTTAGATCGACGTACTTAGATGCCTACTGCTGGATTCAGCCCTCAGAACCTCGCGGAATCAATCAAAACAGTGTAAAATCGCGAAACTAATGGATGGCAAATTGACCCCGAATGTGTCACGTTTAAAGCCAAATAAAATAAAAATATCATACTTACGAGAAATCTGACTGCGCCATTCGAATTTTCTGATCAAAATACATAAGAAACAGTGAAAGAAGCTGCCGAATTCCACTTTTCATTTTTTGGGGTCAAAAAACACCAAAGGGGTTAACCTAACGTTTTTTTCAAAATTCTTAAAAAATTTAGGTGGCCTTTTTATTACTTAGATCGACGTACTTAGATGCCTACTGCTGGATTCAGCCCTCAGAACCTCGCGGAATCAATCAAAACAGTGTAAAATCGCGAAACTAATGGATGGCAAATTGACCCCGAATGTGTCACGTTTAAAGCCAAATAAAATAAAAAATATCATACTTACGAGAAATCTGACTGCGCCATTCGAATTTTCTGATCAAAATACATAAGAAACAGTGAAAGAAGCTGCCGAATTCCACTTTTCATTTTTTGGGGTCAAAAAACACCAAAGGGGTTAACCTAACGTTTTTTTCAAAAATCTTAAAAAATTTAGGTGGCCTTTTTATTACTTAGATCGACGTACTTAGATGCCTACTGCTGGATTCAGCCCTCAAAACCTCGCGGAATCAATCAAAACAGTGTAAAATCGCGAAACTAATGGATGGCAAATTGACCCCGAATGTGTCACGTTTAAAGCCAAATAAAATAAAAAATATCATACTTACGAGAAATCTGACTGCGCCATTCGAATTTTCTGATCAAAATACATAAGAAACAGTGAAAGAAGCTGCCGAATCCCACTTTTCATTTTTTGGGGTCAAAAAACACCAAAGGGGTTAACCTTACGTTTTTTTCAAAAATCTTAAAAAATTTAGGTGGCCTTTTTATTACTTAAATCGACGTACTTAGATGCCTACTGCTGGATTCAGCCCTCAGAACCTCCCGGAATCAATCAAAACAGTGTAAAATCGCGAAACTAATGGATGGCTAATTGACCCCGAATGTGTTACGTATAAAGCCAAATAAAATACAAAATATCATACTTACGAGAAATCTGACTGCGCCATTCGAATTTTCTGATCAAAATACATAAGAAACAGTGAAAGAAGCTGCCGAATTCCACTTTTCATTTTTTGGGGTAAAAAAACACCAAAGGGGTTAACCTTACGTTTTTTTCAAAAATCTTAAAAAATTTAGGTAGCCTTTTTATTACTTAAATCGACGTACTTAGATGCCTACTGCTGGATTCAGCCCTCAGAACCTCGCGGAATCAATCAAAACAGTGTAAAATCGCGAAACAAATGGATGGCAAATTGACCCCGAATGTGTTACGTTTAAAGCCAAATAAAATAAAAAATATCATACTTACGAGAAATCTGACTGCGCCATTCGAATTTTCTGATCAAAATACATAAGAAACAGTGAAAGAAGCTGCCGAATTCCACTTTTCATTTTTTGGGGTCAAAAAACACCAAAGGGGTTAACCTTACGTTTTTTTCAAAAATCTTAAAAAATTTAGGTGGCCTTTTTATTACTTAAATCGACGTACTTAGATGCCTACTGCTGGTTTCAGCCCTCAGAACCTCGCGGAATCAATCAAAGCAGTGTAAAATCGCGAAACAAATAGAGGGCAAATTGACCCCGAATGTGTTACGTTTAAAGCCAAATAAAATAAAAAATATCATACTTACGAGAAATCTGACTGCGCCATTCGAATTTTCTGATCAAAATACATAAGAAACAGTGAAAGAAGCTGCCGAATTCCACTTTTCATTTTTTGGGGTCAAAAAACACCAAAGGGGTTAACCTTACGTTTTTTTCAAAAATCTTAAAAAATTTAGGTGGCCCTTTTATTACTTAAATCGCCGTACTTAGATGCCTACTGCTGGATTCAGCCCTCAGAACCTCGCGGAATCAATCAAAACAGTGTAAAATCGCGAAACAAATGGATGGCAAATTGACCCCGAATGTGTTACGTTTAAAGCCAAGTAAAATAAAAAATATCATACTTACGAGAAATCTGACTGCGCCATTCGAATTTTCTGATCAAACTACATAAGAAACAGTGAAAGAAGCTGCCGAATTCCACTTTTCATTTTTTGGGGTCAAAAAACACCAAAGGGGTTAACCTTACGTTTTTTTCAAAATTCTTAAAAAATTTAGGTGGCCTTTTTATTACTTAAATCTACGTACTTAGATGCCTACTGCTGGATTCAGCCCTCAGAACCTCGCGGAATCAATCAAAGCAGTGTAAAATCGCGAAACAAATAGAAGGCAAATTGACCCCGAATGTGTTGCGTTTAAAGCCAAATAAAATAAAAAATATCATACTTACGAGAAATCTGACTGCGCCATTCGAATTTTCTGATCAAAATACATAAGAAACAGTGAAAGAAGCTGCCGAATCCCACTTTTCATTTTTTGGGGTCAAAAAACACCAAAGGGGTTAACCTTACGTTTTTTTCAAAAATCTTAAAAAATTTAGGTGGCCTTTTTATTACTTAAATCGACGTACTTAGATGCCTACTGCTGGATTCAGCTCTCAGAACCTCGCGGAATTAATCAAAACAGTGTAAAATCGCGAAACTAATGGATGGCAAATCGACCCCGAATGTGTTACGTTTAAAGCCAAATAAAATAAAAAATATCATACTTACGAGAAATCTGACTGCGCCATTCGAATTTTCTGATCAAAATACATAAGAAACAGTGAAAGAAGCTGCCGAATTCCACTTTTCATTTTTTGGGGTCAAAAAACAGCAAAGGGGTTAACCTTACGTTTTTTTCCAAAATCTTAAAAAATTTAGGTGGCCTTTTTATTACTTAAATCGACGTACTTAGATGCCTACTGCTGGATTCAGCCCTCAGAACCTCGCGGAATCAATCAAAACAGTGTAAAATCGCGAAACAAATGGATGGCAAATTGACCCCGAATGTGTTACGTTTAAAGCCAAATAAAATAAAAAATATCATACTTACGAGAAATCTGACTGCGCCATTCGAATTTTCTGATCAAAATACATAAGAAACAGTGAAAGAAGCTGCCGAATTCCACTTTTCATTTTTTGGGGTCAAAAAACACCAAAGGGGTTAACCTTACGTTTTTTTCAAAAATCTTAAAAAATTTAGGTGGCCTTTTTATTACTTAAATCGACGTACTTAGATGCCTACTGCTGGATTCAGCCCTCAGAACCTCGCGGAATCAATCAAAACAGTGTAAAATCGCGAAACAAATGGAGTGCAAATTGACCCCGAATGTGTTACGTTTAAAGCCAAATAAAATAAAAAATATCATACTTACGAGTAATCTGACTGCGCCATTCGAATTTTCTGATCAAAATACATAAGAAACAGTGAAAGAAGCTGCCGAATTCCACTTTTCATTTTTTGGGGTCAAAAAACACCAAAGGGGTTAACCTTACGTTTTTTTCGAAAATCTTAAAAAATTTAGGTGGCCTTTTTATTACTTAAATCGACGTACTTAGATGCCTACTGCTGGATTCAGCCCTCAGAACCTCGCGGAATCAATCAAAACAGTGTAAAATCGCGAAACAAATGGATGGCAAATTGACCCCGAATGTGGTTCGTTTAAAGCCAAATAAAATAAAAAATATCATACTTACGAGTAATCTGACTGCGCCATTCGAATTTTCTGATCAAAATACATAAGAAACAGTGAAAGAAGCTGCCGAATTCCACTTTTCATTTTTTGGGGTCAAAAAACACCAAAGGGGTTAACCTTACGTTTTTTTCAAAAATCTTAAAAAATTTAGGTGGCCTTTTTATTACTTAAATCGACGTACTTAGATGCCTACTGCTGGATTCAGCCCTCAGAACCTCGCGGAATCAATCAAAACAGTGTAAAATCGCGAAACAAATGGATGGCAAATTGACCCCGAATGTGTTACGTTTAAAGCCAAATAAAATAAAAAATATCATACTTACGAGTAATCTGACTACGCCATTCGAATTTTCTGATCAAAATACATAAGAAACAGTGAAAGAAGCTGCCGAATTCCACTTTTCATTTTTTGGGGTCAAAAAACACCAAAGGGGTTAACCTTACGTTTTTTTCGAAAATCTTAAAAAATTTAGGTGGCCTTTTTATTACTTACATCGACGTACTTAGATGCCTACTGCTGGATTCAGCCCTCAGAACCTCGCGGAATCAATCAAAACAGTGTAAAATCGCGAAACAAATGGATGGCAAATTGACCCCGAATGTGTTACATTTAAAGCCAAATAAAATAAAAAATATCATACTTACGAGAAATCTGACTGCGCCATTCGAATTTTCTGATCAAAATACATAAGAAACAGTGAAAGAAGCTGCCGAATTCCACTTTTCATTTTTTGGGGTCAAAAAACACCAGAGGGGTTAACCTTACGTTTTTTTCAAAAATCTTAAAAAATTTAGGTGGCCTTTTTATTACTTAAATCGACGTACTTAGATGCCTACTGCTGGATTCAACCCTCAGAACCTCGCGGAATCAATCAAAACAGTGTAAAATCGCGAAACAAATGGATGGCAAATTGACCCCGAATGTGGTTCGTTTAAAGCCAAATAAAATAAAAAATATCATACTTACGAGTAATCTGACTGCGCCATTCGAATTTTCTGATCAAAATACATAAGAAACAGTGAAAGAAGCTGCCGAATTCCACTTTTCATTTTTTGGGGTCAAAAAACACCAAAGGGGTTAACCTTACGTTTTTTTCGAAAATCTTAAAAAATTTAGGTGGCCTTTTTATTACTTAAATCGACGTACTTAGATGCCTACTGCTGGATTCAGCCCTCAGAACCTCGCGGAATCAATCAAAACAGTGTAAAATCGCGAAACAAATGGATGGCAAATTGACCCCGAATGTGTTACGTTTAAAGCCAAATAAAATCAAAAATATCATACTTACGAGTAATCTGACTACGCCATTCGAATTTTCTGATCAAAATACATAAGAAACAGTGAAAGAAGCTGCCGAATTCCACTTTTCATTTTTTGGGGTCAAAAAACACCAAAGGGGTTAACCTTACGTTTTTTTCGAAAATCTTAAAAAATTTAGGTGGCCTATTTATTACTTAAATCGACGTACTTAGATGCCTACTGCTGGATTCAGCCCTCAGAACCTCGCGGAATCAATCAAAACAGTGTAAAATCGCGAAACAAATGGATGGCAAATTGACCCCGAATGTGTTACGTTTAAAGCCAAATAAAATAAAAAATATCATACTTACGAGTAATCTGACTGCGCCATTCGAATTTTCTGATCAAAATACATAAGAAACAGTGAAAGAAGCTGCCGAATTCCACTTTTCATTTTTTGGGGTCAAAAAACACCAAAGGGGTTAACCTTACGTTTTTTTCGAAAATCTTAAAAAATTTAGGTGGCCTATTTATTACTTAAATCGACGTACTTAGATGCCTACTGCTGGATTCAGCCCTCAGAACCTCGCGGAATCAATCAAAACAGTGTAAAATCGCGAAACAAATGGATGGCAAATTGACCCCGAATGTGTTACGTTTAAAGCCAAATAAAATAAAAAATATCATACTTACGAGTAATCTGACTGCGCCATTCGAATTTTCTGATCAAAATACATAAGAAACAGTGAAAGAAGCTGCCGAATTCCACTTTTCATTTTTTGGGGTCAAAAAACACCAAAGGGGTTAACCTTACGTTTTTTTCGAAAATCTTAAAAAATTTAAGTGGCCTTTTTATTACTTAAATCGACGTACTTAGATGCCTACTGCTGGATTCAGCCCTCAGAACCTCGCGGAATCAATCAAAACAGTGTAAAATCGCGAAACAAATGGATGGCAAATTGACCCCGAATGCGTTACGTTTAAAGCCAAATAAAATAAAAAATATCATACTTACGAGAAATCTGACTGCGCCATTCGAATTTTCTGATCAAAATACATAAGAAACAGTGAAAGAAGCTGCCGAATTCCACTTTTCATTTTTTGGGGTCAAAAAACACCAAAGGGGTTAACCTTACGTTTTTTTCAAAAATCATAAAAATTTTAGGTGGCCTTTTTATTACTTACATCGACGTACTTAGATGCCTACTGCTGGATTCAGCCCTCAGAACCTCGCGGAATCAATCAAAACAGTGTAAAATCGCGAAACAAATGGAAGACAAATTGACCCCGAATGTGTTACGTTTAAAGCCAAATAAAATAAAAAATATCATACTTACGAGAAATCTGACTGCGCCATTCGAATTTTCTGATCAAAATACATCAGAAACAGTGAAAGAAGCTGCCGAATTCCACTTTTCATTTTTTGGGGTCAAAAAACACCAAAGGGGTTAACCTTACGTTTTTTTCAAAAATCTTAAAAAATTTAGGTGGCCTTTTTATTACTTAAATCGACGTACTTAGATGCCTACTGCTGGATTGAGCCCTCAGAACCTCGCGGAATCAATCAAAACAGTGTAAAATCGCGAAACAAATGGATGGCAAATTGACCCCGAATGTGTTACGTTTAAAGCCAAATAAAATAAAAAATATCATACTTACGAGTAATCTGACTACGCCATTCGAATTTTCTGATCAAAATACATAAGAAACAGTGAAAGAAGCTGCCGAATTCCACTTTTCATTTTTTGGGGTCAAAAAACACCAGAGGGGTTAACCTTACGTTTTTTTCAAAAATCTTAAAAAATTTAGGTGGCCTTTTTATTACTTAAATCGACGTACTTAGATGCCTACTGCTGGATTCAGCCCTCAGAACCTCGCGGAATCAATCAAAACAGTGTAAAATCGCGAAACAAATGGATGGCAAATTGACCCCGAATGTGTTACGTTTAAAGCCAAATAAAATAAAAAATATCATACTTACGAGAAATCTGACTGCGCCATTCGAATTTTCTGATCAAAATACATAAGAAACAGTGAAAGAAGCTGCCGAATTCCACTTTTCATTTTTTGGGGTCAAAAAACACCAAAGGGGTTAACCTTACGTTTTTTTCGAAAATCTTAAAAAATTTAGGTGGCCTTTTTATTACTTAAATCGACGTACTTAGATGCCTACTGCTGGATTCAGCCCTCAGAACCTCGCGGAATCAATCAAAACAGTGTAAAATCGCGAAACAAATGGATGGCAAATTGACCCCGAATGTGTTACGTTTAAAGCCAAATAAAATAAAAAATATCATACTTACGAGTAATCTGACTACGCCATTCGAATTTTCTGATCAAAATACATAAGAAACAGTGAAAGAAGCTGCCGAATTCCACTTTTCATTTTTTGGGGTCAAAAAACACCAAAGGGGTTAACCTTACGTTTTTTTCGAAAATCTTAAAAAATTTAGGTGGCCTTTTTATTACTTAAATCGACGTACTTAGATGCCTACTGCTGGATTCAGCCCTCAGAACCTCGCCGAATCAATCAAAACAGTGTAAAATCGCGAAACAAATGGATGGCAAATTAACCCCGAATGTGTTACGTTTAAAGCCAAATAAAATAAAAAATATCATACTTACGAGTAATCTGACTGCGCCATTCGAATTTTCTGATCAAAATACATAAGAAACAGTGAAAGAAGCTGCCGAATTCCACTTTTCATTTTTTGGGGTCAAAAAACACCAAAGGGGTTAACCTTACGTTTTTTTCGAAAATCTTAAAAAATTTAGGTGGCCTTTTTATTACTTAAATCGACGTACTTAGATGCCTACTGCTGGATTCAGCCCTCAGAACCTCGCGGAATCAATCAAAACAGTGTAAAATCGCGAAACAAATGGATGGCAAATTGACCCCGAATGTGTTACGTTTAAAGCCAAATAAAATCAAAAATATCATACTTACGAGTAATCTGACTACGCCATTCGAATTTTCTGATCAAAATACATAAGAAACAGTGAAAGAAGCTGCCGAATTCCACTTTTCATTTTTTGGGGTCAAAAAACACCAAAGGGGTTAACCTTACGTTTTTTTCGAAAATCTTAAAAAATTTAGGTGGCCTATTTATTACTTAAATCGACGTACTTAGATGCCTACTGCTGGATTCAGCCCTCAGAACCTCGCGGAATCAATCAAAACAGTGTAAAATCGCGAAACAAATGGATGGCAAATTGACCCCGAATGTGTTACGTTTAAAGCCAAATAAAATAAAAAATATCATACTTACGAGTAATCTGACTGCGCCATTCGAATTTTCTGATCAAAATACATAAGAAACAGTGAAAGAAGCTGCCGAATTCCACTTTTCATTTTTTGGGGTCAAAAAACACCAAAGGGGTTAACCTTACGTTTTTTTCGAAAATCTTAAAAAATTTAGGTGGCCTATTTATTACTTAAATCGACGTACTTAGATGCCTACTGCTGGATTCAGCCCTCAGAACCTCGCGGAATCAATCAAAACAGTGTAAAATCGCGAAACAAATGGATGGCAAATTGACCCCGAATGTGTTACGTTTAAAGCCAAATAAAATAAAAAATATCATACTTACGAGTAATCTGACTGCGCCATTCGAATTTTCTGATCAAAATACATAAGAAACAGTGAAAGAAGCTGCCGAATTCCACTTTTCATTTTTTGGGGTCAAAAAACACCAAAGGGGTTAACCTTACGTTTTTTTCGAAAATCTTAAAAAATTTAAGTGGCCTTTTTATTACATAAATCGACGTACTTAGATGCCTACTGCTGGATTCAGCCCTCAGAACCTCGCGGAATCAATCAAAACAGTGTAAAATCGCGAAACAAATGGATGGCAAATTGACCCCGAATGCGTTACGTTTAAAGCCAAATAAAATAAAAAATATCATACTTACGAGAAATCTGACTGCGCCATTCGAATTTTCTGATCAAAATACATAAGAAACAGTGAAAGAAGCTGCCGAATTCCACTTTTCATTTTTTGGGGTCAAAAAACACCAAAGGGGTTAACCTTACGTTTTTTTCAAAAATCATAAAAATTTTAGGTGGCCTTTTTATTACTTACATCGACGTACTTAGATGCCTACTGCTGGATTCAGCCCTCAGAACCTCGCGGAATCAATCAAAACAGTGTAAAATCGCGAAACAAATGGAAGACAAATTGACCCCGAATGTGTTACGTTTAAAGCCAAATAAAATAAAAAATATCATACTTACGAGAAATCTGACTGCGCCATTCGAATTTTCTGATCAAAATACATCAGAAACAGTGAAAGAAGCTGCCGAATTCCACTTTTCATTTTTTGGGGTCAAAAAACACCAAAGGGGTTAACCTTACGTTTTTTTCAAAAATCTTAAAAAATTTAGGTGGCCTTTTTATTACTTAAATCGACGTACTTAGATGCCTACTGCTGGATTGAGCCCTCAGAACCTCGCGGAATCAATCAAAACAGTGTAAAATCGCGAAACAAATGGATGGCAAATTGACCCCGAATGTGTTACGTTTAAAGCCAAATAAAATAAAAAATATCATACTTACGAGAAATCTGACTGCGCCATTCGAATTTTCTGATCAAAATACATAAGAAACAGTGAAAGAAGCTGCCGAATTCCACTTTTCATTTTTTGGGGTCAAAAAACACCAAAGGGGTTAACCTTACGTTTTTTTCAAAAATCTTAAAAAATTTAGGTGGCCGTTTTATTACTTAAATCGACGTACTTAGATGCCTACTGCTGGATTCAGCCCTCAGAACCTCGCGGAATCAATCAAAACAGTGTAAAATTGCGAAACAAATGGATGGCCAATTGACCCCGAATGTGTTACGTTTAAAGCCAAATAAAATAAAAAATATCATACTTACGAGAAATCTGACTGCGCCATTCGAATTTTCTGATCAAAATACATAAGAAACAGTGAAAGAAGCTGCCGAATTCCACTTTTCATTTTTTGGGGTCAAAAAACACCAAAGGGGTTAACCTTACGTTTTTTTCAAAAATCTTAAAAAATTTAAGTGGCCTTTTTATTACTTAAATCGACGTACTTAGATGCCTACTGCTGGATTCAGCCCTCAGAACCTCGCGGAATCAATCAAAACAGTGTAAAATCGCGAAACAAATGGAAGGCAAATTGACCCCGAATGTGTTACGTTTAAAGCCAAATAAAATAAAAAATATCATACTTACGAGAAATCTGACTGCGCCATTCGAATTTTCTGATCAAAATACATCAGAAACAGTGAAAGAAGCTGCCGAATTCCACTTTTCATTTTTTGGGGTCAAAAAACACCAAAGGGGTTAACCTTACGTTTTTTTCAAAAATCTTAAAAAATTTAGGTGGCCTTTTTATTACTTAAATCGACGTACTTAGATGCCTACTGCTGGATTGAGCCCTCAGAACCTCGCGGAATCAATCAAAACAGTGTAAAATCGCGAAACAAATGGATGGCAAATTGACCCCGAATGTGTTACGTTTAAAGCCAAATAAAATAAAAAATATCATACTTACGAGAAATCTGACTGCGCCATTCGAATTTTCTGATCAAAATACATAAGAAACAGTGAAAGAAGCTGCCGAATTCCACTTTTCATTTTTTGGGGTCAAAAAACACCAAAGGGGTTAACCTTACGTTTTTTTCAAAAATCTTAAAAAATTTAGGTGGCCTTTTTATTACTTAAATCGACGTACTTAGATGCCTACTGCTGGATTCAGCCCTCAGAACCTCGCGGAATCAATCAAAACAGTGTAAAATCGCGAAACAAATGGATGGCAAATTGACCCCGAATGTGTTACGTTTAAAGCCAAATAAAATAAAAAATATCATACTTACCAGAAATCTGACTGCGCCATTCGAATTTTCTGATCAAAATACATAAGAAACAGTGAAAGAAGCTGCCGAATTCCACTTTTCATTTTTTGGGGTCAAAAAACACCAAAGGGGTTAACCTTACGTTTTTTTCAAAAATCATAAAAAATTTAGGTGGCCTTTTTATTACTTAAATCGACGTACTTAGATGCCTACTGCTGGATTCAGCCCTCAGAACCTCGCGGAATCAATCAAAACAGTGTAAAATCGCGAAACAAATGGATGGCAAATTGACCCCGAATGTGTTACGTTTAAAGCCAAATAAAATAAAAAATATCATACTTACGAGAAATCTGACTGCGCCATTCGAATTTTCTGATCAAAATACATAAGAAACAGTGAAAGAAGCTGCCGAATTCCACTTTTCATTTTTTGGGGTCAAAAAACACCAAAGGGGTTAACCTTACGTTTTTTTCAAAAATCTTAAAAAATTTAAGTGGCCTTTTTATTACTTAAATCGACGTACTTAGATGCCTACTGCTGGATTCAGCCCTCAGAACCTCGCGGAATCAATCAAAACAGTGTAAAATCGCGAAACAAATGGAAGGCAAATTGACCCCGAATGTGTTACGTTTAAAGCCAAATAAAATAAAAAATATCATACTTACGAGAAATCTGACTGCGCCATTCGAATTTTCTGATCAAAATACATCAGAAACAGTGAAAGAAGCTGCCGAATTCCACTTTTCATTTTTTGGGGTCAAAAAACACCAAAGGGGTTAACCTTACGTTTTTTTCAAAAATCTTAAAAAATTTAGGTGGCCTTTTTATTACTTAAATCGACGTACTTAGATGCCTACTGCTGGATTGAGCCCTCAGAACCTCGCGGAATCAATCAAAACAGTGTAAAATCGCGAAACAAATGGATGGCAAATTGACCCCGAATGTGTTACGTTTAAAGCCAAATAAAATAAAAAATATCATACTTACGAGAAATCTGACTGCGCCATTCGAATTTTCTGATCAAAATACATAAGAAACAGTGAAAGAAGCTGCCGAATTCCACTTTTCATTTTTTGGGGTCAAAAAACACCAAAGGGGTTAACCTTACGTTTTTTTCAAAAATCTTAAAAAATTTAGGTGGCCGTTTTATTACTTAAATCGACGTACTTAGATGCCTACTGCTGGATTCAGCCCTCAGAACCTCGCGGAATCAATCAAAACAGTGTAAAATTGCGAAACAAATGGATGGCAAATTGACCCCGAATGTGTTACGTTTAAAGCCAAATAAAATAAAAAATATCATACTTACGAGAAATCTGACTGCGCCATTCGAATTTTCTGATCAAAATACATAAGAAACAGTGAAAGAAGCTGCCGAATTCCACTTTTCATTTTTTGGGGTCAAAAAACACCAAAGGGGTTAACCGTACGTTTTTTTCATAAATCTTAAAAAATTTAGGTGGCCTTTTTATTACTTAAATCGACGTACTTAGATGCCTACTGCTGGATTCAGCCCTCAGAACCTCGCGGAATCAATCAAAACAGTGTAAAATCGCGAAACAAATGGATGGCAAATTGACCCCGAATGTGTTACGTTTAAAGCCAAATAAAATAAAAAATATCATACTTAAGAGAAATCTGACTGCGCCATTCGAATTTTCTGATCAAAATACATAAGAAACAGTGAAAGAAGCTGCCGAATTCCACTTTTCATTTTTTGGGGTCAAAAAACACCAGAGGGGTTAACCTTACGTTTTTTTCAAAAATCTTAAAAAATTTAGGTGGCCTTTTTATTACTTAAATCGACGTACTTAGATGCCTACTGCTGGATTCAACCCTCAGAACCTCGCGGAATCAATCAAAACAGTGTAAAATCGCGAAACAAATGGATGGCAAATTGACCCCGAATGTGGTTCGTTTAAAGCCAAATAAAATAAAAAATATCATACTTACGAGTAATCTGACTGCGCCATTCGAATTTTCTGATCAAAATACATAAGAAACAGTGAAAGAAGCTGCCGAATTCCACTTTTCATTTTTTGGGGTCAAAAAACACCAAAGGGGTTAACCTTACGTTTTTTTCAAAAATCTTTAAAAATTTAGGTGGCCTTTTTATTACTGAAATCGACGTACTTAGATGCCTACTGCTGGATTCAGCCCTCAGAACCTCGCGGAATCAATCAAAACAGTGTAAAATCGCGAAACAAATGGATGGCAAATTGACCCCGAATGTGTTACGTTTAAAGCCAAATAAAATAAAAAATATCATACTTACGAGTAATCTGACTACGCCATTCGAATTTTCTGATCAAAATACATAAGAAACAGTGAAAGAAGCTGCCGAATTCCACTTTTCATTTTTTGGGGTCAAAAAACACCAAAGGGGTTAACCTTACGTTTTTTTCGAAAATCTTAAAAAATTTAGGTGGCCTTTTTATTACTTACATCGACGTACTTAGATGCCTACTGCTGGATTCAGCCCTCAGAACCTCGCGGAATCAATCAAAACAGTGTAAAATCGCGAAACAAATGGATGGCAAATTGACCCCGAATGTGTTACATTTAAAGCCAAATAAAATAAAAAATATCATACTTACGAGAAATCTGACTGCGCCATTCGAATTTTCTGATCAAAATACATAAGAAACAGTGAAAGAAGCTGCCGAATTCCACTTTTCATTTTTTGGGGTCAAAAAACACCAAAGGGGTTAACCTTACGTTTTTTTCGAAAATCTTAAAAAATTTAGGTGGCCTTTTTATTACTTAAATCGACGTACTTAGATGCCTACTGCTGGATTCAGCCCTCAGAACCTCGCGGAATCAATCAAAACAGTGTAAAATCGCGAAACAAATGGATGGCAAATTGACCCCGAATGTGTTACGTTTAAAGCCAAATAAAATAAAAAATATCATACTTACGAGAAATCTGACTGCGCCATTCGAATTTTCTGATCAAAATACATAAGAAACAGTGAAAGAAGCTGCCGAATTCCACTTTTCATTTTTTGGGGTCAAAAAACACCAAAGGGGTTAACCTTACGTTTTTTTCGAAAATCTTAAAAAATTTAGGTGGCCTTTTTATTACTTAAATCGACGTACTTAGATGCCTACTGCTGGATTCAGCCCTCAGAACCTCGCGGAATCAATCAAAACAGTGTAAAATCGCGAAACAAATGGATGGCAAATTGACCCCGAATGTGTTACGTTTAAAGCCAAATAAAATAAAAAATATCATACTTACGAGTAATCTGACTACGCCATTCGAATTTTCTGATCAAAATACATAAGAAACAGTGAAAGAAGCTGCCGAATTCCACTTTTCATTTTTTGGGGTCAAAAAACACCAAAGGGGTTAACCTTACGTTTTTTTCGAAAATCTTAAAAAATTTAGGTGGCCTTTTTATTACTTAAATCGACGTACTTAGATGCCTACTGCTGGATTCAGCCCTCAGAACCTCGCCGAATCAATCAAAACAGTGTAAAATTGCGAAACAAATGGATGGCAAATTAACCCCGAATGTGTTACGTTTAAAGCCAAATAAAATAAAAAATATCATACTTACGAGTAATCTGACTGCGCCATTCGAATTTTCTGATCAAAATACATAAGAAACAGTGAAAGAAGCTGCCGAATTCCACTTTTCATTTTTTGGGGTCAAAAAACACCAAAGGGGTTAACCTTACGTTTTTTTCGAAAATCTTAAAAAATTTAGGTGGCCTTTTTATTACTTAAATCGACGTACTTAGATGCCTACTGCAGGATTCAGCCCTCAGAACCTCGCGGAATCAATCAAAACAGTGTAAAATCGCGAAACAAATGGATGGCAAATTGACCCCGAATGTGTTACGTTTAAAGCCAAATAAAATCAAAAATATCATACTTACGAGTAATCTGACTACGCCATTCGAATTTTCTGATCAAAATACATAAGAAACAGTGAAAGAAGCTGCCGAATTCCACTTTTCATTTTTTGGGGTCAAAAAACACCAAAGGGGTTAACCTTACGTTTTTTTCGAAAATCTTAAAAAATTTAGGTGGCCTATTTATTACTTAAATCGACGTACTTAGATGCCTACTGCTGGATTCAGCCCTCAGAACCTCGCGGAATCAATCAAAACAGTGTAAAATCGCGAAACAAATGGATGGCAAATTGACCCCGAATGTGTTACGTTTAAAGCCAAATAAAATAAAAAATATCATACTTACGAGTAATCTGACTGCGCCATTCGAATTTTCTGATCAAAATACATAAGAAACAGTGAAAGAAGCTGCCGAATTCCACTTTTCATTTTTTGGGGTCAAAAAACACCAAAGGGGTTAACCTTACGTTTTTTTCGAAAATCTTAAAAAATTTAGGTGGCCTATTTATTACTTAAATCGACGTACTTAGATGCCTACTGCTGGATTCAGCCCTCAGAACCTCGCGGAATCAATCAAAACAGTGTAAAATCGCGAAACAAATGGATGGCAAATTGACCCCGAATGTGTTACGTTTAAAGCCAAATAAAATAAAAAATATCATACTTACGAGTAATCTGACTGCGCCATTCGAATTTTCTGATCAAAATACATAAGAAACAGTGAAAGAAGCTGCCGAATTCCACTTTTCATTTTTTGGGGTCAAAAAACACCAAAGGGGTTAACCTTACGTTTTTTTCGAAAATCTTAAAAAATTTAAGTGGCCTTTTTATTACTTAAATCGACGTACTTAGATGCCTACTGCTGGATTCAGCCCTCAGAACCTCGCGGAATCAATCAAAACAGTGTAAAATCGCGAAACAAATGGATGGCAAATTGACCCCGAATGCGTTACGTTTAAAGCCAAATAAAATAAAATATATCATACTTACGAGAAATCTGACTGCGCCATTCGAATTTTCTGATCAAAATACATAAGAAACAGTGAAAGAAGCTGCCGAATTCCACTTTTCATTTTTTGGGGTCAAAAAACACCAAAGGGGTTAACCTTACGTTTTTTTCAAAAATCATAAAAATTTTAGGTGGCCTTTTTATTACTTACATCGACGTACTTAGATGCCTACTGCTGGATTCAGCCCTCAGAACCTCGCGGAATCAATCAAAACAGTGTAAAATCGCGAAACAAATGGAAGACAAATTGACCCCGAATGTGTTACGTTTAAAGCCAAATAAAATAAAAAATATCATACTTACGAGAAATCTGACTGCGCCATTCGAATTTTCTGATCAAAATACATCAGAAACAGTGAAAGAAGCTGCCGAATTCCACTTTTCATTTTTTGGGGTCAAAAAACACCAAAGGGGTTAACCTTACGTTTTTTTCAAAAATCATAAAAAATTTAGGTGGCCTTTTTATTACTTAAATCGACGTACTTAGATGCCTACTGCTGGATTCAGCCCTCAGAACCTCGCGGAATCAATCAAAACAGTGTAAAATCGCGAAACAAATGGATGGCAAATTGACCCCGAATGTGTTACGTTTAAAGCCAAATAAAATAAAAAATATCATACTTACGAGAAATCTGACTGCGCCATTCGAATTTTCTGATCAAAATACATAAGAAACAGTGAAAGAAGCTGCCGAATTCCACTTTTCATTTTTTGGGGTCAAAAAACACCAAAGGGGTTAACCTTACGTTTTTTTCAAAAATCTTAAAAAATTTAAGTGGCCTTTTTATTACTTAAATCGACGTACTTAGATGCCTACTGCTGGATTCAGCCCTCAGAACCTCGCGGAATCAATCAAAACAGTGTAAAATCGCGAAACAAATGGAAGGCAAATTGACCCCGAATGTGTTACGTTTAAAGCCAAATAAAATAAAAAATATCATACTTACGAGAAATCTGACTGCGCCATTCGAATTTTCTGATCAAAATACATCAGAAACAGTGAAAGAAGCTGCCGAATTCCACTTTTCATTTTTTGGGGTCAAAAAACACCAAAGGGGTTAACCTTACGTTTTTTTCAAAAATCTTAAAAAATTTAGGTGGCCTTTTTATTACTTAAATCGACGTACTTAGATGCCTACTGCTGGATTGAGCCCTCAGAACCTCGCGGAATCAATCAAAACAGTGTAAAATCGCGAAACAAATGGATGGCAAATTGACCCCGAATGTGTTACGTTTAAAGCCAAATAAAATAAAAAATATCATACTTACGAGAAATCTGACTGCGCCATTCGAATTTTCTGATCAAAATACATAAGAAACAGTGAAAGAAGCTGCCGAATTCCACTTTTCATTTTTTGGGGTCAAAAAACACCAAAGGGGTTAACCTTACGTTTTTTTCAAAAATCTTAAAAAATTTAGGTGGCCGTTTTATTACTTAAATCGACGTACTTAGATGCCTACTGCTGGATTCAGCCCTCAGAACCTCGCGGAATCAATCAAAACAGTGTAAAATTGCGAAACAAATGGATGGCAAATTGACCCCGAATGTGTTACGTTTAAAGCCAAATAAAATAAAAAATATCATACTTACGAGAAATCTGACTGCGCCATTCGAATTTTCTGATCAAAATACATAAGAAACAGTGAAAGAAGCTGCCGAATTCCACTTTTCATTTTTTGGGGTCAAAAAACACCAAAGGGGTTAACCGTACGTTTTTTTCATAAATCTTAAAAAATTTAGGTGGCCTTTTTATTACTTAAATCGACGTACTTAGATGCCTACTGCTGGATTCAGCCCTCAGAACCTCGCGGAATCAATCAAAACAGTGTAAAATCGCGAAACAAATGGATGGCAAATTGACCCCGAATGTGTTACATTTAAAGCCAAATAAAATAAAAAATATCATACTTACGAGAAATCTGACTGCGCCATTCGAATTTTCTGATCAAAATACATAAGAAACAGTGAAAGAAGCTGCCGAATTCCACTTTTCATTTTTTGGGGTCAAAAAACACCAGAGGGGTTAACCTTACGTTTTTTTCAAAAATCTTAAAAAATTTAGGTGGCCTTTTTATTACTTAAATCGACGTACTTAGATGCCTACTGCTGGATTCAACCCTCAGAACCTCGCGGAATCAATCAAAACAGTGTAAAATCGCGAAACAAATGGATGGCAAATTGACCCCGAATGTGGTTCGTTTAAAGCCAAATAAAATAAAAAATATCATACTTACGAGTAATCTGACTGCGCCATTCGAATTTTCTGATCAAAATACATAAGAAACAGTGAAAGAAGCTGCCGAATTCCACTTTTCATTTTTTGGGGTCAAAAAACACCAAAGGGGTTAACCTTACGTTTTTTTCAAAAATCTTTAAAAATTTAGGTGGCCTTTTTATTACTTAAATCGACGTACTTAGATGCCTACTGCTGGATTCAGCCCTCAGAACCTCGCGGAATCAATCAAAACAGTGTAAAATCGCGAAACAAATGGATGGCAAATTGACCCCGAATGTGTTACGTTTAAAGCCAAATAAAATAAAAAATATCATACTTACGAGTAATCTGACTACGCCATTCGAATTTTCTGATCAAAATACATAAGAAACAGTGAAAGAAGCTGCCGAATTCCACTTTTCATTTTTTGGGGTCAAAAAACACCAAAGGGGTTAACCTTACGTTTTTTTCGAAAATCTTAAAAAATTTAGGTGGCCTTTTTATTACTTACATCGACGTACTTAGATGCCTACTGCTGGATTCAGCCCTCAGAACCTCGCGGAATCAATCAAAACAGTGTAAAATCGCGAAACAAATGGATGGCAAATTGACCCCGAATGTGTTACATTTAAAGCCAAATAAAATAAAAAATATCATACTTACGAGAAATCTGACTGCGCCATTCGAATTTTCTGATCAAAATACATAAGAAACAGTGAAAGAAGCTGCCGAATTCCACTTTTCATTTTTTGGGGTCAAAAAACACCAGAGGGGTTAACCTTACGTTTTTTTCAAAAATCTTAAAAAATTTAGGTGGCCTTTTTATTACTTAAATCGACGTACTTAGATGCCTACTGCTGGATTCAGCCCTCAGAACCTCGCGGAATCAATCAAAACAGTGTAAAATCGCGAAACAAATGGATGGCAAATTGACCCCGAATGTGTTACGTTTAAAGCCAAATAAAATAAAAAATATCATACTTACGAGAAATCTGACTGCGCCATTCGAATTTTCTGATCAAAATACATAAGAAACAGTGAAAGAAGCTGCCGAATTCCACTTTTCATTTTTTGGGGTCAAAAAACACCAAAGGGGTTAACCTTACGTTTTTTTCGAAAATCTTAAAAAATTTAGGTGGCCTTTTTATTACTTAAATCGACGTACTTAGATGCCTACTGCTGGATTCAGCCCTCAGAACCTCGCGGAATCAATCAAAACAGTGTAAAATCGCGAAACAAATGGATGGCAAATTGACCCCGAATGTGTTACGTTTAAAGCCAAATAAAATAAAAAATATCATACTTACGAGTAATCTGACTACGCCATTCGAATTTTCTGATCAAAATACATAAGAAACAGTGAAAGAAGCTGCCGAATTCCACTTTTCATTTTTTGGGGTCAAAAAACACCAAAGGGGTTAACCTTACGTTTTTTTCGAAAATCTTAAAAAATTTAGGTGGCCTTTTTATTACTTAAATCGACGTACTTAGATGCCTACTGCTGGATTCAGCCCTCAGAACCTCGCCGAATCAATCAAAACAGTGTAAAATCGCGAAACAAATGGATGGCAAATTAACCCCGAATGTGTTACGTTTAAAGCCAAATAAAATAAAAAATATCATACTTACGAGTAATCTGACTGCGCCATTCGAATTTTCTGATCAAAATACATAAGAAACAGTGAAAGAAGCTGCCGAATTCCACTTTTCATTTTTTGGGGTCAAAAAACACCAAAGGGGTTAACCTTACGTTTTTTTCGAAAATCTTAAAAAATTTAGGTGGCCTTTTTATTACTTAAATCGACGTACTTAGATGCCTACTGCTGGATTCAGCCCTCAGAACCTCGCGGAATCAATCAAAACAGTGTAAAATCGCGAAACAAATGGATGGCAAATTGACCCCGAATGTGTTACGTTTAAAGCCAAATAAAATCAAAAATATCATACTTACGAGTAATCTGACTACGCCATTCGAATTTTCTGATCAAAATACATAAGAAACAGTGAAAGAAGCTGCCGAATTCCACTTTTCATTTTTTGGGGTCAAAAAACACCAAAGGGGTTAACCTTACGTTTTTTTCGAAAATCTTAAAAAATTTAGGTGGCCTATTTATTACTTAAATCGACGTACTTAGATGCCTACTGCTGGATTCAGCCCTCAGAACCTCGCGGAATCAATCAAAACAGTGTAAAATCGCGAAACAAATGGATGGCAAATTGACCCCGAATGTGTTACGTTTAAAGCCAAATAAAATAAAAAATATCATACTTACGAGTAATCTGACTGCGCCATTCGAATTTTCTGATCAAAATACATAAGAAACAGTGAAAGAAGCTGCCGAATTCCACTTTTCATTTTTTGGGGTCAAAAAACACCAAAGGGGTTAACCTTACGTTTTTTTCAAAAATCTTAAAAAATTTAGGTGGCCGTTTTATTACTTAAATCGACGTACTTAGATGCCTACTGCTGGATTCAGCCCTCAGAACCTCGCGGAATCAATCAAAACAGTGTAAAATTGCGAAACAAATGGATGGCAAATTGACCCCGAATGTGTTACGTTTAAAGCCAAATAAAATAAAAAATATCATACTTACGAGAAATCTGACTGCGCCATTCGAATTTTCTGATCAAAATACATAAGAAACAGTGAAAGAAGCTGCCGAATTCCACTTTTCATTTTTTGGGGTCAAAAAACACCAAAGGGGTTAACCGTACGTTTTTTTCATAAATCTTAAAAAATTTAGGTGGCCTTTTTATTACTTAAATCGACGTACTTAGATGCCTACTGCTGGATTCAGCCCTCAGAACCTCGCGGAATCAATCAAAACAGTGTAAAATCGCGAAACAAATGGATGGCAAATTGATCCCGAATGTGTTACGTTTAAAGCCAAATAAAATAAAAAATATCATACTTAAGAGAAATCTGACTGCGCCATTCGAATTTTCTGATCAAAATACATAAGAAACAGTGAAAGAAGCTGCCGAATTCCACTTTTCATTTTTTGGGGTCAAAAAACACCAAAGGGGTTAACCTTACGTTTTTTTCAAAAATCTTAAAAAATTTAGGTGGCCTTTTTATTACTTAAATCGACGTACTTAGATGCCTACTGCTGGATTCAGCCCTCAGAACCTCGCGGAATCAATCAAAACAGTGTAAAATCGCGAAACAAATGGATGGCAAATTGACCCCGAATGTGTTACGTTTAAAGCCAAATAAAATAAAAAATATCATACTTACGAGAAATCTGACTGCGCCATTCGAATTTTCTGATCAAAATACATAAGAAACAGTGAAAGAAGCTGCCGAATTCCACTTTTCATTTTTTGGGGTCAAAAAACACCAAAGGGGTTAACCTTACGTTTTTTTCAAAAATCATAAAAAATTTAGGTGGCCTTTTTATTACTTAAATCGACGTACTTAGATGCCTACTGCTGGATTCAGCCCTCAGAACCTCGCGGAATCAATCAAAACAGTGTAAAATCGCGAAACAAATGGATGGCAAATTGACCCCGAATGTGTTACGTTTAAAGCCAAATAAAATAAAAAATATCATACTTACGAGAAATCTGACTGCGCCATTCGAATTTTCTGATCAAAATACATAAGAAACAGTGAAAGAAGCTGCCGAATTCCACTTTTCATTTTTTGGGGTCAAAAAACACCAAAGGGGTTAACCTTACGTTTTTTTCAAAAATCTTAAAAAATTTAAGTGGCCTTTTTATTACTTAAATCGACGTACTTAGATGCCTACTGCTGGATTCAGCCCTCAGAACCTCGCGGAATCAATCAAAACAGTGTAAAATCGCGAAACAAATGGAAGGCAAATTGACCCCGAATGTGTTACGTTTAAAGCCAAATAAAATAAAAAATATCATACTTACGAGAAATCTGACTGCGCCATTCGAATTTTCTGATCAAAATACATCAGAAACAGTGAAAGAAGCTGCCGAATTCCACTTTTCATTTTTTGGGGTCAAAAAACACTAAAGGGGTTAACCTTACGTTTTTTTCAAAAATCTTAAAAAATTTAGGTGGCCTTTTTATTACTTAAATCGACGTACTTAGATGCCTACTGCTGGATTGAGCCCTCAGAACCTCGCGGAATCAATCAAAACAGTGTAAAATCGCGAAACAAATGGATGGCAAATTGACCCCGAATGTGTTACGTTTAAAGCCAAATAAAATAAAAAATATCATACTTACGAGAAATCTGACTGCGCCATTCGAATTTTCTGATCAAAATACATAAGAAACAGTGAAAGAAGCTGCCGAATTCCACTTTTCATTTTTTGGGGTCAAAAAACACCAAAGGGGTTAACCTTACGTTTTTTTCAAAAATCTTAAAAAATTTAGGTGGCCGTTTTATTACTTAAATCGACGTACTTAGATGCCTACTGCTGGATTGAGCCCTCAGAACCTCGCGGAATCAATCAAAACAGTGTAAAATCGCGAAACAAATGGATGGCAAATTGACCCCGAATGTGTTACGTTTAAAGCCAAATAAAATAAAAAATATCATACTTACGAGAAATCTGACTGCGCCATTCGAATTTTCTGATCAAAATACATAAGAAACAGTGAAAGAAGCTGCCGAATTCCACTTTTCATTTTTTGGGGTCAAAAAACACCAAAGGGGTTAACCTTACGTTTTTTTCAAAAATCTTAAAAAATTTAGGTGGCCTTTTTATTACTTAAATCGACGTACTTAGATGCCTACTGCTGGATTCAGCCCTCAGAACATCGCGGAATCAATCAAAACAGTGTAAAATCGCGAAACAAATGGATGGCAAATTGACCCCGAATGTGTTACGTTTAAAGCCAAATAAAATAAAAAATATCATACTTACGAGAAATCTGACTGCGCCATTCGAATTTTCTGATCAAAATACATAAGAAACAGTGAAAGAAGCTGCCGAATTCCACTTTTCATTTTTTGGGGTCAAAAAACACCAAAGGGGTTAACCTTACGTTTTTTTCAAAAATCTTAAAAAATTTAGGTGGCCTTTTTATTACTTAAATCGACGTACTTAGATGCCTACTGCTGGATTCAGCCCTCAGAACCTCGCGGAATCAATCAAAACAGTGTAAAATCGCGAAACAAATGGATGGCAAATTGACCCCGAATGTGTTACGTTTAAAGCCAAATAAAATAAAAAATATCATACTTACGAGAAATCTGACTGCGCCATTCGAATTTTCTGATCAAAATACATAAGAAACAGTGAAAGAAGCTGCCGAATTCCACTTTTCATTTTTTGGGGTCAAAAAACACCAAAGGGGTTAACCTTACGTATTTTTCAAAAATCTTAAAAAATTTAGGTGGCCTTTTTATTACTTAAATCGACGTACTTAGATGCCTACTGCTGGATTCAGCCCTCAGAACCTCGCGGAATTAATCAAAACAGTGTAAAATCGCGAAACAAATGGATGGCAAATTGACCCCGAATGTGTTACGTTTAAAGCCAAATAAAATAAAAAATATCATACTTACGAGAAATCTGACTGCGCCATTCGAATTTTCTGATCAAAATACATAAGAAACAGTGAAAGAAGCTGCCGAATTCCACTTTTCATTTTTTGGGGTCAAAAAACACCAAAGGGGTTAACCTTACGTTTTTTTCAAAAATCTTAAAAAATTTAGGTGGCCTTTTTATTACTTAAATCGACGTACTTAGATGCCTACTGCTGGATTCAGCCCTCAGAACCTCGCGGAATCAATCAAAACAGTGTAAAATCGCGAAACAAATGGATGGCAAATTGACCCCGAATGTGTTACGTTTAAAGCCAAATAAAATAAAAAATATCATACTTACGAGAAATCTGACTGCGCCATTCGAATTTTCTGATCAAAATACATAAGAAACAGTGAAAGAAGCTGCCGAATTCCACTTTTCATTTTTTGGGGTCAAAAAACACCAAAGGGGTTAACCTTACGTTTTTTTCAAAAATCTTAAAAAATTTAGGTGGCCTTTTTATTACTTAAATCGACGTACTTAGATGCCTACTGCTGGATTCAGCCCTCAGAACCTCGCGGAATCAATCAAAACAGTGTAAAATCGCGAAACAAATGGATGGCAAATTGACCCCGAATGTGTTACGTTTAAAGCCAAATAAAATAAAAAATATCATACTTACGAGAAATCTGACTGCGCCATTCGAATTTTCTGATCAAAATACATAAGAAACAGTGAAAGAAGCTGCCGAATTCCACTTTTCATTTTTTGGGGTCAAAAAACACCAAAGGGGTTAACCTTACGTTTTTTTCAAAAATCTTAAAAAATTTAGGTGGCCTTTTTATTACTTAAATCGACGTACTTAGATGCCTACTGCTGGATTCAGCCATCAGAACCTCGCGGAATCAATCAAAACAGTGTAAAATCGCGAAACAAATGGTTGGCAAATTGACCCCGAATGTGTTACGTTTAAAGCCAAATAAAATAAAAAATATCATACTTACGAGAAATCTGACTGCGCCATTCGAATTTTCTGATCAAAATACATAAGAAACAGTGAAAGAAGCTGCCGAATTCCACTTTTCATTTTTTGGGGTCAAAAAACACCAAAGGGGTTAACCTTACGTTTTTTTCAAAAATCTTAAAAAATTTAGGTGGCCTTTTTATTACTTAAATCGACGTACTTAGATGCCTACTGCTGGATTCAGCCCTCAGAACCTCGCGGAATCAATCAAAACAGTGTAAAATCGCGAAACAAATGGATGGCAAATTGACCCCGAATGTGTTACGTTTAAAGCCAAATAAAATAAAAAATATCATACTTACGAGAAATCTGACTGCGCCATTCGAATTTTCTGATCAAAATACATAAGAAACAGTGAAAGAAGCTGCCGAATTCCACTTTTCATTTTTTGGGGTCAAAAAACACCAAAGGGGTTAACCTTACGTTTTTTTCAAAAATCTTAAAAAATTTAGGTGGCCTATTTATTACTTAAATCGACGTACTTAGATGCCTACTGCTGGATTCAGCCCTCAGAACCTCGCGGAATCAATCAAAACAGTGTAAAATCGCGAAACAAATGGATGGCAAATTGACCCCGAATGTGTTACGTTTAAAGCCAAATAAAATAAAAAATATCATACTTACGAGAAATCTGACTGCGCCATTCGAATTTTCTGATCAAAATACATAAGAAACAGTGAAAGAAGCTGCCGAATTCCACTTTTCATTTTTTGGGGTCAAAAAACACCAAAGGGGTTAACCTTACGTTTTTTTGAAAAATCTTAAAAAATTTAGGTGGCCTTTTTATTACTTAAATCGACGTACTTAGATGCCTACTGCTGGATTCAGCCCTCAGAACCTCGCGGAATCAATCAAAACAGTGTAAAATCGCGAAACAAATGGATGGCAAATTGACCCCGAATGTGTTACGTTTAAAGCCAAATAAAATAAAAAATATCATACTACGAGAAATCTGACTGCGCCATTCGAATTTTCTAATCAAATTACATAAGAAACAGTGAAAGAAGCTGCCGAATTCCACTTTTCATTTTTTGGGGTCAAAAAACACCAAAGGGGTTAACCTTACGTTTTTTTCAAAAATCTTAAAAAATTTAGGTGGCCTTTTTATTACTTAAATCGACGTACTTAGATGCCTACTGCTGGATTCAGCCCTCAGAACCTCGCGGAATCAATCAAAACAGTGTAAAATCGCGAAACAAATGGATGGCAAATTGACCCCGAATGTGTTACGTTTAAAGCCAAATAAAATAAAAAATATCATACTTACGAGAAATCTGACTGCGCCATTCGAATTTTCTGATCAAAATACATAAGAAACAGTGAAAGAAGCTGCCGAATTCCACTTTTCATTTTTTGGGGTCAAAAAACACCAAAGGGGTTAACCTTACGTTTTTTTCAAAAATCTTAAAAAATTTAGGTGGCCTTTTTATTACTTAAATCGACGTACTTAGATGCCTACTGCTGGATTCAGCCCTCAGAACCTCGCGGAATCAATCAAAACAGTGTAAAATCGCGAAACAAATGGATGGCAAATTGACCCCGAATGTGTTACGTTTAAAGCCAATTAAAATAAAAAATATCATACTTACGAGAAATCTGACTGCGCCATTCGAATTTTCTGATCAAAATACATAAGAAACAGTGAAAGAAGCTGCCGAATTCCACTTTTCATTTTTTGGGGTCAAAAAACACCAAAGGGGTTAACCTTACGTTTTTTTTGAAAATCATAAAAAATTTAGGTGGTCTTTTTATTACTTAAATCGACGTACTTAGATGCCTACTGCTGGATTCAGCCCTCAGAACCTCGCGGAATCAATCAAAACAGTGTAAAATCGCGAAACAAATGGATGGCAAATTGACCCCGAATGTGTTACGTTTAAAGCCAAATAAAATAAAAAATATCATACTTACGAGTAATCTGACTACGCCATTCGAATTTTCTGATCAAAATACATAAGAAACAGTGAAAGAAGCTGCCGAATTCCACTTTTCATTTTTTGGGGTCAAAAAACACCAAAGGGGTTAACCTTACGTTTTTTTCGAAAATCTTAAAAAATTTAGGTGGCCTTTTTATTACTTAAATCGACGTACTTAGATGCCTACTGCTGGATTCAGCCCTCAGAACCTCGCGGAATCAATCAAAACAGTGTAAAATCGCGAAACAAATGGATGGCAAATTGACCCCGAATGTGTTACGTTTAAAGCCAAATAAAATAAAAAATATCATACTTACGAGAAATCTGACTGCGCCATTCGAATTTTCTGATCAAAATACATAAGAAACAGTGAAAGAAGCTGCCGAATTCCACTTTTCATTTTTGGGGTCAAAAAACACCAAAGGGGTTAACCTTACGTTTTTTTCAAAAATCTTAAAAAATTTAGGTGGCCTTTTTATTACTTAAATCGACGTACTTAGATGCCTACTGCTGGATTCAGCCCTCAGAACCTCGCGGAATCAATCAAAACAGTGTAAAATCGCGAAACAAATGGATGGCAAATTGACCCCGAATGTGTTACGTTTAAAGCCAAATAAAATAAAAAATATCATACTTACGAGAAATCTGACTGCGCCATTCGAATTTTCTGATCAAAATACATAAGAAACAGTGAAAGAAGCTGCCGAATTCCACTTTTCATTTTTTGGGGTCAAAAAACACCAAAGGGGTTAACCTTACGTTTTTTTCAAAAATCTTAAAAAATTTAGGTGGCCTATTTATTACTTAAATCGGCGTACTTAGATGCCTACTGCTGGATTCAGCCCTCAGAACCTCGCGGAATCAATCAAAACAGTGTAAAATCGCGAAACAAATGGATGGCAAATTGACCCCGAATGTGTTACGTTTAAAGCCAAATAAAATAAAAAATATCATACTTACGAGTAATATGACTACGCCATTCGAATTTTCTGATCAAAATACATAAGAAACAGTGAAAGAAGCTGCCGAATTCCACTTTTCATTTTTTGGGGTCAAAAAACACCAAAGGGGTTAACCTTACGTTTTTTTCGAAAATCTTAAAAAATTTAGGTGGCCTTTTTATTACTTAAATCGACGTACTTAGATGCCTACTGCTGGATTCAGCCCTCAGAACCTCGCGGAATCAATCAAAACAGTGTAAAATCGCGAAACAAATGGATGGCAAATTGACCCCGAATGTGTTACGTTTAAAGCCAAATAAAATAAAAAATATCATACTTACGAGAAATCTGACTGCGCCATTCGAATTTTCTGATCAAAATACATAAGAAACAGTGAAAGAAGCTGCCGAATTCCACTTTTCATTTTTGGGGTCAAAAAACACCAAAGGGGTTAACCTTACGTTTTTTTCAAAAATCTTAAAAAATTTAGGTGGCCTTTTTATTACTTAAATCGACGTACTTAGATGCCTACTGCTGGATTCAGCCCTCAGAACCTCGCGGAATCAATCAAAACAGTGTAAAATCGCGAAACAAATGGATGGCAAATTGACCCCGAATGTGTTACGTTTAAAGCCAAATAAAATAAAAAATATCATACTTACGAGAAATCTGACTGCGCCATTCGAATTTTCTGATCAAAATACATAAGAAACAGTGAAAGAAGCTGCCGAATTCCACTTTTCATTTTTTGGGGTCAAAAAACACCAAAGGGGTTAACCTTACGTTTTTTTCAAAAATCTTAAAAAATTTAGGTGGCCTATTTATTACTTAAATCGGCGTACTTAGATGCCTACTGCTGGATTCAGCCCTCAGAACCTCGCGGAATCAATCAAAACAGTGTAAAATCGCGAAACAAATAGATGGCAAATTGACCCCGAATGTGTTACGTTTAAAGCCAAATAAAATAAAAAATATCATACTTACGAGAAATCTGACTCCGCCATTCCAATTTTCTGATCAAAATACATAAGAAACAGTGAAAGAAGCTGCCGAATTCCACTTTT
Source organism: Cantharis nigra (assembly GCA_958510845.1). Classification (NCBI taxonomy): domain Eukaryota; kingdom Metazoa; phylum Arthropoda; class Insecta; order Coleoptera; family Cantharidae; genus Cantharis; species Cantharis nigra. The sequence goes on along the minus strand of OY294033.1, from coordinate 177,530 downwards.
CATTTTTTGGGGTCAAAAAACACCAAAGGGGTTAACCTTACGTTTTTTTCAAAAATCTTAAAAAATTTAGGTGGCCTTTTTATTACTTAAATCGACGTACTTAGATGCCTACTGCTGGATTCAGCCCTCAGAACCTCGCGGAATCAATCAAAACAGTGTAAAATCGCGAAACAAATGGATGGCAAATTGACCCCGAATGTGTTACGTTTAAAGCCAAATAAAATAAAAAATATCATACTTACGAGAAATCTGACTGCGCCATTCGAATTTTCAGATCAAAATACATAAGAAACAGTGAAAGAAGCTGCCGAATTCCACTTTTCATTTTTTGGGGTCAAAAAACACCAAAGGGGTTAACCTTACGTTTTTTTCAAAAATCTTAAAAAATTTAGGTGGCCTTTTTATTACTTAAATCGACGTACTTAGATGCCTACTGCTGGATTCAGCCCTCAGAACCTCGCGGAATCAATCAAAACAGTGTAAAATCGCGAAACAAATGGATGGCAAATTGACCCCGAATGTGTTACGTTTAAAGCCAAATAAAATAAAAAATATCATACTTACGAGTAATCTGACTGCGCCATTCGAATTTTCTGATCAAAATACATAAGAAACAGTGAAAGAAGCTGCCGAATTCCACTTTTCATTTTTTCGGGTCAAAAAACACCAAAGGGGTTAACCTTACGTTTTTTTCGAAAATCTTAAAAAATTTAGGTGGCCTTTTTATTACTTAAATCGACGTACTTAGATGCCTACTGCTGGATTCAGCCCTCAGAACCTCGCGGAATCAATCAAAACAGTGTAAAATCGCGAAACAAATGGATGGCAAATTAACCCCGAATGTGTTACGTTTAAAGCCAAATAAAATAAAAAATATCATACTTACGAGAAATCTGACTGCGCCATTCGAATTTTCTGATCAAAATACATAAGAAACAGTGAAAGAAGCTGCCGAATTCCACTTTTCATTTTTTGGGGTCAAAAAACACCAAAGGGGTTAACCTTACGTTTTTTTCAAAAATCTTAAAAAATTTAGGTGGCCTTTTTATTACTTAAATCGACGTACTTAGATGCCTACTGCTGGATTCAGCCCTCAGAACCTCGCGGAATCAATCAAAACAGTGTAAAATCGCGAAACAAATGGATGGCAAATTGACCCCGAATGTGTTACGTTTAAAGCCAAATAAAATAAAAAATATCATACTTACGAGAAATCTGACTGCGCCATTCGAATTTTCGGATCAAAATACATAAGAAACAGTGAAAGAAGCTGCCGAATTCCACTTTTCATTTTTTGGGGTCAAAAAACACCAAAGGGGTTAACCTTACGTTTTTTTCGAAAATCTTAAAAAATTTAGGTGGCCTTTTTATTACTTAAATCGACGTACTTAGATGCCTACTGCTGGATTCAGCCCTCAGAACCTCGCGGAATCAATCAAAACAGTGTAAAATCGCGAAACAAATGGATGGCAAATTGACCCCGAATGTGTTACGTTTAAAGCCAAATAAAATAAAAAATATCATACTTACGAGAAATCTGACTCCGCCATTCCAATTTTCTGATCAAAATACATAAGAAACAGTGAAAGAAGCTGCCGAATTCCACTTTTCATTTTTTGGGGTCAAAAAACACCAAAGGGGTTAACCTTACGTTTTTTTCAAAAATCTTAAAAAATTTAGGTGGCCTTTTTATTACTTAAATCGACGTACTTAGATGCCTACTGCTGGATTCAGCCCTCAGAACCTCGCGGAATCAATCAAAACAGTGTAAAATCGCGAAACAAATGGATGGCAAATTGACCCCGAATGTGTTACGTTTAAAGCCAAATAAAATAAAAAATATCATACTTACGAGAAATCTGACTGCGCCATTCGAATTTTCTGATCAAAATACATAAGAAACAGTGAAAGAAGCTGCCGAATTCCACTTTTCATTTTTTGGGGTCAAAAAACACCAAAGGGGTTAACCTTACGTTTTTTTCAAAAATCTTAAAAAATTTAGATGGCCTTTTTATTACTTAAATCGAAGTACTTAGATGCCTACTGCTGGATTCAGCCCTCAGAACCTCGCGGAATCAATCAAAACAGTGTAAAATCGCGAAACAAATGGATGGCAAATTGACCCCGAATGTGTTACGTTTAAAGCCAAATAAAATAAAAAATATCATACTTACGAGTAATCTGACTGCGCCATTCGAATTTTCTGATCAAAATACATAAGAAACAGTGAAAGAAGCTGCCGAATTCCACTTTTCATTTTTTCGGGTCAAAAAACACCAAAGGGGTTAACCTTACGTTTTTTTCGAAAATCTTAAAAAATTTAGGTGGCCTTTTTATTACTTAAATCGACGTACTTAGATGCCTACTGCTGGATTCAGCCCTCAGAACCTCGCGGAATCAATCAAAACAGTGTAAAATCGCGAAACAAATGGATGGCAAATTGACCCCGAATGTGTTACGTTTAAAGCCAAATAAAATAAAAAATATCATACTTACGAGTAATCTGACTGCGCCATTCGAATTTTCTGATCAAAATACATAAGAAACAGTGAAAGAAGCTGCCGAATTCCACTTTTCATTTTTTGGGGTCAAAAAACACCAAAGGGGTTAACCTTACGTTTTTTTCAAAAATCTTAAAAAATTTAGATGGCCTTTTTATTACTTAAATCGAAGTACTTAGATGCCTACTGCTGGATTCAGCCCTCAGAACCTCGCGGAATCAATCAAAACAGTGTAAAATCGCGAAACAAATGGATGGCAAATTGACCCCGAATGTGTTACGTTTAAAGCCAAATAAAATAAAAAATATCATACTTACGAGTAATCTGACTGCGCCATTCGAATTTTCTGATCAAAATACATAAGAAACAGTGAAAGAAGCTGCCGAATTCCACTTTTCATTTTTTGGGGTCAAAAAACACCAAAGGGGTTAACCTTACGTTTTTTTAGAAAATCTTAAAAAATTTAGGTGGCCTTTTTATTACTTAAATCGACGTACTTAGATGCCTACTGCTGGATTCAGCCCTCAGAACCTCGCGGAATCAATCAAAACAGTGTAAAATCGCGAAACAAATGGATGGCAAATTGACCCCGAATGTGTTACGTTTAAAGCCAAATAAAATAAAAAATATCATACTTACGAGTAATCTGACTGCGCCATTCGAATTTTCTGATCAAAATACATAAGAAACAGTGAAAGAAGCTGCCGAATTCCACTTTTCATTTTTTGGGGTCAAAAAACACCAAAGGGGTTAACCTTACGTTTTTTTCAAAAATCTTAAAAAATTTAGGTGGCCTTTTTATTACTTAAATCGACGTACTTAGATGCCTACTGCTGGATTCAGCCCTCAGAACCTCGCGGAATCAATCAAAACAGTGTAAAATCGCGAAACAAATGGATGGCAAATTGACCCCGAATGTGTTACGTTTAAAGCCAAATAAAATAAAAAATATCATACTTACGAGAAATCTGACTGCGCCATTCGAATTTTCTGATCAAAATACATAAGAAACAGTGAAAGAAGCTGCCGAATTCCACTTTTCATTTTTTGGGGTCAAAAAACACCAAAGGGGTTAACCTTACGTTTTTTTCAAAAATCTTAAAAAATTTAGATGGCCTTTTTATTACTTAAATCGAAGTACTTAGATGCCTACTGCTGGATTCAGCCCTCAGAACCTCGCGGAATCAATCAAAACAGTGTAAAATCGCGAAACAAATGGATGGCAAATTGACCCCGAATGTGTTACGTTTAAAGCCAAATAAAATAAAAAATATCATACTTACGAGTAATCTGACTGCGCCATTCGAATTTTCTGATCAAAATACATAAGAAACAGTGAAAGAAGCTGCCGAATTCCACTTTTCATTTTTTCGGGTCAAAAAACACCAAAGGGGTTAACCTTACGTTTTTTTCGAAAATCTTAAAAAATTTAGGTGGCCTTTTTATTACTTAAATCGACGTACTTAGATGCCTACTGCTGGATTCAGCCCTCAGAACCTCGCGGAATCAATCAAAACAGTGTAAAATCGCGAAACAAATGGATGGCAAATTGACCCCGAATGTGTTACGTTTAAAGCCAAATAAAATAAAAAATATCATACTTACGAGTAATCTGACTGCGCCATTCGAATTTTCTGATCAAAATACATAAGAAACAGTGAAAGAAGCTGCCGAATTCCACTTTTCATTTTTTGGGGTCAAAAAACACCAAAGGGGTTAACCTTACGTTTTTTTCAAAAATCTTAAAAAATTTAGATGGCCTTTTTATTACTTAAATCGAAGTACTTAGATGCCTACTGCTGGATTCAGCCCTCAGAACCTCGCGGAATCAATCAAAACAGTGTAAAATCGCGAAACAAATGGATGGCAAATTGACCCCGAATGTGTTACGTTTAAAGCCAAATAAAATAAAAAATATCATACTTACGAGTAATCTGACTGCGCCATTCGAATTTTCTGATCAAAATACATAAGAAACAGTGAAAGAAGCTGCCGAATTCCACTTTTCATTTTTTGGGGTCAAAAAACACCAAAGGGGTTAACCTTACGTTTTTTTAGAAAATCTTAAAAAATTTAGGTGGCCTTTTTATTACTTAAATAGACGTACTTAGATGCCTACTGCTGGATTCAGCCCTCAGAACCTCGCGGAATCAATCAAAACAGTGTAAAATCGCGAAACAAATGGATGGCAAATTGACCCCGAATGTGTTACGTTTAAAGCCAAATAAAATAAAAAATATCATACTTACGAGTAATCTGACTGCGCCATTCGAATTTTCTGATCAAAATACATAAGAAACAGTGAAAGAAGCTGCCGAATTCCACTTTTCATTTTTTGGGGTCAAAAAACACCAAAGGGGTTAACCTTACGTTTTTTTCAAAAATCTTAAAAAATTTAGATGGCCTTTTTATTACTTAAATCGAAGTACTTAGATGCCTACTGCTGGATTCAGCCCTCAGAACCTCGCGGAATCAATCAAAACAGTGTAAAATCGCGAAACAAATGGATGGCAAATTGACCCCGAATGTGTTACGTTTAAAGCCAAATAAAATAAAAAATATCATACTTACGAGTAATCTGACTGCGCCATTCGAATTTTCTGATCAAAATACATAAGAAACAGTGAAAGAAGCTGCCGAATTCCACTTTTCATTTTTTGGGGTCAAAAAACACCAAAGGGGTTAACCTTACGTTTTTTTCAAAAATCTTAAAAAATTTAGATGGCCTTTTTATTACTTAAATCGAAGTACTTAGATGCCTACTGCTGGATTCAGCCCTCAGAACCTCGCGGAATCAATCAAAACAGTGTAAAATCGCGAAACAAATGGATGGCAAATTGACCCCGAATGTGTTACGTTTAAAGCCAAATAAAATAAAAAATATCATACTTACGAGAAATCTGACTCCGCCATTCCAATTTTCTGATCAAAATACATAAGAAACAGTGAAAGAAGCTGCCGAATTCCACTTTTCATTTTTTGGGGTCAAAAAACACCAAAGGGGTTAACCTTACGTTATTTTCAAAAATCTTAAAAAATTTAGGTGGCCTTTTTATTACTTAAATCGACGTACTTAGATGCCTACTGCTGGATTCAGCCCTCAGAACCTCGCGGAATCAATCAAAACAGTGTAAAATCGCGAAACAAATGGATGGCAAATTGACCCCGAATGTGTTACGTTTAAAGCCAAATAAAATAAAAAATATCATACTTACGAGAAATCTGACTGCGCCATTCGAATTTTCTGATCAAAATACATAAGAAACAGTGAAAGAAGCTGCCGAATTCCACTTTTCATTTTTTGGGGTCAAAAAACACCAAAGGGGTTAACCTTACGTTTTTTTCAAAAATCTTAAAAAATTTAGATGGCCTTTTTATTACTTAAATCGAAGTACTTAGATGCCTACTGCTGGATTCAGCCCTCAGAACCTCGCGGAATCAATCAAAACAGTGTAAAATCGCGAAACAAATGGATGGCAAATTGACCCCGAATGTGTTACGTTTAAAGCCAAATAAAATAAAAAATATCATACTTACGAGTAATCTGACTGCGCCATTCGAATTTTCTGATCAAAATACATAAGAAACAGTGAAAGAAGCTGCCGAATTCCACTTTTCATTTTTTCGGGTCAAAAAACACCAAAGGGGTTAACCTTACGTTTTTTTCGAAAATCTTAAAAAATTTAGGTGGCCTTTTTATTACTTAAATCGACGTACTTAGATGCCTACTGCTGGATTCAGCCCTCAGAACCTCGCGGAATCAATCAAAACAGTGTAAAATCGCGAAACAAATGGATGGCAAATTGACCCCGAATGTGTTACGTTTAAAGCCAAATAAAATAAAAAATATCATACTTACGAGTAATCTGACTGCGCCATTCGAATTTTCTGATCAAAATACATAAGAAACAGTGAAAGAAGCTGCCGAATTCCACTTTTCATTTTTTGGGGTCAAAAAACACCAAAGGGGTTAACCTTACGTTTTTTTCGAAAATCTTAAAAAATTTAGGTGGCCTTTTTATTACTTAAATCGACGTACTTAGATGCCTACTGCTGGATTCAGCCCTCAGAACCTCGCGGAATCAATCAAAACAGTGTAAAATCGCGAAACAAATGGATGGCAAATTGACCCCGAATGTGTTACGTTTAAAGCCAAATAAAATAAAAAATATCATACTTACGAGTAATCTGACTGCGCCATTCGAATTTTCTGATCAAAATACATAAGAAACAGTGAAAGAAGCTGCCGAATTCCACTTTTCATTTTTTGGGGTCAAAAAACACCAAAGGGGTTAACCTTACGTTTTTTTCAAAAATCTTAAAAAATTTAGATGGCCTTTTTATTACTTAAATCGAAGTACTTAGATGCCTACTGCTGGATTCAGCCCTCAGAACCTCGCGGAATCAATCAAAACAGTGTAAAATCGCGAAACAAATGGATGGCAAATTGACCCCGAATGTGTTACGTTTAAAGCCAAATAAAATAAAAAATATCATACTTACGAGTAATCTGACTGCGCCATTCGAATTTTCTGATCAAAATACATAAGAAACAGTGAAAGAAGCTGCCGAATTCCACTTTTCATTTTTTCGGGTCAAAAAACACCAAAGGGGTTAACCTTACGTTTTTTTCGAAAATCTTAAAAAATTTAGGTGGCCTTTTTATTACTTAAATCGACGTACTTAGATGCCTACTGCTGGATTCAGCCCTCAGAACCTCGCGGAATCAATCAAAACAGTGTAAAATCGCGAAACAAATGGATGGCAAATTGACCCCGAGTGTGTTACGTTTAAAGCCAAATAAAATAAAAAATATCATACTTACGAGTAATCTGACTGCGCCATTCGAATTTTCTGATCAAAATACATAAGAAACAGTGAAAGAAGCTGCCGAATTCCACTTTTCATTTTTTGGGGTCAAAAAACACCAAAGGGGTTAACCTTACGTTTTTTTCGAAAATCTTAAAAAATTTAGGTGGCCTTTTTATTACTTAAATCGACGTACTTAGATGCCTACTGCTGGATTCAGCCCTCAGAACCTCGCGGAATCAATCAAAACAGTGTAAAATCGCGAAACAAATGGATGGCAAATTGACCCCGAATGTGTTACGTTTAAAGCCAAATAAAATAAAAAATATCATACTTACGAGAAATCTGACTGCGCCATTCGAATTTTCTGATCAAAATACATAAGAAACAGTGAAAGAAGCTGCCGAATTCCACTTTTCATTTTTTGGGGTCAAAAAACACCAAAGGGGTTCACTTACGTTTTTTTCAAAAATCTTAAAAAATTTAGGTGGCCTTTTTATTACTTAAATCGAAGTACTTAGATGCCTACTGCTGGATTCAGCCCTCAGAACCTCGCGGAATCAATCAAAACAGTGTAAAATCGCGAAACAAATGGATGGCAAATTGACCCCGAATGTGTTACGTTTAAAGCCAAATAAAATAAAAAATATCATACTTACGAGAAATCTGACTGCGCCATTCGAATTTTCTGATCAAAATACATAAGAAACAGTGAAAGAAGCTGCCGAATTCCACTTTTCATTTTTTGGGGTCAAAAAACACCAAAGGGGTTAACCTTACGTTTTTTTCAAAAATCTTAAAAAATTTAGGTGGCCTTTTTATTACTTAAATCGACGTACTTAGATGCCTACTGCTGGATTCAGCCCTCAGAACCTCGCGGAATCAATCAAAACAGTGTAAAATCGCGAAACAAATGGATGGCAAATTGACCCCGAATGTGTTACGTTTAAAGCCAAATAAAATAAAAAATATCATACTTACGAGTAATCTGACTGCGCCATTCGAATTTTCTGATCAAAATACATAAGAAACAGTGAAAGAAGCTGCCGAATTCCACTTTTCATTTTTTGGGGTCAAAAAACACCAAAGGGGTTAACCTTACGTTTTTTTCAAAAATCTTAAAAAATTTAGGTGGCCTTTTTATTACTTAAATCGACGTACTTAGATGCCTACTGCTGGATTCAGCCCTCAGAACCTCGCGGAATTAATCAAAACAGTGTAAAATCGCGAAACAAATGGATGGCAAATTGACCCCGAATGTGTTACGTTTAAAGCCAAATAAAATAAAAAATATCATACTTACGAGAAATCTGACTGCGCCATTCGTTTTTCTGATCAAAATACATAAGAAACAGTGAAAGAAGCTGCCGAATTCCACTTTTCATTTTTTGGGGTCAAAAAACACCAAAGGGGTTAACCTTACGTTTTTTTCAAAAATCTTAAAAAATTTAGGTGGCCTTTTTATTACTTAAATCGACGTACTTAGATGCCTACTGCTGGATTCAGCCCTCAGAACCTCGCGGAATCAATCAAAACAGTGTAAAATCGCGAAACAAATGGATGGCAAATTGACCCCGAATGTGTTACGTTTAAAGCCAAATAAAATAAAAAATATCATACTTACGAGTAATCTGACTGCGCCATTCGAATTTTCTGATCAAAATACATAAGAAACAGTGAAAGAAGCTGCCGAATTCCACTTTTCATTTTTTCGGGGCAAAAAACACCAAAGGGGTTTCCCTTACGTTTTTTTCGAAAATCTTAAAAAATTTAGGTGGCCTTTTTATTACTTAAATCGACGTACTTAGATGCCTACTGCTGGATTCAGCCCTCAGAACCTCGCGGAATCAATCAAAACAGTGTAAAATCGCGAAACAAATGGATGGCAAATTGACCCCGAATGTGTTACGTTTAAAGCCAAATAAAATAAAAAATATCATACTTACGAGAAATCTGACTGCGCCATTCGAATTTTCTGATCAAAATACATAAGAAACAGTGAAAGAAGCTGCCGAATTCCACTTTTCATTTTTTGGGGTCAAAAAACACCAAAGGGGTTAACCTTACGTTTTTTTCAAAAATCTTAAAAAATTTAGGTGGCCTTTTTATTACTTAAATCGACGTACTTAGATGCCTACTGCTGGATTCAGCCCTCAGAACCTCGCGGAATCAATCAAAACAGTGTAAAATCGCGAAACAAATGGATGGCAAATTGACCCCGAATGTATTACGATTAAAGCCAAATAAAATAAAAAATATCATACTTACGAGAAATCTGACTGCGCCATTCGAATTTTCTGATCAAAATACATAAGAAACAGTGAAAGAAGCTGCCGAATTCCACTTTTCATTTTTTGGGGACAAAAAACACCAAAGGGGTTAACCTTACGTTTTTTTCAAAAATCTTAAAAAATTTTGGTGGCCTTTTTATTACTTAAATCGACGTACTTAGATGCCTACTGCTGGATTCAGCCCTCAGAACCTCGCGGAATCAATCAAAACAGTGTAAAATCGCGAAACAAATGGATGGCAAATTGACCCCGAATGTGTTACGTTTAAAGCCAAATAAAATAAAAAATATCATACTTACGAGAAATCTGACTGCGCCATTCGAATTTTCTGATCAAAATACATAAGAAACAGTGAAAGAAGCTGCCGAATTCCACTTTTCATTTTTTGGGGTCAAAAAACACCAAAGGGGTTAACCTTACGTTTTTTTCAAAAATCTTAAAAAATTTAGGTGGTCTTTTTATTACTTAAATCGACGTACATAGATGCCTACTGCTGGATTCAGCCCTCAGAACCTCGCGGAATCAATCAAAACAGTGTAAAATCGCGAAACAAATGGATGGCAAATTGACCCCGAATGTGTTACGTTTAAAGCCAAATAAAATAAAAAATATCATACTTACGAGTAATCTGACTGCGCCATTCGAATTTTCTGATCAAAATACATAAGAAACAGTGAAAGAAGCTGCCGAATTCCACTTTTCATTTTTTGGGGTCAAAAAACACCAAAGGGGTTAACCTTACGTTTTTTTCAAAAATCTTAATAAATGTAGGTGGCCTTTTTATTACTTAAATCGACGTACTTAGATGCCTCCTGCTGGATTCAGCCCTCAGAACCTCGCGGAATCAATCAAAACAGTGTAAAATCGCGAAACAAATGGATGGCAAATTGACCCCGAATGTGTTACGTTTAAAGCCAAATAAAATAAAAAATATCATACTTACGAGAAATCTGACTGCGCCATTCGAATTTTCTGATCAAAATACATAAGAAACAGTGAAAGAAGCTGCCGAATTCCACTTTTCATTTTTTGGGGTCAAAAAACACCAAAGGGGTTAACCTTACGTTTTTTTCAAAAATCTTAAAAAATTTAGGTGGCCTTTTTATTACTTAAATCGACGTACTTAGATGCCTACTGCTGGATTCAGCCCTCAGAACCTCGCGGAATCAATCAAAACAGTGTAAAATCGCGAAACAAATGGATGGCAAATTGACCCCGAATGTGTTACGTTTAAAGCCAAATAAAATAAAAAATATCATACTTACGAGAAATCTGACTGTGCCATTCGAATTTTCTGATCAAAATACATAAGAAACAGTGAAAGAAGCTGCCGAATTCCACTTTTCATTTTTTGGGGTCAAAAAACACCAAAGGGGTTAACCTTACGTTTTTTTCAAAAATCTTAAAAAATTTAGGTGGCTTTTTTATTACTTAAATCGACGTACTTAGATGCCTACTGCTGGATTCAGCCCTCAGAACCTCGCGGAATCAATCAAAACAGTGTAAAATCGCGAAACAAATGGTTGGCAAATTGACCCCGAATGTGTTACGTTTAAAGCCAAATAAAATAAAAAATATCATACTTACGAGAAATCTGACTGCGCCATTCGAATTTTCTGATCAAAATACATAAGAAACAGTGAAAGAAGCTGCCGAATTCCACTTTTCATTTTTTGGGGTCAAAAAACACCAAAGGGGTTAACCTTACGTTTTTTTCAAAAATCTTAAAAAATTTAGGTGGCCTTTTTATTACTTAAATCGACGTACTTAGATGCCTACTGCTGGATTCAGCCCTCAGAACCTCGCGGAATCAATCAAAACAGTGTAAAATCGCGAAACAAATGGTTGGCAAATTGACCCCGAATGTGTTACGTTTAAAGCCAAATAAAATAAAAAATATCATACTTACGAGAAATCTGACTGCGCCATTCGAATTTTCTGATCAAAATACATAAGAAACAGTGAAAGAAGCTGCCGAATTCCACTTTTCATTTTTTGGGGTCAAAAAACACCAAAGGGGTTAACCTTACGTTTTTTTCAAAAATCTTAAAAAATTTAGGTGGCCTTTTTATTACTTAAATCGACGTACTTAGATGCCTACTGCTGGATTCAGCCCTCAGAACCTCGCGGAATCAATCAAAACAGTGTAAAATCGCGAAACAAATGGATGGCAAATTGACCCCGAATGTGTTACGTTTAAAGCCAAATAAAATAAAAAATATCATACTTACGAGAAATCTGACTGCGCCATTCGAATTTTCTGATGAAAATACATAAGAAACAGTGAAAGAAGCTGCCGAATTCCACTTTTCATTTTTTGGGGTCAAAAAACACCAAAGGGGTTAACCTTACGTTTTTTTCAAAAATCTTAAAAAATTTAGGTGGCCTTTTTATTACTTAAATCGACGTACTTAGATGCCTACTGCTGGATTCAGCCCTCAGAACCTCGCGGAATCAATCAAAACAGTGTAAAATCGCGAAACAAATGGTTGGCAAATTGACCCCGAATGTGTTACGTTTAAAGCCAAATAAAATAAAAAATATCATACTTACGAGAAATCTGACTGCGCCATTCGAATTTTCTGATCAAAATACATAAGAAACAGTGAAAGAAGCTGCCGAATTCCACTTTTCATTTTTTGGGGTCAAAAAACACCAAAGGGGTTAACCTTACGTTTTTTTCAAAAATCTTAAAAAATTTAGGTGGCCTTTTTATTACTTAAATCGACGTACTTAGATGCCTACTGCTGGATTCAGCCCTCAGAACCTCGCGGAATCAATCAAAACAGTGTAAAATCGCGAAACAAATGGATGGCAAATTGACCCCGAATGTGTTACGTTTAAAGCCAAATAAAATAAAAAATATCATACTTACGAGAAATCTGACTGCGCCATTCGAATTTTCTGATCAAAATACATAAGAAACAGTGAAAGAAGCTGCCGAATTCCACTTTTCATTTTTTGGGGTCAAAAAACACCAAAGGGGTTAACCTTACGTTTTTTTCAAAAATCTTAAAAAATTTAGGTGGCCTTTTTATTACTTAAATCGACGTACTTAGATGCCTACTGCTGGATTCAGCCCTCAGAACCTCGCGGAATCAATCAAAACAGTGTAAAATCGCGAAACAAATGGATGGCAAATTGACCCCGAATGTGTTACGTTTAAAGCCAAATAAAATAAAAAATATCATACTTACGAGAAATCTGACTGCGCCATTCGAATTTTCTGATCAAAATACATAAGAAACAGTGAAAGAAGCTGCCGAATTCCACTTTTCATTTTTTGGGGTCAAAAAACACCAAAGGGGTTAACCTTACGTTTTTTTCAAAAATCTTAAAAAATTTAGGTGGCCTTTTTATTACTTAAATCGACGTACTTAGATGCCTACTGCTGGATTCAGCCCTCAGAACCTCGCGGAATCAATCAAAACAGTGTAAAATCGCGAAACAAATGGATGGCAAATTGACCCCGAATGTGTTACGTTTAAAGCCAAATAAAATAAAAAATATCATACTTACGAGAAATCTGACTGCGCCATTCGAATTTTCTGATCAAAATACATAAGAAACAGTGAAAGAAGCTGCCGAATTCCACTTTTCATTTTTTGGGGTCAAAAAACACCAAAGGGGTTAACCTTACGTTTTTTTCGAAAATCATAAAAAATTTAGGTGGACTTTTTATTACTTAAATCGACGTACTTAGATGCCTACTGCTGGATTCAGCCCTCAGAACCTCGCGGAATCAATCAAAACAGTGTAAAATCGCGAAACAAATGGATGGCAAATTGACCCCGAATGTGTTACGTTTAAAGCCAATTAAAATAAAAAATATCATACTTACGAGAAATCTGACTGCGCCATTCGAATTTTCTGATCAAAATACACAAGAAACAGTGAAAGAAGCTGCCGAATTCCACTTTTCATTTTTTGGGGTCAAAAAACACCAAAGGGGTTAACCTTACGTTTTTTTCGAAAATCATAAAAAATTTAGGTGGCCTTTTTATTACTTAAATCGACGTACTTAGATGCCTACTGCTGGATTCAGCCCTCAGAACCTCGCGGAATCAATCAAAACAGTGTAAAATCGCGAAACAAATGGATGGCAAATTGACCCCGAATGTGTTACGTTTAAAGCCAAATAAAATAAAAAATATCATACTTACGAGAAATCTGACTGCGCCATTCGAATTTTCTGATCAAAATACATAAGAAACAGTGAAAGAAGCTGCCGAATTCCACTTTTCATTTTTTGGGGTCAAAAAACACCAAAGGGGTTGACCTTACGTTTTTTTCAAAAATCTTAAAAAATGTAGGTGGCCTTTTTATTACTTAAATCGACGTACTTAGATGCCTCCTGCTGGATTCAGCCCTCAGAACCTCGCGGAATCAATCAAAACAGTGTAAAATCGCGAAACAAATGGATGGCAAATTGACCCCGAATGTGTTACGTTTAAAGCCAAATAAAATAAAAAATATCATACTTACGAGAAATCTGACTGCGCCATTCGAATTTTCTGATCAAAATACATAAGAAACAGTGAAAGAAGCTGCCGAATTCCACTTTTCATTTTTTGGGGTCAAAAAACACCAAAGGGGTTAACCTTACGTTTTTTTCAAAAATCTTAAAAAATTTAGGTGGCCTTTTTATTACTTAAATCGACGTACTTAGATGCCTACTGCTGGATTCAGCCCTCAGAACCTCGCGGAATCAATCAAAACAGTGTAAAATCGCGAAACAAATGGATGGCAAATTGACCCCGAATGTGTTACGTTTAAAGCCAAATAAAATAAAAAATATCATACTTACGAGAAATCTGACTGCGCCATTCGAATTTTCTGATGAAAATACATAAGAAACAGTGAAAGAAGCTGCCGAATTCCACTTTTCATTTTTTGGGGTCAAAAAACACCAAAGGGGTTAACCTTACGTTTTTTTCAAAAATCTTAAAAAATTTAGGTGGCCTTTTTATTACTTAAATCGACGTACTTAGATGCCTACTGCTGGATTCAGCCCTCAGAACCTCGCGGAATCAATCAAAACAGTGTAAAATCGCGAAACAAATGGATGGCAAATTGACCCCGATTGTGTTACGTTTAAAGCCAAATAAAATAAAAAATATCATACTTACGAGAAATCTGACTGTGCCATTCGAATTTTCTGATCAAAATACATAAGAAACAGTGAAAGAAGCTGCCGAATTCCACTTTTCATTTTTTGGGGTCAAAAAACACCAAAGGGGTTAACCTTACGTTTTTTTCAAAAATCTTAAAAAATTTAGGTGGCCTTTTTATTACTTAAATCGACGTACTTAGATGCCTACTGCTGGATTCAGCCCTCAGAACCTCGCGGAATCAATCAAAACAGTGTAAAATCGCGAAACAAATGGATGGCAAATTGACCCCGAATGTGTTACGTTTAAAGCCAAATAAAATAAAAAATATCATACTTACGAGAAATCTGACTGCGCCATTCGAATTTTCTGATGAAAATACATAAGAAACAGTGAAAGAAGCTGCCGAATTCCACTTTTCATTTTTTGGGGTCAAAAAACACCAAAGGGGTTAACCTTACGTTTTTTTCAAAAATCTTAAAAAATTTAGGTGGCCTTTTTATTACTTAAATCGACGTACTTAGATGCCTACTGCTGGATTCAGCCCTCAGAACCTCGCGGAATCAATCAAAACAGTGTAAAATCGCGAAACAAATGGTTGGCAAATTGACCCCGAATGTGTTACGTTTAAAGCCAAATAAAATAAAAAATATCATACTTACGAGAAATCTGACTGCGCCATTCGAATTTTCTGATCAAAATACATAAGAAACAGTGAAAGAAGCTGCCGAATTCCACTTTTCATTTTTTGGGGTCAAAAAACACCAAAGGGGTTAACCTTACGTTTTTTTCAAAAATCTTAAAAAATTTAGGTGGCCTTTTTATTACTTAAATCGACGTACTTAGATGCCTACTGCTGGATTCAGCCCTCAGAACCTCGCGGAATCAATCAAAACAGTGTAAAATCGCGAAACAAATGGATGGCAAATTGACCCCGAATGTGTTACGTTTAAAGCCAAATAAAATAAAAAATATCATACTTACGAGAAATCTGACTGCGCCATTCGAATTTTCTGATGAAAATACATAAGAAACAGTGAAAGAAGCTGCCGAATTCCACTTTTCATTTTTTGGGGTCAAAAAACACCAAAGGGGTTAACCTTACGTTTTTTTCAAAAATCTTAAAAAGTTAGGTGGCCTTTTTATTACTTAAATCGACGTACTTAGATGCCTACTGCTGGATTCAGCCCTCAGAACCTCGCGGAATCAATCAAAACAGTGTAAAATCGCGAAACAAATGGATGGCAAATTGACCCCGAATGTGTTACGTTTAAAGCCAAATAAAATAAAAAATATCATACTTACGAGAAATCTGACTGCGCCATTCGAATTTTCTGATCAAAATACATAAGAAACAGTGAAAGAAGCTGCCGAATTCCACTTTTCATTTTTTGGGGTCAAAAAACACCAAAGGGGTTAACCTTACGTTTTTTTCAAAAATCTTAAAAAATTTAGGTGGCCTTTTTATTACTTAAATCGACGTACTTAGATGCCTACTGCTGGATTCAGCCCTCAGAACCTCGCGGAATCAATCAAAACAGTGTAAAATCGCGAAACAAATGGATGGCAAATTGACCCCGAATGTGTTACGTTTAAAGCCAAATAAAATAAAAAATATCATACTTACGAGAAATCTGACTGCGCCATTCGAATTTTCTGATCAAAATACATAAGAAACAGTGAAAGAAGCTGCCGAATTCCACTTTTCATTTTTTGGGGTCAAAAAACACCAAAGGGGTTAACCTTACGTTTTTTTCAAAAATCTTAAAAAATTTAGGTGGCCTTTTTATTACTTAAATCGACGTACTTAAATGCCTACTGCTGGATTCAGCCCTCAGAACCTCGCGGAATCAATCAAAACAGTGTAAAATCGCGAAACAAATGGATGGCAAATTGACCCCGAATGTGTTACGTTTAAAGCCAAATAAAATAAAAAATATCATACTTACGAGAAATCTGACTGGGCCATTCGAATTTTCTGATCAAAATACATAAGAAACAGTGAAAGAAGCTGCCGAATTCCACTTTTCATTTTTTGGGGTCAAAAAACACCAAAGGGGTTAACCTTACGTTTTTTTCAAAAATCTTAAAAAATTTAGGTGGCCTTTTTATTACTTAAATCGACGTACTTAGATGCCTACTGCTGGATTCAGCCCTCAGAACCTCGCGGAATCAATCAAAACAGTGTAAAATCGCGAAACAAATGGTTGGCAAATTGACCCCGAATGTGTTACGTTTAAAGCCAAATAAAATAAAAAATATCATACTTACGAGAAATCTGACTGCGCCATTCGAATTTTCTGATCAAAATACATAAGAAACAGTGAAAGAAGCTGCCGAATTCCACTTTTCATTTTTTGGGGTCAAAAAACACCAAAGGGGTTAACCTTACGTTTTTTTCAAAAATCTTAAAAAATTTAGGTGGCCTTTTTATTACTTAAATCGACGTACTTAGATGCCTACTGCTGGATTCAGCCCTCAGAACCTCGCGGAATCAATCAAAACAGTGTAAAATCGCGAAACAAATGGATGGCAAATTGACCCCGAATGTGTTACGTTTAAAGCCAAATAAAATAAAAAATATCATACTTACGAGAAATCTGACTGCGCCATTCGAATTTTCTGATCAAAATACATAAGAAACAGTGAAAGAAGCTGCCGAATTCCACTTTTCATTTTTTGGGGTCAAAAAACACCAAAGGGGTTAACCTTACGTTTTTTTCAAAAATCTTAAAAAATTTAGGTGGCCTTTTTATTACTTAAATCGACGTACTTAGATGCCTACTGCTGGATTCAGCCCTCAGAACCTCGCGGAATCAATCAAAACAGTGTAAAATCGCGAAACAAATGGATGGCAAATTGACCCCGAATGTGTTACGTTTAAAGCCAAATAAAATAAAAAATATCATACTTACGAGAAATCTGACTGCGCCATTCGAATTTTCTGATGAAAATACATAAGAAACAGTTAAAGAAGCTGCCGAATTCCACTTTTCATTTTTTGGGGTCAAAAAACACCAAAGGGGTTAACCTTACGTTTTTTTCAAAAATCTTAAAAAGTTTAGGTGGCCTTTTTATTACTTAAATCGACGTACTTAGATGCCTACTGCTGGATTCAGCCCTCAGAACCTCGCGGAATCAATCAAAACAGTGTAAAATCGCGAAACAAATGGATGGCAAATTGACCCCGAATGTGTTACGTTTAAAGCCAAATAAAATAAAAAATATCATACTTACGAGAAATCTGACTGCGCCATTCGAATTTTCTGATCAAAATACATAAGAAACAGTGAAAGAAGCTGCCGAATTCCACTTTTCATTTTTTGGGTTCAAAAAACACCAAAGGGGTTAACCTTACGTTTTTTTCGAAAATCATAAAAAATTTAGGTGGCCTTTTTATTACTTAAATCGACGTACTTAGATGCCTACTGCTGGATTCAGCCCTCAGAACCTCGCGGAATCAATCAAAACAGTGTAAAATCGCGAAACAAATGGATGGCAAATTGACCCCGAATGTGTTACGTTTAAAGCCAAATAAAATAAAAAATATCATACTTACGAGAAATCTGACTGCGCCATTCGAATTTTCTGATCAAAATACATAAGAAACAGTGAAAGAAGCTGCCGAATTCCACTTTTCATTTTTTGGGGTCAAAAAACACCAAAGGGGTTAACCTTACGTTTTTTTCGAAAATCATAAAAAATTTAGGTGGCCTTTTTATTACTTAAATCGACGTACTTAGATGCCTACTGCTGGATTCAGCCCTCAGAACCTCGCGGAATCAATCAAAACAGTGTAAAATCGCGAAACAAATGGTTGGCAAATTGACCCCGAATGTGTTACGTTTAAAGCCAAATAAAATAAAAAATATCATACTTACGAGAAATCTGACTGCGCCATTCGAATTTTCTGATGAAAATACATAAGAAACAGTGAAAGAAGCTGCCGAATTCCACTTTTCATTTTTTGGGGTCAAAAAACACCAAAGGGGTTAACCTTACGTTTTTTTCAAAAATCTTAAAAAATTTAGGTGGCCTTTTTATTACTTAAATCGACGTACTTAGATGCCTACTGCTGGATTCAGCCCTCAGAACCTCGCGGAATCAATCAAAACAGTGTAAAATCGCGAAACAAATGGATGGCAAATTGACCCCGAATGTGTTACGTTTAAAGCCAAATAAAATAAAAAATATCATACTTACGAGAAATCTGACTGCGCCATTCGAATTTTCTGATGAAAATACATAAGAAACAGTGAAAGAAGCTGCCGAATTCCACTTTTCATTTTTTGGGGTCAAAAAACACCAAAGGGGTTAACCTTACGTTTTTTTCAAAAATCTTAAAAAATTTAGGTGGCCTTTTTATTACTTAAATCGACGTACTTAGATGCCTACTGCTGGATTCAGCCCTCAGAACCTCGCGGAATCAATCAAAACAGTGTAAAATCGCGAAACAAATGGATGGCAAATTGACCCCGAATGTGTTACGTTTAAAGCCAAATAAAATAAAAAATATCATACTTACGAGAAATCTGACTGCGCCATTCGAATTTTCTGATCAAAATACATAAGAAACAGTGAAAGAAGCTGCCGAATTCCACTTTTCATTTTTTGGGGTCAAAAAACACCAAAGGGGTTAACCTTACGTTTTTTTCAAAAATCTTAAAAAATTTAGGTGGCCTTTTTATTACTTAAATCGACGTACTTAGATGCCTACTGCTGGATTCAGCCCTCAGAACCTCGCGGAATCAATCAAAACAGTGTAAAATCGCGAAACAAATGGATGGCAAATTGACCCCGAATGTGTTACGTTTAAAGCCAAATAAAATAAAAAATATCATACTTACGAGAAATCTGACTGCGCCATTCGAATTTTCTGATCAAAATACATAAGAAACAGTGAAAGAAGCTGCCGAATTCCACTTTTCATTTTTTGGGGTCAAAAAACACCAAAGGGGTTAACCTTACGTTTTTTTCAAAAATCTTAAAAAATTTAGGTGGCCTTTTTATTACTTAAATCGACGTACTTAAATGCCTACTGCTGGATTCAGCCCTCAGAACCTCGCGGAATCAATCAAAACAGTGTAAAATCGCGAAACAAATGGATGGCAAATTGACCCCGAATGTGTTACGTTTAAAGCCAAATAAAATAAAAAATATCATACTTACGAGAAATCTGACTGGGCCATTCGAATTTTCTGATCAAAATACATAAGAAACAGTGAAAGAAGCTGCCGAATTCCACTTTTCATTTTTTGGGGTCAAAAAACACCAAAGGGGTTAACCTTACGTTTTTTTCAAAAATCTTAAAAAATTTAGGTGGCCTTTTTATTACTTAAATCGACGTACTTAGATGCCTACTGCTGGATTCAGCCCTCAGAACCTCGCGGAATCAATCAAAACAGTGTAAAATCGCGAAACAAATGGTTGGCAAATTGACCCCGAATGTGTTACGTTTAAAGCCAAATAAAATAAAAAATATCATACTTACGAGAAATCTGACTGCGCCATTCGAATTTTCTGATCAAAATACATAAGAAACAGTGAAAGAAGCTGCCGAATTCCACTTTTCATTTTTTGGGGTCAAAAAACACCAAAGGGGTTAACCTTACGTTTTTTTCAAAAATCTTAAAAAATTTAGGTGGCCTTTTTATTACTTAAATCGACGTACTTAGATGCCTACTGCTGGATTCAGCCCTCAGAACCTCGCGGAATCAATCAAAACAGTGTAAAATCGCGAAACAAATGGATGGCAAATTGACCCCGAATGTGTTACGTTTAAAGCCAAATAAAATAAAAAATATCATACTTACGAGAAATCTGACTGCGCCATTCGAATTTTCTGATCAAAATACATAAGAAACAGTGAAAGAAGCTGCCGAATTCCACTTTTCATTTTTTGGGGTCAAAAAACACCAAAGGGGTTAACCTTACGTTTTTTTCAAAAATCTTAAAAAATTTAGGTGGCCTTTTTATTACTTAAATCGACGTACTTAGATGCCTACTGCTGGATTCAGCCCTCAGAACCTCGCGGAATCAATCAAAACAGTGTAAAATCGCGAAACAAATGGATGGCAAATTGACCCCGAATGTGTTACGTTTAAAGCCAAATAAAATAAAAAATATCATACTTACGAGAAATCTGACTGCGCCATTCGAATTTTCTGATGAAAATACATAAGAAACAGTGAAAGAAGCTGCCGAATTCCACTTTTCATTTTTTGGGGTCAAAAAACACCAAAGGGGTTAACCTTACGTTTTTTTCAAAAATCTTAAAAAGTTTAGGTGGCCTTTTTATTACTTAAATCGACGTACTTAGATGCCTACTGCTGGATTCAGCCCTCAGAACCTCGCGGAATCAATCAAAACAGTGTAAAATCGCGAAACAAATGGATGGCAAATTGACCCCGAATGTGTTACGTTTAAAGCCAAATAAAATAAAAAATATCATACTTACGAGAAATCTGACTGCGCCATTCGAATTTTCTGATCAAAATACATAAGAAACAGTGAAAGAAGCTGCCGAATTCCACTTTTCATTTTTTGGGTTCAAAAAACACCAAAGGGGTTAACCTTACGTTTTTTTCGAAAATCATAAAAAATTTAGGTGGCCTTTTTATTACTTAAATCGACGTACTTAGATGCCTACTGCTGGATTCAGCCCTCAGAACCTCGCGGAATCAATCAAAACAGTGTAAAATCGCGAAACAAATGGATGGCAAATTGACCCCGAATGTGTTACGTTTAAAGCCAAATAAAATAAAAAATATCATACTTACGAGAAATCTGACTGCGCCATTCGAATTTTCTGATCAAAATACATAAGAAACAGTGAAAGAAGCTGCCGAATTCCACTTTTCATTTTTTGGGGTCAAAAAACACCAAAGGGGTTAACCTTACGTTTTTTTCGAAAATCATAAAAAATTTAGGTGGCCTTTTTATTACTTAAATCGACGTACTTAGATGCCTACTGCTGGATTCAGCCCTCAGAACCTCGCGGAATCAATCAAAACAGTGTAAAATCGCGAAACAAATGGTTGGCAAATTGACCCCGAATGTGTTACGTTTAAAGCCAAATAAAATAAAAAATATCATACTTACGAGAAATCTGACTGCGCCATTCGAATTTTCTGATCAAAATACATAAGAAACAGTGAAAGAAGCTGCCGAATTCCACTTTTCATTTTTTGGGGTCAAAAAACACCAAAGGGGTTAACCTTACGTTTTTTTCAAAAATCTTAAAAAATTTAGGTGGCCTTTTTATTACTTAAATCGACGTACTTAGATGCCTACTGCTGGATTCAGCCCTCAGAACCTCGCGGAATCAATCAAAACAGTGTAAAATCGCGAAACAAATGGATGGCAAATTGACCCCGAATGTGTTACGTTTAAAGCCAAATAAAATAAAAAATATCATACTTACGAGAAATCTGACTGCGCCATTCGAATTTTCTGATCAAAATACATAAGAAACAGTGAAAGAAGCTGCCGAATTCCACTTTTCATTTTTTGGGGTCAAAAAACACCAAAGGGGTTAACCTTACGTTTTTTTCAAAAATCTTAAAAAGTTTAGGTGGCCTTTTTATTACTTAAATCGACGTACTTAGATGCCTACTGCTGGATTCAGCCCTCAGAACCTCGCGGAATCAATCAAAACAGTGTAAAATCGCGAAACAAATGGATGGCAAATTGACCCCGAATGTGTTACGTTTAAAGCCAAATAAAATAAAAAATATCATACTTACGAGAAATCTGACTGCGCCATTCGAATTTTCTGATCAAAATACATAAGAAACAGTGAAAGAAGCTGCCGAATTCCACTTTTCATTTTTTGGGGTCAAAAAACACCAAAGGGGTTAACCTTACGTTTTTTTCGAAAATCATAAAAAATTTAGGTGGCCTTTTTATTACTTAAATCGACGTACTTAGATGCCTACTGCTGGATTCAGCCCTCAGAACCTCGCGGAATCAATCAAAACAGTGTAAAATCGCGAAACAAATGGTTGGCAAATTGACCCCGAATGTGTTACGTTTAAAGCCAAATAAAATAAAAAATATCATACTTACGAGAAATCTGACTGCGCCATTCGAATTTTCTGATCAAAATACATAAGAAACAGTGAAAGAAGCTGCCGAATTCCACTTTTCATTTTTTGGGGTCAAAAAACACCAAAGGGGTTAACCTTACGTTTTTTTCAAAAATCTTAAAAAATTTAGGTGGCCTTTTTATTACTTAAATCGACGTACTTAGATGCCTACTGCTGGATTCAGCCCTCAGAACCTCGCGGAATCAATCAAAACAGTGTAAAATCGCGAAACAAATGGATGGCAAATTGACCCCGAATGTGTTACGTTTAAAGCCAAATAAAATAAAAAATATCATACTTACGAGAAATCTGACTGCGCCATTCGAATTTTCTGATCAAAATACATAAGAAACAGTGAAAGAAGCTGCCGAATTCCACTTTTCATTTTTTGGGGTCAAAAAACACCAAAGGGGTTAACCTTACGTTTTTTTCAAAAATCTTAAAAAGTTTAGGTGGCCTTTTTATTACTTAAATCGACGTACTTAGATGCCTACTGCTGGATTCAGCCCTCAGAACCTCGCGGAATCAATCAAAACAGTGTAAAATCGCGAAACAAATGGATGGCAAATTGACCCCGAATGTGTTACGTTTAAAGCCAAATAAAATAAAAAATATCATACTTACGAGAAATCTGACTGCGCCATTCGAATTTTCTGA
Organism: Cantharis nigra; assembly: GCA_958510845.1. NCBI lineage: Eukaryota > Metazoa > Arthropoda > Insecta > Coleoptera > Cantharidae > Cantharis > Cantharis nigra. The sequence continues at coordinate 154,074 of OY294033.1, read as the reverse complement.
TCAAAATACATAAGAAACAGTGAAAGAAGCTGCCGAATTCCACTTTTCATTTTTTGGGGTCAAAAAACACCAAAGGGGTTAACCTTACGTTTTTTTCGAAAATCATAAAAAATTTAGGTGGCCTTTTTATTACTTAAATCGACGTACTTAGATGCCTACTGCTGGATTCAGCCCTCAGAACCTCGCGGAATCAATCAAAACAGTGTAAAATCGCGAAACAAATGGTTGGCAAATTGACCCCGAATGTGTTACGTTTAAAGCCAAATAAAATAAAAAATATCATACTTACGAGAAATCTGACTGCGCCATTCGAATTTTCTGATCAAAATACATAAGAAACAGTGAAAGAAGCTGCCGAATTCCACTTTTCATTTTTTGGGGTCAAAAAACACCAAAGGGGTTAACCTTACGTTTTTTTCAAAAATCTTAAAAAATTTAGGTGGCCTTTTTATTACTTAAATCGACGTACTTAGATGCCTACTGCTGGATTCAGCCCTCAGAACCTCGCGGAATCAATCAAAACAGTGTAAAATCGCGAAACAAATGGATGGCAAATTGACCCCGAATGTGTTACGTTTAAAGCCAAATAAAATAAAAAATATCATACTTACGAGAAATCTGACTGCGCCATTCGAATTTTCTGATCAAAATACATAAGAAACAGTGAAAGAAGCTGCCGAATTCCACTTTTCATTTTTTGGGGTCAAAAAACACCAAAGGGGTTAACCTTACGTTTTTTTCAAAAATCTTAAAAAGTTTAGGTGGCCTTTTTATTACTTAAATCGACGTACTTAGATGCCTACTGCTGGATTCAGCCCTCAGAACCTCGCGGAATCAATCAAAACAGTGTAAAATCGCGAAACAAATGGATGGCAAATTGACCCCGAATGTGTTACGTTTAAAGCCAAATAAAATAAAAAATATCATACTTACGAGAAATCTGACTGCGCCATTCGAATTTTCTGATCAAAATACATAAGAAACAGTGAAAGAAGCTGCCGAATTCCACTTTTCATTTTTTGGGTTCAAAAAACACCAAAGGGGTTAACCTTACGTTTTTTTCGAAAATCATAAAAAATTTAGGTGGCCTTTTTATTACTTAAATCGACGTACTTAGATGCCTACTGCTGGATTCAGCCCTCAGAACCTCGCGGAATCAATCAAAACAGTGTAAAATCGCGAAACAAATGGATGGCAAATTGACCCCGAATGTGTTACGTTTAAAGCCAAATAAAATAAAAAATATCATACTTACGAGAAATCTGACTGCGCCATTCGAATTTTCTGATCAAAATACATAAGAAACAGTGAAAGAAGCTGCCGAATTCCACTTTTCATTTTTTGGGGTCAAAAAACACCAAAGGGGTTAACCTTACGTTTTTTTCAAAAATCTTAAAAAGTTTAGGTGGCCTTTTTATTACTTAAATCGACGTACTTAGATGCCTACTGCTGGATTCAGCCCTCAGAACCTCGCGGAATCAATCAAAACAGTGTAAAATCGCGAAACAAATGGATGGCAAATTGACCCCGAATGTGTTACGTTTAAAGCCAAATAAAATAAAAAATATCATACTTACGAGAAATCTGACTGCGCCATTCGAATTTTCTGATCAAAATACATAAGAAACAGTGAAAGAAGCTGCCGAATTCCACTTTTCATTTTTTGGGTTCAAAAAACACCAAAGGGGTTAACCTTACGTTTTTTTCGAAAATCATAAAAAATTTAGGTGGCCTTTTTATTACTTAAATCGACGTACTTAGATGCCTACTGCTGGATTCAGCCCTCAGAACCTCGCGGAATCAATCAAAACAGTGTAAAATCGCGAAACAAATGGATGGCAAATTGACCCCGAATGTGTTACGTTTAAAGCCAAATAAAATAAAAAATATCATACTTACGAGAAATCTGACTGCGCCATTCGAATTTTCTGATCAAAATACATAAGAAACAGTGAAAGAAGCTGCCGAATTCCACTTTTCATTTTTTGGGGTCAAAAAACACCAAAGGGGTTAACCTTACGTTTTTTTCGAAAATCATAAAAAATTTAGGTGGCCTTTTTATTACTTAAATCGACGTACTTAGATGCCTACTGCTGGATTCAGCCCTCAGAACCTCGCGGAATCAATCAAAACAGTGTAAAATCGCGAAACAAATGGTTGGCAAATTGACCCCGAATGTGTTACGTTTAAAGCCAAATAAAATAAAAAATATCATACTTACGAGAAATCTGACTGCGCCATTCGAATTTTCTGATCAAAATACATAAGAAACAGTGAAAGAAGCTGCCGAATTCCACTTTTCATTTTTTGGGGTCAAAAAACACCAAAGGGGTTAACCTTACGTTTTTTTCAAAAATCTTAAAAAATTTAGGTGGCCTTTTTATTACTTAAATCGACGTACTTAGATGCCTACTGCTGGATTCAGCCCTCAGAACCTCGCGGAATCAATCAAAACAGTGTAAAATCGCGAAACAAATGGATGGCAAATTGACCCCGAATGTGTTACGTTTAAAGCCAAATAAAATAAAAAATATCATACTTACGAGAAATCTGACTGCGCCATTCGAATTTTCTGATCAAAATACATAAGAAACAGTGAAAGAAGCTGCCGAATTCCACTTTTCATTTTTTGGGGTCAAAAAACACCAAAGGGGTAAACCTTACGTTATTTTCAAAAATCTTAAAAAATTTAGGTGGCCTTTTTATTACTTAAATCGACGTACTTAGATGCCTACTGCTGGATTCAGCCCTCAGAACCTCGCGGAATCAATCAAAACAGTGTAAAATCGCGAAACAAATGGATGGCAAATTGACCCCGAATGTGTTACGTTTAAAGCCAAATAAAATAAAAAATATCATACTTACGAGAAATCTGACTGCGCCATTCGAATTTTCTGATGAAAATACATAAGAAACAGTGAAAGAAGCTGCCGAATTCCACTTTTCATTTTTTGGGGTCAAAAAACACCAAAGGGGTTAACCTTACGTTTTTTTCAAAAATCTTAAAAAGTTTAGGTGGCCTTTTTATTACTTAAATCGACGTACTTAGATGCCTACTGCTGGATTCAGCCCTCAGAACCTCGCGGAATCAATCAAAACAGTGTAAAATCGCGAAACAAATGGATGGCAAATTGACCCCGAATGTGTTACGTTTAAAGCCAAATAAAATAAAAAATATCATACTTACGAGAAATCTGACTGCGCCATTCGAATTTTCTGATCAAAATACATAAGAAACAGTGAAAGAAGCTGCCGAATTCCACTTTTCATTTTTTGGGTTCAAAAAACACCAAAGGGGTTAACCTTACGTTTTTTTCGAAAATCATAAAAAATTTAGGTGGCCTTTTTATTACTTAAATCGACGTACTTAGATGCCTACTGCTGGATTCAGCCCTCAGAACCTCGCGGAATCAATCAAAACAGTGTAAAATCGCGAAACAAATGGATGGCAAATTGACCCCGAATGTGTTACGTTTAAAGCCAAATAAAATAAAAAATATCATACTTACGAGAAATCTGACTGCGCCATTCGAATTTTCTGATCAAAATACATAAGAAACAGTGAAAGAAGCTGCCGAATTCCACTTTTCATTTTTTGGGGTCAAAAAACACCAAAGGGGTTAACCTTACGTTTTTTTCGAAAATCATAAAAAATTTAGGTGGCCTTTTTATTACTTAAATCGACGTACTTAGATGCCTACTGCTGGATTCAGCCCTCAGAACCTCGCGGAATCAATCAAAACAGTGTAAAATCGCGAAACAAATGGATGGCAAATTGACCCCGAATGTGTTACGTTTAAAGCCAAATAAAATAAAAAATATCATACTTACGAGTAATCTGACTGCGCCATTCGAATTTTCTGATCAAAATACATAAGAAACAGTGAAAGAAGCTGCCGAATTCCACTTTTCATTTTTTGGGGTCAAAAAACACCAAAGGGGTTAACCTTACGTTTTTTTCAAAAATCTTAAAAAATTTAGGTGGCCTTTTTATTACTTAAATCGACGTACTTAGATGCCTACTGCTGGATTCAGCCCTCAGAACCTCGCGGAATCAATCAAAACAGTGTAAAATCGCGAAACAAATGGTTGGCAAATTGACCCCGAATGTGTTACGTTTAAAGCCAAATAAAATAAAAAATATCATACTTACGAGAAATCTGACTGCGCCATTCGAATTTTCTGATCAAAATACATAAGAAACAGTGAAAGAAGCTGCCGAATTCCACTTTTCATTTTTTGGGGTCAAAAAACACCAAAGGGGTTAACCTTACGTTTTTTTCAAAAATCTTAAAAAATTTAGGTGGCCTTTTTATTACTTAAATCGACGTACTTAGATGCCTACTGCTGGATTCAGCCCTCAGAACCTCGCGGAATCAATCAAAACAGTGTAAAATCGCGAAACAAATGGATGGCAAATTGACCCCGAATGTGTTACGTTTAAAGCCAAATAAAATAAAAAATATCATACTTACGAGAAATCTGACTGCGCCATTCGAATTTTCTGATCAAAATACATAAGAAACAGTGAAAGAAGCTGCCGAATTCCACTTTTCATTTTTTGGGGTCAAAAAACACCAAAGGGGTTAACCTTACGTTTTTTTCAAAAATCTTAAAAAATTTAGGTGGCCTTTTTATTACTTAAATCGACGTACTTAGATGCCTACTGCTGGATTCAGCCCTCAGAACCTCGCGGAATCAATCAAAACAGTGTAAAATCGCGAAACAAATGGATGGCAAATTGACCCCGAATGTGTTACGTTTAAAGCCAAATAAAATAAAAAATATCATACTTACGAGAAATCTGACTGCGCCATTCAAATTTTCTGATCAAAATACATAAGAAACAGTGAAAGAAGCTGCCGAATTCCACTTTTCATTTTTTGGGGTCAAAAAACACCAAAGGGGTTAACCTTACGTTTTTTTCAAAAATCTTAAAAAATTTAGGTGGCCTTTTTATTACTTAAATCGACGTACTTAGATGCCTACTGCTGGATTCAGCCCTCAGAACCTCGCGGAATCAATCAAAACAGTGTAAAATCGCGAAACAAATGGATGGCAAATTGACCCCGAATGTGTTACGTTTAAAGCCAAATAAAATAAAAAATATCATACTTACGAGTAATCTGACTGCGCCATTCGAATTTTCTGATCAAAATACATAAGAAACAGTGAAAGAAGCTGCCGAATTCCACTTTTCATTTTTTGGGGTCAAAAAACACCAAAGGGGTTAACCTTACGTTTTTTTCGAAAATCTTAAAAAATTTAGGTGGCCTTTTTATTACTTAAATCGACGTACTTAGATGCCTACTGCTGGATTCAGCCCTCAGAACCTCGCGGAATCAATCAAAACAGTGTAAAATTGCGAAACAAATGGATGGCAAATTGACCCCGAATGTGTTACGTTTAAAGCCAAATAAAATAAAAAATATCATACTTACGAGTAATCTGACTGCGCCATTCGAATTTTCTGATCAAAATACATAAGAAACAGTGAAAGAAGCTGCCGAATTCCACTTTTCATTTTTTGGGGTCAAAATCACCAAAGGGGTTAACCTTACGTTTTTTTCGAAAATCATAAAAAATTTAGGTGGCCTTTTTATTACTTAAATCGACGTACTTAGATGCCTACTGCTGGATTCAGCCCTCAGAACCTCGCGGAATCAATCAAAACAGTGTAAAATCGCGAAACAAATGGATGGCAAATTGACCCCGAATGTGTTACGTTTAAAGCCAAATAAAATAAAAAATATCATACTTACGAGAAATCTGACTGCGCCATTCGAATTTTCTGATGAAAATACATAAGAAACAGTGAAAGAAGCTGCCGAATTCCACTTTTCATTTTTTGGGGTCAAAAAACACCAAAGGGGTTAACCTTACGTTTTTTTCAAAAATCTTAAAAAATTTAGGTGGCCTTTTTATTACTTAAATCGACGTACTTAGATGCCTACTGCTGGATTCAGCCCTCAGAACCTCGCGGAATCAATCAAAACAGTGTAAAATCGCGAAACAAATGGATGGCAAATTGACCCCGAATGTGTTACGTTTAAAGCCAAATAAAATAAAAAATATCATACTTACGAGTAATCTGACTGCGCCATTCGAATTTTCTGATCAAAATACATAAGAAACAGTGAAAGAAGCTGCCGAATTCCACTTTTCATTTTTTGGGGTCAAAAAACACCAAAGGGGTTAACCTTACGTTTTTTTCAAAAATCTTAAAAAATTTAGGTGGCCTTTTTATTACTTAAATCGACGTACTTAGATGCCTACTGCTGGATTCAGCCCTCAGAACCTCGCGGAATCAATCAAAACAGTGTAAAATCGCGAAACAAATGGTTGGCAAATTGACCCCGAATGTGTTACGTTTAAAGCCAAATAAAATAAAAAATATCATACTTACGAGAAATCTGACTGCGCCATTCGAATTTTCTGATCAAAATACATAAGAAACAGTGAAAGAAGCTGCCGAATTCCACTTTTCATTTTTTGGGGTCAAAAAACACCAAAGGGGTTAACCTTACGTTTTTTTCGAAAATCATAAAAAATTTAGGTGGCCTTTTTATTACTTAAATCGACGTACTTAGATGCCTACTGCTGGATTCAGCCCTCAGAACCTCGCGGAATCAATCAAAACAGTGTAAAATCGCGAAACAAATGGATGGCAAATTGACCCCGAATGTGTTACGTTTAAAGCCAAATAAAATAAAAAATATCATACTTACGAGTAATCTGACTGCGCCATTCGAATTTTCTGATCAAAATACATAAGAAACAGTGAAAGAAGCTGCCGAATTCCACTTTTCATTTTTTGGGGTCAAAAAACACCAAAGGGGTTAACCTTACGTTTTTTTCAAAAATCTTAAAAAATTTAGGTGGCCTTTTTATTACTTAAATCGACGTACTTAGATGCCTACTGCTGGATTCAGCCCTCAGAACCTCGCGGAATCAATCAAAACAGTGTAAAATCGCGAAACAAATGGTTGGCAAATTGACCCCGAATGTGTTACGTTTAAAGCCAAATAAAATAAAAAATATCATACTTACGAGAAATCTGACTGCGCCATTCGAATTTTCTGATCAAAATACATAAGAAACAGTGAAAGAAGCTGCCGAATTCCACTTTTCATTTTTTGGGGTCAAAAAACACCAAAGGGGTTAACCTTACGTTTTTTTCAAAAATCTTAAAAAATTTAGGTGGCCTTTTTATTACTTAAATCGACGTACTTAGATGCCTACTGCTGGATTCAGCCCTCAGAACCTCGCGGAATCAATCAAAACAGTGTAAAATCGCGAAACAAATGGATGGCAAATTGACCCCGAATGTGTTACGTTTAAAGCCAAATAAAATAAAAAATATCATACTTACGAGAAATCTGACTGCGCCATTCGAATTTTCTGATCAAAATACATAAGAAACAGTGAAAGAAGCTGCCGAATTCCACTTTTCATTTTTTGGGGTCAAAAAACACCAAAGGGGTTAACCTTACGTTTTTTTCAAAAATCTTAAAAAATTTAGGTGGCCTTTTTATTACTTAAATCGACGTACTTAGATGCCTACTGCTGGATTCAGCCCTCAGAACCTCGCGGAATCAATCAAAACAGTGTAAAATCGCGAAACAAATGGATGGCAAATTGACCCCGAATGTGTTACGTTTAAAGCCAAATAAAATAAAAAATATCATACTTACGAGAAATCTGACTGCGCCATTCAAATTTTCTGATCAAAATACATAAGAAACAGTGAAAGAAGCTGCCGAATTCCACTTTTCATTTTTTGGGGTCAAAAAACACCAAAGGGGTTAACCTTACGTTTTTTTCAAAAATCTTAAAAAATTTAGGTGGCCTTTTTATTACTTAAATCGACGTACTTAGATGCCTACTGCTGGATTCAGCCCTCAGAACCTCGCGGAATCAATCAAAACAGTGTAAAATCGCGAAACAAATGGATGGCAAATTGACCCCGAATGTGTTACGTTTAAAGCCAAATAAAATAAAAAATATCATACTTACGAGTAATCTGACTGCGCCATTCGAATTTTCTGATCAAAATACATAAGAAACAGTGAAAGAAGCTGCCGAATTCCACTTTTCATTTTTTGGGGTCAAAAAACACCAAAGGGGTTAACCTTACGTTTTTTTCGAAAATCTTAAAAAATTTAGGTGGCCTTTTTATTACTTAAATCGACGTACTTAGATGCCTACTGCTGGATTCAGCCCTCAGAACCTCGCGGAATCAATCAAAACAGTGTAAAATTGCGAAACAAATGGATGGCAAATTGACCCCGAATGTGTTACGTTTAAAGCCAAATAAAATAAAAAATATCATACTTACGAGTAATCTGACTGCGCCATTCGAATTTTCTGATCAAAATACATAAGAAACAGTGAAAGAAGCTGCCGAATTCCACTTTTCATTTTTTGGGGTCAAAAAACACCAAAGGGGTTAACCTTACGTTTTTTTCGAAAATCTTAAAAAATTTAGGTGGCCTTTTTATTACTTAAATCGACGTACTTAGATGCCTACTGCTGGATTCAGCCCTCAGAACCTCGCGGAATCAATCAAAACAGTGTAAAATCGCGAAACAAATGGATGGCAAATTGACCCCGAATGTGTTACGTTTAAAGCCAAATAAAATAAAAAATATCATACTTACGAGAAATCTGACTGCGCCATTCGAATTTTCTGATGAAAATACATAAGAAACAGTGAAAGAAGCTGCCGAATTCCACTTTTCATTTTTTGGGGTCAAAAAACACCAAAGGGGTTAACCTTACGTTTTTTTCAAAAATCTTAAAAAATTTAGGTGGCCTTTTTATTACTTAAATCGACGTACTTAGATGCCTACTGCTGGATTCAGCCCTCAGAACCTCGCGGAATCAATCAAAACAGTGTAAAATCGCGAAACAAATGGATGGCAAATTGACCCCGAATGTGTTACGTTTAAAGCCAAATAAAATAAAAAATATCATACTTACGAGAAATCTGACTGCGCCATTCGAATTTTCTGATCAAAATACATAAGAAACAGTGAAAGAAGCTGCCGAATTCCACTTTTCATTTTTTGGGGTCAAAAAACACCAAAGGGGTTTCCCTTACGTTTTTTTCGAAAATCTTAAAAAATTTAGGTGGCCTTTTTATTACTTAAATCGACGTACTTAGATGCCTACTGCTGGATTCAGCCCTCAGAACCTCGCGGAATCAATCAAAACAGTGTAAAATCGCGAAACAAATGGATAGCAAATTGACCCCGAATGTGTTACGTTTAAAGCCAAATAAAATAAAAAATATCATACTTACGAGAAATCTGACTGCGCCATTCGAATTTTCTGATGAAACAACATAAGAAACAGTGAAAGAAGCTGCCGAATTCCACTTTTCATTTTTTGGGGTCAAAAAACACCAAAGGGGTTAACCTTACGTTTTTTTCAAAAATCTTAAAAAATTTAGGTGGCCTTTTTATTACTTAAATCGAAGTACTTAGATGCCTACTGCTGGATTCAGCCCTCAGAACCTCGCGGAATCAATCAAAACAGTGTAAAATCGCGAAACAAATGGATGGCAAATTGACCCCGAATGTGTTACGTTTAAAGCCAAATAAAATAAAAAATATCATACTTACGAGTAATCTGACTGCGCCATTCGAATTTTCTGATCAAAATACATAAGAAACAGTGAAAGAAGCTGCCGAATTCCACTTTTCATTTTTTGGGGTCAAAAAACACCAAAGGGGTTAACCTTACGTTTTTTTCAAAAATCTTAAAAAATTTAGGTGGCCTTTTTATTACTTAAATCGACGTACTTAGATGCCTACTGCTGGATTCAGCCCTCAGAACCTCGCGGAATCAATCAAAACAGTGTAAAATCGCGAAACAAATGGATGGCAAATTGACCCCGAATGTGTTACGTTTAAAGCCAAATAAAATAAAAAATATCATACTTACGAGAAATCTGACTGCGCCATTCGAATTTTCTGATCAAAATACATAAGAAACAGTGAAAGAAGCTGCCGAATTCCACTTTTCATTTTTTGGGGTCAAAAAACACCAAAGGGGTTAACCTTACGTTTTTTTCAAAAATCTTAAAAAATTTAGGTGGCCTTTTTATTACTTAAATCGAAGTACTTAGATGCCTACTGCTGGATTCAGCCCTCAGAACCTCGCGGAATCAATCAAAACAGTGTAAAATCGCGAAACAAATGGATGGCAAATTGACCCCGAATGTGTTACGTTTAAAGCCAAATAAAATAAAAAATATCATACTTACGAGAAATCTGACTGCGCCATTCGAATTTTCTGATCAAAATACATAAGAAACAGTGAAAGAAGCTGCCGAATTCCACTTTTCATTTTTTTGGGGTCAAAAAACACCAAAGGGGTTAACCTTACGTTTTTTTCAAAAATCTTAAAAAATTTAGGTGGCCTTTTTATTACTTAAATCGAAGTACTTAGATGCCTACTGCTGGATTCAGTCCTCAGAACCTCGCGGAATCAATCAAAACAGTGTAAAATCGCGAAACAAATGGATGGCAAATTGACCCCGAATGTGTTACGTTTAAAGCCAAATAAAATAAAAAATATCATACTTACGAGTAATCTGACTGCGCCATTCGAATTTTCTGATCAAAATACATAAGAAACAGTGAAAGAAGCTGCCGAATTCCACTTTTCATTTTTTGGGGTCAAAAAACACCAAAGGGGTTAACCTTACGTTTTTTTCAAAAATCTTAAAAAATTTAGGTGGCCTTTTTATTTCTTAAATCGACGTACTTAGATGCCTACTGCTGGATTCAGCCCTCAGAACCTCGCGGAATCAATCAAAACAGTGTAAAATCGCGAAACAAATGGATGGCAAATTGACCCCGAATGTGTTACGTTTAAAGCCAAATAAAATAAAAAATATCATACTTACGAGTAATCTGACTGCGCCATTTGAATTTTCTGATCAAAATACATAAGAAACAGTGAAAGAAGCTGCCGAATTCCACTTTTAATTTTTTGGGGTCAAAAAACACCAAAGGGGTTAACCTTACGTTTTTTTCAAAAATCTTAAAAAATTTAGGTGGCCTTTTTATTACTTAAATCGACGTACTTAGATGCCTACTGCTGGATTCAGCCCTCAGAACCTCGCGGAATCAATCAAAACAGTGTAAAATCGCGAAACAAATGGATGGCAAATTGACCCCGAATGTGTTACGTTTAAAGCCAAATAAAATAAAAAATATCATACTTACGAGAAATCTGACTGCGCCATTCGAATTTTCTGATCAAAATACATAAGAAACAGTGAAAGAAGCTGCCGAATTCCACTTTTCATTTTTTGGGGTCAAAAAACACCAAAGGGGTTAACCTTACGTTTTTTTCAAAAATCTTAAAAAATTTAGGTGGCCTTTTTATTACTTAAATCGACGTACTTAGATGCCTACTGCTGGATTCAGCCCTCAGAACCTCGCGGAATCAATCAAAACAGTGTAAAATCGCGAAACAAATGGATGGCAAATTGACCCCGAATGTGTTACGTTTAAAGCCAAATAAAATAAAAAATATCATACTTACGAGAAATCTGACTGCGCCATTCGAATTTTCTGATCAAAATACATAAGAAACAGTGAAAGAAGCTGCCGAATTCCACTTTTCATTTTTTGGGGTCAAAAAACACCAAAGGGGTTTCCCTTACGTTTTTTTCGAAAATCTTAAAAAATTTAGGTGGCCTTTTTATTACTTAAATCGACGTACTTAGATGCCTACTGCTGGATTCAGCCCTCAGAACCTCGCGGAATCAATCAAAACAGTGTAAAATCGCGAAACAAATGGATGGCAAATTGACCCCGAATGTGTTACGTTTAAAGCCAAATAAAATAAAAAATATCATACTTACGAGAAATCTGACTGCGCCATTCGAATTTTCTGATGAAACAACATAAGAAACAGTGAAAGAAGCTGCCGAATTCCACTTTTCATTTTTTGGGGTCAAAAAACACCAAAGGGGTTAACCTTACGTTTTTTTCAAAAATCTTAAAAAATTTAGGTGGCCTTTTTATTACTTAAATCGACGTACTTAGATGCCTACTGCTGGATTCAGCCCTCAGAACCTCGCGGAATCAATCAAAACAGTGTAAAATCGCGAAACAAATGGATGGCAAATTGACCCCGAATGTGTTACGTTTAAAGCCAAATAAAATAAAAAATATCATACTTACGAGAAATCTGACTGCGCCATTCGAATTTTCTGATCAAAATACATAAGAAACAGTGAAAGAAGCTGCCGAATTCCACTTTTCATTTTTTGGGGTCAAAAAACACCAAAGGGGTTTCCCTTACGTTTTTTTCGAAAATCTTAAAAAATTTAGGTGGCCTTTTTATTACTTAAATCGACGTACTTAGATGCCTACTGCTGGATTCAGCCCTCAGAACCTCGCGGAATCAATCAAAACAGTGTAAAATCGCGAAACAAATGGATGGCAAATTGACCCCGAATGTGTTACGTTTAAAGCCAAATAAAATAAAAAATATCATACTTACGAGAAATCTGACTGCGCCATTCGAATTTTCTGATGAAACAACATAAGAAACAGTGAAAGAAGCTGCCGAATTCCACTTTTCATTTTTTGGGGTCAAAAAACACCAAAGGGGTTAACCTTACGTTTTTTTCAAAAATCTTAAAAAATTTAGGTGGCCTTTTTATTACTTAAATCGACGTACTTAGATGCCTACTGCTGGATTCAGCCCTCAGAACCTCGCGGAATCAATCAAAACAGTGTAAAATCGCGAAACAAATGGATGGCAAATTGACCCCGAATGTGTTACGTTTAAAGCCAAATAAAATAAAAAATATCATACTTACGAGAAATCTGACTGCGCCATTCGAATTTTCTGATCAAAATACATAAGAAACAGTGAAAGAAGCTGCCGAATTCCACTTTTCATTTTTTGGGGTCAAAAAACACCAAAGGGGTTAACCTTACGTTTTTTTCAAAAATCTTAAAAAATTTAGGTGGCCTTTTTATTACTTAAATCGAAGTACTTAGATGCCTACTGCTGGATTCAGCCCTCAGAACCTCGCGGAATCAATCAAAACAGTGTAAAATCGCGAAACAAATGGATGGCAAATTGACCCCGAATGTGTTACGTTTAAAGCCAAATAAAATAAAAAATATCATACTTACGAGAAATCTGACTGCGCCATTCGAATTTTCTGATCAAAATACATAAGAAACAGTGAAAGAAGCTGCCGAATTCCACTTTTCATTTTTTTGGGGTCAAAAAACACCAAAGGGGTTAACCTTACGTTTTTTTCAAAAATCTTAAAAAATTTAGGTGGCCTTTTTATTACTTAAATCGAAGTACTTAGATGCCTACTGCTGGATTCAGCCCTCAGAACCTCGCGGAATCAATCAAAACAGTGTAAAATCGCGAAACAAATGGATGGCAAATTGACCCCGAATGTGTTACGTTTAAAGCCAAATAAAATAAAAAATATCATACTTACGAGTAATCTGACTGCGCCATTCGAATTTTCTGATCAAAATACATAAGAAACAGTGAAAGAAGCTGCCGAATTCCACTTTTCATTTTTTGGGGTCAAAAAACACCAAAGGGGTTAACCTTACGTTTTTTTCAAAAATCTTAAAAAATTTAGGTGGCCTTTTTATTACTTAAATCGACGTACTTAGATGCCTACTGCTGGATTCAGCCCTCAGAACCTCGCGGAATCAATCAAAACAGTGTAAAATCGCGAAACAAATGGATGGCAAATTGACCCCGAATGTGTTACGTTTAAAGCCAAATAAAATAAAAAATATCATACTTACGAGAAATCTGACTGCGCCATTCGAATTTTCTGATCAAAATACATAAGAAACAGTGAAAGAAGCTGCCGAATTCCACTTTTCATTTTTTGGGGTCAAAAAACACCAAAGGGGTTAACCTTACGTTTTTTTCAAAAATCTTAAAAAATTTAGGTGGCCTTTTTATTACTTAAATCGACGTACTTAGATGCCTACTGCTGGATTCAGCCCTCAGAACCTCGCGGAATCAATCAAAACAGTGTAAAATCGCGAAACAAATGGATGGCAAATTGACCCCGAATGTGTTACGTTTAAAGCCAAATAAAATAAAAAATATCATACTTACGAGAAATCTGACTGCGCCATTCGAATTTTCTGATCAAAATACATAAGAAACAGTGAAAGAAGCTGCCGAATTCCACTTTTCATTTTTTGGGGTCAAAAAACACCAAAGGGGTTAACCTTACGTTTTTTTCAAAAATCTTAAAAAATTTAGGTGGCCTTTTTATTACTTAAATCGAAGTACTTAGATGCCTACTGCTGGATTCAGCCCTCAGAACCTCGCGGAATCAATCAAAACAGTGTAAAATCGCGAAACAAATGGATGGCAAATTGACCCCGAATGTGTTACGTTTAAAGCCAAATAAAATAAAAAATATCATACTTACGAGAAATCTGACTGCGCCATTCGAATTTTCTGATCAAAATACATAAGAAACAGTGAAAGAAGCTGCCGAATTCCACTTTTCATTTTTTTGGGGTCAAAAAACACCAAAGGGGTTAACCTTACGTTTTTTTCAAAAATCTTAAAAAATTTAGGTGGCCTTTTTATTACTTAAATCGACGTACTTAGATGCCTACTGCTGGATTCAGCCCTCAGAACCTCGCGGAATCAATCAAAACAGTGTAAAATCGCGAAACAAATGGATGGCAAATTGACCCCGAATGTGTTACGTTTAAAGCCAAATAAAATAAAAAATATCATACTTACGAGTAATCTGACTGCGCCATTCGAATTTTCTGATCAAAATACATAAGAAACAGTGAAAGAAGCTGCCGAATTCCACTTTTCATTTTTTGGGGTCAAAAAACACCAAAGGGGTTAACCTTACGTTTTTTTCAAAAATCTTAAAAAATTTAGGTGGCCTTTTTATTTCTTAAATCGACGTAGTTAGATGCCTACTGCTGGATTCAGCCCTCAGAACCTCGCGGAATCAATCAAAACAGTATAAAATCGCGAAACAAATGGATGGCAAAATGACCCCGAATGTGTTACGTTTAAAGCCAAATAAAATAAAAAATATCATACTTACGAGAAATCTGACTGCGCCATTCGAATTTTCTGATCAAAATACATAAGAAACAGTGAAAGAAGCTGCCGAATTCCACTTTTCATTTTTTGGGGTCAAAAAACACCAAAGGGGTTAACCTTACGTTTTTTTCAAAAATCTTAAAAAATTTAGGTGGCCTTTTTATTACTTAAATCGACGTACTTAGATGCCTACTGCTGGATTCAGCCCTCAGAACCTCGCGGAATCAATCAAAACAGTGTAAAATCGCGAAACAAATGGATGGCAAATTGACCCCGAATGTGTTACGTTTAAAGCCAAATAAAATAAAAAATATCATACTTACGAGTAATCTGACTGCGCCATTCGAATTTTCTGATCAAAATACATAAGAAACAGTGAAAGAAGCTGCCGAATTCCACTTTTAATTTTTTGGGGTCAAAAAACACCAAAGGGGTTAACCTTACGTTTTTTTCGAAAATCTTAAAAAATTTAGGTGGCCTTTTTATTACTTAAATCGACGTACTTAGATGCCTACTGCTGGATTCAGCCCTCAGAACCTCGCGGAATCAATCAAAACAGTGTAAAATCGCGAAACAAATGGATGGCAAATTGACCCCGAATGTGTTACGTTTAAAGCCAAATAAAATAAAAAATATCATACTTACGAGAAATCTGACTGCGCCATTCGAATTTTCTGATCAAAATACATAAGAAACAGTGAAAGAAGCTGCCGAATTCCACTTTTCATTTTTTGGGGTCAAAAAACACCAAAGGGGTTAACCTTACGTTTTTTTCAAAAATCTTAAAAAATTTAGGTGGCCTTTTTATTACTTAAATTGACGTACTTAGATGCCTACTGCTGGATTCAGCCCTCAGAACCTCGCGGAATCAATCAAAACAGTGTAAAATCGCGAAACAAATGGATGGCAAATTGACCCCGAATGTGTTACGTTTAAAGCCAAATAAAATAAAAAATATCATACTTACGAGAAATCTGACTGCGCCATTCGAATTTTCTGATCAAAATACATAAGAAACAGTGAAAGAAGCTGCCGAATTCCACTTTTCATTTTTTGGGGTCAAAAAACACTAAAGGGGTTAACCTTACGTTTTTTTCAAAAATCTTAAAAAATTTAGGTGGCCTTTTTATTACTTAAATCGACGTACTTAGATGCCTACTGCTGGATTCAGCCCTCAGAACCTCGCGGAATCAATCAAAACAGTGTAAAATCGCGAAACAAATGGATGGAAAATGGACCCCGAATGTGTTACGTTTAAAGCCAAATAAAATAAAAAATATCAAACTTACGAGAAATCTGACTGCGCCATTCGAATTTTCTGATCAAAATACATAAGAAACAGTGAAAGAAGCTGCCGAATTCCACTTTTCATTTTTTGGGGTCAAAAAACACCAAAGGGGTTAACCTTACGTTTTTTTCAAAAATCTTAAAAAATTTAGGTGGCCTTTTTATTACTTAAATCGACGTACTTAGATGCCTACTGCTGGATTCAGCCCTCAGAACCTCGCGGAATCAATCAAAACAGTGTAAAATCGCGAAACAAATGGATGGCAAATTGACCCCGAATGTGTTACGTTTAAAGCCAAATAAAATAAAAAATATCATACTTACGAGTAATCTGACTGCGCCATTCGAATTTTCTGATCAAAATACATAAGAAACAGTGAAAGAAGCTGCCGAATTCCACTTTTAATTTTTTGGGGTCAAAAAACACCAAAGGGGTTAACCTTACGTTTTTTTCGAAAATCTTAAAAAATTTAGGTGGCCTTTTTATTACTTAAATCGACGTACTTAGATGCCTACTGCTGGATTCAGCCCTCAGAACCTCGCGGAATCAATCAAAACAGTGTAAAATCGCGAAACAAATGGATGGCAAATTGACCCCGAATGTGTTACGTTTAAAGCCAAATAAAATAAAAAATATCATACTTACGAGAAATCTGACTGCGCCATTCGAATTTTCTGATGAAAATACATAAGAAACAGTGAAAGAAGCTGCCGAATTCCACTTTTCATTTTTTGGGGTCAAAAAACACCAAAGGGGTTAACCTTACGTTTTTTTCAAAAATCTTAAAAAATTTAGGTGGCCTTTTTATTACTTAAATCGACGTACTTAGATGCCTACTGCTGGATTCAGCCCTCAGAACCTCGCGGAATCAATCAAAACAGTGTAAAATCGCGAAACAAATGGATGGCAAATTGACCCCGAATGTGTTACGTTTAAAGCCAAATAAAATAAATAATATCATACTTACGAGTAATCTGACTGCGCCATTCGAATTTTCTGATCAAAATACATAAGAAACAGTGAAAGAAGCTGCCGAATTCCACTTTTCATTTTTTGGGGTCAAAAAACACCAAAGGGGTTAACCTTACGTTTTTTTCAAAAATCTTAAAAAATTTAGGTGGCCTTTTTATTACTTAAATCGACGTACTTAGATGCCTACTGCTGGATTCAGCCCTCAGAACCTCGCGGAATCAATCAAAACAGTGTAAAATCGCGAAACAAATGGATGGCAAATTGACCCCGAATGTGTTACGTTTAAAGCCAAATAAAATAAAAAATATCATACTTACGAGAAATCTGACTGCGCCATTCGAATTTTCTGATCAAAATACATAAGAAACAGTGAAAGAAGCTGCCGAATTCCACTTTTCATTTTTTGGGGTCAAAAAACACCAAAGGGGTTAACCTTACGTTTTTTTCAAAAATCTTAAAAAATTTAGGTGGCCTTTTTATTACTTAAATCGACGTACTTAGATGCCTACTGCTGGATTCAGCCCTCAGAACCTCGCGGAATCAATCAAAACAGTGTAAAATCGCGAAACAAATGGATGGCAAATTGACCCCGAATGTGTTACGTTTAAAGCCAAATAAAATAAATAATATCATACTTACGAGTAATCTGACTGCGCCATTCGAATTTTCTGATCAAAATACATAAGAAACAGTGAAAGAAGCTGCCGAATTCCACTTTTCATTTTTTGGGGTCAAAAAACACCAAAGGGGTTAACCTTACGTTTTTTTCAAAAATCTTAAAAAATTTAGGTGGCCTTTTTATTACTTAAATCGACGTACTTAGATGCCTACTGCTGGATTCAGCCCTCAGAACCTCGCGGAATCAATCAAAACAGTGTAAAATCGCGAAACAAATGGATGGCAAATTGTCCCCGAATGTGTTACGATTAAAGCCAAATAAAATAAAAAATATCATACTTACGAGAAATCTGACTGCGCCATTCGAATTTTCTGATCAAAATACATAAGAAACAGTGAAAGAAGCTGCCGAATTCCACTTTTCATTTTTTGGGGTCAAAAAACACCAAAGGGGTTAACCTTACGTTTTTTTCAAAAATCTTAAAAAATTTAGGTGGCCTTTTTATTACTTAAATCGACGTACTTAGATGCCTACTGCTGGATTCAGCCCTCAGAACCTCGCGGAATCAATCAAAACAGTGTAAAATCGCGAAACAAATGGATGGCAAATTGACCCCGAATGTGTTACGTTTAAAGCCAAATAAAATAAAAAATATCATACTTACGAGAAATCTGACTGCGCCATTCGAATTTTCTGATGAAAATACATAAGAAACAGTGAAAGAAGCTGCCGAATTCCACTTTTCATTTTTTGGGGTCAAAAAACACCAAAGGGGTTAACCTTACGTTTTTTTCAAAAATCTTAAAAAATTTAGGTGGCCTTTTTATTACTTAAATCGACGTACTTAGATGCCTACTGCTGGATTCAGCCCTCAGAACCTCGCGGAATCAATCAAAACAGTGTAAAATCGCGAAACAAATGGATGGCAAATTGACCCCGAATGTGTTACGTTTAAAGCCAAATAAAATAAAAAATATCATACTTACGAGAAATCTGACTGCGCCATTCGAATTTTCTGATCAAAATACATAAGAAACAGTGAAAGAAGCTGCCGAATTCCACTTTTCATTTTTTGGGGTCAAAAAACACCAAAGGGGTTAACCTTACGTTTTTTTCAAAAATCTTAAAAAATTTAGGTGGCCTTTTTATTACTTAAATCGACGTACTTAGATGCCTACTGCTGGATTCAGCCCTCAGAACCTCGCGGAATCAATCAAAACAGTGTAAAATCGCGAAACAAATGGATGGCAAATTGACCCCGAATGTGTTACGTTTAAAGCCAAATAAAATAAAAAATATCATACTTACGAGAAATCTGACTGCGCCATTCGAATTTTCTGATCAAAATACATAAGAAACAGTGAAAGAAGCTGCCGAATTCCACTTTTCATTTTTTGGGGTCAAAAAACACCAAAGGGGTTAACCTTACGTTTTTTTCAAAAATCTTAAAAAATTTAGGTGGCCTTTTTATTACTTAAATCGACGTACTTAGATGCCTACTGCTGGATTCAGCCCTCAGAACCTCGCGGAATCAATCAAAACAGTGTAAAATCGCGAAACAAATGGATGGCAAATTGACCCCGAATGTGTTACGTTTAAAGCCAAATAAAATAAAAAATATCATACTTGCGAGAAATCTGACTGCGCCATTCGAATTTTCTGATCAAAATACATAAGAAACAGTGAAAGAAGCTGCCGAATTCCACTTTTCATTTTTTGGGGTCAAAAAACACCAAAGGGGTTAACCTTACGTTTTTTTCAAAAATCTTAAAAAATTTAGGTGGCCTTTTTATTACTTAAATCGACGTACTTAGATGCCTACTGCTGGATTCAGCCCTCAGAACCTCGCGGAATCAATCAAAACAGTGCAAAATCGCGAAACAAATGGATGGCAAATTGACCCCGAATGTGTTACGTTTAAAGCCAAATAAAATAAAAAATATCATACTTACGAGAAATCTGACTGCGCCATTCGAATTTTCTGATCAAAATACATAAGAAACAGTGAAAGAAGCTGCCGAATTCCACTTTTCATTTTTTGGGGTCAAAAAACACCAAAGGGGTTAACCTTACGTTTTTTTTCAAAAATCATAAAAAATTTAGGTGGCCTTTTTATTACTTAAATCGACGTACTTAGATGCCTTCTGCTGGATTCAGCCCTGAGAACCTTGCGGAATCAATCAAAACAGTGTAAAATCGCGAAACAAATGGATGGCAAATTGACCCCGAATGTGTTACGTTTAAAGCCAAATAAAATAAAAAATATCATACTTACGAGAAATCTGACTGCGCCATTCGAATTTTCTGATCAAAATACATAAGAAACAGTGAAAGAAGCTGCCGAATTCCACTTTTCATTTTTTGGGGTCAAAAAACACCAAAGGGGTTAACCTTACGTTTTTTTCAAAAATCTTAAAAAATTTAGGTGGCCTTTTTATTACTTAAATCGACGTACTTAGATGCCTACTGCTGGATTCAGCCCTCAGAACCTCGCGGAATCAATCAAAACAGTGTAAAATCGCGAAAAAAATGGTTGGCAAATTGACCCCGAATGTGTTACGTTTAAAGCCAAATAAAATAAAAAATATCATACTTACGAGAAATCTGACTGCGCCATTCGAATTTTCTGATCAAAATACATAAGAAACAGTGAAAGAAGCTGCCGAATTCCACTTTTCATTTTTTGGGGTCAAAAAACACCAAAGGGGTTAACCTTACGTTTTTTTCAAAAATCTTAAAAAATTTAGGTGGCCTTTTTATTACTTAAATCGACGTACTTAGATGCCTACTGCTGGATTCAGCCCTCAGAACCTCGCGGAATCAATCAAAACAGTGTAAAATCGCGAAACAAATGGATGGAAAATGGACCCCGAATGTGTTACGTTTAAAGCCAAATAAAATAAAAAATATCATACTTGCGAGAAATCTGACTGCGCCATTCGAATTTTCTGATCAAAATACATAAGAAACAGTGAAAGAAGCTGCCGAATTCCACTTTTCATTTTTTGGGGTCAAAAAACACCAAAGGGGTTAACCTTACGTTTTTTTTCAAAAATCATAAAAAATTTAGGTGGCCTTTTTATTACTTAAATCGACGTACTTAGATGCCTGCTGCTGGATTCAGCCCTGAGAACCTTGCGGAATCAATCAAAACAGTGTAAAATCGCGAAACAAATGGATGGCAAATTGACCCCGAATGTGTTACGTTTAAAGCCAAATAAAATAAAAAATATCATACTTACGAGAAATCTGACTGCGCCATTCGAATTTTCTGATCAAAATACATAAGAAACAGTGAAAGAAGCTGCCGAATTCCACTTTTCATTTTTTGGGGTCAAAAAACACCAAAGGGGTTAACCTTACGTTTTTTTCAAAAATCTTAAAAAATTTAGGTGGCCTTTTTATTACTTAAATCGACGTACTTAGATGCCTACTGCTGGATTCAGCCCTCAGAACCTCGCGGAATCAATCAAAACAGTGTAAAATCGCGAAACAAATGGATGGCAAATTGACCCCGAATGTGTTACGTTTAAAGCCAAATAAAATAAAAAATATCATACTTACGAGAAATCTGACTGCGCCATTCGAATTTTCTGATCAAAATACATAAGAAACAGTGAAAGAAGCTGCCGAATTCCACTTTTCATTTTTTGGGGTCAAAAAACACCAAAGGGGTTAACCTTACGTTTTTTTCAAAAATCTTAAAAAATTTAGGTGGCCTTTTTATTACTTAAATCGACGTACTTAGATGCCTACTGCTGGATTCAGCCCTCAGAACCTCGCGGAATCAATCAAAACAGTGTAAAATCGCGAAACAAATGGATGGCAAATTGACCCCGAATGTGTTACGTTTAAAGCCAAATAAAATAAAAAATATCATACTTACGAGAAATCTGACTGCGCCATTCGAATTTTCTGATCAAAATACATAAGAAACAGTGAAAGAAGCTGCCGAATTCCACTTTTCATTTTTTGGGGTCAAAAAACACCAAAGGGGTTAACCTTACGTTTTTTTCAAAAATCTTAAAAAATTTAGGTGGCCTTTTTATTACTTAAATCGACGTACTTAGATGCCTACTGCTGGATTCAGCCCTCAGAACCTCGCGGAATCAATCAAAACAGTGTAAAATCGCGAAACAAATGGATGGCAAATTGACCCCGAATGTGTTACGTTTAAAGCCAAATAAAATAAAAAATATCATACTTTTGAGAAATCTGACTGCGCCATTCGAATTTTCTGATCAAAATACATAAGAAACAGTGAAAGAAGCTGCCGAATTCCACTTTTCATTTTTTGGGGTCAAAAAACACCAAAGGGGTTAACCTTACGTTTTTTTCAAAAATCTTAAAAAATTTAGGTGGCCTTTTTATTACTTAAATCGACGTACTTAGATGCCTACTGCTGGATTCAGCCCTCAGAACCTCGCGGAATCAATCAAAACAGTGTAAAATCGCGAAACAAATGGATGGCAAATTGACCCCGAATGTGTTACGTTTAAAGCCAAATAAAATAAAAAATATCATACTTACGAGAAATCTGACTGCGCCATTCGAATTTTCTGATCAAAATACATAAGAAACAGTGAAAGAAGCTGCCGAATTCCACTTTTCATTTTTTGGGGTCAAAAAACACCAAAGGGGTTAACCTTACGTTTTTTTCAAAAATCTTAAAAAATTTAGGTGGCCTTTTTATTACTTAAATCGACGTACTTAGATGCCTACTGCTGGATTCAGCCCTCAGAACCTCGCGGAATCAATCAAAACAGTGTAAAATCGCGAAGCAAATGGATGGCAAATTGACCCCGAATGTGTTACGTTTAAAGCCAAATAAAATAAAAAATATCATACTTACGAGAAATCTGACTGCGCCATTCGAATTTTCTGATCAAAATACATAAGAAACAGTGAAAGAAGCTGCCGAATTCCACTTTTCATTTTTTGGGGTCAAAAAACACCAAAGGGGTTAACCTTACGTTTTTTTCAAAAATCTTAAAAAATTTAGGTGGCCTTTTTATTACTTAAATCGACATACTTAGATGCCTACTGCTGGATTCAGCCCTCAGAACCTCGCGGAATCAATCAAAACAGTGTAAAATCGCGAAACAAATGGATGGCAAATTGACCCCGAATGTGTTACGTTTAAAGCCAAATAAAATAAAAAATATCATACTTACGAGAAATCTGACTGCGTCATTCGAATTTTCTGATCAAAATACATAAGAAACAGTGAAAGAAGCTGCCGAATTCCACTTTTCATTTTTTGGGGTCAAAAAACACCAAAGGGGTTAACCTTACGTTTTTTTCAAAAATCTTAAAAAATTTAGGTGGCCTTTTTATTACTTAAATCGACGTACTTAGATGCCTACTGCTGGATTCAGCCCTCAGAACCTCGCGGAATCAATCAAAACAGTGTAAAATCGCGAAACAAATGGATGGCAAATTGACCCCGAATGTGTTACGTTTAAAGCCAAATAAAATAAAAAATATCATACTTACGAGAAATCTGACTGCGCTATTCGAATTTTCTGATCAAAATACATAAGAAACAGTGAAAGAAGCTGCCGAATTCCACTTTTCATTTTTTGGGGTCAAAAAACACCAAAGGGGTTAACCTTACGTTTTTTTCAAAAATCTTAAAAAATTTAGGTGGCCTTTTTATTACTTAAATCGACGTACTTAGATGCCTACTGCTGGATTCAGCCCTCAGAACCTCGCGGAATCAATCAAAACAGTGCAAAATCGCGAAACAAATGGATGGCAAATTGACCCGAATGTGTTACGTTTAAAGCCAAATAAAATAAAAAATATCATACTTACGAGAAATCTGACTGCGCCATTCGAATTTTCTGATCAAAATACATAAGAAACAGTGAAAGAAGCTGCCGAATTCCACTTTTCATTTTTTGGGGTCAAAAAACACCAAAGGGGTTAACCTTACGTTTTTTTTCAAAAATCTTAAAAAATTTAGGTGGCCTTTTTATTACTTAAATCGACGTACTTAGATGCCTACTGCTGGATTCAGCCCTCAGAACCTCGCGGAATCAATCAAAACAGTGTAAAATCGCGAAACAAATGGATGGCAAATTGACCCCGAATGTGTTACGTTTAAAGCCAAATAAAATAAAAAATATCATACTTACGAGAAATCTGACTGCGCCATTCGAATTTTCTGATCAAAATACATAAGAAACAGTGAAAGAAGCTGCCGAATTCCACTTTTCATTTTTTGGGGTCAAAAAACACCAAAGGGGTTAACCTTACGTTTTTTTCAAAAATCTTAAAAAATTTAGGTGGCCTTTTTATTACTTAAATCGACGTACTTAGATGCCTACTGCTGGATTCAGCCCTCAGAACCTCGCGGAATCAATCAAAACAGTGTAAAATCGCGAAACAAATGGATGGAAAATGGACCCCGAATGTGTTACGTTTAAAGCCAAATAAAATAAAAAATATCATACTTACGAGAAATCTGACTGCGCCATTCGAATTTTCTGATCAAAATACATAAGAAACAGTGAAAGAAGCTGCCGAATTCCACTTTTCATTTTTTGGGGTCAAAAAACACCAAAGGGGTTAACCTTACGTTTTTTTCAAAAATCTTAAAAAATTTAGGTGGCCTTTTTATTACTTAAATCGACGTACTTAGATGCCTACTGCTGGATTCAGCCCTCAGAACCTCGCGGAATCAATCAAAACAGTGTAAAATCGCGAAAGTAATGGATGGCAAATCGACCCCGAATGTGTTACGTTTAAAGCCAAATAAAATAAAAAATATCATACTTACGAGAAATCTGTGTGCCATTCGAATTTTTTGATCAAAATACATAAGAAACAGTGAAAGAAGCTGCCGAATTCCACTTTTCATTGTTTGGGGTCAAAAAACACCAAAGGGGTTAACCTTACGTTTTTTTCAAAAATCTTAAAAAATTTAGGTGGCCTTTTTATTACTTAGATCGACGTACTTAGATGCCTACTGCTGGATTCAGCCCTCAGAACCTCGCGGAATCAATCAAAACAGTGTAAAATCGCGAAACTAATGGATGGCAAATTGACCCCGAATGTGTCACGTTTAAAGCCAAATAAAATAAAAAATATCATACTTACGAGAAATCTGACTGCGCCATTCGAATTTTCTGATCAAAATACATAAGAAACAGTGAAAGAAGCTGCCGAATTCCACTTTTCATTTTTTGGGGTCAAAAAACACCAAAGGGGTTAACCTAACGTTTTTTTCAAAAATCTTAAAAAATTTAGGTGGCCTTTTTATTACTTAGATCGACGTACTTAGATGCCTACTGCTGGATTCAGCCCTCAGAACCTCGCGGAATCAATCAAAACAGTGTAAAATCGCGAAACTAATGGATGGCAAATTGACCCCGAATGTGTTACGTTTAAAGCCAAATAAAATAAAAAATATAATACTTACGAGAAATCTGACTGCGCCATTCGAATTTTCTGATCAAAATACATAAGAAACAGTGAAAGAAGCTGCCGAATTCCACTTTTCATTTTTTGGGGTCAAAAAACACCAAAGGGGTTAACCTTACGTTTTTTTCAAAAATCTTAAAAAATTTAGGTAGCCTTTTTATTACTTAAATCGACGTACTTAGATGCCTACTGCTGGATTCAGCCCTCAGAACCTCGCGGAATCAATCAAAACAGTGTAAAATCGCGAAACTAATGGATGGCAAATTGACCCCGAATGTGTTACGTTTAAAGCCAAATAAAATAAAAAATATCATACTTACGAGAAATCTGACTGCGCCATTCGAATTTTCTGATCAAAATACATAAGAAACAGTGAAAGAAGCTGCCGAATTCCACTTTTCATTTTTTGGGGTCAAAAAACACCAAAGGGGTTAACCTTACGTTTTTTTCAAAAATCTTAAAAAATTTAGGTGGCCTTTTTATTACTTAAATCGACGTACTTAGATGCCTACTGCTGGATTCAGCCCTCAGAACCTCGCGGAATCAATCAAAACAGTGTAAAATCGCGAAAGTAATGGATGGCAAATCGACCCCGAATGTGTTACGTTTAAAGCCAAATAAAATAAAAAATATCATACTTACGAGAAATCTGTGTGCCATTCGAATTTTTTGATCAAAATACATAAGAAACAGTGAAAGAAGCTGCCGAATTCCACTTTTCATTTTTTGGGGTCAAAAAACACCAAAGGGGTTAACCTTACGTTTTTTTCAAAAATCTTAAAAAATTTAGGTGGCCTTTTTATTACTTAGATCGACGTACTTAGATGCCTACTGCTGGATTCAGCCCTCAGAACCTCGCGGAATCAATCAAAACAGTGTAAAATCGCGAAACTAATGGATGGCAAATTGACCCCGAATGTGTCACGTTTAAAGCCAAATAAAATAAAAAATATCATACTTACGAGAAATCTGACTGCGCCATTCGAATTTTCTGATCAAAATACATAAGAAACAGTGAAAGAAGCTGCCGAATTCCACTTTTCATTTTTTGGGGTCAAAAAACACCAAAGGGGTTAACCTAACGTTTTTTTCAAAAATCTTAAAAAATTTAGGTGGCCTTTTTATTACTTAGATCGACGAACTTAGATGCCTACTGCTGGATTCAGCCCTCAGAACCTCGCGGAATCAATCAAAACAGTGTAAAATCGCGAAACTAATGGATGGCAAATTGACCCCGAATGTGTCACGTTTAAAGCCAAATAAAATAAAAAATATCATACTTACGAGAAATCTGACTGCGCCATTCGAATTTTCTGATCAAAATACATAAGAAACAGTGAAAGAAGCTGCCGAATCCCACTTTTCATTTTTTGGGGTCAAAAAACACCAAAGGGGTTAACCTTACGTTTTTTTCAAAAATCTTAAAAAATTTAGGTGGCCTTTTTATTACTTAAATCGACGTACTTAGATGCCTACTGCTGGATTCAGCCCTCAGAACCTCCCGGAATCAATCAAAACAGTGTAAAATCGCGAAACTAATGGATGGCTAATTGACCCCGAATGTGTTACGTTTAAAGCCAAATAAAATAAAAAATATCATACTTACGAGAAATCTGACTGCGCCATTCTAATTTTCTGATCAAAATACATAAGAAACAGTGAAAGAAGCTGCCGAATTCCACTTTTCATTTTTTGGGGTAAAAAAACACCAAAGGGGTTAACCTTTCGTTTTTTTCAAAAATCTTAAAAAATTTAGGTGGCCTTTTTATTACTTAGATCGACGTACTTAGATGCCTACTGCTGGATTCAGCCCTCAGAACCTCGCGGAATCAATCAAAACAGTGTAAAATCGCGAAACTAATGGATGGCAAATTGACCCCGAATGTGTTACGTTTAAAGCCAAATAAAATAAAAAATATAATACTTACGAGAAATCTGACTGCGCCATTCGAATTTTCTGATCAAAATACATAAGAAACAGTGAAAGAAGCTGCCGAATTCCACTTTTCATTTTTTGGGGTCAAAAAACACCAAAGGGGTTAACCTTACGTTTTTTTCAAAAATCTTAAAAAATTTAGGTAGCCTTTTTATTACTTAAATCGACGTACTTAGATGCCTACTGCTGGATTCAGCCCTCAGAACCTCGCGGAATCAATCAAAACAGTGTAAAATCGCGAAACTAATGGATGGCAAATTGACCCCGAATGTGTTACGTTTAAAACCAAATAAAATAAAAAATATCATACTTACGAGAAATCTGACTGCGCCATTCGAATTTTCTGATCAAAATACATAAGAAACAGTGAAAGAAGCTGCCGAATTCCACTTTTCATTTTTTGGGGTCAAAAAACACCAAAGGGGTTAGTTAACCTTACGTTTTTTTCAAAAATCTTAAAAAATTTAGGTGGCCTTTTTATTACTTAAATCGACGTACTTAGATGCCTACTGCTGGATTCAGCCCTCAGAACCTCGCGGAATCAATCAAAACAGTGTAAAATCGCGAAACTAATGGATGGCAAATTGACCCCGAATGTGTTACGTTTAAAGCCAAATAAAATAAAAAATATAATACTTACGAGAAATCTGACTGCGCCATTCGAATTTTCTGATCAAAATACATAAGAAACAGTGAAAGAAGCTGCCGAATTCCACTTTTCATTTTTTGGGGTCAAAAAACACCAAAGGGGTTAACCTTACGTTTTTTTCAAAAATCTTAAAAAATTTAGGTAGCCTTTTTATTACTTAAATCGACGTACTTAGATGCCTACTGCTGGATTCAGCCCTCAGAACCTCGCGGAATCAATCAAAACAGTGTAAAATCGCGAAACTAATGGATGGCAAATTGACCCCGAATGTGTTACGTTTAAAACCAAATAAAATAAAAAATATCATACTTACGAGAAATCTGACTGCGCCATTCGAATTTTCTGATCAAAATACATAAGAAACAGTGAAAGAAGCTGCCGAATTCCACTTTTCATTTTTTGGGGTCAAAAAACACCAAAGGGGTTAGTTAACCTTACGTTTTTTTCAAAAATCTTAAAAAATTTAGGTGGCCTTTTTATTACTTAAATCGACGTACTTAGATGCCTACTGCTGGATTCAGCCCTCAGAACCTCGCGGAATCAATCAAAACAGTGTAAAATCGCGAAACTAATGGATGGCAAATTGACCCCGAATGTGTCACGTTTAAAGCCAAATAAAATAAAAAATATCATACTTACGAGAAATCTGACTGCGCCATTCGAATTTTCTGATCAAAATACATAAGAAACAGTGAAAGAAGCTGCCGAATTCCACTTTTCATTTTTTGGGGTCAAAAAACACCAAAGGGGTTAACCTAACGTTTTTTTCAAAAATCTTAAAAAATTTAGGTGGCCTTTTTATTACTTAGATCGACGTACTTAGATGCCTACTGCTGGATTCAGCCCTCAGAACCTCGCGGAATCAATCAAAACAGTGTAAAATCGCGAAACTAATGGATGGCAAATTGACCCCGAATGTGTCACGTTTAAAGCCAAATAAAATAAAAAATATCATACTTACGAGAAATCTGACTGCGCCATTCGAATTTTCTGATCAAAATACATAAGAAACAGTGAAAGAAGCTGCCGAATTCCACTTTTCTTTTTTTGGGGTCAAAAAACACCAAAGGGGTTAACCTAACGTTTTTTTCAAAAATCTTAAAAAATTTAGGTGGCCTTTTTATTACTTAGATCGACGTACTTAGATGCCTACTGCTGGATTCAGCCCTCAAAACCTCGCGGAATCAATCAAAACAGTGTAAAATCGCGAAACTAATGGATGGCAAATTGACCCCGAATGTGTCACGTTTAAAGCCAAATAAAATAAAAAATATCATACTTACGAGAAATCTGACTGCGCCATTCGAATTTTCTGATCAAAATACATAAGAAACAGTGAAAGAAGCTGCCGAATCCCACTTTTCATTTTTTGGGGTCAAAAAACACCAAACCTTACGTTTTTTTCAAAAATCTTAAAAAATTTAGGAGGCCTTTTTATTACTTAAATCGACGTACTTAGATGCCTACTGCTGGATTCAGCCCTCAGAACCTCGCGGAATCAATCAAAACAGTGTAAAATCGCGAAACTAATGGATGGCAAATTGACCCCGAATGTGTTACGTTTAAAGCCAAATAAAATAAAAAATATAATACTTACGAGAAATCTGACTGCGCCATTCGAATTTTCTGATCAAAATACATAAGAAACAGTGAAAGAAGCTGCCGAATTCCACTTTTCATTTTTTGGGGTCAAAAAACACCAAAGGGGTTAACCTTACGTTTTTTTCAAAAATCTTAAAAAATTTAGGTGGCCTTTTTATTACTTAAATCGACGTACTTAGATGCCTACTGCTGGATTCAGCCCTCAGAACCTCGCGGAATCAATCAAAACAGTGTAAAATCGCGAAACTAATGGATGGCAAATTAACCCCGAATGTGTTACGTTTAAAGCCAAATAAAATAAAAAATATCATACTTACGAGAAATCTGACTGCGCCATTCGAATTTTCTGATCAAAATACATAAGAAACAGTGAAAGAAGCTGCCGAATTCCACTTTTCATTTTTTGGGGTCAAAAAACACCAAAGGGGTTAACCTTAGGTTTTTTTCAAAAATCTTAAAAAATTTAGGTGGCCTTTTTATTACTTAAATCGACGTACTTAGATGCCTACTGCTGGATTCAGCCCTCAGAACCTCGCGGAATCAATCAAAACAGTGTAAAATCGCGAAACTAATGGATGGCAAATTGTCCCCGAATGTGTCACGTTTAAAGCCAAATAAAATAAAAAATATAATACTTACGAGAAATCTGACTGCGCCATTCGAATTTTCTGATCAAAATACATAAGAAACAGTGAAAGAAGCTGCCGAATTCCACTTTTCATTTTTTGGGGTCAAAAAACACCAAAGGGGTTAACCTTACGTTTTTTTCAAAAATCTTAAAAAATTTAGGTAGCCTTTTTATTACTTAAATCGACGTACTTAGATGCCTACTGCTGGATTCAGCCCTCAGAACCTCGCGGAATCAATCAAAACAGTGTAAAATCGCGAAACTAATGGATGGCAAATTGACCCCGAATGTGTTACGTTTAAAACCAAATAAAATAAAAAATATCATACTTACGAGAAATCTGACTGCGCCATTCGAATTTTCTGATCAAAATACATAAGAAACAGTGAAAGAAGCTGCCGAATTCCACTTTTCATTTTTTGGGGTCAAAAAACACCAAAGGGGTTAGTTAACCTTACGTTTTTTTCAAAAATCTTAAAAAATTTAGGTGGCCTTTTTATTACTTAAATCGACGTACTTAGATGCCTACTGCTGGATTCAGCCCTCAGAACCTCGCGGAATCAATCAAAACAGTGTAAAATCGCGAAACTAATGGATGGCAAATTGACCCCGAATGTGTTACGTTTAAAGCCAAATAAAATAAAAAATATAATACTTACGAGAAATCTGACTGCGCCATTCGAATTTTCTGATCAAAATACATAAGAAACAGTGAAAGAAGCTGCCGAATTCCACTTTTCATTTTTTGGGGTCAAAAAACACCAAAGGGGTTAACCTTACGTTTTTTTCAAAAATCTTAAAAAATTTAGGTAGCCTTTTTATTACTTAAATCGACGTACTTAGATGCCTACTGCTGGATTCAGCCCTCAGAACCTCGCGGAATCAATCAAAACAGTGTAAAATCGCGAAACTAATGGATGGCAAATTGACCCCGAATGTGTTACGTTTAAAACCAAATAAAATAAAAAATATCATACTTACGAGAAATCTGACTGCGCCATTCGAATTTTCTGATCAAAATACATAAGAAACAGTGAAAGAAGCTGCCGAATTCCACTTTTCATTTTTTGGGGTCAAAAAACACCAAAGGGGTTAGTTAACCTTACGTTTTTTTCAAAAATCTTAAAAAATTTAGGTGGCCTTTTTATTACTTAAATCGACGTACTTAGATGCCTACTGCTGGATTCAGCCCTCAGAACCTCGCGGAATCAATCAAAACAGTGTAAAATCGCGAAACTAATGGATGGCAAATTGACCCCGAATGTGTCACGTTTAAAGCCAAATAAAATAAAAAATATCATACTTACGAGAAATCTGACTGCGCCATTCGAATTTTCTGATCAAAATACATAAGAAACAGTGAAAGAAGCTGCCGAATTCCACTTTTCATTTTTTGGGGTCAAAAAACACCAAAGGGGTTAACCTAACGTTTTTTTCAAAAATCTTAAAAAATTTAGGTGGCCTTTTTATTACTTAGATCGACGTACTTAGATGCCTACTGCTGGATTCAGCCCTCAGAACCTCGCGGAATCAATCAAAACAGTGTAAAATCGCGAAACTAATGGATGGCAAATTGACCCCGAATGTGTCACGTTTAAAGCCAAATAAAATAAAAAATATCATACTTACGAGAAATCTGACTGCGCCATTCGAATTTTCTGATCAAAATACATAAGAAACAGTGAAAGAAGCTGCCGAATTCCACTTTTCTTTTTTTGGGGTCAAAAAACACCAAAGGGGTTAACCTAACGTTTTTTTCAAAAATCTTAAAAAATTTAGGTGGCCTTTTTATTACTTAGATCGACGTACTTAGATGCCTACTGCTGGATTCAGCCCTCAAAACCTCGCGGAATCAATCAAAACAGTGTAAAATCGCGAAACTAATGGATGGCAAATTGACCCCGAATGTGTCACGTTTAAAGCCAAATAAAATAAAAAATATCATACTTACGAGAAATCTGACTGCGCCATTCGAATTTTCTGATCAAAATACATAAGAAACAGTGAAAGAAGCTGCCGAATCCCACTTTTCATTTTTTGGGGTCAAAAAACACCAAAGGGGTTAACCTTACGTTTTTTTCAAAAATCTTAAAAAATTTAGGAGGCCTTTTTATTACTTAAATCGACGTACTTAGATGCCTACTGCTGGATTCAGCCCTCAGAACCTCGCGGAATCAATCAAAACAGTGTAAAATCGCGAAACTAATGGATGGCAAATTGACCCCGAATGTGTTACGTTTAAAGCCAAATAAAATAAAAAATATAATACTTACGAGAAATCTGACTGCGCCATTCGAATTTTCTGATCAAAATACATAAGAAACAGTGAAAGAAGCTGCCGAATTCCACTTTTCATTTTTTGGGGTCAAAAAACACCAAAGGGGTTAACCTTACGTTTTTTTCAAAAATCTTAAAAAATTTAGGTGGCCTTTTTATTACTTAAATCGACGTACTTAGATGCCTACTGCTGGATTCAGCCCTCAGAACCTCGCGGAATCAATCAAAACAGTGTAAAATCGCGAAACTAATGGATGGCAAATTAACCCCGAATGTGTTACGTTTAAAGCCAAATAAAATAAAAAATATCATACTTACGAGAAATCTGACTGCGCCATTCGAATTTTCTGATCAAAATACATAAGAAACAGTGAAAGAAGCTGCCGAATTCCACTTTTCATTTTTTGGGGTCAAAAAACACCAAAGGGGTTAACCTTAGGTTTTTTTCAAAAATCTTAAAAAATTTAGGTGGCCTTTTTATTACTTAAATCGACGTACTTAGATGCCTACTGCTGGATTCAGCCCTCAGAACCTCGCGGAATCAATCAAAACAGTGTAAAATCGCGAAACTAATGGATGGCAAATTGTCCCCGAATGTGTCACGTTTAAAGCCAAATAAAATAAAAAATATCATACTTACGAGAAATCTGACTGCGCCATTCGAATTTTCTGATCAAAATACATAAGAAACAGTGAAAGAAGCTGCCGAATTCCACTTTTCATTTTTTGGGGTCAAAAAACACCAAAGGGGTTAACCTAACGTTTTTTTCAAAAATCTTAAAAAATTTAGGTGGCCTTTTTATTACTTAGATCGACGTACTTAGATGCCTACTGCTGGATTCAGCCCTCAGAACCTCGCGGAATCAATCAAAACAGTGTAAAATCGCGAAACTAATGGATGGCAAATTGACCCCGAATGTGTCACGTTTAAAGCCAAATAAAATAAAAAATATCATACTTACGAGAAATCTGACTGCGCCATTCGAATTTTCTGATCAAAATACATAAGAAACAGTGAAAGAAGCTGCCGAATCCCACTTTTCATTTTTTGGGGTCAAAAAACACCAAAGGGGTTAACCTTACGTTTTTTTCAAAAATCTTAAAAAATTTAGGTGGCCTTTTTATTACTTAAATCGACGTACTTAGATGCCTACTGCTGGATTCAGCCCTCAGAACCTCGCGGAATCAATCAAAACAGTGTAAAATCGCGAAACAAATGGATGGCAAATTGACCCCGAATGTGTTACGTTTAAAGCCAAATAAAATAAAAAATATCATACTTACGAGAAATCTGACTGCGCCATTCGAATTTTCTGATCAAAATACATAAGAAACAGTGAAAGAAGCTGCCGAATTCCACTTTTCATTTTTTGGGGTCAAAAAACACCAAAGGGGTTAACCTTACGTTTTTTTCGAAAATCTTAAAAAATTTAGGTGGCCTTTTTATTACTTAAATCGACGTACTTAGATGCCTACTGCTGGATTCAGCCCTCAGAACCTCGCGGAATCAATCAAAACAGTGTAAAATCGCGAAACAAATGGATGGCAAATTGACCCCGAATGTGTTACGTTTAAAGCCAAATAAAATAAAAAATATCATACTTACGAGTAATCTGACTGCGCCATTCGAATTTTCTGATCAAAATACATAAGAAACAGTGAAAGAAGCTGCCGAATTCCACTTTTCATTTTTTGGGGTCAAAAAACAACAAAGGGGTTAACCGTACGTTTTTTTCATAAATCTTAAAAAATTTAGGTGGCCTTTTTATTACTTAAATCGACGTACTTAGATGCCTACTGCTGGATTCAGCCCTCAGAACCTCGCGGAATCAATCAAAACAGTGTAAAATCGCGAAACAAATGGATGGCAAATTGACCCCGAATGTGTTACGTTTAAAGCCAAATAAAATAAAAAATATCATACTTACGAGAAATCTGACTGCGCCATTCGAATTTTCTGATCAAAATACATAAGAAACAGTGAAAGAAGCTGCCGAATTCCACTTTTCATTTTTTGGGGTCAAAAAACACCAAAGGGGTTAACCTTACGTTTTTTTCAAAAATCTTAAAAAATTTAGGTGGCCTTTTTATTACTTAAATCGACGTACTTAGATGCCTACTGCTGGATTCAGCCCTCAGAACCTCGCGGAATCAATCAAAACAGTGTAAAATCGCGAAACAAATGAATGGCAAATTGACCCCGAATGTGTTACGTTTAAAGCCAAATAAAATAAAAAATATCATACTTACGAGAAATCTGACTGCGCCATTCGAATTTTCTGATCAAAATACATAAGAAACAGTGAAAGAAGCTGCCGAATTCCACTTTTCATTTTTTGGGGTCAAAAAACACCAAAGGGGTTAACCTTACGTTTTTTTCAAAAATCTTAAAAAATTTAGGTGGCCTTTTTATTACTTAAATCGACGTACTCAGATGCCTACTGCTGGATTCAGCCCTCAGAACCTCGCGGAATCAATCAAAACAGTGTAAAATCGCGAAACAAATGAATGGCAAATTGACCCCGAATGTGTTACGTTTAAAGCCAAATAAAATAAAAAATATCATACTTACGAGAAATCTGACTGCGCCATTCGAATTTTCTGATCAAAATACATAAGAAACAGTGAAAGAAGCTGCCGAATTCCACTTTTCATTTTTTGGGGTCAAAAAACACCAAAGGGGTTAACCTTACGTTTTTTTCAAAAATCTTAAAAAATTTAGGTGGCCTTTTTATTACTTAAATCGACGTACTTAGATGCCTACTGCTGGATTCAGCCCTCAGAACCTCGCGGAATCAATCAAAACAGTGTAAAATCGCGAAACAAATGGATGGCAAATTGACCCCGAATGTGTTACGTTTAAAGCCAAATAAAATAAAAAATATCATACTTACGAGAAATCTGACTGCGCCATTCGAATTTTCTGATCAAAATACATAAGAAACAGTGAAAGAAGCTGCCGAATTCCACTTTTCATTTTTTGGGGTCAAAAAACACCAAAGGGGTTAACCTTACGTTTTTTTCGAAAATCTTAAAAAATTTAAGTGGCCTTTTTATTACTTAAATCGACGTACTTAGATGCCTACTGCTGGATTCAGCCCTCAGAACCTCGCGGAATCAATCAAAACAGTGTAAAATCGCGAAACAAATGGATGGCAAATTGACCCCGAATGTGTTACGTTTAAAGCCAAATAAAATAAAAAATATCATACTTACGAGAAATCTGACTGCGCCATTCGAATTTTCTGATCAAAATACATAAGAAACAGTGAAAGAAGCTGCCGAATTCCACTTTTCATTTTTTGGGGTCAAAAAACACCAAAGGGGTTAACCTTACGTTTTTTTCAAAAATCTTAAAAAATTTAGGTGGCCTTTTTATTACTTAAATCGACGTACTTAGATGCCTACTGCTGGATTCAGCCCTCAGAACCTCGCGGAATCAATCAAAACAGTGTAAAATCGCGAAACAAATGGATGGCAAATTGACCCCGAATGTGTTACGTTTAAAGCCAAATAAAATAAAAAATATCATACTTACGAGAAATCTGACTGCGCCATTCGAATTTTCTGATCAAAATACATAAGAAACAGTGAAAGAAGCTGCCGAATTCAACTTTTCATTTTTTGGGGTCAAAAAACACCAAAGGGGTTAACCTTACGTTTTTTTCAAAAATCTTAAAAAATTTAGGTGGCCTTTTTATTACTTAAATCGACGTACTTAGATGCCTACTGCTGGATTCAGCCCTCAGAACCTCGCGGAATCAATCAAAACAGTGTAAAATCGCGAAACAAATGGATGGCAAATTGACCCCGAATGTGTTACGTTTAAAGCCAAATAAAATAAAAAATATCATACTTACGAGAAATCTGACTGCGCCATTCGAATTTTCTGATCAAAATACATAAGAAACAGTGAAAGAAGCTGCCGAATTCCACTTTTCATTTTTTGGGGTCAAAAAACACCAAAGGGGTTAACCTTACGTTTTTTTCAAAAATCTTAAAAAATTTAGGTGGCCTATTTATTACTTAAATCGACGTACTTAGATGCCTACTGCTGGATTCAGCCCTCAGAACCTCGCGGAATCAATCAAAACAGTGTAAAATCGCGAAACAAATGGATGGCAAATTGACCCCGAATGTGTTACGTTTAAAGCCAAATAAAATAAAAAATATCATACTTACGAGAAATCTGACTCCGCCATTCCAATTTTCTGATCAAAATACATAAGAAACAGTGAAAGAAGCTGCCGAATTCCACTTTTCATTTTTTGGGGTCAAAAAACACCAAAGGGGTTAACCTTACGTTTTTTTCAAAAATCTTAAAAAATTTAGGTGGCCTTTTTATTACTTAAATCGACGTACTTAGATGCCTACTGCTGGATTCAGCCCTCAGAACCTCGCGGAATCAATCAAAACAGTGTAAAATCGCGAAACAAATGGATGGCAAATTGACCCCGAATGTGTTACGTTTAAAGCCAAATAAAATAAAAAATATCATACTTACGAGAAATCTGACTGCGCCATTCGAATTTTCTGATCAAAATACATAAGAAACAGTGAAAGAAGCTGCCGAATTCAACTTTTCATTTTTTGGGGTCAAAAAACACCAAAGGGGTTAACCTTACGTTTTTTTCAAAAATCTTAAAAAATTTAGGTGGCCTTTTTATTACTTAAATCGACGTACTTAGATGCCTACTGCTGGATTCAGCCCTCAGAACCTCGCGGAATCAATCAAAACAGTGTAAAATCGCGAAACAAATGGATGGCAAATTGACCCCGAATGTGTTACGTTTAAAGCCAAATAAAATAAAAAATATCATACTTACGAGAAATCTGACTGCGCCATTCGAATTTTCTGATCAAAATACTTAAGAAACAGTGAAAGAAGCTGCCGAATTCCACTTTTCATTTTTTGGGGTCAAAAAACACCAAAGGGGTTAACCTTACGTTTTTTTCAAAAATCTTAAAAAATTTAGGTGGCCTTTTTATTACTTAAATCGACGTACTTAGATGCCTACTGCTGGATTCAGCCCTCAGAACCTCGCGGAATCAATCAAAGCAGTGTAAAATCGCGAAACAAATGGATGGCAAATTAACCCCGAATGTGTTACGTTTAAAGCCAAATAAAATAAAAAATATCATACTTACGAGAAATCTGACTGCGCCATTCGAATTTTCTGATCAAAATACATAAGAAACAGTGAAAGAAGCTGCCGAATTCAACTTTTCATTTTTTGGGGTCAAAAAACACCAAAGGGGTTAACCTTACGTTTTTTTCAAAAATCTTAAAAAATTTAGGTGGCCTTTTTATTACTTAAATCGACGTACTTAGATGCCTACTGCTGGATTCAGCCCTCAGAACCTCGCGGAATCAATCAAAACAGTGTAAAATCGCGAAACAAATGGATGGCAAATTGACCCCGAATGTGTTACGTTTAAAGCCAAATAAAATAAAAAATATCATACTTACGAGAAATCTGACTGCGCCATTCGAATTTTCTGATCAAAATACATAAGAAACAGTGAAAGAAGCTGCCGAATTCCACTTTTCATTTTTTGGGGTCAAAAAACACCAAAGGGGTTAACCTTACGTTTTTTTCAAAAATCTTAAAAAATTTAGGTGGCCTTTTTATTACTTAAATCGACGTACTTAGATGCCTACTGCTGGATTCAGCCCTCAGAACCTCGCGGAATCAATCAAAACAGTGTAAAATCGCGAAACAAATGGATGGCAAATTGACCCCGAATGTGTTACGTTTAAAGCCAAATAAAATAAAAAATATCATACTTACGAGAAATCTGACTGCGCCATTCGAATTTTCTGATCAAAATACATAAGAAACAGTGAAAGAAGCTGCCGAATTCCACTTTTCATTTTTTGGGGTCAAAAAACACCAAAGGGGTTAACCTTACGTTTTTTTCAAAAATCTTAAAAAATTTAGGTGGCCTATTTATTACTTAAATCGACGTACTTAGATGCCTACTGCTGGATTCAGCCCTCAGAACCTCGCGGAATCAATCAAAACAGTGTAAAATCGCGAAACAAATGGATGGCAAATTGACCCCGAATGTGTTACGTTTAAAGCCAAATAAAATAAAAAATATCATACTTACGAGAAATCTGACTCCGCCATTCCAATTTTCTGATCAAAATACATAAGAAACAGTGAAAGAAGCTGCCGAATTCCACTTTTCATTTTTTGGGGTCAAAAAACACCAAAGGGGTTAACCTTACGTTTTTTTCAAAAATCTTAAAAAATTTAGGTGGCCTTTTTATTACTTAAATCGACGTACTTAGATGCCTACTGCTGGATTCAGCCCTCAGAACCTCGCGGAATCAATCAAAACAGTGTAAAATCGCGAAACAAATGGATGGCAAATTGACCCCGAATGTGTTACGTTTAAAGCCAAATAAAATAAAAAATATCATACTTACGAGAAATCTGACTGCGCCATTCGAATTTTCTGATCAAAATACATAAGAAACAGTGAAAGAAGCTGCCGAATTCAACTTTTCATTTTTTGGGGTCAAAAAACACCAAAGGGGTTAACCTTACGTTTTTTTCAAAAATCTTAAAAAATTTAGGTGGCCTTTTTATTACTTAAATCGACGTACTTAGATGCCTACTGCTGGATTCAGCCCTCAGAACCTCGCGGAATCAATCAAAACAGTGTAAAATCGCGAAACAAATGGATGGCAAATTGACCCCGAATGTGTTACGTTTAAAGCCAAATAAAATAAAAAATATCATACTTACGAGAAATCTGACTGCGCCATTCGAATTTTCTGATCAAAATACATAAGAAACAGTGAAAGAAGCTGCCGAATTCCACTTTTCATTTTTTGGGGTCAAAAAACACCAAAGGGGTTAACCTTACGTTTTTTTCAAAATTCTTAAAAAATTTAGGTGGCCTTTTTATTACTTAAATCGACGTACTTAGATGCCTACTGCTGGATTCAGCCCTCAGAACCTCGCGGAATCAATCAAAACAGTGTAAAATCGCGAAACAAATGGATGGCAAATTGACCCCGAATGTGTTACGTTTAAAGCCAAATAAAATAAAAAATATCATACTTACGAGTAATCTAACTGCGCCATTCGAATTTTCTGATCAAAATACATAAGCAACAGTGAAAGAAGCTGCCGAATTCAACTTTTCATTTTTTGGGGTCAAAAAACACCAAAGGGGTTAACCTTACGTTTTTTTCAAAAATCTTAAAAAATTTAGGTGGCCTTTTTATTACTTAAATCGACGTACTTAGATGCCTACTGCTGGATTCAGCCCTCAGAACCTCGCGGAATCAATCAAAACAGTGTAAAATCGCGAAACAAATGGATGGCAAATTGACCCCGAATGTGTTACGTTTAAAGCCAAATAAAATAAAAAATATCATACTTACGAGAAATCTGACTGCGCCATTCGAATTTTCTGATGAAAATACATAAGAAACAGTGAAAGAAGCTGCCGAATTCCACTTTTCATTTTTTGGGGTCAAAAAACACCAAAGGGGTTAACCTTACGTTTTTTTCAAAAATCTTAAAAAATTTAGGTGGCCTTTTTATTACTTAAATCGACGTACTTAGATGCCTACTGCTGGATTCAGCCCTCAGAACCTCGCGGAATCAATCAAAACAGTGTAAAATCGCGAAACAAATGGATGGCAAATTGACCCCGAATGTGTTACGTTTAAAGCCAAATAAAATAAAAAATATCATACTTACGAGAAATCTGACTGCGCCATTCGAATTTTCTGATCAAAATACATAAGAAACAGTGAAAGAAGCTGCCGAATTCCACTTTTCATTTTTTGGGGTCAAAAAACACCAAAGGGGTTAACCTTACGTTTTTTTCAAAAATCTTAAAAAATTTAGGTGGCCTTTTTATTACTTAAATCGATGTACTTAGATGCCTACTGCTGGATTCAGCCCTCAGAAACTCGCGGAATCAATCAAAACAGTGTAAAATCGCGAAACAAATGGATGGCAAATTGACCCCGAATGTGTTACGTTTAAAGCCAAATAAAATAAAAAATATCATACTTACGAGAAATCTGACTGCGCCATTCGAATTTTCTGATCAAAATACATAAGAAACAGTGAAAGAAGCTGCCGAATTCCACTTTTCATTTTTTGGGGTCAAAAAACACCAAAGGGGTTAACCTTACGTTTTTTTCAAAAATCTTAAAAAATTTAGGTGGCCTTTTTATAACTTAAATCGAAGTACTTAGATGCCTACTGCTGGATTCAGCCCTCAGAACCTCGCGGAATCAATCAAAACAGTGTAAAATCGCGAAACAAATGGATGGCAAATTGACCCCGAATGTGTTACGTTTAAAGCCAAATAAAATAAAAAATATCATACTTACGAGAAATCTGACTGCGCCATTCGAATTTTCTGATCAAAATACATAAGAAACAGTGAAAGAAGCTGCCGAATTCCACTTTTCATTTTTTGGGGTCAAAAAACACCAAAGGGGTTAACCTTACGTTTTTTTCAAAAATCTTAAAAAATTTAGGTGGCCTTTTTATTACTTAAATCGACGTACTTAGATGCCTACTGCTGGATTCAGCCCTCAGAACCTCGCGGAATCAATCAAAACAGTGTAAAATCGCGAAACAAATGGATGGCAAATTGACCCCGAATGTGTTACGTTTAAAGCCAAATAAAATAAAAAATATCATACTTACGAGAAATCTGACTGCGCCATTCGAATTTTCTGATCAAAATACATAAGAAACAGTGAAAGAAGCTGCCGAATTCCACTTTTCATTTTTTGGGGTCAAAAAACACCAAAGGGGTTAACCTTACGTTTTTTTCAAAAATCTTAAAAAATTTAGGTGGCCTTTTTATTACTTAAATCGACGTACTTAGATGCCTACTGCTGGATTCAGCCCTCAGAACCTCGCGGAATCAATCAAAACAGTGTAAAATCGCGAAACAAATGGATGGCAAATTGACCCCGAATGTGTTACGTTTAAAGCCAAATAAAATAAAAAATATCATACTTACGAGAAATCTGACTGCGCCATTCGAATTTTCTGATCAAAATACATAAGAAACAGTGAAAGAAGCTGCCGAATTCCACTTTTCATTTTTTGGGGTCAAAAAACACCAAAGGGGTTAACCTTACGTTTTTTTCAAAAATCTTAAAAAATTTAGGTGGCCTTTTTATTACTTAAATCGACGTACTTAGATGCCTACTGCTGGATTCAGCCCTCAGAAACTCGCGGAATCAATCAAAACAGTGTAAAATCGCGAAAGAAATGGATGGCAAATTGACCCCGAATGTGTTACGTTTAAAGCCAAATAAAATAAAAAATATCATACTTACGAGAAATCTGACTGCGCCATTCGAATTTTCTGATCAAAATACATAAGAAACAGTGAAAGAAGCTGCCGAATTCCACTTTTCATTTTTTGGGGTCAAAAAACACCAAAGGGGTTAACCTTACGTTTTTTTCAAAAATCTTAAAAAATTTAGGTGGCCTTTTTATTACTTAAATCGACGTACTTAGATGCCTACTGCTGGATTCAGCCCTCAGAACCTCGCGGAATCAATCAAAACAGTGTAAAATCGCGAAACAAATGGATGGCAAATTGACCCCGAATGTGTTACGTTTAAAGCCAAATAAAATAAAAAATATCATACTTACGAGAAATCTGACTGCGCCATTCGAATTTTCTGATCAAAATACATAAGAAACAGTGAAAGAAGCTGCCGAATTCCACTTTTCATTTTTTGGGGTCAAAAAACACCAAAGGGGTTAACCTTACGTTTTTTTCAAAAATCTTAAAAAATTTAGGTGGCCTTTTTATTACTTAAATCGACGTACTTAGATGCCTACTGCTGGATTCAGCCCTCAGAACCTCGCGGAATCAATCAAAACAGTGTAAAATCGCGAAACAAATGGATGGCAAATTGACCCCGAATGTGTTACGTTTAAAGCCAAATAAAATAAAAAATATCATACTTACGAGAAATCTGACTGCGCCATTCGAATTTTCTGATCAAAATACATAAGAAACAGTGAAAGAAGCTGCCGAATTCCACTTTTCATTTTTTGGGGTCAAAAAACACCAAAGGGGTTAACCTTACGTTTTTTTCAAAAATCTTAAAAAATTTAGGTGGCCTTTTTATTACTTAAATCGACGTACTTAGATGCCTACTGCTGGATTCAGCCCTCAGAAACTCGCGGAATCAATCAAAACAGTGTAAAATCGCGAAAGAAATGGATGGCAAATTGACCCCGAATGTGTTACGTTTAAAGCCAAATAAAATAAAAAATATCATACTTACGAGAAATCTGACTGCGCCATTCGAATTTTCTGATCAAAATACATAAGAAACAGTGAAAGAAGCTGCCGAATTCCACTTTTCATTTTTTGGGGTCAAAAAACACCAAAGGGGTTAACCTTACGTTTTTTTCAAAAATCTTAAAAAATTTAGGTGGCCTTTTTATTACTTAAATCGACGTACTTAGATGCCTACTGCTGGATTCAGCCCTCAGAACCTCGCGGAATCAATCAAAACAGTGTAAAATCGCGAAACAAATGGATGGCAAATTGACCCCGAATGTGTTACGTTTAAAGCCAAATAAAATAAAAAATATCATACTTACGAGTAATCTGACTGCGCCATTCGAATTTTCTGATCAAAATACATAAGAAACAGTGAAAGAAGCTGCCGAATTCCACTTTTCATTTTTTGGGGTCAAAAAACACCAAAGGGGTTAACCTTACGTTTTTTTCAAAAATCTTAAAAAATTTAGGTGGCCTTTTTATTACTTAAATCGACGTACTTAGATGCCTACTGCTGGATTGAGCCCTCAGAACCTCGCGGAATCAATCAAAACAGTGTAAAATCGCGAAACAAATGGATGGCAAATTGACCCCGAATGTGTTACGTTTAAAGCCAAATAAAATAA
This sequence comes from Cantharis nigra, assembly GCA_958510845.1. Lineage (NCBI taxonomy): Eukaryota > Metazoa > Arthropoda > Insecta > Coleoptera > Cantharidae > Cantharis > Cantharis nigra. The sequence goes on along the minus strand of OY294033.1, from coordinate 110,645 downwards.
AAAATATCATACTTACGAGAAATCTGACTGCGCCATTCGAATTCTCTGATCAAAATACATAAGAAACAGTGAAAGAAGCTGCCGAATTCCACTTTTCATTTTTTGGGGTCAAAAAACACCAAAGGGGTTAACCTTACGTTTTTTTCAAAAATCTTAAAAAATTTAGGTGGCCCTTTTATTACTTAAATCGACGTACTTAGATGCCTACTGCTGGATTCAGCCCTCAGAACCTCGCGGAATCAATCAAAACAGTGTAAAATCGCGAAACAAATGGATGGCAAATTGACCCCGAATGTGTTACGTTTAAAGCCAAATAAAATAAAAAATATCATACTTACGAGAAATCTGACTGCGCCATTCGAATTTTCTGATCAAAATACATAAGAAACAGTGAAAGAAGCTGCCGAATTCCACTTTTCATTTTTTGGGGTCAAAAAACACCAAAGGGGTTAACCTTACGTTTTTTTCAAAAATCTTAAAAAATTTAGGTGGCCTTTTTATTACTTAAATCGACGTACTTAGATGCCTACTGCTGGATTCAGCCCTCAGAACCTCGCGGAATCAATCAAAACAGTGTAAAATCGCGAAACAAATGGATGGCAAATTGACCCCGAATGTGTTACGTTTAAAGCCAAATAAAATAAAAAATATCATACTTACGAGAAATCTGACTGCGCCATTCGAATTTTCTGATCAAAATACATAAGAAACAGTGAAAGAAGCTGCCGAATTCCACTTTTCATTTTTTGGGGTCAAAAAACACCAAAGGGGTTAACCTTACGTTTTTTTCAAAAATCTTAAAAAATTTAGGTGGCCTTTTTATTACTTAAATCGACGTACTTAGATGCCTACTGCTGGATTCAGCCCTCAGAACCTCGCGGAATCAATCAAAACAGTGTAAAATCGCGAAACAAATGGATGGCAAATTGACCCCGAATGTGTTACGTTTAAAGCCAAATAAAATAAAAAATATCATACTTACGAGAAATCTGACTCCGCCATTCCAATTTTCTGATCAAAATACATAAGAAACAGTGAAAGAAGCTGCCGAATTCCACTTTTCATTTTTTGGGGTCAAAAAACACCAAAGGGGTTAACCTTACGTTTTTTTCAAAAATCTTAAAAAATTTAGGTGGCCTATTTATTACTTAAATCGACGTACTTAGATGCCTACTGCTGGATTCAGCCCTCAGAACCTCGCGGAATCAATCAAAACAGTGTAAAATCGCGAAACAAATGGATGGCAAATTGACCCCGAATGTGTTACGTTTAAAGCCAAATAAAATAAAAAATATCATACTTACGAGAAATCTGACTCCGCCATTCCAATTTTCTGATCAAAATACATAAGAAACAGTGAAAGAAGCTGCCGAATTCCACTTTTCATTTTTTGGGGTCAAAAAACACCAAAGGGGTTAACCTTACGTTTTTTTCAAAAATCTTAAAAAATTTAGGTGGCCTTTTTATTACTTAAATCGACGTACTTAGATGCCTACTGCTGGATTCAGCCCTCAGAACCTCGCGGAATCAATCAAAACAGTGTAAAATCGCGAAACAAATGGATGGCAAATTGACCCCGAATGTGTTACGTTTAAAGCCAAATAAAATAAAAAATATCATACTTACGAGAAATCTGACTGCGCCATTCGAATTTTCTGATCAAAATACATAAGAAACAGTGAAAGAAGCTGCCGAATTCCACTTTTCATTTTTTGGGGTCAAAAAACACCAAAGGGGTTAACCTTACGTTTTTTTCAAAAATCTTAAAAAATTTAGGTGGCCTTTTTATTACTTAAATCGACGTACTTAGATGCCTACTGCTGGATTCAGCCCTCAGAACCTCGCGGAATCAATCAAAACAGTGTAAAATCGCGAAACAAATGGATGGCAAATTGACCCCGAATGTGTTACGTTTAAAGCCAAATAAAATAAAAAATATCATACTTACGAGAAATCTGACTGCGCCATTCGAATTTTCTGATCAAAATACATAAGAAACAGTGAAAGAAGCTGCCGAATTCCACTTTTCATTTTTTGGGGTCAAAAAACACCAAAGGGGTTAACCTTACGTTTTTTTCAAAAATCTTAAAAAATTTAGGTGGCCTTTTTATTACTTAAATCGACGTACTTAGATGCTTACTGCTGGATTCAGCCCTCAGAACCTCGCGGAATCAATCAAAACAGTGTAAAATCGCGAAACAAATGGATGGCAAATTGACCCCGAATGTGTTACGTTTAAAGCCAAATAAAATAAAAAATATCATACTTACGAGAAATCTGACTGCGCCATTCGAATTTTCTGATCAAAATACATAAGAAACAGTGAAAGAAGCTGCCGAATTCCACTTTTCATTTTTTGGGGTCAAAAAACACCAAAGGGGTTAACCTTACGTTTTTTTCAAAAATCTTAAAAAATTTAGGTGGCCTATTTATTACTTAAATCGACGTACTTAGATGCCTACTGCTGGATTCAGCCCTCAGAACCTCGCGGAATCAATCAAAACAGTGTAAAATCGCGAAACAAATGGATGGCAAATTGACCCCGAATGTGTTACGTTTAAATCCAAATAAAATAAAAAATATCATACTTACGAGAAATCTGACTGCGCCATTCGAATTTTCTGATCAAAATACATAAGAAACAGTGAAAGAAGCTGCCGAATTCCACTTTTCATTTTTTGGGGTCAAAAAACACCAAAGGGGTTAACCTTACGTTTTTTTTCAAAAATCTTAAAAAATTTAGGTGGCCTTTTTATTACTTAAATCGACGTACTTAGATGCCTTCTGCTGGATTCAGCCCTCAGAACCTCGCGGAATCAATCAAAACAGTGTAAAATCGCGAAACAAATGGATGGCAAATTGACCCCGAATGTGTTACGTTTAAAGCCAAATAAAATAAAAAATATCATACTTACGAGAAATCTGACTGCGCCATTCGAATTTTCTGATCAAAATACATAAGAAACAGTGAAAGAAGCTGCCGAATTCCACTTTTCATTTTTTGGGGTCAAAAAACACCAAAGGGGTTAACCTTACGTTTTTTTCAAAAATCTTAAAAAATTTAGGTGGCCCTTTTATTACTTAAATCGACGTACTTAGATGCCTACTGCTGGATTCAGCCCTCAGAACCTCGCGGAATCAATCAAAACAGTGTAAAATCGCGAAACAAATGGATGGCAAATTGACCCCGAATGTGTTACGTTTAAAGCCAAATAAAATAAAAAATATCATACTTACGAGAAATCTGACTGCGCCATTCGAATTTTCTGATCAAAATACATAAGAAACAGTGAAAGAAGCTGCCGAATTCCACTTTTCATTTTTTGGGGTCAAAAAACACCAAAGGGGTTAACCTTACGTTTTTTTCAAAAATCTTAAAAAATTTAGGTGGCCTTTTTATTACTTAAATCGACGTACTTAGATGCCTACTGCTGGATTCAGCCCTCAGAACCTCGCGGAATCAATCAAAACAGTGTAAAATCGCGAAACAAATGGATGGCAAATTGACCCCGAATGTGTTACGTTTAAAGCCAAATAAAATAAAAAATATCATACTTACGAGAAATCTGACTGCGCCATTCGAATTTTCTGATCAAAATACATAAGAAACAGTGAAAGAAGCTGCCGAATTCCACTTTTCATTTTTTGGGGTCAAAAAACACCAAAGGGGTTAACCTTACGTTTTTTTCAAAAATCTTAAAAAATTTAGGTGGCCTTTTTATTACTTAAATCGACGTACTTAGATGCCTACTGCTGGATTCAGCCCTCAGAACCTCGCGGAATCAATCAAAACAGTGTAAAATCGCGAAACAAATGGATGGCAAATTGACCCCGAATGTGTTACGTTTAAAGCCAAATAAAATAAAAAATATCATACTTACGAGAAATCTGACTCCGCCATTCCAATTTTCTGATCAAAATACATAAGAAACAGTGAAAGAAGCTGCCGAATTCCACTTTTCATTTTTTGGGGTCAAAAAACACCAAAGGGGTTAACCTTACGTTTTTTTCAAAAATCTTAAAAAATTTAGGTGGCCTATTTATTACTTAAATCGACGTACTTAGATGCCTACTGCTGGATTCAGCCCTCAGAACCTCGCGGAATCAATCAAAACAGTGTAAAATCGCGAAACAAATGGATGGCAAATTGACCCCGAATGTGTTACGTTTAAAGCCAAATAAAATAAAAAATATCATACTTACGAGAAATCTGACTCCGCCATTCCAATTTTCTGATCAAAATACATAAGAAACAGTGAAAGAAGCTGCCGAATTCCACTTTTCATTTTTTGGGGTCAAAAAACACCAAAGGGGTTAACCTTACGTTTTTTTCAAAAATCTTAAAAAATTTAGGTGGCCTTTTTATTACTTAAATCGACGTACTTAGATGCCTACTGCTGGATTCAGCCCTCAGAACCTCGCGGAATCAATCAAAACAGTGTAAAATCGCGAAACAAATGGATGGCAAATTGACCCCGAATGTGTTACGTTTAAAGCCAAATAAAATAAAAAATATCATACTTACGAGAAATCTGACTGCGCCATTCGAATTTTCTGATCAAAATACATAAGAAACAGTGAAAGAAGCTGCCGAATTCCACTTTTCATTTTTTGGGGTCAAAAAACACCAAAGGGGTTAACCTTACGTTTTTTTCAAAAATCTTAAAAAATTTAGGTGGCCTTTTTATTACTTAAATCGACGTACTTAGATGCCTACTGCTGGATTCAGCCCTCAGAACCTCGCGGAATCAATCAAAACAGTGTAAAATCGCGAAACAAATGGATGGCAAATTGACCCCGAATGTGTTACGTTTAAAGCCAAATAAAATAAAAAATATCATACTTACGAGAAATCTGACTGCGCCATTCGAATTTTCTGATCAAAATACATAAGAAACAGTGAAAGAAGCTGCCGAATTCCACTTTTCATTTTTTGGGGTCAAAAAACACCAAAGGGGTTAACCTTACGTTTTTTTCAAAAATCTTAAAAAATTTAGGTGGCCTTTTTATTACTTAAATCGACGTACTTAGATGCTTACTGCTGGATTCAGCCCTCAGAACCTCGCGGAATCAATCAAAACAGTGTAAAATCGCGAAACAAATGGATGGCAAATTGACCCCGAATGTGTTACGTTTAAAGCCAAATAAAATAAAAAATATCATACTTACGAGAAATCTGACTGCGCCATTCGAATTTTCTGATCAAAATACATAAGAAACAGTGAAAGAAGCTGCCGAATTCCACTTTTCATTTTTTGGGGTCAAAAAACACCAAAGGGGTTAACCTTACGTTTTTTTCAAAAATCTTAAAAAATTTAGGTGGCCTATTTATTACTTAAATCGACGTACTTAGATGCCTACTGCTGGATTCAGCCCTCAGAACCTCGCGGAATCAATCAAAACAGTGTAAAATCGCGAAACAAATGGATGGCAAATTGACCCCGAATGTGTTACGTTTAAATCCAAATAAAATAAAAAATATCATACTTACGAGAAATCTGACTGCGCCATTCGAATTTTCTGATCAAAATACATAAGAAACAGTGAAAGAAGCTGCCGAATTCCACTTTTCATTTTTTGGGGTCAAAAAACACCAAAGGGGTTAACCTTACGTTTTTTTCAAAAATCTTAAAAAATTTAGGTGGCCTTTTTATTACTTAAATCGACGTACTTAGATGCCTACTGCTGGATTCAGCCCTCAGAACCTCGCGGAATCAATCAAAACAGTGTAAAATCGCGAAACAAATGGATGGCAAATTGACCCCGAATGTGTTACGTTTAAAGCCAAATAAAATAAAAAATATCATACTTACGAGAAATCTGACTGCGCCATTCGAATTTTCTGATCAAAATACATAAGAAACAGTGAAAGAAGCTGCCGAATTCCACTTTTCATTTTTTGGGGTCAAAAAACACCAAAGGGGTTAACCTTACGTTTTTTTCAAAAATCTTAAAAAATTTAGGTGGCCTTTTTATTACTTAAATCGACGTACGTAGATGCCTACTGCTGGATTCAGCCCTCAGAACCTCGCGGAATCAATCAAAACAGTGTAAAATCGCCAAACAAATGGATGGCAAATTGACCCCGAATGTGTTACGTTTAAAGCCAAATAAAATAAAAAATATCATACTTACGAGAAATCTGACTGCGCCATTCGAATTTTCTGATCAAAATACATAAGAAACAGTGAAAGAAGCTGCCGAATTCCACTTTTCATTTTTTGGGGTCAAAAAACACCAAAGGGGTTTACCTTACGTTTTTTTCAAAAATCTTAAAAAATTTAGGTGGCCTTTTTATTACTTAAATCGACGTACTTAGTTGCCTACTGCTGGATTCAGCCCTCAGAACCTCGCGGAATCAATCAAAACAGTGTAAAATCGCGAAACAAATGGATGGCAAATTGACCCCGAATGTGTTACGTTTAAAGCCAAATAAAATAAAAAATATCATACTTACGAGAAATCTGACTGCGCCATACGAATTTTCTGATCAAAATACATAAGAAACAGTGAAAGAAGCTGCCGAATTCCACTTTTCATGTTTTGGGGTCAAAAAACACCAAAGGGGTTAACCTTACGTTTTTTTCAAAGATCTTAAAAAATTTAGGTGGCCTTTTTATTACTTAAATCGACGTACTTAGATGCCTACTGCTGGATTCAGCCCTCAGAACCTCGCGGAATCAATCAAAACAGTGTAAAATCGCGAAACAAATGGATGGCAAATTGACCCCGAATGTGTTACGTTTAAAGCCAAATAAAATAAAAAATATCATACTTACGAGAAATCTGACTGCGCCATTCGAATTTTCTGATCAAAATACATAAGAAACAGTGAAAGAAGCTGCCGAATTCCACTTTTCATTTTTTGGGGTCAAAAAACACCAAAGGGGTTAACTTTACGTTTTTTTCAAAAATCTTAAAAAATTTAGGTGGCCTTTTTATTACTTAAATCGACGTACTTAGATGCCTACTGCTGGATTCAGCCCTCAGAACCTCGCGGAATCAATCAAAACAGTGTAAAATCGCGAAACAAATGGATGGCAAATTGACCCCGAGTGTGTTACGTTTAAAGCCAAATAAAATAAAAAATATCATACTTACGAGAAATCTGACTGCGCCATTCGAATTTTCTGATCAAAATACATAAGAAACAGTGAAAGAAGTTGCCGAATTCCACTTTTCATTTTTTGGGGTCAAAAAACACCAAAGGGGTTAACCTTACGTTTTTTTCAAAAATCTTAAAAAATTTAGGTGGCCTTTTTATTACTTAAATCGACGTACTTAGATGCCTACTGCTGGATTCAGCCCTCAGAACCTCGCGGAATCAATCAAAACAGTGTAAAATCGCGAAACAAATGGATGGCAAATTGACCCCGAGTGTGTTACGTTTAAAGCCAAATAAAATAAAAAATATCATATTTACGAGAAATCTGACTGCGCCATTCGAATTTTCTGATGAAAATACATAAGAAACAGCGAAAGAAGCTGCTGAATTCCACTTTTCATTTTCTGGGGTCAAAAAACACCAAAGGGGTTAACCTTACGTTTTTTTCAAAAATCTTAAAAAATTTAGGTGGCCTTTTTATTACTTAAATCGACGTACTTAGATGCCTACTGCTGGATTCAGCCCTCAGAACCTCGCGGAATCAATCAAAACAGTGTAAAATCGCGAAACAAATGGATGGCAAATTGACCCCGAATGTGTTACGTTTAAAGCCAAATAAAATAAAAAATATCATACTTACGAGAAATCTGACTCCGCCATTCCAATTTTCTGATCAAAATACATAAGAAACAGTGAAAGAAGCTGCCGAATTCCACTTTTCATTTTTTGGGGTCAAAAAACACCAAAGGGGTTAACCTTACGTTTTTTTCAAAAATCTTAAAAAATTTAGGTGGCCTATTTATTACTTAAATCGACGTACTTAGATGCCTACTGCTGGATTCAGCCCTCAGAACCTCGCGGAATCAATCAAAACAGTGTAAAATCGCGAAACAAATGGATGGCAAATTGACCCCGAATGTGTTACGTTTAAAGCCAAATAAAATAAAAAATATCATACTTACGAGAAATCTGACTCCGCCATTCCAATTTTCTGATCAAAATACATAAGAAACAGTGAAAGAAGCTGCCGAATTCCACTTTTCATTTTTTGGGGTCAAAAAACACCAAAGGGGTTAACCTTACGTTTTTTTCAAAAATCTTAAAAAATTTAGGTGGCCTTTTTATTACTTAAATCGACGTACTTAGATGCCTACTGCTGGATTCAGCCCTCAGAACCTCGCGGAATCAATCAAAACAGTGTAAAATCGCGAAACAAATGGATGGCAAATTGACCCCGAATGTGTTACGTTTAAAGCCAAATAAAATAAAAAATATCATACTTACGAGAAATCTGACTGCGCCATTCGAATTTTCTGATCAAAATACATAAGAAACAGTGAAAGAAGCTGCCGAATTCCACTTTTCATTTTTTGGGGTCAAAAAACACCAAAGGGGTTAACCTTACGTTTTTTTCAAAAATCTTAAAAAATTTAGGTGGCCTTTTTATTACTTAAATCGACGTACTTAGATGCCTACTGCTGGATTCAGCCCTCAGAACCTCGCGGAATCAATCAAAACAGTGTAAAATCGCGAAAGAAATGGATGGCAAATTGACCCCGAATGTGTTACGTTTAAAGCCAAATAAAATAAAAAATATCATACTTACGAGAAATCTGACAGCGCCATTCGAATTCGCCATTCGAAGCGCCAAAGGTTAGGTTAGGTTAGGTTAGGTTAGGTTAGGTTAGGTTAGGTTAGGTTAGGTTAGGTTAGGTTAGGTTAGGTTAGGTTAGGTTAGGTTAGGTTAGGTTAGGTTAGGTTAGGTTAGGTTAGGTTAGGTTAGGTTAGGTTAGGTTAGGTTAGGTTAGGTTAGGTTAGGTTAGGTTAGGTTAGGTTAGGTTAGGTTAGGTTAGGTTAGGTTAGGTTAGGTTAGGTTAGGTTAGGTTAGGTTAGGTTAGGTTAGGTTAGGTTAGGTTAGGTTAGGTTAGGTTAGGTTAGGTTAGGTTAGGTTAGGTTAGGTTAGGTTAGGTTAGGTTAGGTTAGGTTAGGTTAGGTTAGGTTAGGTTAGGTTAGGTTAGGTTAGGTTAGGTTAGGTTAGGTTAGGTTAGGTTAGGTTAGGTTAGGTTAGGTTAGGTTAGGTTAGGTTAGGTTAGGTTAGGTTAGGTTAGGTTAGGTTAGGTTAGGTTAGGTTAGGTTAGGTTAGGTTAGGTTAGGTTAGGTTAGGTTAGGTTAGGTTAGGTTAGGTTAGGTTAGGTTAGGTTAGGTTAGGTTAGGTTAGGTTAGGTTAGGTTAGGTTAGGTTAGGTTAGGTTAGGTTAGGTTAGGTTAGGTTAGGTTAGGTTAGGTTAGGTTAGGTTAGGTTAGGTTAGGTTAGGTTAGGTTAGGTTAGGTTAGGTTAGGTTAGGTTAGGTTAGGTTAGGTTAGGTTAGGTTAGGTTAGGTTAGGTTAGGTTAGGTTAGGTTAGGTTAGGTTAGGTTAGGTTAGGTTAGGTTAGGTTAGGTTAGGTTAGGTTAGGTTAGGTTAGGTTAGGTTAGGTTAGGTTAGGTTAGGTTAGGTTAGGTTAGGTTAGGTTAGGTTAGGTTAGGTTAGGTTAGGTTAGGTTAGGTTAGGTTAGGTTAGGTTAGGTTAGGTTAGGTTAGGTTAGGTTAGGTTAGGTTAGGTTAGGTTAGGTTAGGTTAGGTTAGGTTAGGTTAGGTTAGGTTAGGTTAGGTTAGGTTAGGTTAGGTTAGGTTAGGTTAGGTTAGGTTAGGTTAGGTTAGGTTAGGTTAGGTTAGGTTAGGTTAGGTTAGGTTAGGTTAGGTTAGGTTAGGTTAGGTTAGGTTAGGTTAGGTTAGGTTAGGTTAGGTTAGGTTAGGTTAGGTTAGGTTAGGTTAGGTTAGGTTAGGTTAGGTTAGGTTAGGTTAGGTTAGGTTAGGTTAGGTTAGGTTAGGTTAGGTTAGGTTAGGTTAGGTTAGGTTAGGTTAGGTTAGGTTAGGTTAGGTTAGGTTAGGTTAGGTTAGGTTAGGTTAGGTTAGGTTAGGTTAGGTTAGGTTAGGTTAGGTTAGGTTAGGTTAGGTTAGGTTAGGTTAGGTTAGGTTAGGTTAGGTTAGGTTAGGTTAGGTTAGGTTAGGTTAGGTTAGGTTAGGTTAGGTTAGGTTAGGTTAGGTTAGGTTAGGTTAGGTTAGGTTAGGTTAGGTTAGGTTAGGTTAGGTTAGGTTAGGTTAGGTTAGGTTAGGTTAGGTTAGGTTAGGTTAGGTTAGGTTAGGTTAGGTTAGGTTAGGTTAGGTTAGGTTAGGTTAGGTTAGGTTAGGTTAGGTTAGGTTAGGTTAGGTTAGGTTAGGTTAGGTTAGGTTAGGTTAGGTTAGGTTAGGTTAGGTTAGGTTAGGTTAGGTTAGGTTAGGTTAGGTTAGGTTAGGTTAGGTTAGGTTAGGTTAGGTTAGGTTAGGTTAGGTTAGGTTAGGTTAGGTTAGGTTAGGTTAGGTTAGGTTAGGTTAGGTTAGGTTAGGTTAGGTTAGGTTAGGTTAGGTTAGGTTAGGTTAGGTTAGGTTAGGTTAGGTTAGGTTAGGTTAGGTTAGGTTAGGTTAGGTTAGGTTAGGTTAGGTTAGGTTAGGTTAGGTTAGGTTAGTACCAAGTCGGATGTCATACGGAACGGACGTGTGACAAAGTGCTCCGCGAAAAAAGTAACACAAGTGGAAAAATTTTTATTTTAAAATTTATTTAAGTAAATTACAGTGGTTTTGAGGTTCACGGGTTGACGTCGGGTAGTTTTTTTCGAAACGTGGAACTGCTCTTGAGGTCCCCAGAAATTTCGCGGCCACACCCTTAGTGTTTCTTAGTGAATAGTGCCTTCAAACCAAAAAACGGAGGTCTCTGGTGCCTGGGAGGCCTTTCGTGAGTGAAGTGCACTGAAATAAAGTGAACAAATAATTAAAACTACTTACAGGGGTAAGCGACACTCACTTTTACTTTGCGCAAAATTTTTCGGCAAACGGGCTCGTTCATCGCACAAAAAACACTAATTACATATCCATCCAAATTTTCGGCACCATAATCCAAAGGAAAACCATCAAAAAATAACCAAATTTTGCAACTCCGATAAAGCACTTGTAATTAAAATTTTCATTCAGCATTTTGCATTGTAAAATTACAAAAACACAAATTACACATCCACCCAAATTTTCGGCACAATAATCCAAAGGAAAACCACGAAAACAATCAAATTTTGTAACACCGATAAATCACACGTAAATAAAATTTACATTCAACATTGTGCATTGTAAAACTATTGCAATTTATTGCGATCGGATGATAGGTGAACGGCACGGTTATTAACATTCCGCACATTCCTTAAGTGCATAACAACTGCACGTGTGTGCGAGTGGGAGTGAGAGGTCCGATGCACCTGTGGGGTCATGCACGCGTATGTGAAAGTGGCGTGATTGTGGTAAACAACATTCCGTCACGTAGCGCATTATAAAATCGCGTGTGCGAAGTCTCGGTTACATCCTAAATTTTATTAAACAGTCCCAAATAAATTTTCACTAATTTCAAACTCTTCATTTTGATTTTCACTTTAATTTAAAATTCTTCAAATTCATAAAACAGGCAACCCAACCAAATTTCACACATTTACACCTCAAATTTTATTAAACATTCCCAAATAAATTTTCACAAACTTCAAACTCTTCATTTTAATTTTCACTTTAATTTAAAATTTTTCCAAATTCATAAAACAGGCAACCCAACCAAATTTCACACAATTACATCCCAAATTTTACTAAACAGTCCCAAATAAATTTTCACTGGTCCAAACTCTTCATTTTAATTTTAATTTTCATTTTAATTTAAAATTTTCCAAATTCATAAAACAGGCAACCCAACCAAATTTCACACAATTACCCAAATTATACGGGGCGTAAAACAACATACGGGGTTCGCTCAGAAAGTATTCGAGTGAATAATACGGGGCTGGCTCTGAAAGTTTTCGGAACACCTAAATACGAGGTCCTTTCGGAAATTTCGGGACTCTTAGCTATGGGGCGTGGTTTGGATCACCTTACAGGGTGCTCCAACCCCTAGACAACCCCCGGCCCCCCGACCCCCCCCGACCCCCCCCCGACCCCCCCCCCCCCCGACCCCCCCCCCGACCCCCCCCGACCCCCCCCCCCCGACCCCCCCCCCTTCCCCCCCCCTCCCCCCTCCCCCCGAACCCCCCGAACCCCCCCCCCACCCCTTTTTTGGTTTTTCCAAATCCGAGATAAAATTTTTTAACCCCCCCCCAAAATGATGAGTAACGCCAAAACCGGTAAGGACGAGAGGCCTCGAAGACATTCGGCCACTTCGGACCCGGACAAGGCTATCAAGGCTTTGGAGGACGGGTTAAAAGCGCACCCAAACACGGCGATTAATGTCAAAAACCCCGCGTTGCTGTGTGTCACGTTTCTAAAAGAGGCGCGCCTTCGGGAAGTGACAACTCGCGCCCAAACGTCGACGCCGACCGGGGGAAGAGCAGTACTCACCGTTGCGAGACTGCAGAGCGACGCTGCTCAGGAGCAGACGGATCCAGAAGAGACACGGCAAAAACCCCTCCCCGATTTCTCCAATATCCTCGCAAGCTTGCAAGAGGATTGGGATAACAAACTTGCCCTTCTCCACAAAAATATCATGATGGAGATAAATAAGAGCAGGCAAGACGAAATGGAGAAAAGAACGGCCACGCTCCTAGGGAAAATCGAGCAGGAGACAAAAAAGATCAGGCTGGTCACCAGGGAGCAAGGGTTAAGCCAAGAGAAGGCGCTGAAAGAACTCCGAAAGGAGTTGGAATCAGTAGCCAGTAGGGAGCTGGAGACCAGCCTCCCCCTCACAGACGTCGCGGCAGTGTCGAAGCTGTCCGCGGAGGTGAAGGGGTTGAGGGAGGAGATCCAGAAGAACGAGGACTGGGCCGTGGAACTGAAAGCCGCGACCAAAGACCTGTCCACTCAGGTCCAACGGTTAAGTGCAGACAAGAACGGCCCAGACACCCCGAACGAAGCCTACCTGGAATGTGCACGGTCCATAACGGATATTAACGAAAGGATCAGATTCTTGGCCATCCAGGTCGGTGAAGTGTGGTCCCGCGTGAAACCTCCTCAAGCGCCGACCAACAGCATGGGGAGTGCGGCCGCGCAGGAATGCTTGGTGTACCTGCGCGCGGACATGGCCTCCCTGAAGAAAGAACTCAGGGAGATGAGGGCAAACCAAGAAGTGCCCGCCCACAGTAGGCTGCCTCCGACTGCAGCAGACGACACAGCGGCTCCGAACCAAATAGGTGCTTCGGAAGCAAACACCTCACCCCCGGCGGAACCCGGCGTACGGCAAAGCACAGATACTAGTGCGGTGCTCGAGACGGTGGTAATCGACGACGAGAGTGGGGACGAAAGGGCAGTGGTGAACTCTAGCGGGGCGACAGGCGAAAGAGACGCTGTGGGCGCGAGTGTAGAGAGATCCACTGGGGACATAACCGCTTCGAACGCCGAAGCCACCGCTGACGGCGCGGAGTGTACCGGGGTGCGCGAAAGTGATATAGACACTAGAGACGCTAGTACGGTGGACGCCGCGATTGGTCAAGCGGGGGCGGTGGAGCAATCAAATGCCCCGGTCGACGAGGCGGGTAAGAGGAAGAGGAAGAGAGGGAAGCGTAACCGCAAGCGCAAAGAGCGCAAACAGCAGGACCGCTCCCCCACCGAGACGGGGAGCCAAGGTCAAGCGGGGGAAAGGCAGCGGGCCACGACAGCGCGACCCTCTCAGGCGGAGAAACGGAAAAACCCCCCCCATAAAATCCCATCACCCCCACCAACATTGGTTAATGGCAGACCAGAAGCCATCATGATAAAAATCGGCAACTCAACCTATGCCGAGGTGGTAGGGAAATTGCAGGCGAACATCGACCTGCAAACCATCGGTGCAGAAGTCCGCTCGGTCCGCACATCTAGGACCGGGGACGTCATAATCACCATGGCAGAGGGGGAGGGAAAAGCCGAACCGCTGAGGCAAAAAATCGGCGAAGTTCTGGGGGACCACGAGATACGGACCCTCAGACAAAAACAGGCGGTGGCAATCACAGGTATTGAGGCCATCGCCACCAAGAGACAGATCGCGGATGCTGTCGCAAAGATAGTCGGTCCGACAGAAGATCTGGTCGTCACCGCACCGAAACCCTCGGCACGTGGCTCACGAAGGGCCACTGTAACCCTGGCACCATCTAAAGCCAGGGCCCTTCTCCAGGCCGGCACCATCACTATCGGGTGGTCAAGGTGCAGGCTGTCAGAGGCGCAGGCCGATGCTCCCAAAGTCTGTTACAGATGTATGGGAGTTGGTCACATTGGCGCCCAGTGCCAGGGCCCCGACAGAAGTGCCCACTGCATGAATTGCGGTGAGGAGGGCCATCACATGGCGGCCTGCACTAGGAGGCCTTTCTGCGCCAAATGCAGAAGGGAAGGCCATAGAGAAGGCGTAGGATGCGGAAAAACCCCCGCTCCTCCAAAAACGGTCCCAAAAACAGCCTGGGTACCGGGAGGAATCCAGCAGAGCGGAAAGGGGCAAAACACCGGCGCGACAAAAAAAATCAGCATCTCAAACGACAAAGAAGCCATCGTCGCGGCTAAAGCGGGAGAGTTTGACGCCAGCGTCTCCCTGGACCCCCACCGGGAAGTCCCGGATCGAGAGGGGCCTCTGGAGCCGGTCATATGCAAAATGACCAGGGCGGCGGAAAACGGGAGTCGCTACCAGATGGCGCGACTTAGAGAGGATGCGGTCCGGGACAATGTCAGGATGTACGTGGCGTACTTTCATGACAAACCGGATGACCACAGCGTCCTCGGCACAAATAGGATGAGGCTCAGATGCCAAATCCAGGGGGAGGGTCTGCCGGTCAACCCCCGGTTCCTGAAGGACCTGTACGCCGAATACCTGAGGGCGTACGACATCCCGGGGGACATAGAGGCGGACCTGAGGGCCTGTGCGTACCATCTTGGTACTGAGCACATCCTGAGGCTGCAAAACGTGAGGAGTGCGCAGGCCGCCTACATGAGGCCGCTGCCTGAGCCGCACTCCCAAAAAGAGAAAAGGGGTTTTTAAAACCTCCGACGAGCAGGGGAGGGCGAGGCACCCCCCCAGAGAGGAAGCAGATCCGTTGCTTGCAGGCGAACCTCCATACAGCCAGAAGTGCTTACGACCTTCTGGAAGCAACGGCTAGGGACATGAAGCTGGACGTAGCGCTTTTGTCCGAGCCAAACCTCGCCGCCTCCAAGGACCTCGTGAAGGACGCCACGGGCAGAGCCGCAATTTACCTGCCCCCTTCTACGAGATTGGTACAGGGCAGCGGCAGCGGGGAAGGGTACGCGTGGGTGAAAATGGAAGAGGTAACTTTCATAAGTTGCTACTACTCCCCAACAGATACCCTCGGCGAGTTCGTGCGGCAACTGGATCTGCTGAGCCACCAAGTCAGATCATCGACGGGAATGGTGGTGGTTGGCGGCGACTTCAATGCGAAGTCGCCGGAGTGGGGCTCCCCAGACGAGGATCCTCGAGGCCAGGCGCTTGCCGACATCTTGGGCGCCATGGACCTCGGAGTGTGCAACGTCGGAACCGCTCCGACGTTTGTGGGGAGGGGGGCAGGATCGATAGTGGACGTCACCCTCGCCACGGCACAACACCTCCACAGAGTTACCGGGTGGGAAGTTCTGGACACCGAGAACTTCAGCGACCACCGGTACATTTCCTTCTGCGTGGAGGTGGAAGAAAAGAGAGGCTCAAAAGGGGAGCCCTCCAAAGGATGGGCGGCTCGCAAACTTAACGTGGAGAAGTTTAGAAGCGCGTTCGCCCTCGAGACAAAAAGCCTCCGAGGAACCGATGCCGGAGAGCTGATAGAGGCCATAAGCCGAGCCTGCGACAAGGCGATGCCAAGACGGACCGGACCCTGCAGACCGCCCGTCCACTGGTGGACAAGCGAAATCGCGGAAGCCAGAAGAGCAGCCACGCGACTCGGCAGAAGGGCCCAAAGGCAGAGCGCGGGTACGGTCGAAAGATCTGAGGCCGACCGCAGCTACAAGACGGCCAGAAAGGAGCTCTCAAAACTAATTAAACGCAGCAAGCGAAGCTGCTGGTTGGGGCTCCTGGAGGACCTAGAAAGAGATCCCTGGGGACTGGGCTACAAAATAGTCCAGAAAAAACTCAGAGGCAAAAAAGGTCCCGGACTGCCACCATCAAAAGTCCGGGAAATCACAGACCTTTTGTTTCCAAAGCATGATGCTATTAGGGAACAAAAGATGGACCTCCCCCAGGGATCGGAAGAGAAAACTGGACCGCTAAATCCCTTCACGATGCAGGAACTGAGGGACGCGGCGGCCAGGATCCCAGCGGATAAGGCCCCCGGACCGGATGGAATACCGGGCAGGGTGGTCAAAGAAGCGGTGGCCCAAAACGGAGAGCTTTTCCTAGGCGTCTTTAATGACTGCCTCGCCAAAGGAGTTTTCCCGGCGAAATGGAAAATCGCCAAGCTGGCGCTCATCCGTAAGGGCGCTAAACCCGCAGAGAACCCGACGTCATACAGGCCAATATGTCTCCTGGACCACACAGCCAAGCTCCTAGAGAGGATGATCGCCAACCGCCTCCAGAAAGAAATAGAGCAAAACGGCGGCCTCTCGGAAAACCAACACGGCTTTCGAGCCGGCAGATCCACAATCGGGGCCCTCAAGGACATCGTGGGGGAAGTGGATCGAGCAAGGAGCGGTACGTGGAGGACCAGGAAGTACGCCATGCTAGTCACCTTGGACGTGCGCAACGCGTTTAATAGTGCCGGGTGGAAGCACATACTGGCGGCGCTGAGAGAACGGAAAATCACTCCCGAGACCTACAACATCTTGGTCAGTTATCTCAGCGACAGACACCTCCAACTGGGCCTGGAAGACGGAGAAGAGGATGTCGCCATCACAAGCGGAGTACCGCAGGGTTCGGTGCTCGGGCCAATCCTGTGGAACGTGATGTACGACGGCATTCTGAGACTAAAACTCCCCGATGGAGTGAAGATCATCGGGTTCGCGGACGACATCAACGTGGTCATCATCGACTTCGACGGGGACATGCTTGCTGTTAAAGCAAACGAGGCAATAGAACTGATCGCCGCGTGGGCGAAAACCAGAGGCCTCGAGCTGGTCCCGGAGAAGTCCGAAGGCGTGGTGGTGTGCGGAAGAAGGCGGGAGCCCAGGGTTGAAATCCGGCTAAATGGTGACCCGATCACCATGAAGAAAGAGGTCACCATCCTTGGAGTGGTGGTGGACAGGCACCTCAGCTTCACCCCACACATCCGGACGGTCTCGGCAAAGGCGATGGCAGTAGCATCATCGCTCGCCCGCCTGATGCCTAACATCGGAGGACCGAAGGCCGTGAAAAGGAAGACCCTGAGCGTGGTAACGCAGTCCATCATGCTGTATGCGGCACCGGTTTGGCATGCAGCAGTGGACCCCGCCAAATACGGAACAATGAGAAACCGGAGCAAGTTGCAGTGCGTGCAGCGTAGGATGGCGCTGAGAGTGGTGTGCGGATATAGGACAGTTTCCGCAGACGCCGCTCTTGTACTTGCATCCCTGCCCCCGATAGACCTTTTGGCGCGAGAAAGGGCAAGGAGATGCGAAGGGCACGACGGCGACTACATTAGTGACATGTTCGCGGAGTGGCAGACAAGGTGGACCGCATCCGAAAGCGGCAGGTGGACGTATCGGCTCATACCAGACATTCGCGTGTGGGCCGAAAGAGGGCACGGCGAAGTGAACTATCACTTAACGCAGATGCTCTCCGGTCACGGCTGTTTTAACGCGTACCTACACCGCTTCGGTAAGATCGCGAGTGACACATGCCGCTACTGCGCGGAGCCAGACACCGCTGAGCACACCTTCTTCTCGTGCTGGCGGTGGGAGAGACAAAGGCAGCTTCTCTCTCTGGAACTCGGGGAACTGCTCACCCCAGAGAACATCGTACAGCTTATGCTAACGGATGAGAGAAGCTGGAAGAGGATCGAATCCTACACCACATCGATCCTCAAAACAAAGGAACTGGCAGAGAGAGCAGAGCAGGCCCAAGCCAGCCAGAGCGATTACATAAACGAAGAGAAAAGCCAGTCCGATGAGTAAGGACATTTAGGTTAGAGTAGGCTGATAACATTGGCAGCCACCCTCAGGGTAGACCCGACGAAATGCCGAGAGGCGAAACCAGGTCCCCTGAGGTAGGGGGGTGAGTTTAGTGAGTGAAACCTCACACTCCCGGGTTAGATTGATCCGGGGTCTTTTTCAAGATTCTCACCTCCCTGCTCGAAGCAAAAAAAAAAAAAAAAAAAAAAAAAAAAGGTTAGGTTAGGTTAGGTTAGGTTAGGTTAGGTTAGGTTAGGTTAGGTTAGGTTAGGTTAGGTTAGGTTAGGTTAGGTTAGGTTAGGTTAGGTTAGGTTAGGTTAGGTTAGGTTAGGTTAGGTTAGGTTAGGTTAGGTTAGGTTAGGTTAGGTTAGGTTAGGTTAGGTTAGGTTAGGTTAGGTTAGGTTAGGTTAGGTTAGGTTAGGTTAGGTTAGGTTAGGTTAGGTTAGGTTAGGTTAGGTTAGGTTAGGTTAGGTTAGGTTAGGTTAGGTTAGGTTAGGTTAGGTTAGGTTAGGTTAGGTTAGGTTAGGTTAGGTTAGGTTAGGTTAGGTTAGGTTAGGTTAGGTTAGGTTAGGTTAGGTTAGGTTAGGTTAGGTTAGGTTAGGTTAGGTTAGGTTAGGTTAGGTTAGGTTAGGTTAGGTTAGGTTAGGTTAGGTTAGGTTAGGTTAGGTTAGGTTAGGTTAGGTTAGGTTAGGTTAGGTTAGGTTAGGTTAGGTTAGGTTAGGTTAGGTTAGGTTAGGTTAGGTTAGGTTAGGTTAGGTTAGGTTAGGTTAGGTTAGGTTAGGTTAGGTTAGGTTAGGTTAGGTTAGGTTAGGTTAGGTTAGGTTAGGTTAGGTTAGGTTAGGTTAGGTTAGGTTAGGTTAGGTTAGGTTAGGTTAGGTTTTTTTTTTTCCTCTTTCCCGATTGTACTACCCATACAATCGGGGTGTATATTCTGCAAGTTGATACAGAGATAAATAATAATAATAACATAAGAAATTAGTAACATTATAACAAGTAATAATAAATAAAATAAACTTAAAAACATGAGACGTAAATAACTACAAAGAATAATTAACAAATAGTAAATCGAACATAATAACAATAAAACAATAACATAATAACAATAAAACAATAACATAATAACAATAAAACAAATAGTAACAATAAAACAATGATAAATATTAGATAATTATGCGGGATAGCACAACTTTATTAATTTAATATTAAATAAATTTTGTGTCAATGTTTAAAAATATTCAGTCAGTTATTAAATAATGTCGTTGTCGGTAAAATTTTGATTAGTAAATAATTTTGTTTTAATAATAAATAATATTTTAATTTGATAATTTTTAATTGATAATTTTAATCGTCGTTGTATATTAAAATTGTCAATGTCAGTAAATTTAAATGTCAAAATGTCAGTAAAATAATTAGAATTGATTGATTTTAGTTTTAGATATGGTACACAAATTGATGGCAGGATGAAATAGGGGAAGACATATTCGATCGACCAAGTCGCCCATGTTAGGGGAAAGAAGAGGAAATGAAAGAAGCCAAAATGATACTAAGAATTGAATTTTTTTAATGAATTAATTATACTTTTAATAAACTTTATGAAGGAAGAACGTGGTTGGTTTGATTTTGCAAGAGAAAGAATGTCAAAGGGATCAGTATTATAAAAAGAGCATAGACTAACATGAGCGAATCGACCGACCAAAAACTTAGGACAGTCCTTCATTAAATGTTGCATAGTCTGCCTACTTTTTGAATCACAGGGGCATAAGTCAGTAGGACTGATCTTAAATCGGTAGAGATAAGATCTTGCATACGAGTGTCCCGTCAATATTTGCGTTAGCTCAAAGGAAGTTGGAAAGGCGTCACGAAACAAATCGACGTCCCGAAGTGTAGGCAAAAACTCACGAGTGGTCGAGCCTTGAATTGCGTCTTTGTATTCAGTTTCCCAAATACTCTTCATTTCAAGACGGATCTCCCGTTTTGCATAGCTCAGTGGAAATTCGTTGTAAGCGCTGCGACAATGAGATACTGCCGCATCTTTGGCGCAGAGGTCAGCAACTTCGTTTCCACCAATTCCGCAATGAGCTTTAACCCACACGAACGATACGAAGGTTTGAGTCTTTAACTTGAAAAGCGAAAAGTGAATAGAACTGACCAACGGTACAGTGCTGTCTCTGTTACGAATAGAAACAAGCGAAGACAGGCTATCGGAGAAAATACACGCGGAGTGTATTCCCCTGGGAGAAATCCATTTCAGGGCAGCGTCGATTGCATAAAGTTCGGCCTGAAACACACTGCATGACTTGTGCAGTCGAAATTTATGTGTTTCTTGCCGACCCTCATGGTATATGACCACCGACGCGCCGACTTCTCCACCCTCCAGCTTGCTTCCATCCGTAAAAATGGCAGCAGATACCGTCTCGCTTAATCGATCAACTTCCTCTGAGTCACTTACTTTCACAAACTCGATCGTTTGTCTTTGGCAGGGATGAAGCATCTCTGCCGGCGACGTACGACCCTGTAAGATGACGTCATCAGGAAGATGGTCAATTGTTCTAGTCGCTTTCACTTCCTCTATCTTCGCAACTTCCCTCACCTTAAGTTCGATGGGGATGAACCCAGCGAGAGCTAACGCAGATATTGCCGAGACAGTTCGAAAACCTCGTATGGCCCTAATGGCAAATACCCTTTGAAAAGAACGTAACCAACATCGCACGTATTTGTATTTAAGCGCTCCACACCAAATACTAGCCCCGTAAGTCAAAATGGGCTCGACGACAGAGTGGTATATGGTCTCAACATTTTCGGGGTGGATACCCCAAGTTGGACGTACATATTTGCATAAATTTTGAAAAATTTTGCTAGTTTTAGACATGATAAATTTCACATGTTCTACAAATTTCAAGTGTTGGTCCAAAATTATCCCTAACATTTTAATAAAAGGTTCGAATTTCAATTTTTGTGTGCCAAAATAGATACTGGTTAATTTTGATTTTGGTGTGAAAGCAATTGCTTGAGTTTTCGCGGCGCTGAAAGTTAATTTAACTCCAGCGCCCCACTCAGCAATTAAACGAAGTGCGATGTTCGTTATTTCTTCGAGTTTCATTGTACTGGTCGCACTCACGATTAAAAAGACATCATCTGCAAATGCTTGCAGATGACATCCTTCGGGCAAGCCCAAATCTAAGAGTTCGTCCAGCACAATGTTCCAAAAAGTAGGTCCACAAACAGAGCCTTGGATACATCCCTTGGTCATCTTTTTCAGCGACTGTCCGTCAGCGTAGACCAGCTCAACAGACCGATCTTTAACATAGCTCTTAAGGAGTCTATATATGTTCGGTGGGCATTGTATATTCCGTAGTCTGTTAAAAAGAGCTGGCCACCATGCATTGTCGAACGCCGCCTTGATGTCCAGGGATACACCAAGTACCAGTCTCTTACGACCTTTCTCACGCCTGATTCTTTTAATTGCATTGCGTAGTGCCTCGGAGGTGGATGTTTGCTCTTTGAAGCCAAATTGTTTTAAATTCCATGCTTGATGCTGCTGGCCGTAATAAACTAATCGTTTAGTGAATAATTTTTCCAATAGCTTTCCAAAAACCGGGAGGAGGCCAATCGGACGATAAGACGACAGGTCATTTTGATCCGACCTGTTAGGTTAGGTTAGGTTAGGTTAGGTTAGGTTAGGTTAGGTTAGGTTAGGTTAGGTTAGGTTAGGTTAGGTTAGGTTAGGTTAGGTTAGGTTAGGTTAGGTTAGGTTAGGTTAGGTTAGGTTAGGTTAGGTTAGGTTAGGTTAGGTTAGGTTAGGTTAGGTTAGGTTAGGTTAGGTTAGGTTAGGTTAGGTTAGGTTAGGTTAGGTTAGGTTAGGTTAGGTTAGGTTAGGTTAGGTTAGGTTAGGTTAGGTTAGGTTAGGTTAGGTTAGGTTAGGTTAGGTTAGGTTAGGTTAGGTTAGGTTAGGTTAGGTTAGGTTAGGTTAGGTTAGGTTAGGTTAGGTTAGGTTAGGTTAGGTTAGGTTAGGTTAGGTTAGGTTAGGTTAGGTTAGGTTAGGTTAGGTTAGGTTAGGTTAGGTTAGGTTAGGTTAGGTTAGGTTAGGTTAGGTTAGGTTAGGTTAGGTTAGGTTAGGTTAGGTTAGGTTAGGTTAGGTTAGGTTAGGTTAGGTTAGGTTAGGTTAGGTTAGGTTAGGTTAGGTTAGGTTAGGTTAGGTTAGGTTAGGTTAGGTTAGGTTAGGTTAGGTTAGGTTAGGTTAGGTTAGGTTAGGTTAGGTTAGGTTAGGTTAGGTTAGGTTAGGTTAGGTTAGGTTAGGTTAGGTTAGGTTAGGTTAGGTTAGGTTAGGTTAGGTTAGGTTAGGTTAGGTTAGGTTAGGTTAGGTTAGGTTAGGTTAGGTTAGGTTAGGTTAGGTTAGGTTAGGTTAGGTTAGGTTAGGTTAGGTTAGGTTAGGTTAGGTTAGGTTAGGTTAGGTTAGGTTAGGTTAGGTTAGGTTAGGTTAGGTTAGGTTAGGTTAGGTTAGGTTAGGTTAGGTTAGGTTAGGTTAGGTTAGGTTAGGTTAGGTTAGGTTAGGTTAGGTTAGGTTAGGTTAGGTTAGGTTAGGTTAGGTTAGGTTTTTTTTTCCTCTTTCCCGATTGTACTACCCATACAATCGGGGTGTATATTCTGCAAGTTGATACAGAGATAAATAATAATAATAACATAAGAAATTAGTAACATTATAACAAGTAATAATAAATAAAATAAACTTAAAAACATGAGACGTAAATAACTACAAAGAATAATTAACAAATAGTAAATCGAACATAATAACAATAAAACAATAACATAATAACAATAAAACAATAACATAATAACAATAAAACAAATAGTAACAATAAAACAATGATAAATATTAGATAATTATGCGGGATAGCACAACTTTATTAATTTAATATTAAATAAATTTTGTGTCAATGTTTAAAAATATTCAGTCAGTTATTAAATAATGTCGTTGTCGGTAAAATTTTTATTAGTAAATAATTTTGTTTTTATAATAAATAATATTTTAATTTGATAATTTTTTAATTGATAATTTTGATCGTCGTTGTATATTAAAATTGTCAATGTCAGTAAATTTAAATGTCAAAATGTCAGTAAAATAATTAGAATTGATTGATTTTAGTTTTAGATATGGTACACAAATTGATGGCAGGATGAAATAGGGGAAGACTTATTCGATCGACCAAGTCGCCCATGTTAGGGGAAAGAAGAGGAAATGAAAGAAGCCAAAATGATACTAAGAATTGAATTTTTTTAATGAATTAATTATACTTTTAATAAACTTTATGAAGGAAGAACGTGGTTGGTTTGATTTTGCAAGAGAAAGAATGTCAAAGGGATCAGTATTATAAAAAGAGCATAGACTAACATGAGCGAATCGACCGACCAAAAACTTAGGACAGTCCTTCATTAAATGTTGCATAGTCTGCCTACTTTTTGAATCACAGGGGCATAAGTCAGTAGGACTGATCTTAAATCGGTAGAGATAAGATCTTGCATACGAGTGTCCCGTCAATATTTGCGTTAGCTCAAAGGAAGTTGGAAAGGCGTCACGAAACAAATCGACGTCCCGAAGTGTAGGCAAAAACTCACGAGTGGTCGAGCCTTGAATTGCGTCTTTGTATTCAGTTTCCCAAATACTCTTCATTTCAAGACGGATCTCCCGTTTTGCATAGCTCAGTGGAAATTCGTTGTAAGCGCTGCGACAATGAGATACTGCCGCATCTTTGGCGCAGAGGTCAGCAACTTCGTTTCCACCAATTCCGCAATGAGCTTTAACCCACACGAACGATACGAAGGTTTGAGTCTTTAACTTGAAAAGTGAAAAGTGAATAGAACTGACCAACGGTACAGTGCTGTCTCTGTTACGAATAGAAACAAGCGAAGACAGGCTATCGGAGAAAATACACGCGGAGTGTATTCCCCTGGGAGAAATCCATTTCAGGGCAGCGTCGATTGCATAAAGTTCGGCCTGAAACACACTGCATGACTTGTGCAGTCGAAATTTATGTGTTTCTTGCCGACCCTCATGGTATATGACCACCGACGCGCCGACTTCTCCACCCTCCAGCTTGCTTCCATCCGTAAAAATGGCAGCAGATACCGTCTCGCTTAATCGATCAACTTCCTCTGAGTCACTTACTTTCACAAACTCGATCGTTTGTCTTTGGCAGGGATGAAGCATCTCTGCCGGCGACGTACGACCCTGTAAGATGACGTCATCAGGAAGATGGTCAATTGTTCTAGTCGCTTTCACTTCCTCTATCTTCGCAACTTCCCTCACCTTAAGTTCGATGGGGATGAACCCAGCGAGAGCTAACGCAGATATTGCCGAGACAGTTCGAAAACCTCGTATGGCCCTAATGGCAAATACCCTTTGAAAAGAACGTAACCAACATCGCACGTATTTGTATTTAAGCGCTCCACACCAAATACTAGCCCCGTAAGTCAAAATGGGCTCGACGACAGAGTGGTATATAGTCTCAACATTTTCGGGGTGGATACCCCAAGTTGGACGTACATATTTGCATAAATTTTGAAAAATTTTGCTAGTTTTAGACATGATAAATTTCACATGTTCTACAAATTTCAAGTGTTGGTCCAAAATTATCCCTAACATTTTAATAAAAGGTTCGAATTTCAATTTTTGTGTGCCAAAATAGATACTGGTTAATTTTGATTTTGGTGTGAAAGCAATTGCTTGAGTTTTCGCGGCGCTGAAAGTTAATTTAACTCCAGCGCCCCACTCAGCAATTAAACGAAGTGCGATGTTCGTTATTTCTTCGAGTTTCATTGTACTGGTCGCACTCACGATTAAAAAGACATCATCTGCAAATGCTTGCAGATGACATCCTTCGGGCAAGCCCAAATCTAAGAGTTCGTCCAGCACAATGTTCCAAAAAGTAGGTCCACAAACAGAGCCTTGGATACATCCCTTGGTCATCTTTTTCAGCGACTGTCCGTCAGCGTAGACCAGCTCAACAGACCGATCTTTAACATAGCTCTTAAGGAGTCTATATATGTTCGGTGGGCATTGTATATTCCGTAGTCTGTTAAAAAGAGCTGGCCACCATGCATTGTCGAACGCCGCCTTGATGTCCAGGGATACACCAAGTACCAGTCTCTTACGACCTTTCTCACGCCTGATTCTTTCAATTGCATTGCGTAGTGCCTCGGAGGTGGATGTTTGCTCTTTGAAGCCAAATTGTTTTAAATTCCATGCTTGATGCTGCTGGCCGTAATAAACTAATCGTTTAGTGAATAATTTTTCCAATAGCTTTCCAAAAACCGGGAGGAGGCCAATCGGACGATAAGACGACAGGTCATTTTGATCCGACCTGTTCGCCTTAGGTAGAATTTTCACGAAAGCCCTCTTCCACGGTTTTGGAAAGTGGCCAGCGCTCAAGCATGAATTCATTAAGATTGTTAAAAATTTAATATGCTCCTCGGCAAACGCAATGCAAATATCAGACGTAAGATTATCTAGGCCCGGTGCTCTGTTTGGACTCATGCAGCTTAATGCGCTCCACACCTCGCCCTCCGTGAACCCTTTCTCATTTTCAGTGTCACAAACGTAGGGCGAATCAAACATGTGTCGAAGTTCAGTATGTCTCAGTAACGTATCGTCCGTGTCGTCGGGGTAAAAGTGATTAATTAGTTTAGTCGCTGTCTCGTCACTGTTAGTAGTAAACTTATTCTCGCACATTAACGTTAGCGGAGGGTGTTTTAATGGAGCATCTTTGATCAATCTGTTTGTCATGGACCATACATTTTCTTTGTTCTGCAGATTACAAAATTGTCTAAAATGCTTTGTAGAAGTGCTTTTGATCAGCTCACCATATTCCTGCTTTTGCAGTTGGTATTCTTGTAAAAGATGTGTTATATCAACATTTTGCTTTTTACAAGAATGAATACGGTGATGCAGTCTTATGCACTTCTTTTTCAAGTCTTCTAACTCATTAGACCACCATGGATTATACGGTTTAGAGTTTCCACGTATTTTCATTGAGGCAAAACAACTGTTTCGAATGTCCTCTGTGAGTTTCTCCACGGTTAAGTCTAATTCGTTAGAAGATATATTTTCGAAATTAGTTTCTAGTAATTTGGATTTGTCGAGATGTTCTGATAATTTTTCTTTAAATTTAGTCCAATTGGCAATTTTGTTTCTAAAAAGGTATGTAGAATTAGTGCAATTAGCACTAATTGGGTTTTCTACTAAAATTTCGAATGTAATCGCATTATGGTCCGAGGACGGACAGATTGAATTATCGACACTCCACCGTGACAGCTGGTTGACAATGCTCTCGGAGGCCATCGTTACGTCAATAACAGATGCTAAGAGGTTACCATTTCTGATAACCTCGAACGTCGGTGAGTCTCCAACATTACATACATTTAGATCATGTGAGTATGCAATGTTTAGAACATCATCACCACGGCTGTCACTGTTATGGGATCCCCATGCGGGGTTGATCCCATTCACATCACCGCCAATGATAACATGCGATCCTTTGGTGTCATGTAGGAAATTGTCTAAGTTTACTAGTGTATTGTTGATGTCTAGGTCAGGTTCGATGTATATACTTCCAATGTACAAATACCGCTGCTTAAATGTTATTCTTGCTATAGTTAAATTTGTATCAGAGTATTGGGACATACCAAGTACTGCCCCAATACTCTTCTTGATTAAAATTACGCTTTTTGTTCTGTTATTACCAGCAGCGGATTTGTTACTTTGGAAGACATATACTCCGTCCATACCTTTAACATGATTAACTCGTCCTACGTAAGGTTCGCTTATGAGAGCGATATTTCTATCGCTCTTCATGAAATAAGAAACGAATTCACGATAAGCGAGATAAGAGCGCATCAAGTTACACTGTACAAAATTTAACGAATTACTCACCATAATTTACGTCATCCCTAATCCTTCCCTCCATCAATCTGTGTACTCCACATTGGTTAGAAATGGCTGAATGATTGGTGTTAACCTTAAATTTTGAGTGTAGGTTATTTGCAGTGCAATTAGCGCACTTGGCGTTAAGATTATTGTTTTTGGTCCTACACTCAATAAAGTTGTGCGATCCCGCACAAAAGGAGCATACCGCCATAGGCTCTCTACAAAATTTGGAGGTGTGGCCATATTGGCAACAACGATAACATTGCTTGATATTTAAGTACTCCTCCACATGTACACGATCGTGATCAATGTTTATTTTATCTTGTTTCTGGATGCCCTTAAAAACATTAAATTTTGTTTCTAGAACAGCATTATATAATTTTTTATTTTTATTATTTTTAATGAATTTTAATTTAATATCATCTTTTTCCAAAATTGAGTCTTTTATAATACTGTTCTGACAAATGATTACATCTAATAACTCGTTCTCGCTGACATCTCTTGAAATTCCTTTCAGTATAATATGTGGGTTATTTAACACCAGTTCTTCACACTGTAAGTTTAAATTACCTGCAAGAGAATTTTTTAGGTCATTTTTATCTTCAACAGATGATAGTTCAATTTTAAGCTTGTTATTAAATGTCTTTTTAATGGAATTTGGTGCGTAAGATTTTTTTTTAAACGAAATTGCTTCTTTCCACCTACGAGTTAATTCGTCGTGGCTAGTTTTTACAGAAGATTTTGATGATATTAATAGACATGGACCTTTTTTAGCTTTTTGATATATTTCCTTACATTGCACAGCTTCAGCGAAAGTTTTAGTTTGAGGAGTTTTACTGGTTTCAATTAACAATTCCTTTTTGAAGATGTTTAATTCTTCCTTCATTGCATTTCGCAACTCGGAAATAATATCCCCTTCTTTATTATTAATATATTTCGAGGAGTGGGCTTCCATAACTTGGCCTAAAGCGAGAATCTGCTGAAGGCTCTTGTAAATATTCACCTTGATTGTGGTTTTCAGATTCCCGCTTTTTGCTAAC